>OX101730.1:4683569-7083569 GCA_944452665.1 Stenoptilia bipunctidactyla
AATGCAATTATCTTCAAGATACTCGAAAATTAGTGACTTTTGTGGTGATATATACATATAGTTTTTTTCAATTCAATTTAAATTTTATACATTTTTCTGTTTAATAAAGTATAGATATATAACTACAAAATAATTCAAGACTCCCATTTCTAAATCGAACTCTCTACTTTTTCTACATCACTGGTATAGTTTTTGCAAAACCAGGATCGCAGATAACGAAATTGCATCCTGCTGTTTGTAACAAGTACGCGAAGACAGGCGCCATTACAGCGCGGTGCAAATTATACTTTCTGCCGAGTGATTTATGAAGTAGCATGAATCACTTGAAGTCAGATACTTAAATTAAGATTAATAATAAATCCTTTTTATATTTATTTAGTACTGTTTTATCGTGTTTCGTACTGTTTTACCGTCGCAATTTTGAAACCTAATATCGAGATAGCCAATTTTCTATTCCAGACTACAATATCACAATAAAAAATTTATTTGAACCAATTTCTCCGTTCTACGTGATTGAAGAACAAACCCATACATCCATCCAAACTTTCTCATTTATAATATTAGTAAGACTTTGACGGCGTGTTTGTACAGGAAGTGACAAGATTGAATATAATACCAGAGATAGCATTTATTCAATACTAGCTTTATCCCGCAACTTCGTATGCGCTTAACTATCCTTCTCGTGGAAATTTCAGAAACTATACAACTAGACACCCGCTGAAAGAACCTTTATACCAAGTATCACGCCCATGCACTCAAGGAATAAGTTTTTGTCATACAAACTAAAAATCATATTTCCGTGCCCGTGGGAATTTTGGAAATTTTTTTCGTAGCACAACTCTTTGAAGAACCTTCATGCCAAGTATCACATCCGTACACTCAAGGAATAAGATTTTTCATACAAACTAAAACATCATATATTTCTCGTTCCCGTGGAAATTTCGGGAATTCCTTTCATAACACAACCAGACACACATTGAAAAACCTTTACACCATGTTTCACATCGGTGCACTCAAGGAATAAGATTTTTCATACAAACTAAAAAGTCCTATATTTCCCGTTCCCGTAGGAATTTCGAGAATTCCTTCCTTAGTGCACCCCTACATCCCCTAAAAAATGTATGTTCCAAATTTCAGCTCTCTACGCCCAGTAGTTACGGCTGTACGTTGTCTGTCAGTCACTCAGTCACTCAGTCAGTAACGGAACAGTTTTATATATATTGATTATGTTGAAGTCGTCGTGGCGCGGCGTCGTGGTTACTGTGCATATCAAACGATATCGCAGGTTAAGCGTGCTCGGTGCGGCCGGTATTAGGATGGGTGACCGCCGACTATTCATTTCTCACGACGACTTCCGTGCTTCGGAGGGCACGTTAAGCAGTCGGTCCCGGATGCTGTATACTTGTATACAGTAGTCGTTAGGGTTTGTCAGAAGCCATTTCGGCACCCTGAAATATCTGACATCCACCAACCAGCACTAGGCCAGCTTGGTGGATTACGGCCTAAACCTCCTCATCACCCAGAAGAGAGACTCATGATAAAGATAAAGATAAGATAAAAAACGTTTATTGTTTCCTTAATATACACAGTTACATTTTGGAACATTATAGGTTATACATTTTATTAATTTAAAAGTTAGTAGAAGTATTATATAAATCTTATAGACCATACAGGAAACAAAAGGCTTCAACTCAGCATAAGCGTTGCTGCATAAAAACTGTAGCACCGCGCTGATTTTCAGTTGTCGCCGGACTTAAATTAACTTATATCTAAAAAATTAAAAAAAAAAAATTATACAATTTCAAAATATATACAATTAGTAAAATAAACATACATGCACTATACACATATACCTACATAGATATTGTTTCCAAATATTATTAGATACACTACTTAGGATCGTATACAATTTGTGAGACTACAATATTTACAGATAAGTATCATGGACGTGTTACTTATAGTACACAATAAAATAATGTTGAAATAGAAAATAAATAGAAATATGTGGTAAAATATGCATATATAATATATACCTATATATATACCTACATAGATAAATAAATACCTACATATTACACATCTTTATATAACACATTATAAATATTACACAATATTGACTCATGAAAGGCTTATTTATAGATCTCCACTGCTACAACTACAGTGTTGATTGTTGTGCGAGAATCAAACATTTGTAATGTTTTTTAAAGGTTGATTTGCCAATTTTTTGCTTTAACGGTGGAGGGAGGTTATTCCAGCACTTTGTAGCTAAGTAGCGGAAACTTCCACGGAAGGCTGCACTCTGATGCTGATGCGTTTTTAGCAGGTGCTGAGAAGCCCTGGTTTTATATGAGTTATCGTTTGCGGACCAGACTAATTTGGAATACAGATATTCCGGAACGCCTTTAATCACAACTGAGTGTACTAAACATCCAAAATGCAGTTCTCGACGAGACTTAATGTTCAAAGTTTGGTCTCTGTTTAGGTAAGGTGTTATATGTGTTCTAGGAGGAACCTTGTAGCAATACCGATAGCATGCATTTTGTACCCTTTGAAGCAGTTTTTTACTGGAGTATGAGATAAGAGGGCCAAAAACGATGCTTCCATATGTTAATTTGGATAAAACAAGAGATTCACACATAACGATTCGTAACTCTTGGGACAATAGGTCTCTAATGTTGTACAAAATTTTGAGCCGGTAGAAGCAGTTTCTCACCAAATCCGTTACGTGATTTTCAAATCTCAATTTGTCGTCGATGAGTATGCCAAGATTACGGGCCTCTGTCACTCTTGAAATCCTTTGATTATGGACTGCTATCGGCAAGTCTGCCGTGCAATTATTAACTTCGTGTCTGTTACCCAGAATCAGATACTTTGATTTAACAGGATTAAGAACCAAACCATTGCGTTTTGACCAAAAGTAAATATTCTCCAAATCATCATTAAGGCATTGTACTGCTCTATCCATTTCCTTTGACTTGAAAGATGTATAAATTTGAGTGTCGTCAGCGTAGAGGTGAAAGTGACAATGATGTATTTGAGAAGCTATGTCCGACGTGTAAATAATAAACAATAAGGGTCCAAGCACTGATCCCTGGGGAACACCTCTATCAACAGGGAGCGATTCAGAGTATATAGGAAGTCCATTCTGCTGACAAACCTTTACACACTGCTTACGACACGAAAGATAGCTGCTGAACCAGGTCACTGCAGACGTGCTGAGACCGTAAAATGAAAGTTTTGATAGGAGAAGTGGAACATTCAAAGTATCAAATGCCCGGGAAAAGTCCAATAAAACTAGGAGAGAAGCTCTACCCTTGTCTTGATCATACAAGATGTTATCAATAACATCAAGTAACGCTGTACATGTACTCCTACCACTTCTGAATCCGGACTGTCTGTCGGGGAGAATTCGATTCGTTTCTAAGTATTTCTTCAATTGAAGACAGACGACCTTTTCCAGAAGTTTTGAAAGAAAAGGTAGTTGGCTTATAGGTCTAATGTCCTGTAAACAAGAAGGAGTGCTATTTTTAGGAATTGGAGTGATTATAGAAGTTTTCCACGCTTGTGGGAAATCTGAAGTAGTTAGGGATTTATTAATTATGTGGGTTATAAGTAGTAGAGTGTATGGCAATGTTAACAGAATCATGTCTTTGCTAATGGCGTCACAGCCCAAACAATTCGAGTCAATTGTGAGTATGAGTTTGCCAACCTCAAATTCATTAACTGTTTTTAAATTGAATGTTGAGTCAGTAAACCGATTAAATTCAAAAAAGGTAAGGTCTGATATGGACACTGCATTGGACCCCGGTATGCTCAAAAAATGACTATTTATTTCATTAGGATTATTAATATATTCAGGCAGTTGATTGCGTTTGTTTTCCAAACACACGCTATTTCTGATATGTTTCCATAAGTGTCGTGAGTTTTTGGATTCCGAGTTGATGTTTTTGTTAAAGTAGGCCATTTTTTCTGATTTGATGGCTTTAACTACAATTTTTTTTAAACTCAGGTAATAGTCCTTATGAATATCCTCCTTGGTTTTTCTAAACAAAATAAATGCATCGTTACGAAGTTTTATCATTTCTCTTATAGTCGGCGTGATCCAGGGTAGTTTTTTCTTTTTCTGTAATTGTGTTCTTATTGGTGCATGTTTATTATATAATTCCAGAACAAAGACATTGAATTTTTCCACTAAAACATTAACATTTTCGATTTTGTAAAGGGATTCTATATCAAGGGTCATTAAATCGCGGTTAAAATGATCGATGTTTATTTTGGATAGGGGTCTATAACTGAAAAATTTGGAAATGCTTTTCTCCTTTTGAACTTTTAGTGTACAGCAAACCATACTATGACCTAACGAACCGGTAATATTATGGACAGACGAGTTTAGAACCTTTATGTTCGTGCAAATAATATCAATAAGGGTTTCAGAATTATGGGAAAAGTGAGTAGGTTCAGAAACTATTTGCTTCAGGCCTGAGTATGAGAAGAAATTTTCAATTTTAAGCGTATTAGCATGTTGCCTGTCTAGTAGATTAATATTAAAATCACCCATTAGTATTATGTGATTATAATTATAAAAATATGTTAATGAAGCAGTTAGGTCGTCTATAAAACTATCCACATTAAGCCAAGGAGGTCGATAAGCTGTGCCTATCAATACTTTTAAACCGTTGAACGTTGTCGTAACCCACATCTGCTCAGTAGATGCCAGGGGATGAGAAAGTGTACGAATTTTTATATCAGTCCTAACGTAAAAACCTATTCCACCTCCTCTTCCGCGCCGGATTTGTTGAGGGCGTGATATGTGACGCAACTTATAACCAGGTACAGACGGCGCTCTACCATCCTCGCCGGGCCGAAGCCAAGTTTCGTTGATGGCCACAATATCAGGGCGATGAGTCCCCATAGCTATGACAAAATCGTCGTGTCCTGTACCGAGTGAACCAGCGTTAAAAAGTGCCAATTTTATATATTTATTATTATACATTTCTAAACAAAAATAAAAAATAGTAAAGAGTCAATATTGTACGATAGAAATTAGAGATTTTTTTATGTAAAATGTAAATAAAGTAAATTCTTAATTTCAGTAGATGTGCAATAAGTTTTACAAAGTATAAAATTGAAAAACAAGTTGAGTTAGTCACACGATTGCATGATACTTTAGTTTCATACGAGACTTTGTATAATGTCATTAATTGTAATGATAAGTACTTATAAGCTAATCTTATCAGTGCAAACCTAATTAGCCTCAAAAATACGCTTAATGTCTGATAAAGAACGAACACGATGCACTGCACTTTCACTGTTTTTACGACAAAGAATGCGACCATCATTTGTCCAGACGTACCTCCAGTTAGCTTCGCGGCCGCTATCGCGAGCTTGTCGAAACAACTCTCTATTGAACTTCGAGAGCCTTTCGTTTAGGTAGAAGCGTTGTGGCGACGCGGCCAAGCCAAGCTGCGAGGTGTCGGCGTTGCGGCGGACGCGGGCGGCGCGCAGCAGGTCCTCCCGAAGGGAGCGCCGGGCGAGCCGCACTGCCACCGGCCGCGGCCGCGGGCGCTCCACTCCAACCTCGCCACGATCAATGTGCGCTCTCACGGGTCCAACTCGGGTTGCATGTACTACGTCCCGCTCATCTACGGTTACCCCCAGTTTTTTTCCAATTAAGGTGATGATGTGACCCAGATTTTCACCATTTGACTCCGGAAGATTTGAAATTTCAATATCGTTGGAAAGTGCACTTTGATCGCGTTCGATAAGATGTTCTTGAAGTTTGACGATGGATTTTTCCAACTTGGATGTGTCGCTCTCGGGTTGGTTATTTATCCGGTCCTCCAGACAACCCACCCTTGTAGATAAAGTGTCTATACGTTCATTGCATTTTATGATGGAACCATAGATATCTTCCCGTAGTTCCAGTAGCTCTTTTCGCATACCCACCACCTCTATTCTAAGCAGCCTTAACTCCTCCAAAACGCTCGCTGGTGATTCGGCTGTAGACTTGGATGGGGAAGGACAAACTGAATTCTGAGGGGTGGGGGAAGGGGAAGCTAAATTCTGAGGAGTGTCTTCCGCCGTATAGTCAACTCCGTGAGGCTTAACAGGTGTTTCTGCGTTATCTTTACTTTTGGGTAATCTAATTTTGCACCCTGGACAGCTCCAACTATAAACAATTTTTGCACCATCTGGTATGCCGACACATGACCGATGGTATAAGCAAGAGCATTTTGAGCACTTAGCGGCATCCGAAGTAGCCACAAAACGCCCACAACCACCACAATTATTTTTTGGTGCCATTATTTGAAATTTAAAATTAATATTTCAATTTAATAAAAGGAAAAAAAAACTTCAAAAAATACTACTTTTAAGATATATAAAATTGTAATAAAATTAATTATTTCCAAAAAAGAAATATAAAAAAAAA
This sequence comes from Stenoptilia bipunctidactyla, assembly GCA_944452665.1. Taxonomy (NCBI): domain Eukaryota; kingdom Metazoa; phylum Arthropoda; class Insecta; order Lepidoptera; family Pterophoridae; genus Stenoptilia; species Stenoptilia bipunctidactyla. The sequence continues at coordinate 4,690,000 of OX101730.1, forward strand.
TAAAAAAGGATTAATATATTGAATTAAGAAAAAATAAAAATAATTTTGTAGCGGGGTCTCGAACCTGAGTCCCGAGATTCTATGAGTGGAGTAGACGGCGTATTATTCCAATCCACCACAGATACACGACCAAAGAGTCTGAAATAGGCAATAAGTTGTTTCGAAATTAAAACTTTAGTTGCAAATTGTATATGGTTGCGTACGATTCTGCGAACTACCCACTGACACCACTTTATTAATTCACTGTTCACAACTTGTTTTGCTTCAAATTTCACGTTTATGCACTTTATCACAAAACGATTTTTAGCACAAAGCGACACTTGAGTGTATTTCTGCGGTATTAGAGATCTTCCACACTGTTTCAAGCGGTAATTTTCACGTTTTTGAATTGAATTCGGGAGCGATGTTTATACGATGATGATGATGATGATGTTGAATCGTTAAAACAAAATACATACCAGATATACTAAATCATATCTGGCTGAAAAAGCATACAGGCAAGAATTTCGAAATGAGAACACAAATTCTGTGCAGATGCAACCTGAAAATATCATCGATATACCGGCTCCATTTATTGCAAGCTGCTAACGGGCGAAATATTCCATCGTTGGGTGAACCTAGCTTTACTAATTCTAAAAAGGAATGTGGGTATTTGGTGTGTACTTTTTTCAATTCGTTTCACTTTATTTTTTATCTGCCTTAGTTATCAATTATTGTTTGTTATTTGGTCATAATTTTTTTAAATTAAATCCTTTCTTTTTGTTTCATTACTGATTTGACAGTGTTAAAGACGAAACATATTTTATAAATTAATTTAATATTTATGATGATGATGTCCTCCCAGACGTATCCGTCGACGGCGACACCCTGTCAGTTGCACGTATGTCTTCTCTCATGTGCCCGAATTAAATGATCATTACGTATGTTTGCTTTCATCAAAATACGGAAATACAAGATGTAAGCATTGAACCCATAAAACCAAAGTTCTTGATTTGACTTAATTAGAATTGGTTTGGTATGTTGGAAGCATTGGAGAGTTGGCGGGATTTTTACTTTCCGGATAGGTGGGGATTTTCAATGGCGGTGTGAAGAAAGAGCCGCTTTGTAGTAAAGCTCAGTGTCGTTTAGATTGTGATATTTATTTATTGTTATCTGGCTGTTAACTGTTATTATGTATTTTAAAAAACTTTTAAAAAACTTAAGCTTTACTATTTTAAATTTTAATTATATATATAATTTATTCTGGTTCTGATAAGTTGTTTGATTGACTGACTCCCTTCTGAGACGTTTTGTAACAGGTGCATTTTTGGATTTTTGAAACAAATTATACATTTTTGTTTGTGGCTTACACCGCACTGACCTCACTGGATGGTTAACACTGCATAGGTCAAGGAAAAAGCTGGTTTTTCTGAAAATATTGCCAACGGTACCCTAAAGGAGTTAACCGCTAAAAAAGACTCGGTTAAGCCGCCTTCTACGATAGACATATCCAGGGTTATGCCATGTGCAAATTCTAAGTAGATTCTACATTCTTTGAATTCCTTAGACAAAAATTAATTAGACATCCAGAAATGACTACAAACATTTACAAGCAGTTAAGAAGTTTGATTATCGTCCAAAAACAAATTACAATACCCTTAAAGTTATTAAATTGTAAAGGTGATTAACATTTGATTTAACTTCAAAGATGGTAAATATCTCGTTCTAAAAGTTAATCCAAATATATATAAAGTTTCACAAAGAACCGAATTATTGGAAAGTTTATGAATAAACATAATAACTCCATTATATCTATAACTTCTGAAAAACATGCAGCTTTTTAATGCTTCGTCGAACGGTAAACGACAAAGAAGAAACTATTTCAGTACTCGCTTTGTGTATTTAAATAGTTTAAAACATGAGAATGCGGTGTACACAGTTGATAAAGAGTTCATAATGTTATATAAGTTTCTGAAAAACTTTGAAAATGTTTTATTGTTATCGGACTTTTGGTCCAAACAATCAAGGCCCATTTTAGTCTAACTTTGTTTATTAATTTCCAAAGTGTAGACTAGGCTTTGAATAACCTTAATGCCCCATATAAGCATGTTATAAAAGGTCACTTATCCTAGTAACACGCCCTTGGTTCCAGGTTTCCTTAAAAAAAAGATAAAAAAACTCAAGTAATATATTTTAATACATATTTATCACCCGCGGAATTTTCGGAATAAAAAGTAGCCTATGTGCTATTCCAGACTGTACACTATCAAAATGTCAAATTTCATCCAAATCCGTTCAGCCGTTCTCCCGTGATGGAGGATCAAACATCTAGACATCCATACATCCAAACTTTCACATTGATAATATTTTATCCTATCATGTTCAGAGGACATTCGTAGTCGTATACACATTAACGCTGAAGCTGAGATTGTCATGATTAAAATATTTTTTTAGACACACTATGTGGTCTTAGAGTAAACTTATTTGAGTAAACCTAATATACGCCCAAATCCAAGCTTGTTTAGAAATAATATTGTCTTAAGTTTTCGCGATTCATACTATTAACACTTTTTTACCGGATTTATCGCGTATAATTTACATTTTAAAGTTTCGGTGTCTTTGAAACGTCGAGAAAGACACCGAAACGTCTAGTCAAAATTTAAAATGTTATACGCGATAAATAAATATACGCGATAAATCCGGTTAAAAAGTGTTTTATTTAATTGTTTAGAAACGTTCAACTCATAAACTAACCCCACTGGAACTAGAATTCAAAACCTCTCACCTCTCACACCACAGACAAAAACTCGACTGACAGCTTTCGACTGGGTGAACTGATTTTGATGATTCTTGTTTCATACTTTCCAGTAATTTAATCGAAATCAATAGAGTACTCCATGAAAATTTCAATCGTTTACCTTAACCACCTTATACTTCAGCCAAAGTTTTGACGTTAATTTGGTTTTATAATGAATAGAAGAATAGAATAGAAAATTATTTATTTGCGTCCACAACATATTTACAGGTAATAAAATAAAACTTATTCACAAAAAAAATTACATTAAAAAAAATAACTTAAAGAAACACAATACATATTAAAAAAGTTATAAAAATAGTTAATGAAATACATTTATAGAAAAAAGGAGTTATGTTGTAGCAGCACAAAAAGGCCATGGCTCAGTGCATTGATTTGCTCTATAGAGCAAGGCACTGATAATTCTGCCATTGCCTGACTAATGCTCTGAATTCGTTGATTATCTCAACTCAACGTTCACAGCTATGTCCTGGTAGTAAGAAATTTTAACAAAATAACTCTACCTCATCTTGGACATCTAAATCCTCACTCAGTGGAGTAATTTATTATATTCTATCTAGTATATATTGAGTCAGCAAAAAGCCTGAACGTTACTAAACTTGTATTGTCGCTCGTGTGTCAGCCGAGAGCTTTGATTCGTACATGATTGCAGATCCGATTCGTTTTGGTTTAAAGTATTTCAGATATTATGAACATTGCGCAATATCATCCGTCGTTTATGTGAAGTAAAAGATTTAGTGTAAGGCTGTTTGGCTGTATATGAAGAACTGAACATCTTTTGTAGAGTGCACAAATGCTCTGTTTGAAAGAGTTCATTCCGCACCGTTTTCCCAACAGACTACTTGGCACAGAAAGATAAGATAGGTATACATATACCATTACGTTCATTGAAAGATAGTTCCTTTGTGGGGTCGCCAAGGTATGAAGCGACCTACCCGCATTTTTCTTTGCTGAGCATTATAGTCTTTCCTATTTCAAATGTTGAGTTTTTTTTTGGAAGGACTAGGAACTTTGTCACTTTCTTGACGCTATTCAATTGAACCTTAAAGAGGTCCTACCTCCAGCTGTTATAAATTCGAAGCTGAATAATTAGACAAACTAGGAAAAAACAGAGAAAAGTACTTGCAGTATTTTGTACGGCAATAGTATTAAACTCCATTGTTGTTATAAATCAATTACTCTGAATTGTTTACATATCGTGTAGTTTCATATAGCCTTACTAAGTACATGCCCAGTTTTAGGATGTAAATATAAATACCTATATAATTTTAGCGTTTAAAAATACTACACAAAGAGTAATGCAAACAAAGGTCTTATGCTGCACAAATAATTGCGTTGTGCTGAGATCAACAAAACCACGTCTGAGACGCGTAGGGTAACCACAGCACCACAACGATGGACAATTGGTTATTTGATGTTGTTTATGTATTGCAGTGCTTACAATATCGTCTGATAAAACATACATAAAATAAATCTGTCTTATGAAAACAAAGATATTCAAAGACAACGAAAATTGTATGTCAGTAGACGAAGTGAGTCGTTTGTGTGGGTAGTTATAATCTATTAGGCACTCGTACAAAACAAGTGAGCCGACTGCGGCACGCCAAGGAGGCTGCTGATAGACGGATTTCAACAATTAAAGTCGTCGTGGCGCCGTGGTTACTGTGTGTATCTAACGATATCGCAGTATAAGCAACGTTCGGTGGGGTCGGTACTTGGATGGGTGACCGCCGACCATTCATTTCTCACTGCGACTTCCGTGCTACGGAGGGCACGTTAAGCAGTCGGTCCCGGGTGCTGCATACCTGTATACAGTATTCGTGAGGGTTTCTCAGAAGCCATTTCAGCGCCCTGAAAATTCTGACGTCCACCACCTAGCACTGTACTAGCTTAGAGGATTATGGCCTAAGCCCCCTTGTCACATAGGGGAGAAACTCATGTCCTGCAGTGGGCGCGTTACACGGAGTTGTCATGATGATGATGATGAATACTAAGTACTCATTATTTATCTATTATCATAATCAAAATGCATTTAAAGTCAAATTCGCAAACCACAAGGGTTTGTCGTGTTTGTACTCGTAATTAGTTAAAATAATGTTTACTCGCAAATCAATGATAATTTAAATTCATTTGAAATCTCGCCTCGCACAGTTACGTCACATTTTAAGTATTTTTAAACTGAAGCTATTCATGAAAGCTCGTGATCATTTCAGGGCTTCGTCCTTTGAAGGCTCGAGTTGTTGCTCAGAGAGCTCGTTTTCGAGCTTAAATAGCCCTGAAAATAAGACTCGAGTCTCCAAAATAAGAACTTAAAAAGATGAAATCTTATATCATTTAGAGACTCGAGCTCTAAAAAAGACTCCCCAGTCGTCGAGCGTAGGAAAAACGATGCGAGCCCTGTAAACGAGCACCGAGCTCTAGGCAAAAAGACTCGAGCCTGGTACATCACAAGCGTGAAGAGAATGCTCCTAAAAGGTACGACACTGAAACCAACTGCATACCTGTAAATAAATAAATATATATTTTTTGACATTCGTATTCACACACCCAGGACCTTTGGTATAGAAGACAATGTACACACTTAATTTTTTTATATTATTTTGTCTATTTTATCATAAATTAGCAAAGTAAGTAATAAATACTGTAAAATATAAATACATAACTTCACACCTGTCTCCACTTGAAGTTGTTTTACTAACCGTACCAGAAAAGTGGTTGCTAATCAAAATAAACCCAATTAAGTAGTGCCCTTTACTCTTTTCCCACTTCTTAGAACCACGTCTAATGTGTTCCTGTCTTAATTGGGATACAATACAAAATCCCTGATTGAACCAAAATTGCTTTTTTTAATTTAGGGCGTTACTCAGAGATTTGTTAATTTAAGATGCTATGTGACGTGAAATGATTCAAGTAAAGTTCTAAGTAACCATATAATATGTACAGTCACATGTAATACTATGTATATATTTTTATTGGACTTTGAACTTTATTACAAGTGAGTAAGTTGCTAAGTGTATACTTTACAGTATATTTGGATATCATTTTCAATTTTCAAAGGTTCGAAGACATGAAAATTTGAGATAAACTTAATGACTTATAAAATAACTCATTATTCCTAATTCTCTTAACACTAGATTTATAATAAACAACTGAATTTTCTCGCCATAAATATATATTTTTTATAAGGTTTCAGTTTTAATAGCCAGCTGTCTGTGTCTATAAACTTTTACGTCAAATTCTACTACCTGGCCTAATATCTAAAAAACAAAAATATGTTCAAATGTTTGTAAGATCTTCACATGATAGTCAGTATTTCTAGTTTTACACGTCTGTTAATCAATCGCCTAAATTTTCGAACATCACAGCATCTCCCGTTTGTTATCAACTTAAGTCTTTTATTGTTAAAAAGTAATAAAATAAATATCTCGATTTTCCAAAAGAGCACTTTGCAATGAAATTGCTAGGAACTCGAAAAATAAGAAATACTAAAATGAAAGTTTTGTTGTTGTAGATGAAAATTTTAAGGAAAAGTTTTAAAGTTATTACGAGTACGTAGGTCACACTAAAAGTTTTGTTAACGTAAAAAAACAACTTTTTATAGCAAAAATATTATTATAATGTATACTTTTTAAACACAACAGGAGGACCAAAGATCTGAAGGCATGTTTTCAACGTGTTCATTGTACGCTATCACTGCCTCTTTGGAGTTGGTAAAAGTGAAACCTCTCATCAAATCTTTGATTTTGGGAAAAATACAGAAACCACAGGGTGGTAGGTTTGGGCTATGTGCAGCATGGGTAACGAGGTGTACTTCTTCGGAAGCTAAAAATAACTTTGTATGTTGGCCATATGTAAAGAAGCGTTGTCATTATGTTACAATTTGAGCCTCTGCTCGATTCGGCGCTAGTATCGGTTTCGGGAGTGCGAAAATGCTTGACATCGAGTTGAGTTGATTCTCGATCGCGTCGGGAGCAAGGCCCTTGTTCTCATTTTCAAATTCCAAACACGCTGTCAGTTCATAGGGGATCCAACGACAACAAAGTTTTCGAACTTTAAATTCTTCGTGTAAAATTTCCTCACTTGGCTCATATCAATCCCCAGTAGTCCTCAAATTGTCTCATAAGTAATCCACGGGTTTTCTCAATAAGCCGCTTAACAATAGCCACATTATTTTAATTGAAAACAGTTGAAGGCCAAATTCGTGATTTTAAAAAACTCTACCTCTCTCAAATTCAGTAAAACATAGCCTCAAGTTGCTTTTCTCCCAAAAACATTTTGAAGACGAGTGGCACAGTCTTGCGGAGGGAGAGAACTTTAAAAATCATCGCTCTAAGACATTTTCGACTTAATTCCATTTTTGTTGCGGACGTTGAACTTTGATGTGTGATAAAAAACAATTGACAAATGATTTCCCGCCTTTTTTTTATTTTTAAGAAGTTTGCATGCAAGTCATTTAAAAAATTATAACATTCGAAATTCAAATAGTTCCTATTAGGTGGAAGTGCAAATTAAAAAGCATACAAATCTTTTAGTGTGTCCCATATACTAGTATGAATGAATTATATATATACCATAAGAAAAGACATCGCACTTTGGTGTACATATAATTTCTTCAGGAGAACTTTGTGTATAGTGGATAAAAGGTAAACAAGTTGGTAACGGTTCAAAAGTTTACTTCTACATATGATTTTGTTCTAATACTTGCAGCTTCGTGCTTTTTTATTTTAATAATAAAATTCATTCAATTTCACAAAACAATTCATTTTAATCGACCTGAAACATCGTTCACACAAAAGAAACATATTATGAAAACTTATGAAAATACTTGTAGGTACTGAGTATAACATTATTTTATATTTCAATTCGGCGTTTCAGTGTCTTTATAGACCTGAAAGTCAATAGTCAAATTAAAAAAAAGCATTTGGTAACCGGATTTATCACGTCTAATTATATGTTAAATAACTCGACTTTCAGGGGCGAAAACTTAAGACAATACAAATTATATTTCGTCGCTTCATTCTTCAGATATTATATAACAGGTAGTCCTTTTTAGGTACTAGGTAACTTCGCACAATTTAAAGTATCATAAAAAAACACAGTGGTGGGGCGCCGCGTGGCATGATCCACCCGGTTCGCGCCAAGCCCTCATTCTTTTTTCGTGCGTGGTAACAAGCATACGTCATTTACTTTAATCATTTACTTAAGTTTTTACAAAATGTTAAACGTACAGCAGAAGAACAGCTTCAACATTATAATATAAAGATAAAAAAGTTGGAACAAAAAATAAATAAAAAACGGAAACAGCGAATTATTTCTACCGATGAAGAAGAAATCTTACAAGGCAAGACCTACTTATTCGGTTTAAAAATGTTATTTAAAAAATCAGAGCAGAAAATGCGTGTAATCTATAATAGATATATCACGTTAACTGCTCAATATCGTAATGATGTAAACTTTAATAAATTTTATTTGATCTTATCGATCACCTTTTGTTTTCAATACGATTACAAAAAATGCGGGTAATCTCAAGGAGGTTTATCTCGTTGTCTGTAATACGTTATGGGCGTTATATTAATATGAATTAGACATAAACATGTCGCCTCCAAGGTTATTTGAAAAATCAGAGCAGAAAATGCGTGTAATCTATAATAGATATATCACGTTAACTGCTCAATATCGTAATGATGTAAACTTTAATAAATTTTATTTGATCTTATCGATCACCTTTTGTTTTCAATACGATTACAGAAAATGCGGGTAATCTCAAGGAGATTTATCTCGTTGTCTGTAATACGTTATGGGTGTTATATTAATATGAATTAGACATAAACATGTCGCCTCCAAGGTATGAGTTACCGCTACCACTGGATGATGTAAACCTGGATAACCAGAAGACTGCCGCGTCATTCACTGTGGATCAAAAGCTATCTGCAAAGACGCTCCCTAATCCGGAGCCGTCAATATCACAAGACGCACCAGGTATATCGGGAGAACCTAATCCCGATCTGGATCCAGAGCTGCCTACTGCACTTGGAGCTGCAAATTCCGATACAACCGAATTTGGCGCTAAAATACACGATACGCTCTCAAATTTATGGACACCTTTACTAAGAAAAGGACTGTCCAAAGAAGACAAAGATAAATTAACCATAGAAAATACGGTACCCGAAAACTGCAAAAACTTGCAAGCCCCAAAATTAAATGCGGAAATCTCGGCAGCCATAACTGACCTAGCAGGAGCACGTGACAAAAAAAAAAATCCAAAACTTTCAGCAACAGCTGGGGTACGGTATTACCGCCATAAATCGAGGGATTGACGTCCTCCTTGGGAAGGAAGAAAACAAATGAAGGCCCTCCGTCACGTAAGTGATGGATGCCGCCTATTATCAGACCTCCACTTTATGTTAACCAAAGATAGGGTAAAACTGATTTTACCTAATTTGAATACAAACTTTAAACATGTTATACAAGACTCCGAAAGAGACAAAACTTTATTTGGAAGTTCATTGCCGGAAAAAATAAAGGCAAGTAAAGCCATTGAAAAGTAGGGAGCCCTAATTAAAAAAGGCCCAGCCAAAACAGTCGACTCTCAAATATCAACGGTCAACCGGTCGTCTCAGCAGGGAAACTGGACCTCCTCGATACCCGGCGGGGAGGTCAGAGGAAACCGATAGCAGCTCAAACACAGCAGCGCCCACAATCGGACTCTGCGTTCAACGCCAAGTTCCAGCCGCAGACTTCATCCAGGATGCGTGCTCCGACCCAACATTAATCAAGGTACATGCAGGTCGAATTAATTTATTTTATGATTGTTGGACAAACATAACTAAAAATGAAGTTATATTGAAGTGGATAAAGTATGGATTTAGAATACCATTCGATACTCTTTGTCAGTATTCTATTCCTAAAAATAATTTGTCATCATGTGAAAAACATGAATTAATTTATTAAAATAGCTATAAATAAATTATTAGACTTAGGGGCTATAAAACCTTGTTCTCCTTCAAATGATCAATGTATTTCAAATATATTTTTAGCTCCGAAACCTAACGGAGAAAAAAGGTTTATACTAAATTTAAAATCTTTAAACAAGTTCGTAACAAAAGTACATTTTAAAATGGAATCTTATAAAACAGCCTCGAAATTAATTCCTCGTAATGGATACTTACCCAATATATATATTACAACAATACCGATAACAATACCGATTTTTGTTAGTGACAGAAAGTACCTACGATTCGAATTCCAAGAAAATGATTCGTCTGAGCCGATCACTTACGAGTTCACAGCAATGCCGTATGGATTATCGGTAGCTCCGTGGGTATTTACAAAAATTATGCGTGAAGTAATGAGTCATTTGAGAAAACAAGGTTTTAAGTCTACTAACTATTAAGACGATCTTCTTATTAGAGATACATATGAAGAATGCATGATTAATGTAAGAGAAACTTTGAAGTTATTACATTGTCTAGGTTTTATTGTAAATTTCGATAAAAGTCACATTGTACCAAAAAAGTCAATCAAATTCATAGGTTTTATGTTCAACACAGAACAGATGTCTATTACGTTAACTGGCGATGAGCGGAATAACATTGTACAGTTAATAAATAGGTACAATAATCTTAAAACTTGTTCAATACGAAATTTTGCTAAACTTGTAGGTGTATTGATCGCAGCCTGTCCAGCCACAAAATATGGATTCTTATATACAAAAATATTAGAGACAAAAAATTTTTTAGCCTTAAATAAGTTCGGAGGAAACTATGAGGCAAAAATGAATCTCAATAAGATATTACTAAAAGATTTATAGTGGTGGAAAAATAATATTAATATTATTTCTTGTCTAATCATTACTCAAAATTATAAGTTAGAAATTTACACCGACGCATCTAGGACAGGCTGGGGATCAGTATGCAAAAATAATAAATATAGTGGTTCATGGACGAACAGTGAAAAAGAAAATCATATTAACTTTTTAGAATTACTCGCGGTTTTGTTAGGTCTCAAAAGTATAGCTAGTGAAGAAAAAGAAAAGAAAGAAAGAAAGAGTCCAGAAAACTTAACCCTGATACTGAATGGGCCCTCTCGGATAGCGCTTTCCGAGTAAAATAGTTTCGGGCACATTAAGATCGACTTGTTCTCAAGTCGAGCCAAATGTAAATTATTTGTCACCTAGAAGCCTGAACCTGATGCAGTCGCAGTTGATGCATTTACAATAAGCTGGGCTGACTTGGATTTTTATGCATTTCCTCCCTTTTCTCTTGTATTAAAATGTATACGAAAAATCATTGATGATAAAGCCGAAGGGTACTTGTATTCCCCTTCTGGCCTTCTCAGCCATGGAGTCAGCACCCACTGCACTCCAGCCTTACCCTGGGTGCCGCGAGGCTCTCCGGGCGTCGTTCAGCCGGCGCGGCTGCCCACCAGAGGCTCTCACGTTGATGCTCGCCTCGCTCGCTACTGTTCGCCAGTACAACGTCTCATTAAAGTTATGGTTTCAATTTAATAAGGGATGTTCTTACGGTTCATTAAATACGCATCGATCTGCATTATCTCTTTTATTAGGAGAAGAGATAAGTGATAATAGTTGTGTTAAACGCCTCTTAAAAGGAGCCTATAAAACTAAACCTATTAAGCCTAAATATTCATTTACTTGGGATCCAAATTTAGTACTACATCAACTGTCTTCTTGGTATCCAAATATTAATTTATGATTAGAAAATATTACAAAAAAAAAAAAAAAAACTCGTTACATTATTAGCTTTATGTACTGGTCAAAGAGTACAGACATTGTCTTTAATTAAATTAAAAAATATTATTTTTCAATCTGATAAAGTAAATATTATTATAAAAGATATAATCAAGACTTCCGCTCCAAATCGTAAACAGCCCTAATTATCTCTCCCAAACTTTCAAAGCAATATCAACATATGCCCAGTATCAACTTTAAAAGAATATATTTTTATTACAAAAAATATCTGAGGTTCAAACTCCGGGAATCTCTTCGTAACATTCAAAGCTCCCCACAGAACTGCATCAAGTCAGACGCTAAGTCGATGGATTAAGCAAACGCTCGCCACGAGTGGCATTGACATGAGCGTTTTAGTGCGCACAGCACACGACACGCGTCAACCTCAGCCGCGCGCGCGGCCGGTATCAGTGTCGATGTCATTCGAAAAACGGCCGGGTGGACACAAAACTCACAGGTGTTCGCAAAGTTTTACCATCGGCCTTTAGATGATCAACAAAATAACTTTGCTTTGTCGATACTTAATCGAGACATGAACAATACTTAACCTAATATTAAAAATAGTTATTGAATATTACGTTACGTTTTGATATTAAGTAAATTACTACATTAAAAATTATGTGTCTATAAATAGACTATCACTAAGTTTCATTAATTTAAGCTGATTATAATTTCTAGCAACTCAAATAAAGTAAGATTATTTAAAGCTCATTATGCAATAATACTAATTATTAAGTACTATAATAATAAAATATGTAATTACATTATTTATATCTTTACTTATTTCAATTCCAAGTATATACCTAAACAAAACTTTCTATCTCTGAAAATCTACCTGTTATATAATATCTGAAGAATGAAGCGACGAAATATAATAGATGATTAAACGAACTTCTAAGTGAAGTTCTATCGCTATTATATGAGTCGCTTCATTCGAAGATATGACGTACCCACCCACCCCAGAACCCATTTAAAAGTTTCGTTTAGGGTCTCTAAAGAATGAGGGCTTGGCGCGAACCGGGTGGATCATGCCACGCGGCGCCCCACCACTGTGTTTTTTTATGATACTTTAAATTGTGCGAAGTTACCTAGTACCTAAAAAGGACTACCTGTTATATAATATCTTCGAATGAAGCGACTCATATAATAGCGATAGAACTTCACTTAGAAGTTCGTTTAATCATCTAGTATTCTTCATTTCGTAGAGGTAAGTTACATTTACCTGAAATAGGTCAAAATTAATCTCAATGTACCAGCACTTCGGAAAATTGATCTGTTGAGAAGGAGTGACTACAAACTCAACAGTAACCATCTTTTAAAAATATGTTATACCAATTAACTGCCAGGAGTTTTATCTTCCATGTATTGAGATATTTTTGAAGAACCCCTTTGTGCTGTATAACTTTTGATTTCATCTTTGAATTTTACAGGGGGTAAGTATTGAACATTTTTTGGAACTTCAGTATTAAGCGTATACATTGACCCATGAATGAGCTAGTGGCTTTATGAAGTCACTCTATCCATGGCCACTCGTCTTTCTTTATGAATCGTGAAAATTTGAGACAACATGAAGTCAACTTTTCACCTCACGTCCTGTGTACTTGCCCTTGGGTACTCGCCGTGTCTAAGACTTTCTAAGCCTAGGTCGTATGATGAATGGCCTGTCACGACCAGCCTATATTTGCATGCTAGTAATGGAATGTCTCGAGGAGATCTGACATGAAATATTATGTTAAATAGCTGAGTGTCTGTGATTTTGATGTGGAAAGAGTGGGTAAATTATGATGTATCAGTTGTGTACTCGTTTGATATTTATGGGAGCTCTTTATGTGAAGTTGTTGCTTTAAAAAAGTTTATGTATTCAACCTCCATGAAGGTGAAATAATCAATTGTTAGCATGCGCTGTGAGAGGTCCAATGTTCTCGTCCAAGCGGGATCGGTTTGGGAAACAGTTTTTTATACATTGGCTTGGGTCTGTTTGCATACTAGGATACCTTATAGCTTCGCTAATTATGGTCTCTGTAACATAAAATTATTAAAGGTTAAAAGGTGGGAGCAAAAGTTCCCGTGTGAATTTGCTATTCTCCATTTAGGCACAACCCCGGGTGGAGCATAGGGGAACGCCTCTCAGATAGGGGAGGTACCGTGTCGGCGGGGCGGACCAGCAGCGGGATACAATCGGTACTCCTTTATTTATCAGAGGAGACCAATAAGAGTGTCAAGCCTATCAACAGCTCTGGAGTGGCGGCAGACTTGGATCGCTTCGGCTACCGAGTAGTCCGTCAATCGACAGAATACGATTCTAAAAAATAACCCTGATCCCTTAGTGCTACGGCGGGCCTGACCTACAGAATGAGTGGTCGAGGGGGTTTTCAGTCCCTGTCTGTGGAGGGATATGCGAAAGGTCACCCTCCCTTTTGGATTTTCACTGCTGGCGCGGCCGGACTCTGGTGATATTTTGTACGATGTTACCGGATGACGGAGAGACTAGAGGGGCCAAATGGTGGTCTAACAAAATAACGATGTAACTAGGTAACAGTTTAGCCAGGAGTGTTAGATTCTAGTGTTTTTCGAGCATAAGCCCTTAGTTGGTGTAAACAAGGGTTCCTGTTGAGGCGCGGCGTACCTGGTTTTCAGTGCATGCCACTTTTCTGAAGGGTTCCGCGTAAGTACCGGTGGTTTTGCAGATGACTGCATCATCGTACCTGTGTGTCTGTCATGCAGAGAGGAAAATCCAGGGGTTTTAATTGGTATGATTCCGACATAACCTGGCCACTGTTCTGATCGACTGGGTGTCTATTAGGATTTTTCCTCATAATAAAAAAGGGACCGAATAGCTGGTATGTCAGTTTGAATTGTTAAAAAAAAAATTACTTAACATAACCTTTCATATTGTTGTACGTTTTACAGTGGCTTTTTAGTGAACATAGATGGAATTCTAGTATTCCCAAAGATTGTGCGTGAGATGTTCCCTTTTTTGTCATACTAAAACAACTGAGAATCGAAATGAATCTACAAAAAAAATAAACCCAACAGTCATAAAGACACATTAATTTTAATTACTTAATACTTTTCTGAGAAATATGATTCTCTTGAAAAACCTCAAGCAATACTGTTTATTTTGTATTTTTTGAGCCCTAAAAAGTAAATTGCGTGATAAAAAACAGTGCATTCAAAGAAATATGAACATATCAATAGCCTTTTTAACCTAGAGAGATGGTTATTTTCAAGACCAGTTTTACTTAAAAGGTAAACGCGCTTTTGTATTGAGTTATAAGAACTTCTTCAGTTCTAGGGCAGAATAATCGAAGCAATGACTAGCTAAAGTCCATCTAATTTCACTGTTTCGGCAATGCGTTCTGTCATTAGGCGGCGCGGTCGTAAAAGTGACCTACCTACCCAAGTTAAACCACCTCTATGTTAATAATACATAGCTTACCTTAAACATTAATACTCCTCATTAAGCTTTTCCATGACACTTTTGTCCACTTTCGTTTAAAAAAAATAAGTTCACCAATTAAGCGCTACTCCTTGCGAAGTTGATTTAATAAATCCTTATAAAACAGCCGAATAGTGTGTCATGGAAAAAAAAATCTTGATCTGTTATATTTATTTTCAAGCTCAGAAATAACACACTAATTTCACAAGTGTGTAGTAGAAGAGAACATAAAATTATACTTAATTAAAAATAAACAAATATTTTTATACAAGGTGTTCCTCTTGATTTTCAATTGGTATTAATGTAACGATATAAAAGAATCAAATAACATGTGAATAATTTTTTAATTTAATTTGTTTTTTATTTTCACCCAACTACGGCGAAGCAAAAAGGAGGGTTATGAGTTTGGCCTGTATGTAAGTATGTATGTGGGTATGGATGTTCATCTATTCCCTCAGAACTTCTAAACTAGTAATCATAGTTGGACAAATAAGGTGTCGTTGGAAGCCTTTTCACTGCCCGCTGGCTACAGGCTATAAAAAGTTACGTTAAATTTACTACAGCGCTCTCTAGGGGACTTAAAGTAAAGAAGTAAAAAAAAAATTCTTTATAATATGGTTTCTATCACATGAAAGAGCTTTGTGAGCACAGCTCAAATATGTAAAAAATATTACTCAAAAATAAATAAAATAATAGTTATAGTAAAGAACTAAAATAAAATTCTTGACTGTTTCGTGTGGGGTATCAAATAAAAGAACTTCGTTAGCACATTTCAAATATGCAAATACTGGGCAGTATTCGACATTCAATTTCTTATTTTTAAGTCTCTCCAATATCAAATTTTACGACGGGAAACGTGACAACATCATACAAAAACTGTATTTTTCTCTTTCTGTCATGGCATTAAGAAACACTTTAAATGAGAGAATTCAATGTCAAATCGGGCCCACTACAACTCCAAAATAAGTAAAAAAAAAATAAAGATTAAAAATTAAACCCGATTAAGAAAATAAGTCTTCGCTGAAATATTTATGTATTTACGTCATATTGATAGAGATTTGCTCAAAGGATAGCCGTGGTAAAATGAGTCTATTTTGCTATAAAAGGTCCTCCTTTGAACATATCTATTTTCTTGTTTCATACTTTTTAGATCGTGTTTTTAGTAGTCGGGTTTTAGTTTTTAAACTTTATTTTTGTTTTTCATACAAAATAATTCAATCAAGTCAAAACACCTTATGTAAAACACCTTTATGCGAAGTATGACAACCTGGCATTATCAGCTATTCCTTTTTTTTATCGCTATTTACAGGTACAGTTCGCAACGTTTTGCGTTGTACATTGTGCAATGTTTCTGAACGTTTAAAATGTTTTTGTTGTTTATTGTATGGATTCACTGACACGCGTCTATTGAATTCATGTTTAAGATATTTTACAAGGGTGATAATTGAAGAACTCATTCTATTGATGATATCTTGGAAAGTATGCACTTTTGAACCACATATTCTTTGGCAAAAAGAATTATTTTTTAGTGAGGAACAAAACATCGAAGTTATGGGATATCAAAAAGAACACCTTGTATTTATTAAGCCCACTTTTCTGTTTTTTATTCCACAAGCAATTTTAAAAGTCAATAGATTTATAGACCGAAAATATGCATCAAAAAAGAAAGTGCTCAATTTCGTGGAAATATGGCTACTCAATGCTTTTTGTTTTTCTTTGAAAATTAATTCAGAATTATTTTTATTTCTGTTGATATTAAATTTTCTTTGCCTAGCTGTTCTTTCTAATAAATGTGAAAATATTAAAAATAGCAACATAGACTGATTGATTGATTTTAACGACAACAAACAGATTTAAATGATATTTTGCGATTGGCATCATATTACATACGTTGCATTTTTTCATTTAAATTTAATGAAACCATGTAAACAAAGGGGTTTTAATCAAATCAAACAGTTTTGAACAAAAAATAAGGTTACAAAAATACCTGTGAATCTGACATTATTAAATATATTTACAAGAAAACACAGGAGACGGTACAATTAGAACAAATAACTATACAGCGTGAGTGTGAGTATAACGCCTATAAATCTACTTTCCTGAAAAAGATATTGCCACAGGGAAAATATTTCGTCGTTTTTACAATTTCAAAGCGAGTCGTAAAACAGTACCTTCACCTAAAGGAATCGGCCTGAAAAATGGAAATAAATAACGAATACATATAAATTTATAACTTTTAATTTTGAAATGTCAAACTCTCAGTAGATAATATTCGACATCAGTGTACGACATGCGATATTATAGCGTTACAGGAGACTTGGTTGACTGAGGATGAGATCCCGCTTTTGAATACAATAAGTTACGAGTTCAGCAGTACTAGAGTGTCAGCCATGGACACGTCGGCTGGCCCCCTGAGAGGTCGGTCTTTCGGAGGTGTAGCCCTGGTGTGTAGGCGAAGTGTCTTAGTGAATGTGAACGCGATTGAGTGCAATACCCTGCGTATATGTGCTATTAAGGCAATATCTAAGGAAAGGTCTTTTCTAGTGATGTGCGTTTATATGCCTACTGATGAGAAAGTGAACCTAACGGAGTTTACAGATGTCCTCGGTGCGGTGAGTGCAATTATTGACAGTTGTAGTATAGATTGTGTTTACATAATGGGGGACTTTAATGCGTTACAAAACTTTTATTCAGATCAAGAATGGACATGTGTAGACTTTGATATATTAGGTATAGACAGTGGTACTTACACGTATGTTAGTGAAATAAATAACTCTAAGAGGTGGTTGGATCATATTTTATCGAGTAAAGCTGCACTTAACTCCATTCAAAAGGTATATGTATTGTGATGTAGTTTGGTCTGACTATTATCCTCTAGCAATAGAATGTAAATTACAATTTGTTTCGCCTCAAATAATTTATAAAGGAAATAGTCATAATAAGGTTGTGTGGGGAGAGAAAACATCTGAGCAGATAGACTTTTATAGGCAAGAATGTAATCGTAGGTTAAGTCTCGTTGAGATTCCACCCGTCTTAAGTAATTTTTGCGATAAGATTTTTTATGATAATGGTTAAAAAATCGTTATTGCTAATTTATATAGTGATATAGTGCAGGCCCTTACGGAATCTTCTATAAATATTGTTGAGAGAAAAAATACAAAAAAGAAAGTGGTTGCTGGCTGAAATAAACATGCAGCAGAAGCGAATGGAATGGCCCAGCTTAAATTTCAATCATGGGTGTTGCAGAGTAAGCCTGCGTCCGGTGCTTTTTATGACGAAATGAGTGAGACTAGAAAAAAAATTAAATTACGTTTAGAAATAGTGCCAAGATCATGACCCCAAATTAAAATGGATATTTTAATTTGGCGGCGCGGTCGTAAAAGTTACCTACCTACACCACCTCTACGTTAATAATACATAGCTTACCTTAAGCATTAATACTCCTCATTAAGCTTTTCCATGACTCTTTTGTCCACTTTCGTTTAAAAAAAATAAGTTCAACAATTAAGCGCTACTCCTTGCGAAGTTGATTTAATAAATCCTTATAAAACAGCCAAATAGATGTGTCATGGAATTTTTTTTTCGTGTTCTGTTATATTTAGTTTCACATAAAATTAAACTTAATTAAAAAAAAAAATTATACAAGGTGTTCCGCTTGATTTCCGATTGGTATTAATGGGACCATATAATAGAATCAAATAAAATGTGAATAATTTTTCAATTTTTTTTTTTATTTTCACCCGATTATGGCGATGCAAAAAGGAGGGTTATGAGTTTGACCTGTATGTATGTGGGTATGGATGTTCATCTGTTCCCTCAGAACTTCTAAACTAGTAATCATAGTTGGACAAATAAGGTGTCGTTGGAAGCCTTTTCACTGCCCGCTGGCTACAGACTAAAAAGTTACGTTAATAAATTAGCTGTAGTAAATTTACTACAGCGCTCTCTAGGGGACTTAAAGTAAAGAAGTAAAAAAATTTTTCTTTATAATATGGTTTCTATTACATGAAAGAGCTTTGTGAGCACAGCTCAAATATGTAAAAAATATTACTCAAAAATAAGTGAAATAATAGTTATAGTACAGAACTAAAATAAAATTCTTGACTGTTTCGTGTATCAAGTAAAAGAACTTCGTTAGCATATTTCAAATATGCAAACACTGGGCAGTATTCGACATTGCATTTTCTTATTTTTAAGTCTCTCCAATATCAAATTTTACGACGTGAAACGTGACAGCATCATACAAAAACTGTATTTTTCTCTTTCTGTCATGGCATTAAGAAACACTTTAAATAAGAGAATTCAATGTCAAATCGAGCCCACTATTATTCCAAAACAAGTAAAAAAAATAAATATTAAAAATTAAAACCCGACTACTAAAACACGATCTTAAAAGTATGAAACAAGAAAATAAGTTTTCGCTGAAATATTTATGTATTTACGTCATATTGATAGAGATTTGCTCAAAGGATAGCCATGGTCGTATGCCACCTTTTATAGCGAAACAGATTTACTTTAAAAATAAAATAAAATCAAAGTGGCATACGACCACGGCTATTCTTTGAGCATATCTCTATCAATATGACGTAAATACATAACTTTTTCAGCAGAGACTAATTTTCTTGTTTCATACTTTTTAGATCGTGTTTTTAGTAGTCGGGTTTTAGTTTTAAACTTTATTTTTGTTTTTCATACAAAATAATTCAATTAAGTCAAAACATCTCATATAAAACACCTTTATGCGAAGTATGATAGCCTGGCATTATCTATTCCTTTTTTATCGCTATGTACAGGTACAGTCCGTTGTACATTGTATGCAATGTTTCTCAACGTTTAAAATGTTTTTGTTGTTTATTGTATGGCTTCACTGACACGCGTCTATTAAATTCATCTTTAAGATATTTTACAAGGGTGATAATTGATGAACTCATTCTATTGATGATATCTTGGAAAGTATGCACTTTTGAACAACATACTCTTTGGCAAAAAAAAATATTTTTTAGCAAGGAACAAAATATCGAAGTTATGGGATATCAAAAAGAACACCTTGTATTTATTAAGCCCACTTTTCTGCTTTTTATTCCACAAGCAATTTTAAAAGTCAATAGATTTATAGACCGAAAATATGCATCAAAAAAGAAAGTACTCAATTTCGTGGAAATATTTTTGCTCTTTGTTTTTCTTTGAAAAATAATCCAGAATATTTTTTATTTCCGTTGACATTAAATTTTCTTTGCCTAGCTGTTTTTTCTAATAAATGTGAAAAGATGTTAAAACCACGTTGAAAGCAAAAAATGGCAACATAGACTGGTTGATACACTGTGCAAGTACAACAGATTTTAATGATATTTGCGATTAGCATCATATTACATACGTTGCATTTATTCATTTAAATTTAATGAAACAATGTAAAAAAGGGGTTTTAATCAAATCAAGCAGTTTTGAACGAAAAATAAGGTTACAAAAATATCTGTGAATCTGACATCTATACATATAATAAAATGGTAGGAAAGTCAAAACTGTACATTGAATATTTTTTTAAAAGAATACTTGGGGTATGATCTACAATCGAAACAGAAACAAAAAATATAGTTTTTAGAATTTTTGTCTGTTTGTCTGTTTGTCTGTTTGTCTGTTTGTCTGTTTGTCTGTTTGTCTGTTTGTCTTTCCGGGATAAACTCAAAAAGTACTGCATGGATTTACTTCAAATTTGGCATGAAGATAGTTAAGAAGTCGGGTCAACATATAGGCTACATATTATCACGCTAGCAGTGTTATAATCGTAGGTGCGTTTGGTGCTGCATAGCGTTCACGCAGACGACGTCGCGGGCAGCAGCTAGTTATTTAATATATTTACAAGAAAACACAGGAGACGGTACAATTAGAACAAATAACTATACAGCGTGAGTGTGAGTATAACGCCTATAAATTTTATGTACCTCAGAGTAAACTATTGATGGGAAGATATGGCCACAGGGAATAATATTTCGTCGTTTTTACAATTTCAAAGCGAGTCGTTAAACAGTACCTTTACCTAAAGGAGTCGGCCTGAAAAATGGAAATAAATAACGAATACATATAAATTTATAACTTTTAATTGTAAAAATGTCAAACGCTAAGTAGATAATATTCGACATCAGTGTACGACATGCGATATTATAGCGTTACAGGAGACTTGGTTGACTGAGGATGAGATCCCGCTTTTGAACACAATAAGTTACGAGTTCAGCATTACTGGAGTGTCAGCCATGGACAAGTCGGCTGGCCCCCTGAGAGGTCGGTCTTTCGGAGGTGTAGCCCTGGTGTGTAGGCGAAGTGTCTTAGTGAATGTGAACGCGATTGAGTGCAATACCCTGCGTATATGTGCTATTAAGGCAATATCTAAGGAAAGGTCTTTTCTAGTGATGAGCGTTTATATGCCTACTGATGAGAAAGTGAACCTAACGGAGTTTACAGATGTCCTCGGTGCGGTGAGTGCAATTATTGACAGTTGTAGTATAGATTGTGTTTACGTAATGGGGGACTTTAATGCCCACCCTTACGAGCAGTTCTACTATGACTTACAAAACTTTTATTCAGTCACTTTTAGTCAGTTCAAGAATGGACATGTGTAGATTTTGATAAATTAAGTATAGACAGTGGTACTTACACGTATGTTAGTGAAATAAATAACTCTAAGAGGTGGTTGGATCATATTTTATCGAGTAAAGCTGCACTTAACTCCATTCAAAAGGTGTATGTATTGTATGATGTAGTTTGGTCTACCATTATCTTCTAGCGATAGAATGTAACTTACAAATTGTTTCGCCTCAAATAATTTATAAAGGAAATAGTCATAATAAGGTTGTGTGGGGAGAGAGAACATCTGAGCAGATAGACTTTTATAGGCAAGAATGTAATCGTAGGTTAAGTCTCGTTGAGATTCAACCCATCTTAAGTAATTGTTGCGATAAGATAATAGTCAAAAAACCGTTATTGATAATTTATATAGTGATCTAATTGCAGGCCCTTACGGAATCATCTATAAATATTGTTGAGAAAAAAAAGAATGGAATGGCCCAGCTTAAATTTCAATCATGGGTGTTGCAGAGTAAGCCTGCGTCCGGTGCTTTTTATGACGAAATGAGTGAGACTAGAAAAAAAATTTAATCACGCTTAGAAATAGTACCTAGATCGTGACCCCAAATTAAAATGGATATTTAAGCCGCACATCACTCTAAAAATAATTTCTCTTCTTTTTAAACACATACTAATCGGTTGAGGTGTAGGCCGGGTCAACCCGTGAGCGTAGATGGTATTAGTGAACCTGTAGGTATTGCTGATATGTTTATAGACCGCTTCACATTAAAATCCCCCCTCGGGCCTTCAACATCGACTTTGGATGCTAAGCTCGACGTGGAAAAGAAAATAACTTTTTCGGTGCAACAGATAGCTAGAACAGTAAAGTGTAAATCACCTGGCCTTGAAGGGCTCAGTATTGAACTTCTCAAGTTTGCCGGCCCACACTTGCCTCGGGTATTATTTTTGTTATTCAATTTATGTTTATCTCATAGTTATATGCCAGACGATATGATACGAACGATAGTGGTGCCGATTTTTAATAACAAAACAGGTGATCTTGCGGATAAAAATAACTATAGGCTGATATCAATAGAAACTGTAATTTCAAAAGTCTTTGATAGTATGCTTAACATGCAGTTAAATAATCACGTAAAGCTGCACGATAATCAGTTTGGTTTCCGACCTTAATTGTCGACAGAAAGTGCTGTGCTATGTGTTAAGCATACTGTCTTCTATTATGTTGAGCGAAAAACGCCAGTCTTCGCTTGTTTTCTAGATCTATCGCGGGCTTTTGACGTGGTTTCGTATGACATATTGTGGGATAAATTACAAAAAGAAAACATACTTAGAGAACTTATTAATATGCTTAAGTAGTTGAATGGGAACTAGGTCAACAGCGTGCGATGGGATGGGGTCCTGTCTGGACCGTTCAGGTTGGAGTGCGGGCTGTGGCAGGGGGGCTTAAGCTCGCCCACGCTCTTCAATCTCTACTTGAATGACCTCGTTGAGGCGCTGAGTAGCACCCGAGTCGGTTACCATATAGACGGCGTCTGCGTCAATAACATCAGTTACGCGGACGACATGGTGCTGCTGAGCGCGTCAGTTTGCGGCCTGCGTAGACTGGCGTCAGTGTGTGAAGAGTACGCCAAGTCCCATGGCCTGTTGTACAATATTAAAAAGAATCAAGTAATGGTCTTTGGGGGCGGGAGTAAGGGATATGATAGTATACCATCCCTTAAAATAAACAGTGACGAAATAGAACGAGTATATTTTAAATATCTTGGTCATATCCTGACTCCCGACCTGAAAGACGATGAAGATATTGAGAGGTAACGAAGAGCGTTGTCAGTGAGAGCTTGGCCCGCAGGTTTGCACGTTCCTCGCGGGACTGACGTTATTTAGAACTTTCTGTACGACTTTTTATACATGCAGCTCGTGGACTAATTATACTCAGAAAGCTTATAACGCTCTTCGTATTCAGTTCGCATTATGCATTCAGGGTGCTGTTGCGGCTTCCCCGCTTCTGCAGTTCGTCAGGGATGTTTGCCGAAGCAACAGTTGACTGTTACTATACAACAATGCGCAAACGATGCGCGTCCCTGGTGCGGCGGGTGCGGGCGAGCGGTAACAGTATCCTGAATATGATCTCAAATAGATTAAATTCGATGTATTTAAAGCATTTCTGTGCCATTTCGGGGGGAATGGTGCAGGAATGGCCTTTGTAAAATAGCCTGTAAATTATTTTGTTTTAAAGTTTTATATGTACCTACTTAACTATTTATTAACATAGTCTGTAAGCATTTATATACTAACAAATTGAGACTTTGTTACTTTTAAATAAATCATTCATTCATAACTTCACGCCTATATCCTAAACCACCAATAAAACCTCTGTCTCTAAACTGAAAGAGCTGCTTGCTGGCACATTCTATGTTTTTCTTTTGCTCCCAGTCCTACATGAAAGAAAACTTACAATTTATTGTACACCTTATATTAAGGATTAGCGAGTGTTTACGCCAAATAAACACGAAGGCCGGAAATTCGGCATCATTATTCGAGCATCGCGACAGCACCGCCCGCACTCCCCGCGCCCCTAGTATATAATCACCGACGCGCCGGAGCAGCTTCCTTTTCCATTGCGCTTCGACCCAATCAAGCCGCACTTCACCGCGTCATCGCCAAGAATTTAAAATGATTCATCATACTGGCGCCCCCGGGTGGGCGATCACCACGCCGACTGCCGCGCTGCCACGTGCGCACATGTGCGCTATTGGAGGGCGCGCCCGCTGCAGAAGCGTGCTTTGGGGTCCGCGCCACCACGTGCGCGCAAGTGCACACCACGCGCCACGTCCGCGCCACCACGTGCGCGCAAGTACACACCACGCGCCACGTCCGCGCCACCACGAAGCAGAAGTCTCCACCGGCAGCGTGACGCCGGTAGCGTCCGTTGGCGCCGCGTCGACGATCCACGTCGAGCGCCGTCGCTGCCGGCGCCCTTGACTGGCTGCCTGCACAAGGCAGCCTCTCTCGCCAGCGCCGCCGCCACCACGTGGCCCATGTGGCCCTATTGAGCGCCACAGCGTCCGCCGCATGGCGTAACCACGCCACCAGCACTGCGTCCACGTGATTGCGCGTCTGTCAGGGGAGTGTCGTGAGCCTTTTTCCTTTTTTTCCATTTTTCATTAGTCCTAAATGCGTCACTTCCCGCCTTTTGCATTGCCCACGCAATTTAACTTAACCTAAATGTTTTTATAGACCCACCTTAGACAGTGGTTGTCTCTTCAACACATTTTTTGCCTAGCTTTTGAAGCATATTTTCATGGACTGACCACTTCAGACAGTGGTTGTCCTTTCAACACATTTTTTATTGCTTAGTTTTCAAAGCATATTTCCTAGACTGACCACCTCAGACAGTGGTTGTCTTTTCAACACATTTTTTATTGCTTAGTTTTCAAAGCATATTTCCTGGACTGACCACCTCAGACAGTGGTTGTCTTTTCAATTTCAAATATTAACATAATATATTATACCTACTTAAGATTAAGTTCAGAATATTGCACAAATATTCATAAAGGGTTTGTTGTTTTAAACCTTAGTCTCTCAATTTCAAAGTTTGTTTATTAATATTTCACATATTCATGACAAGTTACTTCTTAATTTCAAACACTTCATAATTAGAATCTCATTTTGGATAAATATTGCACAGATATTTATAACAAGTTTCTTGTTCATTGTTGTTTAAAGTCAATAAGTTCAGCCATTGTGTTATTTGCAAATTAAATCCTTCTCTGCACTGCCATTGCCTTTTGGTCTGCCTAATTGCTCACACAAATTTTCATTGCATTCCAGCATTGCCCGCTTAACTCTGCTTGCATCTTCGCCTCTGCACAGCCAGCTGCCAGCTTCAGCATCTTATACAAGGGGCGTAAGCGTTTTTTCCAATTAATAAAACTTTATTTTTGTTGTTTATTAATAAGTGTTAATTCCAAGACTTTCTGAGTGTTTTTTAAATAAATTAAAATGGTGTTAGACACTAAAGAATTTCTTGCATTAAAGGTTAAACGCAGTTCAATTAAGGGTCAACTGACCAACTTTAAAAATTATTTAACCACCTTAAATTCTCCTTTAACCGATCAAGTTGAAGTTAATAAACTTAATTTAAAACTTAGTAAGTTCTTGGAACTAACATCCACATTTGAGCAGCTGCAGACTCAAATAGAGGTGCTCAATGAAGAGTCACTTGCTGATGAACTTCAAGAGAGGGAACTTATCGAGGATGCTTTACAGACAAGCATTGCTACTGCCCAGCAAATATTAGAGCTCTCAAAGCCTGATGTCCTTGATGTTGACAAGGCTTCCAGTTGTAGCAGCGGTAACCATAATGGCATTAGTTTTAAACTCCCTCAAATTAGGATTAACAAATTTGATGGCTCCTACTTTAAATGGCTGGAGTTTCATGACACATTTACATCTCTTATTCATGAAAATCCTAGTATTAAGCCAGTGCATAAGTTTTATTACTTAAATTCCTATTTAGAAGGTGAACCTGCCCGCATTATTCAGAATATTGAAGTTTCCGATTTAAATTATTCAAGTGCTTGGCAGCTGCTCTGCGAACGCTATAATAATAAGCGGCAATTAACTTTTTACCATATTAATTCACTTTTAAATATCACTCCCATACAGCGTGAGTCTGATAAGGCACTTAGAAACCTGGGTGACCACATAACTAAAAATTTAAGAGCACTTAAGACCTTAGGTCAACCCACTGAATATTGGGACAGCCTTATCATACATTTAGCTACCCAGAAGCTTGATCAATTAACCCGTGTTAAGTGGGAGGAACATCAAGGCAGCTTATCAGAGCTTCCCTCACTCGCTAACTTTAAAGATTTTTTAAGCTCTCGTGCTGATGTTTTAGAGGTCATGCTCAGATCTAAATTTGATAAGCCTTTGCCGCCTAGAACTACGATTGAAAAATCTTATAATAATAAATTTAAGTACAATACTGGACCCTCTAATCAAATAAAATCATTCTCAATTTCAGTGACTAACAGCAAGTCGTGCGTTGTATGCCAAGGCCAGCACCCAGTTTTTAAAAGCAAGGTGTTCAAAACACTAAGCATGGAGGACAGATGGTCACATGTTGAAAGGCATAATTTGTGCCAGAACTGCCTGCGCTCCGATCATAGTATCTCCAATTGTCGCCTTTCGAGCGGCTGCAAGGTATGTAAGAGGCGACACAACACTGCATTACACAAACACTCACCACATAACACACCCCCACCTTCCTCTTCTTTGGATCAAACAGACCACAGGGATGGTGCGGAGGGAATATCTACCACAGTCATGTCGTTACTGTCCACAAATGAGACATTGTTGTCCACAGCAGTAATTGACATTGTGGATCCCGCTTCAAGGGAAAGAGTAACTGTTAGGGCACTGTTAGACAGTGGAAGTCAATCTTCCTTTATTACTGAAGCCCTGAAACTTCGCCTGCAATTAGCTTCTGAACATTTAGGTAGCACTAAAATACTGGGCATTGGTGATGCACAACTTGATTTAATTCCGGAGCAGTGTTCTGCCATTGTAAATTCAACTTGTGGCATCTTTAAGTGCTCAGTGAACTTTTATGTTTTGCCTAAAATTACTAGTATGATTCCTAAATTCCCTATTAATAACGATTTGTTAAATATTCCGACGTCTTTTAAATTAGCGGATCCTATGTTTTACAATCCAGCAGTCATAGATGTTTTATTAGGTGCTGACGTGTTTTGGGACTTGCTTTTACCTGAACAGCATAGACTAGCTTCTACTAAAATCTTACTTCAAAATTCTAAGCTTGGTTGGTTGATTACTGGTTCGATTCCATGCAACAAAACCCTCAAGTCCATTCAATGCAACCTTTCCTCCAGTTTAGATAGTTATAGCACAGAGAATGAGATAATACGCTCAAATTTAGATTTGCAGAATAGTTTAACAAAATTTTGGGAGTATGAGGACTTCCCTTGCAATAGTAATAATCCAACTATTGTATCAGAGTCAGAGAAACATTTTGTTGCTAATACTCACCGTCTTGCTGATGGTAGATTTTGCGTACGCCTTCCTTTAACAGCTTCCCCTACGGATTGCCTAGGAGATTCTCTACATATAGCTAGGAAGCGTTTTTTTAATTTAGAGAAAAAACTTAATAATAATTCCCAATTAAAACAATTGTATACTGAATTTATTGATGAATACAGGGAACTGGGACATTTATCTATTATGCCCATCCTATCTTCAGACATACGTTCTTTCTATTTTTTGCCACATCATGCTGTATTCAAGGACAATAGTGAATCAACTAAATTGCGTGTAGTTTTTGATGCCTCTGCTCGCACTACATCTGGCCTTTCAATTAATGATTTGCAATTAATAGGGCCTAATATACAGTACTCGTTGTTTAATATTTTACTTCATTTCCTTGATTCCCAATTTTAATTCTATATGAGGTCCAATCTTTATCCAAATCTGCTTTCACCATCCCAGCAAAGTGATAGAGAAATGTTAGGGACTGTTCGAGATCCATCTTGTTGTCGATTATTGATTTTTTCATGATCCTTCTGGAGTTGACACTGCTTTGACTCGTTACGTTAATTTTCACATACGGTTTTCGGTTACCATCTAAATTGAACCACTCATGTGGGTACTGGAAGGGTGTCTGTTGTGTCACTATTTGAGGAGTGACCTTCTTTTGGGTTGATACTCTTATGAGACTCGCCATGATTACGCAATAAACAATTTATTTAGAACTGTTTTAGTTTAAGAAAATATCGTTCAAACTCACAGTTGGTCATTAATACTGAATTAAACTCGGAATCAGATAGTTTAATCTTAAGTCAATCTTTTCAAACCTTAGGTCTGGGTTGGAATCCAAACCAGGACACCCTGCATTACGATATTGATATTAACTTAGATAAGGTAGTTACAAAGCGTTCAATTTTGTCACTGTCCTCCAAAATCTTTGACCCATTAGGCCTACTTACCTTATGCACAATCAAACCAAAATTATTAATACAAAAATTATGGAATCTAAAATTAGAATGGGATGACCCAGTGCCTCCAGACATTTTAAGCTCATGGGCACATTTTACTAAAAATATTAGCTGTCTTAAATCACTTAATATCCTTCGCAATGTTCTCTGTAATACATCTCATTTTGAACTTCATGTATTTTGTGATGCTTCCCAAGCAGCTTATGGTGCTTGTGTATACGCTAAATCTATCTCCAGTACGGGGGAGATCGTATGTAATTTACTATGTGCAAAATCCCGTGTTGCACCTATCAAGAATAAAACAATTCCTAGGCTTGAATTATGCGCTGCACTTCTTGGAGCTCGCCTTGGTACAGCTGTGCGAGATGCCTTGCGTAAGGTAGTGACTCGAATCACTTATTGGTCCGATTCAACTGTTGTACTAGCATGGTTGGGCACTTGCCCATCCAAATTAAAAACTTACGTCTCAAATAGGGTAGCGGCTGTTCAAGAGTTAACTAGAGGTTGTCTGTGGCTTCACGTGCCCACTGAGCAGAATCCTGCAGACCTAGCATCACGAGGTGTGGATCCTCAGTATGTCCTAAATAACATGAAGTGGTGGCATGGACCTAGTTATTTATTAGGATCGGACGATGAATGGCCTCCCTCACAAAACAATACCCCAAATGAAGTGCCTGAACTAAAACTGTTAGTCTCTCTTTCTGAACCCACATCTTCGTTCATTAATTTTGAAAGGTTCTCTAGGTACAAAACGTTACAACGTAGTGTAGCATATGTAGTGCGATTCATCAATATGTGCAAAAAACAGGCAGTCAATGAGCCCTTTAGCGTTGCCGATCTTCAAAATGCAGCATTGATTCTTGTTCAACAATCTCAAAGGGAATCATTCCCTATTGAATTAAATTTACTGTTAAATAATAAAGCCATTAGCCCAAATTCATCATTAGCATCTCTGACTCCATTTGTAGACTCTCAGGGAACCCTGAGAGTGGGGGGGAGGCTGCGTAAGAGTAACTTAGATTATGAAGTTATGCATCCAGCATTACTATCCTCAAAACACTATTTTACTAAACTCATATTCATACACGAGCACAAACGCCTCTTACATGCAGGTCCACAGCAATTATTGTCGTCGGTGCGTGAGCAGTTCTGGGTCACAGGAGGGCGCAACTTGGCGCGACGCACGGCTCGCACTTGTGTCATTTGCCGTCGTTACTATGCCAAAACCATGTCTAATATAATGGGTGATCTTCCATCACAAAGATTGACACCAGATTTTCCATTTCTTAGTGTAGCCTTAGATTTTGCAGGCCCATTTTTTATCACTGACCGTAAAGGGAGAGGTTGTAAAATAACTAAATGTTACTTGTGTCTATTTATTTGCCTAAGATACAAATGTGTTCACCTAGAGGCTGTAAGTGAATTATCAAAGGATGCCTTCATCCTAGCCTTTAAAAGGTTTATATCTAGAAGGGGCAAGCCGAGGGATGTTTTTTGTGACAATGGTAAAAACTTTGTGTCTGCTGCAAAGGAAATAAACACTTTCTTTGCTAAGTATTCTACACCTATATTGGAGTTTGCATCTGATCAAGATGTTAAATTTTGTTTCTCACCCGCTTACGCCCCCAACTTTAACGGCTATGCAGATGCTGGCATTAAATCTGCCAAATTTCATATAAAAAGGATTATGGGCAATACACACTTAACCTTTGAAGAGCTTTCCTCATTATTTGCTCAGGTTGAGGCCATCCTAAACAGTCGTCCCCTCTCCCCCCTTTCCTCATCTCCTGATGATAACAAGGTGCTCACACCAGGACACTTTCTCCTTGGCAGGTCGCTGACATCCATACCGGGTCCGGACTTACTTCAGGATAATCCAGGAAGGCTGAATCGCTTCAAGCTTCTTGAACAATTGAAACAAAGCTTCTGGAAAAGATGGCAAGCGGAGTACATCACAGAACTTTAGCACCGATACAAATGGAAAAGCAGAAAATTGGATTTAAAGCTTGGAGACCTCGTGCTGGTCCAAGAAGTAGGCCTGCCTCCAATGTCATGGGCACTAGGCCGCATAGTCAATTTGTACCCTGGAGCTGATGGTGTGCCTAGAGTCGCCGATATACGCACACAGAGAGGAACCATCAGACGAGCGCTGAACCGCATTTGCCTTCTGCTTGAAGAATAAGTTGAAAGCAGGCTTTCAACGCCCCGGAGGATGTTTACGCCAAATAAACACGAAGGCCGGAAATTCGGCATCATTATTCGAGCATCGCGACAGCACCGCCCGCACTCCCCGCGCCCCTAGTATATAATCACCGACGCGCCGGAGCAGCTTCCTTTTCCATTGCGCTTCGACCCAATCAAGCCGCACTTCACCGCGTCATCGCCAAGAATTTAAAATGATTCATCAGCGAGCATTACCTTAAAGTAAAATAAATTTATACCAGACAACTGTGAAAGTAAACATGTTAAATAATAAATAAATAAATACACTTTTTTTTGTACCTTCCATGCTGGACTTGGAGCGAAAGAAAAACAAAGAATGCGCCAGCTGTTTCTCTTCCCGGGCATACTGTAAAAGTCAGTTAAGGGACGGAGGTTCTATTGACGTTTTTGTGGGCGGTAGACTGACTCTCTATCACTGCTCTCTCCATCATTATAATACCCCCAAATTTGTCATATGTGACATCAGATGGTTTTATAGCCTCTGCTGTTCTGTCTACCCCATTAGGGATACAGGCGTGACGTTATGTATGTATGTATGTGTGTATGTATGTAAATACACTTTTTTGCCAAACAAACCAATACATGAAAGAAACAATAACAATTTTGAACAATTTGGGCGTCCTTATTGCTTGAAGCGATTTCTTTCACGCAATTCACTTCGTGAATTTTGCTTAAACAGTGACAACCATGAGTTTAGGTAGGAAGATACAGGAAAAAATGCAGTGCAATGAGAGGGGCCTTTGATGATGAGGAGGTTTACGTCATCAGCCAACAAGTGCTAAATACTGAATTTCAGTTTTTTTCATTAAATATTAAACCTTATAAACCTATAAAAACCTTCTCATTAACTTCTGTGTTAGGTATACATTACCTAGGATCAGCTCCTCTCCCAAGTAATGAAGTCGTGCGAAATTAATTATGGGTGGTCACTATTTCTTGTACCGATCGTGGTGACCGATACTTAACCGTTCCTTAACGAATGATGAAATTATAATTATTTAATACTTATTTCACATACAATTGATTCATAATGATTCCCAATTATATCTTAAAATAAATGACATCAATTTGTAGTGTGTATATCAATAAACGTCTATTGCACAGAACAGTATTTCATCCCTGGTCATTGATCCTTGCTTGGTTCTGCCAGGATGAAATAATGAAACAAATGTTCCGTACGAAAGACGTCATT
The DNA here is from genome assembly GCA_944452665.1 of Stenoptilia bipunctidactyla. Lineage (NCBI taxonomy): Eukaryota > Metazoa > Arthropoda > Insecta > Lepidoptera > Pterophoridae > Stenoptilia > Stenoptilia bipunctidactyla. The sequence continues at coordinate 4,721,992 of OX101730.1, forward strand.
CGATTGAATTCACCCAACCTAAAGTACGAATTGTTCTGTTTCTTAACTTAAAGAAAATTCATTAAATAAAGTAACGCTTTAAATAGAATCTTTAAAACCATAATTCGTTTATTGACTTTTCTGCGGGGCTATATTATCTGAAAAAGTTTCCAGACTTTGCTTTGGTGCGAAATTGTGCGAGATTTCGTTTTAATTCATAAGGCAGTTAAAAGTTGTATCGAAGAGTAACTTAAAGTTCACATTTTGTTTTTCCTACAACAAAAATAAAAACAAATTTATGAATAAGCTTGAGTACATATCGTGCAAGAACTTTTCTTATTAAGGCCAGTTTCCTCGAAACACGAAACCGGTTGCACTGCGCCATGCTCAGCTGCCCTTTGACGCTTTCAATTCACTTAATGCTTCTAATTAGTATCTTAATAATTTAAAAAGTTGAAAAGAACAATAACGGTCACTGAAGCCGTCTTCTGAAACTTTCCGAAGCCATAAACTTTCCGATTTATTTGACGTTACAGTATTATTACTTCGTAAGGTAATTACTTCATAAAGAACTGAAGTGACAGTTTCCTTGGAACGCAATTACTTTAGAACTATTTTAATACAGGCTTTATTTTTTTATGCTGTACTAATTAACATTGCTAGCTTTTTAATTTAATTAAAATTCATTAAAAGAGCTGAATATATTTATTGCTGAATAGTTAAAAGACATAAAGAGAAAAAAATACAAGTATTTCTAGGTATTTTAAACAAAGTATTCGAATCATCATTAGAATGAAATGCTCATAAATGTGGAAAAACCTGTTTAACTTAATAAGAACATATATAAAACTTTTCCGTTACTGACTGAGCGACAGACAACGTACAGCCATAACCACTGGGCGCAGAGAGCTGAAATTTGGAACATACATTTCTTAGAAAGTGTAGGGGAGCACTCAGGAAGGCATTCCCGAAATTCTCACAGGAACGGGAAATATTGGACTTTTTAGTTTGTATGAAAAATCTTGCACAGATGTTATACTTGCTATAAAGATTTGTCAATGAGTGACTGGTTGTTTTGTGAAATGAATTCCCAAAATTTCCACGGAAACGGGAAGTATAGAATAAATGATTTGATTTGATTTGATATGAAAAATCTTATTCTTTGAGTGCACGGATGTATTTTCAATTTGACGACCACTTTGGCGATGGGGTAAATCTATCTGCCTCAGACGCTGGTAGTTGCGGGTGCGACTTTTGCCCAGAACAAGAAAAAAAAATGTTCCGAGTCTGAGTGTTTATCCTATATATGCATTTATATTTAAGGTTAGTTTGCTACGTGGTATCTCATAACACAATCTTCGCTTACTTTGAGGCCATGTAGTTGGTGTGATTGTCGGGGGATATTATTTATTTAATGTAATGTAATAATGGATATGATTGTATTATGGAAGAAGTATCTGAAAGTTGTTGTATAGTTGCGAGAATAAACTCGTTATTAATATCTGTTCCACAAAATTGGCAGCTCACTCAATTTTAACTATACCTACCTATCTATTTCACGTATGTGTTTAATTTAATTAACAGAAAATTTAATTTCCTATGAATTTAAACTGCAGTGATCGAGCTCATTGTATGAAGTTAGATAATTTAATGTAATTATAACGCATAGTTAAAGTTATCAACACAATATGAGGAATTTATGCGGAATTTAACCTACAATATTTAGGTTGAAACATCATTTATTTTCTATTTATTACTCAGAGATAGAAATTTAGAAATTATATGTAGTTGATTGAGTGTCTTGTATTTTTGACTTATTTTCGAAAGAATATATTGTTAAATTCAATTAATGAATGATAAAATATTTTACCTATAAGAGTGCATAAAAAGCTAGATAAAACAAACATAAATATTTATATCTCAAAGCGAACTAAATTGATAATATTTGAGCAATAGGCATCAGTAATGTTTTTTGTACGTTTTGAGGAAACATCAAGATATTGGTTAGATGTAGCCAATAAAACATACTTTTTTATAATGTGTTTGGTTGGTGTACATACATACCTGTACTCTGTGTATATCTATGAGTGTACGTAGGTATATTTATGGTAGATAACCGAGCTTTATAAGCATATCCAATATTAGAAGAGATGAATAAATACACCATATTTTTTGCATAAATGCAGCCAGACTGTAAAGTTTGATTTATTTACGGAAATTATCTTCGTATACTTATTTTTGAACTAAGCCTTTGACAGTAAACGTTGATACTACTTACACTCTACTAATAATATTATGAATTTCTCCCAAAGACCTTTCAATTTTGAGATTATTTGCTCTACTTTTACAAGTTCTCAAAGAGAATCTTACTTCGCATTTCTTACCTTTGGCATTCGTGGGTAATTTGAAAACGACTTTGCAATACGTTTACCTTCAGAATCTTATAAGTTTTTAACATTTTTACGCATTTTTTTAAACATTACAAAAACCAAAAATCTTTGGTGGGTTCATTTATTTCACAAATGAGTGCCTACAAAATATGCGTTTGAAAATATTATGTGTCCACCCACACCCTCACTATTTATTTTTATCTGCTCCGCTGTGATTTGTCAAAGTTCAAAACAAGTGAAGTATGCACTATCATTGGTTTTCATGCATGGATGGTTGCGGTGGATACGGTTGCATTATTGCTGTTTTCAATAGCTTGAATTTAAATTGTTGGCTTAAGTGATTTCTTGCTCGTAGTTATGGGCTTTAATATTTTAAGTGACGTTTAATATTTGTTTATTTATGCATACAACGTCTTTTATTAAACAAAGACGTAAAATCTACGCATTTTATCAGAGCTTTTAGTACCATTCAAGCTTAGCAACTAACTGGCTCTTGGTCTCTTAAACCTTCCTTCCTTGCAAAGCATTTGTCGAACCTGGGACTCCCGCTACCAGCATATTTTTTCAGTATATGTGATTTTCTTTTTTTTAATACATCCATGTAGTCACAAAAGTGAAGATAGAGTGATACAATTACAGTATGGGGACATTGATAATATGATTGGCTTTTAAAGAAAGACAGACAACAATGAGGAAGCGAGAAAGTGAGATTATAATTTATTGATGATTTTGAAGTTGTATTTTATGGCGTTAACAATAAGTGCTATATTTTGTTGCACTGCAACGACTTTTTATCGAAGTGCAATGTTTCCGTCACCAGTGTCACCAGTGCCAAACACGACGTCATAAAGAGTGCACGTATTTAGTGCAGGGATTCAATCGTTTATTATTTCAACCTTATGCTGAACGCCATAAGATACATGTTAATGTGATAATTTTCAAAACTTATGCTATAAATTATTCAGCTATTTTCGGTAATCGGATATACTCTTCTTACTCATTGATTTGCTGTATTTCTTTAAAAGCCAATCATATTATCAATGTCCCCATACTGTACACCTTATTGAAGTGTCGACATTTGTGTCAAAAAGTTTCTTTCATCGAATAAATTAACTTTGATGATGATTTGAATTCTTAGTTCAAGTTTCAAAATAAATCATAATTTTTGGTTTTTCTTTTTTTATACTAACATTTACTTTTTATATTTGGTATTTAAGATGCTTCCTATTATATTCCTATATTTTTATCTAACAAAAAAAATATGATTGTCTGGACAACAGGCAATTTGGCTCTCAGACATTTACTGCTAAGCAATTTATCAATATGATAAATTAGACAGGCCCTTAGTAACTCCCTAGAATGACACCTGGTACCATATCCATTTCAATAACCTACCACAGATGACTGACATACACACGTGCCGAGGTCACAATTATGTAAAACCGCGCAAAGAATCTTGCAAAATTTTATCTTATTCAGGAAAATCTCAAAAATTACATATTTTCATGCAACCCACACGAACATTCAAGTTTTGACCGTAATCCTAACTCAATTTTAGATTTGATTCCAGAAAATTGCCACGTTCACCGATAAAAATGCATTATTATTCAACCTCTTGCATTTAAGTTATCAGACTGACCCCAATGGCGCTCGAAAACCAAATATTTTTGCTTCGTCAACCATTCGAATTCCAAATTGCACTGTCCTTGCTATTACTAATATAAAATCTCGAAGAAATTCAACCTTTAACCTGACCCAATAAGATCTAGAATTCCTTGGTTAATTATAAAGGGTTTATTTTTCTATCGTTGGCAGGAAGTGTCACGTTCCAGTTTACGCGAATTTTGCCACGTTTAGATTGAGCTAAGTTAAATAAAACGGCAGATTCTTGTCTTGAATGGTCGTGCTCAACGTGTCATAATTGTTTAAATTTATTTTATTTAAGATGTTCCTACTGAAGATTTATAAAGGGTTTGTTGATGTTAATTATAAAAACATGTATACAGGGTGTCCCGTACATAGAAGACCAACGGAAAACTGGAAATAAAATACAAAACAAAAAGTAAAAAAAAGTGCATGAAAAAGTTATTATCTGCATGCAGTAGGGGAAAATACTTATAAAAAAATTGGTGTTTCGGATTCCACACAAACCCCTTGTATCTCCAACTTTCCGTTGGTACACTATTTACAAACACCCTGTATATGAAATTGTAAATCAATATATATAAAACTGTTCCGTTACTGACTGAGTGACTGAGGTACTGAGTGACTGAGGTACTGAGTGACTGAGGTACTGAGTGACTGACAGACAACGTACAGCCGTAACTACTGGGCGTAGAGAGCTGAAATTTGGAACATACATTCTTTTGGGGATGTAGGGGTGCACTAAGGAAGGAATTCCCGAAATTCCCACGGGAACGGGAAATATAGGACTTTTTAGTTTGTATGAAAAATCTTATTCCTTGTGTGCACCGATGTGAAACTTGGTGTAAAGGTTTTCCAATGTGTGTCTGGTTGTATTATGAAAGGAATTCCCGAAATTCCCACGGGAACGGGAAATATATGAAGTTTTAGTTTGTATGAAAAAATCCCATCCCTTGAGTGCACGGATGTGAAACTTGATATTAAGGTTCCTCAATAAGTGTCTGTTTGTATTATGGAAGGAATTCCCGAAATTCCCACGGGAAGGGGTTGGACTTTTTAGTTTGTATGAAAAATCTTATTCCTTGAGTGTACGGATGTGATACTTGGCATGAAGGTTCTTCAAAGAGTGACTGGTTGTGCTACGAAAAAAAATCCCAAAATTCCCACGGGCACAGGAAATATATGATTTTTAGTTTGTATAAAAAAAACTTATTCCTTGAGTGCATGGGTGTGATACTTGGTATAAAGATTCTTTCAGTGGGTGTGTCTGGTTGTATAGTTTCTGAAATTTCCACGAGAAGGGTAGTTAAGCGCATACGAAGTTGCGGGATAAAGCTAGTATTAGATAAAACTTGTAAATTACCATGATAATAAGTACGTTAGGTGCATTCCGATAAGGACAACTAAAGTATTTTCACAGTTATACAAAATAAGCATATTATGTCGTAAACTTTGAGTCGAGTGGACAAAACAATATGAACCATTTCCGAGGAACTTTGTACATGGAAAAACTTTGTACATGTACCACTTATTTGCCAAGAAACTGTAGGTTTTATGTACAGGATATAAAATAATATTGAGTGCTATTTTTCAACATTTTTACATCCTAAGCGCTAAAAAAATAAAAAGACTTAAATCCTCCAGTTCAAAAACTAATAACACGTATTTGTCAAATAAAAATATATAAACAAAACTTATACAGTGACACACTGGTCACCGGTATCCAAACCGACATGGCGAAGTAATATGATAAATTTTATTGACAGAACTACAGTAAAAAGGGATTTTTATTGTGGTCTAACTTTTTTCAAAACATTTAAGCAGTCAAAAAAGACCCAAGTTTTTTTACACTTTTTACGTTTTAAGTATTTTTTAAAGGTTTTTGATATCTTTTTTCGTGTTATCTTATTGTTAACTTTTTTAGCTGTCAAACGAAATTACTTTTATATCTGTAGGACCTTATCATCGGTAAATATTGCTAAATAAATACACTCATCCGAACTCAGTAAAGCAAAAATTAAAATGGCCGCCGTTTCTAAACAGTAGAGGCAAAATGCCTTTTAATTGTGGTTTTGTCGATAAAATTAATCATTTTACTTCGCCTTAACGGATCGGACACCGGTGACCAGACACAACATTCGTACTGTTATGACTAATATTTTTCCAAAAATATCCTTTTTAGCAAACCACAAAATTATATTATTCTAAATAAAAATCGTGCTTCAAATGTCGAGACCTCGTGGAAAAACAAATGAAACGACAATTTCAAGTATCCATATAAAATTCACGGACACAGTATGAAAACGTCCACGGTAGTTAAAGGAATATTTTTCGCGTATTCTGACATACCTTGCATACGCAAAGAGAACTAATTTACTGTCGTTTTAGAAATAGCATAACATAATAATTGGCTCTAGCTCGTTTAAATCAGAAAAACCATAAGTAGTTATATGTTTTAACGGCGACAAAGCCCACGATTAAAATAAATAGAATAGTGAAATCCCCTACATACACTACACTACATGGTGATATTTGGTGGCAGATCTTATGTGACACTATCCGGCGGTCACTATCCGGGTGAAAACTGACCGCCTATCCACGGGATGTTCGTCACAGAAAAAAATCGCGCGGTGCGAAGCGCGGAGCGTCTTGCGATTGAAACAAACTCATACAAATTATGTTCAACACTTTTATCAATTAAATTTCTAGATTTTGAAGGCGAACAGCGTTTCTTTATTTATAGTACAAATAAGTATAGACGTTTATCCAGCGGGACCTTATTTTTAAATGCTTGTGAACTACCTATTCCTAGTTATTATAACCCAACGATTTGTACTTACACTTTTTCGACCTAGGAACTTTAAAAAAGGCAAATCTTCTTTGCTAACGGGATTTTAAAGGTTTATAAGTGAAGCCTTTTATTTCTGCTTTATAAATATTATTTTGCCATACAAATGGCTTATTGGAAATATACCCCGACTCCTATTCAATTCATGTATTCCACAATCTCTTACGAATGTTATGTGTTTAAGCAAAAAACTAAAACTTCTATGCAATATCGAGATAGCTTTGATAAAGGCATTCCGCTCGTTAGCTTCCTTGCCTACTGGTCGCGGTGGCTACAGCGACTCCCCGTGGCCTGCAAATCGCGACGCGCGGGGTTCCGCCCCGATGCCTTATCACGTAAATATTAGCGATCAGCTATTATGGCGCAATCATCACGCCATGGACGCGTATTATATACACGTATATACATCGTATTATGTAAGCGATAGCTGTTCAATCGTTCTGTTATATGGGTCCCGGTAAATCGGTTTTTAAAAAAAGAACTTTTAACTTTAAACACTAATTTATTAGGACTTGGAATTTTATAAAATAGAAATAGAAATTGTACATGGGAAATAGAAATTGGAATTAGAAACAAGTTTCTTTTACGACTGACGAAATAGAACTGAGCTCCCCAATCTAGGCAAGCTGGGTAGTAGGACCCAGGGGGCTAAGTCAGCATTGCCTGTATGCAGTTTAGTATACATAGTACATATATAACAGTTCGTTGATCGCAGAATGCATTTATTGCTACGATACTAGCGCCAAAAACAATTTGGTAGTAAAAAAGAAACTAATAAAATGTGAAACAGATGTTTGCTTTTAAAATTTCGCAGAAAAGTACACACGAAAAGTATGAAAGTAAAAGGGATTATATATGCACTTTTAGTATATCCATTGTACGATAGAGGCAGCACAGTCGTCGGATTGTTATGGCTTTGTTTTTGCTGTAACGTAATACGAATTAGTTATTTTTTAGCAAATCTTGCGCAATTCATGCCATCGCTTTGCTCTTGCAAGTTACGTGATAAGGCAGCTCACCGGCCGTTCGCACCACCTAACCCCGTGGATAGGCCGTGAAGGAATAATACCACCGTATGTCGGTCACTCGGAGCATAGTCACATTAAAGACATGCTCATCCAAAAGCATCAACAATTGATAAAAAAATTAATTGGAAGGCACACATAGAAAGCTTATGCAATAAATTAGACCGATTCGTGTACGCGTTACGGAGAGTTAAAGACGTAGCGTGACAAAAAGCGGCATTGCTCTCATATCACGGATATATTGCATCTCTACTGCTTTATGGGATCATTTTATGGCGCAACTCGGTTGAAAAAGAGTTGATAACTAGAACAAAAAAAAGTGCGTAAGGGCGGTAGCAATTGCCGGGTATACCGATAGCAACCGACCGTATTTTGAGAGCCTAGGGATTCTGCCGTTACCTTGTATTTATATTTTTGAGGTATGCTTATTTGTAAAAAAGAACCCAAACTTGTTTCCTAAGAATCGGGATATGATCTGACGGGACAGATCTGTAAGACACGCAGAAAAGTTTTACACACCCGCCCAAAGACTATCAGTCAAATTCATAGAAAATAGTTAAAAAGCATTTAAAGTGCATTTTAGCTACAACACTCTTTAAGGTTTATAGTGTGTTGTAAGTGAAGGTGATTCATAGACATCTGAAAATCCTATTTTAACTAATACACCGTTATTATACGGATTACATTACGCATGAGCGGAAACGTCGCATTTCATTGCACCAGAGATAAAATTGTGTTTTTTTTTGCCCTAGGGCTATGGATATTTCATTTACTTGCAGTTATAATTGGCATTTGACAGGTCGATACAGACATTTCATTTCATTACTTATTTTTTTTTTTTTTCGTCAGTTTCGTCACAAATTATTATAGATTTATCGCCTTGTTCAGTGCCTTCGTTTATTTAAATTTTCTGTGCCCCGACTCCCGACTATTCTTGGAAAAATACCACCAGTTTTTTTAATGCGGATGTGTGTGCAATCTATTGCCCCGATTACATTTGGGAAGTTCCTGATTGCTCGGAACTCCCTCATCACCTGTTCTTGCTCCTGCACAGTGTTGGGCATGAAAATGAACTCTTTACTTAATCGGGCAAGAGCTCTTGCTACTCTAGCGCAAATGCGGCATACAGTAGCTTGGCTTATGCCATGAAGCTCACCACTGTTATCCTGAACCTGAAATTATTGAAATAAAATATTATTATATTGTCTTAAGTTTTCGCGATTCATACTATTAAATAAAACACTTTTTAACCGGATTTATCGCGTATATTTACATTTTAAATTTTGACTCGACGTTTCGGTGTCTTTTCAGACCCCGTGGTCACGAGCGACTGAGGTGTCAAGCGTCGGATTGATAGATTGAAAAAAGTTATACATCATCATCTCCATCTGTTTCTCAGTCTTCGAGCGTAGCGTTCGGGATTGACACAAAACGAGCTGACAGTATCTTGAGTTACAGGTCGTGCAGCTTGCTGGATGTTAGATTTAATGTTTTTCAGGATAGGGTCCCATGTCGGTGATAGTTTCCAACCATCTTCTCTATTGAAATTAGGGTGTTTTTTAATTTCAATCGCTTCTCTGATCATTCTAGGAATGTAATGCTTCTCTCTAGATAAAATTTTCACAGAGTCAAACCTTAAGTAGTGGTTGGGCTTGTCCATGGAATGCTCACAAACTGCAGACTTTGAAGCTCTTCGATTTTTAATATCAGCTATGTGTTCTTTTACGCGGGTTGATACGTTTCTTTTGGTTTGACCAATGTAGGAAAGCCCACAGCCGCAGTCAATCTTGTAAACACCTGGGTCTTGTAAAGGGATGCTGCATTTAACTGAGCGAAGATGTTGACTTATTTTTGAATTAGGTTTAAATACTGTTTTTATTGAAGCGCGCCTAAGAATGTTTGAGATTTTATCTGTGACACCCTTTACAAAAGGTAGAAATGCAGGTTTGCGTTCGACTGTCTGAGGCTTCACGTGGTCACTGCGGCGGCGACGAGGTGGTTTGAGGCCGTTTTCACGAAGCACCTTGACAACATGTTTCAGTTCATCATCAATGTGCTGAGGATCGCAGATTCCATGTGCTCTCTGAAACAAAGAGGAGCCTACGGCGAGTAATTGGCTCGGGTGGTGGTGGGACTTTCCATTTAAATAGCGGTCAGTATGGGTGGGTTTCCTATAAACTGTGTGACTGAGTGTACCATTTGGATTTCTTTTAATTAAAACATCAAGAAAGGCTAACTTATTATCCTGTTCTAATTCCATAGTGAATTGTATTTTAGTATTAAGGGAATTAAGAGGATTTATGTGGAATAATGAGTTTTATCTACAAATTGATGGTGTTGCTATGGGCTCCCCAGTGTCACCTGTAGTTGCTGACATCTACATGGAAGACTTTGAGGAGCGTGCTCTCCACATGGCACCCGTCGTGCCGAAGATCTACAAGAGGTACGTTGACGATACATATACAATCTTACCTCAACATAAAGTAACTGCTTTTCTAAACCATCTTAATTCCCTTAATACTAAAATACAATTCACTATGGAATTAGAACAGGATAATAAGTTAGCCTTTCTTGATGTTTTAATTAAAAGAAATCCAAATGGTACACTCAGTCACACAGTTTATAGGAAACCCACCCATACTGACCGCTATTTAAATGGAAAGTCCCACCACCACCCGAGCCAATTACTCGCCGTAGGCTCCTCTTTGTTTCAGAGAGCACATGGAATCTGCGATCCTCAGCACATTGATGATGAACTGAAACATGTTGTCAAGGTGCTTCGTGAAAACGGCCTCAAACCACCTCGTCGCCGCCGCAGTGACCACGTGAAGCCTCAGACAGTCGAACGCAAACCTGCATTTCTACCTTTTGTAAAGGGTGTCACAGATAAAATCTCAAACATTCTTAGGCGCGCTTCAATAAAAACAGTATTTAAACCTAATTCAAAAATAAGTCAACATCTTCGCTCAGTTAAATGCAGCATCCCTTTACAAGACCCAGGTGTTTACAAGATTGACTGCGGCTGTGGGCTTTCCTACATTGGTCAAACCAAAAGAAACGTATCAACCCGCGTAAAAGAACACATAGCTGATATTAAAAATCGAAGAGCTTCAAAGTCTGCAGTTTGTGAGCATTCCATGGACAAGCCCAACCACTACTTAAGGTTTGACTCTGTGAAAATTTTATCTAGAGAGAAGCATTACATTCCTAGAATGATCAGAGAAGCGATTGAAATTAAAAAACACCCTAATTTCAATAGAGAAGATGGTTGGAAACTATCACCGACATGGGACCCTATCCTGAAAAACATTAAATCTAACATCCAGCAAGCTGCACGACCTGTAACTCAAGATACTGTCAGCTCGTTTTGTGTCAATCCCGAACGCTACGCTCGAAGACTGAGAAACAGATGGAGATGATGATGTATAACTTTTTTCAATCTATCAATCCGACGCTTGACACCTCAGTCGCTCGTGACCACGGGGTCTGAAAAGACACCGAAACGTCGAGTCAAAATTTAAAATGTAAATATACGCGATAAATCCGGTTAAAAAGTGTTTTATTTAATAGTATGAATCGCGAAAACTTAAGACAATATTATGTGGACCAGTACGGACTGGAAAGTGCAAACAAAATTCGGCAGTTAGAATGGTTAAAAAAACGGCAATCACGACTGTTAACATCCTTGAATTTCTTGAAGAGATGTCGTGACAACGACCTTATCCCTGTATGCGTAAGAATTTCACCAAAGAAAGACATATGGGGAAGTGCCGACATTCTACGCCAAGCAAGCAAAAAGTTACTCATCAAATCCATCCAACAACACCGGTATGATACGTTTCAAATAGCTAAATCAATAAGTAATTTAAAAAATCAACTCTCATTAACGCTGTCTCAAAATGACTTTAATAGCATAGAAAACATAACTTCTAAAAGAGCATTGGCCATCCATGATATTTATAAAAGTAAACAAATCAAAAAATTTAACAAATTAGAGAACAATGGAATGAGTCATTCAATCAACCGTAATCAATCAATTCAGTCGTCATCATGCTCTGTGGAAAAGGCAGTAGTTAATGTGTCAAAACAAACATTAGATTCAAATACAATAAAACTTTTAAGCAAGGGATTAAATTACGCACCGGTTCCATCAAAAATACCAACAGAGGAGATTATCTGCAAAGTAGAAGACTGTCTCTTTCAGAATAAAATCTCTAAGGAAGACGCCGAAAGTATTCGTCAAGATATTTCTGGCGTTTTGAGGCGATGTGAATTGCCGAAACCGAATCTTGCTAGAGAAGAACGACTTGCATTAAAGAACTTACGCAACAATGAAGAGTTAACTGTCCTTCGTGCAGATAAAGGAAACGCCACTGTTGTGATGGACACATCTGAATATAACACAAAAATTACTAACCTTTTGTCGGATGAATTAACTTATAAAAAAGTAAACTATGACCCTACTTCTAGAATTATGAAGAAAACTTCCGAATTAATACTAAAACACAAAGAATGGTTAAATTTAGATGTGAATAAATTAATCCCAGCTTGTGTAAAACCCCCAAAACTGTATGGGCTACCTAAAGTGCATAAAACTGATGTACCACTAAGACCTATTGTGAGCCAAATAGACACACCAACTTACAAGCTTGCTCAACATATAGCAGGTGTACTCTCACAATTGAGAGGCAAAACAGCAGCATATGTAAAGGATTCTTACCAATTTGTTAGTGATTTAAAACATCTTAAAATTGCAAACAATGAAACCATGGTTAGTTTTGATGTTAAGTCTTTGTTTACATCACTACCTGTCAAAGACTGCATTGAAATTGTCAAGAAAAAGCTAACTGAATCAGATTTGCCTGTTGAATATGCAGAATTATTAGAATTATGCCTTACATCGGGCTACTTTATGTGGAATAATGAGTTTTATCTACAAATTGATGGTGTTGCTATGGGCTCCCCAGTGTCACCTGTAGTTGCTGACATCTACATGGAAGACTTTGAGGAGCGTGCTCTCCACATGGCACCCGTCGTGCCGAAGATCTACAAGAGGTACGTTGACGATACATATACAATCTTACCTCAACATAAAGTAACTGCTTTTCTAAACCATCTTAATTCCCTTAATACTAAAATACAATTCACTATGGAATTAGAACAGGATAATAAGTTAGCCTTTCTTGATGTTTTAATTAAAAGAAATCCAAATGGTACACTCAGTCACACAGTTTATAGGAAACCCACCCATACTGACCGCTATTTAAATGGAAAGTCCCACCACCACCCGAGCCAATTACTCGCCGTAGGCTCCTCTTTGTTTCAGAGAGCACATGGAATCTGCGATCCTCAGCACATTGATGATGAACTGAAACATGTTGTCAAGGTGCTTCGTGAAAACGGCCTCAAACCACCTCGTCGCCGCCGCAGTGACCACGTGAAGCCTCAGACAGTCGAACGCAAACCTGCATTTCTACCTTTTGTAAAGGGTGTCACAGATAAAATCTCAAACATTCTTAGGCGCGCTTCAATAAAAACAGTATTTAAACCTAATTCAAAAATAAGTCAACATCTTCGCTCAGTTAAATGCAGCATCCCTTTACAAGACCCAGGTGTTTACAAGATTGACTGCGGCTGTGGGCTTTCCTACATTGGTCAAACCAAAAGAAACGTATCAACCCGCGTAAAAGAACACATAGCTGATATTAAAAATCGAAGAGCTTCAAAGTCTGCAGTTTGTGAGCATTCCATGGACAAGCCCAACCACTACTTAAGGTTTGACTCTGTGAAAATTTTATCTAGAGAGAAGCATTACATTCCTAGAATGATCAGAGAAGCGATTGAAATTAAAAAACACCCTAATTTCAATAGAGAAGATGGTTGGAAACTATCACCGACATGGGACCCTATCCTGAAAAACATTAAATCTAACATCCAGCAAGCTGCACGACCTGTAACTCAAGATACTGTCAGCTCGTTTTGTGTCAATCCCGAACGCTACGCTCGAAGACTGAGAAACAGATGGAGATGATGATGTATAACTTTTTTCAATCTATCAATCCGACGCTTGACACCTCAGTCGCTCGTGACCACGGGGTCTGAAAAGACACCGAAACGTCGAGTCAAAATTTAAAATGTAAATATACGCGATAAATCCGGTTAAAAAGTGTTTTATTTAATAAAATATTATTATTGTGGGTGAAATACGTACAAGTATTACAATAAAATATGAACTCTGTACAGGGTGTACATGGCTTTGCTTCACAAGAGATATCCTCTTTGTAATACCTATCGCCTTATAGTGAGATTTTCTTTTGTGAGGCAAGGAAAATAAAGAGCCAGAAATGGTCAATATAATTACAACAGACTCATCTTCATATCCTCTCACCGCACTCAGATGGAAACACAATCCCTGTACTAACCTCATTTCTCGCCCAGCACCGCAACGCTGTCAGCACCTGTAGATCAGGGGATACTGCAAAACCTCTTGGACATCGCGTAATTTCATTACGAACTAAATCGGTAATACGCCGTACAGTATCTTTATTAAAGCGATATCTCTTTTTAAATTCAATATCGTCTAGAGTAAAAGGGTCTTTTCTTCGTCGGTACTCCTTTCTCCTACGTCGCACTCTATTTGCATCAATACGAGCTATCAGCTGTATGTTAATCAAATTGTTCATCACATCCATCATCATCATCATCATCACAACTCTTTGTAATGAGCCCACTGCAGGGCATGAGTCTCTCCCCTGGGTGCAGAGAAGGTATAGGCCATAATCCACCAAGCTGGCCCAGTGCTGGGTGGTGGATGCCAGAATTTTTTAGGGCGCCTAGATGGCTTCTGACAAACCCTAACGACTACTGTATACAAGTATACAGCACCAGGTACCGACTGTTTAACGTGCCCTCCGAAGCACGGAAGTCGTCGTGAGTAATATGAATGGTCGGCTGTCACCCATCAAAGTACCGACCGCGCCGAATGTTGCTTAACCTGTGATATCGTATGATACACACAGTAACCACGGCGCCACGACGACTTCCATCCATCACTGACCACAAATTGACGCGACGAAAAAAATAATCACAGGGAACTAGGAAGGAAGACGAAGAGTGAAACTGTGAAACTCAAATTATCAATTTCAATAACTCGTTAATATTCGTTAACCTTCGGGTAGACTCGGCCGGTAAAATGGGCTTAAAGAAGCCTCATGCTGATTGTAAAGGCTTTCCGCCATATTTTATATATCTGCCGGCTATCATCTGTACAGTTAGCTAGGCTACTGAAAACAAAGTTATTTTAATAATGAAATAATGTTCTAAACAACCTGTAACATGCTTTTGTACAAAAATAAGTCGATTTATTATAATTAGATACCTAAAATTGTACTGAAAAAGAACACATGCCTACCACCAAATAATATTTTCACCAATAATATTTCATTTCATCATTATAGAACATTTTTGAATAGAAGCTTTCATAAATTACTTTCTTAATACTTACGTAACACTAGTTAATTATAGGTTTTTATACTTAAGATCGAGATTCAAGGGATAGATCGCGCAAGGTGACACCCAATATATTTAACTAAAATATACCTTATACACACACACACCTTACCTTACCGTAATATGTATCTGTGAATGTATAGGCCTACAAGAGACTTGTGGGGCGTGTGGCAAAAAAATGAACTAAACGCGATCTTATGAAGTGTCACTTTATGACTTTTGCCGTTTCATATTTATTGTTGTAATTTAGATTTAAAAAATGGTAAAAAAGACGCTAAATGTATAAGATATCGGCTTACTAATTTAAGAAAGAAAAACAATTTAAAGCCCCTATAAATCCATACTAAGAGTACACAAGAAACTTGCCTCTGCAAAATAACTTTCAAAATATTGCCATATTTTGAAAGTTATTTTTTTTTGTATTTTTTTTTTTGTTATACTTCCGTAAAATGAAACTACGATTCCAGGAGATTAGGCACTGCTGTGAGGACTTTATGAAAAGTGAAATAAACTCAGCAGATATTTATATGGACCTTTCACCATGGGTGTATTATTTATTTATATGGACCTTTCACCATGGGTGTATTATTTTATTCTTATGATTGAGAATCTCGCATTTAAAAAAAAACACTAGGAAACACTATTTCTGTTGTTTCTTACGGGTTATTTATTTTGCACCTTAGTTAAATTCAGCTAACTTTATTGATATTTCGTTTACCGCCATTCCTGTCAGTGTGATCTTAACATGATCGAAATGATCAGGGTTTTCATAAAAACAAAAGTAGCACAAGTCAAAGTTGGAAAGCAACCCTGTGAAATCCCAAAAAAATATTTGAAAATGCATTAAATGCCGTCGGAGCTAATAAAGGCGCAGTCATTGTTCACATGTAAATAAATTACATGAAGGATTTCGCAAGAAAGACAGATATTTAGAAAAGCCTTTCAGCATTGAACTATTTGCAAAGATCGATGAAAGTAGTGATGACGAAGATGACGACACTAAAATTGATGTTTTTATGTCGTCATCTAATTAATAAATAATATAATAATCTGATATTTGCAGAACCCAGTTACAGTACCTAAATATTTTGATACTTTTAATTGAAGCTTTTTATTTTTTTAAATAATTTTAAATGTTTAATCTTTAATTATTTCTCAAATGCCATGTTTTTTACCTAACTTTTTTCTTTAAAATAAATAATTTCTGTTTTCAAACATGTCATGCATTTATATTTTTCCCTGAGAATTGGGTGATTATACAAAATGGTAACCCTTACAGACAACGTCAAGCGCAAAACAAGCCTTGTCGGACGTGACGAAACAAATAGAAAAAAGTCACTTAAATATCTTTTTTGTTCAATATTAAGATTTGTACAAACATAATATTTACTGAATGGTTCTGATAAAACGAATAATAAATTTTAGTTAATGTTTTCGGGCCCTCCTATTCTGGACAAAAAAGCATGTAATTCCATAGAATGGTAAGAATGGTAGCCGTCATTGGCGGAATCTCTTTGACATGTTTAGAAAGCCGTTATAGTATGTTTACAATGTCCTTTATCGTCTATGAATCACCTTTTTTTGGTTGTGCTTTGTAAACCCTCTGTAACGCTGTTTTAACGTGGACAAATTCTCTATGAATTCGACAGTATGTGTTTTTCAAAATAATATTGCATGGCTGTCAAAATATTCAACAAACTTCCTGTAGACATTAAAAACTTGCCAATAACATTATTTAAGAATAGACTGTCTAAATTACTGCTAAGCAAATTATATTATCATATAAATGACTGCTTAAATGACAAATCTATGTATACATTTAATTTAATCTTTTCAAATAATATACTTTTTATTAATTTATTTTACTTTTTTTTAAATTTTATTTGGACTTGTTGAAATATGACATTCCATAATTATATAATACTGAAATTAATTATTTAAATTTTATATAACCTGACCAATTTTTGCACACTGACACCTTTCGGTAAGATGTTGATGACCTCACTTTATCTTTAAGACCTACAATGTACCGACTTTTTAGCAAATAAAGATATTTAATTTCATTTTATCAGGGTAATTCTAAGTGTATTTTACGAGGTCTGCCCAAAATAAGCATGAATAAGCATAAGCATAACGAAAATAGGTTATGTAAGTTACATTATGTAGGTATATAATGTTATGTATATATGTATGTTTATAATACGTAATGTAACATACACATAAATTTTCTAAAAAGTATATTCTATTAGTTTGCCTTTTGTAATCTGTCTACTCTATGGTTAAACGGACGTAGATAACTTGTTTTTATAGTGTAATAGCAGTGGACGCGACCAAACCCAACAATGTTTTGAAAATTTAAAAATGTTCGGTTTTGAATGTTTTAAGTGAGTTTTCCTCTTTATGTTAGAATTATTTTACACTCGTCTTTTAGTGAACAGTGATAATTTATTTAGGACGGTTTTAATATTTTTTTACACGTGAAACGAGAGCGCGTTGGGCTTGAAAATATAAATGTTATTGTTTGGGCAACATAAAAAACTCAAAATTTTATAATAGATGCTTGTTGAATCTTCCTGTTTAATGAGTACAAAAGTTGCTAAATGTCTAAAATTAAGAAAAGTCTTAGGCTGCGTTCAAGCCAAATACGTCCGCTCAGTACTTGCCATGCGCCTCATCACTCTCTTTGCAATTTTGCATCACATGACTACCATCATAGGAAGACGTTCTTGAATTTGAAAATGTCTGAAATTGATGAAAATGGCGAATGGCGGTCGCAGCCTTAGTTGAAGTTTAGTTTAGCGATTTCGCCACCTTAGTTTTAGGTTGACCGTCTAGGACCAAAAACATAACTGAAAATAAAAATAGATAATTGCGGACATTATTTTCAAAATTATATCCAGCTCTCAATTAACATCTAAGCTGTAAGATAAGATATATAACTGTATATCACTGGAACTGTAGTGGAGATTGAGCCCGCAACCTCTAGTCTACCAGCTGGCTGTTTTCCACCTGCACCACACAGGCGATCTATTTTATTAGAATAGAACGACCGGCTGGTGTAGCGGTAACATACATTGCCTTCTATGCCAGAGGTCCTGGGTTCGAATCCCAGCGGCGGCGGATATTTGTGTGATGAACACAGATATTAGTCGTCAAGTCATGGATGTTTATATGTTTATTTAAGTTTATTCTAGTAAAAAATATGAATTTATTCAATATGTATGTTTATATATTTCTTAAGTATATCAGTTATCTAGTATCCATAACACAAGTTCTTTAAGAAATATCGCTTGATTACTTTGGAGACTACGCGAGGACTTATTTAATCTAATCTACAACCATTACTATAGGACTACAAGACGCAGGCATAATTCCCATATTTATACAGGGCAGTTTTATAGTCGCCAGCCAAATTAAATGTAAATTTCTTTGATACGATATAAACGTGCCTGCTTATTTAGTTGAGTATCACGCAGTAGAAAAAAATATAGATATAGAAGCACTTTTTTTTTTTACAAATTGTCGCTGTTGATGAACACAGCTACTACGATGCGGCATTTCATTGGTAATACTACGACGTAGTATTACGAGATGTTTTGTAGTAGCGTAGTTGTCTTTATTATAATGTTATTCATTCATAATTTAGAGTGACCTTGCTTTTCTTAGTATGATGGCGAATATATTGATTTAATTGTCAAAAAAAAAAATACAAATCTTTTTTTTGTCACAATCGTTTCTATAAATGATACCTTTTAAAAATATTTGGCCGGTGACTAAAAAAGCCCTGTATAGTGGATATACCACAAAGTCGAACAAGACGCTTCGATAATAAATAAATACCCTTTACGCCATGGTATGACCATGGAGTTTGTTAAATCACCTAAAGCTCAAGTTTTAACGAAATATTTATAACTGTTTTATTTAATATTTAAATTGATTTAATTACTCTTTATTCTGCGCATTAAAAAACGAAAAATATTACAAAACTCACAATTAAAAATGGTACAGAAGGCAGCAGGTTAAGCGTTACAAACCTGTCAAATTTCCCCAACCAATTATTAACTCAATATCGAGGGCATAGAGTTGAGATTCATTTACATTTTTTTGACAGGTTTGGATCTGCTGTCTTTTGTACAAGGGTCGTGCTTATCTTTATAGCAATCTCATATTTTGCATTAATAGGCGAAGCGAAGACACAGAGTAGGCCAGTAAATATACCAAAATTAAACTCTTATCAGTCCATTACAACCTCTATCGAAAATATTATGTTTCTTGTCTCTCAACCCTGTTGATTGCAGAGAAGTATATAAGATTATAAATAAATTAAGAAATAAAAGTAGTTTCGGTATGGATGAGTTCAGTATGATTGTATAAAGAATGTGCGGTGGAACTAACCACATCATTAACATTATTAATTCAGTCTTTCACAGAAGGACTGTTTCCGTGTGCTTTAAAAAAAAACTTTAATAAAAACAATGCATAAAAAGAATTCAAAATATAACCCCGATAACTAACGACTAATTTATTTGCTACAAACAGATTCAAAATTCTTTGAAAAAACAATGAGTGAAAGAATTTACAGTTTTTGCAAAAAGTTAGAAATATTCCACAATTGCCAAAATGGTTTTCGCAAAAAGTGATCAACAATTTATGGATGCTTGCAAGTTTGTTAAGGAGGTACCTAATGCACGAAACGATAAAAAACACACAAAAGTTATGTAAGACATGACAAAGGCCTACGATAAAGTCCAGCATGTAATACTCTTGTCCAAATAATACAGGGTTAATTTCAATTAGCGTATCTCCTCTTGCAAGCAGTCTTTCAACATCTCAACATTTGTTCTACAACTTTTTAAAATTAAATGTTTTTAAAATTTTAGTTTTCCCATACAAAAAATATTTATACACTTTGTTTAGATGCGTAACTTTATTTACTCTGAGCGTAGGTATGCCATGCACCTTGCGCAGTAAAATATCGCTTAATAATAATAGGCACTTCTTACAAAGGAGCAAAGAGTAAGGAGCAAACATTTTTTTGTTTTTATTTTATGTGTTATTAATTATCAAGATTTGTTAAAAGTCTTAGAACAAATGTTGTTGGGATTGATGTGGAGAGAATGCCCGCAAGAGGTAGTGCGTTGATTAAAATTAGCCCTCTATAACGTAGGAATCCGTGGACAATCTCACGATTTGCTTACTTCATCTATCTTCTATCTATTGTTTTAATTATCAAACTAAAGAAATTTATTTATTTATATTTATTTTTTATAAATCTATGATTTATCTGTCAAAAAGTATTTAAATTTGAAACAAGTTATGTATTTTGTAATATAATTATATAAACCTCAAAACTAAATAAAAAAATAAAATGTACATACATAGGTACATAACTTCACGCCTGTATCCTTTATGGGGTAGGCAGAACAGCAGATGTCATAAGACCATCTGATGTCACGTTTGACTTAGGAGGTATTATAATGATGGATAGAGACTATCGCAGTGACAGGGGTCAGCCATAAAACCTCTGTGCCTTAACTGACTTTTACAATATGCCCGGGAAGAGAAGCAGCTGGTACATTCTATGTTTTTCTTTCGCTCCCAGTCCAGCGTGGAAGCTGTTTTGAGTAAATATTGATTAACTATATTCTTAATTGTTCATGTGTTATCCACTTAAATTACTTGGGATAATAATGTGTATAAGTATAAGCTAATCTTCACATTACACTCCTCAAGTCCTCAAGCAATGTCAGTAAAATTTTTCAATAAACTACCACATCATATAATATTTAAAACATTGGTGATGAAAAAATATTTCTCAAGGAACAAATTTTTTTGTGCTTTCTAAATGTTACTTCTCGGTAAAAGAATAGCTAAATGATAAAATAAAATAGTATAGATTAAAGTTTTACTAAGTAAATGTAACTCTTTATGTGAATAATTAAGTAAATATCTGTGTTTAATTAAGACTATAATAATCTATTATTAAAAATATTATGTATTCAAAATAGTCAATTGTATTTTTTTAAACATGTGTCCTACATAATGTTAAAATTGGTTTCATTAGTATTGTATTCCTCCTCTCTTCTAATTTTGCAACGCCCAACAGAGTCCTTGATTGTCATTTGTAAAATTGTACCGACTGTTTTATTTTGTATACTTCATGTATGACTTTTACAATAAACTGATTTGATTTGGTACATAGAAAGTTACCTGATCTAGTATTATTATCTAAGGAATAGATCCATCAAGTCGATTACCAATCAGAACCGTTCACCTTGGCAAGTGCAGTACAAATGGACCGGTCGTTAAGTAGCCGCTCACGTCCGTAATATCCGGAGGCGACCGCCGTTACGGAACTGCCGCTGCTCCGTCCGGAACTCAGCAAACCAGTAGGATTGTAACCTTGGATCTCATCTTAAAAGATCTTTTAATTTGTTTCATCTTTGAATTATTTATGTCATATGTAATCAATATAAGACTTTTATCCCGCCAGTCTCAATAACCTCACTATCTTTGACTGGCTGTTATATGCTGTTAAATTACCTATTAGTTGCTTACGTGACGGTTTTCTTACAAAGCAGGAGTAAGTATCATGGAAGAGATATCATTACTTTTACTTTTTGGTAAGTTATTGAGACCAGCTGATAGTAATTTCGATAGTCTTGACATTTCATACTATCAATCAATATATATAAAACCGTTCCGTTACTGACTGAGTGACTGACAGACAATGTACAGCCATAACTACTGGGCGTAGAGAGCTAAAATTTTGAACATACATTCTTTAGGGGATGTAGGGGTGCACTAAGGAAGGAATTCCCGATATTCCCACGGGAACGGGAATTATTTGACTTTTTAGTTTGTATGAAAAATCTTATTCCTTGAGTGCACGGATATGGCACAAAAGTTCTTCAAAAAGAGACTGGTTGTGTTATGAAAGGAATTCCCAAAATTCCCACGGGAACGGGAAATATATGATGTTTTAGTTTGTATGATAAAATCTTATTCTTTGAGTGCACGGATGTGATACTTGGTATAAAGGTTCCTCAATAAGTGTCTGTTTGTATAATGGAAGGAATTCCCGGAATTCCCACGGGAACGGAAAATAGGACTTTTGAGTTTATGCGTGTACGAAGTCGCGGGCAAAAGCTCGTACACATATATTATTTATTACAATATTATTTTCACGCCTATTGTCTGGCAGAATGATCAAATTACATATAACACTTCTATATTGTACCACTTATGTGAACAATCTCAGATCTGAATCGAAATCATTGCTCTTAGACTGCAAAAAAATTGAAAAGCTGAATTAAAAAAGAAACTTTATTTGGCCTTAAAGGCGCAATGTTGGAGTAGGACTCTACGGTGTGAGTGGCCACGGGCTTGAGTTGTGAGGACAAATTTGGGAAACGAATTTATTGAAACTAGCTTAGCCACTGTTCAAATGTGATACGAAAAAATGTTTAAAAGTTTTGACTGCCCAAACGTACCTCTCGAATACATAGTACATCATACAGTGACGCATTTAGTGTGTAAAAAAGATATCTCAACAAAATGATCCGGATATTCAGAAGCCCCAATGTGGTAAATTGCTTTCTGGTCAACTGAAAATGGACTTCATCTGAAATAAATATTTTTTTCAGAAAAACTAACGGGTTGTTGAATGAATTGAGAAAATCTTTGTCAAATTGAATGATTGCGAGGCTTTAATTATTGCACCAGTTGCACTTTGTAACCCAAATCAGAACGCAAAATTTGCTATAAAGTAATTATTGTGGATAACCTCAAATGTGAGGACATCCAGGAATTGACAAATAAAATTATTTTTTATTTGTCAATTAAAAAAACATATTTCTATTGTGTAACATCTCTATTAGATCTGAATGTAAATCAGCCTTTTGCCCTCGGGTGATTTGTAGCTGAGCTATGCCCTAAAATGTTTGTATGAATAATACATTATTTATTCAAGATTTAAAATGTAAGCCAGTACTTACACATGTATGGTTGGTGGTCAAAGATGAAATTGTTTAATTATTATTATTAATATTTTGTTTGGTAACATTGTTTTAAAATAGTTTTCCTTGCAATTCCTTTTCCTTTCCGGTTAATTATTTCAATAGTTCAGTTTTGATTTTTTGTTTTTTATCTTGGTTTACTCTTTTAATTTTTATTATTTTCAAGTTGTGTGTGTTACTGTTTTTGGCAAATAAATGTTTTATCTATCTACATTTGATATTGTACGTAGGTAGTGACCGTAGGTTATTTTATAATACTGTTAGGTAGGACTAATATTCGTATAGATAGATATTAGTTTTTAGGGATTTTGCTTATTTATTTAATGAGTTTATATTAGTTATCAGCAGGCATAGGTTTATTTAGATTGGTAGGTAGGTATTTTATTTTCTGTTATTGAGTTTTTTTTAATTAAGTAGGTGCTTACATTTACTTATTTTATAAGACGCAGACCGTAAAGATTTTAATTTCAAATATAGGTAGTATATTGGATAGTGTGTAACGTAGGTTATTTTTAGTAGGTACCTTCTCTTATGTAGGATAATAATAATAATAAATAATAATAATCAGACTCTGCGTGCAAGGTGTCTTTCAAGTTCCAACCCATAGACACCGGGGATATTATTAAAACATTTAAGACAATTGATATTAAAAAGACAACTGATCTATGGGGCATATCTGTTGAAATATCAAATTCTATTATAGATGTAATAGCTCCTTGCCTTGTTGAAATATTTAACAACTGTATTATTAGTGGGGAGTTTCCTGATTTAATGAAGCATAGTAAGGTTATACCTTTATTTAAGTCGGGTAGCACTACAGACCCTACTAATTTTAGACCAATTTCAATTCTACCTACTTGTAGTAAAATTTTTGAAAAAAATATTCTTAATCAACTCTTGGCCCATTTCACCTATAACAATTTACTTCATAATAAACAATTTGGATTTACAAAGGGCCGTTCAACAACTGATGCTGGTGTTGAACTATTTGAAATAATCACTGGTGCCTGGGAGAGGTCGGAGGATGCCCTAGGTGTATTTTGTGACCTATCTAAGGCATTTGACTGTGTTCAGCATGACACTCTCATCAGGAAACTCCACCACTACGGCATCAAAGGCACTGACCTCAAACTTTTGAATTCATATCTAAGTGATAGAATTCAGAAGGTTGAGGTTAATCGGAAAAGGTCGGTTGTGAGAATGGGATTGCCTCAAGGATCAATTCTGGGCCCATTTCTGTTTCTAGTCTATATAAATGATCTACCCTATATGGTAGGCAATAATCATGAGATTGTATTGTATGCTGACGACAAATCATTAATTTTTAAAATGATAAGACAGAAAATAAACTACGACGATGTAAACAATGCTCTCGCAAATGATGTTCAGTATTTCAATATAAATAATGTAGCGTTCAATGATAAAAAAACTAAATGTATAAAATTCTCTGCACCAAATGTAAAACAAGTTGAGTCTGATCTGCGGCTTAATGGGAACAGATTGAATCTAGTAGATAACTCTGTTTTTCTTGGAATTACCTTAGATTCTAAATTGCAATGGGGCGCCCATATCTCACAACTAGCGAATAGACTTAGCTCTGCAGCGTTCGCGGTAAAGAAAATTCGCTCATTGACTGATGTTAATACAGCGAAGCTGGTATATTTTAGTTATTTTCATAGTATAATGTCCTATGGCATCCTACTTTGGGGCAATGCCGCAGATATTGACACGATATTTACACTGCAGAAAAGGGCTATTCGTGGAATGTATAAACTTGGAAACAGAGAATCTCTTCGAGAAAAGTTTAAAGAGATTGGTATCTTGACCCTTGCATCACAATATATTTATGAAAACATTATGTGTATTTATAAGAATAGTAATATATTTAAAACTAGGAAAGATAATAATGATACAAATTACTCTGTAAGGACAAGGAACGACCATAAGTTAGCATTTCCTAAATTAAGGCTGGCTAAAAGCAGCAAATCATTTATTGGAATGTCAATACGTATATATAATAAAATTCCGAAGTCAATTCAATCCCTGCCATTCAATAAATTTAAATCAATCATTAAAAACACTCTATCTCGAAAAGCTTATTATAAAACTAAAGATTACTTAGATGATAAAAAGGCATGGGATTAAGCACAACAGGATATTTCTAAAAGTTCCTAATTACTTAATAATTTTGTTTACGGCTTGGCTGTGCAGTGCATGTATGACATACTGGTGACTGTCCCACTCACTTATTTTCTTGTCAAGACATCAGCAAGAACGTCGTGCTCCCTCAGGCGGCATGGCTAGTGGTAGCGTCGGGTATCGGGTCACCCTCTTCCCTAAAATATGGTTGAGGAGGGTGATGGCTGGTGCTTGCGTTAACTCGTGAACGGGTGCTGCTAGCGGTGCCAGGTCGTTTTGCTAATGATACTATGACTATTTTATTCCATTCTTGTTTAAATACTCTGGTCCCAGTTTGTCATGTTCGTATTGTGCATCCATAGCTAATTGCATCTGCTATGTAAGCAATTTGGTTGTGGCATGACATTGGCTCTCACAATTAGCTGTCTTGTGTTTGTTTTTTTTTCATGTCACGGTCAATTTGTACTGTACCTATTTGTATTAATTTGATAAATCTGACTGAAAAAGAGTGCCAAGAGTTTTTTTCCGCCGGCTTTTTAGTCTCTTGGTCTACTGTAATATCTTATTTAACAACTATCAACAACTAGTTAAAGCCGAAGTATGTGATGACTGACTTCATCAAGTGTTTTGTGAAATTCCTAAGATGAATAAAACTTTTTGAATTTTTTTTTGAATTTCTAGGCGTTGCTGGTGTCGATCTCAGCGTGAGCTGTTTTTGACATGGTCAGCTTTGAGCCACTTTTTCCCGTGAGAGCAGGCAAAGGAACCTTTATGTTCATATTCCGGACGGGCGCACTGACAATCTCGTGTATGCTCAAGCACTCAATTGATAATATCTTACGGTGACTTTCTATCGTTACCATTATCTTTATGAGCATTCGCAATGAACGTCAGCTTCACTATCGGTTATCCTGCTAAACAGGTATCAAAGAAGAAATCTACTATAAAAAAGTTATAGAACGCGAGCGATGCCGCGAGCAAAGATATCATGTACCCTCTTAGGGTGTTACAACACCAATAGATCGACGTCGACCAGTTTTTTCCGCGTGGCAAAAAATATTTGACGACCTATTGACTATTGACGACCGGCTGGTGTAGTGATAACATACATTGCCGTCTATTCCAGAGGTCCTGGGTTCGAATCTCGGCGGCGGCGGATATTTTTGTGATGAACACAGATATTAGCCGTCAAGTCATGGATGTTTATATGTTTATTTAACTTTGTTCTAATAAAAAAAATGTATTTATTCAATATGTATGTTTATATATTTGTTAAGTATATCAGTTATCTAGTATCCATAACACAAGTTCTTCAAGAAACTTAATTTGGGCTAGATAATGTTGTGTGCGTGTCAGAAATATTTATTTATTTATTATTTATTTATCGATTGACGTAGATTAAACCAGAATCGATCGACAGTCAATCGATGGATGTGGTAATACTCTTAATCACCGCTAATGAGACACAATAATTGTTTTAAACTATCGCGGTTATTTTCACTATGATTTAATGTATTTACGGGATTCGCACGTCCGATATTTCGCGATATGTAACAGCATCGAAATATCGGACGTGCGAAAATAAAATCAAAAATCGTGGTAAGAATCCCGTAAATACATTAAATCATAGAGACACAATAGGTTTTCTATTGTAATTAGCCATACAGAGGGCCCGCGCCGAGAAGTATTAATAGACAAATAGCACTTTACACAAAAAACTCATAAACTCAGATAAGTTTCGACGTCCACGCGAACGAAGTCGCGGGCACAGCTAGTTTTAATATAAAAATAACTTATCACACTAACGAAACAAATGTAGCTACTGCATTACTATACTTAAATATCAAATATTTTAAACAAATATAAGGAATTAAAACTCATAAAGAGAAATTACTGCTTACCAGTGGACTTTTTTACCTAACGTGGTTCACCAGCAGATGCACCAGTATCAATTACATAGTGGCGGTTGCCTGCTGAACGATTTACCTGAACGAACTTACGTCTGATTGATTACCATTCCACGATTTCATATTTTCGTGCCAATACAAAATTTGACTTAAAAGCTGGTTTAAAATTTTATCAGGGGTGTACGGGCTAGCAGCGCGTACAATTCGCTCGGCGTTAGCATTTTCCGCGACGCGACGCCCCCAAACGTAGCACCACAATCATTTCAGTTCACGTAAAGCATTCGCGGCGAGCTCATCAATCATATATCATTAATCAATTAATCTAAGTTTATCAGTTTTTAATATATCAGTTAAATCTCACTCCTGAGATATCATTGACTTTATCATCTATCATCTGAGTGTACGAAACGGCCCGTACATTCTTTTTGGTCCTTCGAATAAGGGCCTCGCGTGTGTTATACTTTAAAACGGACTGTTTGGTGTGACATAAGTGAGGACTGAACTAGCGGGTTCCTTAAGGATCACAGTGCAATCTACACTATCGGAGTAAGAGAGTGTATCACGGCTAGATGAGATCAAAAAATGTTGGGAGATAGAAGATATAGGGCAGGAGCCGCCCTTATCAGTCGATAATCGAAAATGTCGATGAAATAATAATAATAATGGTAGAATGTAGAGTATTACAACAACACAAGAATTAGACACCATGATGACGTTATCAAGTCAGGATACCTATGAAGCCAGATTTTGAAAGTTAATTAGGTCAGTCCAAGTTCAAAGCAATAGCTCAATTTAAATCGTCAGAAAGTAAGTTTCGTAAAAATACAACCATGAAAAAACTGTACATTGAATTTATGAATCAGTATCGCTCACTGGGTCATATGATCCCGGCTATTAGTAACACGACTCCTGAATGCTATAACACTCATAATTGTGGTCAAAATAGTAATAAATTCAGAGTAGTTTTTAAAGCCTCGCGAAAAACCAGTACTGGTTATAGTTTGAATGACGTCATGGAGTGTGGACCAAATTTACAACAGGACTAATTTACAATATAAGCTCTGGCGGGTCTAGAACACCTAATACTTTATCATTATTCATACAAAAAACTGAGAATTATTGCAATTTTTTGGATGAAATTTTGCTTGGGACAGCGATTTTCCATTTAGTAGAGAAATACACATATCGAGTCTGTTCTCAAATGTATGGATCAAATTCTTAGAAAAACGTGTTTGTCGACCGAAAAACATCCTGAATTCACGAAATTCGGCTTTTGCAAATCCAACAGGGAATTATTTAAACTAACATTTTCGCGTGAAATGAAATTCATTGTAAAATTCACCAAAGCTTACAGCTTACAGAAATATATAAAAAAAAAACCTAAATGTCATGTTGTGTGACAGTGTGACCATATTTAAAAACGTTAAGCCTGTTATTAAGTTTGTTGACGATATTCATACTTAATTATAGCTTACCTGAACGAATGTGGATAACAGTAATTGAAGACGACGACGCCACCATACTGTTTATTACGAGTAGATCGCGTCATCATACTATGTTGTAATTTGTACGATACATGGGTAAATGCGAGGCGCTATTTCAAACAGAATTAAATTAACATTATGTACTAGGAATGAATGTAGTTTTTAAAGGCTTGTGTACAATCAGTAATAATATATAGTCATAAATAATAAGTTTACTTTTTATCTTCGTTTTTTTTTAGTTTACCTTTAGTTTATATATTTTCTTTTTTACTCAAACAAAGAAGTGATGAGAAAGTGAGGAGCATAACATAATTAGCAAACACCAAGATTCAGACTAGAAAAACAAACACCGGAACAGTAGAGTGCCTAAAACTAAAAGTAATACGCTATATTATTAAAACGTGCCAAATTATTTTGTTGTGTCAGAGGGTTTATAGGAAACATGTCAAACGGAGCATTCATGGAAAATCCTATTCGTGCTACTCAGCTATCAGCCGGCATGTCAAAAATGAAAACATAAAAATATTCCAGAAATCAACCCGTGTTTGAAAAAAGTACATTACTCGTATATTTGAAGCTAGATTAGACCGATAAGTAAAGAGAATAGCGCTTAAATTCCTTCAGCAAAGGCATAATGTTAGTCCTGGCTTTTAAGCCCAAACTATAAAAATAATCAAAAGATTAAATACACAAATGTTAATTCATTAAATAAATATTAAGTAAGTTTTTTTGTGTAATCGGTAAATCTAAATAAATAAAATATTGTATTGATTATGTAGTTAGGTACATACAAAAAAGGGACCAACAAAGAGCAAAATAAACAAGTTGGGTTTGGAACCATCATCATCATGTTGATATGAAATTAAAAATAAACAAAAACGTTGTTTACAAGTAAAAAAGTGCAAATATTAAATAAACCATAAGTATAAAAAAGTAGCAAATCCAAATATTTTTAGCGGATATCATTTTTTAACATAAAAAAAAGAATAAAAGGAAGAACGCTGTCTCTTCCCATAATCAACGACACAAGTCAATGCCAACTGAAAAACTGACAAATCAACTGATAATAGCAGCGGCCGGCTGAAAGGTTTTCATTCCTTTGTTACTGCTTTGTGATTACATGCACAGATTAGAAAGTATTATGTACAAGTACAGATAGGACACATCAATATTATAGGGAGTTTGGAATTCAAGCTTTTTTGCCGCTTGGCGGCGCTTATGTGCTTGAGGTTTTTTGGGTGGACTATGCACTTTAGTGGGTATTTATTATTATTTTCGATAAATATTGTTTTTCATATGTGAAAGAAAGGGTACATTACAATTTTACAGTACATTTTTACAAGTATAGTGCTCTGTTGTCACATGGTGGATAATTACTAGTGTTTATTTACACAAAATCAAAATCAATAGTAACATTACTGTTTCAGCTTATTATACTACCTAAAAATAATAAAAGAATCAACTTTATATGATGGGCATAAAAACCAGGCAATGTATGGAGACTGGGATGAACACTTTAACAAGAAGATCGATCCTGTAAATGTCTAAATGCTATAAGGTATGTCAACAGATCTGATTGGATAATACTACAGTACACAAGCACAGAGAACGACAAAAGCGACCCAACAACGGGATCATATGTGACCAATCCTCAGATTGCTTTTGCTTGATTGACAATATAAGCAGAACAGTAAGTAAGCTTGGTATTTATTTAGATATTCGCAATTCTTTAAATAATATATATTTTAATTTAACAAGAGAAAATTCCTGTTATAATGTCTTTTGTTGAATGAAAAAAAACATTAGTTGTCAAACAATCTTAAATTTTGACTCGACGCGACGCGACGCGACAAACCTACAGAAAATTCATTTAAGTCTACCTCTAAAAATTTTTTTCTATTAACTTCAAAGATTTTTTCAACATCTTCTTTTAAAATAAAAGACGGTTTCAATCAATTTTTATTCGCGTTCACTTAAAATATGGATTTTGACGAAAATAATAACACTCAAGACATCCTGTTCCTTCATTAAAAGACCTAATATATGTAAAACAAAGTTACTTTAAATTAGGAAAAATGCATGGATGAGATCGTCTTTCGACGTCAAGGTCAACTATTTTGCTTAGTGTCGATAAAAATTGTTATATTATAATATTTTTCATATTCCTTATCTATGTGTACAATGAAGAACAAATAAAAATAATTTGTAATACTGTTATTCTTTTACTGTTTTACTTTGTTTTCCTTAGTCTTGTCGATCAGTTGAACTGGGCAATCATTAGATCAAAGTCAGAGGGTTTCGTAATGTTTGTTATTTACATACTCCAAGTGAGAGCCTTATTCTAGCAGAAGATTGATTAGAAAATTAAATAGATGTAATGAAATAAATGTGTCATGAGCTTACCAATGCACTGAAATAGCGAGTTAAAATAAAAGCGCTACACAAAACTGGTGAAATTTTGTTTTGTAATTACAATAATGTTTTAGATTTCTTTCAACAATACTACGAGTATATTAAAAACAGGAAATATTTGAGTCGTTGGAAGTATTTTTTAAGCTATTGCATAGATTCTATCGCGGGCCTTGAGCGTGGGGACCGAATCCAGAAATTCCGTAACGAAAAAATCTGCGCTTTTATGCGGGCTTTAATAAACAATCAGCGCCATCTATCGAGAGGCATCCATTCTTGGCAACATGACAATTTTTAGAGTTGACAGGTAAATAAACAATAGTTGGCTTTCATAACAAATCCTTTATTTCGCTAATCTGAGTAAATCGATGAGTGGTCGAGTGGTAACATCAAAAGGTTCCCGGTCAAGAGTTACGAGTTCAAGCCCTGATAAATCGCATTGACATGAATCCTTTTTTTATGTTTTCTTTTCTCCTTTTAAAATTATATTTTAAAAGGAGAAAAGAAAACATTTATTAATTATATTATAAATACATTTTTTTTTTAAGTTTTTTATATTGGAAGCTTACTTTGTTCTAAGAGGATTAAATAAAAGAAAAGGTAGTTCCAAACTAATTGATTGAATGACTAAGTTAAACAGAAATGATGACACCAAAATACGACATTAAAAAATTTGACAAATGTAAAAAGAATATATTGAATAATGAAAACCTGAAATGTATAATGAATAAAATAATGAAAACCTAACCTGAAATTGTAAATTAATTTATCACATAGAATGCGAAAATATTTCGACTCAAAGGTTTTATAATACCTTAACAGCTGAGCACAAAAAAAAACTGATAATTTTTTCCCGATCAAGAGTTACGAGTTCAAGCCCTGATAATCGCATTGACATGAATTCTTTTTTATGTTTTTCTTTTCTCCTTTTAAAATTATAAATTTTTTTTTTAAGTTTTTTATATTGAAAACTTACTTTGTTTTAAGAGGATTAAATAAAATATTTAAATCCAATCTTTGGATTAAATAAAATAAAAGGCAGTTACAAACAAATTGATTGATTGACTAAGTAAACAGAAATGATGACACCAAAAAAACGACATTAAAAAATTTAACAAATGTAAAAAGAATATATTGAATAGGTAAAGAAAACCTGACATGTACAAATTGTAAATTAATTTATCACAAAGAATGCGAAAATATTTCGACTCAAAGGTTTTATAATACCTTAACAGCTGAGCACGAAAAAATGGCAGTGCATTAAATGTATACGGAAGTGCTCCAAGCCAAGAAAAAAAAGATAAAGCTAAAAATAAGCCGGGTACATCAAATAGCCAGATAAGTACCGTCACTACTTGGAGGAAAAAGGCTTAAAACCTCCGGCAGCCAAGTCGCCTAGCATCACGCACACACATTCATGTGAATCCCTGGATCACAATTTGTCTCTATACCCGGCGCGACGAACCTTGATCCCTATGACACTAACAGTAATTTTCACAACATAACCTTGTAGTGCCGTCACCGTTACATTAGAATCGTATTGGAGGCTTCTAAAAATGGCATTTATTTATTTTACGTAGCTATATTCCAATAAAATGATATTCCGTTGGAATTACAACAATTCATAACATTTGCAAGAAATTATCTCGAATAATCAAAGAATAAGTAACTTTTGCACAACGTAAACGTAAAGTGTGATTGAGATTGAGATAATTTCTTGCAAATGAATTGTTATAATTCCAACGGAATATCATTTTATTGGAATACTAGCTGCTGCCCGCGACGTCGTCTGCGTGAACGCTATGCAGCACCAAACGCACCTACGATTATAACACTGCTAGCGTGATAATATGCCTATATGTTGACCCGACTTCTTAACTATCTTCATGCCAAATTTGAAGTAAATCCATGCAGTACTTTTTGAGTTTATCCCGGAAAGACAAACAGACAAACAGACAAAAATTCTAAAAACTATATTTTTTGTTTCTGTTTCGATTGTAGATCATACCCCAAGTATTCTTTTAAAAAAATATTCAATGTACAGTTTTGACTTTCCTACCATTTTATTATATGTATAGATAGCTACGTAAAATAAATAAATGCCATTTTTAGAAGCCTCCAATACGATTCTAATGTAACGGTGACGGCACTACAAGGTTATGTTGTGGAAATTACTGTCAGTGTCATAGGGATCAAGGTTCGCCGCGCCGACTATAGACACTATTGATCTTGAGTCTTGACACAGCTTCAAAAAGTTTTAATTTATCGACTAATATAAGTGCAGACCAAACTGGAGACTTGAAACTTGAAATAATTAATTTACAGAGGCAGTTTGGAAGCACGTACATGGAAATGGAGAATATTATAATTGAAAACATTGGCTTAAAAAAAGAAGTTAGTCAATTATCTCGACAAGTGCACTTACTCAAAAATATGTGCACCAAAACGCTTGAAACTAAAAACTCTACGAAACAAAACAAAAAGACAAAAAAGTCGTCGGCAGACAATAGCTAATACACACAATGAAAACGTAGAGTAATTACAATCATTGCCACCATCACCATCGTACTCACTATCATCACCATTGAAGGAGAGTAACAAGGATTGTCTACGAGTCGAACCGGAGTCCTCACTACTAAAAACAAAAAAAAATCTCCAGGCAGTGGAAGAGGATAAGGTATTGGTGACATCTAAGAAAAATAGACATGAAGAACACAGAATCTTTGTAATTGGTGGACAGAAATGTAAAGGTCTTCGTAACAGATTAGTAAGATCAAGATTTAATAATCCTTACGAAAAATATGAAGTTATATCTTTTACTATACCTTACGCAAGCACTGAAGAAATATTGACGATGCTTAAGAACCAAAGAAAGAAAAGGACAAAATAATAAATTATTATTATTATTAATCATTTACTAAGTATCATGTTAAGAATAAACATTCAAAGGTTAAAAAAATATACATTCAAGTGCAGATTATAAATATAATTCAACTACTACTCAGGGTGTAACTAAAAAGGGAACAATTCCGTAATACTTTTTAAAAATGACTGAAAATAAAATAGACATAAAAATTGGACATTCAAATGCAAACTATAAATCTCATCCGAATACTACTCAGAATATAATTAAAAAGGGGACGATTTCGTTCTACTTTCTTAAAAAGACAAAAAATAACTTGGAAAATAATGAATTAATTTTTTTTTATTTAAGTAATAAAAAAAAATTAAGTAAATTTAAATAATAATAATGATAGCAACTCAAATCAACTAAAAATATTTCAACAAAATATTGCGGGTCTTTTGTCTAAAACTAACTTGTTGGAAATTACCTTAAATGAATTACGGAAAAATCACAATATGCCGAATGTGCCTACTTTGAGACTTTTGTTAAATTTAACAATAGTAATTTATATATGCCCTAAAAAGGTAAAATATGTATGACCTATTTTTTTTATTTTAAGTCCTAAATCTGTACCATATTTTATGCAAATAAATGATTGATTGATTGATTCATAACTTTACATGCGGGCTTTAATAAAAAATCAGCGCCATCTACTAGGAACTTGTGGACTTCATATCAGATCAAACATTACTGCATTAATAAGTAAATAAATAATTATAATTTCATAAGTTGATAAAAAATGCTATGCAATAGCTTTACCGCGGCAGTCTCCGAGTGCCACACGTCTTTTTTTTTTCATTGAATAATCTCAAATACTATAATTGATTGAATCTGGCGTTACTTTGTGGAAACCCATGACAACTACTATAACTAAGTTACCTTCCTAATTTGATCATTGCATCCTGAAGATACTTCTAGTTGAAGCGAAACACGTGTCAGTGGAAGCTTGTGGTGTGGGTTACAGTGTTCTGAGTGTGTGTTCATTGCATTGCTTGCTTCTTGCTTGAGGGCGGTGAACCAACCCACGAAAATCCTGCATCTTCAAAATTATACTTCTTCTCAAGAAAATGCATAAATGGTTCTGCTACTTAATGTAGTTTTTTATTAATATACAAAGTTTCCTAAATTCCCATTGAATTCAATTTCGTGTACAATGGCCACCATTATCATTATTTTGCATCAATTATTATCATTTTTCTTCGTTTTTTGCAATTGTAAGTCGTCGACAGGTCCTCGCTTGCCTGTCGGATTGTCAGGACAATTCTACAATTCTTGGTAATATTACACATGACAGGCGTTTCATAAACGACAATTCATAGCGATTTGTATAGCATTTGTCAGTAGACCGCCTTTCGCTACAATTGTTTTATGAAACGCATTTTTGTAATTTTACAATGAATTGTCGACATACAATTGTCAGTCGATATGAGTTTTATGAAATAGGGCCCTGCCTGCGTCTGTTTTGACAACTGCAGTCCTGGTACTTTTTCGAGTGAATAGGTTTCTAGTGGATGGACGCGTGCCTTCATAGTTTTCATGCACACTTTCCACCACGTGTCATGGAAGACAAACGTCCCACAAAAAAAAAATTACTTATTACAATCAAAAACGAGCGCGTTACATAATATGCAATATATTAACTGAGAAATAACACAGAATCCGAATTTTCCTCACTCGCAGTTCTAATTCTAGTTTGTTGTAATAAATCCCCGAGAAAATTCAATCTAAAACGTGGTACGAATAACTGGAATAACTGTAACTTCATACAATATTTGAAATAGTTTAATCCAACTTAATGTTGCGTTTCTGGCACTTTGTTGTGATGCCAATCACATAGGTACCCTACACGGATCATATTTTAAGCCAATTTTATGCGGTTTAAAAGTGAGGTCATGATCGAAAGCTTTAGCTGGCTATTTTTTATTATGTGCTAATTATTCGTCACCTGATGAAGCTGAGGTCGAATATGACAGCACACAAGTAAGAACTGGCTCTTAAAAAAATATTGCCGAAACGTATCGCCGCCGGAGTGGTGATATTTAGCGGCAGAATGAAATCTGCGAGGTGATGACTAGACAGGTGGATCTGCAGGGGTCCTACCTACTACCAAGCAGGTCCCATACGGATTAGTGGCCTTTTGCCACACGCTTATCCAGGGGTGGTAGGAATATTCTATGCTGACCCTACATGGACTAAATCGCGGGTTAAGAGCCAGAGAAGCATAACGAAAAAAAATTACTTCACAGGAGAGCCGAAAAACAACTGATAATTAGGTACCTACCGTCATCTTGAAACAATTTTATTGCAAAATCTATAGTTTACTAGCTGACCCAGCAAACGTTGACCCAGCAACAATAGATGTTGACCGATTCTCATAGATACCGGATAAGCACAAAAAATTTCATCAAAATCGGTCAAGCCGTTTCGGAGGAGTATGGCAACGAAAACTGTGACACGAGAATTTTATATATTAGATAGATAGATATCTGATTACTAGTAATCAAATAAAGCTTTATTTATCTGCTACAGAATAGTAAAACTTTTTTGGTAAATAAAATATTTTATTACAAATTAATTTATTAATCAAAAAATATCGAAATACGTAATTTTGGCTGTTAATTAAATTAAAAAATAAGCTGAATACAACGAGTATTCCATTAAAATGACTTTAAAAATTAAGGTCTCATAAGCAGTAACGATACTTTACACTTATTTGGCACAAAACAAACCTAGCCTATGTAATCAAACTTTCAGTGCTAAAAACGTATGACAAGAAATGTTGTTTGAGCGATTACATTCAAGATATTATCGGTGTTCTATTCGCTCTGTAAGTCCAGGTACGCTCGCTGCGCTCGTAACTTTAAAAAAATAATAATGTCAAGTATTGTATTGTATTGTAAGTAGAGACACTTCATTTTGGCAGTAAATAAAACTCACTTTTCTTTATATGTTATTTTTGTAGTAATCAATCTACACATATCATCGTTCCATTTAATCCTCAAATATATGGGGATTTAAAAACCGAATGGCGAGAAAAAAAATTGAATTTTTACCATACGCAACTCTGGTTCTTCAGCCGCGAAATGGTGTCATAAATGAGAGGAAATTTCAAAATCAACCATTCTTTTCACTTAAAGCGTAAGTAAAAAATAGAAACGCAAATGGATCGTGTTTCTACGCTCATTTTATTTTGTATGTAATTTTTTTTTTATTTCATATATTAGTGAATAGAGAACAGCCCGAAATAAAAGAAAATTTCTCCACAAAGTTTCTTTTTAAAGTGTTTCAATCTTAGGTTCGTTTTAAAGGTAAATTGCCCAACTAATTCTAATCATAATTTCGGCAGATATGTAACAAGTTTAGCACAAAAAAGATCAAAACAAGAAAAAATATAACTTTATGTTCTTAAAATGTATGACCTACCATGAGATATAAAATACATATTATTCTCAAACATAAATCGTACCGTGCTAATAGTTCTGCAACTGTCGCATCTACCCATTCCATTTCATCCCGCGACATTCAATATATGGTACGGCGCATAGGGGGTGCATGCATGATTTATTCTTTTTGACATGTCGCAGTAAAAGTCCCGCGATGGAAGAAATTTGGAATTGACCAAGACTTATAAATGTAATTTAGAAGCTTTTATTTGGGGCTTTTCAAAATCGAAAAATCGATACTGAACTTCGCTCAAAGTTTAAAGGTCTGTCTATAAAAGTCATGTCTTGTTCAAAGCACATAATGCTATGACATTACGGCTTATGAAAATATAAAATTATACTATCAAAAGCAGATCTGTACTAAAGATGTATTTTTTTTCTCAGTATGAAACTATTGTGACATTATTTTTTTGGATTTTCTTTATAAGTGTTTGGTTAGTATGGCTTGAATAGACCACTACCTTACCAAATTATATGATTCTGTGTGTGGAGAGAAGGTGACTTATGGGTTTTAATCTTGCGGGCGTCAAAATATGCTTCATAAATGGATCACATAGCTTTGTAATTTTTTTATTGCGTTGCCCCACATTTTTTTTCTGCTTCAAGAAATTATTGCAAGTTAAAGTTTATTTTATTAATTTCAGCTTCATGCCTCTTTGCATTTCTATGAAAAATATCTAGACAGCCGGATATAGATCAAAGTTATTCTTCAAGGGTTAGCTTTTTATTTGAGGTACGGAATCCAAAAATAGAAAGTCGCTCGTGACTATCTATTTTGGATTCTAGCAATTTTTTATTTGCTATCTAGTTATCTGCAAAGAAACCGAAAAGTCGAGTTAAAATGTAAAATATAAATTATACGCGAAAGATCCGGTTAAAAAGTGCTTCTATGGTGGACTGTGAGCATAACATAGAATGTGCCAGCTGCTTCTCTTCCCGGGCATACTGTAAAAGTCAGTTAAGGGATCGAGGTCTTATGGGAGGCTTTTTGGTGGGCGATAGGCTGACCCCGTGTCACTGCAATAGTCTCTCTTCACTATTATAATGCCTCCAAATTTGTCAAACGTGACATCATATGGTTTTATTACCTCTGGTGTTATGCCTACCATACGGGATACAGGCGTGAAGGTATGTATGTATATTCTCAAAATCAAAATCAATTCTGAAAAATTCAATATAACAAAATAAGCAGGATTGTAACACTATTTTAACACTAGCTGCAACAAAAATATTCTTTCGCATATCGGCAGAAGCAAAACAGAATCGGCGATGGAAACATCGGAGCTTTACATATCTGCCAATCTTGCTGTTGAAATTCTGTTCACTTTGTAGTTTGAGTTTGAAGTACTGGTAAAATTTAGTTAGTATCATCTACTCTGTTATAA
The DNA here is from genome assembly GCA_944452665.1 of Stenoptilia bipunctidactyla. NCBI lineage: Eukaryota > Metazoa > Arthropoda > Insecta > Lepidoptera > Pterophoridae > Stenoptilia > Stenoptilia bipunctidactyla. Next base: position 4,761,077 of record OX101730.1, read on the forward strand.
TTATGGTTAGTTTAAAGTAAACATGCGCAGTTAAAAATACTCAAAAGAACTTTCAAGTGAAGTTCGGTTATGATTATATGAGTCGCTCCATTCCTCTCCTGTTTCCCTTTGGGGTAGGCAGAGACAAGGGAAAAACAATTGCTGCGATACAGACATACCTCTTTCGCTTCCTCCACGTTCATACATTTTTTCATGATCGCCGGTTACAGGTACTATTGACTAGGCCCTTTTTCAAAATGTCGCCAATTTAATCGGCATATTAAATTAAATACTTCTTTAACCAGATTTTATCACATATTTTAAATTTTCTATCTCTTTCTACACTTCATGATCACGAATGATACGCAATAAAAAAAATATTAAGGTACGGCAATTAGGACGAGCCAGTTCTCAAACTCAGCGTCACTCGCCATCAGTTGAGATTAAAGTAAAACAGAGGTAATTCAACAATCAATAAAAACCTTAGATAAGTCATTCCTAAAATTCTACCACCATATCAATAAAACGATATTGTTGCGGCGCCGTAGTTACTGTGCATATCAAACGATGTCGCAGGTTAAGCGCGCTCAGCGCGGTCTCATTTATTTCTCACGACGACTTCCGGGCACTTCGGAGGGCACGTTAAGCAGTCGGTCCCGGATGCTGTAAACTTGTATACAGTAGTCGTTAGGGTTTGTCAGAAGCCATTTCAGTACCTTGAAAATTCTGAGATCCACCAACCAGCACTGGGCTAGTTTTGTGTATTACAACCTAGACCTCCTCGTCGCCCAGAGGAGAGACTCATAGCCCTACAGTGGGCTCATTACACAGAGTTGTGATGATCAATAAAACTGTTCAACCAATACCAAAAAACGATAACAATGGTCTTAATAACAGAAAAAAATACAAAAACTAAACAAATTACCTTTACGAAAAGCATCGTGCAAAAATGTATCACTCAGAATTCACTGAGTTTCTTCCAAGTGATTTAATGTGAGGACCTGCAAAAGATGCGTCCCGAGCGAGTATCTCTTATCTTTATTAAAACATAGATACTATACAACCTTGCCACGTTTCCTAGTAAAGGCACCTTAGTGAAATACTTGCCTTTTTAAATATTTTTCAAAAGCGACAAAGTGAATTTTTCAAAGGTGTGCAGAAGTTCTTTTGAGGTTTGGTTGTAGCGTTAGCGATAACTTTTGAGAATCTTATCATTAAAGATAATTTTTATTTTTCTTAAGATTTCTTGGCATCCTGCTGTAAAGGTAAAAAACTGTACCCTCTACGCTAGACTTCCTGAGTTTGAATCCCAATCAGGGTCGACACTTTTGTGAAGAATATGGATACGAGAAGTATAAAAACTCAAAGAGGTTGGTATGTTTCTTTAAGTTTATTAATATTTCCACATTCTATATGTACTTTTCTTAAATTAAATTATCTTTTTAATTTTGTCAAGAACACAAGATTTTAATGAAACTTAAATTGGATTACCTAGGTGTTAATGTTTATTTATATCTATTTTGTATTTATAAAAATGATTTATAAAAATTATGAAGCCTAAAATATTTTAGATTACTTTATGGTAAGCGCTTGCGTCACAGGTTCAATGTTCGTTATCGCAAAATTCGCTATCGCCTTTTTCCTTTTTGTGAATTTGGAGGTGCGGTTTCAAATAGCACAATGAAGGAACGCAGCGTTTTCGAGACTTTGTTGTTTAGTTGATTAAGGTCGATTGACTACTGCACAAAGCGGCAACGTCGCAACCAGAGTTTGGTTTCGAATTGTGGTAGCATTGCGAAGTGGCAACATCGCACTAGATCACCCGTAATTTAATACCATAGACTTTTTATTTGCAAGAAATGCATGGAAATAATAGTATATTATGTAACAAGTGAGCATAGTTGCTAATTACAGTCGAGGCTTTATAATGAGCCGAGACTGTAATTAGCAACGCTCACGAGTTACATACGACGTTTTTCAACACACTTGTGAGTAAAAGACAGACATACGTGGTCATAAAATCTCTTTGTTGTTTCTGAAAATATTTTATAGTTGTCTTTGTTAGTTCCACTTAACGCACAAGATGGCGTTGATGTTCTTTTAAATCGCGCATAAACTGAAATAAATAAAATTATGTATACTTGTTTTAAAGTTGTTAAATTGTTCTCAAATAAAGAAATTGGTTTCCTATAATATACATACGTATGAGTGGTTTCATTAATGGTGTAATAGTATATAATGTATAACCCGGACGGACCAATGAATAAATTATGCTCTGTTTACTCGCATGTAATTTGCACTAAGGTACAATTCAACTTTGTAGGATTCATTATGCGATTATTATGCAATAAAGTATAATATATTATGCACACGTGACTTATAGCCCAGTTTATAGTTCTAAATTTAATAGAATAAGGCTCACACGAGCAAGTGTGTTGAAAAATATGTTATTTACTTGTACTTGTATCTTGTTAAATTAAGTTTTTTATTGTAAATATACACACGATGATGAATACAAAAAATGAACTTAGGTTTGTAGTGTACGTACAAACCTAAGTTGGTTTTTGTTACACTTGTTTTTTAAAAATGTTGTTGTATCTTTGTATTATCAATAAATAAATAAAATAAGTAATAGCCAATATATTCTTGGAGAAAAACAAGTTTCAGGCGATGGTAACCTTTGACATCAGTGAAATATAACGTCTTCAGCGTAATAATTTGTCAACAAATGAATAAAATTATTACACCTGCTTTATTCTTTAAAATAAATAAAACCGCGTTCACAAACAAGCTACCTTGTAACAGTTAAGAACTTTGTGTATATTATCTCGTCCTTGAATGCTATCTCTCTCTTTTGTGTTTGCTCAAAACATAATGTATTAAAATATATTCCGTGGTGTCATTCTTTACCTTATGCTATTGAAACAGAAAACTGGGAAAGCGATTACCGGTTTTTTATTTATTTATTATTAAAGAAACATACAGCCATTATATTTCTTATAAATACGGTTAGATAAATATTACATAGGCTAACACAGTTTCCAACGTTAGGCATTAAATATATTGTAAATACTTAATTAAGTGATATCACTAAAAAATAATCTAAGTTAAGAATAATTATTAAGAATATTTTGAAACAAACAATAAATTGAGCATTAAGTATTGAAATATAGTGAAAAATTTATATTTAAACTGTAAAACTTTATGGAAAATGTTATTTTACTTTTTTCACAGATGAAATGTATCTATTTAATGTATAATGGAATATATCAATATGATGGTAACATTTATTATGTATGTTGCAAGCTCTTACAAGGTATCGATTTTTCGAAAAATTCTTACTACATTTAGAAACTGAAAATACTGCATTGGAGCGACTACTATTAGACCTCGGACATCTAAAAGAGATACGACTGAGAAGGAAGGGTGAATCAATATAATTATTAATAACTTTAAATAAAAATATTTGATCCCTATGTTCACGACGCAATTCTAATTTTTGCAATTGATGGTCAATATTTGGAAATTTGTAACCTAGTCTCTTTAAGAACTTATTTTGAATTCTCTCAATTTGGTCAATGTAAGATAGATAAAGAGGGTTCCATACTACAGATGCATACTCTAAATGGCTTCGGACTAAGGAATTATATAAAATTATGTAAGTATTTATATTTTTAAAGTCTTTGCACTGTCGGAAAACAAAACCTAACATGTTATATGCTTTAGCTGTTATCGTTTTGATGTGAGTAGAAAAATTTAGTTCACTATCGAGGTATAATCCCAGGTCTCTCACTTGGGAAACTCTACGAATTGTTGTATTGTTAATATTATAATTAAATTGAATTGGATGTTTCTTACGGGTATAAGTTATAGTATGACATTTATTTATATTCAATTTAAGATCATTTGATGAGCAATATGTATAAAAATTATTTAGCTCCATTTGGAGAGCATAACAATCTTCAATAGATTTAACAAATGTAAATATTTTGGTGTCATCAGCATATAATAAATATTTTGAACTATCGAAGTAATGTTTAATGTCGTTTATGAATACATTAAATAGTAAAGGACCCAAGTAAGAGCCCTGGGGTACGCCAGAAGTGACAGGTACGAAACTAGACGTAAAACCCTTTATAGCAACCACCTGGGACCTATCACGCAAATAAGATGTCAGCCACCTGAGAAGATCGCCGTGTATACCGATTTTTTTCAATTTTATAATTAACAAATTATGCGAGATTTTATCAAAAGCTTTAGAAAAATCGGTATACACAGCGTCCACCTGGTACCCCTTTTCCATAGCCTCTAAGGTCAAATCAAGAAACTCGCAAAGGTTAGACTCAGTAGATCGTCCACAAATGAATCCGTGCTGGCTAGGCAAAATTAATGGTCTTATAGCCGGAAACAAGGAGTCGTATATTATCTTTTCAAATAATTTTGGAATAACAGACAGTTTGGAAATACCGCGGTAGTTCGCGATGTTGTGTTTATCTCCGTCTTTAAAAATGGGAATAATAATTGATTGTTTCCAAATAGAGGGCATAGTGCCACTTCTCAACGAAATATTAAGTTTTCTTTTAATAAATAAAATGTTTTGTTTAGATGAACTTGTTTTTCATTTTGTTTTTAAAAGGATTTGATAAAAATCCTTTTTTGTTGAGCCAATAATTTATTAAAGTAAAGAAAGTTGAATTGATTGATTTTTGATAAATAAACGCTTTATTACAGCGACTTGTTGTTATATATTTCACATGAAATAATTAAAGTTATTTCTATGCTTTATCATACGTGTAAGTGCTCCACAATCACACCTTATATCAAAATCTAAACAGCTACATAAACAATTAAAAGGGCTAAGGCACCACGAACATAATGAGTAATGTTCACGGTCCATACAGTCTCCGACCTGTCAAACTACTTTTTGTTAGGTATGTGAATTTATAAAGATGATATTGTCATTGAAATGCTGCTTGTTTATGTCTAAACTTGGCGCAGACATTGAATTTCTTAGAAACGATATCGGGATTTTCATTTCAAGTGGATGAAACTAGTAGTCTATTGAGTAACTTGAGAAGGTAAAATAAAAATCCTTCCTGCGGTTTCTAATATAAGTAAATGATTTGGAATTAAACGCAAATGAGCTATTATTTGCATGATATGTTGTTTTAATACAATTCATGAGTTGGAAAAAGCCGACAAGTCAGCTGTGAACATTACTCTTTACGGGGTCTCGATAAAGTCACAAAATTAAATGCTTATGAAGAGTCAGTTCATGTCAAAATCTAGCAAATAGCTATACCTAAATTCAATTAAGAGCTTGGATATTACTTAGCGCAAAGAAGGGTAACTTCATTTCTTTTACGTATACTAATGGTGTACTTTAAGTAAATAATAATGGGCATAACGAAGACTAAAATAAACTTTCTTTTAAAGATTTTATATTCTTTTAAACATGGACATTTTGATGAACTTCTCAACTGGAAAGTGAAGAGCCTCGCTATTTATGAACGAATATTTCATTTAAATCTTTCAAAAATTTATGTTTTCATCAACTAAATGTATTTTTAAAATATGAATATTTTTAGAGGAGGCAAGCATGAAAATCGCGTCCCAATTCGCCGTTTAATATACAGGGTGTACACTTTCAAACAGTTCAAGAGTTCTACAGATTTGCGCGCACTCTCAACAGCCTTTGAAATATTTTTCAGCGAAATGTATGAATGAAGGTAATTTTTGTTTCATATTTTTAGATGATTTGAAATGTTATGTTTTTAATCTTGCTTTGCATAAGTTGTATATAAATTTTTGATGAAATGAGGTCAAGTTGGTTAAACATTATAAGAAATATTGCTTTCCATATTCATCTAAAATTTTAAGTACAGTTATACTACTATGGCAAAGTTGCTACATACACCAATAACCGATGATATTAGCTAATAGCCTTTATGATAATCTTACTACAATAGTTCTGGCGCAACTACTTGGAATAAAATTGTCAAGATAAGAGTGAACGCTTGGTTCAAGCATACCTACAAATCTTGTTTTATGAGATACCATGTAGCAAACTGGGGGGAACCTAGAATATAGAATACATAATATATGGATACATGGCCCGTTACATGTTTTTTTCTTGTTCCGTGCGAGAATCGAACCCACGACCTCAAGATAGACGTAGTGTCGTAAAGTCAACTGCATCAGGCGACCGCCAAAAAGCAATAACTAATTACTGAAGATCTACTAATACATGTTATAAATGCAAAAGTCAGTTTGCCTCTCTTTATGCTTTGATTTCATGGCAGGCAGTAGTCGAAGACCCAAAATAGAGTGTGACTGGTGACAAATTTTAGATACTGAAGAAGAGCACTCTGTGATCGATTCTGATCATAACTATATAATAAAAGTAGACAATTTGCCATACAATTTGTAATACTACTATGTAACTATTTACTTTACATACAACTGAGTCAATCGTGGCACGTGATCTGGCACGCGGATCGCTGCCAACACTAGCGTAACCATGCGTTCCGTAATACATTCTTTACATTTCCGTTAAGTTTACTCAGTAAATAATTTATTTATATTTTTATTATATTTTTTCTCTTTATGTATGATCTCAAACTATCACGTCCTTGAATTTCAAAAGTGACCCAGGCATCCTTTATAAGTCAATTTTAATGTTATATATTCTAAATGTATATAAATGTTGTATATGTAAGAAGTTTGTATGTGTAAGAAGTTTTAAGTTGTGATTTCGTCTGGTAGTACTGAATGATTGTGTCTTATTAAACAGTAAAAAGCACATAAATGTTAAAACGGGTGAACAGATGGAGCTGCATATTTCCTCTTTTATCATTATAGTCTCTCGGGATCAGGATTTCAGTGAAAACAGTTTTAATATATGTTTAAAAGGTAATTACTAGGTAATCTCCTGCAAGTGCCGGTCCGAGTTTAGCAAGATCTTTAAAAATTCAAATCCTCATGTTCGAGGTCGTTTCTGATTATTTCAGACATTTTAAATTACGCTCTTCTTACGAGTAATCAGGAATTCTGAAGTTGTTCCAAGTGTTCACGTCCCTGGTGGTTTGAAGCGGAAAATTCTGTTTCGTTACCTACTTTTTATTTTCTTTTCGAATTTGTTTTTCCGGGCTCCGTTAACAGAGTAGTTTGTTTTAACTAGAGATCACTCAAAAATACTATGTTTTCGTTTATTTTTGACCTGAAGTCTTCGTCCATTAAAAATATCTGTTGGCATATATAGACGACCGAAATCCTTGTTAAACTATATTTTGAATGGATGCTGTTAAGTTTCTGCACCTTCTCAAAAAGTAAAGTCTCACTTGCCACAATGGTGTTTGCTAAAGAGTAATGCTCACGGTCCATACAATCTCTGACCTATCAAACTACTTTTTGTTAGGTATGTGAATGTATAAAGATGATATTATTGTCATTGAAATGCTGCCTGTTTATGTCTAAACTTGGGACAGACTTGATTGAATTTCTTAGAAACGCGATATCGGGATTTTCATTTCAATTGGATGATACTAGTAGTCTATTGAGTAACTTGAGAGGGTAAAATATTAGAATCCTTGTTGGTGTTTCTAATTTAAGTAAATGATTTGGAATTAACCGAACATGAACTATTTTATTTGCAATATATGTCGTTTTATATTTTTATGTTACATTTCGTTTGTTGTCAAAAATCTGACAGGTCAGCTATGAACATTACTCTTTGTATATATTTCTATTTATTTCAAGGAAATATAGAGCCTATTGATCTGAAGATTAAGGCTGCATTCCCAGTAGGCAAACAGTTAGCGGCTAACTGAGTCAACCGCAAAGTGGCGAACTGAAATTTAAGTTAGCTGCAAACTCAGATCAATTTTTGTACTTCGCGTGCCTCACAGAGATAGTCGGCGCGTGTAACGCTGCAAACTGCGTACAGTGAGCGCAAAACGAGCAAACTGTGGACACTCCATTCCAAATATATGGAAGGGCTTACTAAATCGATACGCCGCAAACTCAGTCGGCCGCTGTTTGTGTACTGGAAATGCAGCCTTACTCAAAAGAAAATAAAATAATTTATGAACTTAATGAACGTATTTTGCTACTTCGTAAATCGAGACGTATTGAAACCATTTGAATTACTTACAGTCATCGATCAAAATTTTTCAGTTCATGGTATTTATGTTACAATTTGTGTCGCAACGAATTATTTAATTAAAAAAACAACTCATTTTAGCCAAAATGATAAATTAAAAAATATAAATTAGTGGCCATCTTTAATTTTAAAGTGCGACGACATATCAAAACGGATGATGGAAATTGCGTGAAAATGAGAAACTTGCTCAAACTGTGATGGAAACTCAACCACAACTTTATAAATATACAAAACAACTATTAATAATATTTCAACTTTAACTGCAACTGAATACAGTGATGCATTTCGTATTGCAAACACAATATAAATATACTTGGCAGTAAGGTTGAGAATCGCAACTTTGCTGCTATACATACACAAAGTAACCAATCCAGTAACTGCCTTTTAGGCATATTTTTTAATAGTGTATATTATGAAATCGTCGTGGCGCCATAGTTACTGTGTGTATCATACAATATCACAGGTAAAGCAACGTTCAGCGCGGTCGGTACTCGAATGGGCCAACCGTTAATTTCGTACTACGACTTCCGTGCTTCGGAGGGCACGTTCAGCAGTCGGTTCCGGGTACTGTGTACTTGTATACAGTAGTCGTTAGGGATTGTCAAAAGCCATTTCGACGCCCTGACATCCACCACCCAGCACTGGGCTAGCTTGGTGGATAATGGCCTATAACTCCTCGTCAACCAGAGGAGAGACTCATGCCCTGCAGCACGCTCATTACAAAGAGTTGTGATGTGTGTATATTTTGAAACCTTTTTTCAAGTTTTCTTTTAATTTTTAAAACGTTATTATTTTTAAAGCATGGTTTTTTGACACAAAACTTATTTTTATTGAAAACTGTCTATTTAATTTAAAAGTATTATATTTAAGTATATTTGCAGTCACAAAACTAAATGGAAGTAAATACAAAGTAGGCAAAATGCTGAAGGCGGGCAGCCCAATCACAAGTGAACGGACCGTGGCGCTGAAGGCATTTATTTCAAAGATGCGGCTGAGTTGAATTACTGTATATATCTGTACTGTGATTTTAGTCTTATTAAAGACACCAATATTATCTCAAGTTTACCGAACTCTCTTGGTTCTCGACTAATAGGACCTCAAAAACTTAGTGGAAATGTTTTTATAAATGGGCCAGGTTTATTGATTTTAATAACTAAATTTACTTCTTGAAAGCATTATATCTAAGTTTTTATATTATACTAGCTTTATCCCGCAACTTCGTATGCGCTTAACTACCCTTTCACGTGGAAATTTCAGAAACTATACAACCAGACATGAAGGAACCTTTATACCAAGTATCACACCCATGCACTCAAGGAATAAGTTTTTTTCATTCAAACTAAATATCATATATTTCCCGTGCCCGTGGAAATTTTGGGAATATTTTTCGTAGCACAACCAGTCACTCTTTGAAGAACCTACATGCCAAGTATCACATCCGTACACTCAAGGAATAAGATTTTTCATACAAACTAAAAAGTCCAACCCATTTCGGGAATTCCTTCCATAATACAAACAGACACTTATTGAGGAACCTTTATATCAAGTATCACATCCGTGCACTCAAGGGATGGGATTTTTTCATACAAACTAAAACATCATATATTTCACGATCCCATGGGAACTTCGGGAATTACTTTCATAACACAACCAGACACACATTGAAAAACCTTTACACCAAGTTTCACATCGGTGCACTCAAGGAATAAGATTTTTCATACAAACTAAAAAGTCCTATATTTCCCGTTCCCGTGGGAATTTCGGGAATTCCTTCCTTAGTGCACCCCTACATCTCCTAAAAAATGTATGTTTCAAATTTCAGCTCTCTACGCCCAATAGTTACGACTGTACGTTGTCTGTCAGTCACTCAGTCACTCAGTACCTCAGTCACTCAGTCAGTAACGGAACAGTTTTATATATATTGATTAAACCATATCTAGTTAATAAAGCCGAATCGATTTTCATAAAATAACATAACTTCACACCGTGTGCCTTATGGGGTAGGCACAACACCAGAGGCCATGAAGTCACGTTTGAGGTATGATAATGATGGAGAGGGACTTTTTATGTTTTTCCTTATTAGTAAAATAACGATTATAAAACTTTATAACAACTGAAATAAAGCTATTTCATTGCACATTTCGACGTGTCGAAATTAAATAATTAAGAACCCATTTCACTGAATAACAGATACAGTAAATAAATAGAACGTGGGTTAAAAAAAGAGTCCGTCAATACTTAACACGGGTGAAGGGGATGTATGGTTTTAATTTTATCGAATAAAGTCAAAGTCAAAAATGAAATTATCAGTTACATTATTTTCACATCATCAAAACTACCTAAGAAGGTAATGTAATCCACCTAAGGCAAAATTATCTAGGGATTAATCGCAAACATATTCGATTGTTGAAAAATTCCATAAATTGTACGATATGTCAAAATAAAATATATTAGAAAAACATATCAGACATAAAGTGTTATATGTAAAAAAGTAAAAATTCAAGGCTACCTGATAACGTTCATAAATCTTAAGTTTTTACCTCTTTTTGAACGATCGTGTTGGAAAGTATACTTCCCAGCAAGGCCATCGTATTTGCAAAACCAAGTAGGTAAAAAATTGTAAACTAGCGGTACTAATAAGTATAAATTCTAAGCTATTTATTACTATCTAAAAATATAAAAAAATCAACCATGGTCGTCTTGGATAGTACCATACAAAACAAGTGACACAGAGGAAAAATATATATTCTCGTGGGCATGAAATTCTACGTGACTTTTCTTTAAAATCAATCACTTCGTGGGCGAATAGCTGTACCACCTTTGATAAATTGTATCGCAGCAGGTGACTAATTTGAGTGACACTCGTATGGTTGTAGGACCTGATGAGGTCCGCTTTATTTTTTCAATAAATATCATCGCTCCTGTAATTATATGTTCCGGATATGGTTAATAAAGAGCAAGTTTTTGCCTCTAATCGTGTTATTTCGACGTCATTTTAACGACCGGCTGGTGTAGGGGTAACGTACATTGCCTTCTATGCTAGAGTATGTTATTCGTTAAGTCATGGACGTTTATATGTTTAGTTTAAGTTTGTTTTCTTATAAAAATATGTATTTATTCAATATGTATATTTATATATTTCTTAAGTATATCAGTTAACTAGTATCCGTAATACAAGTTCTTTAAGAAACTTAATTTGGGCTATATAATGTTGTGTGAGTGTCAGAAATATTTATATTTTTATATTTATTTTTGGGTAAAAAATGGATACAAAAACCAAAAAAAATCTGATCTTATTTTTAATTACAGAAAATACTTATCAACGTTTTAGCAGAAGTTATAAAGTTTAATCTCATATTCCTGTAGATTAAGCCTAGTTTCAATTAAATCATAAGTTGGGAAACTGTATTTTGGGTTATTGGATAAAGCTAATAATAATAGTAACTTATTACCCACTTCTTACTACTGTATTGCTTTATTACAAAAAAACTAATACGGTATAAGGAAAAAAAAACAAAATTTGATGATAACTTGTTATATCTAATATTAATAAATCTATCTAGTCTTGCCTGTTTATATCTAAACTATTGGTGCAGAGTTGATTTAATTTCTTAGAAACGATGTCGGTATTTTCATTTCAAGTAAATGATACTAGTAGTCTATTGAGTAACTTGAGAGGGTAAAATACTAAAATCCTTGCTGCGGTTTCTAATATAAGTAAATGATTTGGAATTAACCGAACATGAGCTATTATTTGCACTATATTTAATACATTTCATGAGTTTTCATAAATCTGACAGGTCAGCTATGAACATAGATAAGATAAGATAGAGCTTACAGACGAGTAAAGGCATTTATAACAAAGGTAAGAAGATACCCGCGCAAATATCTGTTTGATGACATCGCTCAGCAAGATTTTCCAGTTCCGACTAAATTGCGATGCTAAATTGTCCAAAACTCTTATCTCAAATTTTTCCCCATTTATTTTGTTTATATTCCTACTGTATTTCATTACCGAGTGAGAACTCATTAAAATTAACTAGCGACCGTGCCTCTGCGACTTCGCGCGGGTATTAGAGCGAAGCATTCAGTCAACTTGATTATTTCAAACATCTTGAGTAGTTATAGTTATATTTCATAAGACAATTAACATACATACATACTTAACTTCAGCGTATATCCTTTATGGGGTAGGCAGAACACCAGAGGTTAAAAAAGAATCTGATGTCACGTTTGACAATTTTGGAGGCATTATAATGGTGGAGTCACTATTGCAGTGACAGGGGGTCAGCCTGTCGCCCACAAAAAAACCTCCATTAAAACCTCTGTCCCTTAACCGATTTTTACAGTACGCCCGGGAAGAGAAGCAGCAGGCGCATTCTATGTTTTTCCTTTGCTCCCAGTACAGCAAAGGAAATTAACACATTTGAAAATAATTTAAAGAGTTGTAAACTTTTGACTGAATGGCTCTGTCACCAATTACGTAGATTTTATTTTATTAAAGCTATTATTGCGTTTTTGCGTCATCGAAAGGAATGCGATTTATCTTTTAAAAGGGGCACCATATCTCCTTTAAAGTCATTATTCTTCATTCAATGCGAGTGGAGTTGAGAGTATGTGAAATAAAAAATATTTTCACATAAAATAATAAAAAGAAATATAACAAAAATAACAAGAAGTTTAACTTGATTCTATATCTTTATACAGTATACTTCAAATTTCAAAGAGGCAAATATATCTTTTCTGATATACGTGGGTGGTCTGAAAAGTTTCCAACCTAACAATGATACAAGATTTTTTTTCTTAATTTTTTTATTTATTTTTCTACATAGTCTCCTTGTAAGTCTACACACTTCTCCCAGCGATGCTCCCATCTCTGTAACCCGTCCAAATAGTACTCGGCCGAGCGCAGTTTTTAGATGAGGGAACAAAAAGAAGTCGCTTGGGGCCAGATCTGGTGAGTAAGGCGGATGGTCAAGCAGTTCAAACCGTAACTCGTGGATTTTTGCCATGGCAACCGCTGAGGTGTGAGACGGCGCGTTGTCTTGGTGAAACAGGATTTTCTTTTTCTGCAAATGTGGCCGTTTTTCCGCAATTTGTGCCTTCAGCTCGTCAAGTAATGATGCGTAGTATGCTCCTGTAATGGTTTTTCCTTTTTGAAGATAATCGATTAAGATAACTCCATGACTATCCCAAAAAACAGTCGCCATCACTTTCCCAGCCGAAAAAACAGTTTTTGCTTTTTTTGGAGCTGGTTCCCCCCTTGCAGTCCACTGTTTTGACTGTAGTTTTGTTTCGGGCGTATAATGGTGTATCCAAGTTTCATCTACAGTAATTAATCGGCGCCAAAACTCGGATTTATTGCGCCTAAACTGCGCCAACAGAGCCTTGGAAATGTTCATTCGAACACGTTTTTGTTCTAACGTGAGCAAACGCGGCACCCAACGCGCGGACAGCTTTCTCATGTCTAAATCTTGTTTTAATATGTGACAAACACGTTCTTTGGACATTTTCATAACCTCTGCTATCTCTCTCACTTTAATTCGGCGGTCGTCTAACACCATTTCGTGAACTTTAGCAATGTTATCGTCAGTAGTTGCAGTTTTTGGACGTCCCGAACGTTCATCGTCTCCCAAGCTCTTACGGCCACGTTTAAATTCAGCTGCCCAAAATTTCACTGTGGTAAATGATGGTGCAGAGTCCCCATACACAGAGTCCAACTCATTTTTGATTTGCGTAGGCGTATTGCCTTTCAAAAACAAATATTTAATAACAGCTCGATACTCAATTTTTTCCATTTTCACAAAAACACTCACATGTACTCACTCAAACGACTGTCAACTAAAAACTGCGCGTCCAAAATGGCCGAAACTTTGGTGAGTAACCTGTCAAAAGATGCACAACTACATTCACTAGCTTTTGTTGACGAGTGGCGCCATCTTTGCGTTAAGGTCGGAAACTTTTCAGACCACCCTGGTAGAGTTACTGAGCTAACAACAGAATGTCCTGAAATTATGTTTGAGCTCTTACCTGGACTTCTTTAAAAATAATTACAGTTTTTGAATTTTGACCTATTCTTAAATTATCTTGAGCATAAACTTGTAACTAAAATCATAAAGAAAAGGAAATCTATACTATGCCACTATTAAAAAAACTCCCAAGTGTTAAAAACACACCAACTCAAACTTACACTAACACAAACGCATACCCACTTAATCTAATAAATAAAACTCTCGTGTCACAGTTTTCGTTGCCATACTCCTCCGAAACGGCTTGACCGATTTTGATGAAATTTTTTGTGCTTATTCGGTATCTATGGGAATCGGCCAACATCTATTTTTTTTTTAATTTATATGGCAAAACAACGTTTGCCGGGTCAGCTAGTAATAAATAAATTTGTGATGTTAGAAGAAAAACAAAAGAAACCGATGTTTCATAAAACAACTTTATCATGAAAAGATACTAATAATTTACGCAGTAAATAAACCGTAATTGTATATTTTTATGGTAAAATTCAAAGTACTGTAGAGTATTTTATACTCACAAAAAAAGCAAAGATCCTCCTTTTTTCCGACAATAGATATACGTTTGTTCTCTTTACATCCCATGAAGCAATTTAGCAAAAAAGACTTTCCATACTTTCCGCTACTAGAACCAATCCACATAAAATTTAATTAACCCCATATCCCATCTTCATACAACGAGCTCACCATACCGATAATAACAAACGGTTATATTGCTATCGTTCGAAAACTAAAATTTCCCGCCGAAAACCCATTTTATTGGGAAAATTTATAGTCCCAAAGCACGCGGCGGTACCGGCGAGGCAATAAATATGGCACTTCTGAATATTAGTGGTTAATGTTTGATGCCTAAGCGGGATTGGCTGCCAACTGTGTTCGTTTTAGAGTGTGGTCAGGTGATGTGGATTGTGTGGTCATTTACATATGCTTACAGGTTCTTAACATGTTTGAGAACATTGGTCATTATGATTTTAAACAACATTGGTGGTGTTTAATAATTTCCAAGCCAATCCTACACCCGTGTAGTGAAATGATTATAAATATGATTTAAATCAAGTACAGTCAATTTTGAAAACTTTTTTTTGTATAAATATTGAAAATTAAATTAAATTGAAATTATTTTTGTATAAATATTATGAATAAACTATCTATTGAATGAGGAACAAAGCAAAGGGTATTTTAGAACACAGCGTCGCCTTACGGCAACATTCATGCTGAAAATGCCCATTTGACGCATTTTTTTTCTGTTATTGTCAATGTAATGTGCTCAAATTGTGTCAATAAATTATTTTATTATTATTATTAAACCGTGTTGGAATAGCCATACCACCACTAGACGAGCGTGTCTTAAAAGGCTACTAAATTGAGTGGTAGTAGGACCCCTTTAGGGCCCGCTTAGTTGTCAATCACGCTTTATATAAAATGTGCCTTTTAATATCACTGCACCTGCGTCAATGTTTTCCGGCAATATTCTATAAACAGCCAGTTCTTTCTTTTGCCCGTGTTAACTTCCACCTCAAATTCATTTACCATCACGTAACATTAAGGTCAAACGTTTACTACATACACACACACATACATAAAGTCACGCCTATAACCTTTATGGGGTAGGCAGAACACCAGAGGTTATAAGGCCATCTGATGTCACGTATGACAAATTTGGAGGTATTATAAAGATGGAGACAGACTATTGTAGTGACAGGGGGTCAGCCTATCGCCCACAAAAACACCTTTAAAACCTCTGTCCCTTAAGTGACTTTTATAGTATGCCCGGGATGAGAAGCAGCTGGCACATTCTATGTTTTTCTGTCGCTCCCAGTCCAGCATGGAAGGTCAAACGTTTAATCACAAATAATAAAAAAAGGTTTTGTAAGAGGACGTGTTGTGGCTAGAGAGACTATAGAGTGTAGGATAGTCAAGTGCACCAGATTATTCTTGCATGTGATGGCGATCGACTGAGGCCGGTGACAACGTGAGACCCACTACACTTTCGAACTTGCATACATCTCGTTTTTATCATTCAAAATTCACCATGGGGTCGTAAGTTGGAAAAAGTTTCATATAACCCATCAGGTATCCATGAACATATTCCAGACGAGAAAAAAAGGTAATACAAAAAATAAAATACTAAAAATAAAACACACCAAACAATACTGTTGATTTCATTAATTTTGTTTATTATTTTGCAGTTCAATTTGAAAAATTGAATGCCATTTATTGAGAAAAACAAATACAATATCACACAAAAATACAAACCCTTTTTAATAAAAGTTAATATATTTGTTTAACAGACTATCATATAAAATAAAATACGTTTCGAAAATTGAATTCACAACAGAAACAATAAAAGTTCTTTGTCGAATATAAATGTATGTTTGAATATATTTTATTCTTAAAGGTTATTGATTTTAAGTAAATAAAAATTAAAACACATTGGCATTCAAGCACTCAATTTAATCGTCAAACATAAAAAGTAAATTACCTTTCGATGGCAAAGGCAAAGGCTATTGAAGTTAAAATCTCAAAAAAAGCGAAATTTAATTTTTCAACAATATCCTTTAGTTAAAAACCCTGGTTCTTACCGATTCCCATTAATGTGGGAATCTCAAGTGGTTCTTCAATTCCCTATCAACCTTTGAGCGCTCTCAAGAGGCTTGGCCGCTAAAACCATCCATTAGCGGTTGCGTGCTCTATTAAGTACTTCTTATTTAAAAAGTTAAATTTTGCAAATTTTAGACAACAGATGCCTCTTACGCATAATAATGTTCTAGGGCGGGTCTTTTGGCTATTTGTTTGAAAAATTAAGATGATAATGAAGTGTACTCGGATTGCTATTCATAGTGATCTCATTTTATAAAATGATTTATTTAGGTTATGCCTGCATAGTGATAAAACGTTGACAAATATGGTTCACATATCACAGAGAATTAGATATTCTCATAAAAGCTTCGCCAAACTTATGTTGCTACAAGGCGCTCGTAGTAACGTAGTCTTGTCAATAACGACTACGGCGTAGCAAAATATAACCACCAAATATTTTCCAAATATATTTTCAATATTTCCTTACGTACGTTTGGTTGCGTAATTTAATTTTAAATATAAGGGACGTTCCCCTATTGGCGCAGGTAGGATTAGCAGCGTTTTTGATGTTTAAGGCATCATTTACATTTTTAAGAAAATTTTAAGAAAATTGACCTTTAATTACTGATAGTAATAAAATAAAAAAATTAAATAGCTAGATTAAACACGTAAACTCATAAACAACGTTGACCTTACAACCAAAAACCTGCAGAACCTAGAGCATCGTCGTAAGGGTACTTTATTAACCGTGTACTACAATATACATTTTGGAGAGTGCGCGAGTGTTCTGTTGCAACAAATTGAACCCCCACCCTTTTACCATCTTACTACTAGACGCAGACAGAACTTCCGACTATATGTATTGGGAATTCAAAAAGTCGAACTAAGCGCTTTGACAGTTCCTTTTTGATACGGGTCGCCAAGGTTTGGAAATAACTGCTTGCGTCTATTTTCCCTGACCAGTGTCCTGGTTTTTTAAGCATCGAGTGAAAAGGTTTCTCGTGGATGGATGTGAACCATCTCAGTCTTCATGTTCCTACATCCATAATTACATCCTGTCATTATAAAAAAAGTTTAATATTCTTAAATGCGTACTAACGTAATCAATAAATAAAAACATTCTAACTTCGGTCTAAAGTAAACCTTTGCCAGTATAAAAAATAAAATAATATGTCGAATTTGCATAGCTTATTACAAATATTGAGTTTTGTTCTGTTAGAGAAAAAGCCAAGGCTTTGATTTTAATTAACGACTATTCACTGTTTCATTGAAATCTATAACAGTTTATTTGACGCCACAAACTTTATTTTCAACTCCAACATTTAAACATTATACCATAAAATAGAAGGATTAAGGAAATTAAACTCATCTCGTATACGTAGTACAAGCACGAACAAAAGTGTGTCTTTAATATTGCAGCGAATCATGTAAAATGTAGGTAAGTACAGTCGCGCTTGGCGGTGACTATTACAGTTTAACTGCAAACGGATACAAAACAGCAGTTACGCTGGAAACAGATAAACTCAAATGTTCGTGGTACAGTCGAGTAGAACGGGGCTTTAGTGGGTTGTAAATCTTATAGTAATGCTTTCTTTAACAAGCATTGTATTGGAAAGAGAAAAGAAAGTAAAGATGTTATTTTGAACTCGACTATGTATTTTTTTTTAATGTAGAAACGTCAATTTCAAATACGTTCTTTTGGTTAAGTGATCGTTACATACATACATAACTTCACGTCTGTGTCCTTTATGGGGTAGGCAGAACACCAGAGGTAAGAAAACCATCTGAAATCTCGCTTGACAAATTTTCAGGCATTGTAATGGCGGCAGAGAGAGACTATTGCAGTGACAGGTGGTCAGCCTATCACCCACAAAAAAAAACCTCCAATGAAACCTCTGTCCCTTAACATACTTAAAAAGTATGAGTGCATATAGCTGCGTGTATGTATTAAGCAAACTACGTAAGACGTGTATGCTATTAACTGTGCTAATGGCTTACCACGAATATGTCGCGTCCACACTTAGGTACGATCCAATTGCTTGGGGTAACTCTACTGACATAAATAAAGCGTTCATAACACAAAAGAAATGTATTTGAGCAAGTTTTGGGAAAGCACCCGATGAGCCATGTAAACCGTTATTTAAATTAGCTAACTTATTGACGCTGCCTTGTATGTACATTTTGGAGGCAGCCATGTTTGTTAAAAATAATAGCCACTATTTTACGCAAGCAAAGGATATAACAAGACCAACACGACACGGAAATCGCCTAGTCTACAATACGCAGCCACGTCTTGAATTGTTTCACAGGCAGTGCTATGCTATGTGTATTTAAATATTTAACGCTCTACCTAAAGAAATTAAAATGTTATCACAAATTAAATTTAAAACAAAGTGTTCACAAAATGTTTTTTATAAAGTAACAGATTTCCTTAATTAACTAATAAAAAAACCTAATAATTATAAATTTATACTAAGTAAGTAGGAATGTGACTGTATTGAAAATTTGCATGCCATATTATGTGGTGAAATATGAATGCTCTAGTACTTTTAAGTAATTTTTATGTCAAATGTTTGATTTGATTTGATATGCCCGGGAAGAGAAGCAGCTGGCACATTCTATGTTTTTCTATTATATTATTATTTTCTATTATTTCTATTGCATGTGTAAGTATTTATATCTAATAGATAAATCTACTAGTAAATGTACAGGTAAGTGCATTTATTTTCAAGAAATTATATTAAAAATTCATGCCTGTATCCCTTATGGGGTAGGCAGAACATCAGAGGTTACAAGACCATCTGATTTCACGTTTTACTTTGGAGGTATTATAACGATGAAGAGAGACCGTGGGAATTTCGGGAATTCCTTCGCTAATGATTCCTTGAACTCTTTAAGGCATGTGTGTTCCAAATTTCAGCTCTCTGCGCCCCTTGGTTATTGCTGTATGTTGTTTGTCAGTCACTCAGTCAGTAACGGAACATTTTTATATATTAAGATTTTGCATTTTGTAATATACTGTTTGTGATATAAGTTTGTTAATATTTTACTTACACGTTAAGTCACGTTGCATGTGTAATTTTAGCTCATTTCTTGAATTGTTTTAAAGTATTACTATTTATTTTCCTTTTATTTTGGTATCTGTTTATATTATGAAAGCCAACTATTGTTTGTTTACTTGTCAACTCAAAAAATTGTCATGTTGCTTATGTCACTTTTCCATACAGATAATTTATAAACTGTTATTAGGTTTTATATTCAATTAATTTTAAAATTATTACTATAAGATAAATGATTCGAAGACTTGCACATTTAGAAGCAAGAGAATTATCAGCTCCACTTTTACAATACCACAACCGCTGCTCCAGAGACTAAAACCTCCTTGATACAAGAAGTGACAGCCGCTGGCCGATGATAGAATGGATGCCTCTCGAACATAAATTAATTTACGGCTGTCGAACGAAATCGAGGCTATAAAAGGAGTGGCGATCTGGTCTCCTGGCTGTTTTTGGAAAATAAAACACCAATCAGAGTACTTGGGAGAGCTATTGAAGAAAAACACTAAAAGTCTGATATAACAGCACCAAATAACTGGATAAACTCTTGGAGCTTAAAATCCTGGAAACTTCTGGACACCTACATATTTTGGAAAAATCTCAGTGTGTATATAAAAAACTATCTAAGTGAAATAGTGTTTTTTTATACCACCTTGTACCTCTTTTTTTGTAAATATATAAACTTTAACTTTATTCTTTTTATACCTCTGCATTAAAATTACTTAGTTATTACTTTAGGTAACACTACAATTTCACCAAAAATTTTCGGTCACAAGCCTAGAGGGAACGAGTAACAAGGTTTAATAAGTCTTCTCTCACAATACTGCAGATATAAAAAGATTTTCTGATATATTAAGATAAATTTTTTGGTATAAATAGTACCTACACCTTTACAAAAAAAAATGTGTATTATATTTACTTCTCATCGTAGACTATACTACATTTAGTCCTAAACATAAAAAAAAATCAAATTGATAAATTGAAATAGTCACCCAATATAAGTCAGAATCAAATCGTTAAATAACATTAGTTATAACGCAATGACAGTATTCTTGTGACCACGATCATGTTGCTATTCAGTCGCAACATCTTCGTCTAGATAAATAAAAACTCATCCGCATAACATTATTGAGACCCTACTTAGGTACGTAATCAATATCCTCACTCCTACATACGAGTACCTATGTTAATCTATACATATAATAAAATGGTAGGAAAGTCAAAACTGTACATTGAATATTTTTTTAAAAGAATACTTGGAGTATGATCTACAATCGAAACAGAAACAAAAAATATAGTTTTTAGAATTTTTGTCTGTTTGTCTGTTTGGCTGTTTGTCTTTCCGGGATAAACTCAAAAAGTACTGCATGGATTTACTTCAAATTTGGCATGAAGATAGTTAAGAAGTCGGGTCAACATATAGGCTACATATTATCACGCTAGCAGTGTTATAATCGTAGGTGCGTTTGGTGCTGCATAGCGTTCACGCAGACGACGTCGCGGGCAGCAGCTAGTAATAAAATAAGAAAATATAAATTTTTCTTTCCTTTTTTTTGAATTTCGAATAAAACGTGATATCAAATATAGAGTAAAAATAAAAACTTTTAAACACTTTTTTATACTTCTGTTATCAATAGTACCTCTTAATGATTATAGCCCCGGCAATACGTTTACAGCGGCAAATTAAAATTAAACATTGTGCCATAATATCGTTTTATTAGTCCAAATTAAAACATTCCTCTTTTCCAAGACTTAATGTTCTTAATGATGATGATGTCTTTATAGTATTTCAATTTACTCAATAGTTAAATAAATTCTCATTTCTGTAGTTTCTTTTACTCAAACGGGGCACTCAGTTCTTAATTTTGGTGTTTGAAGTTATAAGTAGTATTAGTGTAGGCACTTGTAGTTGGGAATCCAAATAAATTGATTAATATTTTTAGATTTGAAATAAGTAAAGCAATTCTTTTGATTTAAGTTAACATTATATTACGATTAAATATAATCAACGAATGCAGAGCATTAAAAAAACCGATTGCACGTCAACACTTTCGCCGACTAATAGTGTCATCCACGTGAACATTCTCCAAAATCATACATATCGTTTCAAAAATTTGAAATTTTCAATGAAGTACCCAACTGATTTCGATGAAATTTATATGGGACCAACTATGAAGTATCCTCTATCATATAAATTAAGAATTTTTAAAATCGATTCATAATTGTCTGAAATATCGTGTAACAAAGACACAAAAAAAACCATACAGACGAATTGAGAACCTCCTCCTTTTTTGGAAGTCGGTTGAAAATGAAGTCAAACTATTATTGTTTTTCTGTGTAAGGTTTATTGGTGGAATATTAAATTCGTTGTGTCACGAAGTGAGACTTATGTTATCGAAAACGACATGAATGACGTAACGAAAAATCGAGTAAAAATATCAGTGGAATCTTGTAAACTTAAGATAGATGTACCTGAATTTTCCATTACCAACATTTCCATTGGAAATAATAAAGCCATAAATAAGTCTGTATGATCATGCATAACCGACATCTCTCTCTAAAAATATCTTGTTTATACATACCATTCAATAAAATATTGAAATAAGCAAATAAATTGATTTAATAACAGTTATTTAAGTGATATCAAGACTCTTAAAGAGTTATTTTAAACTATGCGTTTCGTGAGGTGTTAACCTCGCAATTTCGAATCTCGCGGAAATATAGGAGTAAAAAGTGTCCTAATATTGTCTTGAGTTTTCGCGATTCATACTTTTAAATAAAACACTTTTAAATCGGATTTATCGCGTATATTTAGATTTTAAATTTTAACTCGACGTTTCGATTTTTTGAGATGTCGTGACAACGACCTTATCCCTCTGTGTGTGAGAATTTCTCAGAAGAAAGACATCTGGGGAAGTGCCAACATTCTACGCCAAGTAAGTAAAAAGTTACTCATCAAATCCAACCAACAACACCGGTATGATACGTTTCAAAATGACTTTAATAACATAGAAAACTTAACTTCCATAATCAAAGAATGTAGAGCATTAAAAAAACCGAGTTCACGTCAAAACTTTGGCTGAGTTGAGAATGTCATCAACGTCAACATTCTCCGAAATCATACATATTTTTTCAAAAGTTTGAAATTGTCAATTAAGTACTTAACCGATTTCGATGAAATTCAAATGGAATCAACTATGAGGTATCCTCCATCATTAGAAACAACAATTTTCAAAATCAATTCATAATTGTACGAAATATCGTGTAACATAGACACAAAAAAAACATACCGACGAATTGAGAACCTCCTCCTTTTTTGAAAGTCGGTTGAAAAGAGCCATCCATGATATCTATAAAAGTAAACAAATCAAAAAGTTTTTTAAATAAGAGAACTAAGAAATGAGTCATTCAATCAACCGTAATCATTCAATTCAATCAAATTCAAAGTGGTTAATATGTCAAAACAAAAATTAGATTCAAATACAATAAAACTTTTAAGCAAGAGATTACGCACTGTTTCCATCAAAAATACCAACAGAGGAGATTATCTGCAAAGTAGAAGACTGCCTCTTTCAGAATATAATCTCTAAGGAAGACGCCGAAAGTATTCGTCAAGATATTTCTTGCGTTTTGAGGCGATGTAAATTGCCGAAACCGAATCTTGCTATGGCAGAACGACATGCGTTAAAGAACTTACGCAACAATGAAGAGTTTACTGTCCTTAGTGCAGATAAAGGAAACGCCACTGTTGTGATGGACTCATCTGAAAACAACACAAAAATTACTAACCTTTTGTTGGATGAATTAATTAATAACGACCGGCTGGTGTAGCGGTAACATAAATTGCCTTCTATGCCAGAGGTCCTGGGTTCGAATCCCGGCGGTGGCGGATATTTGTGTGATGAACACAGATATTAGTCATCAAGTCATGGATGTTTATATGTTTATTTCAATTTATTCTAATAGAAAATATGTATTTATTCAATATGTATGTTTAAGTATATATTCTTAAGTACATCAGTTATCTAGTATCCATAACACAAGTTCTTTAAGAAACTTAATTTGGGCTAGATAATGTTGTGTGAGTGTCAGAAATATTTATTTATTTATTTATTTAAAATATCCGTCCGAATCAATACAAAAACAGGAAGAATGGTTAAAGGGCTGAGTCTAGAGTGTTTGAGCCATCGGCTACAGATGTTTCAGCATAATGTCATGTTATAATTTCTTTTATTCGAATAAAGATCTAGTGCAATAAAAATCTACTGTTCAATTATCTGAACCACAAAATGTTTGGTTTTTTTTAAGTAACAATTTAAATTGCAAGATCTCGCAAAAAAAAACCAACTTCGATTTCATTTTATTGAATGCAAATTATCATGTTTCACACTAAATATAGGTAACAAATAAGGCATAATACTATTTTAAGCTATTGCATAGCTTCTATCGCGGGCCTTGAGCGTGGGGACCGAATCCAGAAATTCCGTAACGAAAAAAACCTGAGCTTACATGCGGGCTTTAATAAACAATCAGCGCCATCTACTAGGATTTTGTAGTTCGAGAGGTATCCATTCTAGGCAACTTGACAATTTTTACAGTTGACAGGTAAATAAACAATAGTTGGCTTTCCAAAAAATCCTTTATTTCGCTGATCTGAGTAAATCGATGAGTGGTCGAGTGGTAACGTCAAAAGGTTCCCGATCAAGAGTTACGAATTCAAGCCCTGATAATTGCATTGATATGAATTCTTTTTTATGTTTTTCTTTTCTCCTTTTAAAATTATAAATACCTACATTTTTTTTCTTTTTTTAAGTTTTTTATATTGGAAGCTTACTTTGTTTTAAGAGGATTAAATAAAAGAAAAAGCAGTTACAAACAAATTGATTGATTGACTAAGTTAAACAGAAATGATTACACCAAAAAACGACTTTAAAAATTTTTACATATGTAAAAAGAAATGAAAATTGAGAATATTATAATTGGCTTAAAAAAAGAACTTAGTCAATTATCTCGACAAGTGCACTTACTCAAAAATATGTGCACCAAAACGCTTGAAACTAAAAACTCTACAAAACAAAACAAAAAAGGACAAAAAATTGTCGTCGGCAAAGGTTGTCTGGAAGAAATAGCTTATTAGCTATAAGGCCTCCCTTTGTACATTTCTTTTGTATTTCTTTGTTTTAATTTGTTTTTTTTAATTGGTCTACAATAAAGTGTGTTAAATTAAAATTAAAATAGCTAATAAACACAATGAAAACGTAGAGAAATTACAATCATTGCCACCATCACCATCGTACTCACTATCATCACCATTGAAGGCGAGTAACAAGGATTGTCTACGAGTGGAACCGGAGTTCTCACTACTAAAAACAAAAAAAAAATCCAGGCAGTGGAAGAGGATAAGGTATTGGTGACATCTAAGAAAAATAGACATGAAGAACACAGAATCTTTGTAATTGGTGGGCAGCAATGTAAAGGTCTTCGTAACAGATTAGTAAGATCAAGATTTAATAATCCTTACGAAAAATATGAAGTTATATCTTTTTCAACACACTTGCTCGTAAAGTGAGCGTTATTCTATTGAATATAGAACTACAAACTGGGCTATAAGTCACAAACAATAGTTGGCTTTCCAAAAAATCCTTTATTTCGCTGATCTGAGTAAATCGATGAGTGGTCGAGTGGTAACGTCAAAAGGTTCCCGATCAAGAGTTACGAATTCAAGCCCTGATAATTGCATTGATATGAATTCTTTTTTATGTTTTTCTTTTCTCCTTTTAAAATTATAAATACCTACATTTTTTTTCTTTTTTTAAGTTTTTTATATTGGAAGCTTACTTTGTTTTAAGAGGATTAAATAAAAGAAAAAGCAGTTACAAACAAATTGATTGATTGACTAAGTTAAACAGAAATGATTACACCAAAAAACGACTTTAAAAATTTTTACATATGTAAAAAGAAATGAAAATGGAGAATATTATAATTGGCTTAAAAAAAGAACTTAGTCAATTATCTCGACAAGTGCACTTACTCAAAAATATGTGCACCAAAACGCTTGAAACTAAAAACTCTACAAAACAAAACAAAAAAGGACAAAAAATTGTCGTCGGCAAAGGTTGTCTGGAAGAAATAGCTTATTAGCTATAAGGCCTCCCTTTGTACATTTCTTTTGTATTTCTTTGTTTTAATTTGTTTTTTTTAATTGGTCTACAATAAAGTGTGTTAAATTAAAATTAAAATAGCTAATACACACAATGAAAACGTAGAGAAATTACAATCATTGCCACCATCACCATCGTACTCACTATCATCACCATTGAAGGCGAGTAACAAGGATTGTCTACGAGTGGAACCGGAGTCCTCACTACTAAAAACAAAAAAAAATCCAGGCAATGGAAGAGGATAAGGTATTGGTGACATCTAAGAAAAATAGACATGAAGAACACAGAATCTTTGTAATTGGTGGACAGCAATGTAAAGGTCTTCGTAACAGATTAGTAAGATCAAGATTTAATAATCCTTACGAAAAATATGAAGTTATATCTTTTTCAACACACTTGCTCGTAAAGTGAGCGTTATTCTATTGAATATAGAACTACAAACTGGGCTATAAGTCACGCGTGCATAATATATTATACCCTAGTGCACAATATAATGAATCCTACAAAGTTGTTTGTGCAAATTACATGCGAGTAAACAGAGCATATTTTATTGATCCGGGTTATACATTAAATATTTTCAGACACAACAAAGAGATTTTATACCACTTCAAATCCATATACATTTTTAAAAGTTTGCACCTTATATTAGTAAAACAAATTTGTATATCAAACAAATTATTCACAATTTACAATAATTTGTTATAAAATATTAAAATATTTGCATTTACCACTCCAAATTAAACATTTTCACTTAAAATAGGCTGTATATGCTATACAGACATTGACACATTTGGCGGAAAAAAAACCTACGCGCATGCGCGAGGTTCGGCGCCATTTTTCAATCACAATTCACAGCTTTGTTATCAAGTGTGTTTGTTATTTTATGACCACGTATGTCTGTCTTTGACTCACAAGTGTGTTGAAAAACGTCGTATGTAACTCGTGAGCGTTGCTAATTACAGTCTCGGCTCATTATTAAGCCAAATCACAGCCTCGACTGTAATTAGCAACTTAGCTCACTTGTTACATAATATACTATTACTAAACCTTACGCAAGCATTGAAGAAATATTGACGATGTTTAAATGGTTTGACCCAAAAGAAGAGGACAAAATAATAATCTGCGTAGGTGAACACGACACAAAGTGTTGTTAGAAACATGTTTAATTTTAAATAAATATATTAATTGCAATATTATACTTCTGAGCGTAATTAAAAACACGAGCAGCACGACCTGAAACTCGAGACACTGTCAGCTCATTTTGTGTTAACCCTGAACGCTACGCTCGAAGACTGAGAAATAGATGGAGATGATGTATAACTTTTTCCACTATCAATCTGACGCCTGACACCTCAGTCGCTCGTGACCACGGGGTCTGCAAAGCCCTGCGAAGCCCCTGATGAGATATATTTGGCAGTGAAGGTAAGCTAATAAGCAAATGTTTTTATGCAAACCAACATGGTTTCCGTTGTCAGAATGCATAAAATGGGAACATAGATGTTGAATGGTGTGTGTTTTCAAAATATTTTTAAATCTCTATCTATACCAACAAAATTTTGTTCTTCACAGGTAGTGTTGATATTTGGCATAAGCGACGTTTGCAGAAGCAGTGAGCTCACAAATCTAACAATCCATGATGTTGAAAATCAAGGCCAGTTACTATTTGTTAAATTAACCAAAACAAAAACAAATATGGAGCGCAGGTTTGTAATGCGAGAAGACTTTTTGAAAATAGTTAAAAAATATCAAAAAATAAGACCAGAAAACATAAAAACGGATCGTTTTTTTCTCAACTATCAAAAGGGAAAATGCTATAAACAAGTGATCGGTAAAAATAAAATATCAGGTATGCCCAAGCAGATAGCGACATATCTGAATTTGCCTAATTGTAACGAGTATACCGGCAATTGTTATAGAAGAACGTCAGCGACACTATTAGCCGATTCTGGAGCAAATATGACTATGTTAAAGAGACACGGTGGATGGAAATCGAGCACAGTCGCCGAAGGATATATTGAAGATTCTGTTCAACAAAAAACGAAGATATCGAACAAATTGACTGAATCCATTAATATACTCCCCAGTTCGCCTAAACCAACCACTTCAAAAGATTCTCAGCAATGGATTCCACCATCTAATCAAATACCTAATCTATCCCCTACTTTTACAGAAATTCAGCGAAATGAAAAGTAGAGTGTTACCCGCGGGTGGATGACATCAATTCATACTCGGACTATATCCGCCCCGCCCTCGCTGCGCTCGGGCGTCTAAACACCTCGTATGGGAATTGATGTCATCTGACCCTAGTTTAACAATCTACTATTTGCATGACCTAAAAAGGTAAAATATGTATGACCTATTTTTTTAAATTTTAAGTCCTAAATCTGTACCATATTTTATGCAAATTTTAAAGATTGATTTATTGATTTGTAACTTTACATGCGGGCTTTTATAAAAAATCTGCGCCATCTACTAGGAACTTGTGGAACTTCATATAAGATCAAACATTACTGCATTAATAAAATAAATAAATAATTATAATTGCATAAGTTGATAAAAAATGCTATGCAATAGCTTTACCGCGGCAGTCTCCGAGTGCCACACGTCTTTTTTTTTACTTGATTTGACCTATATGTACCTATAAGAACATATTTTACCTAACAGAATATAAGTGTTTTGAAAAACAGTTTAAAAGTGGGTTACCTACAAAACGAAAGAAATATATTTTTGGCGATCTGCAGTCACACCAAACGTGAGGTTGCGGGAACGATTCCCGAACAAAACAAGAAAAACAATCTTAAGGGTCTGGGTGATTATCCATAAATGTATTCTATATTCAAGTTCGCTTCATGATATCTCATAAAACAAGCTTTGCTTAATTTGAGGCCAATGTACTTGTCAGGCCAGTGGATTGTCTGCGGTTTTTTTACATTTTTCATTTCCTATCGTTTCAAAGTATGTTGGTTTAATGACTAGCGTGAAGATACATTTTGGTTTCTTGTCTTGACCAGACCATATACCATACGATTGTTTACACAGGTGCACAACAGCCTACTGTTCTACTGCCAACCAAGCAATTACAATAATAGTGAAGTACCTATTTGTTTATAAAATATAAAATAATATATAGTAAGTTTTTCAGTTTATATGTCTACATTTCCATTCCATTCCATACAGTTCCATTTTATTAACTGAATACTAAACTAACTAGTAGGTTGAGGCCAACGCATATTTCCAAGAAGTAGGTTTAGTTACCATTTAATCTCACAATTTCATCAAATTATATTTTGGGGACTGTTTTATTTGATATGTTCCACAGAAATTATTTTCCACAATATAGGCTCCCAAGTTTTAGGTTAGCATTTGCTGTTGAATTCTTTTATGTTAAATTATGTTGGCTGCATAACTTATTTACTGATGCATTATTTACCGGGCATCTTACAGTCCTCCATGACATGATATTTCTGGTCTTAATTGCAAAGATCTGCTCAATTGAAAAACATTGTGTCATTGTACGATTTATAACCCTCAACAACCCACCGAAAAAAATTCAATTTAAAAAACTGGCAGAATCCAGTTCTAATGAGAATAATATGTCGAATATGAGCAGCTCTCGTAAGTAAGAAGTATATTCCTTGATGAGAAGAAATAAAGTAAACGAAAATTAATTTCCCTTGTTGCACAATAACCAAACAATAACAAAGCGAATGTTTTTTTTTAATTGAGGGTTGCCGATTGAAGAAAACATTTCCGCAAAATATCCCGCCTAAATATTTCAAATGAAATAATTGTATTCTTTTGGATAAATAACATCTATATTGATATTATACAAAGTCGTTTTTGTTTCAATATTTTTGCTAAAAAATCGGTAAACAAAAAAATTATAATAATATTATCTTAAAAACTCATCAAGTTTCCACTCTTTCTTGGGGTTCTTTACTTTTGTCGCACCAGCAGGGATGTGGCGACCTGGACCTTGGGATTGCGTATGGTGTGCGCGCGAATGAGTAATAACAACATTATTTATCTTTTTCTACAGATTATTGAAGTAAATATAACATGGTAAAAACTATTGCAATCGATACTGTGACCGATTCTGAACAAACTGTTTTCAGGTTTCGTATAAACAAAAAATAACGTTATTTTATTTAAATATATTATTTATGAAATGTCTACTTTACGAGTTTGACACATTAGGGTGTCCCGCAACTCGTTCATATGCACATTTTCCCATCAATCCAAGAACCCTGCTGAGTCGGTAATTAAATAGCTGGCACGACTATTTAATATCTTTTAATTTTAATAAATTAAATTCTGCATTAGTTAGTTCAGACCTTTTCTCAGTATTTTATATTAAATGTAATACGAATTATGGAATATTTTTTATTTGCGAAAAGTACTGAAATCTAAAATGGCCTGACATGGACTCTGGTATTTAGATCTAAATAAACTAATCCCAGCTTGTTTAAAAACCTCTAAAACTGCCTAAAGCGCATAAAACTGATGTACCACTAAGAACTATTCGGTTCAAAATTATTTTATTTAATAAAAAGTATCCTATCTGCTATTCTAGACTGTACATTATCATTATGCCAAACATCAACAGCCGTTGAGACGTTCTGCCATGATTGAGAAACAAACATCCATACCTACATCCATCCAAACTTTCACATTTACAATATTAGTAAGATATTCTGTGAAATACAAATACGAGACGCAATTGTTCAGTTTTGATGGAATAAATAAATAAATAAATAATTCTGACACTCACACAACATTATCTAGCCCAAATTAAGTTTCTTAAAGTACTTGTGTTATGGATACTAGATAATTGATATACTTAAGAAATATATAAACATACGTATTGAATAAATACATATTTTTTATTCGAATAAACTTAAATAAACATATAAACATCCATGACTTGACGGCTAATATCTGTGTTCATCACACCGATATCCGCCGCCGCCGGGATTCGAACCCAGGACCTCTGGTATAGAAGGCAATGTATGTTACCACTATACCAGCCGGTCGTAAAATGATAAACATTAATAAAAAATTTACTAGTTTATTTTTACGTAAGCTTAAGCCTTCCTTTGTCAAATACGTATTCATGGTTTAGTTCTAAACTACAAAAGCTTTAAACTCAAGTGACTAAGCTCAATTTTGATCGCTGTGTCTGTCGACGTACAGAGGCAATTAAGTTAATAGGCTTATCCTTAACAAACTTACTAATAATGCAGTAGTATTGTGCGTTTTATGTAAGATTATCATCCACTGCTGGCAACTCATAAGTTTTTATTACTTCATATAAAATTCACTTGACAACAATCTGTAATCTCATATCAAAAATGTATTTCAGATAACAACACAACAACATTACTTTAGTTTGGACAGTGTTGCCGGCTACACGAATATTTTACCCGGAATTCAGGCGGGAGTCATAAATTTAGTTGTGAAGTACCTATATGGTTGTGTTGCTGAGCTGTCCTCTTTAATATTTATTAAAATTAATGTAGCTAATACAAGCTGAAATTTAGTAAAAGGTATTTCATATTAAATTTAATGATTTTGTTTAGACTTTTACACAGTTGCAAGAAACTTTAAATTACTTTCATCTGTCGTAGCAGAGAAAAACAACAAAAAAAAATAATGGAGGTATTGTTACATAATTCATTGAAACTTTAATAATGGAATTAGTTTGAGGATGTTTTCCAGGTTAATAATGGGTTTTGCAAAGAATTGATCAAAAACTATTGAATGTATTAGTTATTTATCATGGTGGACGCACTAACATTTCGTCGTCCTAACTTCAAAATATGCTGAACTAAATTATAGTCTTGTTAGATCATAACTAAAATTAAGATAAAGAAACGTACAATTACTTGTTATTTGCCGAGTAATAAAGCATAGCAATAAAATATACTAATAAAATCTGTAGACAATCACACCAACTACATGGCCCCACTAAGCAGAGCTTGTGATATGGGATACCATGTAGCGAACTAGAATATAAATACATTATAGATGAACGCCGAGACCATGCGGGGACTTTTAAATGATGTAAATGATTATTTAAAATAACAAAAGCTTATTTAATCAGAACGAGACTGTTTAAAATTCTCAATTTCTTTGTCTATCACACTGAATTAGTATGATAGTTTCTATTGACATTTCTTCCATAGCATACTTTTCTTATTATATTTTATTTATATATGTATTTGGAGCTAACAAGGGTAAACAGCTATTTAGTTACTATATACTATTTTGCTTTATATTTTGCAACGGTTGGCTTTTGGTGGGGGTTTTAGTGTTCCGAGTGTGTTTGTTCGTTGCACTCCTTGCTCCTTGCTTCTTGAGGGAGGGAGGGTGATGCAGCAACGCACGAAAAACCCGAATCACTTTTTCTTGTAGACGTTGATTTAGCAAGATAACTTATTGATTAAATATCGCCTAATGTAATCAATTCTCCAATTGTTTTTAGTATTTATCAACTCTTTAACACAAAACATCATGTTCATAGTCTCTGAAAAGCCACTGAAATCTTTATTGATATTATTCAAAATGTAATTTTCACGTGAAAAAATCTTGTTAAAAACTTCAATTATTAAATAGATTGAATTTATTTTTATTTATTTATTTATTTATTTCAGTTTACTGGTTTCTACAGCACTTTACAATAAAATTATTACAATTACATATTTTCAATACACAGGCCAATTATGAGAAACCCATTTTATAATAAAAAACATAATCCTTTATAAATACAAAAAAGGGAAGCAAAAAAAATTAACAAATAAAATTAAATTAAAATGTCAAAAAATATTATTTAGAATAAAATAAAGTAAATTTAAATTAATATACACTTAGAATCAAAAAATACAAAATAGTTATAAAGAACAAAATATAAAACATAAAAAACTAACACTCACAGACAGTATCAATAAAATTTAGAATTAAAGTCATTACAAGAACCTATTAAGAATTAAGTAACACAATCAATAACTAAGAAATATAGACACACAGAAAAGTCAAAAAAAAAAAAAAAACTATTGTATTATATTCTATTTTAATTATACTCTAATAAGTCGCACAGGAAACATAATATTAATATATACACATAATATTCACATAACAAAGGTGTAAAAATATATACCAAATGATTATACTGGAGTACAATGAAATAAAAATATAAAATACATTATACTTAATGTTTATATTGATTTATATAATACTAAGACTGAGACTAAGGCGAGTAATTACCCTGCAACAGCTTTAGAATGGCAGATTTAAAAGACTGCTTTGATCTCGACCAAATATCTACGCTGGCAAAGAGCTTATTATAAGACCTTGGCAGCCTGACCATACTGTCATTTGCAGCATAGTTTGTCCGAACCAGATCAACAGAAAACAGCTGTGTATGGCGAGTGCGTTTGGAAGGCACATTTAACTTAATAATTATATTAGACAATTGAATACAGTCAAGTTTACCTGAACATATATCATGTAGAACCAACATATCCTGCACACAACGCCTATCGCGCAGTTTTAAAAGTGCATGCCGTCTACAGGATTCGAGATAATCGTCACTTACAGCACCAAAACGGTAATTTAAATATTTCAAAAATTTTATTTGCACTCGCTCAATTGAATGCTCATATGTCACATATTGCGGATTCCACACTGAAGCACAGTACTCTAATATACTTCTAACGTATGCGACATACAAGACTTTAATGCATGATAAGTCTGAGAAATTCTTTGTTACTCTTTGAACAAAACCTAGATTTTTTAAAGCCTTATTAATAATATAGTTAATATGTAGGGAGAAGGTGAGTTTTGAGTCTAGAATGATGCCAAGGTCTTTCACTTGTGTGTCCTTTTTGATTCTGTTTCCATTAAGCGTATAATCAAAGTGTACTGGGGTTTTACGCCTTGTGAAAGTAATGTCGTTATTTTGTTATCTGCACAGTAAGATGACAGCCTGTCCAAGTCTTCCTGCAGTTTCAGACAATCTTTTTCATTCTTTACTTGGTAGTATATTTTGGCATCGTCCGCGTAAAGTAAAAACCTAGCAAATTTGAAACAGTAGTTGATGTCAAATATGAAAGCTACATAGAGTAAAGGTCCGAGCAACGAGCCCTGGGGGACACCTGAAGGTACGTTTACAAAATTGGATCGTTTTCCACCAATCACAACAGCTTGTTTTCGATTATTAAGGTAGGATTTAATCCACCTGTACAAGTCACCGTGAATCCCCAGGTGATAAAGCTTGCGCAGCAGGATAACGTGATCCACGCGGTCAAAAGCTTTTTCTATGTCGGTGTATACCACGTCAACCTGTGCCTGTGTGCCCATATCTCTATGTAAGTCATTGATAAAAACTGATAGATTTGAAACTGTAGATCTTCCCTCCACAAAACCGTGTTGTTCGCTAGGAATATTTTGTTTAATTATTGGTTGTATGATGTCTTGAACAATTTTTTCTTGACCCTTTCCAAATGTATTTAATACTGATATTGGACGAAAGTTTTCTATACAACATTTAGAGCCTTTTTTGTGAATGGGAACAATGTATGCCTCTTTCCACTTCATTGGAACGACGCCTTCTCGAAAAGAGCGATTAAAAATGATAGTAATTGGAGAAGTTAAGGCACTAGCGCAATTACGAATAAAATAAGGCGGTAAATTGTCGCTACCTGGACCCTTATTAATATCAATATTTGACAGAAAATTGAAAACTCTACGCTCTGAGACAGTGACGCTAGAGACTGTGTGGGGTGTGGTGGAGTTTGCAATGATACTTATATCTGACTGAGGTGTCTGCGGTTGTGCAAACATTCGGTGAAAGTAGTCATTAAACGCATCACAAATATTGTCATTGCCTGTTATGTTTGTATTTTTATAATTCATTGTGCTAGGATAGTCTGTTTGTTGTTTTCGTTTTGACTTTACATATGACCACAATAACTTAGGATTATTTTTTAAGTTTCTTTGACACATGTTTAAGTAGTTCTTGTAGCACTCTTTTTGCATTGTTTTCATACGTTTCCTGAGACTTGATTATGATGCTGAGTAACGCAAAAGCATCATAATCAAGTCTATTTCGAAAACTATTTTGAATAGTTAAAATTTAACAAGACGATTTGTATTTTTGTTTTTCTTGGTAGAGTGGTTTTTCCACTTCTCGGTATATTACGTAAACAAAGCTACGAATTTATTTCCAGAATATTATAAGTCCCTGTAAAGTGTTACATTTTATATTTTTGTTCAATGTTTCACTGTAAAATAACATATTATGATATTCTCTTATGGGGAAATTCCACTGAAATTTAATCTTTTTTTGAGCCGCAGATTGTATTTTCATTTAAATGTTGCATTTAATTGATGCTTGTTAATGTTTTTTTTTTCATGTAACGGTCAATTTTACTGTATTAATTTGATAATTCTGACTGAAAAAGAGTGCCAAGTTTGTCTCTTGGTCTACTGTAATTACTTATTCAACAAATATCATCAAATAATCAAAGCTGAAGTATATGACGACTTTATCAAAGGTTTTGTGAAATTCCTAAGATGAATAAAACTTTTTTGAATTTTAGGTCCCTGTAGACAAATGTAGCAGTAGTATTAGGTATAGTTTGGCACCGGTGCACTAAGCCTGGTGAAAATTCAATAAGCGTGAAAATTCTAATTGTAAATCAGGGTTTTTTTATATTCCTTACGTTTTAAAGCTAAACTCACCAAAGATAAAAAGTTTTTAAATACCAGTTAGATTTGATA
The DNA here is from genome assembly GCA_944452665.1 of Stenoptilia bipunctidactyla. Lineage (NCBI taxonomy): Eukaryota > Metazoa > Arthropoda > Insecta > Lepidoptera > Pterophoridae > Stenoptilia > Stenoptilia bipunctidactyla. The sequence continues at coordinate 4,796,817 of OX101730.1, forward strand.
AAGCTTTCAACATTTCATTATGTATCTCTCGAGAAACTGATCAGACTAACGCTATCAAAAGAAATACTATTTGCTTTAATAAAAAAGAAACACGATCATAAAAAAAAACATTCATATTTAATTGCAGAAGCGTTTTCAAAAAGGCGACCTTCACAAAATTCGTCGGAGTGATGTTAACCTTTTGCATCCAAGCGAAGGTTAACTCATGAAGCAGAAGTGTCCGTATCGCTCTGTATTATTCAACAGATCTCCGTTAGTTACATAGCACGCGGAGGGTTACGTGTCGTTCAACTATGCGCAACCATACTAAAAAAAAAATATTAGCAATCCTGCTATTTATAAAATAAATGTTAAAAGTTCAGGGGATCTGTGGATTTTTATATAGACTATTTTATTGCAGTAGGTTGTAATAGGTTGCAGGCGTCAAGTTACAACAACTATTAGTTCAATCTCTCATGATCGTTCAGTTTGTAGACACTGTAATGTCGAGTTTTATATGTCAAACATAATTCAAATATATCTCGCGTTATATTTGGATACGAAAATATTAAATTTAATATTATGAATCGAGAAAACCTATATTTTTAGGTGGATCTTCATTATACGCAAAAATGTCTTGGCGAATTGAGACATTTCAAATAAAAGTAGTAAATAGCAGGAAAAAGCTAAAGGTAAATAATTGTCAAAAACAGGATGACATGTAAAACGGTCATTACTATATCGTACGTAGAAACACTTAAAAACGTAGAACACACGAGAAAAATATGTTAAGTATCGAATTTTCAAAAGTCAGAAAAATTTGATCACTTTTTTTTTTTTTTTTATAAAATATGGATGGGACGTTTGTCTTCCATGACACCTGATGTTAAGTGAACATGAAGACTAAGGTGGTACACGTCCATCCACGAGAAACCTATTCACTCGACGCTTAAAAGTACTAGGACTATACTGGTCAGGGAAAATAGACGCAGGCAGTTCATTCCAAACCTTGGCGACCCGTAACAAAAAGGAACTGTCAAAGCGCTTAGTTCGACTTTTCGGAATATCAACCACATACGGATGGAAGTTCTGTCTGCGTCTAGTAGTCCGATGGTAAAAGGGTGAGGGTTCAATTTGCTCAAACAGAGCACTCGCGCACTCACCAAAATGTATCCTGTAGTACACGGTTAAACAAGCAACCTTACGACGATGCTCTAGGGTCTGTAGTTTTTTGGTCGTAAGGTCGACGTTGTTAATTAATTTACGGGCTTTTCGGTCAACGGAGTCCAGCGCTTCTAGTTGATATTTGGCTGAACCATCCCAAAGATGACTGCAGTACTCCATGCATGATCGCACTTGAGCTGTATATAAGTTAAGAAGCTGTGCAGGGCTGAAGTACCGCCGTACCTTCGAGATGATTCCCAACTTTTTCGAAGCTACTTGAGCCATGGACACAATTTGTTGACCGAAGTTTAAACTGGATGTTATAGTTACGCCTAAAAGCCCTAGATGGTCAGTGATGGGGACAGATACATTTTTGAAAAGTGGGCGTTAATGTGAAGGTGCTCTTTTTTGCGGAGAATAGACACGCCTGAGTTTTGGACGCGTTGAATTTGACCAAATTCGACTCACCCCAATCGGATACTTTCCGTAAGGTCAAATCAACGTGCTCAATCATTGACTTTCTTAAACTCTGGATTTCACGGGGGCTCGCTCGCGCATTGGATACGTATCTCTCTACAACAGTGCTGTCATCAGCATAACTAATAATGCCCGGTGTTAAAAGGTCATTAATGTGCAGCAAGAATAATGTTGCAGAGAGAACAGATCCCTGAGGTACCCCGGCATTAATTGCCATTTGGTCGGAGGAGAAGCCATCTAAGACTACTCGAATCGACCGTTCCCTCAGAAAATCAGATATCCAGTCGCAGAGCCCAATCGGAATGCCATAAGCTGGAAGCTTACTTAAGAGACCATCATGCCAGACCCTGTCAAAGGCCTTGGAAATGTCTAAGGATACAGCTATTGCTTCACCATGACCCTCCAAGGCCTCGCTCCATAAGTGAGTGGCATACACGAGAAGATCGCCGGTCGAGCGCCCGTTGCGGAAACCATATTGGCTATCGCTTAGGAGCTCGTTGGTCTCGAGGTATGCCAGAAGTCGATTGTTCAATACACGTTCCATGACTTTGCAAAGTATGGAGGTGATTGAAATTGGTCGATAGTTGACAGTATCGGCACGGCTTCCCTTCTTTGGTACTGGCTGTACGTTAGCAAGCTTCCAGGACTTGGGAACCTTACCGGATTCCAACGAAAGTCGATAAAGACGCGTCAAAACTTAAATGTATTGTAAAATTTCGATTTAAAAAAAATATATATGTAGTATACAAGTCACTCAGATTGTTACATCCTTGGTGCATTCGTAGACGTAGGTGTAAAATCGGGCTTCATTTCTCGTCGCGATATGCTTCACATAACAGTGAGTTTATATTCTTAAATAAAACAGTTTTATCCAGATTTATCACGAAAAATTATAGTTTACATTTTAACTCGACGTTTTGGTCGTTCGTGACCACAGGATCTGTAAAGGCACCGAAATGTCGTGTCTAAATGTATAATATAATTTATTTATTTGTTACGAAAAATACGTATGCTAACGTTTTTCAAGTAAGTTGATTATGTGAGTCAGTAAATAATACAAGGTACTAATAGAATCAATGAATCCATTCATTGAAAGTCTAGTTGGGTTCTAAAAAACTGAAAAAAAAAATAACCTTTTTGAATATTGACTACGGTGGCACAGCTGGGTAAAACTACACATCGACTCGTGCCCTCTAACGGCCCACTTTACAGATATTTTTACCCTTTTAATGTAAGTAATGTTTTGCCAAAACGTGCAGAGTATATTTGAGCACCGACAGAAGCGAGAAATTAGATTTGTGAATTTTTTACGTATCCAATATAATTTTCAGCAGATGTAAGGTCTTTTTTATTGCGCGATTTTACCCGCAAAACTTTTGATTCTATGGATATAGCCATAAAATAATAATGATAATTAATTAACCCGGCTGAGGCTCGCTTTCAGAAAGTAACTTTGAATTGCAATTGTATATATATCATATCAGTAAACTACTAGATATTTGCATCTTACTACCATTGAAGACAAATTTTTCATCATATTTTATATGAAGTCAATAAAGTTAAAAAGAAGAAATGTCCACTAAATGTTTGGTATTGAGTATTCTTAGGTACTAAATGAAAAGCCTTTGGCGAGGTTTGATATGTTGATTATGACTCCGGCATACAGAGTGAATTCTCCAAAGAGGTATCAGATTTCCTAAGAGAACCATTGATCCGATTAATCAAAGATGGCCGCTCTTTCGGTAATTCCTTATGTTGATTTTCGGATACCTTGGTCAAGTTAACAAAAGAACTATTATAAATAAGTATAAATAAATAATAAATGAACATTTATGACACTCACACAACATTATCTAGCCCAAATTAAGTTTCTTAAAGAACTTGTGTTATGGATACTAGATAACTGATATACTTAAGAAATATATAAACATATACATAGTTTTTATTAGAATAAACTTAAATAAACATATAAACATCCATGACTTGACGACTTATATCTGTGTTCATCACACAAATATCCGCCACCGCGGGGATTCGAACCCAGGACCTCTGACATAGAAGGTAATGTATGTTACCGCTACACCAGCCGGTCGTCTATAATCTATAATTTTTAATCTCCCCTACAGATTGCTGCTTTGAAACAACTTATTAAATGTATACATTAATACAACCGATAAGCTTAGGTTATTTCATGTTACTATAACGCCTTCTTAAGAGATGGCTACCTAAAATGGAGTGATAGATGTTGTTTGAGACAGCAACGTGAATAGTTTTTCGTTTTGAAGCTTATTTTTTGTCAACTCAAGGAAAAGTAACAGCGCGTTGCCATTCTTAGGCCACTAAACAATAAGCTATAATACCATTAATTATATTGCTTGACTTGACTTTAGAACGAGCTAAGGAGGCAATAAATGCCACATAATTGAAAACCTATTTTTTATTTTTATGAAAAATCAATAATTATTATTGATATGATTTATCAATTTTGAATTAATATCATACATACATACATAACTTCACGCCTGTATCCCTTATGGGGTAGGCAGAACACCAGAGGTCATCAAACCATCTGATGTCACGTTTGACAAATTTCGAGCTATTATAATGATGGAGAGAGACTATTGCAGTGACAGGGAGTCAGCCTATCGCCCGCAAAAATGCGAATAAAACCTTTGTCCCTTAACTGACTTTTACAGTATGCCCGGGAAGAGAAGCAGCTGGCACATTCTATGTATTTCTTTCGCTCCCAGTCCAGCATGTCATTAATATCATAATGTACTATAAGTATTCCAGCATATCATTATATATTTTAAACCTTTTAACTGATTGCCAATTAAAATATTCAGAAGTGAGTTTCATTGAATAGCCATCATGAATCACTACAGATGAATACGCTGACTATTTAAGGCAAAGTAGATAAAATATATTAATTGAAAATATGTATCAACAAATGTTATTTATAAAAAGCTTTTCTGTCGAATAAATCAAACATACTTGCTTGTGAAATCAAAACTACTGATCAGAGCTATATTAAAGCAATGATTACAATAACTAACGAATGCAAGGCATTCAAAAACCGACTTCACGTCAAAAAATTAGCTGAAGTATAAGGTCGTCAATATAAATATTCTTCGTATTTACATACATATATACATAACTTCACGCCTGTATGAGGTAGGCAGAACACCAGAGGTTATTAAATCATCTGATGTAACGTTTGACAAATTTGGAGGCATTATAACGATGGATAAAGACTATTGCACTGACAGGGGGTCAGCCTATCGCCCACAAAAAATCTCTGAACAAACTTCTGTCCCTTAACTGACTTTTACAGTATGCCCGGGAAGAGAAGCAGCTGGCACATTCTGTTTTTTCTTTGCTCCCAGTCCAGCATGGAAGAGCTCCCAGTCTCCGTATTTAATAGATATTTTTTCAAATATTTAAAATTTATCGTGAAGTACTCAATTGATTTCGATGAAATTTATGTGGGACACCTCTAAAGTATCCTCTATAATATGAAATAATATTCATAATTTTGTAAATAATAGAATAACGATTGTAATAAACATACACAAATAATGTTTTTCTTCCATGCTGGACTGGGAGCGAAAGAAAAACATAGAATGTGCCAGCTGCTTCTCTTCCCGGGCATACTGTAAAAGTGTTATTGGCGTTTTACGGGCGATAGGTTGACCCCCTGTCACTGCAATAGTCTCTCTCCATCATAGTAATACCTCCAAATTTGTCAAACGTGACATCAGATGGTTTTACAGCCTCTGGTGTTCTGTCTTCTCCATTAGGGATACAGGCGTGAAGTTATGTAAATAATGTTTTTTTTTGTATCTTTGTTACAATAATCGTCTAACATAGATACAAAAAAACATATGTACACAAATTGAGAACCTCCTACTTTTGCAGGTCGGTTGAAAATGCGATATTCCAAGATACTGCAAATCAATGATCAATGAAATACGAAGCTAATAATGTCCTTCAATTTGCAAGATCATTGAAAGAGCTGCCGATCATTCGATTAGGTTTGAATTAATCGGATGAAATGAGGTACTAATGAAGGGCATTTGAGGAAGTTAATTCAGTTCTACTGATTGTCAGTGAGTGATCTTTCATTTGTTTCTAATGTGGCAAGAGGAAGTGAGTCAATTTAATAGTAAGGAATGGTTTTCAAATGTTTTCTTATGTTATAGAGACCACTTAGCAGAAATACCTTTGTTATAAATTAGATGCACGTAGGTCGAAAGCTAATAAAAAAATACAAAAAAACGGTGCAAACTGCAAATACTAAAAGTTTAGGATAAAAAACTAAAATAGAACTTTTCTGTGTACTGAATTAATTAATATATTAATGTTGTTGAATATGTACAAAAAACAATTTAATATCTTTATATTTATATGAAACGAAATACTTCATCAATTATATTTCATATATATAAACTTGACGATTAGGTTTCTACAGACTTCATGACTTTTCTTTTTCTTTCAAACCCTTACTTTAAAAATACTTTAAAACATCTTAGTTACTCTAAATCCAATCAAGACCCTAATATACCCAAAGAAACTATCACAATATAAAGCGAATCTCAAGCTTGTCGTCCAATTTAATTGGAGCTAATATATCACTACATGTTCTTGAGAATCACTTGTCCACAACCTGTCAGACTTGATCGATGTAGTGGGCGACGCGCTGTAAATATTGGAGAGCCCGTATTTATGGAGTACAAGCACTATTGATATGTTTTATATTGAAGCCCTTTAATTTATGAGGACCCTACACGTGGAACTTGGTTTTAAGGTTCCATTTATGTTTTATTCAATCTTGTGATATCCAGAACTTCTTAATTATTTCAGTATCATATACTCAAAAATAAAGTTTATCATAGTTTTGTCGATTATTAAGCTTAAGCTTGTCAGAATAATGTTCACATATTTATCGTCCATAACCGGACCGTGAACTTAGGACCTCCGATATTAAAAGTAGTTTTCTCAAGTCCACAGCATTAGAAACAATCAAATAAAATTAAAAATAAAACTCCCATCATCATCACGACTCTGTGTAATGAGCCCACTACAGGGCTATGAGTCTCTCCCCTGGGTGACGAGGAGGTATAGGCCATAATCCACCAAGCTGGCAAGTATACAGCACCCGGGACCGACTGCTTAACGTGCCCTCCGAAGCACGGAAGTCGCCGTGAGAAATGAATGTTCGGCGGTCACCCATCCAAGTACCGGCCGCGCCGAACGTTGCTTGATCTGTGATATCGTTTGATACACACAGTAACCAAGGTGCCACAGCGAAGACTCCCATATGCAAGATAAATTAACACTTACACGAAATAGACAATATCTTTCTTTGACAATCCAATAAACATAAAGCAAATTTATTTAAATTAACAAGTCTTACAGCGCCCTTACAGCTGCAATATTAATAAGTCTATTACATTGCAGCGAACACGAGCCATACACGCCGCACAATGTTCACCCATGGACATACAATCTTGCAACACGGTGATTAGTTGTTTTGTCTACTAACTACAGAACAGAATGTAACAGAAGTTCACTGATTATTGTTATTTTGGTATCGGTGACCAAAAACCGCGATTGACCACAATCTCACCACAAGGTAAATGAAGATGAGGTCGGATACGGGGTTGAGATGAAACACATACACCATACACCTTAATTACCCGTAGACCCAGTAATGGGTCGACCCACCGGGTCTACGGGGAACGACTCAGAATTTTGTCGATAGTATTTTATGGAGAGTGGTCGCTAGCCAGGTGAATCTTGATGGGTACCTTCCACTGATTATTGTTATTTTTGTTATCAATGACCAAAACCGCGATTGATCACAATCTCACCAGAAGGTAAATGAAGATGAGGTCGGATACGGGGTTGGGATGAAACACATACACCATACACCTTAATTGAAATTCCCTATAGACCCATTAATGGGTCGACCCACGGGGTCTACGGGGAACGACTCAGAATTTTGGCGATAGATATTTTATGGAAAGTGGTCATCAGGTGAACCCTGATGGGTTCACCTGATGACCACTTCCAACAAGAAGGGATCACTCGGATTAGTTGTAGAGATATTGTAAGCCAACCCAAGAGCACACGAAAGTTCTGCATCACTGATTTGGTAAATGAATTATAGTTAGTTACTGTAAAACTGTTCATTATATAAGCTAATGTGTTGGTCTTATAAAGCGATTTTAAAAATATTTATAGATATCTAAACGACCGAAACTGAAATATCAAAATAAGATTTTTAATCAAATTAATATCTATTTTTATATAAATGTTAACCTACATCTCGTGAGGACTGTGAGTAATAAAAGCACTGAAACGTCTTTTAAAAGGGAAGTAAACAAAACAAAATTTGACGCATATTGGGTATTACAAAACAGCTTCACAAAAGAAAATTGTTTTATTTAATTAAATTAATTACTGTTTTATTGACTTTTAATTGTGAAGTATTTTTAGGCAGCATAGTACAAAAATGAAATCTAAGCATAAAGCAAATTCCGTTAATTGTTCGGTAACTAAAACTTCCTTTGACTTTCCTTACGTAACAATGAGGCCACCAAAGGTAGCTCGGAGAACAAAAGAACTCTTTTAAGACTTCGTAGAAAATCCTGTGAAAAACGTTAGCTGATTTAATATTTCAATTTCAGGATAAAAAGTAGCCTATACGGATTCGGAAGAATCCCTCTAAGTAATGGTAAAAGAAATTTTGAAATCGGTCCAGTAGTTTTTGAGCCTATTCAATACAAAAATACAAAGGTTTCCTCTTTATAATATTAGTATAGATTTCACGTTTCTATAAAACAACACTCAGGGTGCGCAGAGATATATTCATACCAATATAAGAAAGCATAAGAATTTTTTTCTGGTTATTTCAACGCGCCATTCTATGATCATCGTGTTGGATTTAAAAAATACTTCATATTTTCTAAGTTTTTACCATTCATGTAGAACAAACTTTGTGATTTGTAGAATGTGACTATGTGACTATCGAGAATTATACTTTACGTGTGAAGTGAAACCTAATCACTCTTTTATTAATAAAAAACCTTTTAGCATCCGATAGGCTTCCTCTTGAAGAAGGCTATGTTATTCGCGTATCAAAATTGATGTTGCTTATTTTTTTTTCGATGATCTTTGCAGCTATTATACAAGCTTAGCTTAAAGCTTTCAGACGCTAAGCTTGGAAAAAGCCTTATCATTATACAACATAACTTTTTCACCCCTGTATCCCTTATGGGGTCGGCAGAACACCAGAGGGTATATGACCATCAGCTGAAGTCACGTGTGACTTTGGAGGTATTATAATGGTGGAAAGGGACTATTGCAGTGTCAGGGGATCAGCCTATCACTCACAAAAACGCTAATAAAATCTCTGTCCCTTAACTGACTTTTACATTATACCCTGGAAGAGAAGCAGCTAGTACATTCTATGTTTTTCTTTCACTCCCAGTCCAGCATGGAAGTATCATTATAATAATCATTTTAAAAAACAATGCTTCTGTACGATAGTATTTCGTTCCCCAACGCACACATTAACACAAATTGGATGCATTGTATCCACATTCGAAGACACATCGGTCGTGATTGATCCGCTGTCGCCTATGAAAAGCTTTGATATCTGATGAATGCTACTCATTTACTAAGTGCTGCCGAATCGATATGCCGTAGTCTATAGAATTCTTACAGTTTATCAACTTAATAGTTAAAAATTTATTAAACTTGACTTACATAAGTAAGTTATGAGAGTGTTATAAGATGCGTTAAAGCAGTGGTTCCCAAACTTATTTTGTCTACTTACTTTGAAAATAAATATTTTTTTAGCGCCCCCATTTTTGCACCTATTTAAAGACCACTAAGTATAACTTCAAATTAAATTAATTATATATGTATATTATATATGTATATTAACGGAAAATTCTAAACGAAACTTTTCATTTTTTCCATATTCAATAAAATAGGACAGATATATGAACTACGCGGAGAGAAATATAGAACCGAGTTTGAGCAATCTTTTAATTCATATTAGTTGATGTTCAAAATTTGTTGTTGAGAGTCGAGAGCTCTTGCAGTGGTTGTTTAAGAGGCATCCTAGCTAAATAAAATTACAAATCATCCCCCCCCCCACCTCTACACAACGCCCCCATTTTCTTTCTGGGTCTCTTATCGCCCCCCTTGAGACCTGCAGCGACCACAAGGGGGCGTTATCGCCCACTTTGGGAAAGACTGCGTTAAAGTATGAAAATATAAAATGAATGATAAAATCCCCAGACAATCACACCAACTACATGGCCCCAAAGTAAGCATAGCTTATGTTATGAGATACCATGTAGCGAACTAGGGGGAACCTAGAATATAAATACATAATTAGACAAACACCCAGACACGGAACACTTTTTTTTTCTTGTTCCGTGCGGGAATCGAACCCGCAACCACTGGCGTCTAAGGCATACTGGTTTACCCCTTCGCCAAAGTGGTAGTCAAACAAGTAAACCACTGTTTTTAACCGGATTCATCATCATCATCATCATCACAACTCCGTGTAATGGGCCCACTGCGGGGCATGAGTCTCTCCTCTGGGTGACGAGGAGGTTTAGGCCATAATCCACCGAGCTGGCCCAGTGCTGGGTGGTGGATGTCAGAATTTTCAGGGTGCCGATATGGCTTCTGACAAACCCTAACGACTACTGTATACAAGTATACAGCACCCGGGACCGACAGCTTAACGTGCCCTCCGAAGCACGGAAGTCGCCGTGAGAAACGAATGGTCGGCGGTCACCCATCCAAGTACCGACCGCGCCGAACGTTGCTTAACCTGTGATATCGTAAGATACACACAGTAGCCACGGCGCCACGACGACTTCAACCGGATTGATCGAGTTTAATCAATACAAGGGAAGAGTCACGAAAACAGAGTCTAAATAAGATACCGAAACGTTCTTTTCTTTTTACCCGACTACGGCGAAGCAAAAAGGAGGGTAATGATTTGACCTATATGTATGTACGTGGGGATGGATGTTCATCTATTCCCTCAGAACTTCTAAACTAGTAATCATATTTGGACATATGAGGTGTCGTTGGAAGCCTCTCTTTTTTTTTTTTTGTTTTTCCGCCACAGAAAGTTTTGGCACCCCCTAAAACAAGCTTTAACCAGTAAAGCAAGCTTTAGCGGGAGGAGGATGAATCCTATTACGGACGAATGGGCATTCTATAAGCTGTTAACCCCAGTGGCTAACGGAAAATAGAATGCCCAGACAGTGTGTCTTTACGACCTACCTTGATTCAGGTTCTTGATCATTTATCGGAGCGACAGCCAATTGGAGAGAGAGGCTGCGCAGTGAGCGGCATCCGGACAGCTGCCACCAAAAGGAACTGAAAGCGAGAAATTCAGAAGCTAAGACTAGCAGAAATGACAAAGCTGAAACTAAGAGATTATCTAGAGTGATCAGACTCACTCTGAGATAGGAATGCTGGAAAGAAGGACTACGTTTAGAAACGTTGAGCTTGCTGGAGTTTCCTGATAAGGGGAGCGAACTTGGTTAGGACCAGAAGAGCACCGTTGAAACCCTCTGGGCTGGCGTTGAGAGCGGCGCCGAAAGCCAGGATCTCGTCGATGGGAGCGAGCTGGTTCCAGAACGCCATGCGGTCTTGAGACCCTTTTGCGTTCTGGCACTGGAAAGTCGGTTTGGCGGCCGGTTGCGATTGAGTTGCGACCCGGCTGCGCTGACCTGGAACGATAGAAGTAAAGGCCTTAGGGGCCTTTGAACTGACTGGAGGAGCGTCCGAGCTAAGCTGCGGTCGCTCTCTCCAGTTCTCGATGGGCTTGACGGTAGCCCTGGCGTTACGCGGTGCCTTGGGGCAGCCGCGAAAGTTTGCTGTGTGGCCTGACTGGCCGCACAAGACGCAGGACGGAGCGGTGGGCGATTCGGGAGTGCGAGAGCACTCCTTAGTCCCATGCGGATCAAAACAGTTTGCCGCCGCATGACCATACAATTGGCAGCGGTGGCACTGACCTGGGAAGCCACGCTTGTGTGGAACTTTGACGCGGATGTTGGAGAGACCGCACACGGTGGGCTTGCCTCTGAAAATGGACTGCCTTTGCGGGCTCTTCGCTAGGATTACTAGCGCAAGTGGGAACTGCTTGCCTCGGCGGCTGTGCATTTTGTGCACAGATTCGACGGGGAAGCCTTGAGAAGACAAGTCCTCTTGGATTTGCTCGTTCGAGAGCTCGAACGGCACGTTCCTGAGGACGGCACGAATCTTACGCTCCTCAGGGAGGGCGTAAGTGTGGTACTCGAGCTTTTGATCAGCAAGAAGCCGAGGAAGATTCCTGAAATCGGAAATGGAATTGACAACGACCTTAATAGAGTCACCCACGTTGGATGCCTTACTATACTGGATCTTGGGATCGTGCCTACCACAGAGAGCTGACACCTCGGTCCAGCGGCTCTTGTCGCGTAAAAAGACGGGGGGCGGAGACTTGACTTTCGGCGGAGCCGAATCTGGTTGCTGCGACGCAGGCTGTGACTCCGGGATCGCTGAAACAAAAGGCGTAGGAGCAGACGCCGGTGCGACATTTTGCGGAGCAAGAACAGCGGCTGGAGCAGCTGAAACGGATGGAGGTAAAGTCGAAGTAGCAGATTGCTTCTTCTTCTTCGATTTTGACTTTTTGCGAACCTCTGTGAACGGAGCAGAAGATTCTGGAACTATAGAAGCGGAGTCAGACTCGCTACCTGGTGGGGTAGTTTTCCGTTTGCATGCGGAAGAATCTACTAACATACTACTGCCGGCTTGCTCAGAGGGATCTGGCGACGCCGGGGAGTCAGTCGGGAAGCTCGGAGGAATCGGAGCTGAAACGATGCATTGGCGTATTTTTCCGCCAGGATATGAACAATAGTACCTACTTGTTCGAAACGTTGATACATTTGCTCGAAACGTTCCAGCGAAGCGTTTTGAGTGATACAAACCGATTGTTCTTGGAGGTGTTCGAGAGCCTTATTGAGATCCATCGAACTAGGAATGGAGTGTGCTGTAAAAATAATAAGAGCTGTCCAAGACTAGGACCTACGTGCCGTTAGACGGCGACACGACTGCACAAACGGCGCTGAAAAAGAAAAACAACCTAGTACGGACCTATTGCCGGTGAACGGCGGACGATCAGGCTTAGTTGTCACGGTTACGTATCCACCTGACCAGCGATGCTTCGGCCGGCAGCAGTCGGGTCCGCCCTGAAAAGGGCAGATGAATTAGCCCCGACACCACACAGCCTCCACAAGAGAAAACTTTCCGAAAGAGCTTAACTTGGCACCTTACCCGCACGAGTGCGGGGGAGGGAACAAGGGCAGCGCAATACGAACACTCGGGAGCGGCCGCAGACACGACCGTTCGGGAGCGACCGCAAACGGGAAGTGCGCCTTGGAAGCCTCTTCATTTTCCGCTGGTTATAGGCTGCATAGAATTTCGGGGACTCTCGAAGTCTCTAGGGGACTTAAAGTAAGGAACTAAAATAAAATTTTCTTTACGGTTTCGTGTGGGGTAGCAAATGAAAATACTTTGTTAGCACAGCCCAAATATGTGGACGTTATTACTCTGAAATAAGTGAAATAATAATTATAGTAGAGAATTTTAAAAATACACGGTTTCGTGTGGGTTTTCAAATAAAATAACTTAGTAAGCACATTTCAAATATGTAAAAACTATTACTCTATAATAAATTTAAAATAGTAGTTTATGAAACTGTCACATAATACCTAGTTATGTGCACTTTCATACACTACTTTATCTAATCTCATACACTGAAGATATTTATTCCCGCCATTATCGCGCATGCGCGGACACAGAATGTAACGTAGCGCGGCGCTCGCAGGACACAGATAACAAAATGAAATCTATGGTCTGTTATCTGTATCGAAATGAAAAAAAAAATTATTATAACATTGTATTGTTCGAGGTACCTAGTGTGTTATAATTTAATTTTTTAATTTCGTTTCGTTATACTATTTTAAAAAGTATGTCAATATAAATTCGTTCTGAGTTTTATATTTTGAATATTATGATATGAGAGTAGATAAAAAAGTTTAAAAACTAATACCCGACTACTAAAAACACGCTCTAAAAAATACGAAACAAGAAAATAGTCTACGCTAAAATATTTATGTATTTTCGTCATTTTGGGTTTTAGGTTTTAAACTTTTTTTTCTGCTTTTATAATAAAATTTCAAAAATATTTAAGATTAATTTCAATACATTTAAGAATACGGTAAAACAAGAGTAGTATGAGAACGACTACTATAAGATATCCGGATGTAAGAAGTTGTGTTTCCCTGGTTGTAAATAGTTATTGTGTATTTTTAAAAGATGATTGCTGTTGAGTTTCTTGCCACTTCTTCTCAACAGATCGACTTTCCGAAGTGGTGGCAGATTCAGTACGATTTGTAAATAATTTGACTTATTACTAGTGTATGTAAATCTACGAAATAAAGACGTTTTTGACTTTGACTTTGTCGAGTTAAAATGTAAAATGTCATTTACCCAATGAATCGTTTCCAAATTGTATTTTATTTAATATTGTGAATCGTGATAACTTAATAGGGTACGTATTATGATCAAACAAACCTTACACATCTGAAGTAAAGGTTGTTTTGCCTACCTAACCACCGAGTGTGTGATCAAAAGCTTAAAAATTTTTCTACGAAATCGTTATAAAAATATTTCCTTCATATCGGTACTTCAAATTTATTGATCTTTGATATCCTTAGACTCTGTGACCACGCTCTGACAGATGTATTGAGGGGATATAAAAGCAAATTGATACGCAAATGATTGCGAGTACTTCTACTATTAATTTGATATGTTTAATTGAGTCGTCAACGTCGAAATTATACTTGGAAAATCTGTTTCATACATAGTAGTGGAAATAAAGAAATATTTCTTGAGGAATTTTGATTTCAAACAGTTGTTCTCATTGAATTCTTTTTTTTCTAGTTATTTAAAATCAATGGCATATTTATTTTGAAAAACTACTTAGTTTAGTATTGAAAAATCCAATGAATCGTTTTACGGTAGTTAAAATATAAAAAAATACAATATTTATTTTACTGATACTGAAATGAAACGAAAAATTTATTCATCATAAGACCATCGAATGGCGTCACAATTTTTACTCGGCTTTAACAAGGTGTTGATAGTTATTAAATAAGATTATATTTCGTTGCTTCATTCTTCAGATATATTCATTTACCAAGTAGTCCCTTTGACTCACACGGTAGCACGCACGAATTTAAGAGTTATGAAATGACTAAAAAGGTCAAAACACGTGTTTTCGATCGTTTTAGTTAAAATTTTTCACACCAGTCTGGATCCATAGGATGCGCCTCTGTCGAGCTCATTCCTTTTTCGTGCGCGGTAGCAAGTACACCTGTCATAAAAATGCCGAAGAAGACGGCCGAAGAAAAGAAGAATATTATAAACGCAAGCTTAGAAGGTTGGAGCGGAAAAAATCATAGACGAGTGATTTCATACAGACAATATTCAAGAAAAGCATCTAATGTCTCCAGGATCTTAACCTAGCGTTAACGCGAAGAATAAAACACCCGGATGTTGATTTTTTAAATCGACACGGAGGTGGTACCCGGATGTTGATTTTATAAATCGACACGGAGGTATTCAAATAACGATATTCAAGGAAACTGTTTAATATCTTCAGGAACTTTAACTAGCGTTAACTCGAAGGATAAAATACCCAGGATGTTGATTTTTTAAATCGACACGGAGGTAGTACCCAGGATGTTGATTTGATAAATCGACACGGAGGTCAAATAAAAACTAATACGCATGCATGCATGCATAACGTCACGCCTGTATCCCTTATGGGGTAGGCAGAACACCAGAGGTTACAAGATCATCTGATGTCACTTTTGACAAATTTGGAGGTATTATAAAGATGGAGAGACTATTGTAGTGATAGGTGGTCCGCCTATCGCCCACAAAAACGCCTTTAAAACCCAATAATTCAAGCGGAAATACAAACGCTTCCAATTTAAATCTTAACGGTTCTGGTAGTTCCCGTTAACAAAGGCCCTAAACATGGCGAATGTATTCACCAAGATTTAGCTCAAAGATGGCTGCCGTTATTGCGCAAAGGGCTACCCAGAGAGGTTTAAGATCAACCAGATTATTGAAAACCCTTAGTCTGAAACCAAAAATTTGAAGGTAAGCACTTGGGCTCGGAACAACAAGCCATAAGGCAAGCTATGACTATTCTTTGGTTGGATATTAAAGTAAACACAATAAAATTCCTAGTGGAGAATTGCAGAGTTCTGTCTGATTTACATTTTTTTTTTAAACTGAAACAAGAACGAAACTGCCATGAAGGTCTAGATTTGTTAACATATTGGAAAATGAAGAAAGGGATAAAAAAGCATGTTGACATGCTTAAAATATCCACATGTCAAGCGAACCCATGCCCGCGGTTTCAAGGTAACTGGACCGAATATCGGCTCGCAACTACGCAACAGTATTATTGTCAGCGCTACGCCCCCGAATTCGGTGGACGATATCAACGAGACAATGATCCCTAGCCCATCGTTAACGCAGGTACATGGCTTTATAGCGATAAGGCCGCCTATTGTACCTTTCAAAACTGTTTTTGTTCTAATGTATTCTTTTCCTTTTATTATTTTGTAAGTGTGCAATGAAGTATAAATAAATAAATCAATAAAATGGCATATTTTTATAATTCTGGTACAGCTATTACCAATGACTCTGTTGGTTTAAAGTGGATCTCCAAAGGCGTCTCATTACCAAAAATCTGTCAAGTTATACAAATCGTAACTCCTATAAACAATTTTGCTCCTAAATAAAATCAGGCTTTCGAGATAGGCTCTCTCCATAGATAAATCAATTAATCTAGGAGCAATAGTCTCCTGCTCTCCTCAGTCTGATCAGTTTGTTCCGAATATATTTTTTGCACCAAAATCAAATGGAGACAAAAGATTTATTTTAAATCTTATACAAATTTTATAAATTCCTTAATAACAAATCACATTTTAAAAGAACATTGTAGAACCTCCCTGAGCATAGTGACAAAAAAGTCCTTTTTAGCTTGCATTAATTTCAGAGAATCTTATCTTTTAGTTCCTATATTAAAGGAACATCGTAAATAATTACGATTTCAGTTTTTACCACAAACTTATGAATTCGAGGACTTCAACTCGGATCTGTCAAATGAATACAGTGTTTACGAGGTCTCTTAAAGATTTTTGGAAAAGTTGTAACAAAGTTGCATATCAACATATTAAAATTAACTCAAATTGAATTGCAAATATTAGTAAAGATAATTAATACTGCTCCGTGGAAATATAACCAGTGATTTTGCAAGAAAAAAGTGAAATACGAAGTAAACAATTTGTCATAAATAACAACACGTATAAAAACATATATCGAATCAACCAGTTTCAATCAGTGTTCACTATCTCAAATCTGTGTTGCCATCCTAAATTCAGTTTTAAAAAGTAAGGAACAAATTTTAAAAAGTAAGGTGTTGCACCATCAGAGAATTAGCACAATTCACAACAAAATAACCATTAACTTCAGCTTGTCCAACGGTTAAATATTAGTGATTATACTACCACTCAAACTTTCGAAAGGATAGATACAAAGCTCTCAAAAATAGCAATAATAACGATACAAAAATACAAATACATAGTAAGATTTTAGAAGATTTACAGTGGTGGAAAAACATGTGAAAGACATCTTGTCATAGAAATATTTAGCGAATATTTGCGTCACAGCCTGATGGGGGGGGGGGGTAATTTGTAAAGATAATCATGCAAATGGAAACTGGAAAAATAGTGAGACATGTTTTCAGCTTTTAATGGGTTACAGTGTTTTGCAAAGGATAAACACGTTTGCGCTGTATGTAGGTACTATCTATATTAATTTAATGGGAGGAATTCGATTTCCTCATTTAAATGCATTAGCTAAAAGTATTTGGTAATAGTTTGAGAAAATGAATATTTGACTATTTGCTCCGTATATCAACTCGAGAAAAAATACAGCACTACCCAATTATGCGTATCAAAGTTTTCAGTCAACCTCAAGTAAATCTGTTTGCTTCTCGCACCAATGTTAAATGCTCACAATAGGTTTCTTGGTAACGAGATCTTGAAGCTACGGTTATAGACGCGTTTACTCTCTCTCCAAATTGCTTTAAATGAAAACATTCAAGCCGTTTTGAAATTTTTGTTTTTAATAATGCTCAATTATTCTTAAATAGGTAACGGGAAAAATAAATTAAAAAAAAAAAAAGACCCGATCAGTACACGAACCTGGGACCTCTCGCTTGCCGAACGAGTGCTCTTTTACTGAGCTAACGATTTTGAAAAGAAATTATTTATCTTTCCAGAACGAACCAGCGAGGCTTCCCGGCTCGGTTTCATTAAGAGAAGACGTGTAGGCGGTCACCACAGTACCTAGTCGTGGTCTCGTCGCTTTCTAACAAAACTTAAGCTCAGTACAACGTAGCATGGTACAACGTATCGGTACTAGAATTATTGTCACAATAACAGTGGAGATATCTTTAATCGTTCGATTTCACTGAATTTTATCATTTTTTAAGGAACAATTAAAGTAAAACTAATAAAAACAGTTAATAGATATAGTAAATAGTCATAGGTTGGCCTTATTATTAGGAAACAATATAGGATCACATGAACTAATTAATCCATTACCTTAGGTTAAGGCCATTACCAACATAACACAATTACACTTGGTTTAAGATTAAGATCTTTAAGTCGTTTTAAGATTATATTTCAAAATGGTATCCCAATAGTTATTTAACTCTTGAGCAAAGTACACACACAGTAACTGGTATTTTTACTGCCTTTTAGGCCACTAGCACACCGTGTGCAATTTCTCTTATAATTTTTGCAAATGAAATGAAAATAGGCAATTTGGATTTGATTATAATTTCAGCTGCTGCTAGTAAGCAACTCTAGTTTTGCCATATTTCCATGAACATGCCATTCCTGTATATGCCCTGCATTAGCTTTAGAAGATTAGTTATTTGTAACGAGTTAACTTAGGCCAGAGCGTGTAGATTGCCTTATAGTCAAACCAAAGCGACCTTACAAAACAACGATCTCACCGTCTATCAGTCGCTGGATAAAGCATGTCATGGGGTCTAGCGGCGCGGGCGTGGCGGCGGCGCGCGGCGTTCAGCGCTCACAGCACGCGGCACGCGCAGCAACGTCCGCGGCCAGAGCGCGTGGCGGCCTATTGCTGCTAGCCATTCGCAGCACGGCCTGCAGGACCGCTCAGTCTCAAACATTCGCTAAGTTTTATAACCGCCCCATGGTCGATCAATAAAAGTAATTTTGGAAGGGCAGTTTTTCAATCAAATGTAGAAGTAAACTCCTTTGTTGATCCTTAATTATTAATTTACTTTAAGTAATTTTATTCAGTATGCATGTAAATAAAATGTTTCAAAGTTATACATTTACATTGAGTTGATTAAATAACTGTTGAATATTAGATAATGAATTTTTATAAAGCAAAACTTTACCTTATGCTCTGAACATCTACTTGGTAAATGAATATATCTGAAGAATGAAGCAACGAAATATAATAGAAGATCAAACAAACTTCTTAAGTGAAGTTCGATCGATATTATATGAGTTGCTTCATTCGAAGATATATTAAGGTCCCACCCGCCCTGTCAATGTAGTAAGCCCTTAAAGTTTTGCCATAACTATAAAATGAAGAACTCTAAAATAATGAGCTCGACAGAGGCGCATCCTATGGATCCAGACTGGTGTGAAAAATTTTAACTAAAACGATCGAAAACACGTGTTTTGACCTTTTTAGTCATTTCATAACTCTTAAATTCGTGCGTGCTACCGTGTGAGTCAAAGGGACTACTTGGTAAATGAATATATCTTCGAATGAAGCAACTCATATAATATCGATCGAACTTCACTTAAGAAGTTCGTTTGATCTTCTATATTACAGTAGACCAAGAGACAAAAAAAGCCAGCGGAAAAAAAACTCTTTTCAGTCAGGATTATACGAATTAATACAAATAGATAATAGAAAGTACTGTTACTTTTAAATAACCTATAAAAAACATCTAATTAACCTACAGAAATCGAATACTTAAAATATATCTATCTATATATCTATCTATTATTTCATCTTATATGTGTAGGTAGTGTGTATGTTTAATGTAAAATTACGTTTATATGCAAATTGAATTGTTCTGTATTATTGTAGGGAGTGAAATTTTATATTGAGCCAGGTTAGCTTTGTTTATATTGAATTTATGTCATAACAGCCTATTAAAATAAGAATGTAGCATATGTTGATATGTGTAATGCACAGCAGTTTCTTCTCCTTGTATTAGGCGTTTACGGAAGATCAGCGTCTTGGTGTATCCGCACTTCATGACTTATGCTGAGTAAATGCCTTTTCGGTGCTTTGTTATTAAATAATATGAATATAAAATGATATAATATTTACAATTGTATGTTTTTTTTATTTGTATGTTTATTTATGATTTGGCACCGAATAAATTGCTTTTCTTTCTTTCTTTCTTTTTTTCTAGATACATACAGTACAAATTAATCATGGAATGAAAAAAAAACAAACACAAGACAGCTAATTGTGAGAGCCAATGTCATGCTACAACCAAACTGATAGAAATAAGCGGCAAATCTCGGCAATTTTAGCCGTGTGTAAAAGCCCAACTGCCTCTAGATAAACATGAAGCAAAAGGTTACTAGACCGAGTGGCGAAATCTCCCCATCATTTTATTTCACTGGTTCTTTCCTTAATTAGTAACACTTCGTTTACACATGGTTATTGCATCGGAAAAATACAAATGATAGGTGAATTTGAAGAAAAGAAACTACCAGTACAGTAAGTGCACGAAATTACTGATTCATAAATTGCGATATATACAGGGTTTTATTTAGTCACCAACCAAGTCTTTTTAAACAAATGGCTTCATTCATAGAAACGATTTTTGCTAAAAGTTCCTGTGTATTTTTTTACAAGCAAATTGATATATTCGCTAACATAATAAGCAAAGCATGGTATCATTATAAATACTAAAATGAAATAAAATCACCAGAAATATACAGAGATAACATGCAGAAAATTAGAAAGGGACATAGTTTTGTTGTTCTGTGTGGAAATCGAACCCGCGACCTCACGATTGACGTAGTAGCGTCTAGACCACTGCACCACGAAGACATTATGAATGATACCATTCAAATAAAGAAAACTTCGGGCGTCCCCGCAGTCTCCAGGCGAGTTCCCTAATGGTGCGTTGTTCCCTACGAGTTGCTTGGTTCCATTTGCAGCGCTTCACTCAACTTCTATTCTCCTCCCTATTCACTCCACTACCAATTCACAATGAAAGGTCCTAAAAAGAGTACGGTTCAACAGCGGTTGCACTTCCTCTCCCTTAAAGTGCACTTCTGTAACATCCGAAGAGTGCACTCCAATCTGAATGATGTCCACCACCATCTTGAGACGGAGAGACCACACCTACTCTTTCTAACGGAGACGCAGATCTGCGATCCGTCAGACTCGGCATACCTTGGTTACCCAGGCTATATCCTGGAGTCTCTTTTCCGCCCGCACGCCGGGGTGTGCATGTATGCCAGTGACGCGATCTGTTATCAGCGTCTCCGTTACTTGGAAGTGCCGGACCTTTCAGTCATGTGGGTTCACATAGATACTGGCCTAGACCAAGTGGTTTACGCCTGTATCTATCGTTCACATAGCGGAGATCGGGAGACAACGAGGCTTATGGAATACCTTGGCAATGCAGTAGATAAGATTCAGCAACGTTTTCCCACGGCGCAGTTGGTGTTTCTGGGGGATTTTAATGCTCACCACGGGCAGTGGTTATACCCGTATCAGGACACTGACCATGCTGGCAGAGAGGCTTTTAAGTTTTCGCTGACTTATGGTCTCTCACAGCTTGTTAACGAGCCTACGCGCATCCCCGACGTTGCTGGCCATACTGCGTATTGCTTGGACCTTCTGCTGACAACCGATCCTGACAGATACTCGGTGTCCGTCACTGCTCCTTTAGGGACATCCGATCACTGTATGGTGAAATCTGTATCGCTGTACTCGCCACCTGACACCCGCCCAAAAGGCTCCAGGCGAGTATGGCGTTACAAGTCAGCAGATTGGGATGAAATGCGACATTTCTTCGCATCTTATCCATGGCGGCAAACTTGTTTTACATCAACCGATCCATCGTGCTGCGCTGATGCTGTCTCAAGTGTGATAGTTCAAGCAATGGAATACTACGTTCCCCACGCTGACCTATCCCTTGAAACCAAAGCTTGCCCATGGTTTAATAGTGCTTGCCTTGCCGCTAAAAAGCGAAAGCGGGAAGCATACAAAGCCTGGGCAAATGCTCGCAGAAGCAAAGCCCTGGATTCGCATGAACTTAAGAAAATATACAACGCTGCCGCCAAGTCCTGCAAAAAGGTGATCAAAAGAGCTCGTTTTGCCCACATAGGCCGTATCGGAGACAGAATAGCAGCATACCCTTCGGGAAGTAAAGCTTTCTGGTCCCTTGCCAAGTCGGTCGAAACGAACTTTTGTCGCCCGTCGCTGCCACCACTGAGGAAACCCGATGGTTCTCTGGCCCACACTGCTAAGGAGAAAGCAGATTTATTTGCTAGTATCTTTGCGGAAAATTCTCGTCTAGATTGCCAAGGAAAAATTCCACCCCAATTACCTCAGTTCGGACCTACAATGGGTACCGTTCACATTCGCCAAAAGGAGGTTCTTAAATGCTTGCTGCACCTAGACGAGAACAAAGCTAGTGGTCCAGACGGTATTCCTGCAGTGGTCCTAAAACGCTGCGCAGCTGAGTTGTCTCCCGTTTTGACGCGCCTCTATCGACTTTCATTGGAATCGGGTAAGGTCCCCAAGTCCTGGAAGCTTGCTAACGTACAGCCAATACCGAAGAAGGGAAGCCGTGCCGATCCTGTCAACTATCGACCAATTTCAATCACCTCCATACTTTGCAAAGTCATGGAACGTGTATTGAATAATCGACTCCTGGCATACCTCGAGACCAACGAGCTCCTAAGCGATAGCCAATATGGTTTCCGCAACGGACGCTCGACCGGCGATCTTCTCGTGTATGCCACTCACTTATGGAGTGAGGCCTTGGAGGGTCATGGTGAAGCAATAGCTGTATCCTTAGACATTTCCAAGGCCTTTGACAGGGTCTGGCATGATGGTCTCTTAAGTAAGCTTCCAGCATATGGCATACCGATTAGGCTCTGCGACTGGATATCTGATTTTCTGAGGGAACGGTCAATTCGAGTAGTCTTAGATGGCTACTCCTCCGACTAAATGGCAATTAATGCCGGGGTACCTCAGGGATCTGTTCTCTCTGCAACATTATTCTTGCTGCACATTAATGACCTTTTAACACCGGGCATTATTGGTTATGCTGATGACAGCACTGTTGTAGAGAGATACGTATCCAATGCGCGAGCGAGCCCCCGTGAAATCCAGAGTTTGAGAAAGTCAATGATTGAGCGCGTTGATTTGACCTTACGAAAAGTATCCGATTGGGGTGAGTCGAATTTGGTCAAATTCAACGCGTCCAAAACTCAGGCGTGTCTATTCTCCGCAAAAAAGAGCACCTTCACATTTACGCCCACTTTCCAAAATGTATCTGTCCCCATCACTGACCATCTAGGGCTTTTAGGCGTAACTGTAACATCCAGTTTGAACTTTGGTCAACAAATTGTGTCCATGGCTCAAGTAGCTTCGAAAAAGTTGGGAATCATCTCGAAGGTGCGGCGGTACTTCGGCACTGCACAGCTTCTAAACTTATACACAGCTCAAGTGCGATCATGCATGGAGTATTGCAGTCATCTTTGGGATGGTTCAGCCAAGTATCAACTAGAAGCGCTGGACTCCGTTGACCGAAGAGCCCGTAAACTTATTAACGACGTCGACCTTACAACCAAAAAACTGCAGACCTTAGAGCATCGTCGTAAGGTTGCGTGTCTAACCGTGTACTACAGGATACATTTTGGTGAGTGCGCCAGTGCTCTGTTTGAACAAATTGAACCCTCACCCTTTTACCATCGGACTACTAGACGCAGACAGAACTTCCATCCGTATGTGGTAGATATTCCGAAAAGTCGAACTAAGCGCTTTGACAGTTCCTTTTTGATACGGGTCGCCAAGGTTTGGAATGAACTGCCTGCGTCTATTTTCCCTGACCAATATAGTCCTAGTACTTTTAAGCGTCGAGTGAATAGGTTTCTCGTGGATGGACGTGTACCACCTTAGTCTTCATGTTCACTTAACATCAGGTGTCATGGAAGACAAACGTCCCATCCATAATTTATATAAAAAAAAAAAAAAAAAAAAACTACACGCTTCCGCAAAACATTTTGTAGTATGACGTCGTAGTATGAAATGTCGTACCCCATTCGTCGTACTATTACGGACGAATGGGCATTCTATATGCTGTTAACCCAAGTGGCTAATGGCAAATAGAATGCCCAGACAGTGTGGAGACTCTCTCAGATAGGCTGAGTATACCCACTAAATATCCCCCTTTTGACTCACCTTGATTAAGGTCCTTAGTCATCGTGGGAACGACAGCCAATTGGAGCGAGAGGCTGCGTAGTGAGTGGCATCCAGACGGCTGCCACCAAAAGGAACTGAAAGCGAGAAAAACAAAGCTAAGACTAGCAGAAATGACTAAGCTGAAACTAAGAGATTATCTAGCGTGATCAGACTCACTCTGAGATAGGAATGCTGGAAAGAAGGACTTAGAAACGTTGAGCTTGCTGGAGTTTCCTAATAAGTTTTTTTTTTTTTGTTTTTCCGCCACAGAAAATTTTGGCACCCCCTAAAACAAGCTTTAACCAGTAAAGCAAGCTTTAGCGGGAGGACGATGAATCCTATTACGGACGAATGGGCATTCTATAAGCTGTTAACCCCAGTGGATAACGGAAAATAGAATGCCCAGACAGTGTGGAGACTCACTCAGTGAAGCCGAGCATACCCACTAAACATCCCCCTTTACGACCTACCTTAATCCAGGTTCTTGATCATTTATCGGAGCGACAGCCAATTGGAGAGAGAGGCTGCGCAGTGAGCGGCATCCGGACGGCTGCCACCAAAAGGAACTGAAAGCGAGAAATTCAGAAGCTAAGACTAGCAGAAATGACAAAGCTGAAACTAAGAGATTATCTAGAGTGATCAGACTCACTCTGAGATAGGAATGCTGGAAGGAAGGACTACGTTTAGAAACGTTGAGCTTGCTGGAGTTTCCTAATAAGGGGAGCGAACTTGGTTAGGACCGGAAGAGCACCGTTGAAACCCTCTGGGCTGGCGTCGAGAGCGGCGCCGAAAGCCAGGATCTCGTCGATGGGAGCGAGCTGGATCCAGAACGCCATGCGGTCTTGAGAACCATTTGCGTTCTGGCACTGGGAAGCCGATTTGGCAGCCGGTTGCGATTGAGTCGCGACCCGGCTGCGCTGACCTGGAACGATAGAAGTAAAGGCCTTAGAAAGGGGCCTTTGAACTGACTGGAGGGGCGTCCGAGCTAGGCTGCGGTCGCTCTCTCCAGTTCTCGATGGGCTTCACGGTAGCCCTGGCAGCACGCGGTGCCTTGGGGCAGCCGCGAAAGTTTGCTGTGTGGCCTGACTGGCCGCACAAGACGCAGGATGGAGCGGTGGGCGATTCGGGAGTGCGAGAGCACTCCTTAGTCCCATGCGGATCTAGGCACTTGACGCACCTAGGGGAAGCAAAACAATTTGCCGCCGCATGACCATACAGTTGGCAGCGGTGGCACTGACCTGGGAAGCCACGCTTGTGTGGAACTTCGACGCGGATGTTGGAGAGACCGCACACGGTGGGCTTGCCTCTGAAAATGGACTGCCCTTGCGGGCTCTTCGCTAGGATTACTAGCGCAAGTGGGAACTGCTTGCCTCGGCGGCTGTGCATTTTGTGCACAGATTCGACGGGGAAGCCTTGAGAAGACAAGTCCTCTTGGATTTGCTCGTTCGAGAGCTCGAACGGCACGTTCCTGAGGACGGCACGAATCTTACGCTCCTCAGGGAGGGCGTAAGTGTGGTATTCGAGCTTGTGATCAGCAAGAAGCCGAGTAAGATTCCTGAAATCGGGAATGGAATTGACAACGACCTTAATAGAGTCACCCACGTTGGATGCCTTACTATACTGGATCTTGGGATTGTGTCTACCGCAAAGAGCTGAGACCTCGGTCCAGCGGCTCTTGTCCCGTAGAAAGACGGGGGGCGGAGACTTGACTTTCGGCGGAGTCGAATCTGATTGCGACGCAGGCTGTGACGCCGGGATCGCTGAAACAAAAGGCGCAGGAGCAGACGCCGGTGCGACATTTTGCGGAGCAGGAACAGCGGCTGGAGCAGCTGGAACAGATAGAGATAAAGTCGAAGAAGCGTCTTGCTTCTTCTTCTTTGACTTTGACTTTTTGCGAACCTCTGTGAACTGAGCAGGAGATTCTGAAACTAACGGAGTGGAATCGGAATCACTACCTGGCGGGGTAGTTTTCCGTTTGCATGCGGTGGAATCAACCGACATGCAATCTGAAAAAGGATCGATGAACTCCGATGGGTCTGGAGACGCCGGAGAATCGGTTTGGAACCCCTGAGAAGTAGAGGCGACCTGGGAACAAGCTGACAGTTGCTCTCGCATGGACTCGATTTGAGCGAGAAGAGCTTCCTTCTCGGCTGCATATTGGGCTTCCAGTGATTGTTTTTCGCTGGACATCTGGCTGAAATCTGAAGACAACTGACTGAATTCTGTGGACGAGGGACGAGAGGATAATTCCTCCTGCAAGGAAATGATCTGAACCTGAAGCTCAGCATTCACCTTCCTGTCATATTTGTTTTGGGGTTCATAAGAGTCAATGAGACCTTTCCTATCCTCTTGAAGATTACGGATGCGACGACGATTGATTTCGCATTGATGCTCGGTACACTCAGGATGACGAGGCATAATGCTGGGCTGAAACGAAGTCTAACGAAGACAAACTGCGCTGAAAAAGAAAACGACCTAGTACGGAACTATTGCCGGTGAACGGCGGACGATCAGGCTTCGTTGGCACGGTTACGTATCCACCTGACCAGCGATGCTTCGGCCGGCAGCAGTCGGGTCCGCCCTGAAAAGGGCAGATGAATTAGCCCCGACACCACACAGCCTCCACAAGAGAAAACTTTCCGAAAGAGCTTAACTTGGGACCTTACCCGCACGAGTGCGGGGGAGGGAACAAGGGCAGCGCAATACGAACACTCGGGAGCGGCCGCAGACACGACCGTTCGGGAGCGAACGCAAACGGGAAGTGTCCGGAGCGGTAACATTTGGCGGCAGACTTTATATAAAGGGTGGTCGCTAGCCAGGCGGACCCAGAAGGGATCCTACCACCAAGCGAAGACCAAAAAAACAGCCCTTCAAATAAATAATACTACCTAAGAAACTAGTCCCAGAAAAAATCCGTCTTATCTTTTTAGACTAAAAATATTAAGTATAGGTCAATTAATTCCACTCAGAGTAATCTCTAATATTAAATCTTCTATTTAACTAGATCTTAATCCAACTAACATAAGGTTCCATTTTAATTAAAGCAATATTGTATTTCCATCTCCTTAGCTTTCAGACCTGAGGTTATAATTAATGGATCCCTTATTAACCAGATCCGTGCGAGATTGAGTGCATTTGAATGCAATCTTGAGCGAGGAGGATAGCGGTTTTAATTTGAATATTAATAAGTCAGTAAATCCTTGGCAATACTTTTGATTTATCCTTTCGTAAATTTTCACGGTTCATGTATAAAGTATGAATATCACCTTTTTAATCACATATACAGGATGACTGATGGGTCACTTTTGAAATCCCAGGACGGGATAGTTGGTGATCATACATGAAGAGAAAAAATAAAATAAAAAATAAATTTTAATTATTTACTGAGTTAACTTAACCGAAAAATAAAAAATAATTAATTCTTGGGGAACTTTCAAATTTTATTTTTAATCATATTTTAAACAACCTTACCGATTTTCAGCTTGGTGGGAATTGATGTAGCTTCGAATGTCTAAATTGACCGGACTAATTGCACAACGATACTAGATAGTCTAAGATCCGATCTAGAGGCGTCCTTCACCAATCGGCTTACCGATTAAGAAGTAATTTTTATCAAATATTATTTATAAAGAAAAGTATCGTTAATAAATTGCTTAGAAAATTTTGTTCAAGGTTATGATTAATTAAAAATCTGATCCTATTTTTTTATTATTTGCTTCTTCGCTTGCCAAAATAATTACATACTAATTGAAAGTATGCATCTTAAAGAATATGAAAACGTTCAGTTGCCTATCTTTTTATGTTCAATGCTATTGAGTTGCCATGTATAAACAGGTAAGTCAGTACTGCTGAACTGTGATTTGCTGCTTACGTAATAAATATATTGTTAGTTGTCGTTAGAGTTTGTCAGAAGCCATTTCGGCGCCCTGAAAATTCTGGCATCCACCACCCAGCACTGGGCCAGCTTGGTGGCTTATACCTCCTCGTCGCCTAGAGGAGAGACTCATGCCCTGCAGTGGGCTCATTACAAGGAGTTATGATGATGATATTAAGTACCTACTTTTATTACATTATTATGACCAGAATCGAGTACAGAGTGCGATTCTTCAGTATCTAAAATTTGTCACCAGTCACCCTGTATATAATATTAGATAAAAAAACTTTTCAATCGGTAAACCAAACGGTGTAGGACGCTTCTCCAATTCGGACCCTGAACTAAGAGGCTATCCTTATAGAACACCCAGACTTGATCCTGTAAAAAGTTTAATTTCAAATTGACCTAGTTTTGAATTTAACCGTTGTTGTGCCACTGAGACCGTTAAACCACTAGTTTAAATGACAATTGCAATTGATCGATGGTTTAATTAGTTTAAGTTAGAGTTTGCAACTAATTGACTACGCACTTGAGCCCTCTCCGTTAGCGAAAGGAAGTGATTATAAAGTGTAAATAACTTAATGTAGACACTACCGCGCTAAAGAAATAAAAACAAGAAGCAAATGAAAATAGGCATAGTTACATTTATATTTATAATTGAATGGGCCCTAATAACGAAAAAAATAATTTATTAAAAAAAATCATAAATTAACATTTCAAAATTCTTCTAAGTGATCCAAATTTTAGTTTGATCTGTAAATTATAACACAGCAAGTAATAAAAACGTTTCCATCTAATTGTATATAGATTAATTTAAAATTTTACTTCCGAAGAATTAAAAAAAAATCGAAATTCAGACCCACTCATCATTCCTAATCTGCTATTGAAATATAATTTATAATTAGTGATAATCAACAATGCAGAGCATTAAAAAAACCGGCTTCACGTCAAAACTTTGGCTGAGTTGAGAGTGAAATATTATGTAAAAAAAGACTTTCCGAAGTGGCGGTAGATTCAGTTCAATTTGTAAATTGTTTGAATTATTTCAAATTTATTTAAATACTTACGAAATAAAGAATATTTGAATTTGAATGTCATCAACGTAAACATTCTCCCAAATCATACATATTGTTTCAAAAGTTTGAAATTTTTAATTTATGTACTCAACCGATTTCGATGAAATTTAAATGCAATAACTATGAAGTATCCTCTATCATATGAAACATATTTTTTTTTTAATCAATTTATAATTGTCTCATATATCGTGTAACAAGTACACAAAAAAACACACAGAGGAATTGAGTACCTCCTCCTTTTTTGGAAGTCGGTTAAAAACATTTTAATTCTTCTCGTTTTCAAATTCAACCAATTATTAATATGTAGATAAGTGTAGGGTTCTTATCGTTTGTTTGGTTATATTAGAGCTTCAGCGTGGTATTTGTAAATAATACTTAATGCGCAAATTATCTAACACTTTTAATATGGAAATGTTGATCTTTGTTATAAAATCTCTGTTCCATGAAAACAAAAGTCAACTGGAACGAGTTAACTGACTATATTGAATATACGGTTGAGTTCACTCCAGAATCAATTCAGTATTTGTACGTTTTCTTGAAAGTGACTTGGTTAAAAAGTTTGACGACCGCTTGCATTGCTTTATAAGTGAACCAACAAGTTTGAATTGAAAAAAAAATTGATTTAAAAAAGCTATCTTCCTAAAAAAATCGTTAATGAATAAGGCTTTAATTATTGAAATATTCTGGCAGGTGATAAAAGTTTCAGGCCGCTTTAAATAGTACGTTCCAAATGTCAACTTTTGTCAACAGAGGCTGATTTAAAATTTGTTTATTTTTGGCGGAAATTTTTGATAGTTTTAGTTGAATGTACAACTTTAATTGAGTTGATGTTTATGTTTTTGACATTTTGAATACTGTGACTGTGAAAAGTTATCCAAAAGAAAAGTTGAAAATCCAATTTTGTAGTATTGCTTGGGGAGATGCGCTTCTTCGTAATTCAGATGCTATGCTAATCGTTAATAGGAAGACATTTTTAACAGCTCTATTAAAAAATCAGTTTCATCAATAGAAGGTTAAGTTCTGGAAAAAGCCATATACTATCGAACCAATTGAATCACGACTCGTCAGAAGCTCATTATGGCAAATCGTCTAAATGCAAGCAGGTCGAAATTCGCTTGAAGATAGGTGTCTTGGTGACGAACTTCATTCGATTCGACACTGACATTTACTGAGCACCAAATTCGTACAGTATCTAAAATATCATAAGTGCATTATACGCGATAGACCTTACAAGTTCGACAGTGTCAAACGAATTATCAGCAAAGTGGGTCATGCGTGATTCACTTGGTTCCATAGTACATCTGGGCCTTTTTAGCATCCACTTTTTGACGACCACTTTGGCAATGGGGTAACACTGTCTGCCTCAGACGCCAGTGGAGCCCGGAAGAAGAAAAAAAAATGTTCCAGGTCTGAGCGTTTATGTGGTCTTGTAGATTTCCCATAGCCCTAGAGTTTTTATAAGACAATGTGATAGAATCAAATAACTTGTGAATAATTTTTCAATTTCAATTTTGTTTTTGTTTTTTTTTCCTACAAAATAATTCAATTAAGTCAAAATATCTTTTGTAAAACATCTTTATGCGAAGTATGACAACGTGGCATTTTTTATTCTTTGTTTATCGCTATGCACAGGTACAGCTCGCAACGTTTTGCGTTGTACATTGTATGCAACCTTCCTCAACCTTTAAAATGTTTTTGTTGTTTATTGTATGGCTTCAGTGGCACGCGTCTATTGAATGAATGTTAAAGATAATTTACAAGGGTGATAATTTATGAACTCATTATGATATCTTGGAAAGTATGCACTTTGAACCACATATTCTTTTGCAAAAAGAATTATTTTTTAGTAAGGAACAAAACCTCAAAGTTACAGTATATCAAAAAGAACACCTTGTATATGTATTTATATTGTAGGTTTCCCCCCCGAGTTCGCTACATAGTATCCCATATAACAAGCTTTGCTTAGTTTGGGGCCATGTAGTTGGTGTAATTGTCTGGGGATTATATTTATTCATTTATTTATCTTCACCTCATGGTAAATATAGACGAAAACGCATTGTTTTAGGAAGGAACTGGCTTTTCATTTACCATTGCCACATTTAAATTGGTCAGCAAGGTGTCTGGACGTCAATCCCAAAATATCCTATAACCTTCTGTCATCATAAAATAAATCAGGGTAACCGGCTCCGCATAACCCGAGCTGCAACATGCTATTACGCCAATTGATAGATTCCAATGGGAAAGGTATCCATATACTTATGAGTACGTGGGAAAGAGTAATGTTCATAGCTGACCTGTCAGGTTTTTGACAACTCATGAAATGTATTAAAGAAACATAAAGTGCAAATAATAGCTCATGTTCAGTTAATTCAAAATAATTTATTTATATTAGGAACCGCAGCAAGGATTTTAATATTTCACCCTCTCAAGTTACTCAATAGACTACACGTATCATCCACTTGAAATGAAAATCCCGATATTGTTTCTAAGAAATTATATCATGTCAGCACCAATAGTAGTCAGATATAAACAGGCAGCATTTCAATGACAATGTCATCTTTATACATTCACATACCTAACAAGAAGTAGTTTGACAGGCCAGAGACATTACTCTTTTCGTTAGTGATGCAAATCATGTTGCTTAAACTTTGCAATGCAATAAATGAATTTAAGGAATACCTTAAAACGAGTGTTTTATTTTTAATGAGATAGCAATCTTGGCTAAGCCGTTAGACCTCTTTAGGATTTACCTGGCTAGCTACTTCATATGAAATGTACAGCCGAATTATCAACAGTAATCAATCTTATTGTCAAATACCTTGAAGTCAAATGCGGATTCAGTTCCAGTTACATATTTCTTCATAGTTACAGTCTTTCTTTTAGCAAACGGTACCTAAAAAACAAAGATATTAGATACTTACATGTGATGGACCCATATCTGCTTAAGCAAGTTTATTTTGCCTTATGTCAGTCCCTCATTGCATATTGTGTTACGTCCTGGGGAGGTACACATAAAACAAAATTTTTGGAACTAGAAAGATCCCAAAGAATTCTGCTCAAAGTCTGCACCATTAAACCGTACCGTTTTCCTACCGAGTCACTCTATAACTACTGTGAAGTTCTCTCAGTGAGGAATCTTTTTATACAGTCCACGGTTCTGCACCAGCATAAAAATGCAGTGTTTGATGCAAGCTTACCGCGGAAACGTAGAGCTGATATCGTGTTCATCAAAGAAAAATACAGCACCAAATTCATTAACAAATATTATCCATTTCTTGGTCCGTACCTATATAATCGCCTCAATAAAATTTTAAATTTATATAGCTTAAGTAAATATGAATGTAATCACAAGGTTACACTTTGGCTCCTATCGCAATCCTACGAACAAATTGAATCATTACTGACTCCAATAGTTTAGGGAATAAAAAAAAATAATAATAAAAAAATACACAAACTCACACTCGCAAATACACAACATATACATTCTCCACATACTTATACACTATACTACTTAATTTACACTTTCTTAAACCACTTCGTGCTTATGCTACATACCTAACTATATGTTTATTTCAGATTTCTTTTTTGTTTGTTTTTAAATTTAATGTAATGTTTTTCTTTTTTGATTAAAAATAATTGTTTATCCTTAAGAATTTCAAGTATACGAAAAAACTGTTATGTATTGTTTTCTCAATCTGGCAAATACAGCTACAATTATTTGGGTCGAGCATACTACGCATCCTAAGCTTACAGGGCTCTGCCCTTTATTAGGGAGTAGTGAACTCAGTGAAATAAAATTATATTCCTTATTCTTAGATTAATCAAATATTGTAAAACTTTAACTGCTTTTGTGATGCTTATATCTGTAAAATATGTGCAATAAACGATTATTGCACATATTTTACATTACATTACTTTCCGATATCTTACACGCAAAAAAAATGAAGGTTTATATCTATCTTGAATTTTCATAGGATTTGATCAAAATCCCGAATTTATGTCAAAAATATAAAAAAAAATTACAGTTCACGGTTTTTACCATTAAATCCTCGATCAACGTAAATGGCTGTGATTGAGCAACGACGATTTTGTTTAAGTCTCTGAAATCTGTACATAATCTCGTTTTTCTATCGTCTTCTTTTATATAAGCCAGGGTAACTGGAGCAGCAAATGGGCTATAAGAGAGATTCCTCAATCAAATTCTTCTCCAGTATTTTTGATACTTGCCATTCAATTTCTTTTCTGCCATCAGCTGTGCACCTGTAGGGACGCTTTTAACAATATCTATCCACCATCAAATCTATGTAAGCTTCATAATCACTTACGGTGCCAATTTCATATTTATCCTTAGCAAAGACTGTTTTGTATTTCTCTATTAATTTATCAATTTCTGTTTGTTGATATTTATCCAAATGGTTCACTGAAATTCCAAATTTATCAATGTTTATATTTTCGTTAAAATTCACTTCCCCTTTGTTCATATAATTATTTTCTTGTTCAAGTACTTCAGTGTATAAGGAACATCTTTTTATTTTTTGTCACCTAGTAACTTAGGAATATTGACATTTGTTAAATTGTTATTTTTCACATTCTTTTTATTTAGTAAGATTAGCTGATTAAGGAATCATAATGAAAATTCATTCAATTTCATTTCCTCTGACAAAAATATCTATAATTCTTTCCATATTCAATATTGTAATTTTTAGAAACGTACCTTTTGTTTTTTTCTGACCATTAATAGTTTTCAAGTTCGTGTTCGTGTAACACTTACATCTTGTTTTTCTTGTATCTTCAATAATTTAGCACTAATTAATGACACATTTGAACCTGCGTCATAAATTCCAGGAACTTGTAAAGTGTCGTTTAAAAGTAATGGTACTTCTATTAATGGTGGTACTTCAAGTTTTTTGGATTTTTATTATATAGTTAAATTTCCAATTCAGAGTTGTTTACACTTTTTACAACACATTTTTTATTATTCTCCCTACACCAACAATTTTCCTCCAAGAGAAAACGTTTCCCTTTTTTCTAATCGACACAGATTTTGCACGGTTTTCTCTCTTTATAATTTTTTTTTGTGTCAGAGTGGCGGTTCTCCATTCGTACCGTATGTTTTTTTATGTTTGTTACCTCATAACTTTTGATTGGATGAACCGATTTTGATGATTCTTATTTCATGACAGAGGATACTTACCATTTAGTCCCCTTTTCATTTCATCGAAATCGATTGAATACTTCAAGTTTTTTTTTTTCAAATAAGTATGAATTCGGAGATCATCTAGCATGACAACCTTATACTTCAGCCAAAGTTTTGACGTGAAGTAGGTTGTTAAATGTTCTGCATTCGTTCGTTATGCTATCATAAAATCCAAAAAGAAATTGCAAATAGATAACTCATTTTACATCTAACTTCCTTTTGTATTTTTGCTTCACTGAGCTGCAAAAATACTGTATGAGTAATTTTATCGTAATTTTGTGGTCTATAAATACGGTATTCAGTATTTAATTTATTTCACTTGAAATTTTTGGAACCAACCTGTCTCCTATAAGTCAAACCTACTTTAAGATAAATGAATTCAAGTGAAGTCACCAGCAAAACGCTGCACTTTATTCCAACTCTTCGTCTGATTGTATAAAGGCTTTGCAACTTTATATTTCCAACAGAACGATTTTAAAGTCAAACAAAAGGCATTGGAAAAATATTCTCAAATTGGATATTCGTGAATATCCAATAACATATCAAGCCACTATGTTACTCAGCTCCTGTAAGCTCGTAGCACATTTGTTTCCGTCGCCCATCAAACAAAAATGACAAATGTTAACAATTACCAAGCACGGACAGCTAAATTCATAAATCATTCAAATACTTTGATACATTGGAGCATAGAAGGACTTTTAAATCCTATTTTTGCGATGTTTGAAAAAAGTTCTTATTGCATAGGAATAAAGTTTGAATTAGTTACGTGGAAAAAATGGTTGTGGTATTAGAATGACGGATAGCAATATTACACGACGTGCGATGCTAATCCAGACACATCGAGTTGTAAGGTAGGTTCTCGTTAGAACCTTCGTTTTGTATCATTTATTTTTACAGTCGAGCGAATAAACCTCTTTATACCCAAAAACATCAGGATTTAATGCTGCTAAAAATTGGAGGGCCATGATTCTGTTTTCAAGTTGACAAGAAGGTTTAGACCAAGCTGACTCAGTGCTCGTTGGTGGATATCGGAATTATACCGTATCGATTGATAAATTGTGAATCGAATGAAACCCTGATTTGTTAGATTCCGCTGATGGTGACAGAGATATGACTGATGCCATTGATTTGTTTAATCATAACTTTCTCACCTTTCGCAAAAATTTTAACAAATGGACAAATTCCACCTTAAAGGTTCACAGTTAAATATATAAAAGATTATTAATAATAATAAAACTTATTTTCTTTCGTAAACTTTTCCCAGTATTAAAGTTATTATAAACTTTTTCATGCTGTGTGTACTTTGTTAGGCTTACATCCTACTCGAAGATTAAATATGTTGGAAACCTCAGAAATCAAAAAAATATTTTCTTTCTTATAGATGTCTCTATACTTATGTTTACTAGTTTTTACATGCTGTATGTACTTTTTAGGCTAAAATTATAGTTTAAGTTAAAAACCACTTATCTATTATACGATTGTGAGCTGTTTGTACACCTAAGAAAATAAATAAATAAATCCCGAAACATGGAAGTTACCGTGGTTAATTGGTAAATAGTCAGTAGAATTTAGACAGATGGTATTTCCCAGTTTAAAGCGTTTGATTTGGTATTGAAATCGCACATCTAAACCTTAACTTGTCGAGTAAATAAAAAATATGAATCCGAAGTAATTTTTCTTATATCCCGATGACAGACCATTAACGGGCACTTAAATATTCAATAAGTAGAGAAGGCTGTTCTATGAAAGCTACTTTAGTTAATGCCTAATGTCAGCTTATTAACTTAGCTTTTAGCTAGTAACAAAAAGAAACCGTTTTCAATTTTTTACACGATTCTTACTACAATATTTTTCAACTTACTCTGTTCTTTTTGTTTCCTGATTGTTATAAGTACTGATAAGAACATGAGATTCGTTTCAAATATAGCGACGATAAGAGACACCAAAACGTGTTTTCTTTGAAATAATAAACCGAGAAAGCTTAATAAAATTTTACCATTAAAAATCGTTGTCTAGTATGCGTTACACAAGTTCTTTAAGAAACTTAAATTGGGCTAGTAATGTTGTGTGAGGTAAGGTGCTCAAAAAAAGTGTATGGTAGCTACATATTTGATTTTGATAACTTAAAAAAATTTAAGCTTTAAAATAATGTGTATTTATAAAACGTAGTCGCAGCTTCCTCAGTATTCCTGCAGAAGTGTAAATTAATTAATTAATTAAAGCTCGTTTTGTAATTTCCACTTTCAATAGGAATATCAATTTAAAAAATAAAACTACAGCAACCTTAAATAATAAGTACCAGATCGGAACATCCGCGAGTTCAGGGTCGCTACCTGGCAAAGTTATGAGTGTTCGTGACGGAGAGTGTAATCGCTGCGGGATTTACCCACGCCTGGGTCAAATTGACCCAGCATGTGAATCATTATCCCCAGAGTTTCACATATTCCGATTAGCCTCTGTTGGATTAGCCGGCGATACTACTTTACTTTGGCACGTTGTATTGGGTTTAACTTTGGCTGCCAGGCTCGAATGAGTATGTATGGAAGTGTTTTTAGTTTGGGTTTTAATTAAAATTAAAATTGCCTGTTGTTGAAATCCGTCTATGTATTTTATATTGGAAATTACTTTAACTCTCACCTGCGCTGCGGTGCACATGAAGCAGCCAACATAGATTTATTGTGAAACAAAACAAAGATAAATGTATGGTTGCAGTAAAAAGTGACAACACAAAAAAATATTAAAGTAATTACTGTTTGGCCATATAATAGATGATTAAACGAACTTCTAAGTGAAGTTCTATCGCTATTATATGAGTCGCTTCATTCGAAGATATTATATAACAGGTAGTCCTTTTTAGGTACTAGGTAACTTCGCACAATTTAAAGTATCATAAAAAAAAACACTGTGGCGGGGCGCCGCGTGGCATGATCCACCCGGTTCGCGCCAAGCCCTCATTCTTTAGAGACCCTAAACGAAACTTTTAAATGGGTTCCGGGGTGGGTGGGTACGTCATATCTTCGAATGAAGCGACTCATATAATAGCGATAGAACTTCACTTAGAAGTTCGTTTAATCATCTATTATATTTCGTCGCTTCATTCTTCAGATATTATATAACAGGTAGATTTTCAGAGATAGAAAGGTTTAGGTATATACTTGGAATTGAAATAAGTAAAGATATAAATATGTAATTACATATTTTATTATTATAGTACTTAATAATTAGTATTATTGCATAATGAGCTTCAAATAATCTTACTTTATTTGAGTTGCTAGAAATTATAATCAGCTTAAATTAATGAAACTTAGTGATAGTCTATTTATAGACACATAATTTTTAATGTAGTAATTTACTTAATATCAAAATACGTAATATTCAATAACTATTTTTAATATTTGGTTAAGTATTGTTAAGTATCGACAAAGCAAAGTTATTTTGTTGATCATCTAAAGGCCGATGGTAAAACTTTGCGAACACCTGTGAGTTTTGTGTCCACCCGGCCGTTTTTCGAATGACATCGACACTGATACCGGCCGCGCGCGCGGCTGAGGTTGACGCGTGTCGTGTGCTGTGCGCACTAAAACGCTCATGTCAATGCCACTCGTGGCGAGCGTTTGCTTAATCCATCGACTTAGCGTCTGACTTGATGCAGTTCTGTGGGGAGCTTTGAATGTTACGAAGAGATTCCCGGAGTTTGAACCTCAGATATTTTTTGTAATAAAAATATATTCTTTTAAAGTAGATACTGGGCATATGTTGATATTGCTTTGAAAGTTTGAGAAGAGGGAGAGATAATAAGGGCTGTTCACGATTTGGAGCGGAAATCTTGATTATATCTGTTATAATAATATTTACTTTATCAGATTGAAAAACAATATTTTCTAATTTAATTAAAGACAATGTCTGTACTCTTTGACCGGTACATAAAGCTAATAATGTAACGAGTTTTTTTTTTTTTTTGTAATATTTTCTAATGATAAATTAATATTTGGATACCAAGAAGACAGTTGATTTAGTACTAAATTTGGATCCCAAGTAAATGAATATTTAGGCTTAATAGGTTTAGTTTTATAGGCTCATTTTAAGAGGCGTTTAACACAATTATTATCACTTATCTCTTCTCCTAATAAAAGAGATAATTCAGATCGATGCGTATTTAATGAACCGTTAGAACATCCCTTATTAAATTGCTCGTTTAAGAATCAAAGAACTAATGGAATGGATTTTTCGAAACTATTAATTCATAACCACACTTCTTGAAACCATAACTTCAATGAGACGTTGTACTAGCGAATAGTAGTGTCTGCGAGCGAGGCGAGCATCAACGTGAGAGCCTCTGGTGGGCAGCCGCGCCGGCTGAACGACGCCCGGAGAGCCTCGCGGCACCCAGGGTAAGGCTGGAGTGCAGTGGGTGCTGACTCCATGGCTGAGAAGGCCAGAAGGGGAATACAAGTACCCCTTCGGCTTTATCATCAATGATTTTTCGTAAACATTTTAATACAAGAGAAAAGGGAGGAAATGCATAAAAATCCAAGTCAGCCCAGCTTATTGTAAATGCATCAACTGCGACTGCATCAGGTTCAGGCTTCTAGGTGACAAATAATTTACATTTGGCTCGACTTGAGAACAAGTCGATCTTAATGGGCCCGAAACTATTTACAATAAGTTGGAAAGCGCTATCCGAGAGGGCCCATTCAGTATCAGGGTTAAGTTTTCTGGACTCTTTCTTTCTTTCTTTTCTTTTTCTTCACTAGCTATACTTTTGAGACCTAAAAAAAAACCGCGAGTAATTCTAAAAAGTTAATATTATTTTCTTTTTCACTGTTCGTCCATGAACCACTATATTTATTATTTTTGCATACTGCTCCCCAGCCTGTCCTAGATGCGTCGGTGTAAATTTCTAACTTATAATTTTGAGTAATGATTGGACAAGAAATAATATTAATATTATTTTTCCACCACCATAAATCTTTTAGTAATATCTTATTGAGATTCATTTTTGCCTCATAGTTTCCTCCGAACTTATTTAAGGCTAAAAAATTTTGTCTCTCTAATATTTTTGTATATAAGAATCCATATTTTGTGGCTGGACAGGTTGCGATCAATACACCTATAAGTTTAGCGAAATTTCGTATTGAACAAGTTTTAAGATTAATGTACCTATTTATTAACTGTGCAATGTTATTCCGCTCATCGCCAGGTAACGTAATAGACATCTGTTCTGTGTTGAACATAAAACCTATGAATTTGATTGACTTTTTTGGTACAATGTGACTTTTATCGAAATTTACAAGAAAACCTAGACAATGTAATAACTTCAAAGTTTCTCTTACATTAATCATGCATTCTTCATATGTATCTCCAATAAGAAGATCGTCTTAATAGGTAGTAGACTTAAAACCTTGTTTTCTCAAATGACTCATTACTTCACGCATAATTTTTGTAAATACCCACAAAGCTATCGATAATCCATACGGCATTGCTGTGAACTCGTAAGTGATCGGCTCAGACGAATCATTTTCTTGGAATTCGAATCGTAGGTACTTTCTGTTTTATAAGATTCCATTTTAAAATGTACTTTTGTTACGAACTTGTTTAAAGATTTTAAATTTAGTATAAACCTTTTTTCTCCGTTAGGTTTCGGAGCTAAAAATATATTTGAAATACATTGATCATTTGAAGGAGAACAAGGTTTTATAGCCCCTAAGTCAAATAATTTATTTATAGCTATTTTCATGTCTCGTTTTTCACATGATGACAAATTATTTTTAGGAATAGAATACTGACAAATTTGAGTATCGAATGGTATTCTAAATAAATACTTTAGCCACTTCAATATAACTTCATTTTTAGTTATTTTTG
This sequence comes from Stenoptilia bipunctidactyla, assembly GCA_944452665.1. Taxonomy (NCBI): domain Eukaryota; kingdom Metazoa; phylum Arthropoda; class Insecta; order Lepidoptera; family Pterophoridae; genus Stenoptilia; species Stenoptilia bipunctidactyla. The sequence continues at coordinate 4,837,111 of OX101730.1, forward strand.
TCCAACAATCATAAAATAAATTAATTCGACCTGCATGTACCTTGATTAATGTTGGGTCGGAGCACGCATCCTGGATGAAGTCTGCGGCTGGAACTTGGCGTTGAACGCAGAGTTCGATTGTGGGCGCTGCTGTGTTTGAGCTGCTATCGGTTTCCTCTGACCTCCGCGCCCCCCCCTGAACGACGGGTAACGAGGAGGTCCTGTCCAGTTTCCCTGCTGAGACGACCGGTTGACCGTTGATATTTGAGAGGCGGCTGTTTTGGCTGGGCCTTTTTTAATTAGGGCTCCCTGCTTTTTAATGGCTTTACTTGCCTTTATTTTTTCCGGCACTGAAGTTCCGAATAAAGTTTTGTCTCTTTCGGAGTCTTGTATAACATGTTTAAAGTTTGTATCCAAATTCGGTAAAATCAGTTTTACCCTATCTTTGGTTAACATAAAGTGGAGGTCTGATAATAGGCGACATCCATCACTTACGTGACGGAGGGCCTTCATTTGTTTTCTTCCTTCCCAAGGAGGACGTCAATCCCTCGATTTATGGCGGTAATACCGTACCCCAGCTGTTGCTGAAAGTTTTGGTTTTTTTTTTTTTTTTTTTTGTCACGTGCTCGTGCTATGTCAGTTATGGCTGCCAAGATTTCCGCATTTAATTTTGGGGCTTGCAAGTTTTTGCAGTTTTCGGGTACCGTATTTTCTATGGTTAATTTATCTTTGTCTTCTTTGGACAGTCCTTTTCTTAGTAAAGGTGTCCATAAATTTGAGAGCGTATCGTGTATTTTAGCGCCAAATTCGGGTGTATCGGAATTTGCAGCTCCAAGTGCAGTAAGCAGCTCTGGATCCAGATCGGGATTAGGTTCTCCCGATATACCTGGTGCGTCTTGTGATATTGACGGCTCCGGATTAGGGAGCGTCTTTGCAGATAGCTTTTGATCCACAGTGAATGACGCGGCAGTCTTCTGGTTATCCAGGTTTACATCATCCAGCGGTAGCGGTAACTCATACCTTGGAGGCGACATGTTTATGTTTTAACAAACATATAATTCATATTAATATAACGCTCATAACGTATTACAGACAACGAGATAAATCTCCTTGAGATTACCCGCATTTTCTGTAGTCGTATTGAAAACAAAAGGTGATCGATAAGATCAGATAAAATTTATTAAAGTTTACATCACAAAGATATTGAGCAGTTAACGTGATATATCTATTATAGATTACACGCATTTTCTGCTCTGATTTTTTAAATAACCTTGGAGGCGACATGTTTATGTCTAATTCATATTAATATAACGCCCATAACGTATTACAGACAACGAGATAAATCTCCTTGAGATTACCCGCATTTTCTGTAGTCGTATTGAAAACAAAAGGTGATCGATAAGATCAGATAAAATTTATTAAAGTTTACATCACAACGATATTGAGCAGTTAACGTGATATATCTATTATAGATTACACGCATTTTCTGCTCTGATTTTTTAAATAACATTTTTACACTGAATAAGTAGCTCTTGCCTTGTAAGATTTCTTCTTCATCGGTAGAAATAATTCGCTGTTTCCGTTTTTTATTTATTTTTTGTTCCAACTTTTTTATCTTTATATTATAATGTTGAAGCTGTTCTTCTGCTGTACGTTTAACATTTTGTAAAAACTTAAGTAAATGATTAAAGTAAATGACGTATGCTTGTTACCACGCACGAAAAAAGAAATGAGGGCTTGGCGCGAACCGGGTGGATCATGCCACGCGGCGCCCCGCCACAGTGTTTTTTTTTATGATACTTTAAATTGTGCGAAGTTACCTAGTACCTAAAAAGGACTACCTGTTATATAATATCTGAAGAATGAAGCGACGAAATATAATTACAACATCATATTATTACATAGACGAAATAGTCCAATCTTATAACTAAGCACTTAATCGTATAACTTTAAATTCTATAAAAAAGTCTCGATAATAACCTTTATAGTATAGTTTTCTCAAATGAATGTTTAAGTTTATATAAATGTATTATTGTTAAGTCTTTACAACTACGGCAGATATTGTGCAGCAATAATTTACATAGCGGAAGTAGAACTTGGAGAACTAAGGATGGGGTCTTGGGTCCGACCCGCTCCCTGAGCACCAGGAAAACGCACCATTTTTCAATAGTGTGTAAACAACTTTACTTCGATTTTACTTCTGTACTGGGGCAACCCTGTCAGCATCCTGAAGGTGATTTTTAGCAGGACCCGCAGAGCTTTAAACGATCCTCGAGACCATGGCCCAAAGCATGTAATATTATTAAAATTTTATTTCAAGAGAATAATCTTTAGATTTTTACGTAAGATCCTGCAATTGAACATGATAGCTCTTACCGATATCGCAGTACGATTCCATTCAACACCAAATACCTACTCAATCCTTCTCACAAAAAAAAGTTAATACAATATGTAGTATTTTCAACCGACTTCCAAAAAATGAGGAGGTCCTCAATTTGACTATATGTTTTTTTGTGTCTTTGTTACACGATATTTGACAATTATGAATCGATTTTGAAATTTCGAATTGAAGTTTCATATGATAGCAACTACTTTATAGTTGGTTCCATCTAAATTTCATTGAAATCGACATAAGTTATTAATTGAAAATTTCAAATTTTTGATACAATATTTATGATTTCGGAGAATGTTTACGTGGATAACATTCTAAGTCACCCAAAATTTTGACGTGAAGTCGGTTTTTTTAATGCTCTTTTTTAATCTTTCTTTAAACCGGGCCTTCACTTGCAGATAGGTTACACTTATCATAAGGAGTAACTTAAGCTACATTGATTTTAGAAATTTACCACGAAAAGAGATTCAAAGTCTCTATGCACGAGTGTGACGCTGCGGGATTCACCTAGTTAGATAGGATAGCAATGCGACTTGAATTTTTATGAAATTACATTCCGAAAATATCAAGTGCACGCAAAACAGTCAGCCATTATACAACGCGGCTTTTAATAAGATGTAGGTTTTGTTTTTTGAATATAAAACCAGGACGCTAATGATTTTAATTGTTCTCTTACAAAAGATCAAAGACAAGGCCTCGTGTATGTGGAAAAAAATACAAAGAGATTTACCGAGGCGAAGCGGCGACGGTGCTTTGGTTTACAATGTCGAGTTAGAATAACAAAGGCTTTGATGATAATTATTTGATATAACCATTAACTTTAACATTTTTAACAGTCCCATCAATTCTAATTAAAATTACATACATACCTATATAACCTCACGCCTGTCTCCCTTTGGGGTAGGCAGAGACAAGGGAACAACTATTTCTTCGATCCAGACATACACCTAATCTATACTTATAATAAATCTGTAGAGAGGTTAATTCTGTACATGAAATATATTTTCAAAATAACTATCAGGGGGTGATTAGTGATCGATACTGATGCTAAAAATGCAATCAGTAAAATTTTTGTCTGTCTGTCTGCCTGTCTGTATGTTCCTTATAGAAACAAAAACTACTCGACGGATCTTAACGAAACTTGGTACAATTATTCTTCATACTCCTGGGCAGGTTAAAGTATACTTATTATCACGCTACAATCAACAGGAGCAGAGCAGTGAAGGGAAATGTTGGAAAAACGGGAGAAGTTACTTAATTTTTTAAGCTACCGTCGTGTGTGCAGCCTTAATGTTTAAAGCTACATAGAAATCATGTATGACGGAAATATTCTACATAAAATTATATAAAAAATATCCCTCGACAGTATATGTCTATACTAGCTTTATCCCGCAACTTCGTATGCACTTAACTACCCTTCTCATGGAAATTTCAGAAACTATACAACCAATTACCCACTGAAAGAACCTTTATACCAAGTATCATGCCCATGCACTCAAGGAATAAGTTTTTTTCATACAAACTAAAAATCATATATTTCTCGTGCCCGTGGGAATTTTGGGATTTTTTTTCGTAGCACAACCAGTCACTCTTTGAAGAACCTTCATGCCAAGTATCACATCCGTACACTCAAGGAATAAGATTTTTCATACAAACTAAAAAGTCCAACCCCTTCCCGTGGGAATTTCGCGAATTCTTTCCATAAAACAAACAGACACGTATTGAGGAACCTTTATATCAAGTATCACATCCGTGCACTCAAGGGATGGGATTTTTTCATACAAACTAAAACATCATATATTTCCCGCTCCCGTGGGAATTTTGGGAATTCCTTTCATAACACAACCAGACATACATTGAAAAACTTTTACACCAAGTTTCACATCGGTGCACTCAAGGAATAAGATTTTTCATACAAACTAAAAAGTCCTATATTTCCCGTTCCCGTAGGAATTTCGGGAATTCCTTCCTTAGTGCACCCTACATCCCCTAAAGAATGTATGTTCCAAATTTCAGCTTATGCCCATTAGTTACGGCTGTACGTTGTCTGTCAGTCACTCAGTCACTCAGTACCTCAGTCACTCAGTCACTCAGTACCTCAGTCACTCAGTCAGTAACGGAACAGTTTTATATATATAGATAGATTTTATGGTTGACTCACAATAACACGTGTAAATCCCGATAGCTTAGCAGTTCGGAGCTTTCTGATTATATTTGTTTACGTTTAAAATACTCTCACTCATCCCTAATTAAAAAAAATAACATTATTACCTATTCAATAAAAAAGAATCATAGAAATCGGTATAGAAAAACCAAATTCATACATGAAATACGCTAATAAGCCATCGCGCGTGAATACTGAATCATGCTATAAGGATTATTTTTGCGTAACGGTTGCCGCGCTCGACGCGGCTCGCGGCGGTCGGGTATAAAAACGCTTCAATATTTGGCTGTTGATGCGTTCAGAGCGTTCGACTTTATTGACAGACAATAATTGGTATTATAAACCATGCTTAGGTATCAGCGCGACTTTTAGTCTTTAAATAGTTTATTTGAATTTCTTTTGTTGTTATTTTATAAAATAGGTATTAGTGTTTAAATATTCGGTCAAATTCCAAATTTTGGCTAAGTTATGTTCAGTATTTTTTGTATTTTTTAGGTAAAAGCGTAGGTTCTTTTATTATTAATTGTAGTTATAGGTATTTATTTTTAAGTGAAGTAGATAGCATTGCACAGGCGTTTCAGCTTTATTTTCATTTCTGTTTCTGTTGTAAGTTGTACATATTTCTGGGTATAATTCTATTAGGATATTTTAGTTTAAACAGGCACTTAGATTTAAAGTGTAAGGTATTTAAATAGTTTTCGTTGAGAAATGAACATGATGAAGTTACTAGATTTCAGTTAGGCAGATATATCAGCTCTTCAGAAGCTGTGTGGCGGATCTTAAGTTTTAACATTCACGAAAGATATCCACCTGTGACCCATCAGGATGTTCATCTCGAAGGCGGTCAACGTATATATTTCAACGCGTTCCATTAAGCCTCATGTGAAAGTGATCTAAACAATTAATTGTCAAATATTATAAAATGTCAATCCTTATCCTTACTAATATTATAAATGTGAAAGCGTGGATATTTGTTCAGCTTTCACGCAAAAACTACTCGACGAATCATCAGAGGTACTAGAAGTAACATAGGATACTTTTTATCCCAAAATTATCGCGAGCGGAGCCGCGGGCACAGCTAGTAATATTAATAAAAATAAAAATATGTTTATTAAGTGAATAAAATATACTTCAGTATAAAATAGCACAAAATTAATTACATACTTCTCTCCTGTTTTTTAGAGGCAACTAATTTTTTTCTAATTTTTGGTATAAATTTTTACTTCATCATCCTTTTAAATAAATACGAATTGTGGAAAAATTGTTTTAAAACAGATTACAAAACAGAGTAAGCGTACCCGCTCTGGTAAAAATACATTCAAATTGCCTTTAAATAAACTTATATTATAGACATGAAAGTTTGAATGAATGGACGTATGCAAAATCTACTGTACTGTGACTCAATGATTGTGAGCACGAAGGAGTTGGTTTGCATTTATCTGGGTGTATTATGTACTACATTGGTTGAAAAGTTCGCGGCCTGGCCATTAAAAAAAAAACTTTTGTTATTTTTTCTGCCGTCATTTTGAACTGTCATTATTCAATTGTCAGCCCGCGAATTTTCAATTTGATATCTTGTTTAAATAAAATTTTACGAACAATATAAATACGTGTGTAGAACAAATTTTCACTAATGGAGAAATTTGAACAACGTGCTGTGATTAAATATTTGTTTAAAAAAAGATTAACACCAAAGGAGATCCATGATGACATGCAAACAACATCAGGGGAATCTGCCCCGTCTTATACCACTGTGAAAAAATGGGTTGCAGAATTTAAACGTGGACGAGAGAACATCGAAGATGACCCTCGCTCCGGCAGGCCAATGACGTCTACGACCGAAGAAAACATCTATAAAGTGTGTGATCTCATATTGAAAGACCGTAGATTGACTATCAGAGAAATTGCAGACACTATTAGGCATCTCATATGAACGAACGCAAAACATCATTGTCCATGAACTCGGCTTTTCTAAGGTTTCGGCTAGGTGGGTCCCCAGATTGTTTCAGTAGAGCAAAAGCGAATTCGACTCACGATTTCTCGCGACTGTTTGGAGATGTTCGAGGCTGATCCACAAGGTTTTCTTGACAGATTTGTGACAATGGATGAAACCTGGGTTCACCACTATACCCCAGAATCAAAACAACAATCCAAACAATGGAAAAAATCAGGTGAGCCAACTCCGAAAAAAGCAAAGGCAATTCTGTCGGCTGGCAAGGTGATGGCATCGGTTTTTTGGGATGCTAAGGGTGTCATTATGGTGAACTACCTTCCAAAAGGCGAAACAATAAACTCTGCGTACTATAGCACCTTTCTGCGCCGTTTGCGTGAAGAAATTAAACAGAAACGCCCAGGAGTACTGAGAAAGAAAGTGTTGTTTCACCAGGACAACGCCCGAGTCCACACGTCTGTCGAGTCTATGGCTCAAATTCGTGATTGTGGTTTCGAATTGTTGCTACATCCAGCTTATTCTCCTGATTTGGCACCTTCGGACTTTCATCTGTTTCCAAACCTGAAAAAACACCTCGGTGGGCAGAAATTTTTAACGAATGAAGAGGTCGAAGCCGCTGTTAACCTGTATTTTGAAGACCTTGAGGAATCTTTTTTTAAAACAGGTATGGAAGCTCTGGAAAGCAGATAGAAGAAGTGCATAGAGCTAAATGGAGATTACGTCGAAAAATAAAAATATTTTTGTATGTACTTTATTCTGTTTTCTTGACTAGCCCGCGAACTTTTCAATCCACCCTCGTATATATTGCACAAACTATGCTAGTTAATATTTGTTGTCTAATACCTAAAATACAAGCTATCTGATTTTATTTCTTTATTACGATATCCAACATTGACAACGTAATTGTTAAATTATCTAAGACAATGACAGGATATCACAAGAAGAACCATGGAGGTAACAGAAAGGCTCCGTTGCATTCCTGGCCGCAACTTGTGCCAAATTTTAGGATCGTGGAAATGATTCACGAATCAAACAAAAATCCTACATTTAAAGTTGAATCAGTTATTTAGGTGCACAAATGAAAAAACAATGATGTTAATGACGTTATTGCCATAAATCTCGCAGTTATACAAAATGGCCGTAACTTACTGTATGTGCGTACTCAATCTATCAGTAAAATGTGTTCCAAACCTATAGAGATTTGTCTTTTGTTCTTAGAATGTGTAAATAAATAACAAAAACTTGCAATGTTGGTCGTAGGAGCGCAATAAAACACGTCTTTCTTGGTTCGTAGTAGACAGTATATTGTTCATAATAAGAGACGTAACGAGGAGGTGCGTCACACACTACACCTCCCCGGCAATTTAAAAAAAAAAAAATATACATTATGTATTTTTTTTTAAATCAATCATATACTACAATACAAACTTCATAAACTTAGGTAAAAATATAATTTCAAAATACATGGAATAAAAAAAAAACACTGAAAGTACAAAAATAATATTTCATCTTTGTGAAAAACAAGTTTAAATTTAAATTTATACCAAAAAGTCGATATCTTTGAAAAAAATCATTTTCTATTTCAAAGTAATAATGTAAAATAGGTATAAGTAAGTATATAAACCTAAAAAAAAAAGAAAACATTACATTGGTTACATTAAGTTTCATACACCAATTTCAAAAAGTATTAAATTTATACTTTATCAAAAATTAAGAACCCACAAGTTTTTATACTTATTTTTATTATATCCTATCTATTTAATTATTTAGCAGCATCGACAAAACAAGTTAAAAAATATACAATATTTAAAAGTAAATAATAAAAATCTTTGAATATATTAGCTTTATTATGAAAATTAGGGAATAAAATATCAATACATTATTTTTAAAAAAACTTGCATTCCTATCAAAAACTTTTCTCATAAGTTTTTCCTTTCTTTTATTTATTAATTAATTGCCATGTATCCATATTTTTCTAACACTTCATTTTATAAATTATTTTACTTTTTCAAGGAACTATGTCTTTATCATTAAATGATAGTAAAAAAAACTGAAATTTTATTAAATTTTATTAAACTTCATAAGAATAATCACTATACAACTGTACATGACCTGCAATTTGTTAAAAAATTTTTTTTTGTTTCTCCAAAAGTTGGACAAAGCGGAGATTACCAAGTTGGATTTTATATGCCTCATGTCTACAATGACATTTCAGTATCTATCAAACACAATCATTATTCCGTCTTTCAGTATTGGCTACACTTTTTATCCTACTTTGGGATATTTTTATTTTTATCAGCGGCCGCTGTATTTGTTATTGATATATTTATTCATATCATATTTTTGGGTACATTATGTTATTTTTCATTGAGTCGCGACTCTCAACCTTTATATTCTATATATATTCATTTAATTAGGGTCACCGTTTTAAGACATTTTGTCTCCAACTAGTTTTCACAGAGAAATCTCGTTTACACCATGATCAAACTGAAGGATCATTTTGTGCCCTTGTACCCTTATTGTGTGCCAAATACTTATTTATCTTCCCTTATACTATTCACTATTACTATTAACCTTTCCGAAACCAATTATTTAAGACTCTACTAAAACAAATCGTTCCAATAATACGAAGTTAGAAAAAACTTTTTGGATGGCCAGTCCAATAATCTTTAATTTTCGATATTACGGAAGATTTCCAGCAACCTTTTATTAACTTACTTAATCCAGCAAAACCGATCAACTACTCAAACACATTCTATTGCCTTATCAATCTATATCAATATAAACCTATTCATAAATCCTAACATCCTAATCCATGTTACAAGTAACTAATCGCGTTCTTATGATGACGAAAAGAATTTTAATACTTGCACAAAGTCCAATACCTTCTTAATCCGTTTACGTTAAGGCAAACAAATTATGCCAACTCTATACTGAAAAATTGTAAATCTAACTTGTTTTGTTTAGTATAAAATTTTCCAAGCCATTACTTCTATATTGATACTACTTACTCATACCTAGTAAAGTACCTACTTCAAGCAACTTATTAAATTTAGACGCTTTTGTAGGCCCATATTGTTAAAAAAATCGTTTCTAAGTGTTAAGATAAACTTTGAAAAGTTATTAAGTATTTTAATTCTTCATATTTCACATGTTCGTAAGCTATATTGGATGACGACTGATGACGATCAAATTGCTGACCTAAAAAAACAAACTCAGTTACAGTCACGTTGTGCTGCAGTCTTGATTCTAAAAATTCTCGGTATCGGATAGCGTAAGCAATAATTGCGGTTACTAACAAGGCAGTAAAATGATGATGGTGATCTAATAATTACAAATTGAGTTATGAGTTAGTTTTATAATATTTGAATTCAAAGAATATTTAAAACAAACGGGAGAAGTTTATCAATTCTACTGTATTTTTTACACAGAGCTACATTTCGGAAAACGATTTGAAAAATTGATCATATTATAGTTCAAATTTGAAAAAATGTTATAGTTGTTAGATAAAAATCTTTAAAAATATAATATTAAAATCAGTACGAAATGCCTATTGAACTTTTTGACATGACAGATTCTACTTTTTTTTTGACTATTAAAAAAGAACTATCTAGGTCTATATAAATCTATTTAAAAGAGTACTTCAACAGTAAAATTATTAAACCAAAACCAAATCATCATAATAGGTATGAAAATTAAATATTACGTGTTGATTTGAATCGAAATTAATAACATTTTGGTTGTTTGTGCCTGCGCATGATACAAACTCCCTATGCTGCAAATTTCTGCAAACGTTGAATTATCTTTTTTTATAGGAAATTAATTATTATAAAGAGATAAAAACACAAATTAATTACGGCTAATATGGTTTTTTAACAAAAAATGATGCACTTTTTTGTCAAAAATTCTTTTTTGAGCTTTACTGAAAATCTTTAACGTTATGAAATAAATTTAAGTATGATATATATAGGTATAGTAAATTGATAATAGTAAATAATTACCTACATAATTATTAGATACAAGACCTTTTATAAAGTTCATTTAGTTACCTACATGATACAACATACTTTTACCTATTTTGTCAATGCGCTACTAGACTTATTTTCTAAAGATATATGATTTAAATAACAGATAAACATATTAAAACCTGCACTGAACCCGTTACACACTTGAAAACGCACTTTTATTTTCACATCACTCTTTTTTTTTTTCACTTCCACCAGCTCCGCACCGCTCCGGATCTCCAGAACGATCCAGACTCGTCCAGCTCCCAGCGCCCGGAGTTCTGCCACTGTTCCATTATCACCCTTATCACTATAATTATTTTCCTTCCCTTTTATTCCAATTTAACTTTTGAAATATTTTAATGTATTTTCTTCAAAATTTATTCATTATGGTACTTTACTTTGATATTAGTTTTCAGTCCATGGGTTCCATTGCAGTTTTATTTCTGCTTATTGTCTTTTTTCAATTATTTCTGCTTATTGTGTTATCTTAATTTTAAATTTTATAAAATATACTTCATTTATTTGTCCCTTCTGCGCAGCGCTGCCGCAAGGCAGCACTGGCAAGGTCGCCATGCAATGTTGGTCGTAGGAGCGCAATAAAACACGTCTTTCTTGGTTCGTAGTAGACAGTATATTGTTCATAATAAGAGACGTAACGAGGAGGTGCGTCACACACTACAAACTTAAAAAATATATTATTACTTCAAAGCATATGCACGAGTTTTAAAACAAAAATTTATAAACGGTTAATGAGAGATGATCCTGAAAGTTCAACATAATGTACGGAAGTGACATTTCACCACTACTACTATTTATCAAAAATATATAATATTTTATGAATTCAGTTTCTTTTTCTAGTTTTTTTTTTTATTGAAATCGCCTTTTACATCCAGGCAGAAATCAAAAATATAGGAATGTCAGTGAAAATATGCTGTCGTTAGACACCTGTGGTCATTGTGCATTCAAGTAGTTTTTCTTAATGTACACGAAAAGTAACTAACAAATAAGAGTTATTTTTTTTTTAATTTATTTATTTAAAGTCGCTTTACAACAGCAAAGGTCATTAGCGACCACAGTGGTTTACATACATTTATATAATTTGATAACTTTAAGGAAATTAAGTGTTCTTTCACAACCAAAATCGTTCAAACATTGTGTCAAATTATTCGGGAGATTACATAGTTTTTTCTCAGTCTCATAAACTTGACATTCCTCAAACAGATGATATACAGTTAAATCCAACCCACATTTGCATTTTGTTTTATTATTTTTTGTGATTAAATATATATGAGTTAAGTTGGTGTGTCCAATACGAAGTCTTGTGATGGTAACTTGATCTTTTCTACAGTTAAACGACAATGGAGTTTTATCAAATATAGACTTTCTCACTTTATACAATTTACTTGTGTTATTTATCTTCCATTTAGAATCCCACAGAAATTTAATCTTAAATTTAATGAACTTTTTTAAATCGGCAAAACTGGAACGCAAAGAATCATCTACGGTGGTAATAGTTGTTGCTTTTTTTGCTTCACTATCAGCTTTTTCGTTACCTGCTATACCCTGGTGACTTGGAATCCATATTATCTCAAAATTTATTCCATTTTTTAGAAGATCAACCATTTTTTCTTTTATTGTCATGATAATAGGATCAATATTTCTATCATTTTGTAGAGCTTGAAGACATGATTTGGAATCGGTATAAATTGCAATGTTTTTTGGTTTAGAGTCTCTGTATCCAAGTTCTAAAGCTTTGAGAATAGCGATAGCTTCACAACTAAATATTGTACTATAATCGAACAACCTAAAGCGATAACTATCATTACCAGATATTATTGCGCATCCAGATTTGCCATTCAAAACTGATCCATCTGTATAATAGGTTATGCTATCTTTGTGTTTATTATTAATTTCATAAAATATATTTTTGTATATGTAATTTGCGGTGTCATCTTTTAAATTTTTGGCTAAAATTAAGTTAATAGGAAATTCAAAGTTTTCCCATGGACCAAAAGTAGGTACCTTTTTAGTGAATAAAGATGGATACTTAAAGTTTATTTCGTTTAAATAATCAGCTACCCGTATACGTAGCGGTTTTGGTAAATTTGATCGATTTTGATATTCCCCATCTGTAGCTGAGGATTCAGTATAGTAATTATAGGCTGGATTTTGAGGCTGGGAGAGTATGTTTGCAGCGTAGGTTAGAACGAGTAATTTTCTTCTGTACCCAAGTGGCAATTCTTCAGCCTCTGCCAGAATACTTTGAATTGGGCTAGTTTTAAATGCACCTATGCTAAGCCTTAATGCTGTGTTTTGTAAACATTCTATTGAACTTAGAGTTCTTGGTCTGGCAGAATCGTATACTACTGCACCATAGTCGATTTTTTTGTCTAATTAACGCATGGTAAGTACTTAACAGGCATTTTCTATCAGCACCCCATTTCAAGGATGAAAGCTTTTTTATTATATTTAATCTTTTATAAAATTCTAACTTTAGCTTATTAATGTGATTTACCCAGTTCATTTTATGATCAAATGTAAGTCCTAATATTTTTAGTGTTTTTACTTCTTTGATATTATAATCATTAATAGTGATATGTTTATGTTTAGGCTTCTTTCTTTTATTTGTAAATATTGTATATTCCGTTTTAGTTTTAGAGAATCTGAGTCCTGACTTTTTAGACCAATCTTGAAGGTTGTCCAGTGAATTTTGAATCAAATTTAGAGTAGGTCCTAAAGTTTTTCCACTGCAAGTTATATATCATATAATCATCAGCAAATAAAAATCCTTTTACTGGTTTTTTAATAGACTGCAAAATATCATTAATTGCTACTAAAAACAAAATTACACTTAAGACTGATCCTTGTGGGAGACCATTTTCAAGAAGTACTGATTCGGAGAAAGTATCATTGATTCTTACTTTTATTGATCTGTTATTTAAAAAATTCTTTATAAATGATAAGGTGTTTCCTTTAATATTATGATTGTGTAATAACTTAAGTACCCTGTGTTTCCACACCATTTCATATGCTTTCTCTATATCAAGCGCAACTGCTACTAGGTAATGGTTATTTGTAAATGCCTTCGAGATTTCGCCTTCTAAGTTTACCAAGTGATCTGTGGTTGATCTGAATTGTCTAAACCCATACTGGTAAGGTGATAAAAAATTATTAACTTCTAAGTACCAACGAATTCTTCTACTAATTATCTTTTCCAAAATTTTTGATAAGTTACTAGTTAAGGATATTGGTCTGTAGCTAGCAGGCAAGTGAGCATTTTTCCCCGGTTTAAGTATTGGAACTACTAATGCTTGTCTCCAACAGTCTGGAAATAATTGATTTTTCCATATATAGTTATATAATTCAAGTAAATATTCAAGACCAACAAGTGGGAGTTGTTTAATTATATAATTTGGTATGTTGTCAGGCCCTGGGCTAGAGTTATTACTTTGAGAAAGTGTAAATTTTAATTCATGCATAGATATTTCCCTGTTTATTGGGTTAGAGTTATCGTTAATTGCAAAAACAGTATTTGATTCTTCGGTATTTTTCATATTAACAAAATCGTCATCATAGTTTTTAGAGCTTGAGTTCATAGCAAAATTATTCGCCAAAAGGTTAGTGGTATCTACAGGGTCATTTGTAAGTGAATCATCGCATTTTTTTAATGTGATGGTACCAAGGTTTGAACTGTGGGAGTTAATTTTATTAATTTTGTGCCACATTTCACCAACAGGAATATTGCTGTTAATAGATGAAATCCAATTATGCCAATAACTACTTTTACACTCTTTAAAAAGACGTCTACAATAAGCTCTTTTCTTTTTATAATCTATTTTGTATTTTGAATCCGTATCATTAAGTGCATGTTTTTTGAAAAGTCTAAAAGCTTTTTTTGTTTCTTTTAAGGCAATTTTACAGTCCTCATTCCACCACGGTACATTATTCTTTTTGAAGGATCCCGAGGTCTTAGGGATTGATTTATTAGCAGCGTCTATAACAACACTATTAAATTTTTCAACTATAAAATTTATCGTTAAATCTGAAGGGTTTTTTAAATCTACTAGTTTGGGTATATTTTTAACAATCTCATCACGAAACAAAGTCCAATCTGCTAGTTGTAATTTCCATTTCTGGGGAACTTTTTTGGGGTAATTATGTGTATATTTATATTGAACAACAATTGGAAAATGGTCGCTATCATACAGATCTACTAAAGCATTCCAATCAAAATATGAGACTATATCTTGAGAAGCTAATGTCAGATCAATATTACTGGTACAGCCCGTATTACTGTTAAAGTGAGTAGGTTGGCCGGTATTTAATAGAACTATATTATCATTTTCCTCAAGCCAGTTTGCTATAAGTCGTCCCCTAGAGTCGCATTTTTCAGAGCCCCAGTAAAAATGATGACTGTTAAAGTCGCCCAGTAATATGAAAGGTTTTGGTAATTGATTCACAAGGTCATTAAGGTCATTAGTATTTAATGGAGTGCTATTTGGAAGGTAAATATTGCACAATGTAACTGGAAAAGGAAATCTAATTTTGATTGCGATGGCCTCAATATTAGTATTAATGTGTATCTCTTCAGGTAATGTATGAGGTTGTATAAAAATAGTGACTCCACCACTAGCTCTGTTGCCAAAAGACCGGTTTTTAAAAAACTCTTTGTATCCATTCATTGAAGCACAGTAATTGGAAGTAAAGTTTGTTTCTTGTAAGCATATGCAGGTTGGATTTAGTTCATTCATTAACAATTTTAGATGTTCTAATCTTTTGAAATAACCATTAACATTCCACTGTACAATATTCATTACTAAATTTAAAATATCTGGGTATAAAAAAATAATATATAAAGAGTAGGTAAGTTTAGGTACTATGTAGAATAAATAATTTAAACTTCCATGTTATTAGAATCTGAGACTGTGTTACCTGTATAATTCGAATTTAATATTTCATGTAGCTTTTTAGTTAGGCGCGAACATCTGTTTTTTAAGGTCTTATTCATTTTAGAATGCAAGTAATTACACATGTGAATGAGGCCACTTATATCATCAGTATAGGAATAAACAATTTCTTTTATATTTTTTACACCTCGGCTACTGTCGAGTAAACTAATAAGTTGATCTATGTTTAAGGGCCATGTAGAACTGTATTCATACTCGGTTAAACTATTTTTGATGTCTATCCAAACGTTTTCTTCAGATCTCTGGTCAGTCTTTTTTATTTTTTTCTTAGGTTTAGATTTTGGTTCGGTCAAATCAAGTGAAATACTACTGCTCGACTCATCCGTTTCGTTTTCTCGTATATCCGAGTCATCTTCTCTAGTATAAACCGGTTTTACGAATTCAAATTTGGTGGATTCACTTGTGGTGGGAGAGTGGAGCCGTTTGGTACCCTTGTCTTCTTGAATTTGAGTATTTTTTTGTAGTTTTTGTACATTCGATGAGTGAACTTGGTCTCTTTTTTCATTTAAGTTTGACACTTTATCAATTACACTTGATGTTTGTGTAATAATTTCTTGAGAAGGTGGTTGCAAGGTCTGTGTATTTTGTGGACAGTTCTTTGCTAAGTGGCCCATCGTATTGCACGCAAAACACTTGAGGGAATCTGTAGATATGTAAATCCAATAATTAGTGTCTTCAAAGGTAATTTGAAATGATTCTGGTAAGCGTTCATCATCTTCTGGGGATACATATAACTGTCGTCGAAAACTTAAAATATGAGAGAAAACTGGATCATTCACCCCAACCTTCATAAAAGATATGGGGGACATTATGTTTATGTTCATCTCCTTTAATTTTCTTTCAATAACATGATTAGGTATAACAGGACACACGTTGGATAAAACTATGCGTTTATTTCGAGAAACTAATGGTTTAATTTCCAAAATGTTATTTTGCAAATATATTTTCTTCTTTCCTTCTATAAGATTATCAGCAGTAGATTTCGAGTCCAAATATATACATATTCGACCATTAGAAATACGGGAGATAAACCTGATAGATTTTGCTGGGATGATAGATGATAATGACACAAGATAATCTCTCAACGTTATTCCATCAATAGAATCTAGTACGATTGCTTGGTCTTTCTTGGGAAAACACACGGTTGATGTAACATTTGCGTAACTGGAATTTTTCTGACTGTTGGTTTGTTCATACATTGGGTTGGATGGGGACTGTGAGTACATTTTAGGGGCCCCTGTAGTTAGGAGTTACCCTTAATACTTCACTTTGTCGGCACTTATCTATTTAAAATTCTTGTATCGTAAATTAACTCGCTAACGCACCGAGCACAGTAGTATACGCGCGATCGCTGTGACGGTCAGCACGGCACTGTGAAATAAGAGTTATTGTTTTCATAATGGTATTCCACAACTATTTTATTGGGCACAGGTGCTGGCCAGACAGACGGCCGTAGTAAAATGAAACGTATTTTTTTTTAATTTTTTATACTACATTTTCATCTAAATAATTCCAACACATCTATATTTACACGCGTTCGTATTTTACTCTACTTTCCTCTAAGTGAACTGAGAATTTTCGCAATAATACTATGTATGTGAGTTGGGTTCGTCCCTGATAATGTTCATTGTCCCGGGATCGCTTCCCGGAAGCGACCGTGTCGGCAGCGCGCCGATTTATGTACCCCTATTTTGTATGAAATTGCGGAATAGATTTACAAAATGTTTCATTCATTTTGCGTTTGTATTGATGGAATTTTGTTTCTTAACATCAATTTGACAAAAAATCGCCATTTTTACGTTAATTTGATGTGTCCAATTGTAGCTAGGTATTTTTTTTAATTTTGTTATAGTTGGCTTACCTTAATAGTTATAAATCCACTCCTCCTCAGCACCTCTCGCAGAAACTTCAGTGGACCAACGAATACATTTCTGCTTCTTGAAATTACACGGTCAATCTCGGTGCCTGTTATATCACTGTCAACATCTAATATGATTTTTGGTAGAAATCAGTAGGGTGGTGCTACTTAAAGGACAGGCATGATTTACAAAACAGTTGCAGATTGGTAATTTTATCCTTTTAATTTTTAATTAGCCACTTTGGAAACTGCTTTCTTTTTTTGACCCTTTAATTCTACTGTATGAGATGAAATGAAAACTTTTATTCACAGTTGGTATTCTTATACACTTTGTGACGTCAAACGCTGGATGAGGGCGGCGCGGGTCCGGGCGAAATGACGAATCCTGGGGGAGGCCTCCGTCCGTGTGCGTCTCTCGGCTCATGAAGACAATAATCGTCCATTATCCACCAATGTCTTGATGTTGTCTAGAACTACTTTTCGGCTTTAAAAAACGAAACGAAAGTAGAACCCTAGGTAGACCGAGAGGAAAAAAGCCGGCGGCAAAAAACTCTCGGCACTCTTTTGTAGAAAGTGCTCATTATAGGCAAAGATTTAAATCTTTGATTATAGGTACAATTTGGCAGAAATACAGCTCTGCTATGACATGAATAAACAAACAGAAGACAGCTATTCGTGCTTGCCAATATCATGTCACAGCCAAGCTGCTTACATAGTGATTAATGTTTAATATTTGGAAATAGCCTGTGGAGACATCAATCCCAAGCTCTTTTATCATCTAAATAATCTTTGAGAGTAGCCTTATTTGCATAATGTTTCTTTGATAGTTCTTTTAAATTTATTAAACGTTAGGGATTGAATTGACTTTGGTATTTTATTATAAATACGTATTGACATTGCCATACATGATTTGGTGCTTTTAGCCAGCCTTAATTTAGGAAACGCTAAGTTATGGTCGTTCCTTGTCCTTAGAGAATATGCATGGTCATGATAAAGTTACATAAATATTAAAATTTAGTTAAAAAAGATAACCCGCCTTATCTTGGTACCCAAAATAAAATAAACCCAAACACACAGAGTTACCAGAGCGTTTAACAGGGGTGA
Source organism: Stenoptilia bipunctidactyla (assembly GCA_944452665.1). Classification (NCBI taxonomy): domain Eukaryota; kingdom Metazoa; phylum Arthropoda; class Insecta; order Lepidoptera; family Pterophoridae; genus Stenoptilia; species Stenoptilia bipunctidactyla. Next base: position 4,855,533 of record OX101730.1, read on the forward strand.
GTTATGTTTCTCGTGTTATGAAATTATATTATGTACCTATAAGTAGGTATTTCTTTTTATTATTTGAAATTTTATAATCAGTGTACAATATAATATGCCTAAGTTATGTAGGTATATACTATTAATTTTATCTCTGTATTATATACTATCTGAAATATTCCTTGTCTGGGTTTTTATCTATATGTGTATTTTATAACGACCGGCTGGTGTAGCGGTAACATACATTGCATTCTATGCCAGAGGTCCTGGGTTCGAATCCCGGCGGCGGCGGATATTTGTGTGATGAACACAGATATTAGTCGTCAAGTCATGATTATTTAAATTTATTCTAATAAAAAATATGTATTTATTCAATATGTATCTTTATATATTTCTGAAGTATATCAGTTATCTAGTATCCATAACACAAGTTCTTTAAGGAACTTAATTTGGGCTAGATTATATTGCGTGAGTGTCAGAAATATTTATTTATATTTTATTTATTTATTTATATTTTTGGTTCCCCCTAGTTTGCTACATAGTATCTCATATTACACGCTTTTCTTAGTTTGGGGCCATGTAGTAGTGGGATTGTTCGGGGATTAAAAACAAAAACAATCATTCTGTAATATAGACCCATTTAAAAATAGAATTTGATTGATCGATTTGAATAAAAACCAATACACTCGAAATTTAAAAGCTTGCTTTCAATCAAATCAAAAAGCAACGAGATATTGTTTATTTATTTAACATTTGATTTCAACTCTCTTTTTTATTCATATTTATAAATCTGTGGTATAAAGTCAGTTAATTTTCATATTCTAAGACATTCTATAAATACAACAATGCCACAGCATAGTTATTTCAAACTCGTTTTCCATTTAAAAAAAAGTAAGTCCAAAGCATCTGCGACTTTATGTCTGAAGTGGTTAGAAGTGAAAATTCTTTTTAGTTAAAAGAGAATGAAACAAATATAAAATTCTATGCAGTTGAGTTTTAAATGCATTGCTGTGGTTATTACCACTACCATTGGTCATTTCTAATTTAAATTGGATTAAATATAACATTCTGCGGTATGAAAAAAATATTAATGGGTTATTTCTCCGGAGAGAAAATGGTCTTTGGGTTTGTATCTGTAACTATCAAACGTAAATGCTTCAATGTTTTTTGGATACAGTTTTGCTTTATCCCTTACTAGTGCTAAATTATATTTTTACATGAATTGCAGTCTAGATATAAAATAAAAAAATAATATTAATATTTCAAAGTTTTTGCATTTAAATTACTCTAAAAAATAAAAAAATAATAATTAATTTAAAATTTTTTTTCATAGATACATACATACATAACTTCACGCCTGTATCCCGTATGGGGTAGGCAGAACACCAGAGGTAATAAAACCATCTGATGTCACGTTTGACAAATTTGGAGGCATTATAATAGTGGAGAGAGACTATTGCAGTGACAGGGGGTCAGCCTATCGCCCACAAAAAAGCCTCCCATAACACCTCGGTCCCTTAAATGACTTTTACAGTATGCCCGGGAAGAGAAGCAGCTGGCACATTCTATGTTTTTCTTTCGCTTCCAGTCCAGCATAGAAAAATATTTTTTTATATATTTTTTAGAAGAATATAGAACTTATATTTTTTTAAATTTCATTTATTTAAAAAAATATAAGTTGGTTCTCCTGATTTATATGGCGCGTCCGTTTGCCATTTTCCGGAACATGTATGAATGAAATTAAATTATAATTATATCGAAAGGTAATGAATTGACCTTTTACAAATAAAATTTATGTGAAAACAACAACATTATTATTTAAAAAAAAAGTTAAGAAGTTTCCGCCGTATAATACTGATTAATATGGCATAAGCTGCGATTCACTGTATTTGGTCTGATAAATAAATTAGGGATATTATAATTAGGGCTATATATGCATGGAGAAGCAAGTCTTGCTTCAAACGAGCTGGAAAGAGGATGTGCAACTAAGTGGCTTAGATCCTGATGTCACGAAGACAAATACCTGATTAATTTGTGAATGGTTTCGGTGGCATTCTGATTACAATGCCTTCTTTATGAAATTTATTTTAAATTATTAAAACTTTAATTAATTTGTATTTCGTATGATGCTATTGGGTTATAGATTCGTTTAGAAAAATAACAGTGAAGTCTGTGTATGATAAGTTATGATTGTAGGCAATTTTTTGATTCATCTGTGCCTGATTCATATGATCAAACCACCTTAGGAATCAAAAAATAAATAAGTTTTATACCTTTCCATGAAGAAAGGAGCGCTTCTATTGCTTATATAAAAACGTCTGTTATAACAAATTGCCTTGAAACATATTTTACGCAGGTTTCAGTAAATGTACCATAAAGACTTGCCATTGGACTCTAGGTCTTATAAGAGTCACTAAAACATAAAAGGACACACAAAAATATATCTGAAAATAAAAAAAATACAGCTTTTTTCGAAACTTGTACTACAAGAATCAACAAAGTCTTATTCACCTGGACATAGAGTTTTTAAACATCGATATCTTGAAAACTACCATAAAAAACCAGTCCCTCATTGGAATATAATTATGTTGTGTGGTATATCTTTTTTTATATAAACATGTGCAACAGAGCTAAAACTGAAATATAATTTTGACCAGATGAATCAGTCATAGGATGAAATTTTAGAGAAATATCCATTGGATAGTTTTGAAACTTTCACGCTAAAATGGCTTGGGCGGAGCTTGTATACTTTTTAACTTCTATGTTCAACAAGTCATATCCAAAATATTATCTCTACAGTAGGTAGAAAGAGCATGACAAATAAGGGAAATAAATAATAGTACTAATAAGTAGTAGAACAAACTAAATTTAAAACGTGGCTTAATCTAAATGGCCGAATCAATGAAACCAATTAAATTGAGAAGTATACATTAATAAATTTCTTGAAAATTCAGGTATTTTATTTCCCAAATTTAAAATAGTTAAATAAAATCTGTAAACCTGTTTATGGCCTACACCTCTTTGTTTCATAGTAATTGTAATGTTTTTTTTTATATATTGCTGTCAAATACCTATCGTTATTTCAGTAATGACGTATTAAATAACTGTTTTTGAAGATCGACTTCTCATAACGACTTCCTTGTTTTTTCTTTTCTTAGCATGTGTGTGTTGAGATTGAGGAAAAACGTTTGACATAACACAAAACGTACAAAACGAGTCACCGTAAGAATACAATTTTTTTGGCATCAACGTCACTTTTAAGGTAAGATTAAAGGTACAGGTAAGTTAATTAAAACATCCACTTACTACTCCATCGAAAGTTGTAACTGAATCTGATTTCAACTTCCTCGATTTGCAATTTTCCAGCCCTTAGGTTTAATCACATTCAATTATTGTCGGGCTCATGCACCGAAGTGAAAACCTAAAATGACTTGTGTTTAAGAATATTCTAGATATCTTAACGTTTGACTATTATTGAAGAACACATCATGCAACATATTGGTCTGTTCTTAATGTGGCTTAATGTGGGGTCTTATTTTTCTCATAATTTCTATTGCAAAGTTACTATGATAGAGTAGCAAACAAATGCTTGCAACCCATAAATATTTTTTGGACTGAAATTTACTACCATTTTTCCCTATAAAAAAGTCATCCGTCTCCAGAAAATAAGCTTTAAAAGTTTAGCAACAATGTAGAGATGCAAAGACGTTAAACCATAACACGTTGAGCAAAAACAAGCAGATTGTGTCCTGTCTAGAAGTTAAAGAAGTTACCCAGTGATGCAAGTTATTAGTCAGTCATATCTGTATTAGACGTATAAAAGTGTTATTTATGACTATTAAAAATTTTGTGATTGAATTACAGGCCAAAGTTTTCAACGTAGAAAACTTAATTTCCTTGGTAGGGCTTTCGCGTTATTTCTCGGTCAGAATGCAGACAAAGCCAGGCTTAATGAGTTTACTCGCTTTACAGTTCCATGGAGATTTTTAATGGAATTCCGAAGATAGATTCAAAGGTTTTATCTTTGCCAGTTTTCTATCTTTCATTGGGAGGGGAGATAATGCTGAGGGGTGGAAATTGTAACATGAAATTTTAGTACGTTAAACAAAATCGTGTATTTCATCATTATTACCGATTTTGATTTAAACAAAAATGTATTAAAAATTAATAATATGTACGTATTTGTCGTGATTCTGGTTTTTTTTAATGTATTTGTGTAGTGGTAACATACATTGTCTTCTATGCCAGAGGTCCTGGATTCGAATTCCGGCGGCGGCGGATATTTGTGTCATGAACACAGATATTAGTCGTCAAGTCATGGATGTTTCTATGTTTATTTAAGTTTATTCTAGTAAAAATATGTATTTATTCAATATGTATGTTTATATATTTCTTAAATAAGTATATCAGTTATCTGGTATCCATAACACAAGTTCTTTAAGAAACTTAATTTAGGCTAGATAATGTTGTGTGAGTGCCAGAAATATTTATTTATTTATGACCGTAATATGTTTCATATAAATAATAATTATAAATATAAATATTTAAATATTATTATTTATATTTATAAGCATTTAATCCGCTTTGTGATAAATCATCGCAAAATTATAGCATTATAAATATTCAGAGACAGTGGTTGGCACTTAAGAATAAATGATGTAAACAACATGAATCACATGACTACAAAAAAAAACGATTTAAGGACATATTTCTAATATTTTTTACAAAAAAGTATCAACAAAAAACAAAAGTATCAAGATGGCACGGTATAGTCACATATACGTTCTGAAAAACGAATGTTTCATGGTCTTAGAGTCTTTCAAGAAATCTGTAACATTTCTTCAGGGAAGTTGGATTATATTTAATGTTATTCAATATAGGCATTAAATTCAAGGTTGTAATCTTTTGGAATTTAAGATATATACTTTTTAATGGAAAATTGGAAAAAGAGAAGAAAACCTTATACAAAAATATAACTTAAACAAAAACATCGTAGTGCAATTTTAAATTTTATAAAATTTACTATTAAATAAATAAATAATAATAATTAGTAAAATCCCCAGACAATCACACCAACTAAAATGGCCCCAAATTAAGCAGAGCTTGTGGTGGGATACCATGTAGCGAACTAGGGGAGACTTGAAGCATATATAGATAATCGTCCAGACCCGGAACATTTTTTTTCATGTTCCATGCGGGAATCGAATCCTTTAATACCCCTTTTATAAATATAAGTGATATAATATATAACAAGTTGGGTGGAAGCGAAAAAATGTGCCAGCTGCTTGTCTTCCCGGGCATACTATAAAAGTCAGTAAAGGAACAGAAGTTTTAAGGGCGTTATTTTGGGCGATAGGCTGACTCCCTGTCACTACAAAAGTCTCTCCCCATTTTAATAATACCACAAAATTTTGTCAAACGTGACATCAGATGGTCTTATAACCTCTGGTGTTCTGCCTACCCCATAGGGGATACACGCGTGTCGTTATGTATGTATGTATGTATTATACTATTCAGCAAACACAATCTATATATTGTTACTGGACACAGTAAATTATTTTTTCCTAATCCCGGAATTCATTTAAAAGAACCGAGTCCAGGTCCTCTAAGTAGTATAACGACTGACACGAATCCATTCCAACAAATACGTTGAGTACAGGCTTCTTGAAAAAGGGTCACTATACATATTACGAGTTAAATATTTTCATAGTTGTATAACTATTATAACTGTTAATTCGCTCTCAGTCCAGCATGTACTGGGAGCGAATTAAAAAACATAGAAATAAAAACATAGAATGTGCCAGCTGCTTCTCTTCCCGGGATAGGTACTGTATAAGTCAGTTAAGGGGCAGAGGTTTTATTGGCGTTTGTGCGGGCGATAGGCTGACTCCCTGTCACTGCAATAGTCTCTCTCCATCATTATAATACCTCGAAATTTGTCAAATGTGACATCAGATGGTTTGATGGCCTCTGGCGTTCTGCCTGCCCCATAAGGGATACAGGCGTGAAGTTCTGTATGTATGTTGTATAATATGTTTTTGCAGGTCGTGATTTTTGCAAATATATTTATTTCCACATCATCACATCTCTTTGTGATAAGCCCACTGCAGGGCTATGAGTCTCTTCCCTGGGTGACGAAGAGGTTAAACCACCAAGCCGGCCCAGTGCTGGTCGGTGGATGGCAGAATTTTCAGGGCACTGAAATTTCTTAAAACAAATCATAATAATAAATCATTTTATTTCTTTACATGCATATAATATTGTAAGTAAAACTCCTTAAATCTGTGTTAGTAATTATGGTAACAAATCATAATAACAAGTAGATATACCTTATGTTTCTCATAACATTGAATTTAATAATAAATGTCAGCAAAAAATCCAAAATTTTAATTTAAAAGATGCACAAGGTTTTGATTACATTGCATTACAAACATTAAATAAAAATAAAATAAGTAGGTAATAATAGTACCACAATGTCAGTAATTTAAAAACAAGATAAAATAAGGAATCGGATAAGTTCAGTTAAATGTATTCAAAGTTCATGTTTGTAAAAATAATAAAGCATTTACGTATCTTAAAGATAATGGCTACTGTGTACAAGTATACAGCACCCTGGACCGACCGCTTAACGTGCCCACGGAGGTTGCAAATAGAAACAAATGATCGGTAGTCACCCATTCTTGTACCGAACCAGCCAATCATTGCTGAATCTATAATAACGTTTGTATTGTAGATTTATTAGTGAGTATGAGTGGGAATTAAGGGAGATGCTAGACAGGTGATAACACTATGCGACTTACATTCATATGCACGCACAATAATAGTATAATATCTGCACGCCCGCGCATTTTTATTTGTATTTGTTTTATACTTAATACATAAGTAAAATCAAGTATTTCTAGTTGTAAATTTATTACATATTATTTGTCTTCTTTAGTAAATAAGTATTTATCTCTGCTTAATATATAGATAAAACTAGTTATAAGTACAGAATAAGAGGAATTGCAACTTCCAGACGAACCAGCCATGGTTCAACTTTTTTTTTTTATTTACTTGTAAATAACTGTAAAATGTAATTAAATAATTAAAAATATACACAGTCGCCCTGCTCTAAGACAACCTCATGGTTTGATTTAGATATTATGTTTAAGTTTGTGAAAACTCATATCTTTCAACTAAAATACATCACTACAATTATAATTAATCCATAGTATTTTATTGAATCTATTGAATTTGATAATGTAATACTATTAAAACACAGGAAATTACATTTACCAAAATTCATGACATCATTCACATCTACAAAATACGCTGCCGGCCTATTATTCCAAGCACCTAACGAGTGAAATTGAATAATTATTTAAACAACATGAAATTCACAGCTAATCGAAATAATAGGGATCCGAAACAAATATTAATTAATGTTTGTAGTTCATCCTCGCAATCAGGCAATGCCGTGTGTATCCGAATATCGTGGGGAATTAAATTTTGTTCGAAATCCAATTAATCTAGATCTAAGTTCGCTAAGGTTTTAGCTGCACTACGGAGATATAACTATTTCAACTTTATATAATTGAAGAATGTGTTAAATAAAAATTACCCGACCAGGATTCGCAATATAACGTTAAATAAAAATGTAAATAAAATGTGTTAAGCAATTTCGAGGCGTACTGCTGGCCTATGGCAGACCCCTGTAGCTCAGTGGAAGAGCACTCGTCCGGCAAACGAGAGGTCCCAGGTTCAAGTCCTGGTCGGGTATTTTTTATTATCTTTCTAATTATACGGGGTGACTGGTGGGTTAAAGAACTGATTACGCAACGCATAACCACACTAGCGTTGGCAGCGATCCGCATATGTAAAGTAAATAGTAACATTACTTTTTTATTTATTGGGAATTCTAGTAAAAAATTAGGTACCTAGCTACTTTTATGACCAGAATCGAATACAGTGTGTTCTTCTTTAATACCTAAAATTTTTCACCAGTCACCCTGTATAAATGTGAAAGTTTGGATGGATGTATGGATGTTTGTTCCTCCATCATGACAGAACGCCTCAACATATTTAGATTAAATTTGGCATAGTGACGGTAAACAGTCTGGAATAACGATATTCCATTATAAAAGCGTTATGAGATTACTGCAGTGAGCGAGCTGTGTGAATAAAATGTCCAAAAATTCATTATTGTCTTAAGTTTTCGCGATTCATACTATTAAATAAAACACTTTTTAACCGGATTTATCGCGTATATTTACATTTTAAATTTTGACTCGACGTTTCGGTGTCTTTGCAGACCCCGTGGTCACGAGCGACTGAGGTGACAAGCGTCGGATTGATAGATTGAAAAAGTTATACATCGCTCGTCGCTCGTGACCACGGGGTCTGCAAAGACACCGAAACGTCGTCGAGTCAAAATTTAAAATGTAAATATACGCGATAAATCCGGTTAAAAAGTGTTTTATTTGTCCAAAAATTTATTATTATTTTACTATTTATTATCAAATTCTTGTATACTTCAGAAATACTTCAAGTAAGCCAAAAACTTTGTTTTGTCAAAATTTTCGTTTCTTTTATTTTTTAATTCAAACGATCAAACCTCATGGTTTTTAAAATAATGAAAAACGAGAGATTTAATGGCGCCCAACTGTTTTGAATACTTACCTATGTAATACCCATGCTGTTGGTTGGGTAATTTTAACTGACTATTGTAAAATCAGGCCTTAATTCATTTCATTTTTATCCAGTCTCATTTTAAATTATGATTTTAAATTAATATAAATGAAGTCGTAGTGGTGCCATGGTTCCTGTGAGCAACGTTCGGTGCGGTCGGTACTTCCGGCGACTTCTGTGCTTCGGAGTGCACGTTAAGCAGTCGGTCTCGGGTGCTGTATACTTGTATATAGTAGTCGGTACCTCATTACAAAGAGTTGTGATGATGATGATGATGATGAAAAACTATCAAGTTTTGCATCTTCAGCCTGAATAAAATATGATATTATATTAGGCAGTGGGCAAACACTGCGGAACAACCCAACCCTTGAATTCCTATATTTGAAATTATCGAACTAGAACCATCGAGTTGTTTATTAGATTAATATCCACGTTTTGAATGAGTTAGTGTTCTAAAGAGTAACAAGCTGAGTAAACCTTTAACAAAATTTTGTGATATTGACAAATTTTGACGCTCTTTGCTATTGTACTAGTTGGTTAGCTAGTCGACATTTATTCATTACAACGTATAAAACGCGATCGAATAATTTCTCAAGGGTCGTTACGTCACATGGTCCTGCGTTTCCAAAAGTATTTCTGAATGACAACATTACAGCCTTACTAACAAACTGGCTGGTTCAAAAAAGCGGAGAACATACATAATTTCACGCCTGTATCTCTTATGGGGTAGCCAGAACACGAGAGGCTTTACAACCATCTCATGTCATGTTTGACTATGGAGGTATTATAATGATGGACAAAGACTATTTTAGTAACAGGGGGTCAGCCTATTGCCTACAAAAATGCCGATAAAACCTCTGCTCCTTAACTGATTTTTACAGTATGGCGTACCTGGGAAGAGAAGCAGCTAGTACATTCTGCGTTTAATTTCGCATGGAAAAACGCGGATTATATCATCACTTGACCAGATTACACGGTTTATTCTATTTATAAGTGGTCACTTGAGAACCTTACAGTACCAACGTCCATTGGTAGTTTGACCTATAATTTCAACCTTTGCTACTTCAATATTTTGGACTTTATGGGTGATTTTGGGTCACCTGATCATCCAATATCTTATTTGATCCCTGACGAATCAAAACTCTGACCATAATTATCGCATTGCATTCATTTGGTGATCGAAGAAAAACATAAATTAACTTGGAGCAATTGACCTTAAAATCATCATAATCACAACTCCGTGTAATGAGCCCACTGCAGGGCTATGAGTCTCTCCTCTAGGTGACGAGGAGGTTTAGGCCGTAATCCACCAAGCTGGCCCAGTGCTGGTTGGTGGATGTCAGATATTTCAGGGTGCTGAAAGGGCTTCTGACAATCTCTAACGACTACTGTATACAAGTATACAGCACCCGGGACCGCCCGCTTAGCGTGCCCTCCGAAGCACGAAAGTCGTCGTGAGAAATGAATGGTCGGCGGTCACCCATCCTAAAACAGGCCGCACCGAGCGCGCTTAACCTGCGGTATCGTTTGATATGCACAGTAACCACGGCGCCACGACGACTTGATACCTTAAAATAAATAGTTTAAAAACTATTAAGCCCAAAAGTAATTTTTCGCAAGTTTGAGCTGAGAACTAACCAACAGACACAATAAGCTATTTCTGTTTGAAGGTACACAGGTACTGCCATAAATCCTATTTTAATCGCTTTAATTACTAAGTTCAAGCATAGTTCGTAGTTCAGATAATAAAAATTACGGAACTAAAATCTTTTTCTGATTTATTTCGAAAACGTTATTGATATCTATAAACCTAGGTATCGCTTAAAATAGGTAAATCTTTCTCTCGTTTGGCAGCTTTCTTGATATATAAAATATCTGAAGTTTATGAACCTGCAAATATATTTATATGGCTTCGCTTCTTTGATATGCATCTTGAAATAACTCGAATTTACTATGGAAATCATCGAGGGTTTTACTAAAAGGGAAAAAACCCGCTGCCTTATCACGTAACTTGCAAGAGCAAAGCGATGGCATGTATTGCGCAAGATTTGCTAAAAAAGGACTAATTCGTATTACGTTTCAGCAAAAACAAAGCCATAGCAATCCGATGACTGTGCTGCCTCTATCGTACAATCGATGTACTAAAAGTGCATATAATCCCTTTGACTTTTCTTTCGCAGAAAAGTACATACTTTTCGTGTGTACTTTTCTGGGAAATTTTAAGGATGCGTTTCCAAAAAGGCTAGGTATCGAATTCTACTACTACATGTATAAGATTCACGCACACAAGCGTGCCGTGAAAAAGATGAAAGGTTTTGAACAGTTTTGATACTTTAGTTTTAAATAAATATGTGCAAATTATTTTATTAAAACGGGTAAGATTAATTAAAGTGCTCGGAAAGTTTGAGCTCGTTTTATTCGTTATGATAAAACCTCACCATCGAACCTGATGAGCTGGTGGTACACTTGAGGGCTTCTACTGGAATTCCTATTCCTAGGCATGTCAAGTTCGAGTTCATTTTGTTTGTTAGGACGAGACCTTACCATCAGTCCTGGTAGTGGAAGCTGAAGGTATGCCTTGAGGTGCTACTAGAACTCGTAGACGGATAGAGCTAGGCATGTCGAGTTTGGGTTCATTTTGATTCTTAGGACGAGACCTTACCACCAGTTCTTGTAGTGGGAGCTGAAGGTATGCCTTGAGGTGCTACTGGAACTCCTAGAAGGATATAGCTAGGCATGTCGAGTTTGGGTTTATTTTGATTCTTAGGACGAGACCTTACCACCAGTTCTTGTAGTGGGAGCTGAAGGTATGCCTTGAGGTGCTACTGGAACTTCTAGAAGGATAGAGCTAGGCATGTCGAGTTTGGGTTCATTTCTATTCTTAGAACTAGACCTTACCACCAGTTCTAGCAGTGGGAGCTGAAGGTATACCTCGAGATGCTACTGGTACTCCTAGACGGATAGAGTTAGGCATGTCGAGTTTGGGTTCATTTTGTTTGTTGAAACGAGACCTCACCAACAGATCTTGTAGATGAAGCTAAAGGTACCTACAAGGAACTGGAATCTATAGGCGGGTAGATTTGGTGGAATCAGGTTTTCATATTTTAAAAGAAATAATAAAATTTGTGGAAATTTTTTAAATAAATAATTTATTTTGTTGTAGTTTCAATGTACAAAAATACCTTTTTTAATTTAATCAATTGAATGTTAATCATATAATGAAGTATTTACTTACGTTACGTTCTTTCTGTCGTATTTAACAATAGTAATACGATAACGTACTAATTTTAGTTTTATATTTATCAAAATATTTATTAATATAGAAAATACGAATGGTAGATTTTTTTTCAAATAAACAGAAAGCGTAAAAATATGTGTACATTGACTGTAATTAATCACATTCTGAATTAGGTTGTCTCTTGAAGCAGTAGATTTATATCAGAGGACTTATACAATCAATTCTCTTCAAAAAAACCACCTTCAACTACAGAAACTTATTTTATCTTACAGTAGCCCGCCGCTTGCGTCCAATTCGGGGTAATATAGGTCCCTTTTCTTACTTAAAGTTTTTCAGAATACTATTAATACATAATAAAATATATGTTTTTAAAAGAAATCTTGCTTCGGTATGTCGCAAATTAGTAGGTACATTGTTCCTCCTTGCCAGCTTCAGTCATAACATATTTAGCCGTTTCCTTCCACCAGCAACATATCGCATCATGTTTGGTTTGGTACAGCCGAACAGGCATTGGTAGCACATTTAGGTAACAGAGAACGGTATTAACTTGAGTAAAGAACCTATAGTCATTATACCAGCCACTGCCTCCTCATTCACATTCATCTTAGTGTCTGAGTCACTGGACGATTTTAACTCAAACTATTTTATGTGCTACGACTCTTCTACCAGAAATTGGGACCGGACCGTCGTTTGTAGTGATGTTTTTAAAAATTTTAATATTCACGGTGAGAAATAACGAAGGTGGGTAGTCTTCGAATTGGCAGTAACAATTGTGGCAATAAACTAAATATTATAGATTACGTTCTAGTTCTGCTTTGTTCTCGTCAAATTTTACATTTGATTTGGTAAATAAGTCCCAGTGGTTAAAGTTTATTTCTTAAAACATAAAATATATATACGAAAGTACACATTTTACCTGTGCTGTGAAGTGATAAAACTTAAGTGATATAACTAACAATGGCCCCTAAAACTGGCTGCGGAGCCTGTGGACGTTTCCTAAATGCCTCTGAAGCAGCCAAATGTGTCAAATGTTCGGGGCTGTACCATCGATCCTGCGTTGGAATACCGGACTCAGCTAGAACCGTTTCGTCATGGTTGTGCCCTAGCTGCAAACTAAGGGTTCCTAAAACTAAGGATAACGCAGAAACTCCAGTTAAACCTATGGCGGAGGATTTCATTACTGATACTGAATCATCACCTATAGCGGGATCTCGCTGCGCGACCGAATCCTGCAGGCTGCGCGCGTGCGCCGGGGCGCTGACACCTCTGAGCTGGGGCTACCTTCCCCTGTTCAACCATTTTATATAAACGAGAGACTATCGAAAGAAAATAAACACGTATTTCATGAAGCTCGTGAATTTGGCCGACGTGCAGAATGGAGATATGTGTGGTCTAAGGACGGTCGCATATTTGCACGAAAAAACTCTGATAGCACAGCTCATCGCATTAGGTCTGAAAATGACATAAAACGAATTCGTTCGTCTCGGTTGGGTCAGATAAATAAAAGAAAGTTTTTGTTTTTTAATTTGGTTAATCTGAATAAGTCTAAACTTGGTATTGTTTGGATTCATCTTGGATTTAATACTTATACAAGACAGCTCCTAATAATCTATCCGTATACACAATTAAGAATTGTCTTTTATATAAAAATATCTTTAATATTTATTCCACTTTTGGCGGTTTATACTTAGTGTTCATAAATTTTTTCAAAGACCAGAAATCAATTTTAGTATATATTCATATAAAACGAATAAGGGTATTTTTATGGTATGTTTTTATGTATGTTTTTAGTAATTTTATATGCTTTATTTTTGTTATAGTGAGTCAATTTAATTATTGTAGGCACATATCTAGTTTAGGAGTTGAATCGTATTTTTTAGGGCAACTATCATTTATAATAAAGGTGTTTGAAGTTTATGTTAACATAAAATGGTTAATTTATCTAGTTAGGTTTTTGAAAAGACTCTTGAGATATGTTTTTACCAATAATATACTATATTTTTTGTACTTTATATGTTAAGTCTAATTGTGTTTTGTGAACAGATTCTATGTTTGAAAGGTGAAATAATCTTAGTCTATTGTAGGGATAAAGTTTATATTGAATGTTTGAATGAAAATAAGTATGTTTATTTTGTTTGCACTGCAGTACCAAAAACACTCATGTTCTATAAAGTTTTCCCATGTAAAGTTAAGTTTATCATAAATAACTCTAAGTATTATACAGGGTTGTTTTGTAGGCACTTGCCAAATTTAAATATTACGTACTTTGATATAATACGAATAACCTGCATTTTTATTTTAGTATCGCTCAGTAGAAAAAAAGTAAAGATATGGCACCTTGATTTGTTTCACGAATAGTCGTTATTGATGAACGCCCTACACACAATACGATACTATGACGCGGCACTTTATTGATTACGTTTAATAATACTACGAAGACTTAGTACTACAAGATGTTTTGTCGCGCGCCAAAACATGTTAACGATATGAGGTTGCAAGGTCACACTTTGAGTTCAGTAGTTATGCATACCTACAGGCAATAAAAAAAGTTACCTACATAAGTTACGTACAATCTTTTCTTCTTGTTTAATAAGTGATCAAAATGCATACCATTTTTTCTCCAGGTAGAGTCTAGCACGTTTTAACACATTTTCATGGGCTTTATTTAGCACTGCAGTGTCATTTTGTTAAATTCACACACTATTTGGTTTTTTAAATCAGAAAGGCTTCGAGCTTCGTTCTGATAAAGGATTCCCTATTTGTAAACATTATCGATAGTTAGCGACGACTCACTGTCTAATAAACACATGCGGCGCAGGTTTCGCGGGCTCTCGCGAACGCAGCTGCGTTACGCACGCTGCGCGTGCACTTCCGCCGAGGATGCGCGAGCGACTGAAGGTCATGGCAACAGACAAGTGTTTCCGGGTTTGCGACGGCCCCGCCGGCCGGTTTCGTTCACGTGAGAACATGTCGGTATCTTACCTGCTCGATGTAATCAGGCCTGGCTCACTCCGCGCGGTACATCCGTTATTTACCTACAGCGAAGCGCTCCGCCAGCGCATTTCGAATGGGTCGTGTGTCACGCGCGCGCGTTGTAGATACCTACCTAATAGCACTCACAGTAATTCTATGATCGAGGTCGCAAATAGTATTTAAAAATGGACATAAAAAGGAACAAATATTCAATTAGATATGTTTAGATTTGATTATGTTCAATTTAGTAATCAAAACATAGGTAGTATTACTAATTATTCGTCGTAACTTTTTTTTCATTTTGTACTTTAGGTAAGTTGAAATAATATTTTTTACAAAGGTAGAATAACAGTAATACCTACATCGGTAGATACTTAATTACAAATAAGGATATTAATTATTCTTCACTAGGCAGCAACCCTAACAGCGTAAGAAAAGATAAGAGGCATGCGATAGAAAGAGACAAAACTTCTAGGTATATAAATTTTCAGGTACGTAATGCTGTGCGAGCTGAATTCCACCGTATCGCGTCGTAGCAAGACTCGAATTTAATTAGATCTTCTTGCGGAGTAATTCTTCTGTACCAACGGTACTCTTACTTATTCTGTGATGTAATGGCACTTATTGTCAAGAGGATACGATTGTTTTTTGAAAATTTGACGTCTGTGATGTAATTCATTCGGTTAAACAAGTTGTACCACTGCGCGTAGTCTTTATAGTATTCATTCGTAAAATAATATGACCATGTTGTGCTTAACATTTTAGTGAATAATATGAATTTCCGTGTAAAAAAATAACTATTTTTTTTTGCAGAAATGGTTTCTATGAATGATACTTATTACGTAAAAAAAATTTCGTAGATGTTGTCAAATGAACCCTGTATATGTATTATGCACGTATCGATTATCTGTTATATATTAATAATAATAATAATATATGAACCTAGCACCGAGTACACTTAATGTTTTAAATAAATAATAATAATAATAATTTTATTTTCATTAAAACAGGTTTTACAGGGTTATCATCTGGGGCCCTCTGTTTAGCTCAAAATGACTGTGTTACAGGGTCCCGCTCTTCCGTACATTATTTTACATACAAGTTATATTTACTAATTTTACAATTATATACAAAAAAAGAAGAAAAAAAACAAGAATAATAATAGTAATGAAATGAAATTTATACATAAATGGCAAATTTTAGCTCGTAAAAATAACATTATATGTACATTATATTATACATTTACTTTTTATGTAATGACACTTTTTATGAAATGTATAGCATACTTTATTTATTTGAATACATTATATTACACAAGCTTCACTTTTATTTACCTACAGCTGTCAGTTTCAGGCTTGTTTGGTATGAGCTTTGTACATTTATATCACATAATATCATTTTATAGTCATGGTTAACAAAAATATTTATTTAAAATTAGCTCTTTATAATGCTGGTTCCTTACGAACTTCTCAAAATGACCTGATTGTGGCTGTAGACTCCCATACTCCAGATATACTTGCAATTAACGAATCCTGGATGAGGCCGCGGGAGGATGCTCTAGCTCCGTCAATTCCAGGGTACCGATTACGTCATCTTCCTCGACCTTCTAGCATGTGCAATGGCAGAGGCGGCGGGGTGGGATTTTACATAAACAATAATTTAAAGGTACGAGTTTTATCTCATCCACAGGCCCCTGTTGAACAGATGTGGTTATCTCTATCGATTAATGGCACAAAATTATTGGTTGGTATTGCGTACAGGCCGCAGTGGGTCAGCGTCGATGTATTTTTGGATGCTCTTACAGACTCAATACTGGCTTTTGCTACCTTTAAGCACATTGTGTTGATGGGAGATTTTAACATCAATATGATGGATTCAAACGCTTGTTCTACCAAAAAACTTATAGAATTTCTTAATTCAACTGCTTTAAACCAAATTGTTTTTGAGCCAACTCATTTTACTAGCTGTAGTGAAACGCTTATTGATGTGGTGTGCACAAATGTGAAAGTTAGAGAAATCTCACTTGACAATATAACAGCATCCTTGGGCCATGCAATGTTTAAATTTACTCTCACTTTTAAAAAGGAAAATTTTATACCTAGAACAGTCATTTACAGACCTCTCAAAAATATTAAACTAGAAATGTTTGAAAATGACCTACGGTCCTTACCATGGGAGTCTATTTTACATATTGGGAACGTGGATGATATGGTTGAAATGTTTAACTTTTGTGTTTTTCAACTTTTTAACAAACATGCGCATGTAAAATCTTTTGTATTAAAATATAAATCGTTGCCTTGGATTACCCCGACTATAAAAGAAATGATTAAATTACGTAAAACTGCTTTTTATAAGTATCGCAAGTTACAAGGAGAACAGCATCTACAATATTATAAAGAAATTAAAAGATACGTAGCCGCAGCCATTAAAAATGAAAAAAAAAGCTTATTTTAATCAACAAGTAAATTGCCATAAAATGAACTCAAGGATTTTGTGGAGAAATTTAAAGAATAATATTAGTTTTTCAAATAAAAATATAACCTTACCTGGTGATTTAAAAGATCCAAACATAATTAATAGACATTTCCTTAATATTCCTATTAACGTTCCTTTGTCACAGATTACTTATTTCGAGTTTCACCGATTCAATAACTCTGTGTTTGAACTGAAGCCGGTGTCTGAACAGGAAATTGCTAAAATCATATTGTCTATAAAATCTAACTGTCTAGGTTATGATGCAATTAACAGAGACGTGATCCTTTTGACCTTACCTCATAATTTAAATATTATAACTCAAATAATTAATCAATCTATTACCTCGTCTACTTTGCCTGCTTTGTGGAAAACATCTATAATCACACCAATACCCAAAATCAATTAACCCCTAGTTCTTAAAGACATTAGACCTATTAGCATCTTATCGTACCTGTCCAAATTGTTAGAGAGAGTAGTATATGTTCAGCTCAAGAACTATCTCGAATCTAGTAATATTTTGCCCGACAAACAGTCAGGCTTTAGAAGTGGCCGTAGTACAACGACAGCTATGTTGGATATTATGGATAACTTTTTAGCTGAACGAGACTTGGGTCATGGTACACTACTTACGCTTTTAGACTTTTCGCAAGCTTTTGATTCAATTAACATACCTCTTCTTCTTTCAAAATTGTCGTTTTATGGTTTAAGTCATCAAACTGTTGCATGGTTTAATAGTTATTTGTCTGAGCGGTTTCAGTGTGTGAAGGTTGAAAATCAATCTGGACCACCCTCATTTTCTGATATACTTCCTGTCAGTCGAGGTGTACCACAGGGATCAATCTTGGGACCCGTACTTTTTATATTGTACACTTCCGATATCACGTCTCATATAAAATATAGTAATTAACACCTTTACGCGGATGATACTCAAATATATACGTCCTGCCATCCTACTAATACGGATATAGCTGTAAATACTTTAAATGAGGATCTGGATAGGGTTGCCAAGTGGGCTGAACGTAACTCTTTGGTACTTAATCCAAACAAGTATAAATTATTAATTTTGGGCTCTAGAATGCAGATTGATGAAATTTGTAGCAGAGATCCTAAAATATATATTGCAGGCCAAATAGTACCAAGAGTAAGTGAAGCACGCAATTTAGGTATATTGTTTGACTGCGGTTTAAAGTTTGACAAACATATACAGGAACTTTTTAAGTCTTGTTTGTTCCGCTTGAAGGTGCTTTATAATATTAGAGACCTACTTAGTACAGAAAAACGTGTTCTTCTGTGTGAAGCTCTGGTATTGTCTAGATTTACGCGGATTCCGTATACGACACCATGGTTACATCATTGTCAAAAAGACGACTACAGAGGATACAGAATACGTGTTGCAGATACTGTTTTAACATCCCTCCTCGTACTCACACACCTTACTTGCGCAAATTTAAAATGCTTAACACCGAGTCACGGAGGGAACTCCATTTTGCTGTTCTTGTGCACCAGATTGTGACTACTGAAATGCCTGGTTATTTATATAATAAACTGCGATGGTCGTCATCCGAAAATCGATACAATACTAGGGCTTTCAAATATTTGCTGCAGAATTATAAACACCACACAGCTGCTTTTCGGGGTAGTTTTCATGATCGAGCTACCCTATGTTGGAATAACTTACCACCACCCTTACAACATCCTTTATTAAAGATCACATTTATCAAATTGTATAAGTCTTTGTTAATGGGTAAACAAGAAAGTGTTTAGAATATCTTGGAATTTCTATGTAGGTATATATAACATTGCATTTAATTGAGGTTAACATATAATTATTTATTTATGTCTTGACTCACCATATTATTAGTTATTTAAGTTTATTATTTTTGTTTATGTATATTGTATATTATAATTTAAAACCGTTAGGTATAGTTATGTAATGGTCATATTACTTATATATTGTATGAATATTTTATTTAAATGCATAGTTTCAGCGCCCGTCTTTCCTGTTGTTGGCTGCAACTGAAAATCAGCTCTTTGTAGCAACTAGCTTCAAAGCACAAGCTGAGGTGTGTGTCCATTTGTTACTGCAGTGCATGTTGGTTCTAAATATTTCTTAAGTTTGTTTTTTTTTCTGTTTACTAATGTGTACTGTTGTTAACAATAAATGTGTTTTTACTTTACTTTTACTTTACTTTACTTACATCACATATTATAAAACTGATACAGGTCCACTCCCGACAGCGGCTGAGCGCAGACTCATACTCTGTGCACAACGTAAACATTAGTTCCGTAAATAATAATTTTGTAAATAAAGTTTAAGCGTCTTAAACATATAAATTAGTGAAACTGTTCATAATTCAAGTGATAATAACTATGTGAAATCGTTTTAAAAAGTTAATAAGTGCTAAAATAGGTATAAAAGTCATACAACACTTTTCTCTTTGTCTGCTACTGTTTTTGAAAACAGCAACTAAGAACAGTTTTAAGAAATTCTACAATAAAAGTTTTCTTCTATAAAAACTAAGTTAATCGCTTAAATATTGTGTACTCTTAACAAACTCTCAATTGGCTGAACATATTGTAAAAACGTAACTGTTTAAAAGTAGAGATTAAAAACCGTTAAGTAGGTACACTTCTTGGGCTTTGTTAACAAAGGAAAGTAATTTGTGAGTATAGTTATTGCATTATAATAATATAGTGTAATTAAATTGACTGTAGGTATCAATAGTAAAATCACTGTGTAAACCTTTTTTGTTCCAATAACCTCAACTCTTAAGTAACTGCTCACTTGATAAATTCAAATTTTTCTTGTATTATCTCTTAACAAGACCTAACTTATTATCCAAAATGATGACTCGCCAGGCTGCTGTTCGTCAGCTGGAAGACAAACTTCATCTGACATTACAGGAGCTAAAAGTATCTAAGTCTGTGTGTGAGCAGTTGCTGGAAGAGAGGAATGAAGCAGAAAAAGAATTTCTCAGTATACTCAACAAAAATAAACATTTAAAACTGGAACTATCAAAAAATCATATGGAATTTTTAGAAGTTGTGGAGCAAAGAGACCAACTTCAAAAAATAGTAAATGAGTTAGACGGTAAAAGTGATATATTAGAAGATGTTATTAGGCATAACAAACATCTGAAAAGCCAGTTATGTGATTCATTCTCACAAATTTCAACTTTAGAATCTAAAATTAATGACACCAAGTCAGCACAGTCTGAGACTCTATTTGAGGAGTTGGTACACCGTGCCCCCTCAATGGTATCTACATGTAAAAATTCATCCATTACTATCGACCTCACTAGTGATTGCTCGATTGATGCAGAGTTGGTGGTTAGCCCTACAACTAGCTATAACAATAAACTAAACAGTAGTAAAAGTAGGTCTAAATCAAACAAAAACAAAACTAAGAAATGTTTAAAGGTCAATAGTAGAAATATTAGTAAGAATAATAATAACTTCCTTTGTAAAAATAGCCAGTACAGAAAAGAACGTTTAAGTTTATTAAGTAAGTTAAAATTGTGTAGTTCTGAATTGGAACAAAATAGGTTGTCTTATGAAAGTGACACAAAACATCTTGAGTTGGAAATAAACAGGCTCCATGAACAACTTCATTGTTTAAATAATAAATATAAACTTGCACAGAAAGAGATAAAAGAACACACTATAGCTATGGACAATTTACTAGAACTATCTAGATATAATCTCAATCAATTTGAGTGCTTGATTAATTGTTCTGAAAGTAATTGTGAACAAAGTATATTAAGTTCTCCTCAGCCTGAGCCATGCCAATCCCAGTCTCAGATGCCTTGTGTCATAGAAAATAATGTAATACCTATACAATCAAACCCATCTTATATATGTAAAAATAAGTTAAGTCAACCACAAGTTATCATGTACAGCGATGAACTTGGGAAACAAATGGGTTTGCAACTAAGTAAACATGTGAGTCAGCCAATAATCAATAATTGCTTCCCTGGTGCCTCATATTGTAATATACTAAATAAAATTTTTGTGACTGACTTTAAAGTCAACACAGTTTTAATAATTTTAGTTGGCAGACGGGATAATGCAAATAAAAAGGATATGATTCACAATTTCTCTAAATTGTATGAAAAGAAGAATATATGTAGGATAATTTTGTTTGCATTACCCTTCAGCCCCTCTTTTTCAGAGCAAGAAAACAATATAAGGCACCACCTCAATACAATATTACACACTTTGACATGTAGACATAGTGATAAATTTCATATGATAGATACTAACATTATAGTTAGTAAACCTTTTTATTTTAAGAATGATAAGTACAATTTGTACAATTATTATATACGACAAATAGCAATATCGCTATCATATATTATTAGTAATGATTTACCAGTCGTTTTGACTGGAACCTCTGCTTCTATTGAGCAGCCACTTTTATTTATAAAACACCTGGAATATAACATTCCAAGTAATAGTATTAGGACTAGTCTAGTTAATTTAAACTAGAGGCAATGACAATAGATAATAAGACTTCTAGCTATAATCAAAATGTAATTAGCACTTGTATCCCAGCTGCAAAATTAAAATGTAGTAAAAATTTTATAAATGTAGCTCATCAAAATATTGAGGGCATGCTGGGTAAGGATTTACAAATTGAACTTTTCATGAATCAGGAAAAAGTAGATATTTTGTGTGTAACGGAGCACTGGCTAAAAGACCATCAAATGATATTATCGTTCAATAATCATCAAATAGCTAGTTCATACAGTAGAATCCAGGCCAATTGTGGCGGCTCCTTGATTATTACACACAATGGAATGAAATTTAAAGAACAAACAGATATTGTTAGTCTTTCTGTTGAGCAAACCATTGAAATGGCATGTATTGAGCTAGGGAAAGTTATTATAATAAGCGTATACAGGAGGCCAGCTTCATCCTATGATTTGTTTGAAAAAATCATGGAGGAAGCTTTACTTAAACTTAGTAATACTAAAAAAAATATCATTGTCTGTGGTGATTTTAATATTGATTTACTAATCCAATCATCCCTTAGCCAAAGGCTAACAAATTTGTTTCTTTGTTATGGACTTAAAAATCTCTTTTTAGAGCCTACACGAGTAACATCCACTTCAGCAACATGTATCGATAACATTTTCACAGATGCATCCCCCAACACCCAATACATAATTAATAAGTTAAAATCGGATCACAGCGGGCAACTAGCATCTTTTAACATTGGCACAAATAAGGCAATAAGAAGAGAGTTTAAGTTTGTACCCATGAACGACGGTCGGCTGGAGAGATTCAGAAGTAATGTCTTGGATAAGTTGTGGAAACTTAAATGTTATGATGACCCCGCTATGGAATATAATTGTATTTTTAATTTAATTAAATGTGAGTATAATACAGTATTTACTCGTACATCAAAAACAATTAAAACAGATGATAACTCATTTAAGTTTAGTGACTGGGCAACAGTAGGAATATTTAAAAGCAGAGACAGATTATATGAGTTATATGATGAAAAAACATACAATCATAGTGAAAATTTTAAGGAGTATGTAAAGAAATACTCCAAAATGTTCAAAAGTGTATGTAGAATTGCAAAATCAAATTTTATTAATAATAAAATTCAAAATAGTGTTAATATTCCTAAAACTACTTGGCAAATTATTAACAGCGAAACTGGAAAGTCAAACATAAGAAACGCGGAATATAAACTGAAAATTGGTGATCGACTG
Organism: Stenoptilia bipunctidactyla; assembly: GCA_944452665.1. NCBI lineage: Eukaryota > Metazoa > Arthropoda > Insecta > Lepidoptera > Pterophoridae > Stenoptilia > Stenoptilia bipunctidactyla. Next base: position 4,878,588 of record OX101730.1, read on the forward strand.
TTGACATCAGATACAGAAGTTGCTGAAGCTTTTGAAAAATTCTTTGCAGACATTCCAGTTTCGACTACGAAGACATTAAATTCATCAGTCAAAGCTGCACAGTCTTTTCTTGAAAATAATGTAAATAAGTGTAAAACTAACTTTACTTTCAGGCATGTTACTGAAAGTGAGGTATTGAAAGCTTTTAAAAGTATAACAATTAAGAACACTGCTGATCTGGATGGTATTTCTGTTTAAATCATCCAATCTATCATTGACGGTATTGCACCTTATTTAGCCAGTATATTTAACAATTGTGTTGATAATGGTGTGTTTCCGGACTTAATGAAACTTAGTAAAATTATTCCCGTATTTAAAGCAGGAAGCATGACTGACCCCAGTAACTTTAGACCGATCTCTATATTACCAACATTCAGTAAAATTTTTGAAAAACTTATTTTGAACCAACTAGTGGTACATTTCTATAGCAATAATATTATGAATCCGAATCAATTTGGTTTCACACGGGGTCGCTCAACAACTGATGCCGGTGTTGAGCTTATCAAACATATATTTGATGCCTGGGAGGAGTCACATGATGCCTTTGGTGTCTTCTGTGATCTGTCCAAAGCTTTTGACTGTGTTCACTACGATACACTCCTCATGAAGCTTCACCACTATGGAATCAATGATAGGGCACTTGATTTTATGAAATCCTATCTATGCAATAGAATGCAAAGAGTTGATATTAATGGAAAGAGATCATCGGGATCAGCAGTACATATGGGAGTGCCCCAGGGATCGATTCTTGGGCCTTTCTTATTCTTAGTTTATATAAATGATTTGCCGTTTGTGGTAAAAGACAAGTGTGAGGTCATATTATTTGCTGATGATACCTCTTTTCTTTTTAAAGTGAAAAGGCAATTGAAGCATTGCTTTGAAGTAAACAATTGTATTGAAATTGTGGAGAATTGGTTTTCAGCCAATAACCTGCTCCTCAATGAAAATAAAACTAAATTTTTAAAATTCTCATTGCCTAATGTCCGGCATGTAAATACTAATTTAATTGTAAAAGGACAAGAATTGAGCCCTGTAAATTCAGCAATGTTCCTTGGCATAACACTAGACGCTCAACTACAGTGGGGACCACACATAGAAAGGTTGGCGAAGAGACTTAGTTCTGCAGCATATGCCGTCAAAAAGATGCGAAATATTTCTAATGAAGCTACTGCGCGATTGGTTTATTTTGGTTATTTTCATAGCTTAATGACATACGGCATTCTCCTGTGGGGAAATGCCGCCGATATTAAAACTATCTTTGTGCTGCAGAAACGGGCTATTCGCGCAATCTACAAACTTAATTCCAGAGCGACGCTTAGAAATAAGTTTAAGGAAATAAATATTCTCACGTTTGCGTCACAATATATCTTTGAAAATCTGATGTTTGTAAAAAAGAACTTAAACATGTTCCGTAGAAAATGTGACTTACATAATGTTAATACTAGAAATAAGTATAAGCTAGCCGGCTATGATAGTAGACTTCATAAAGTCACTAAATCATTTATGGGTCAATGCATACGTTTTTATAATAAGGTTCCCACAAATATTCAAGACTTACCACTTGATAAATTTAAAGTAACTATTAAACAAAAATTGTGTAATAAAGGCTTTTATACAATATCTGAATATATGGACGATAAAAGTCCTTGGTTGTAATTGTTTTTCTAAAGTGCTCAATCTCCAACTCCACCTTCAACTCCATCTCCAACTCCATCTCCATCTCCAACTCCATCTCCTTCTTATCCAACGCCATCTACATCTCCTTCCATACAACAGCAAGAACGTCATGCTCCCTCAGGCGGCATGGCTAGCGGTAGCGTCGGGTGTCGGGTCACCCTCTTCCCTAAAATATGGTTGAGGAGGGTGATGGCTGGTGCTTGCGTTATACTCGTGAACGGGTGCTGCTAGCGGTGCCAGGTCGTTTTGCTGATGACTTTATGACTTTTTTTGAACTTGACTCTGACTTCCCCATTTCCGTGTCCACGTCCTGTCTATGTCCACGACTATCCTCATCTCCATCCACATTATCTGTTTTCTCTCTCACCTCTATCGCTACGTCTATCTCTGCTTCTATCTTTGCCTCTATATCTATGTCTACGTTTCTCTCTAGTTCTTGATTGCCTATTGTATAAATATAATAAGTAGTAGACTCCAGAAGATCAACTCGTTCATGGGTCAATGTGTACGCTTCATTTTATAATAAAATCCTAAAATATTTAAGATTAACCTATTAACCCTTCGATAGATTTAAGGTTAAGTGTTATGTGAAAAGTTTTACTTTAAGATATCCGGATGCAAGAAGTTGGGATTCCCTGGCTGTAAATTGTTACTATGTATTATTTTTCTCTTATTTTTAAAAGATGATTGCTGTTGAGTTTCTTGCCACTTCTTCTCAACAGATCGACTTTCCGAAGTGGTGGTAGATTCAGTTCAATTTGTAAATTGTTTGACTTATTTCAAATGTATTTAAATACTTACGAAATAAAGAATATTTGAATTTGAATTTGAATTTGAACTGAAGATATCTAATTTTTGTTTTGAATGATATTGACATTATTTGCTAAAGTAAAATAACCCTTACCACAGTGTGTCAAGATTTAGGCATTTATACAAATATGAAGAAAATTACGTGTTAGGTTTTTTTTTTAAAGGGTTTTTAGTATTAATTAAAAAAAATGCTAATTATCAAAAATGAACATGTCAACCACCGAATAGTATTTTTTTTATTCATAAATACTTGTGTTTACATACCAAAAGTGGTACCGTAAATTGGCTTAAAATCGTCATTTTCGTGCGACGAGGCATCGCAAAATTAGTTTTTAAGCCACAAAAACAAATTTATTTATATTATTTTTACATAGTAAATGGAGATGAAAGTCTTATCTATATATTAATATTTGTAATTTTACTAAACTCTGCGTCATTTTATCACAATATGTACCAGAAAATACCCTATTTTGAAGATTTGCGGAAACGCGTCCTTAAAAGCAAACATCTGCTTCACATTTTATTAGTTTCTTTTTTAGCTACCACATTGTTTTTCGCGCTAGTATCGTAGCAATAAATGAATTTTGCGATCAACGAACGATTAAACAGCTATCGCTTACATAATACGATGTAAAGCAATGGATCGCGCACACACTGAATTATAGATAACCTAAAGCGCTCATTGGCTACAAGTTTACACATTATCTTGTTTGATAAAATTTACATTATATTGTACCTCAAGGTTTTGGTGCCTTTTTAAACCCCATGGTTGCGAGAGTTGATTACATTTTATAAACTTTATTGATTATTAGAAAAACAGGTATGAAATACTGTATATTGTACCATGTTCGGTAAACTACAATGTCATCAAGCAGGACGGTGTCCCACACTGAATAAGAAAGAAAAATGTTCCGGATCTGGGCGTTTATCTATATGTATATTTACATTTCTAGGTTCTACACAAGGGTCTAGGAAAGAAGTGGCTCTTTACAAAAAAAAAATGCTGGAACACATGAGTGCCGCGCCGCCGCCGGATCGTTAATATTTGGCGCAGATTTTATTTGAACGGGGGTCACTAGCCAGGCGGACCCTGACGGGATTATACCACCAAGCGGGGGTCACTTGGATTAGTCGCCTTATTTGTTACGCTTATTCAAGGGCGGTAGGGTTTTTCTAAACCGACCCAACACCTTATCTTGCAGTATCAATTTAAACTTTGCCACTATAACTTCGTAGGTCACAGTAGGAATACCAAGGAGGTGCAATATCATTTGACTGAAAATAACAATTTGAAACTAAACAATATCGTAACCTCAGAGCGGATTACCTCGCATCAGACCAGCGGACTTGAAACAGGATATCCTTGCAACAGCCGTTCTTACATACTAATTCTAATTAACTATTTACAATCTAACTGCTTACTGCTGAAACAGGCTCTAACAACACTACTCAAAGCTCATTTTCATGTGTCAGGCTAGTTTTGTTATAGATCGTGGCTCATATTTGATGGTAACCTAAACTTCTTCATTCCTCGTTTTATTCAATTTGCGTCAAATTTTAGTAGCAAGGATTGTTTTTGTTACTGTACTTACAGTGATTTCAACTGTCATAAAATGTAAGCTTAATTTAAGCTTTCCAAGTAATCTTGAATTGTAAATCATCATCAATATATATAAAACTGTTCCGTTACTGACTGAGTGACTGAGGTACTGAGTGACTGACAGACAACGTACAGCCGTAACTACTGGGCGTAGAGAGCTGAAATTTGGAACATACATTTTTTAGGGGATGGAGGGGTGCACTAAGGAAGGAATTTCCGAAATTCCCACGGGAACGGGAAATATAGGACTTTTTAGTTTGTATTAAAAATCTTATTCCTTGAGTGCACCAATGTGAAACTTGGTGTAAAGGTTTTTCAATGTGTGTCTGGTTGTGTTATGAAAGGAATTCCCGAAATTTCCACGGGAACGGGAAATATATGATGTTTTAGTTTGTATGAAAAAATCCCACTCCTTGAGTGCACGGATGTGATATCCAACATCATTGTAGGCTCGACGGGATTTATTAAATGAAACTCATGTTGTTCTTTCGGTAGTTCAAGTTAGAAGACCCTTTATTCATCGTTTACTTAACTTAAGTATATTTAAAACTGCTGCGTTGCATTCCTCGCGTATGTTACGGATAAACATGCCACGTTACAGACACTTTATTAATATCAGACTATTACAACTACCCCCAAAAATTTACCTTATATAAATAGATACTATACGCCCCTTTGAAAAAAAAACAAAAATGTTGGTATACGTGAGAAAAGCAACATTTTTTTTTACATACAAATAAAACTCATTCAATAAAATTAATAACTAAAAGTATAAAAAAAAGAATGTATACAATAATTAAAGATAACAAAACTAAACACAAACAATCTTATTATTATTACTTTTAAAACAAAAAACATCTTTTTATTACCATTTTTTTTATATTTATATTTTTTTTTATTTATAGTATAATTTAGTATTATTCTTATGAACTATTAATTCCTTATCATTTTTCAATATTCTTACATTAGGTGACAAATCTTCTAAAACTTCGTATGGACCACAATAAACATTATCTAATTTGTTAGTCATACAAAAATTTTTTAATAAAATTAGATCGCCTTTTTTGTAAATAACAGGATTGATACTTTTGTCATAATTACCTTTTCGTTGTTGCTTACTAAGTAATAAATTTTGGCGAGCATCCTCCAGTGCTCTTTGTAGTCTATACTTAATCTCTACTGGATAACTATCATAATTATACATAGGATCAATTTCGTAATATAAATTACTAGGAATGTTACACGTTTTTCCAAAAACAAGCTCGAATGGGGTATATTTTGTCTCTGTATGTATTGAATTATTATATGAGAAACACCAAAATGATAGCCAATCACTCCAATTACTGTTATTTTTTGAACACTGCATTCTAAGAAATGCGATTAGGCTTTTGTGTGAATTTTCTAATCCGCCGATAGTTTCATGATGATAAGGCGTTGAGTTTAGTTTCTGTATTTGCAATAATTTACAAATTTCCGTAAATAAAGACGACATAAATTCAGTTCCTTTGTCTGTTATAATTTCCTTAGGTATACCGTATCGAAGTATAAAGTTTTTTACGAATGCCCTTGCCACTACTTCCGATTCTTTTGTTTGTAATGGATAGGCCTCAACATATTTGCTTAAGTTGCATTGTAATGTTAAAATATACTTATAATTATTACTATCTAACTCTAAGGGACCTACTAGGTCTAGGCTAACTCTTTCAAATGCTGACGTTGGCGTAGACGTAATTTCCATAGGTTCCTTAATTAACTTATTACTATACTTATATAATTGACATTTGTTACACTTTCGAACATATTTAACGACGTCGTTACTCATTCCTGGCCAGTAAAAATATCGCTTTAAGTTATTTATCATCCTATTTAAGCCTGCGTGGCCGCTGGTCGGTAAAAGATGAAAATCATTTAAAATAACAAGTTTTTCGTCTTCATCCGTAATTTTACGAACGGTTTTTGTTACTAAAATCCGTGGAATTTTCATATATGACTCGAGTCTTTTTATTTCTTTGAGAAAATTATTTATAAAATATTCATTTTCTTTACTTTTTATGATAATAACTTCGTTTATATTTAAACGTTTACAAAACGATTCTAATTCTCTCGCTAACACTGACGTAGTAGATAACGATCGAGTAATTAGATATATTATATCCTTCGAAGGTAAGTAAATGAAGTTATTGAACTCACTAGTTATATTTTCATGTTTAAATAATAGCTTTTTTTGTAAGTTTGTACAAAAACTTAGCTCTGTCACGTCCTTTGGTTTTCCTATGACTTCAACAATTTGGGGTTGATCAGGCCCTAAAATCGTTTCGGTCGGTGATAAATTATTTTGTAACGCAGCCTGCTCGGCTAATTTACGTGTCTTCGATCTAGTCATGACCGATACAACATGTTCTTTCATGTCTTTTAATTCTTGACTGGTAATCCGAAGTCGACTTAATGCATCTGCAGCTACATTCTGACGACCTGGGATGTACTCAATTTCAAAATCGTACTCTTCAAGGTACAACCGGAACTTCGTTAAACGACTTGATGGATCGGTCATACTAAAAAGATAAATCAGTGGCTTATGGTCCGTAATAATTTTGAACTTCTTTCCATAAAGATAAGGTCGGAAATGTTTTATTGACCACACTATAGCGAGTAATTCTAACTCAATAATTGGGTACCTACTTTCTGCGGGTTTTAAATTTCTACTCGCGTACGCTACTGCATGTCCATTGCTATTACTTAATACTGCGCCAAGACCGATTTTCGAAGCATCGGTTTGTAGGATAAATGTATTATTCTCGGAAAAATCGGGATACTGAAGAACAGGTGGATTAATAAGCGCGGTTTTTAAATTTTGAAATGATTGTTCACATTCCTCAGACCAACGAAAAGTTTCATTCTTTTTACACAATTTATTTAATGAATATGACAAGTTTGCGAAGCCTGGAATAAAACGACGATAATAATTTGCGAACGCAACGAATTTTTTCACTTCGTCAGAACTAGTGGGGCGCGGGTAACTTTGTATGGTCTTTATTTTTGATGGGTCAGGATGGATACCGCTTGATGTAATTAAGTGTCCTAAATAAATAATATCTGTTTTTAAAAATTCACATTTTAAAGGGTTGAGTTTAAGATTGACTTTACGTAATCGTTCAAAAACTTTCGTTAAATTTTTATTGTGGTTTTCTAATGACTTTCCTATTATCACTAAATCGTCAAGATATATAAAGCATTGGTTATAATTTAGGCCTGACATCGCTATTGTCATTAATCTAGAAAAAACTGATGGACTTGTGCGCAGTCCCATTGGACAGCGTTTCATTTGGTACATTTTATCAGTTGTAAAAGCTGTTAATTTTCGAGAATTTTCATTTAATTGTAATTGGTACATCTTATCTAATTTGAAAGCTGTATATTTTCTAGATTCGTTACTAAGGTTGAGTTGGTAATAACTTTGTGAAAGGTCTAATTTTGAAAAATAAATGCTTCCTGAAAGCGAATCTAAAATCTCGGTAATATTGGGTAAGGGAAACTTGTCATCTTGAATTCTATTGTTTAATTGTCGATAATCAACAACTAATCGCCACTTTTTCTCTCCGGTCTTATCGGTTTTCTTTGGTATTAAGAGAACCGGACTGGACCACTCCGAATAGGCTTCTTCAATTATATCATTGTCAAGCATTTGTTTAATTTGATTCTGAACTTCTCCTTTCAGATAATGAGGTATTCTGTAAGGCTTAGTATATACAGGGCTAACATTATCTTTCAACTTTATAGAGTGTTCTAAAACATTTGTTACTGAGAGCTTATCGCCTGGAAGGTGAAATATATCCGCATACTTAGCACAAATTTGCTCAATTGACAATTGATCTTGTTTGTTTAAATAATTTAAATTCAAAAGTTCTAATAATGTCTTAACTCTATCTACGTTTCTAGGTTCATCACTAATCATACATAATTCAAAAGAATTTAAAGGATAAATTTCTAAGTCGTGAAAATTTAACGAAATTTCGACATCCTTTGTATTTAAAACTCGTAATGGTATGTTCCCGTTAAAAGGTTTTACAATTAATCCAGCAATAAAAACACCATCCTGTATTTCCTTTGCTAAAGTGACGCAATCGTGTAACTGATTACATGGTACGTAAATAATCTTTTCGCACCTGGGAGGTATCGTATGTCTGTACCTAGCGCGGTCCTCGATTGACATACTAACTTCTTGACCAGAAATATTTTTCAACGATAATGTATAATTAGAATAATTAATTATACATTCATACTTTGTAAAAAAGTTTTGGCCTAATATCCCGTCGGCCAAACAAGACAACCGTTTAAAAACGTGAAACTTTTCGTTAAAATTAATTCCGTTATACTCTAAGTCTAAGTAAATATATCCTTCCGATACAAGCTTACCAGCTATACCTTTAATAGTAATATTTTTCTCTAAAATTATCCTATCTAAAAGATTATTATCCTCTAACCATTCATACTTAATAACACATAGGCTTGCGCCGCTATCTACTAAAAACCTTATAGAAGTTTATTATCAAAACGCACGCGGTTTGAGGACTAAATGCTTAGAACTCCGGCAGAATATTTTGTGTCACGATTACGACATATTATCAGTTACCGAAACATGGTTGCAGGATGGAATTTTCGACGCAGAACTATGTGATGATAGGTATGATGTGTTTCGATCAGATAGGAATTTAGAGGCTACGGATAAGAAAACCGGAGGTGGGGTTGCGTTGTTTACGCATCGGCGGCTCGGTGCCGCGCGGCTCTCGCTTGGTGCGAGCGCGCCGCCGCCGCCGCCCAACGCCGAGCTGCTGTGGGTGTTGGTGCCAGCGCGCGCTGCGACCGCCGCAGCCGCCCCCGCCGCCCGCGACCTGCTGCTCTGTGTCGTGTACGTACCACCCGACCAGCATCACATGCCGGCGGACATTTATGCTTTTATAGAATTATTTAAACATGTCGTAGATTTATACCCAAATTCAAATTTTTTATTAACTGGAGACTTTAATTTATCTTTTATTTCATGGGAAAATGGAATCCCTATATTTTTAAGAAAGGGATCTATTGAAGTTCAAAATGCGGGTATTAAATTAATCGAGGATCTTCAATTTCTTGGACTTAGTCAATCTAATTTCATAAAAAATCATGCTGGCAATACTCTTGACTTAGCTTTCTGTAATTTGCCTCTGACTGTAACAAGGTGCACAACTACTCTTTTAAACGAGGATCGAGCGCATCCCTCTCTTCTAATTAGTATTTCTGATTCATGTATTACTTCTTTTACTGAATTAAATGCACCTCGGCATAACTTCCATAAAGCAGATTATGATAGCATTAATTCCTACATAAGTAATCAAGACTGGCAAAGTATTTTATTTGGCTGTACTGTCGATGAAGCATTGGATAGACTATATAATGTATTGGACTATTGCATTGATGAATATGTTCCTTTGCACAGACAATCTTCAAAACGTCGTTATCCAAAATGGTACAGTCCAGCTTTAATTAAAATTATTAAAGAAAAAAGTAAAGTGCACTCTCGATGGAAACGCTACGGTTAGATTACGACGAATTTTCTCTTCTGCGTGCACGTGAGCGCCGAGTTCAAAAACTTTGCTTTAAACAATTTACAGAGACGTGTGAAGAAGGCATTAAAAAGAATCCAAAAGTTTTCTGGACATATGTGAAAGCTGTTCGGGGAGGATCAAGTTACCCTAAGACTTTTAGTTTAGGTGACGAAAAGCTTAAGGATGGTAAAGAAATTTGCGATGGTTTCAATAAATTTTTCAAGAGTGCTTTTGGTACTCCTAGTTCAACATCAAGTGCAAGTACAAGTAATACTAGTTTATGTCCTGAAACTTTATCTAAAATAAGAACTAACCCCGGTGCTGTACGAAAACTGCTTAATAAACTGAATGTAAACAAAGGACCTGGTTGTGATGCCATTCCTCCTCTTTTCTGGTCCTTATGCGCTGAGTCTTTGTCGTTGCCCATCGCTGTTATATTTAATCGCTCTCTCACTGAAGGAATATTGCCTCATAGATGGAAATCGGCACACATCATACCTATACGCAAGTCAGGTTCTAAATCTGTCATAGAAAACTATAGAGGTATCTCAATGTTAAACATTGTTGCAAAAGTTTTTGAATGCATAGTATATGATGCTATTTATCCTGTCATTTCAAGGCAAATCCCATTACAGCAACATGGTTTTTTAAAACATCGGTCGACTACAACTAATTTAACGTGTTTCTCCAGTTTTGTACTTGATAATATGGACAGTGGTGGACAAGTAGACGTCGTCTACACTGATTACGAGAAGGCGTTTGATCGTGTAGATCACGTGATTCTTTTAGACAAATTACAGCGACTTGGAATTCATGGTGATCTTCTGCGCTGGATTCAGTCTTACCTTTCAAATCGCTCTCAGGCCGTGGTGATAGGTGGTTACAAGTCGGACTTCATTAATATACCTACTGGTGTCCCACAGGGGTCCCATCTCGGTCCTTTACTCTATAATGCTTATCTATACGACATAAGCACTTGTATAAAAAAATTCAAAATTTATTATGTACGCTGATGACAAAAAAGTATATGTTAAAATAAAATCCCTTTCGGACTGCTTAAAATTGCAAGAAGATCTTAATCATCTATTTCAATATTACATAAATAATAACATTACTATTAACGTAAAAAAATGTGCCTGTATAACTTTCACTCGCAAAACAAAACCAATAGAGTTTAACTACAATTTTAACGGAGAATTAATAAAAAAAACGAATGCTATTCGTGATTTAGGAGTTTACTTTGATAATAAAATGTTACTTTCTGAACACGTCAACTATGTCACCAGCAAAGCTTATAAAAATCTTGGTTTTGTTTTGCGGCAGTGTAAGGTGTTTACAAATCCAGAAACTTTAAAGTTACTCTATTTTGCCTATGTCAGAAGTATTTTAGAATACGCTGCTCCGATTTGGTCTCCACAATATATCACATATAACCATCGCCTGGAGCGCATCCAAAAAATATTCGTCAAGCATTTAAATTTCCTTAGTCGTAAAAACCCTGGATCATATGAGGAGGGTTGCAGAGAACACGGTCTCTTATGTTTAGATCAAAGGCGCAAAGTGCTGGATATGTGCTTCCTATATGACATCGTCAACAGCCGAGTGGACTGTCCTGAGTTGGTGACCATGGTGACGTACCGAACACCACCATATAGAACTCGACACACTCCTTTGTTGCACGAGCAAACACATCGCACGAACTACGCTAAGAACACAGTTATTTCACGTTTAACACATACCTATAACACAATGTTAGCAAAATTAAATTTAAAAATAATATAATTTCTTACCTAGCATAGTTATACCAACGCTAAGTATGTAAACTGAAATCTCTGTGCGTTACTGTTATATATATATAACAGTAACGCACAGAGATATATACAGTGTGGAAAAATAATAGTGACCCTGGAGGGAAACTACCTTAAATCCTATAGTTAGCTTATTTTACTTTAAGGAAACATTCCTTTATTTTTAAAAAGAAACAAAACTGCATTTAAAGATTTTCTAAAATTCGCTTGTAACGCCCGCGGGACTCGAACCAGCTAAAAATAAAAAAATAAAGATTCGTTATTTTACTATACTAATCGATAGGATAATTGTTCAGGATAAAATTTCTCTAACAAACATTAGGTCTTTAAAATAAAAAGAAAACGTGAAATCTTAAAATTTATTTTATTTTATTATCAATTTGTTACACTTTAATAATTTAACTGATAAATTGTTCGAAATGAGCCCCCTCGTTCCGGATACACAAATTTAATCTTCGTTGAAATTCATTTCTTGTAGCCTTCAGCAGCCATGATCACACAATTACGTAATGGAAGCAATACTAAATAAAATCGATAAAAATGTTCGAAATATTCGTTCGAATTTTAAAATTGCTGTCCCGCATTGCAAAAAAATTCAAACGTTCCATTTTTAAACTTTTCGTCAAAACGCCTCGTACCGTGTAAGAAGTAATATCGTGTAAGAAGTGCATAGAGATATTATTACCATTAAACGATTTTCTTGTAGAATTCTTCAACAAGGTACTTAGAAATAAATTAATTAGCAAGCTTGTACTTCATACGAACGAATTGAACTCCATTATTTGAATGTTAGAGAGATAAGAGAATTATAACGTATCTTTTACTTGTTGAAAGTGAACCATACTAGGTAATGTATGTAAACTTGTGTAGTTATTTTTCATGGATATCTTGTACGACAGACGAGTGTGAGACCAAATGTTTGTTAGAGAAATTTTATCCTGAACAATTATCCTATCGATTAGTATAGTAAAATAACAAATCTTAATTTTTTTTAATTTTTACTGGTTCGAGTCCCGGGTGTTACAAGCAAATTTAAGAAAATCTTTGAATGCAGTTTTGTTTCTTTTTAAAAATAAAGGAATGTTTCCTTAAAGTAAAATAAGCTAACTATAGGATTTAAGGCAGTTTCCCTCCAGGGCCACTATTTTTTTTCCACACTGTATATATGTATGTATATATTTTTTTCACAATCCATATGTGTATATGTATGTGTATTATGTTTGTGTGCGTATGTATAAGCATATTATAATTATATGTGTATATATTTGTGTGTATGTATATTGTTATAATAATAATAATAACTAATGTGTTGTAAAAAGTTTATATTTGTGTGGCCATATTTAAAATGTATATTACTAGAGTGGTTCAAACAACAATACATGCCTCGTTGTACTTATAATATGTTTTTGTGGGAAATCTGTTATTAGCCTTAAGCTTTAGAGATAAGTACTTTTGTAATTAAACTATGTAACGCTGTTGATTTCCAAATAAATAAATAAATAAATAAATAAATAGAACAACTATCTAAATTATTCAAATTAAAAGTTACGCAGGAAGTGTTATTATAACTAAAAATAAAATCATTGTTGTGTACGAAAAAATTCTGAAGTTCTTTGAATTGGCGGAGTAACCTCGTCAATTTGCTGAGTAAGGTGCACGTGCGGGTAACTCGGTGAGCGAGCGTTCCCAGCGCTTGAATACTGCGCCTGCAACGAAGGCGGTGCGCTTTTGCGCGTCATATTACCTCGTGTCGGGGCTCTTGAGTAATAAGATCGATTCCCGCTGTTGTTATTGCGAAAGTTATTATGATTGTAATTATTACGTCTTAGATATTGGGAATTAAGATTACCATTATACTTATAGTTTGGCACATTACGGTTACGATTATAATAATAAGTTGATGTCGCGTTATTTCTATGCGAAACTAAGGGCTTGCGGTGCCTGAAGTTCATGACTTCACCACTACTGGACGTCATTGATTCCTCGTCTAATGCGGATCTTATGGCCTCTGGAAGAGATGAAAATGTTTTCGCAGCTATGATGGTACTGAGCCTGGTATTATTTAAACCATCTGCAAAACGTTTGATTGCTAATTTCTCATTAATTGGGCGTAAAATATCAGATTTAGTTGTATCTCCTTCAGCCTGAGAAATAGTGAGGTTTACGAATAACTCCTCTAAGTACGTACCGTAGCTGTTAATAGACCTATGACCTTGTGTTGCATTTTGTAACTGAGATTAAATGCTTACGTGAGATTTTTTTGGAATTAAAAATGTATTCATGTCTTTAAGCAAAGAGATGACATTTGTATAAGTGCTATTCAATCTTAACTTAGCACTTTGGGAAAGTCTCGTTTTTAAGACGAATTCAATTAATTGTGAATGTGAGGAAGCCGGTAACATACTGCTGTATAATTTGATACTATCAATTAATTGTTTGGTCACATTTTCTTGCCCAGTCATAACTGGTAACAAGGATATAGCAGTTTTTAAATCAAAATTATTTTCAGCCATGATTGATTGATCTGAAGCTATTAATGAAAATATATTACTGTAAATACTATGTACTTCACCAATTATTTTATTTATTTTTGTTGTATCCTCGGTACTTATTTCACTGTTCTCTATTTGTAATTGGATTTTTGGCAAACAATTCTGAAGTTTAGCATACACCAATCGAGCTTCTTCTAATTTCTTCAACCCTATGCTCTTACTTCTACGATCTGAACCGATTTTTATTAAATATGTACGTATTTCTTTTAGCTCATTATATATTACAGTTAAACTTTCCAACATAATATGGAAAATATGATAAAATGAAAATCAAAAGTAAAACATTAAAAACACACGAGTAAACGTTATTTAAATTTCTAGGAAACCACGTATATTAACTGGTTAAATATCAATAATCTAATTGGATTGTAAGTACCCTTTTTATATGAAAACTATTCACTTATACCCTTACTTTATAATATAGACGTTTGAATCGGCGAACTTACTAATCTTCTTATTATAATTTTTTTTCACAGTCTTCTTTTTTCTATAAGGGCTTAATTTCCTTGGATTCCAAGTCGGTACTGCTTAGCTGCTTGGCTATCCACATCCTTTGGGTTCCCTGATTAACTGCTTAGCTGCTTGGCGTCCATAATATCCTCTTCATTATTGACTATGACGAGCGCCTTCCAAGTTATTCAAAGAGACAGCATTGGAGAGAGCAGCTGCATTGATCTCTTTTCTGAATGACTTTATGATGCTTTTGCGGCACTTTTTGTGTATGTAGTAAAAGAGTGCTCCCAATGATAGCGTGAGCAGACAGATCACCAAAATTTCTGTAGAACTCGTTGCACCAGATTTTTGACTTGCTTGCGCGTCACCACTTGCAGTTTGGGCTATGATGACATCTTCTTGTTTGGATACTGATTTTCCCATATCTTTTTTTTTTCTTTTGTTTTCTTGGAAAAAATCTTTTTTTTTTTTTTATGTGGCTAATTTATTCACTTCGTTTTTCGGCAAGGTCGCCATCCAACATCATTGTAGGCTCGACGGGATTTATTAAATGAAACTCATGTTGTTCTTTCGGTAGTTCAAGTTAGAAGACCCTTTATTCATCGTTTACTTAACTTAAGTATATTTAAAACTGCTGCGTTGCATTCCTCGCGTATGTTACGGATAAACATGCCACGTTACAGACACTTTATTAATATCAGACTATTACAGATACTTGATTTAAAGGTTCCTCAATAAGTGTCTGTTTGTATTATGGAAGAAATTCCCGAAATTCCCTCGGGAAGGGGTTGAACTTTTTAGTTTGTATGAAAAATCTTATTCCTTGAGTGTACGGATGTGATACTTGGCATGAAGGTACTTCAAAGAGTGACTGGTTGTGCTACGAAAAAAATTCCCAAAATTCCCACGGGCACGGAAAATATATGATTTTTAGTTTGTATGAAAAAAACTTATTCCTTGAGTGCATGGGTGTGATACAGGTTAAAGGTTCTTTCAGTGGGTGTCTGGTTGTATAGTTTCTGAAATTTCCACGAGAAGGGTAGTTAAGCGCATACGAAGTTGCGGGATAAAGCTAGTTAAGAATAAAATAAGTCTTGTGATTTTTGCCATGTTTTATATTGCCACTGTAATTTAAGCCGTATATCATGGTGATATAGTCAGAAAATCTAAACCTTTTGAGATTTACTATCAAACGTGTTGTATAATTGATTATACTGTCATTTACCATTAGATATTGAAATGAAACAGCTGTCTTGAAGTCAACTATAAAAAATATATTATATGTATAGATTTTTTTTAACTATTTTGTAAAATTAATTGATTATACCACCATATACCTAGACATCGGTCTTCTGTAGACATAACGTCACGCCTTTATCCCTTGAGTATGGGGTAGGCAGAACACTAGAGGCTTTTTAGGTAGGCAGAAACCATCTAATCTCACATTTGCCATGTTTAGAGGAATTATAATTATGGAGAGAGAATATTGTTTTAGGAGATCAACCTATCATCCATAAAACGCCAATAAAACCTCTGTCCCTTAACTGACTTTTACAGTATGCCCGGGAAGAGGAACAGCTGGTACATACTATGTTTTTCTTTTGCGTCCAGCATCAACATTTTTCACAAACCGATTTGGACTGAAAACATTGCCACTAATTTCTAGCTGATACGTCACAAACACCATTTGTTTAAACCACTGCTGAATAGAGACCAAACTTTGGCCATATTATTTCCAATATACGTGCGGCGGTACAGCGTTGAACACAAGACCTAAAAGTGCGAGTGCATTGTTGCTGAGTTTAATAATGACAAAGTGCTTCGTGACAACCCACTAAGGTTCATATTCTGAAAGTTTACTCACGCTTTTGAAACCAACTTAAATATAGATATTTTGTAAGTTACATACATATATACATACATAACTTCACGCCTGTATCCCGTGTGGGGTAGGCAAAATACCAGAGGTAATAAAACCATCTGATGTCACGTTTGACAAATTTGGAGGCATTATAATAGTGAAGAGAGACTATTGCAGTGACAGGGTGTCAGCCTATCGCCCACAAAAAAGCCTCCCATAACACCTCGGTCCCTTAACTGACTTTTACAGTATGCCCGGGAAGAGAAGCAGCTGGCACATTCCATGTTTTTTCTTTCGCTCCCAGTCCAGCATAGAAGCATTTTTTTTTGTAAGTTTGTAAGTTCTATATGGAAAATTTACAGTCACTGTATGCTTGAGTCAAGATCCCTTAAAATAAGCTCTTGGCCAGAGTACCGACCGCGTAGAGCCACAATCACTCGATGTAGAAAAACTTATTATACTTATTTGAAGTGTATATTTAATCTAGTTAAAACAATATTTACCCAGTGAGAATATTCAGGTGCAGCTTCAGCTTCAATCCAAACTATGATTAAGACCAAAATAAGTCTAATAAAACTTGTGCTAGCTAGATTATAGGCAGATAAATAATCTAAAGAAATGTATAACCTAAACATTACGATTTTAACGATACTGACATAATGATGATATATTTAAAATAATGATTAATAATGTAACTCACGTTTATAATTAATGACTACATTAGCTTCAACTTTATCGCCATCACACTTAATTCGACTGGTATTATTTATTTATTTTAAATGACTATAGTCATTAATTTTAATTTTTAAGAATTGTATCTATTATTGTGTAACTTATAAATTAGTGTTTTTTATTATTATTTATATAAAAAATTAAGTGTACTTATTATTACTTTTTATTAGATTAGAATTTATTAGACTTTTGTAGACCTATATAGATTGTAATATAAATTAATTGACTGTATATTATCTATTAGGACTTTTTGATATGAAATTAATGTTGTACTAACCCGGTTTTTAAGATTGTATTACTAACAATTGGGCCACAATGCCAAAAAGAGGTATAAATAATAGTCAATAAAATAAGAATATAAATTAACTAAATACTTATACATGATCTGAGTTTTATTAGGTATGTTTATCTCACACATATTAAACAAGAACTCGCACCCAAGAGATCTGATATAGGACTGGTCATCAATAATAGTGAGCGTCATTAAAGAATTCAATAAATTTAAATACACGTCCATGGAACATTTTAAATTTAACTCGACGTTACGGTGTCTTTGCATACCCCGTGGTCACGAGAGACCATAGATGAAAATAAGTACTAAAGTATAGATGGCCGTCTCGACGATTTAGCACTAGGCACCGGAACTAAAAAGCGGGGAAAGGGTGCGGGCGATACTTCATCTAAAATATTGAAGAAAGTTTTAGAACTACTTGCAGAATTTCAGGCTAAATGGAAATAATCCTCGAACTTAAGAATAAATTTATCCTCGAACAACAATAAATCTAAATTGGTAGAAAGTTGAAAACGCAAACGTATTTCACTTGAAAACCAACGAATTCTTAGTGATACAACATTTTTGAATCGCATAGTACGTACAACACAAAATTTGTGTTGCCAGGATTTAAAAAAGTATTCCTCCATTTTTTCTATTCGTAATAGTTCCGAGCCCAAGGGTATGGTGGCGTTAGTTTATATCAGAATTTCCCAATTGTATGGAAGACAAACTAGCATACGAGAGACTGCATTTATAAATATTGACCACGCGTCCGGTAGGACACCGAAACGTCGAGTTAAAATTGAATATATGCGCGATAAGTCCGGTTCAAAAAGTGTTTATTTAATGATATGAATCTTCGCGAACTTAAGATAATATTAACACGTCAATTTCTAACCTAGAATATAAAATCTAACATCCAATTGCAAGATAATCCAATACCGCCAGCACATTAAGTGTTATGCATAGAGTACCTACGTAAATTATGCACAAAACATAAAACACTTTTTATTGAAAAATTAATACAACAAGAATATAAAACAGGTTTGTAATCAAGAAATATGAAACTTGCTATCATATTATTGTGTACGAGAGTCTGCTAAACTTAATTCATTTAGGTAGTCTGTTCTGAGTTAACTGCAGGTTTGGGAATTCGCTAGACTGCTAGACTGGCTGAGTTATACAGGTTTTTATTTATTGTTTTTTTTTTTTTAATAAAGCTTTATGAAGCTTTGAAGTAAAAATTGGCATTAAATCAAATCATGCATACTGTAAAATAAATACTTACGGTTGAATATTATGATTAACTTACTTGACACCACGCTTTACATAAAATAATATTTTTATGTTAAAGAATATATTTAGTATCCTAAAATTTTAAAGAATAGTGTATAAATTGGTATGCATGTAACCCCAAACCCCTCAAAAGGTAAATTATGTAACAATAGTTTCAAAAACTTGGTATGTTCATAGATCGACCAGTAATAAAAAAGCAGAAAAAAGCTCCTACTTATTACCATCGTTGAGCTTGCGCAAAATATTTTCTGATAAAAGGCGAGAATTTAGTTCAACAAATAAAATGCAAATACAGTTTATTATTTAGTATCAAGTTTATTATAACAATTGAATAATCTACATAAAATAAATATTAAATATTATGGATACAGTTTCTCAACATCTCTAAACCCGGTCATCAAAATAATGTTGATTAAATTCGTGAACAGAATACTACTGAGTTCATAAACTAAAGAAAAAGCATATTTTTGAAAACAAAATTCATATTAAACACACGGCCAAAATGAACAAACTTTAAAGTGATTTAGTTCAAAATGAGGAAAATAATAAGAAAAATATCGTTTTTAAATTATAAAGCTATAAAAAAATTGTAGAAGTATATAAAATTTAATTTAGTCTACAGTGTTGACTTTTGTTCTGCTAACTATTGGATACACGGTGTGTGCATCTCATAATGCATTCGTAAGTGGTGTAAAAGTTGCTTCGGATTATTGTCTTTCGCTGTAGTTGGTAGTTTCATATGTATGTATATTCCGACGTTCAAAAAGAGTATTAATAAATAGTATATTATGTAACAAGTGAGCGAAGTTGCTAATTACAGTCGAGGCTGTGATAATGAGCCGAGACTGTAATTAGCAACGCTCACGAGTTACATACGACGTTTTTCAACACACTTGTGAGTAAAAGACAGACATACGTGGTCATAAAATAACAAACACACTTCATAACAAAGCTGTGAATTGTGATTGAAAAATGGCGCCAAACCTCGCGCATGCGCGTAGTTTTTTTTTCTGCCAAATGTGTCAATGTCTGTATAGCATTTACAGCCTATTTTACGTGAAAATGTTTAATTTGGAGTGGTAAATGCAAATATTTTATAACAAATTATTGTAAATTGTGAACAATTTGTTTTATATACATATTTGTTTTACTAATATAAGGCGCAAACATTTCAAAAATGTATATGGATTTGAAGTGGTATAAAACCTCTTTGTTGTTTCTGAAAATATTTAATGTAGGTATAACACGGATCAATAAAATATGCTCTGTTTACTCGCATGTAATTTGCACAAAGGTACAATTCAACTTTGTAGGATTCATTTTATTATGCACTAGGGTATAATATATTATGCACGCGTGACTTATAGCCCAGTTTATAGTTCTAAATTCAATAGAATAAGGCTCACTTTACGAGCAAGTGTGTTGAAAAAATATATAAGTACTTATTTACATTTCAAATAGCAGTAAGCAAGGTTGGGTAAAAACAGAAGAAAAAACATAAAAAATCTATGAGAATGTTACAGTAATTCATTGAATAGGAATTTCTAAATTGGAGACATTTTTATAAAAAGGTGGTAATTTTATCTTACAATGCTCTTTATGTATAAATCGCGCCAAACATTAAGTCCTATCTGAAGTTGTGGCAGGGCCTAATACGGGCGCAGCGGCCTGTAGCGTGAGGTGGCCACAGTGACGCGCAAGCTCTTTTAGCGGTTTGACTTATATCAGGTGTTAAAAGCAATGGACGACGATATGGAATTTCTTTATTTCTGTTTGAAAAAAAATGTAAAGATTTTTTTAATTTTTATGAAGAATTTAGATGTAACCCAATTTTTTTTAATTCAATCGAATAACAACTTTAAAGTTTGACAAAATTTTAAGTAAAATATCTGCTAAACTCGTAAGAAAGGTACAAACTTTTGCAAAAGCACCTTTGTTATTTTTATTTAGCTTTGTTATTTATCACATTTTTCAGTTATTACCGAACTGGTTGGTTACCGAGCAATTTTTTTATAAGCAACAAACGCATTAGGTCGTTTGTTATTTAGGCCCGTAATGTGGCCAGAAAGCACGGACAAGAACGTTTAAAACTTACGCACGCTGACTCGCTCAGTCCAGTCACGTTAGGTTTCACCTTAGTCACTTCAGTGTGGACACTACAGCATGGTTATATTTCGCTTCCGTCGTCGCCACCGCGCTAGGCTCGCAGTATGGACACACACTTAAAAAAAAACTATGCAAAGCTTCTCGCAACAACTTCAGAAGGTACAAGATGTTCAGCGCGATGTTTACGTAATAAATCGGATACTATAGACAGTACACGGGTTTATTAAGACATCGGTTCTGTGAATTTATTTCTAGAAGGGTTTTCTTATGTTATCACGTACGATCATCAAAAATTCAAAAAAAAAATCAAAAAACTTTTATTCATCCTAGGAATTTTACAATTCACTTAAAGACGTCATCATATACTTCGGCTTTCACTAGTTGTTGATAGGGAATAGGAATTTCATAAAACACTTGATGATGTCATCACAATATCTTAATGTTTGTCAAAAACTAAAGGTTTTAAAAACTGTTTTCCTGTCCAGTAGAGTTCAATTAATTTAAGCGTCAAGTGAATAGGTATTTCTTGGATAGCCGAGCACCATCTTGCTCTTCATGACCATTTTAAACAAGGTGTCATGGGAGAACAATATCCCATCGATTACATAACCGAAAAATGTGATAAATAAAAATTACCCGGCCAGGACTCGAACCTGTGACCCCTCGTTTGCCGGACGAGTGCTCTTCCACTGAGCTACCGAGGCCTGGCGGTGTACTTTGCGAATATCTTGTTTTATTTATATTGTGAATCTAAGCTATTCAGTTAAAATTTTCAAAGGATTTTTATTCAATTTGTATCAAATTAAGTAACCAGATAGTATTGAAACGTGATTTTCGTAGATATTTTTTAAGTTTATTTTGTTTATATTTAATAATGAGTAAAAGCTCGGCATCAGAAAGGTTTAAGCGTATATTAAACTTATAAAGGGAATTGAGAGCTGCGTTATAATTTTAAGAGCATATAAATTTTTTAAAACTTTTCAATTCTGACATTGAATAATACAACACAACTTTTTACTTAACAGCTACACAATCTCAATTTAAATAAAATATAGTTATTTTTAATTTACAAAGTACCGGTTTCCTTTTCTGGAAATATGTTAATGTATATTGTTTATTTAATTTGATGACTTGTTCCTCTTTGTATGCTTCTTAGTTTTAGACTTTTCCGTATTGACTAAATTTAATGGTCAGTTATAATATTTTGTTCTGCAGTGCTAGCACGGATCTTTTGTCGATCGTAAGTTTACGAATGCTCGTATAGTATGGAGACGGTTTTGCAAGCAATAATTGAAATCTATCCATTGCCGCACGGTCAGCTTAAATAAATGTGTTCCTTGTTAATTTTGAATGTTTGTTAACAGGTTCTACTCTTAAATAACTGTAAAATAAAAAATTACATTGTTACTAAAAACTTGCAACCGACTCCATACTATACGAGCATTCGTAAACTTACGATCGACAAAAGATCCGTGCTAGCACTGCTGTTTAGGTATTAGTTACCAAGAATCCTAGAAGATTTTCTTAGTGTCGGAAACTAATACACGTTTGCAACATATTCTTCAGATAAATTCAACATTTGAAAATAGTGCCACAAATAATCTGGTTCAATAATAGTAATATTATATATTTCAACAATTTGATATTCTATACTTCAACGATTTGAAATTCTGTTTAAAACTACGAAAAAAAAAATGTTAAGACATGACTTCAAAGTATTATCTATAATCTCTATTAAAGGAATTCAATCTTTCTGTTAAACCAAACAATTCCTTTTTCAAAATACCTCAGTAAAACAAAATTGAAACAATTAGACACGGGGAAAACGACTATTTGAGACAAGAACCCGTCATTTTATCGTTGCTTAATCTAAAAGCAGCGAAAATCGCGTAAAACGGAACGTGAAACTTCTTGCTAATTTAAGAAAAATACTCACTTTACAATTTGTCAAGAAATTTAAGATCTTATTGAGTTTAGTTCAGAGCAGGTTTTTGAAAATAGTTTATTTTAATTATTAGATGAATAGTTTATTTCGAAATTGGATTTGGCGACGAAGCAAAATATTTTGCTCTTTATTGCCATTTGAAAGCTTATTAACAGAAATTACGTGGAATAATATTCTGTTTGACGTTATATTTATTTCTATGGCGTGTCGCCAGGGCTCGGTTGCTCAGATGGAAGGGCACTCGTCTGGCAAGCGACAGGTCCCAGGTTCGAGTCCTGGTCGGGTGATTTTATTTAGCAATATGCATTATTAAATGCAAAACTTAAATAATATAATATAATAAATTTCATGAGACGTAAATTCGGCATTCGACATAATGTAATAAGTTTATTAAGTGGTTTTTGAATATATCTGATTTTGTTTGACGTATATGTATTAGGTGAAATATAAGCCGTAATTTGAAATTTTGGCTTCTATAGAAGTATTGCCAAGAAAACTCATTGCATTATAAATCTGAAAGCAAACAATTCAACTTTATGGATAATAATTTTACACATCAAAAATCTTAATAGTAATCTTAGTAACATGATGAAAAATAAGCGTAGCAACCCACGTATTCGTGTCAAAGTGTTCTTTATAAAACTCTACTTATGTCAATATTAAAATCCACAGCACCCCTGAGATAGATCCCACTCATTAAAAATGTATTCTTCAAAATTTGGTGGCATTTGGTACAAAAAAAAGATGAATTGAAGATCTTTCTGTTCACATGTTTGCTACGCTACAGCCTTGGCTAAGGCAACAGACAGTAAGTTATGCGACCAAAAAGATTTTTAACTTGAGTATTAAGTAAACAAAGGAATATCTTATGAATCCTCTGTAAATGAACTATGTATGGACTTTAATTTATAATGAAATGCCATCAAGTGTATTTGGGTATCATAAATAAAAGGAATGGAGCTTAGATTCTGTAACTATATTATCTGTGATTTAAAATTTATCATTTTATCAGACAAAAGAAAAAAAATACAAATAAATCATAAAAGTCCTGTCCCGAAAACCTTTTTGCAGACGCCTTGAATGGTATGGCATGGAAAACTTTTTTAATTAAATACTAATTAAAACATTAAGTAAATCAAAGTTAACTGTAAAGTACTCTGTAGAGTATGGCCGAGTGCAACTGGTGTCTTGTTTAAGGAAACTAGCTTTAATAAGCAAAGTTTTTCAACTTTCAGGTAACTTTGCAGAGAAAATTTGAACCTAGAAAGTAATACGATATTTCTTTATGCTGATAGAATATCAACGTGCAATACAAATTAAGCCTTACTGAATGGACGTAACATTTAATCATGCAATGATCGGAATGACTGTGTTGAACACTATAAGTAGGTAGTTAGATTTGTTTTATGTAGTTTTGTTTCAATCTTGTGTCCCTTTTATTGACTTCCTTTTGATATGGCTTTGTTACTGAACTAGAATTTAGCCAACATAATGAGCACTAACGATTGACAAAATGAATGAACTTATTTATGACATATCACAAATGATAATGCGATTGTAAATCCCTTCGTTTTTTGTCTGATGTAACGTAATTCATTTCTCAACGCGTTATCACTTTGGCGATCGTTCTCTGAGTATGGCGCCCATTAATCAAACATTTATAAACATCTGCAATACTGCAAGAAATTAGATTTTTTGCACTGAATACGACTAGATACTCTTATTTAAATGCTTTTATCTTGTTTATGGCAGGATCCATACTAAGTTAGGTTGTTAGTAAATCATGTGCTATATTTGCCATTATATTCGTTTTCGAGAGTCAGTTTTAACTTGTCATCCAATGTGATTAAGAATAATTAAGGTATTAGTAATTTAACTTGAAACATTAACTAACTTGAAATACCTTTGAACCTATCGATATTATTATCAAATTTATATGCATGCTGCTTAACATCAACATCATAACACGTTATCTGCATTTGAATGCATGCACTAGTTTCCACATCTGCCAAACTGTCCACTTTGAACAAACAAACAAGGCTCTTACTACCCCAATCACAAAGCTTAAAATCGCATATTAATGTAAAAATCATAGCTGTCCGATTCTATGCCTAATTTGTTGCTGTATAAGCGTGATTTTGGCTAAACATTGCATCGGTACAGGTTCTTAGCTCGAGCTAATTGTAATTTTGACGGATCATACGTAAGTAGCACCTATTCCACAGATCCAATTTCAATGATGGACTGACAAGTGAATCCGAGTAACATGATAATGAAGCTTGTGATTGGTCTGGACAAACTGAATGCTGTTCCTGATTGATCTATATTGACAGATTTTGCATTAGTATTGTGATCATTTCGGTAATGCGGCGCGAAAGTACTCGTATAGCTACAATAGCGAAATAGAGTTAAAACGTAACTTGGAATTGTTTTGTCTTAAGTTTTCACGATTCATAATTTAAATAAAACTATTTTTTAACCGGATTAATCGCATACATTTTATATTTTACATTTTAACTCGACGTTTCGGTGTCTTTGCAGATCCCGTGGTCAGGAACGACTGAGGTGTCAGGCGTCAGATTGATAGTGGAAAAAGTTATACGTGATTGCCATCTATTGAAAAAAAATAGAGTTATAAAAACGTCGAGTTAAAATGTAAAATATAAATTATACGCGATTAATCCGGTTAAAAAGTAGTCTTATTGGAACTGTTTGATACGTGTGCATTATCCGTTTATTAGTGCATTGTTATATATTTTAACTTGCTGCGATGTTGTGTTCACATTATCTGCCAGACGCCTGTGGTCCTTGGTTTTAAATTTGAACAATGCAATAACTTGAAGATAAGCATTAATATTTCATTCATTAGAATTTATCAGAGTTTATTAAATAGTTTTTTGAGTTGTCGTCGAAACTACTAAATATATTGCATTGATTCATTAAATTGCAAACATAGCTCCATCTTGTGGTAATGCCGGTTTTTTATTGCTTTGATTCCCGGTCGGGCAAATTTATTCAGGACATGTTTTTTGTTTCAAAGTTTTGTTGTTTTGCAACAGAAACGCAATATGTGTCATGGCGCGTCAATCGCTTTTTTTCAAAATAGACCCGTGTAGTAAAACTTGCCCACTTCCCGTTTGCGTTCGCTCCCGAACGGTCGTGTCTGCGGCCGCTCCCGAGTGTTCGTATTGCGCTGCCCTTGTTCCCTCCCCCGCACTCGTGCGGGTCAGGTGCCAAGTTAAGCTCTTTCGGAAAGTTTTCTCTTGTGGAGGCTGTGTGGTGTCGGGGCTAATTCATCTGCCCTTTTCAGGGCGGACCCGACTGCTGCCGGCCGAAGCATCGCTGGTCAGGTGGATACGTAACCGTGCCAACGAAGCCTGATCGTCCGCCGTTCGCCGGCAATAGGTCCGTGTTAGGTTGATCTTTCTTTCAGCGCAGTTTGTGTAGTCCTTTCGCCGTTCACCGGCACTTAGGTTCTTTCAGCTCAGTACAATGAGTAGCAGTACAGGCAAACCTTGCTGCACCGTCGATAACTGCCAATACGCAGCTTGGCACATAGGACGTGGCAAGCCTAACAGTTACAGTAAGCAACAGTTAGGTATTCTTCGGGGCCAACTTGAGGATCAATTCGATAAAACGAAAAGAACTCTTGAGGGCGAAATCCATTATCTCCAAGTCACTCGTGATAGACATATTGAAGCCGAGAAGGCTAAACTTATTCAGGATTTTGAAGCCGAGAAGGCTCAACTCATTGAGGAACTTGAAGCCGAGAAGGCTCAACTTACTCATGGTTTCGAGTCTGAGAAGGCTCAACTCACTCATGGTTTCGAGTCTGAGAAGGCTATCCTCCAGTCTCAAATCAAGTCCATGCAAGAAGTCCTTGCCTCCGTTCCTCCCCTGGTCACTCCAACCACATTCCCTTCTCAGGGTGTTCAACTCGATTCTCCGGCGTCTCCAGATCCCTCTGAGTACGTCAATCCTTTTTCAGACCGCATGTTGGTAGACTCCACCGCATGCAAACGGAAAACTACCCCACCGGGTAGCGATTCCGACTCCGCTCCTTTAGTTCCAGAATCTCCTGCTCCATTCACCGAGGTTCGTAAAAAGTCCAAGTCTAAGAAGAAGAAGCAAGATGCCTCTTCGACTTTATCTCCATCCGTTTCAGTTGCTTCAGCCGCTGTTCCTGCTCCGCAAAATGTCACACCGGCGTCTGCTCCTGCGCCTTTTGTTTCAGCGATCCCGGCGTCACAGCCTGCGTCGCAATCAGATTCGGCTCCGCCGAAAGTCAAGTCTCCGCCCCCCATCTTTTTACGGGACAAGAGCCGCTGGACCGAGGTCTCAGCTCTCTGCGGAAGGCACAATCCCAAGATCCAATATAGTAAGGCATCCAACGTGGGTGACTCTATTAAGGTCTTAGTCTGTTCCATTTCCGATTTCAGGAATCTTACTCGGCTTCTTGCTGATCAAAAGCTCGAGTACCACACTTACGCTCTCCCCGAAGAGCGTAAGATTCGTGCCGTCCTCAGGAACGTGCCGTTTGAGCTCTCGAACGAGCAAATCCGAGAGGACTTGTCTTCTCAAGGCTTCCCCGTCGAATCTGTGCACAAAATGCACAGCCGCCGAGGCAAGCAGTTCCCACTTGCGTTAGTAATCCTAGCGAAGAGCCCGCAAGGGCAGTCCATTTTCAGAGGCAAGCTCTCCGTGTGCGGTCTCTCCAACATCCGCGTCGAAGCACCACACAAGCGTGGTTTCCCAGGTCAGTGCCACCGCTGCCAACTGTATGGTCATGCGGCGGCAAATTGTTTTGCTTCCCCTAGGTGCGTCAAGTGCCTAGATCCGCATGGAACTAAGGAGTGCTCTCGCACTCCCGAATCGCCCACCGCTCCGTCCTGCGTCTTGTGCGGCCAGTCAGGCCACACAGCAAACTTTCGCGGCTGCCCCAAGGCACCGCGTGCTACCAGGGCTACCGTGAAGCCCATCGAGAACTGGAGAGAACGACCGCAGCCTAGCTCGGACGCTCCTCCAGTCAGTTCAAAGGTCCCCAAGGCCTTTAATCCTATCGTTTCAGGTCAGCGCAGCCGGGTTGCGACTCAATCGCAAGCGGCCGCCAAATCGGCTTCCCAGTGCCAGAACGCAAAAGGTTCTCAAGACCGCATGGCGTTCTGGATCCAGCTCGCTCCCATCGACGAGATCCTGGCTTTCGGCGCCGCTCTCGACGCCAGCCCAGAGGGTTTCAACGGTGCTCTTCCGGTCTTAACCAAGTTCGCTCCCCTTATCAGGAAACTCCAGCAAGCTCAACGTTTCTAAACGTAGTCCTTCTTTCCAGCATTCCTATCTCAGAGTGAGTCTGATCACTCAAGATAATATCTTAGTTTCAGCTTTATCATTTCTGCTTATCTTAGCTTTGTTTTTCTTACTTTCAGTTCCTTTTGGTGGCAGCCGTCTGGATGCCGCTCACTACGCAGCCTCTCGCTCCAATTGGCTGTCGTTCCGACGATGACTAAGGACCTTAATCAAAGTGAGTCAAAAGGGGGATGTTTAGTGGGTATGCTCAGCCTATCTGAGAGAGTCTCCACACTGTCTGGGCATTCTATTTGCCATTAGCCACTTATGGTTAACAGCTTATAGAATGCCCATTCGTCCGTAATAGGATTCATCCTCCTCCCGCTAAAGCTTGCTTTACTGGTTAAAGCTTGTTTTAGGGGGTGCCAAAAATTTTCTGTGGCGGAAAAACAAAAAAAAAAAAAAAAAACTTGCCCGTTCTATACGAAATAAAGAATATTAAAATTCACAGTAACAGGCGAGTTCTGTTCGCCTGGTAGCATTTATTAAGCTTTTGAGTTCCACTCGTACTTCTCAACATCAGAATAAGACTTAGCTTCTTTTATTTTAACTTGTTTAAAAGTACCAATTTCTCTTCTTCCAAAGAATTGTGTTGCCAACAAAACTTATTAAACTAATTCAGCACACAGCCAAGCACACAAAAGCTGCAGTAAACCTAAAATATTTTTCCCAAGACTGGAGTTGTGAAACTAGAACGAGAGTAAGTGCTTTAGTGCGCAACATTTTGTTATATAACATTCCTATGCTCTCAGCTTAATAATATATTAAAAAGATGAAACAGATGTAACAAACACCTTCCTCGAGGAACTTTAAGTGCTATGAAGTCTGTTAAAATTGTGTTTTTAATAACATTATTAATGTTTTTCATTGGAGTGATAAGACTAGTTATATTTAACGCTAGCCTTTGACTATTAAATTCTCTGTTAGCAAATAGGCAACATTGAAACCAAAGGGAAATTAGTGAAGAAATTTTCCAAACTTAAAATATAAAATGTATTGGTAGAAAAGCGTTTGAGTAACTTTGCTTCGTAATTGTCATATATTTTGTTAAAGTTGCAAAAAGGCCTTAAAGTAAAGCTTTTTGGGATGTTTGTATTTGAGTTCTTACTAATTAAAAAAATAGACTGCTTTCTATTTAACATATTCTAGTGCAATAAAGTTACGCTCAAAATTTTTCCAATGAGCTAATTTTACTAATACTATTTAAGTTTATTTTGTTCCAAAACTGTAAAATACTTAAAGGTTTAAAATTCAATTACTTAGCTGCTGTACAAAAATGTGTCAAATACTTTCTAGGTAGCTTGTTCTTTAAATTGACTAGTACACTTTGCTATCGTTAGTATTTTCAAGCCTTTTTAGTTTACTGATATTTTCAGCAACGTGTTATCGTCATTGACACTTTTTATAGAGACCTTATTACCTGCGGCGTAGGTGCTAAAATCCATTTATGTTTCTTTTCTCTCTAAGTAAAATGTGAAAGGAAATTGTGTGATTATGACCTGATTTCGTCAGCAAAAGTTTTAGTTTAGTTAAGGTCCGAAGTGTAAAACAATTTCAATTTTTATGAATGTTTGATATTTCAAATTTATGAAACTTCTCGTAAGAATTTACGTAATAAAAAATGAAAATAAACATTCAAGGCTTTCAAAAAGCTTTTATAGTTCTTTGGAAGATTTTAACGTAACACTCAGAAACAGGGAGCTTTGCACGCTTTTTACCTCGAGATTAATATTGCAGGAAAGTTGTTACATGCCAACAACAGGGGAAAATTATTTTAGATATCTTTCAATCCCAGAAAAAAAAAACAAAATCGCTTCTTAAATAGAATCATGAGTACAAGTACCTGGGCGGGTCAATAAGTCCGTGACTTTTTGATTTCCTGACGTCCTTACTGAAAAAGCAACACTACTTCTGTCAACAGGCATCTGTCAGTTGACTCCTGTCAAAATTTGAACTTGCTGCGTCAGTTAGTTTGTGTTTGACAGCTATCTTTATCAGACTACCCAGTAATTTGAGGAAAAAATGGAAACAAGTGAATATCGTGTGTTTATTTTTTAAGCATTATTTTTTGCGAAGGCTAAGCTTGATAAATTTTTTTAATCACATTTTTTTGGCCATCAGTTTGCTTTTCTGTTGTGCTTACTTGTATGTTAATTACTTTTCAATTTTAGATTTCAATTCTTACGTTTTGCTTCCTTTAGGAATTATTAATTTATATATTATGATGTATTGTTCAGTTAGAAACAAAGGATGTACTTGGATTATCTCAATTGTTAATTCACAAATCAAAGTATTCTTATTATTTACGTATTTATTATTTATTTATTTTAAGTTCTTGTACTTTTGTTTCGATAAATTGACGCGCAATTACTTGATTATCTTTTTCATATATTTATTTTATTTAATGCCTGGTCAAATGATGCACTTGTTTTCGTCAAAGAGTATTAATGCAGATATCTTGCATGTACATAGTTTTTGCTCTATTTTCATGTTTTTTTTTAGTTATTGCAACTTCTGTTACACATGTCTAATTTAACCGTTTATCATCAAAACGTCAGAGGCCTGCGAACCAAGACTGATATGTTTTCTCGTAATTTGCGATTATGTAACTATGATATTATAACACTAACGGAGACATGGCTGACTGATGACATTCTTCATAGTGAGCTTTTCGACGACCGCTACTCTGTGTGGAGACGTGACCCTGACTACTGTGCAACGGGGCAAAGCCGAGGTGAGGGGGTTGTTATCGCGGTTAAGCGTGAGTTGCTTGCCAGATGCGATTTTTCGTGGACTTCATCAGCAGAGGATCTATGGGTTACTATTACCATACCAGGAGTTAACCCTAATAATCTGACCAAAATTCACATTTACACTGTCTATCTCTGTCAGCAAAACCGCGGCAACAGTTTTTCGACACAACTACATAATGTAACAACTAATTTGCTATCTATTGTTACTGATAATCCCGATGACAAATTTTTGATCGTGGGTGATTTTAACATGAGTGGAATTGAATGGTTACCGACTGATAATAATAGCCTAAATGCACTTCAATCCCCAGACAATAATGCTTCCGAATTAATTGATACCATGCTAATTTGTAATCTTGATCAGTTCAACCCCGTACGTAACAATTATGGTAAGATTCTGGATCTAGTATTGTGTAATGATTTGGCCTTGGTAACAAAATGTCTTGAGCCATTGGTTCCGGAGGATCCATACCATATGGCTTTATCTATCTCAATTGCTGTTATTAAACCTATTTAGCTACAACCTGCCTCTAGAACCATCCCACTTTATCGAAATGGTGACTATGCGGCAATACGTCAAGAATTAGCGAAATGTGATTGGCTGACCCTACTTGGTGGAGGTGATGTCGATGATGCTGTAGACTGTTTTTATTCCGTACTTTCTAGGTTAACTGACCAATTCATTCCATCTCAAAAGTCTATACCCAAAAAATACCATCCATGGTTTAGTAACAGTCTCATTAAGATAATTAAGGAAAAACATAAGTTTCACAAGAAGTTTATCGTGTACAAAAATAAATCCGACGAACTCACGTATAAACTATTGCGAGAGAGAGTAATAAAGGTGGAAAAGCATTGCTACGAACAATATATTACTAACGTAGAAAATTCTATATCAAAAAATCCCAAGAGCTTCTGGTCCTTTGTCAAAAATAAACGTATGGGCGGTAATATGATACCAACAACCATGATACACAATGGCACTTCTTGCAGTGAAGGCACAGATATTGCGAACTTATTTTCATCGTATTTTCACACCACCTTTCATAATTCCCCTACGTGTGAGTCTGACTATGGTTCTGTGGATGGTGGACCTGTTTCTCTTGGTGATCTAGCAAATATTGAAGTAGATATTCATAATATCCGAAAGCTACTTAGGAGTATTGACAGGACCAAATCGGCCGGCCCCGACTTTCTGCCAACACACTTTATTGTTGAATGTGCTGATGAGTTGTCTTTACCAGTGTCTATACTTTTTAAACGATCATTAAGCGAAAGTGTTATGCCACGACGTTGGAAGGCGGCATTTATTTCACCAATACACAAAAAAGGACCGAAAGATCATACGGAAATTACAGACCGGTGTCGAAACTCTGTTTATTAGCAAAAACTTTTGAGAAATTAGTATCTAACGCCCTTTACCTTAATTGCAAACAGTTTTTCGATATCAATCAACACGGTTTTCTGAAAAATAGGTCCACTGTGTTCAATTTGGTTGTTTTCAACGAATTCATTACTGGAAATTTAGATCGTGGCAATCAGGTAGACGTTGTCTACACTGATTACAGTAAAGCCTTCGATCGAATCAAGCATAATGTATTGGTAGAAAAGCTTTCTCGATTTGGTGTAAGAGGCTCTCTTTTGAAGTGGTTTAACTCATATTTAAGTGATAGATCGCAAGCAGTGGTCATAAATGGTTATATTTCCTGTTGGAGAACAATACCATCTGGCGTGCCCCAAGGCTCACTGCTAGGACCTCTGTTATTTATTATATTCATCAGTGACATTGGTGCGTGTTTCAAGAACTCATACTACCTCCTCTTTGCTGATGATATGAAGGATTACAGGACTGTCAATGGGCATTCGGATGCCCTTCTCCTTCAGGATGACTTATTTAGACTTGACTGCTACTGCCGAACGAACCAACTGGACCTTAATGTTAGTAAATGTTTCTATATCAGATTTACTCGTAAAAATAAAATATTTCAGTCCTCGTACTTACTTCAAAATACTCCGCTAGTTATCCAACCTCACATTAAAGATCTTGGTGTTCAACACGATCATAAACTGCTTTTTGATAAGCATATTGACCTTATTATCTCGAAAGCCTCTAGGTCGCTTGGCTTTATAATGCGGCTATCAAAATCATTGAAATTAATGAAAACTGTAAAAATTTTATATTGCACCTATGTACGCAGCCACCTTGAGTACGTTTCTCCGGTCTGGAACCCATATTACTCTTTCTACATTGACCGAATCGAAAGATTGCAGAGAAAGTTCACGAGATACCTCAACTTTAAATTTAAGATCCCTAAGCTTGAGAACGAAGAGAGGTGCAAACGCTTTCACTTGTTGCCTCTAAAGATACGTCGTGACACAGCTGATATAGCATTGCTTATGAGGCTCGCTCAAGGTTTGGTAGATTGCCCTCCGTTGCTCAGTGGTCTAAGTCTTAATATTCCGGATCAGCGGTTTCGCAAGCGTCCTCTTTTGCACATACAGAGACATAATACCAATTATAGAAAGAATGCATTTTTAATAAGAGCAAGTGCTTTGTTTAACGAAATGTGCAAGGATATTGACATCGACCTGTTCAATACAAATATTTTAACTTTTAAAAAACAAATTATTAATAAGTATTTTGCGTTAACTATAATTTAAATGTATGTTTTGACAAGTAGGTATCTTTAATTTTATTGTCGAGTAAGTTCTCCTGCGTTTTAGTTTTATATAAAAAAATATATATATATATATATATATATTATTATGTAATTACAACAATTTTGCTCACACGTTTATTACTAAATTAATTTTAGACAATATGTGAAAGCTTTTGTGTTAGCTTTTAAGTATACATGTGTTTGTTAATTTCGTAGTTATTAGCTTTTAGCTTTCCAAATAAATAAAAATAAATTAATTTGACTCCAAAAAAAAATAAATACTATGGGAACTTTGCACCATCGATTTCAATGGTAAAAAAGTGGTTTACTGAAAAAATTCATGATATGGTGTTGGCCAACCGAAGATTGAAAGTGCGAGAGATTGTGGAAGCCGCAGGGATTTCGTATGGTTCAGTGGGTTCAATTTTGAAGGATCACTTGGGCATGAGAAAGCTTTCCGCAAGATGGGTGCCACGTTTGCTCACAGTCGACCACAAACGCAATCGTGTAGGAGTTTTACAGGAAGGTTTAGCGTTGTTTATTCGCAATATGGAGGAGTTTTTGCGTCGTTTTGTAACCGTGTACAAAACATGGATCCATCACAACACACCAGAGACCAAACAACAGTCAAAACAGTGGGTTTCTAACGGTGAATCTGCGCCAAAGAAGGCCAAGGTGGTTTTGTCAGCCAATAAAGTTATGGCGACTATTTTTTGGGATGCACGCGGGATAATCCACATTGACTACCTTCAAAAGGGAAGAACAATCAATGGAGAATATTATGCCAACTTATTGGACCGATTCAATGACGATAAGGGACCGAGGTGTTATGGGAGGCTTTTTTGTGGGCGATAGGCTGACCCCCTGTCACTGCAATAGTCCCTCTTCACTATTATAATGCCTCCTAATTTGTCAAACGTGACATCAGATGGTTTTATTACCTCTGGTGTTCTGCCTACCCCATACGGGATACAGGCGTGAAGTTGTGTGTGTGTGTGTGTGTGTGTCTGTTCAATGACGATTTGAAAAAAAACTACCTCATTTGGCCAAGAAAAAAGTTCTTTTCCACCAAGACAATGCAAGGGTGCACACATGTGCAGTTGCCATGGCAAAAATCCATGAATTGGGCTTTGAATTGCTCCCTCTTCCCCCCTTTTCTCCAGATTTGGCTCCAAGTTACTACTACTTTTTCCCAAACCTGAAAAAATGGCTTGGTGGAAAAAGATTTGACTACAATGATGAAGTCATCTCGCAAACAAAGGCCTATTTTGAGGACCTCGACAAATCATATTTTTTGGAAGGGATAAAAAAATTGGAGAAGCGTTGGACAAAGTGTATAGAGCTCAAGGGAGACTACGTTGAAAAATAAAATGATTTATTTATCAAAAAATCTGTTTTTTATTCCAAAAGTCACGGAATTATTGACCCGCCTTCGTATTATCATTTTCAACTGACTTCCAAAAGGAGGTTCTCAATTCGTGTGTATGTTTTTTTGTGTCTTTATTACACGATTTTACGGACAGTTCTGAATTGACTTTGAATATGATAGATAATACTTCAGAGGTGGCCTGCATAAATCTCATCGAACCGGTTGAGCGCTTTTTGAAAAATTTGAGACTTGAAAAACTATGTACCTATCAATACGGTAAATTGTACCTTGATGACGATAATATCAAAGCCAAATTTGTTAGTGAAGTCGTTTTTTTAATGCTCTGCATTCGTTGATTATCATCATCTCATTTCTGTTTTGAGACCACTGGCAGGCCATGGGTCTCTCCCCTGTTTGACGAGAGTAGGCCGTAAACCACTAAGATCCATTACTGATTGGTGGATGATTACCATAATCCTAGTTAACTACCTCTAGGTGTGTATTTCTCTAACTGCTAAATTGATAGACCAATTAGAGTGTGATTTCTACATACATACATACATGACGTCACGCCTGTATCCCTTATGGGGTAAGCACAACACCAGAGGTTACAAGACCATCTGATGTCTCGTTTGACAAATTTGGAGGTATTATAAAGATGGAAAGAGACTATTGTAGTTACAGGGGGTCAGCCTATCGCCCACAAAAACGCCTTTAAAACCTCTGTCCCTCAACGGACTTTTACAGTATGCCCGGGAAGAGAAGCAGCTGGCACATTCTATGTTTTTCTTTCGCTCCCAGTCCAGCGTCAACGATTTATAGAAACGAATTTTGCAAAAAGGTACCAGTTAAGAGACAGAGGTTTTGTTAGCGTTTTTACGGGCGATAGGCTGACCCCCGTCACTTTAATAGTCTCTATCCATCATTATAAAACCTCCAAATTCGTCAAACGTGACATCAGATGGTTTGATAGCCTCTTGTGTTCTGCCTATCCCATAATGGATACAGGCGTGTGAAGTTATGTATGTATAAATTATACTCATTGTGTAAAAAGCAGTACTACTTTCGTATGTCCGGCGTTTTCATGTGTAAAGTCATCTTGTTAAAATAACATACTTAAACATAAAATATATTTGCGTAATTTTTTTTTTAAAATCACTCTAAAATAACACTTACGAACACAAGCAAATAAAAGTACGTTAATTTACCTGTGTTTTAAATTAAAAACACAAGTTTTTACCAATCAATCAGCACGCCATGTGCTTTTTCATTAAAAGTCAACCAGTTTTCTCTGAAAATCCAGCAAAACTGATGAAATACCCCTTGGGATAACTGCAGCTTTCGATCCAGTCAAATCAAGAGTCAATTTAAACGACGCAGTGGTCAATTAACTTTCAACTGACAAACAGAATTTGTTGAATTGCTTAATTCCCTTGATGTGTTAAATCGTTTAATAAACAACTGAAAAATACTGTATTTAATTTGTTTTATAAATGTTTATAGAGCGTAAACCTCGATCGCTGCTCAATTTTAAAAGGGATTATGAAAGAAAAAGAGATATTTGTCACCTTAGTAACTTGAGCCTGAGAGTTTAAAATAAAATACCTTTTTAGGTATGTTTATTCAACGGTGTCTCAAAATTGTTATAAAATATTTTACCTTACTAAATGATCTATCTATAGTATTACGAGTAATGTTGTACATACTCAACGAGTATGCTTCAATGCTGGACTGGAAGCAAAAACCAAAGAATGCTCAAGCTGCTTCTCTTCCGGGCATACTGTAAAATTCAGTTAAGGGACAGAGGTTTTATTGGCATTTTACGTGGGTGCTTGCCTACCCCGTAAGGGACACAGGCGTGAAATTATGTATGTACGAGTATAATATGATTATATTGCAATGCTCAATTAATAGATACAGTAATCTATACTTATAATAATCTGTAGAAGTAAAAATTCATGGCAGGGGATGTTACTAGACTGAAACCGAACCCAAAAATAATAGTCTATATAATTAGGGCCACATTAGATCTATCTAACGCGTTGTTACTTTCAGTTCAGTTGTCTTAAGTTTTCACGATTCATAATTTAAATAAAACTACTTTTTAACCGGATTAATCTCTCGCCCGTAACCACGGGGTCTGCAAAGACACGTCGAGTTAAAATGTAAAACATAAATAATACGCGATTAATCCGGTTAAAAAGTAGTTTTATTTCAGTTCGTCGAGTTAAAATACAAAACATGGCGTGTGAAGTTATGTATGTATGTATAAATTATACTCATTGTGTAAAAAGCAGTACTACGTTCGTATGTCCAGCGTTTTTATGTGTAAAGTCATCTTGTTAAAATAACATGCTTAAACATTAAATATATTTGCGTAAAAAAATGTTTAAAATCACTCTAAAATAACACTTACGAACACAAGCAAATAAAGTTACGTTAATTTACCTGTGTTTTAAATTAAAAACACAAGTTTTTACCAATCAATCAGCACGCCATATGCTTTTTCATTAAAAGTCAACCAGTTTTCTCTCAAAATCCAGCAAAACTGATGAAATACCCCTTGGGATAACTGGAGCTTTCGATCCAGTCAAATCAAGAGTCAATTTAAACGACGCAGTGGTCAATTAACTTTTAACTGACAAACAGAATTTGTCGAATTGCTTAATTCCCTTGATGTGTTAAATTGTTTAATAAACAACTGAAAAATACTGTATTTAATTTGTTTTATAAATGTTTATAGAGCGTAAACCTCGATCGCTGCTCAATTTTAAAAGGGATTACGAAAGAAAAAGAGATATTTGTCACCTTAGTAACCCGAGCCTGAGAGTTTAAAATAAAACCATTTTTAGGTATGCTTATTCAACGGTGTCTCAAAATTGTTATAAAATATTTTACCTTACTAAATGATCTATCTATAGTATTACGAGTAATGTTGTACATACTCAACGAGTATGCTTCAATGCTGGACTGGAAGCAAAAACCAAAGAATGCTCAAGCTGCTTCTCTTCCGGGCATACTGTAAAATTCAGTTAAGGGACAGAGGTTTTATTGGCATTTTACGTGGGTGCTTGCCTACCTCGTAAGGGTCACAGGCATGAAATTATGTATGTATGTATGTACGAGTATAATATGATTATATTGCAATGCTCAATTAATAGATACAGTAATATATACTTATAATAATCTGTAGAAGTAAAAATTCATGGCAGGGGATGTTACTAGACTGAAACCGAACCCAAAAATAATAGTTTATATAATTAGGGCCACATTAGATCTATCTAACGTGTTGTTAATTTCAGTTCAGTTGTCTTAAGTTTTCACGATTCATAATTTAAATAAAACTACTTTTTAACCGGATTAATCGCTCGCCCGTGACCACTCAGGGGGTGATTAGTGATCGATACTGATGACAAAAATGCAATCAGCAAAATTTTTGTCTGTCTGTCTGTATGTTCCTTATAGAAACAAAAACTACTCGACGGATTTTAACGAAACTTGGTAAAATTATTCTTCATACTCCTGGGCAGGTTATAGTATACTAATTATCACGCTGCAATCAATAGGAGCAGAGCAGTGAAGGGAAATGTTGGAAAAACGGGAGAAGTTACTTCATTTTTTAAGCTTCCGTCGCGTGTGCAGCCTTAATGGTTAAAGCTACATAGAAATCATGTATGACAGGAATATTCTTCATAAAATTATATAACAAATATCCAACAACAGTATATGTCTATATTTTATGGTTGACTCACAATAACACGTGTAAATCCCGATAGCTTAGCAGTTCGGAGCTTTCTGATTATATTTGTTTCCTCTTACGTTTATAATACTCTCAATCATCCCTAATAAAAAAAAATTAACATTATTACCTATTCAATAAAAAAATAATCATAGAAATCGGTATAGAAACACCAAACTTATACATAAATTCGCTAATAAGTAATAACCCATCGCGCGTGAATACTGAATGATATAGGGATTATTTTTGCGTAACGGTTGCCGCGCTCGACGCGGCTCGCGGCGGTAGGGTATAAAAAGGCGGGAGGCGAGCGCAAGCTTTTGCGCGATTTAATATAGGTAGGTAGGTACAGAAGGAACAAGCGTTACATTACCTGTCAAATTTCCCCAACCAATTTTAACTTATTATCGAGGGCATAGAGTTCAAATTGAATTAAAAAATTTTGACAGATTTGTAACGCTTGATGTACTTCCTTCTGTACATACAGAGATAAAAAGGAAATCAAGGTTTTGTTTATTTTATGATCGTTTCTGCCTCTTGGAAGTCAGAAACCGTAGATTTCTTCGGAATAAAAAGTAACGTATGTGTTAACTACTATACCAAATTACATTAATATTGGCTTAGCCGTTTGGCAGTGAAATGCAGCCATACATAATTATAGGTAGAATTGTATGTTGTATGTCTAGTTCTCCTTCTCTTATTGACTTAGCTATTGTCTCCTCCTTAGATCATGTATCCCTTTTTGGTCAGTTAGACGCGGACGCGTTTTCTTATCACAACTTATTGTTTCTCTCATATAAAATTCGCCCACCCAAAGCAAAGCCGAGAATCCTTCTGCGGCGTAATTTTAATGGCATAAATTTAGAAAAGCTTCTTGACGACGCTAATCATATTGATTGGTCAGACGCTGTCAATAAGTTGTCGGTCAACGACCAAATTACAACCTTTAATACTCTTCTCACTAACCTGTATGACAGACACGCTCCGTTACGCCCTGTCAAGATTAAGCATATTTCTGCTCCTTGGTTGACGGACGATATCAAACTATTGATGAACAAAAGAAACCGTGCCAAAGCCAAAATGAAATCAAATCCGTCTGAGGCTAACTCTTTGGTGTATAAAAATTTGAGGAATCGCTGCAACACGATGTGTAGGGATGCACAACGACGCCATATTCACAAATCAGTATCCAACGGCGATTCAGCTAAAGTTTGGAAATTTCTTAGAACTTTAGGTATCGGTAAATCTAAGAATGATAACTCTCTTAATAATGTTAACCTCAACTCATTAAATGATCATTTCACTTCTTCTAGCTCTATAGACGCTGCCACAAAAGTCCATACTCTGAATAGAATATCTAGTTTACCGATGCCAAATATTCCATCATTTTCAATAAGTCAATTTTCGGAATGCGGTGTTAAAGGAAAAATACTCTCTATTGCCTCCGATGCCGCGGGCTCAGACTGCATTAGTCGTAAGATGCTCATCCCTATCCTTGACATTATCCTTCCTGTTATAACTTCTATCCTGAATAATTGTATTATTAATGGTGTCTTTCCAGATGCATGGAAGGATGCACACATCATACCTCTCCCTAAAAAAAACAATCCTTCTTCCTTTTCCGATTATCGTCCTATTGCCATCTTAACTTTCCTTTCCAAAGTGCTCGAAGGCTTGATTCATCAACAGCTCAGTATTTTCTTAAATGATCATAAATTACTGAATCCCTTCTGTTAAGTATGAGGATATAAGATGAGAGAGCCGAGTGAAACGAACGAATGTCAATAACGGACTGCTTTATTGGTTCGAACAACTTGGTTATAATAACCATACGTCCTCCCCTAATAGTTACTTTTACGATATAAAACAATTAAAATCAAACTTTTTAAAATACAAAAAACCATATATTTAAAATACAAAAATACATATTGAGGCTGACTGAACCCTGGCATGTCAATTAACTATTTTAATTCTCGGCCTCATGAAAATCGTCCTCATTATCTGACGGCACTGCCCGCATTAGACCTCCACGAGTCATCGTTACTTTTGAAGGTGATGGCGAAGAACAGCTGGGCTGCGTTACGCAGAAATAGTCATCCTCTCCAATCTGCACGGGCCGTCGGACTCCTCGTGTCACGGTGACCTTGGATGGTGATAGCGAGGCGAGGTTACTCCCACTTGGTCGCAGGACGCTGTTCTCTTCACCGGCGCTGGTATCGGATGCTGCTCCATCCATATTCCCTCCTTGCGGGTTGTAGTCCATGGCATTTAAGATGTCATCTACATTCGAACTAGACGGTTGAGTTTGAACATGAGGCCTCGGTATCATATGTGCCATACCGGTTGAGGAACAGTCAGCGCTCAAATTTTTACTGTTTTTCCTTAACAATAAGTGGTTACTATGTTTTTTGTGCTCAATCGAAGTTGTACAATCTTTAATTATATAAATGTTTTTTGCTAATCTTTTAACTATCACTCCTTTGAGCCAAATATACTTATTATTTATAAATTTTTTATACATTATGCACTGGCCCGTTAAAAACTCTCTAGGTTTGCCACCTTTATTTTCAATTTGCGAACACTGTTTCAATTTAACAAAATTAGCGAGTGGGGTAGATGACGGCAATGTCGCTGACGGCAATGGGTTCAAAATATCTAGCCGCGATCTAAGTTTGCGTCCAAACACTAACTGAGCCGGTGAGACACATGTAGTACTATGTACCGAGTTCCTATAGTCAAACAAATACTTATATAATTTTAACTTCCTTTCTTTAACTGTTCCACTTTCAATAACACTCGAACGAATACCCTTTTTCACTACTTTAACATAGGACTCCGCTTGTCCGTTGCTAGCGGGATGGTAAGCCGGTGACGTCACGTGAGAGATACTGTTTAATTTGCAAAAGTTTAAAAAATCTTGTGAGCAAAAATATTGTGCATTATCCGTTACTACAGTATGCGGCAGCCCATACCTAGACATATAGTCGTACATTTTTTCTATAACCGCTAAGCTAGTCGAAGTATTCATTGCGTACAAAAAAAAAAAATTCAAAAAGTTTTATTCATCTTAGGAATTTCACAAAACACTTGATGAAGTCAGTCATCACATACTTCGGCTTTAACTAGTTGTTGATAGTTGTAAAATAAGATATTACAGTAGACCAAGAGACAAAAAAAGCCGGCGGAAAAAACGCTTGGCACTCTTTTTCAGTCAGAATTATCAAATTAATACAAATAGGTACAGTACAAATTGACCGTGACATGAAAAAAAAAAACAAACACAAGACAGCTGATTGTGAGAGCCAATGTCATGCCACAACCAAATTGCTTACATAGCAGATGCAATGAGCTATGGATGCACAATACGAACATGACAAACTGGGACCAGAGTATTTGAACAAAAATGGAATAAAATAGTCATAGTATCATTAGCAAAACGACCTGGCACCGCTAGTAGCACCCGTTCACGAGTTAACGCAAGCACCAGCCATCACCCTCCTCGCCCATATTTTAGGGAAGAGGGTGACCCGATACCCGACGCTACCACTAGCCATGCCGCCTGAGGGAGCATGACGTTCTTGCTGTTGTCTTGACAAGAAAATAAGTGAGTGGGACAGTCACCAGTATGTCATATATATACTGCACAGCCAAGCCGTAAACAAAATTATTAAGTAATTAGAAACTTTTAGAAATATCCTGTTGTGCTTAATCCCATGCCCTTTTATCATCTAAGTAATCTTTAGTTTTATAATAAGCTTTTCGAGATAGAGTGTTTTTAACGATTGATTTAAATTTATTGAATGGCAGGGATTGAATTGACTTTGGAATTTTGTTATATATACGTATTGACATTCCAATAAATGATTTGCTGCTTTTAGCCAGCCTTAATTTAGGAAACGCTAACTTATGGTCGTTCCTAGTCCTTACAGAGTAATTTGTATCATGATTATCTTTCCTAGTTTTAAATTTATTAATATTCTTATAAATATACATAATGTTTTCATATATATATTGTGATGCAAAGGTCAAGATACCAATCTCTTTAAACTTTTCTCTTAGAGATTCTCTACTTCCAAGTTTATACATTCCACGAATAGCCCTTTTCTGCAGTGTAAATATCGTGTCAATATCTGCGGCATTGCCCCAAAGTAGGATGCCATAGGACATTATACTATGAAAATAACTAAAATATACCAACTTTGCTGTATTAACATCAGTCAATGAGCGAATTTTCTTTACCGCGAACGCTGCAGAACTAAGTCTACTCGCTAGTTGTGAGATATGGGCGCCCCATTGCAATTTAGAATCTAAGGTAATTCCAAGAAAAACAGAGTTATCTACTAGATTCAATCTGTTCCCATTAAGCCGCAGATCAGACTCAACTTGTTTTACATTTGGTGCAGAGAATTTTATACATTTAGTTTTTTTATCATTGAACGCTAGATTATTTATATTGAACCACTGAACAACATTTGCGAGAGCATTGTTTACATCGTCGTAGTTTATTTTCTGTCTTATCATTTTAAAAATTAATGATGTGTCGTCAGCAAACAATACAATCTCATGATTATTGCCTACCATATAGGGTAGATCATTTATATAGACTAGAAACAAAAATGGGCCCAGAATTGATCCTTGAGGCACTCCCATTCTCACAACCGACCCAGCCGACCTTTTCCGGTTAACCTCAACCTTCTGAATTCTATCACTTAGATATGAATTCAAAACTTTGAGGTCAGTGCCTTTGATGCCGTAGTGGTGGAGTTTCCTGATGAGAGTGTCATGCTGAACACAGTCAAATGCCTTAGATAGGTCACAAAATACACCTAGGGCATCCTCCGACCTCTCCCAGGCACCAGTGATTATTTCAAATAGTTCAACACCAGCATCAGTTGTTGAACGGCCCTTTGTAAATCCAAATTGTTTATTATGAAGTAAATTGTTATAGGTGAAATGGGCCAAGAGTTGATTAAGAATAATTTTTTCAAAAATTTTACTACAAGTAGGTAGAATTGAAATTGGTCTAAAATTAGTAGGGTCTGTAGTGCTACCCGACTTAAATAAAGGTATAACCTTACTATGCTTCATTAAATCAGGAAACTCCCCACTAATAATACAGTTGTTAAATATTTCAACAAGGCAAGGAGCTATTACATCTATAATAGAATTTAATATTTCAACAGATATGCCCCAGAGATCAGTTGTCTTTTTAATATCAATTGTCTTAAATGTTTTAATAATATCCCCGGTGTCTATGGGTTGGAACTTGAAAGACACCTTGCACTCACTTACATGATTTTTGAGCAATGATTCAGCCGCCACAGGTGATGAGTTTAATGATTTAGTAGTTGAAACTGGAATGTCAGCAAAACAGCTCTCAAATGCTGTCGCAACATTTTCATCTGCTTTAATTATTGTATTGTCAATAACAAGCTTAAACTCACTATTGCGATTCTTAACTTTCCCAGTTTCCTTATTAATTATATTCCAAGTAGTTTTAGTCTTATTAGCACTATTTTTAATCTTATTACCTAAATACATTGATTTGGCTGCGGCACAAACTTTTTTAAATAACTTTGAGTAAGTTCTGACATAGCTGCAAAAGGTGTAATTTTTGTTATATGATTTCTCATGATAGAGATCATATAGGTGCTTTCTACTAATATGTATACCTGTGGTAGCCCAATCACTGAAAGATTTACAATTGTTTGGAGTCACTTTTTTTGGAATAAATACAGTCTTATGTTGTTTATTAATTAAACTACTTAAATTACTGTATAGTAAATTTACATTATTTGAGTGGGCTATATGGGGCATATTGTTAATGACACCACATCTAAATCTCTCCAAACGGATTTTATTGACTGGAACAACCATTATACTCTTATTAACCTGTTTTTCCTTCGAGTA
Organism: Stenoptilia bipunctidactyla; assembly: GCA_944452665.1. Lineage (NCBI taxonomy): Eukaryota > Metazoa > Arthropoda > Insecta > Lepidoptera > Pterophoridae > Stenoptilia > Stenoptilia bipunctidactyla. Next base: position 4,923,097 of record OX101730.1, read on the forward strand.
TTTGAATGTAAGCAACTGACCGCTGTGATCAGAGCTAAGTTTATTTATAACTAGCTGTGACCCGCGACTTCGTCCGCGCGGATACCGTTTATTAGATTTGGATAAATACTATTATTATATCCTCCTTGAAGTTAAAACTTACCTTAGTTAAGCTGTGAAAGCGTTACTGATAGATAAACAGACAGAATTACTTCAAAAACTGTTACAACAAAGCAGTGATCCGCAGTTGCACCTAGGTTTTGTGAAAATGTATTGGTAGGTAGCTATATTACATAGATGATGCCCGCGACTTCGTCTGTATTGAATTAGTATTTCGAGTAGGTTATTTTCTTCTCCAAGGTCCTAACTATCTTTAATAACAAAAATAAAAATGAAGAATCTTCCCCCATATAATATGTATAACTCCTAACCACAAACATAGGTAGGTAACTATCTATTAGGTACATTACAAAGGCACATAGCGTTATAAATAAATCGGGTGCCAAAGTGCCTTAAATTTTAATATTGTCTTAAGTTTTCGCGATAAATATTATGTATGACTATTAACTAAAACACTTTTTAACCGATTTTATCGCGTATATTTACATTTTAAATTTTAACAGTCGCTCGTGACCACGGGGTCTGCAAAGACACCGAAACGTCGAGTTAAAATGTAAAATATAAATTATACGCCATTAATCCGGTTAAAAAGTGTTTTATTTAATGCCTTCAATTTTACTTAATTCATGCAATATCTTCATTAATTATACTTAGCTTATTGTTATTCTAGGTAAAGCTAAGTAGTTTTTGCGTGAAAGAAAAGCAAAAATCCATCCATCCAGCCATTATCAGTGTACATACAATACTACCTATAGTTAAGTATGGCTGCTTTTCACTGCCAAACGGCTAAGCCAATATTAATGTAATTTGGTATAGTAGTTAACACATACGTTACTTTTTATTCCGAAGAAATCTACGGTTTCTGACTTCCAAGAGGCAGAAACGATCATGAAATAAACAAAACCTTGATTTCCATTTTATGTCTGTATGTACAGAAGGCAGTACATCAAGCGTTACAAATCTGTCAAAATTTTTTACTTGAATTTGAACTCTATGCCCTCGATAATAAGTTAAAATTGGTTGGGGAAATTTGACAGGTAATGTAACGCTTGTTCCTTCTGTACCTACCTATATTAAATCGCGCAAAAGCTTGCGCTCGCCTCCCGCCTTTTTATACCCTACCGCCGCGAGCCGCGTCGAGCGCGGCAACCGTTACGCAAAAATAATCCCTATATCATTCAGTATTCACGCGCGATGGGTTATTTATTAGCGTATTTCATGTATAAGTTTGGTGTTTCTATACCGATTTCTATGATTCTTTTTTTATTGAATAGGTTTTTTTTTATTAGGGCTGAGTGAGAGTATTATAAACGTAAGAGTAAACAAATATAATCAGAAAGCTCCGAACTACTAAGCTATCGAGATTTACACGTGTTATTGTGAGTCAACCATAAAATATAGACATATACTGTTGTAAGATATTTGGTATATAATTTTATGAAGAATATTTCTGTGATACATGATTTCTATGTAGCTTTAACCATTAAGGCTGCACACGCGACGGAAGCTTAAAAAATTAAGTAACTTCTCCCGTTTTTCCAACATTTCCCTTCACTGCTTTGGTTCTATTGATTGCAGCGTGATAATAAGTATACTATAACCTACCCAAGAGTATGAAGAATAATTTTACCAAGTTTCGTTAAAATCCGTCGAGTAGTTTTTATTTCTATAAGGAACATACAGACAGACAGACAGACAAAAATTTTACTGATTGCATTTTTGGCATCAGTATCGATCACTAATCACCCCCTGATAGTTATTTTGAAAAAATATTTCATGTACATAATTGACCTCTCTATAGATTTATTATAAGTATAGATAGAAGATATAGATTGATAAACTTACGGGAGTGACATTAGAAAAATCATTATCTAGGCAAGTTGCACTGGTCTTTGTTATTCTAGTTGGTTCTAGGAACAGGTTAGTAAGATTATTACATTTAAATAAATTTATTAGTTTTTTACTCAAGGATGAATCATTTAATAAGTTAACATTAAAATCCCCGCAAACAAATATTTTCTTAGTTTTATTACATAATTTATCCAATACTTGTTCTAAAACAAGTTCAAAACTATCATAGTGTGATTTAGGGGGCCTATATATACAAACAATAATGCAGTTTGTCAATTCTACACAGGATATTTCAATAGTTTGTTCAATAGATAGGCTCACTATGTCAGTACGTTCTCTAAATTTTAAAGATTTATTTAATATTATTAAAGAGCCCCCATGTATTGCTGTCTTTCTATTGAACGAACTAGCAACTTGGTGCTGAGCAAAATTTAATACTAATTGGTGGTCCAGTAAGAAATACGCTTCAACCCATTTAGAATATGCATCTATAATAACTAGGTACATGCAATTATTGATGGGCCCTAGGAAATCTAGATGTACCCGGTAGAAAGGGCGCGGCGGGTATCTCCACGGAGTTAGCGGCGCGCGCGGCGGCGACCCGCGCAGCTGTAGGCACACGTCGCACGACGCGATCATACGCTCCAACGACTCGTCTATGCCGGGGAACCAAAACCGTGCGCGGGCTTCTGCTTTTGTTTTCACGATACCTAAATGTGATAAATGCAGTTCTTTCAAAACCTGAGGGCGTAAGGACTCGGGTATCACCACCTTATGACCCCGCATGACGCAACCATTTTCAACCGATAGTTGTAACCTACACAAAAAGAACGGTTTCAAAGATACGTTGGATGTGTTTCTAGGCTAGCCGTTACAAATATAATAAGCAACTGTACGCAATGTGCTGTCTTTGTCTGTCGCGTCTCGCAATTGGTCGACTGTAATAGGTAAGGCGCCTTCTACTACAAAACAAACGTACGCGGCGCAATCGGCCGGCTCCGGCCGCCCCGCGCCCGCGTCGTGTTCTCTCGGCAGGCTCGCCCGCGACAGATAGTCCGCGCTGTTGTCTGCACTCTTCACATACTCGATAGCATAATTATAACCGCTTAAAAACAATGCATAACGCTGCAGTCTATTAGCTGAAACTTCCGGAATCCCTTTATTAGGCCCAAATATAGATAGGAGCGGCTTGTGATCGGTTCTTAACGTAAAAGGACTCGATCTCCCGTATAGATATTGGTGAAAGCGGCGTACACCAAAAACAATCGCTGTAGCTTCTTTCTGTATCTGTGAATTTTTTTTTTCTGCGCTATTGAGTGTTCGTGACGCAAACGAAACCGGCCGCTCGCGACCCTCCGAATCGATTTGTGAAAGAATTGCTCCTAACCCTGTCGGCGAAGCATCTACTGTTAATATTAAATTTGAGTCTGCATTATAATGCATTAAGACCTGGTCAGATCCCAACATTTTTTTAATTTTACAAAATGCGTCATTTTCTCGAGAAGACCAGTTCCATTTACTGTCTTTTTTAAGCAAGTCATATAATGGACTTAAAATACTTGACGCGCCGGCTACAAAACTTCTATAGTAGTTTACTAATCCTAAAAATGATTGTAGTTGGTTAACATTATTTGGGACCGGCGCATTTAAGATTGCTTCAACTTTCTCCGGTGACTTTTTAAGTCCATTCTTGTTGATAACGTAACCTAGGTAACTAATTTCGTCCTGAAAGAAGCTGCACTTGGCCTGCTGCAGCGTGAGGCCGGCGCCCTGCAGCCGCCGCAGCACGGCGTGCAGGCGCTGCAGATGCTCGGCGTCGTCACGCCCGGTGACCAGCACGTCGTCCAGCAAGCACAGAGTACCGTCGAGGCCGGCCAGTAAGTTTTCCATAGCGCGTTGACCCGTGACGCGAGGAGTCCGACGGCCCGTGCAGATTGGAGAGGATGACTATTTCTGCGTAACGCAGCCCAGCTGTTCTTCGCCGTAAGTGACCTTTGACGTTGCACTTTTTACACGTATATTTAGCGAAACGACACTCCGCGGTTTTATGGCTCGTATAACCACACACACGCCACTGCACTTTTTCACTTTTGGCGATCTTGAACAGCTGGTCGCTCCCCATAGCCGGCGCCGCCGGCGCCGCGGGCGCCGCGGTGACGCCAACGCACTGCGCCGCCGCCCGCGCGCTTTGCATATTACCCACCATTTCGATGGCTTTGGATAATGTTAACCCCGTTAGCTCTTGCATGTACAACTTTTCTTTTTCAATCCCAGGTAGCATACCCATAATAAACCGATCCCGCAATGCCTCTTCAACATTGCTGAACTGGCAGGACGCGGTGAGGCCGCGAAGTCTCGCCGCCCACTGGATAGCCGACTCCGTAGGTAGCTGAGTAGCTGCATAAAAGTTGTGCCGCTCGCTGAATCCCGCCGACTTTGGTGTGAAGTGACTGTCTAGCAAAGACAGTATATCTTCGTATGGCACCTCCTGTAATTCCTTCGGCAGCGCTAGATCTGACGCTAACTTGTATGCTGCGTCGCTGAGTCCGCTAAGCAAAACCGCCCGCCTTCTGACTCCCACCGGGTCGCTTATCGCGCTGATGTCATTCGCGATAAACCATTGTGTGAGTCTACACTTCCAAGTTTTCCAACTATTCAGGCTATGATCAAAATTGTTCAAGGTTGCAAAATTTAATCCAGACATTTTGTTTTTTTATTTAACACGAGGGTAGGTACGTCGCCACTGTTAAGTATGAGGATATAAGACGAGAGAGCCGAGTGAAACGAACGAATGTCAATAACGGACTGCTTTATTGGTTCGAACAACTTGGTTATAATAACCATACGTAAATACTTATAGCTAGGTATACATATGTAACACCTTCCAATCCGGCTTCCGATCTGGGCATAGTACGACCACTGCATTGCTTAATATTACTGAAGATATTCCTATGGGCTTGGAGCAGAAGAAACTAACTGTTTTAACCTTGTTAGACTTCAGCAATGCCTTCAATACAGTAGACTTCGACATCCTTTTGCACATGCTGCGTTCTTTTAACATATCTCCATCGACTATTGACTGGTTTCATTGTTACTTGCACGGCCGCCGGCAACGTATATCCACTGAGTCTGAATTCTCTGATTGGTGTGATGTTAAAGCTGGCGTGCCGCAAGGTGGCGTGTTGTCTCCTCTCCTGTTTGCTCTATTCATCAATACGATCACTCTCAATATATCTTCTTCCTACCATTTGTATGCAGACGATCTTCAAATTTATACACAAAACAGTCTCGAAAATCTGCCAAACACTATTTTTCAACACAACGCTGATTTAAAACTGATATCGGACTGGAGTTATAATCATGGTCTCACAGTCAACCCTCTCAAACCTCAATCTATCATAATTGGAAGTCACAAAATGATGTCACGAGTTGACTGGAGCTCAGTTCCTCAAGTAGTGTTCAATGGAATTAATATCCCATATAGCGAAACAGTAAGAAACTTGGGCATTATCTTCGATCGCACGTTGTCTTGGAAACCACAAATTACTGAGCTGAGCAGAAAAATGTTTGCCGCGGCGAATTCGCTCAAGCGTCTTCGTAATTTCCTCCCTGTTGCCACTAAAATTATGCTTGCACAATCTCTCCTACTTCCCATTCTCGACTATGCTGACGCCAGCTATCTAGACTTAACTGAAGAACTTCTCAACAAACTTGAGCGGCTCCAAAATGTCTGCATAAGGTTTGTATTTGGATTACGCAAATACGACCACATTTCTGAATTCCGCACTAATCTCAAGTGGCTTCCTATTCGCCTTCGCCGGAATACTCACATTCTTTCTCTAGTCTACCGTATTCTGTACGACAAAGCGATACCAGTGTATCTTAAAGACCGCTTAGCCTACCGGTGCAACAATAACGACCGTAACTTGCGCTCTTCATCTAATTTACTCCTTGCGACGCCATCGCATACCTCCACATTTTTAAGTAAGTCATTTTTTGTCCAATCAGTGTCGTTATGGAATGAATTGCCGATTGAAATCCGTCTAGCACGCACGCCACGAAGTTTTAAACGATTGCTTAAACGACATTACCAGGTGAAACACTGTTAATCTTAACTATCTATATATATCTATATATTTATTTTATATCGGTTGTATTATATATGTATGTATATATTTATTTATTAACATTTATGCTATCATTATTTATGTATGTAATTATTAGTAATTAGTTTATTTATTATAAGCCGTGTACCCCATCCACCTTAATTTCCCATAATTCGTAGGTTGCCTGGCAGAAATCGCTCACCAGCGATAAGGCCACCTTTGTACAATAGTTCTTTTGTAAAATTTAATTAAGTTTTCCTATGTAACCATGTTGGTGTACAATAAAGTGTTTATTATTACACTGATAATGGCTGGATGGATGGATTTTTGCTATTCTTTCACGCAAAAACTACTTAGCTTTACCTAGAATATCAATAAGCTAAGTATAATTAATGAAGATATTGCATGAATTAAGTAAAATTGAAGGCATTAAATAAAACACTTTTTAACCGGATTAATGGCGTATAATTTATATTTTACATTTTAACTCGACGTTTCGGTGTCTTTGCTGACCCCATGGTCACGAGCGACTGTTAAAATTTAAAATGTAAATATACGCGATAAAATCGGTTAAAAAGTGTTTTAGTTAATAGTCATACATAATATTTATCGCGAAAACTTAAGACAATATTAAAATTTAAGGCACTTTGGCACCCGATTTATTTATAACGCTATGTGCCTTTGTAATGTACCTAATAGATAGTTACCTACCTATGTTTGTGGTTAGGAGTTATACATATTATATGGGGGAAGATTCTTCATTTTTATTTTTGTTATTAAACATAGTTAGGACCTTGGAGAACAAAATAACCTACTCGAAATACTAATTCAATACAGACGAAGTCGCGGGCATCATCTATGTAATATACCTACCTACCTATACTTTTTCATAAAACCTAGGTGAAACTGCGGATCACTGCTTTGTTGTAACAGTTTTTGAAGTAATTCTGTCTGTTTATCTATCAGTAACGCTTTCACAGCTAAACTACTGAGTCGATTTTGAAGAAATTTAGAATAAGGTAAGTTTTAACTTCAAGGAGGATATAATAATAGTATTTATCCAACTCTAATAAACGGTATCCACGCGAATGAAGTCGCGGGTCACAGCTAGTAATAATTATACGACTTTTTTTGCACGGTTACTCATTTCAAGATGTTTCCTGCCTGCAGCTCTCGTAGAGTCGCATCTCAGCAATTAAAGCATTTTGTATAATTATTCTGAAACGAGCGATATAATTTTTAGTTTATGTCTGAAAAATGTGTGAACACTATTTATGAAGTGCAATTAATTAATAGGCTTCTTCAGCAGCATTTTTATAGATGATATGAATCATGTATTAATATTCATTCTTAATGTAACTAAAATGTAATATACACTGCATGTAACATTGGAAAAAAGAATATATACCTCAAAAAATTTAGGATTCCTCTTCAGTTTTCTGAACAAATTCTGTTAAAATAATTAATATGCTTAATGGCGGATATATTTAACATCTCAATAAGACGTTCTGTTATATAAACTGCTTAATGGAAACATCTAATTAAAATATAGATCATTGCGACAAAATTCGTGTAAACTATACCGCCGTACTGATTTCACCTCTGCCCATAATTATTTAAACTTGCTAATTTATAAATAGCAACACAGAAACTGTTTAAATTATTCAGATGACCACATCAAAAACGAAATCTTTAATTAAATTTTAAATAAATAAATAATAATAAAATCCCCAGACAAACACACCAACTGCCCCAAAGTAAGCATAGTTTGTGGTATGGGATACCGTGTAGCGAACTAGGGGGGAACCTAGAATATAAATACATAAATCCATAAACACCTAGACACGGATTTTTTTTTCTTGTTCGTTGCGGGAATCGAACCCGCAACCATTGGTGTCTGAGGCAGACAGGTTTACCCCATCGCCAAAGTATTAGTATCGATTCGCGTGTATGGCTTCGCCATTCATAATTCGCTAAACAGTTAAAACCAAATTAAAAATATCATCTTTTATAATTTAAGATAATGGTTTTTTTTTCCCAACTCATAGGTGAGGATGAAATTGATCCACAACTATTCATTGGCACCTTGTCACTCTACGCTTTAACGCAACAGTTACTTTACCATTTTTAAGCTATTGCATAGCTTATATCGCGGGCCTTGAGCGTGGGGACCGAATCCAGAAATTTCGTAACGAAAAAAACCTAACACCCCTCACTCCAACCGGCACAGCGGTGATACTTTGATTTCATAACTTTACATGCGGGCTTTAGTAAACAATCAGCGCCATCTACTAGGAACTTGTGGAACTTCATATTAGATCAAACTAAAATAAAAAATAATTATAATTGCATAAGTTGATAAAAAATGCTATGCAATAGCTTTACCGCGGCAGTCCCCGAGTGCCACACGCCTTTTTTTTTAAAAGAATCATCAAACCGTTTGCTTCAACTGTGACGTATATATATATATATCTACTATTAAACTGTGAAATCCTTCCCTACACCGCACCATAATTTGCCACAGTAAAGGATATACGTTCCCAACTAGTTGAATTTCTGGTTCTCTCTGTACTAGCATACTCTTCAAAATATATTTTGTACAAGACAAACTGCAGGATTTTATCTTTTAGAGAGTAATTTGTGCATCATAGCAGCTTTATCACGGGATAAGACAAGACACCAAGTGCGGAAAAATTTTAGATTTTGCCTCACGATGTTGCACTTTTAACATGCATATTTTGCAACAAAGTCAAATTGTTAGTTACCTTTCGTGTACATTAAGACAAAACTACTTGAATCGACAATGACCACAGGTGACTGACGACGCCATATCGAAGTCATATTTTTACTGACATTCCTATATTTTTGATTTCTGCCTGGACGTAAAATATGATTTCAATAAAAAAAACTAGAAAAGCAAACTGAAATCATAAAATATTGTGTATTTTTGATAGATATTAGTACTGGTGAAATGTCACTTCCGTACATTAAGTATGTTGACCTTTCAAGATCATCTCTCATTAACCGTTTTCTAACTTTTTGTTTTAAAACTCGTATGCTTCGAAGTAATAATATATTTTTTAAGTTTTTGTTATTTTTTTATACATTCTAAGAACAAAAGACAAATCTCTATAAGTTTGGAACACATTTTATTGATACATTGAGTACTTACATACAGTAAGTACTTCCGGCCATTTTGGATAACTGTGGAGATTTATGGCAATACCGTCGTTTTGATTTTTCGTTTGTACACCTAAATTACTGACTCAACTTTAAATGTTGTATTTTTGTTTGATTTGTGAATAATTTCCACGATCCTGAAATTTGGCCCAGGTTGCGGCCAGGAATGCAACGGAACCTTTTGAGTGTATTTTGTCAGTTCACGCAAGACCTCGCTTAGTAAAGAAAAAAAAATACTGAAGTGTATATTCGCCACGGAGCTATTACTTATGAAAAGATTTATTATCAGATGATTTATACAGTGTTCTGTAAAAATCATCTAAAATCGATGATAGTTTATACTGACTTTCACTGGAAATCCCTGAATAACAGTTTTTCAGCGTAGTATTTTCCAATTCCACTAAAAAGCTGCGACTTTAATTAAACTAAGACCATAATTTCCGAAAAAAAATATAATACAACAAAAAAATCATGAAATAAAGAAGGTATTAAAAATGTGAGTCTCTAAAAAAGGCAGACTGGTCTTATAATATAAAATCAATACATTCTGAGAACCTATAAATAAAGAACTTTATTTTCGTAAGAGTTCTAGTTCTTGTCTGTGGAGTAATTTCCATTCTTTTCCCTTGTCATTATCTACGATATCTATATTCAAATCTCACAAAACTTACGTTTTCATTAATACAAGAAACCTCTATTTTTTATCTTTCTATTATTAGCAACAGTTTATACACATTTGGAGGACAAACCCCAGAAGCAGCCTCTAGTGCGGTCGTAAATTAATGCAGCAGGCAGCGGCACTCAGAACCAACGTTTAGTTTTTACGCTGGTCATTACTGTAAAAGCAATGGTATGTAACTTCAGTTTATGTCTTCGGATAAAGCTGCTGTCTGGTATGGGATGAACGTATTTCTGTTGCGATAATGTCAAATAAATTACTCCATCATAGTAAAACAAACAAACTTTGCATGTGTGGGTTACATTATTTAATATGTCTTCAGATTTATATTGGATAATTAATTTGATTGACATTTTAAAGGAAAATAGATTATATTCGATTATTTTACAAGCTTATTTCGATTTAAATGCGGGCATGAAAGCAAAAAAAACCTTTCTATGTAGGTATAAAACAGGTATAAAGGCATTTGTAAGTTATAAAAGTTGTAATAGAGCTTTAAAACTTAAGTATAAAATCTTAATAAACAAGTATTTTGATATAAACACCAATCTAAACGATGAAATAGGTTATTTAATTATTTTATCGTTGTGTCCATAGTCGCTATAACCAGATTATTGGAAAATGAGGTTATGGGCCATCATGATGGATGGGCGGAATAAATCAGGATTTGATTTCCGAGATAAACCAACCACACCTGAGCATTTATGATCTATCTGCCGCATATGATCTATAAACTGCTGTCGTTGCCACAAATTCATAATTCCTAATTATTTATAGCAATGTTTGATGAAAAGGTCCAAGAATTTTTGCTCCATCTCTGGAACTTTAGCTATAAAAAACATAAATTAATTTAAATTCGGATATTTGATAATTTTAGTAATCTTAAGTTTTATTATTTAAAAACATTTAAAAAGTTGATTCAAATTAACATCTTAGACGATTTGATGCCATCAAGGTTAAATAAAGGTCAAATGTATTTTGTTAAAAATCTATAACACCCCAATAGTTTTATTTTTTTTGAATCGTCTTAATTAATCAGATACTTATTCCTCGAAACGGTTTTTCATATGAAGAAATTAAAAAAAATTAATAATGCCCTTTGGAGAGAAATAGCTCTTAGATTTTTTAAATCTCTCTTAATACATACTCTTCAACGGCAGGCTATGCAGAAAGGGTTGGGCCCTACTAGTAACAATTTATTTAAAACGCCCTCTCACTTGTGAGTCGCTGCCATTCAGAAGTAATAAAAAGATCAAAATACATACATACATAACTTTACGCCTGTATCCCTAATGGGGTAGGCAGAACACCAGAGGCTATAAAACCACCTGATGCCACGTTTTTTTTTTTTTTTGTTTTTCCGCCACAGAAAAATTTTGGCACCCCCTAAAACAAGCTTTAACCAGTAAAGCAAGCTTTAGCGGGAGGAGGATGAATCCTATTACGGACGAATGGGCATTCTATAAGCTGTTAACCCCAGTGGCTAACGGAGAATAGAATGCCCAGACAGTGTGGAGACTCACTCAGTGAAGCCGAGCATACCCACTAAACATCCCCCTTTACTGACTCACCTTGATTGAGGCCATTAGTCTTCATCGGAGCGACAGCCAATTGGAGAGAGAGGCTGCGCAGTGAGCGGCATCCGGACGGCTGCCACCAAAAGGAACTGAAAGTGAGAAAAATAAAGCTAAGTTTTTTTTTTTTTTTATAAAATATGGATGGGACGTTTGTCTTCCATGACACCTGATGTTAAGTGAACATGAAGACTAAGGTGGTACACGTCCATCCCCGAGAAACCTATTCACTCGACGCTTAAAAGTACTAGGACTATACTGGTCAGGGAAAATAGACGCAGGCAGTTCATTCCAAACCTTGGCGACCCGTATCAAAAAGGAACTGTCAAAGCGCTTAGTTCGACTTTTCGGAATATCAACCACATACGGATGGAAGTTCTGTCTGCGTCTAGTAGTCCGATGGTAAAAGGGTGAGGGTTCAATTTGCTCAAACAGAGCACTCGCGCACTCACCAAAATGTATCCTGTAGTACACGGTTAAACAAGCAACCTTACGACGATGCTCTAGGGTCTGTAGTTTTTTGGTCGTAAGGTCGACGTTGTTAATTAATTTACGGGCTCTTCGGTCAACGGAGTCCAGCGCTTCTAGTTGATATTTGGCTGAACCATCCCAAAGATGACTGCAGTACTCCATGCATGATCGCACTTGAGCTGTATATAAGTTAAGAAGCTGTGCAGGGCTGAAGTACCGCCGTACCTTCGAGATGATTCCCAACTTTTTCGAAGCTATTTGAGCCATGGACACAATTTGTTGACCGAAGTTTAAACTGGATGTTATAGTTACGCCTAAAAGCCCTAGATGGTCAGTGATGGGGACAGATACATTTTGGAAAGTGGGCGTTAATGTGAAGGTGCTCTTTTTTGCGGAGAATAGACACGCCTGAGTTTTGGACGCGTTGAATTTGACCAAATTCGACTCACCCCAATCGGATACTTTCCGTAAGGTCAAATCAACGCGCTCAATCATTGACTTTCTTAAACTCTGGATTTCACGGGGGCTCGCTCGCGCATTGGATACGTATCTCTCTACAACAGTGCTGTCATCAGCATAACTAATAATGCCTGGTGTTAAAAGGTCATTAATGCGCAGCAAGAATAATGTTGCAGAGAGAACAGATCCCTGAGGTACCCCGGCATTAATTGCCATTTGGTCGGAGGAGAAGCCATCTAAGACTACTCGAATTGACCGTTCCCTCAGAAAATCAGATATCCAGTCGCAGAGCCCAATCGGTATGCCATAAGCTGGAAGTTTACTTAAGAGACCATCATGCCAGACCCTGTCAAAGGCCTTGGAAATGTCTAAGGATACAGCTATTGCTTCACCATGACCCTCCAAGGCCTCGCTCCATAAGTGAGTGGCATACACGAGAAGATCGCCGGTCGAGCGCCCGTTGCGGAAACCATATTGGCTATCGCTTAGGAGCACGTTGGTCTCGAGGTATGCCAGGAGTCGATTGTTCAATACACGTTCCATGACTTTGCAAAGTATGGAGGTGATTGAAATTGGTCGATAGTTGACAGGATCGGCACGGCTTCCCTTCTTTGGTACTGGCTGTACGTTAGCAAGCTTCCAGGACTTGGGAACCTTACCGGATTCCAACGAAAGTCGATAAAGACGTGTCAAAACAGGAGACAACTCAGCTGCGCAGCGTTTTAAGACCACTGCAGGAATACCGTCTGGACCACTAGCTTTGTTCTCGTCTAGGTGCAGCAAGCATTTAAGAACCTCCTTTTGGCGAATGTGAACGGTACCCATTGTAGGTCCGAACTGAGGTAATTGGGGTGGGATTTTTCCTTGGCAATCTAGACGAGAATTTTCTGCGAAGATACTAGCAAATAAATCTGCTTTCTCCTTAGCAGTGTGGGCCAGAGAACCATCGGGTTTCCTCAGTGGTGGCAGCGACGGGCGACAAAAGTTCGTTTCGACCGACTTGGCAAGGGACCAGAAAGCTTTACTTCCCGAAGGGTATGCTGCTATTCTGTCTCCGATACGGCCTATGTGGGCAAAACGAGCTCTTTTGATTGCCTTTTTGCAGGACTTGGCGGCAGCATTGTATCTTTTCTTAAGTTCATGCGAATCCAGGGCTTTGCTTCTGCGAGCATTTGCCCAGGCTTTGTATGCTTCCCGCTTTCGCTTTTCAGCGGCAAGGCAAGCAGTATTAAACCATGGGCGAGCTTTGGTTTCAAGGGATAGATCAGCGTGGGGAATGAAGTACTCCATTGCTTGAACTATCACACTTGAGACAGCATCAGCGCAGCACGATGGATCGGTTGATGTAAAACAAGTTTGCCGCCATGGATAAGATGCGAAGAAATGTCGCATTTCATCCCAATCTGCTGACTTGTAACGCCATACTCGCCTGGAGCCTTTTGGGCGGGTGTCAGGTGGCGAGTACAGTGATACAGATTTCACCATACAGTGATCGGATGTCCCTAAAGGTGCAGTGACGGACACCGAGTATCTGTCAGGATCGGTTGTCAGCAGAAGGTCCAAGCAATACGCAGTGTGGCCAGCAACGTCGGGGATGCGCGTAGGCTCGTTAACAAGCTGTGAGAGACCATAAGTCAGCGAAAACTTAAAGGCCTCTCTGCCAGCATGGTCAGTGTCCTGATACGGGTATAACCACTGCCCATGGTGAGCATTAAAATCCCCCAGAAACACCAACTGCGCCGTGGGAAAACGTTGCTGAATCTTATCTGCTGTATTGCCAAGGTATTCCATGAGCCTCGTTGTCTCCTGATCTCCGCTATGTGAACGATAGATACAGGCGTAAACCACTTGGTCTAGGCCAGTATCTATGTGAACCCACATGACTGAAAGGTCCGGCACTTCCAAGTAACGGAGACGCTGACAACAGATCGCGTCACTGGCATACATGCACACCCCGGCGTGCGGGCGGAAAAGAGACTCCAGGATATAGCCTGGGTAACCAAGGTATGCCGAGTCTGACGGATCGCAGATCTGCGTCTCCGTTAGAAAGAGTAGGTGTGGTCTCTCCGTCTCAAGATGGTGGTGGACATCATTCAGATTGGAGTGCACTCCTCGGATGTTACAGAAGTGCACTTTAAGGGAGAGGAAGTGCAACCGCTGTTAAACCGTACTCTTTTTAGGACCTTTCATTGTGAATTGGTAGTGGAGTGAATAGGGAGGAGAATAGAAGTTGAGTGAAGCGCTGCAAATGGAACCAAGCAACTCGTAGGAAACAACGCACCATTGGGGAACTCGCCTGGAGACTGCGGGGACGCCCGAACCTTTGAACCTTTGTCATTTCTGCTAATAAAAGATTAGCAGAAATGACAAAGCTGAAACTAAGATATTATCTAGAGTGATCAGACTCACTCTGAGATAGGAATGCTGGAAAGAAGGACTACGTTTAGAAACGTTGAGCTTGCTGGAGTTTCCTGATAAGGGGAGCGAACTTGGTTAGGACCGGAAGAGCACCGTTGAAACCCTCTGGGCTGGCGTCGAGAGCGGCGCCGAAAGCCAGGATCTCGTCGATGGGAGCGAGCTGGATCCAGAACGCCATGCGGTCTTGAGAACCTTTTGCGTTCTGGCACTGGGAAGCCGATTTGGCGGCCGGTTGTGATTGAGTCGCGACCCGGCTGCGCTGACCTGGAACGATAGAAGTAAAGGCCTTAGGGGCCTTTGAACTGACTGGAGGGGCGTCCGAGCTAGGCTGCGGTCGCTCTCGCCAGTTCTCGATGGGCTTCACGGTAGCCCTGGCAGCACGCAGTGCCTTGGGGCAGCCGCGAAAGTTTGCTGTGTGGCCTGACTGGCCGCACAAGACGCAGGACGGAGCGGTGGGCGATTCGGGAGTGCAAGAGCACTCCTTAGTCCCATGCGGATCTAGGCACTTGACGCACCTAGGGGAAGCAAAACAGTTTGCCGCCACATGACCATACAATTGGCAGCGGTGGCACTGACCTGGGAAACCACGCTTGTGTGGTGCTTCGACGCGGATGTTGGAGAGACCGCACACGGAGAGCTTGCCTCTGAAAATGGACTGCCCTTGCGGGCTCTTCGCTAGGATTACTAACGCAAGTGGGAACTGCTTGCCTCGGCGGCTGTGCATTTTGTGCACAGATTCGACGGGGAAGCCTTGAGAAGACAAGTCCTCTTGGATTTGCTCGTTCGAGAGCTCGAACGGCACGTTCCTGAGGACGGCACGAATCTTACGCTCCTCAGGGAGGGCGTAAGTGTGGTGCTCGAGCTTTTGATCAGCAAGAAGCCGAGTAAGATTCCTGAAATCGGGAATGGAATTGACAACGACCTTAATAGAGTCACCCACGTTGGATGCCTTACTATACTGGATCTTGGCATTATGTCTACCGCAGAGAGCTGAGACCTCGGTCCAGCGGCTCTTGTCCCGTAGAAAGACGGGGGGCGGAGACTTGACTTTCGGCGGAGCCGAATCTGATTGCGACGCAGGCTGTGACGCCGGGATCGCTAAAACAAAAGGCGCAGGAGCAGACGCCGGTGCGAAATTTTGCGGAGCAAGAACAGCGGCTGGAACAGCTGAAACGGATGGAGATAAAGTCGAAGAAGCATCTTGCTTCTTCTTCTTAGACTTGGACTTTTTGCGAACCTCGGTGAACGGAGCAGGAGATTCTGGAACTAAGGGAGCGGAGTCGGAATCACTACCCGGCGGGGTAGTTTTCCGTTTGCATGCGGTGGAGTCTACCGACATGCAATTAGAAAAAGGATCGACGTACTCAAGGGGATCTGGAGACGCCGGAGAATCGGTTTGGAACCCCTGAGAAAAGCGGGTGACCTGAGGACGAGCGGACACTTGCTCTCGCAAGGACTTGATTTGAGCGATAAGGATACCCTTCCCGCTTTCGAAATTAGACCTGAGCTGGGCCTGAGTGGCTGCGTGTTCTTTTTCCAGTTCTTGTTTGTCCCTGGAAAACTTATCGAACTGGGAGGCGATCTGCGAGGCGACCTGCGAGGAGGAAGGACGAACGGATAATGCCTCTTGCAAGGAATCGATCTGAGCCTGAAGGTCAGCCTTCATCTCTTGCTCGAGAGTTTGTTGACGAGGAAGTTGGCATTTTAGAGAATGCTTATCTTGAAGAAGATTACGAATACGACCGCGATCGTTTTCGCATCTGACATCGTTGCACGGACTGCGACGAGACATAATGTGTGCCGGTGAACGGCGAAACGGCTGCACAAACTGCGCTGAAAAAAAGAGCGACCTAGTACGGACCTATTGCCGGTGAACGGCGGACGATCAGGCTTAGTTGTCACGGTTACGTATCCACCTGACCAGCGATGCTTCGGCCGGCAGCAGTCGGGTCCGCCCTGAAAAGGGCAGATGAATTAGCCCCGACACCACACAGCCTCCACGAGAGAAAAACTTTCCGAAAGAGCTTAACTTGGCACCTTATCCGCACGAGTGCGGGGGAGGGAACAAGGGCAGCGCAATACGAACACTCGGGAGCGGCCGCAGACACGACCGTTCGGGAGCGAACGCAAACGGGAAGTGTGTTCGATGCCACGTTTGCAAATTTGGAGGTATTTTTATGATGGAGAGAGACTATTGCAGTGACAGGGGGCCAGCCTATCGCCCGCAAAAACAAAAAAAAAAAAAAACAAAACATTTAACACTAAAGCGGTAAAGTTTAAACGTCGAGATATATTATGGTATGAAATTTAATGGAGCAGAATGTTTGTGAACCGACGATGGGGTCAAGCAACGTGGTAAAATCTTAGAGAAGGCCTTTCTATAGCAGAGGGCGTCTCCCGGCCTCATTAGAAAGTTCATTTATTGACAACTACAAGCACACATATTACAATAAAGTTGAATTAAAAATGAAATACAATAAAAAAAAGTCCAACTTTCAAGTAACACAAGCTACTCAGCCAAACTTGGAGTTTACTTCGCAAACGCAAAAATATTGACGATTATGATAGGTAAGATACTGTAGATTTTCACCTTTAAGATAATGTTGTGTAAAAAGTGGAAGATATTGTAATAAAATAAGTTTGATACTGTCGTGTTGAAAATGAAAAAAAAATAATAATTTGATCAATTCCTGAAATCAAATTCATATTCTAATCTAAATCATAAAGTTTAAACGTCCTTCTGGAATGAACCCCAGCCGTAGTGGTGTAATACTAAATTATAGGAGGTTCACGTATTTATGAAATATTCAGGGCAAAAAGTAAGTTTTGTTATACAATGAGTCGCATTAAATAAATGTTCACAACATAATTATTTTAAATAGAAAATCTTTAATAAGGTTTTGTTAAAAATTTAATTATATCATTATATTTTCCTTATACGATTATTTCCAAAAATAAACATTAATACTACCTTTCCTCTTAATTCACTCATTTTATGTTACACGAGTATAATATTATATCATTGAGCACTTTAATTAATTTTGCTCAATTATTTCCATTTCGTAATGCCAGATTCGTACGAAACGATGCTTCTTTTGTTAAATTAATGGAAACATATGAAAAACTGCTACAAATCCTTACTCATGAACATTTTTAAAAACAATTATATTTATATTGTTATTTGTTTGTACATACTTTGTCCATTAAGTTATACAAAGTTATATTTTATTTATACTTTCGTTCTGAACATTTTGTTCAGAATTTATTGCAATAGTTTTTATATCATGTTAAACTTTTACTCAATAATCTCTTCTAACCGTGCTTCGGAGGGTACGTTAAGCAGTCGGTCCCGGGTGCTGTATACTTGTATACATTAGTCGTTAGGGTTTGTTTTTCGGCGCCCTGAAAATTCTGACATCCACCACCCAGCACTGGGCCAGCTTGGTGGATTATGGCCTATACCTCCTCGTCACTCGGGGGAGAGACTTATAGCCCTGCAGTGGGCTCTTTACAAAGAGTCGTGATGATGAATCTCTGCAGGATAAATGTACGTGATACCAGGACGCAAATAGGCTACGTCTCACGAAGTAGTAGCAAGCGGGCGCCACCCGCTAGATGTCCTCTCCTCGCTCTAAAAAAGGCAAGACACCAGAAGACGCTTGAACCTTTTGAGTTTTTAAGATTAATATTAAAATTTTTTGTATACCGAGAAAATATTTGACCCGTATTTTTTGTGTGTTTGACTGTGTTTTCGCATAAACAAAACTTAACATTGTAAAGCGTTAGATATAAATACACTAACCGTTCCCGTCGCTTAACCCAAATCAAAATCGATTTTTTTAGAATATCATGATATTACGGGCCCTACCTGTGTAAGAAAAACAGATTAATCCGTAAATCTAAATAACTCTCCATCACAAACTTTCAAGTTAATAATTTCCTAGAATATTTCGCTATTTTATAACTTACTTAGTAAAGTTCTGCTAGGGCCTGGACTTGACTCAACGAAGATATTCCCCAAGTGCCCGTGTACAGCCGCGGACAAAACTGCTTACTGAGCTTCTTCGCGGACTGTAAAGTAAGACAGGTGAGGTTAGTTGCAACTTTACTGTTTGTGTTAGATTAAAGTTAGGAAGCTTTTATATTGTTTTTTGTTCCAGAAGTTAGTATTTAATGGCTTTCCTGTGTTTAGTGTCTACGAAAGTAATATACATTGATATTTCTTTTATTTTCCGGGTGATGTTTTACTTTATGTGCCGTCGTAGAATAGTTTCTTAAAAATATTTTATCATGAGTGTACCTCTATACCTAGAGATTAAAAAGGTATCAGCTCAAAATCCGTAATTTTTTTCTGTTTTTAAACAAAATAGCGATATTAACTCTTTTAGATATAAATTGAAATAAAACCAGCGAAAAGTAACTAAGTCACAAAGTAGTATGAAATGTAATTTCAGCTACTGTGACAAAAAAATTAAGGTATTTCACTCAAATCTTAAAATTTCTTACGCAGTTTAAGCTGTAGGCTCTCCACATAAATCCCAACAACATTTGTTCAAAGACTTTTTAAAAATCTTTATAAACAACAAAAAAAAGAAAAACAAACAATTTTTTGCTTCCTCTATACTTCATTACCCTGTATTTTTAAGTCACCCCGCAAACCCGCGCCCCGCTACAAGTGGCGTGACGCAAGGTACATAGCATCAGTGTAAATACAGTTACGCCAGTTTAAAGGCAATAAATGTTTTTTGTGTGGGAAAACTTAATATTTTTAAATTATTAATTTACATTTATTTAAACAGTACAAGAAGACATTGTTAATGTTTACCTGCCGTATTCTACAGTAAGTGCACTCTATCGCCAATCACCAATGAGTGCCTCTTTGTTCGAGGGCATTTTATTGACGGAGACATTTTATTTATTAACAGTTTCAGAGTAACGCTTGGGAGCGGACAAATCAAATATTGCTACTTTGTTAGCCATGTCAAGTGGACGATCAGAAATTCCCGACTTATTTACGTTTCAGATGAGACCATGAAATAGATACAGATTTTCAAATAATATAAAACCGTGATATTTTAGCTGAATTAATAGCTACATTTTCGCTTGAACATCAACTTAAATTAAAAAAAAAAAAACAAAATTAAAACGAATAATACGAAATTAATACGTCATTCTTCTATTTATGAGTCAAAATATTTACACTTCCTCATTGATGGCTGTGAAACATTGATGTTTCATTTACAGTAATTTAAAATATTGTTGACATCCATTATATCATAAAAAATTAAAACTCGAAAAATTTGGTAATTTAAATTATTAACAGCAACTTAGAGCGGGTTTTCCCGTTTTGTCCCTTTTAACTTGTTTGTCTCAAAATAACCAGGAAACATACTGGTAAAAATAACTTATTTGAAAAAAAGAGGTTGGAGGAAATGAAAAACGAAATCTAGTAGGTATCTGGATAAATAAACTGAATATACAAAAGCAATAGGATACGCACGGAAGACACTCAACGACAGGCAGAAAGTTAAATTGCATTGATTACAGTATGTCATTAACAGCTGTGTTGCCGAAAAAGGTTTAAAGCCGCTACATCGCTTAGATTGGTTGACCTTTTTAGTAAATTACTTAAAATATACTATCTGTATGAGTATAATGGATATTATTATTATGGAAAAGAGATATAGTTTTCATGTGCACTTTCCATCACGTGGCATGGAAGACAAACGTCTTGTCCTTATAACATTCAACATCATCATCACAACTCTTTGTAATGAGCCCACTGCAGGGCATGAGTCTCTCCCTTGGGTGAGGAGGAGGTTATAGGCCATAATCCACCAAGCTGGCCCAGTGCTGGGTGGTGGATGCCAGAATTTTCAGGGGAAATT
This sequence comes from Stenoptilia bipunctidactyla, assembly GCA_944452665.1. Taxonomy (NCBI): domain Eukaryota; kingdom Metazoa; phylum Arthropoda; class Insecta; order Lepidoptera; family Pterophoridae; genus Stenoptilia; species Stenoptilia bipunctidactyla. The sequence goes on from OX101730.1 coordinate 4,943,822, forward strand.
TTCAGGGGAGTTTTCAGGGGAATTTTATAACATTATACAAAGAAAAAATATCTTTTGCTTATATTCTGCGTTTAAAAACATATTTACTGAAGTAAGCAGAAAATAATATTTATTTTATTTTATCTAAAAAGAAATCCTTGATTTCATATGTATTTTAAATATCTTTTGTCACACTACTGTAAATTGCTACTGATTTGGTCAGATCTAGGACGACGTAACTTGCATACAAATATAATTATTATAATCTTTATTATAAAACCAAGCTTTTTACATAATAAGACATATAAACAATATTATAAGAAAAAACTAAGCATCTGTAAGAATTTATACAAAAAAAAACTTAATGAAAGCTCTAGACACCCGAAATAGGTTGAAACCTGTGCCTCGGGAGTCAGTGATCTTTCGATTAGTTGAGATAGGTTGTTACATTACATTATGAATTAACACTGATTTTTACAGGACTTTTATTGGCAGGTAGCTGATGTAATAAGGAGTAACTTAGGCTATTTTTATTTTTGAAAAAAGGTAATAGGCGAAGTTACAGATGAAAATGTTTCAAACACGAGGAAAATTATTTAATTTTGAAAGCATTCAAACAGCATATGTCTATCTTTTTAGGTTTACTTACAATAACCTTTTTAATGGTTATAAAATGCTTTTGAAATTAATGTATTTATTATCGATGGATTTATATCAATATAGTTTTAATCCTTATCCAAATTATTACGTTTTTGATCATAAGTATTTCATTGTCAATAAATTAGTCTTAGTCTTACACCACTTGATTTCTGATTGAAATGATGTGTTGATTACACCGTAGGAGATATCATAATTTTAAAATTGGCAACAAAGTGGGTACGTTCAGGATAAGGCGCGGCGGGCTGGCGAGCGGGTTGTTTGCTGGCTACTCGCGCTGTTAGTTCTCCGAGATACCTACCGAACTCTGTGTGAAATATTCCCTCAAGTTTTATTCTTATTTCACTTAGAAATATTCAATTGAACCACCTAATTTGTTTAACGTGTTTAGAGTCAGACTACCTACAAGTATTTCGGCGCAATAATTGTGAATGTTTCAATTATTTTGACCGGTCCAGCAATAGTTGATTAATCAGTGCTTCTATCCTTGCATCCGAATGATTCCCAAAAATAAAAAAAATACTAGGTAGTACGTTTTATTACTTTAAAGTAAGCCCGAGTTGGATCTCAATGTCTCCTAACCTACGGTAACTGTCGATCAGGTTGAAGATAATAGCAAACAGGTTTATTATAGAACTTGCTCTTCATAGAATGCTTTCAGGACACATCACCGCTGGAGTGTTGATATTTCAATCAGGCGACCCTCAAAGGTTCCTACCACGCTAATCCTGGATTGGGTTATTCACGCGACCAAAAACTTCATATTAGGTACTTACTTCATTTCGTCAAAACCGATGAATTTCAGCGGACTTATCATATTACGACCAAATTGTAGTAGGTATAAGCAAGACGTTAATTATTGAAACTATGAAAGTATTACAGATAGCACGGTACAGGTATCTACAGTAATTCAACTCGGCCGCATCTTTGAAATAAATGCCTACACCGCCGCGCACATGTTTGCCTACTTTGTGTCCATTTAATTTTATGACTGCAGATATCGTTTTTTTATATAAGCAAATAAAATACTTTTTCAATTGAATAGGAAGTGTTTTGCGTCAAAAACCATGTTTACTATAGATAGGTCTTATAAATTAGGGTCGGAAAAATACTTGCGCCTCGACTGAGACGTAAGAAATGATGAATTATAAAATTTTTAATTCTTAACAATCCGTATATTAACGCAACGCTCAATCAACAATTGTTTCGACATGAAGACTCTCGCCACCAGTGGAATGCCCAGCGCATGCTGGCATAGCTCGCGTTTCGTCCGTTTGTATGAAGTCGAATCACTGTAGATATCTGTACCGTTCCCCAGTATTTTTAACAGGAGCGATACTACTCTTTGTAGGTATTTATACATACCCACATATGTATAAGCTAAGCCCACGTTCGCAAGTTTACCGTACCCCAGTAATTTTAAGCAATACGATGCCTTTCGTAAGTATTGCTACTTTATTTTTACTGCAGTTATTTTTTATAAGTCTTTTCCATTCTTTCTATCTATCAGTACTTAATGTTTTTACAGCTAAACTATAGAATCGCCTATGACAAAATTAAGAATAAAAATTGAGAACTTCAAAGAGTATAATAGTAATCTTATTTATCCATCTGAAATAGTCGATATTCACACGGATGAAGTCGCGGGCAACAGCTATTTAAACCTACTTATATTATAAAGCTGCACAGTTTGATTGTTTGTTTGGTTGAAAGCGCTATTTGCAATGGAATTGGTTAGAATTGTTTTTTTAAAGGTTGGATAGTTAATTTACCGAGAAAGGCTTTAAGCTATATAACATCACGCAGTTACTAAAACTTGCGAAATTATAATGGAAAATGATGGAAAAATGGGGGAAATTATTCAATTTTGAGAACTTCCTGCACCCAACCGTTTTTACGGTTATAAAATGCGTTCGAAAATAATGTATTTATTTGCAATGGAGTTTTAACAATATAGTCCTTAATTCGGACCGGGACCATTTTTAATTAGAATTGATATTATTTAAATCAAAACAAATCTTTGTAATGGTCAGTCAGCCTATCTACAAGTTTAGTTTCTGCGCAATCAAGCGATTGTTACATTTATTTTGACTGGTTTGATCAATCACTAACCCCGATTTTTTGATCTCAATCTCACGATGCTAAGTGCGGATCATGTCGAAGAGGTTAGCAGATGGGTTTATGAATCTACGAAACAACGTTATTTGTGAAAAGGCATCCTGAATTTTTTGTAACAAAAAAAGATGTATTGTGTTTTAGCACTAGATTTCCAAACAGACTATGTCTTCCGAATATCAAAACTGAAATATGTCTTAGAAATAGCCCAATAATGTGCATTAGAACTTTTTGTAAATTAACTGAAGATATCAAAACGCAACTACTTAATAAATTTAAATACGTCTTACGACAATGGCTAATTAATGAATGTTTTTATGACATTAATGATTTTTTTAAACTTTAAATTTGACATAGGTAGATAAGAATGTAAATAATTATGACATGTTATGAGTATTATATATAGATTTTTTTTAAATAATGTTGTAATACCTAATAACAATATACTAATAATATACATTATAAATAAATGCATAAGATAACAATATTGCATGCTGTAATACAGTAAAGTATGCGCTCATACTATAATGTGTACCATCAAATATTACCATGCTTTTCGCAATAAATTGATTTGATTTGAAAGAACTTGCTGGTTATTAAATGTTTCGAGACACATGATCGCTGCAGTGGTGATATTTAGCAACAGATTACAGTCCGGCTCTAGGAATCCTACCACTGACACGCTTATTTAGGGGTTGTAGGGTTATTCTATGCCTAAATTACAAAATTTCTTACAAAATTTTGTCCAAAATCAAAATCGATTAATTTTTTAATTAATCAACCATGTTTTCACTGAAACGCGCTTAAATGTAACAGATGCAATCAATTTGGTTAAAAGAGTGTTTTATTTAACATATTGAACCGTGAAAACCAAAGACAACATCACTGCTTCAGTTTCTAGTTAAAATTCAGGACATAATATTCTATTTATTTTATATTCTCTTGGAGATCAATGATAAAGAATCAAAGAGGCCATTATCGTTTTACAATTTAGGTTTTATTTTTTTATTTTTAAATCTTTTATTCTTATAGATTTTGTTACAATACCATTGCAGTTATTTAACTTTACCATGCTACAACTCAGATCCTTCTTTCCCCATCACACAAAATATTTGATCAGCGAAATTTTCGAACAAAATGTTTTCAGATGAATGCTTGAATCTCTTTATCCTACTATCACAATCACATTTCAGCAGCTATAATTGCAGACAAACACTGTTCTAAAACCAAAATGCTATTCATGGGATCGGCTTTTAATACTAAATGAATGTGCACAACTAGTCGTAATAAGCCAAGAGCTTCGGGCTTGAGCTAACTTAATGAGCTTAAAGCGTGGTCTGTAAACTTCCGGGTCGGTGTGTTTGGATCCATAGATACTAAAGTTTAAGTTGTTTTGTATTTCCGATAAGTTGGGGAACTTAAAAGATTGAATGATTTTTATGTTGTTTTCAAGTAGATATATTCAAAAAAAATATTTTTATTTTAGAGATTTGCAAAATCTTTGAAGACATGTCAGTCTTATCGTTTCTTAAAAAAAAAAAAACAAATTGAAACTTTGATATGTGCTTGGCTATATAAGTAATATATAGGTATGGGATTTCAACTTTTCTTTAAGGCTGCAAACTGGACAGCGAGAGCGAAAGCGGTGCGGGCAGCGATTTCCGCGACACGAGAACGGCCCAAATTCCCCGCGTCGCGTCGCTGCCCGCGCCGCTGTCGCTGCCGTCCAGAAGGCAGCTTCAGTCTCATCGTTTCTTTAAAAAATCTCTATTCATTGACATAAATAATAAAAAACATCAAATTGAAACTTCAATATGTGCTCGGCTATGTAAATGGTATGGGATTTCAAGTTTTCATTGAATCTACATAATTTGTGTTTCAGTTTCATTTATAATTTATGTTTTTAAGCTACAAAAGAAATTATGCTTGTTTTGTTAACCAACGAACAAAAGAATAATCCCTCGATTTACTTCTAGAAAGTAATTTTGTCATGAACTTTAACCTTCATATAAGGAAAACTGAGTTATTTATAGATTTTTAAAGAAAAATAGAGTGCTGTTTATTAATTTAATAAAGCAAATGAAGGAATGGTTCTGAGTATTTTGTAGCGCGTTGGCGTAATTGTAAAATGTAATTAATATTTTTTTAATATTTTCCTGAGCAGTTTTATTTGACACCTTATCACAAATAACCGTATAAGAGAATAAAATACATAATAGCTAGTCCATGTACTGATTTTCCATTTTGACATTTTAAAAACGTCGTGTCCTAAATATAATATTTCGCTATGGTGTCACGTTACGTTTAACAGCTGAATGAATATATTTTAGAGGTAATCTGATGTGAAGCCACTACATATAAAAATTTAGTTTTGTTGAAGCCCGTTTTTGAACAAGCTATGGTTAGAAATGAAAAATAATATATGACATTATAAGAATATGATTTATTTGTTTTTATTTCATTTGTTTTTGTTATAAAGTAAATACATTACATGACTACATTTGTAACCCCCGATACCATTGAAATAAGATTATGAGTTCCAATGTGGAAGAAGTCTGAATAGGATGAAATTGGGCATAGTGATAAAAAAAAATGATTTATTTATTGCAGTATTACAAAGATTATTAATCCTAAAATCCCTGTAGCCTGTGCTAGTTATACAATAACTGTGTTACAGGCTACAGTTTTTTTCCCCATTACATTAATTGTTCAATAAAAAAAGTTTGTAAAATATAGTAGAAATAATAAATTGACATGTTGCTTGAGTTTTTAAAGTGTGTGCGTGAGTATAGGTGTGTATGTGTTTTTGTATGAGGGAGGATGCGTGTCTGTAAGTTCGAGATTTTTTACGTTTATAACAAAGTGTGATATATTTTTTAAAAGTAACAGATTTTTCTGTGGTAATTAAATTATTTGTGCAAATAAGGTTTCAGTACTTTCATAGTTATGTTTAGAGAGGCATATTTTAACTAAGTATTCTTTTAACTCAAAGTTCTTGCACTGTTTGACTTTAGATATAGCATTTATTTTATTATACAAATTTGGCGCGTTGTAATCGAAGTGTCAAATTCACTTTTAAATCTTGGCTTGGGAACTCGTTCAATTCTCTTTCTGTTTTCAGGTGGAGTCGGAACTGTTGTACGATGGTAACTTCGTAATCATTTCAATATATAAAGTTTTCTTATTGAAAAAACGTTGCACTTTGTATACAGCTCAGTCGTGGCGTATCTGTACGGAAGTCGTTTCATAAACAACGCGCATTGGGTTCGCTCGACTTCGATGAGATATGTTTGGTTAGCTACTAGGCTACTTTAGGCTAATCTAGGCTAGAGGTGAATAGGCTACTTTTTATCTCGATATCTACTACTATTTTTCGATAACTTATACACAGCTCAAGTGCAATCATGCATGGAGTACTGCAGTCATCTTTGGGATGGTTCTGCCAAATATCAACTAGAAGCGCTGGACTCCGTTGACCGAAGAGCCCGTAAACTAATTAACGACGTCGACCTTACAACCAAAAAACTGCAGACTTTAGAGAATCGTCGTAAGGTTGCGTGTTTAACCGTGTACTACAGGATACATTTTGGTGAGTGCGCCAGTGCTCTGTTTGAAAAATTGAACCCTCACCCTTTTACCATCGGACTACTAGACGCAGACAGAACTTCCATCCGTATGTGGTAGATATTCCGAAAAGTCGAACTAAGCGCTTTGACAGTTCCTTTTTGATACGGGTCGCCAAGGTTTGGAATGAACTGCCTGCGTCTATTTTCCCTGACCAGTCCTAGTACTTTTAAGCGTCGAGTGAATAGGTTTCTCGTGGATGGACGTGTACCACCTTAGTCTTCATGTTCACTTAACATTAGGTGGCATGGAAGACAAACGTCCCATCCATAATTTATAAAAAAAAAAACTACTTTTTTATCGAAATGGCGTGGATAAAATTGCGAGAAACAGCTAGTAAAAATATATTTATCCTTTAGCACGTCCTCATACATCTCACAAGGTATACTTATTTTGGAACTACATGGTCATGTCTGGAAAATTATGCTCACTAAAATTAACTCCTCGTTATTTCGATTTCGCAAATAAACAATGTTTGAATTCCCAAAACTCAACTAAAACAATATTATTTCGGTTGACCTCCAAACTGAACTTATCCCATACAAATTTACCTGCGGCTTGCTCCCAACAGGACTATTCCATTTGTCCGACCTCTAAGCATGAGAAACTCGCTAATTTCTTACTAATGAGGGAGGTGTTGCGAGCAGTGAATTAAAGCCCATTTGGGAGCGAAGTTGCGTCGGTATTAAAACTTTGTTTACAGGATCGTCCACGAAGAATACAATTTATTTGGCTTTACACAAGTTCAATTTACGTTTCATAAAGTTAATAACGCGGAGAGCTTTGCAATTGTTTCCAATAAATTGGTAGTTGCCAGTTGTGGGTTAGTGTTTGAATTTAACAAAGCTATTATATAAACGGTTTTCTGAAAGGAGTATAAAATAGATAATCAACGAATGCAGAGCATTAAAAAAAACGACTTCACGTTAAAACTTTAGCTGATTTGAGAATGTCATCAACGTAAACATTCTCCGAAATCATACTTTTTTTTCAAAAGTTTGAAATTTTCAATGATGTACTCAACCGATTTCGATGAAATTTAAATGGGACCAACTATGAAGTATCCTCTATCGTCTTTCATATGAAACAATTTTCAAAATCAATTCATAATGGTCCGAAGTATCGTGTAACAAAGACACAAAAAAAAACATACAGATGAATTGAGTACCTCCTCCTTTTTGGAAGTCGGTTGAAAATGAGTGTTACGTTTGACTGTCCTAATTGTTTTGATATGCAAATTGATAAATAAATAAAATCCCCAGACAATCACACCAACTATATGGCCCCAAAGGAAGCATAGCTTGTGTTATGGGATACCATATAGCGAACTAGGGGGAACTTAGAATATAAATACATAATACATTATCATTATACATATATATAAATACATTATCTATAAACACCCAGACACGGAACATTTTTTATTTTCTTGTTCCATGCGGGGATCGAACCCGCAACTCCTGGCGTCTGAGGCAGATAGGTTTACCCCATCGCCAAAGTGGTCGTCCAATGTTAGCTTATTAGCAGCCAAACGTTATACTATAGAGTTGTCGTGGCAAGTGGCTCCTATGTCACTTTGCCATGTCATTTGATTTAGTAGGTTATGCGAAGTCCGGCGCGGTTGGTACAAGGATGGGTGATCGCAGATCAAAATTCTGACATCCACCAGTGACAAGCTGACCACCGACGTGGTGGTGTACAGCCTAAACCTCCTCGTCACTCAGGGGCAAGGGCTGCATATCGTTATAATTTTTTTATATAGTACTAGTAAAATTTCAGTACCCTTATTAGTGTACTGCCTCATCAAACACAATACCAGGACAAGTTATTAAAATCTAACTAACTAATATAAATATCCAAATAATGTATACCGGATTAATTTCTGTAGATGTTTTTAGTACAGAAATATTTTAACCTATTAAATTTCTGTACCGAAACGTATAGGTCAGCATATGTCTCTACACTCCATAGGCTTCAACTAAACTATCGAACATTCTACAGTATCCGCTAAATTACTTAAAAATAAAATTTTAATATCAATATTAATATGGATACCGGAAAATTTCAGTTAACTGAAAAAAAATCAGTTATGCTACAATTACAAAAAAAGGAACACGAATTATTTCAGTATGAATTCCTGTACTGTTATATTTAAATACACCTAAATTAACGGTATGACGTCATACAGAAAAAAAAATGTAAAGAAATTCATACCGGTATGCAGTCCCTGCTCAGGGGAATAACTCATGGCCCATTGCAGGGCAATGAATCTCTCACCTGGGTCTCCATTACAAAAAGCTGTCATGATCTTGAGGATGATACGAGGTAAAAATAAAAAATAAACTGAATAAAATATTTAAGTTTATTATACGTGGCGCCCCGTAAAAGGCGTACACATTGGGACATTGGTGAATGGTGGCCATATTTTCAGTTTTTCTTCAATATTTTTCCTTATCATTATCCTTGTATAGGAAATATAATGATTTCAAAAAGTCTTTAAAATAGTGGACAAATATTTATTTTAATAAATTATAGTTCGTAAAAATTACCGTAAAAAATAAGTACCTATGTTAAAACTTTCGTGCTTTAGCTATTACAATAACAGTTTTTACTATAAACTTAATCAGTTTAAGCTTGGGAAACTCAAAACTAACAAAACAAAAAACGAATTAAAGTTTAATTTAAAACGCTTTTGAAGTTTCGTTTTGACTTTCAATTCACTCTACGAACTTGTTCAATAATGATTTCTACTGAAATAAAAAACCTGAAAAATAATTACGAGTACAGCTGCAATAAAATTTAATAAACTTTGCTTTTGAAATCTCCAAAGAGGTTCATTAATATCGATAAGAGGTAAAAAATCAGCCCTAACAAGAAAATATAAAATAGTTTTAATTTTTCCTGGAACCAGCAGCGCCTTGCGTTAGCAGTCATTAATTTATGAAGGACTTTATGAATTTATGAAGAATTCTTTTCAATATAAAGCATCCTTATATTTTACCCTTGAATTATTAATTTTTATTTGTTTTGAATTAATGATGATCCAAACTGATCAGCTGACTACTTCTGTGCTGGATTGGGAGCGAAAAAAACACAGAATGAGCCAGCTGCTTCTTTTCCCGAACATACTGTAAAAGTCAGTTAAGGGACAGAGGTTTCATTGGCGTTTTTTCGGTCGATAGACTGACTCCCTGTTACTGTAATGGTCACTCTCCGTCATTATTATACCTCTAAATTTTTCAAACGTGACGTCAGATGGTTTATAACCTCTGGTGTTCTGCCTACCCCACAAGGCTGCAGTTCAACTGATGAGGCGTGAAGTTTTGTATGTATATGTTTGTAAATTAATGTCGTTAAAAGATACTATGAATCAAATGTTACCATAACTAAAGCAATAGGAATATTCATGATAGTTTCTATTGAGAATCATGACAAACGAGCTTTTTCCCGTGACTTCGTACGTGCTAAATTACTCTTCCTGTGTGAATTTCAGAAACTCCTTGCATAATACTACCAGACACCCATTGAAATAATCTTTATACGCATTTTTACATCCGCGCACTTAAGCAATAAGATTTTTATACAAACTCAAAGGTCTTTATTTCCCATTCCCATGATAAAATCAGACACCTATTGAAAAACCATTAAACTAAATATTATTGGAGTGCTATATGCCTGTACAATGGCCACTAATCGATATTATTACACATACAAACATTGAACTGGAATTAGAACAGGATAATAAGTTAGCCTTTCTTGATGTTTTAATTAAAAGAAATCCAAATGGTACACTCAGTCACACAGTTTATAGGAAACCCACCCATACTGACCGCTATTTAAATGGGAAGTCCCACCACCACCCGAGCCAGTTACTCGCCGTACATTGATGATGAACTGAAACATGTTGTCAAGATGCTTCGTGAAAACGGCCTCAAACCACCTCGTTGCCGCCGCAGTGAACACGTGAAGCCTCAGACAGTCGAACGCAGACCTGCATTTTTACCTTTTGTACAGGGTGTTACAGATAAAGTCTCAAACATTCTTAGGCGCGCTTCAATAAAAACAATATTTAAACCTAATTCAAAAATAAGTCAACATCTTCGCTCAGTTAAATGCAGCATCCCTTTACAAGACCCAGGTGTTTACAAGATTGACTGTGGCTGTGGGCTTTCCTACATTGGTCAAACCAAAAGAAACGTATCAACCCGCGTAAAAGAACACATAGCTTATATTAAAAATCGAAGAGCTTCAAAGTCTGCAGTTTGTGAGCATTCCATGGACAAGCCCAACCACTACTTAAGGTTTGACTCTGTGAAAATTTTATCTAGAGAGAAGCATTACATTCCTAGAATGATCAGAGAAGCGATTGAAATTAAAAAACACCCTAATTTCAATAGAGAAGATGGTTGGAAACTATCACCGACATGGGACCCTATCCTGAAAAACATTAAATCTAACATCCAGCAAGCTGCACGACCTGAAACTCAAGATACTGTCAGCTCGTTTTGTGTCAATCCAGAACGCTACGCTCGAAGACTGAGAAACAGATGGAGATGATGATGTATAACTTTTTCAATCTATCAATCCGACGCTTGACACCTCAGTCGCTCGTGACCACGGGGTCTGCAAAGATACCGAAACGTCGAGTCAAAATGTAAAATGTAAATATATGCGATAAATCCGGTTAAAAAGTGTTTTATTTAATAGTATGCATCGCGAAAACTTAATACAATATTACATACAAACATCTTGTAAATTATGAATTAGAAAAATATAGCACTATCGACCACTGCTATTCATTTTATTTATTTTCCTTTTAATATCACATCCGTGCAGTTAAGGAATAAGATTTTTCATACGAACTAAAAAATCAATATTTTCTGTTCCCCTTGGAATTTCGGGAATTTCTTCCTTAGTGGACCTCTATTCCCCCTAAGGAATATATGTTCCAAATTTCAGCTTTCTACTCTAAGTAGTTTTGGCTGTATGTTGTCTGTCAGTCACTCAGTCAGTAACGGAACAGTTTTATAATCAGGAAGCGGATAGTTTAAATCAACTCCATAATCTGTGTACCAAGCTCTCAAGATACTAAGGAGTTGTGAAGTTTAATCTTTAAAACAAGTTGTGTAATCGCATAGTCTTTGGTAAGCTTGTTCGGTTCGCCTAGTAGGTAATGACTCTGTAAACTGCATCAGAATCTAGTTGCTAAAATTTACAAGTAATCAAGATAAATGAAGATAACATACATTTTCTAGAATAATATAGACACAGTACAGATATCTACAGTAATTCAACTCGGCCGCATCTTTGAAATAAATGCCTACAGCCCGCGGTCTGTTCACATGCAATAGAGCCTTCACCGTTAAAATTACATCTGCCTACTTTATGTTTACTTCCATTTAGTTTTGTGCCAAAAAAACATGTTTACGTTTGAGTAACAAATCGGTCTTTTAAATTAAAAAATACTTGCGCCTCGACTAAGACGTATGAAAAGATGTATTATAAAATTTTAAAGTAAAACTAATCCGCATATTAACGTAAAGCTCAATCAACAGTTTTTTCGCTTTGCGGACACTCGCGGCTTGCCTCAAACCACGTAGGTATAGATCGCATTTCATCCGTTTGCATGAAATTGAATTACTGTAGATATCTGTACTGTGGGTGGGTAATATGTGGGTGGTAATATAAAAGATGTGTGGCAGTGTTTGTTCATTTTGGCTGGATGCTACTAAGTTCTACTAATATGGTATCCATGTATGGTCAGCTCAGAATATCGTTTTTAAAGTATAAGAAATCTTAAGACAAAACTCTATTCAATAAAATTTAGGTTGTGAAAAAATACTCAGATTTATTAAGTTATTCTAAGTAGGTAGGTCTTAAACCAATTTTAGTTGTATTTCTAACAAAAACAATTGCAAAGTATTAGACAACTAAGTTTGTGCATATTTTAAGTCCTTTTCAAGACTGCCTCGCCTTACGTACTTAATAATATTTTTTCATTTCATTGTTATTTACCATATTTTGATCATAGAAGTATCCAGATATACTTGCGATAGCGACGATTGCGCTTGCGATTACGAGACTGGCTATAAAATATTTCGAATCTCTTTCTCTATCTTATAGGTTCGTTTATTAAAATATTCAAAAGTAAAATTCGTCCCCAATTTGTCACTCAAACAAAGCAACCAACTATGAAATCAAGTTTAAAAACGTTGTTGGTTTAAAATATAAAAAAACCATTATGAAAACAAATGATTTTTGTAGTTTTTGCATTCATTTATTTTACAGATAGGGATGCCAACTTTTTTTTCCAATAATCAACGAATGCAGAGCATTAACAAAACCGTCACGTCAAAACTATGGCCGACTTAGAGTGTCATCCACGTAAACAATCTCAGAAATCATACATATTGTTTCAAAAATTTGAAATTTTCAATGAAGTACTCAGCCGATTTCAGTGAAATTTATACGGGACCAACTATGAAGTATACAAAATAGGAATTTTCAAAATCGATTCATAATTATCTGAAATATATCGTGTAACAAAGACATAAAAAAAAGAAAAAAACATCAGACGAATTGAGAACCTCCTCCTTTTTTGTCAGTTGAAAATAGAGTATATTTGAGTCTGAAAAAAATATCAAACAGTGTTTTGGAAAAATAAACAGCACCTATTCAATTTATTTAATGTTTTAAACACATATTTTAAGAGCTTCTTGCACAAATTATCAATTAAAATCTAGCACATATAAAATGTTTGGTTTTTTTATGCTGAAAACAGTATTTGGTATACTTTATTTTTGTTCAACAGTAAACGGTATATGTAGTGAAAAACAGTTGGTATAATACTGTCAAAAACAGTATGGTTGGCAACCCTATTTATCCAAAAATTGTTTAAAGTAAATAACCGAAAAAAATGTGCTAAATAAAATCAGCCGACCAGGACTCGAACCTGTGACCTCTCGTTTGCCGGACGAGTGCTCTTCCACTGGGCTACCGGAGCCTGGCGTTACGCCTCGAAATTACTTAGCACATTTTTGGTTTTACTTTATATTGCTAACGTAGCTCCATCTAATGATATAGCTTTGCAGCTAAGACCACCCGAGACCAATTTATTATCAGATATTGTGAATCCCAGTTAAAGTGAAGCATTGCAATGTCTAATATTATTTTTAAGTTTTTGCATTTAAAATGCTCAATTATTCTTAACTAACTGAAAAATTGCTGCCAGGCCCCGATAGCTCAATGGAAGAGCATTCGTGCGGCAAACGAGAGGTCCCAGGTTCGAGTCCGTATCTGGTGATTTTTATCAACACATTTTTTCAGTTATTTAAAAATAATTGAGCATTTTAAACAGTTAAGAAGCTTACTTACAAGAAACTTCTTGGTGGTAGGATCCCTTCTGGGTCCGCCTGGCTAGCGACCACCCTTTATATAAAGTCTGCCGCCAAATGTTACCGCTCCGGCGGTAATGTGTTCCGGCAATATTGTATAAAGAGCCAGTTCCTTCCTAAACCCGTGTGCTTTCATCTTCGACCTCATCGTCACTTACCATCAGGTGAGATTGAGGTCAAACGCGGGTTTAGTAACTTATAAAAAAAAAAAAACTGCCGTATGGCAAGATGGTAAAAAATTTATGAAAGTTTTTTATACGTTTATTACAGTAGTAAATGAATTATTCAATGCAAGTACATCCCGTGGTAATAAATTGTGAATATTAAGCTTTCGAAGCCATTACAGCAATGAAGGATGACTCATTCTTCTGAACAATAAAAACTGCATCAAATTGACATTTGACGGCGCACTAAGCTCTAATTATTGACTATGAAATGAGTCGCACAGCTAAACTGATCCGTCTACAGGATGTTCCATAAAATACTTGTCAGTTTTCATTATTTTTAATAGGTTTTCTGAAAAAAAGAAGCAGCCGCCAATCTTTGCGAAAGATATGAAAATTAAAAAGGATAGACAGGTACTAAAAAGACTCGTTATTAGTTCCCTCTAAAAAACATTAAAAATAGCCCTAGGGTCCCTAAATGAGCTTGTCGTAAGGCTTTGAGAAGATATGCCCTTGGAAATAAAGTCTTAATTCAGAATACATTAGATGTTTTATTAAAAATTCACTCCTTGATCTACAGTGGTATCTGCAGCTTATTGGTTTAGTGCATTTTGCAACTAAACTGAATAGGTATTAACGTTCAAGTTGAGTTGAGTTTACCGTTTCAATTACGCCTTTTGTTGCTCATAAAAGGCAAATGAAGCAACACTGTCTGCCCTAGCGTTTACCAAGAGAATTTCTGAGCAGAAAGTATTACTGATAATATACACTGTACACACTGAAAGTATGCATACGAATGGTCTAAAGCTCGGAAGAGACTCGAAAGGTATATTAAAAGTTTTAATACTCAAATTGAAGCCTGTTTGTACTCATGATATTATTAAAGTAACATTAAAGGATTTTCATTTGCTATGTATAGGAGGCCCAGTAGGGCATATAGTTCATCCGTTTTAAAAAGCGAAGGAATTAAATCAACATATATATTCAGTCAGACTCATTAGGTACCCATTACAATCAACATAGTTTTGAAAAAAAAAATGAAATTGTATTGTATTAGGTACATTATAATTTGATGTAATGCACCAATAAATTATTTTCGTTCCTTCTTTTAAATTAGACAACAATTTCAATGAAAAAGTAAATAACTACTATTCCCGTTTTGCCCCGACCCATGGGTAAAACCGTATACTATATACGATATTGCCCCAGAATTTACTGTGTGACATTGCTTCTTGTGCAAAAGATGTCATCCAACTCCTGTGTATCACAGCTGGTTCAGGCTTCATGGGCCTGACCTTGACAGCTCATACATTTCACGAGGTCGAGTTGTGTAGTGGATGTTGATGAGATCGGGTCTCGACCAACTCTTTGCGCAGTGGAAGTTGTCTTGAATGACACATTGAAAGTTGATGGTGTTTGGTCAACGAGCAGTCAATACAAACTTGTCACACATAGTCAATACAAACTTGCCAGTGCAAACATTGTATTTATGAACAGATACATCATCTGCAACGTAATTGATAAGTGACTTAATTGATGCGTATGTACACTTCACAATTACAGCTTGTATATTCACGAAAATACGATAAAGACTACCGAAAAACAATAATGTTAAATAACTCCAAATTGCCCTACCCTACAACGACAATTAGTGTCTGTTTACATATAGTACTGCTTGGTAGGCACCTCTGAGCGGCTTATGCGTTATACGTTATACGGTTTTATTTTACACTAACCCCATGCACATACAGACATCTCTCACACACATAACCATATACACACTCCAAATAAATAGCACACATTTAGCTTTTAACATAAAATCTCCTGTCAACGTAATATAAAATAAACTAAATGTAGCATAATAGTTAGTCATTGTATAGTCTTAGTTTAAGAACTATTGTATCGTTGAACTTGGCACGAGAGAAGAGCCTGGTGATCCCCTAGTACAGGGAAACCTAAGTGGGGCACCAGTCTCCCACTCCAAAACCTAAATTGGATTACCTCTTATAAAATAGGTGGTTTTTAATTATAGTATTGTGTAACTAAAATATTATTGTGGGTATACCTGGATAAATAATAATAATAAATTTATTATTTATTATTATTATTTATCCAGGTATACGGTTTTGTACAGGTTTCCCCTATGAGTCCACAAAACGAATGTGCCTTTGTTTAATTACATAATGATGAAAGTGGCTTGAAGAGGTAATTACAAGGCGCAGTAATTAATGCAGATAAGTATAAACAACGCTTAAATTAACATGCAGGTTCTGGACACGTCCCACTCAATGGCTTTGCATTTTTGATGAAAAAGGTAGCATCTCCTAACTGTTTAGATTGTGGAGTAGTTGAAGATGTGCAGCATATTTTGATGGAATGTGTCCGAAACGAGCCTGAAAGGCTGGAAGTTTTGCAACGTTTCGATATAAATATGCGCGATGTAGGAATATGTTGCTCCATTTTAGCATCACCTTTGTCAAAATTAGCAATTGCATTGTATAAAGTAGCTCAGATTGGCATTAATCGTAGAACCTAAAAATGTATAAGATTGAAATGTAATGAAATGTATAAGTTAGTATATAAATGTAGACTTTGTTTAGTTAGAGCTAGTTTATAAGATGATTTGCACTCTACGAGAGTGACATGGTCAAATTATTGTACCAAACTCTCAATAAAAAATAAATAATTAAAAAAAAAAACATGCAGGTTGTAATACCTACATTGTTGTTATCTTGGTAAGTATTACAGTCAGGTATGCTAACTACCACAATATGATGGGATTGGCTGTCTCCGGTAGTTTACCTTCATCTCGATAGTAAATAACTACGAGATCAAATATGAAAGCGGGTATAAGTTACTAACGCTCGGATGCAGTTTATCTTCAATTTGTTACTGTAAACTTGCTTCAAAACACTCTGTGCATTGTAAGTGATATACAAGTATCTCTTGCTAACTTAGCTTGTAGGGATCTTCTAAGCCAGAGGTTTTGAATTTCGTTGGAGTAGATATTTGAGTAATCAGCACTATAGTTGAATTGTTTTCGAATGATTTTCGTGGCAGTTCTCATTTTCCGTTACGCGCAAACTATTTACAACTAATAAAATATAAATTGGCACGTTAAGAAAATAAAAAGTATGTTAATAAAATTGTTTATCTTAAAATTATAAATTGAAATATTAATGAAGTGTAATTGTTATTATTAACTGTAAATAAATTAAGTAAATATCATAAAAATATTCTTCTTAAATAGACAGATTCAAAGAAACGGAACGTTCAGTTGATCGTGATTCGTGATTAACACTACTGAATCGACATTGAATCGATTAATATGAGCGGCCATCTTGTAATCGGAAGTTTGTATACAATTTTTTTACCAACTGATTCGATACGTCAGAGCCATCAAATGGAAGATCGAACAATTTCATTACGGCAACGTCACAAAAATTGTCAATTTTGAACTGTCACAAAAACCAGTTGAAAAGAATTCAACTATAGTTAAAAATCAACCACAACAAAGTACCTAATGGCGACAGAAAACGAAGCACTGTAGCATGGCTTAGAGGTAAAATAGGACTAATTAAAGTTGTATAAAGGTGATAATCCTTGGTTTCTTGATTTAAGAAATAAAATATCGGGAGAACTTCTAATGCGACTTTAATGTCGTGTAACAGCAACGGAACAGAAAAAATATACAAAATTATGAGGCTACCGCCGCGAGGCGGGAGATGCGACTTTGCTATTACAAAAACTAGTAGGGGCGCGAACATGCCCCCGGGCGTTGAATGCTCAGCGTTCAACCAGACTCCGATGACACTGGTAATGGGCAAATCTTGCTAAAAGCCCTCCGGATCACTCCTGTAGACGTCTTTATGTCAGCAACACGTACGATCCCATCAGCTCCCGGATGAACAGCCACGATTCTACCCAATTTCCATTTCAGTGGCGGTAGTTGGTCGTCCTTTACAACTACTAATGTATCCAACTTCAAATTGTCTGTA
The DNA here is from genome assembly GCA_944452665.1 of Stenoptilia bipunctidactyla. Classification (NCBI taxonomy): domain Eukaryota; kingdom Metazoa; phylum Arthropoda; class Insecta; order Lepidoptera; family Pterophoridae; genus Stenoptilia; species Stenoptilia bipunctidactyla. The sequence goes on from OX101730.1 coordinate 4,961,753, forward strand.
CAGGTACGCCACTTTACTCGGTTTTGCAACTCCGATATATACTCCTTGCTCCATCTAGCCCAAAAATGCTGGCGAAACTGTTCGATACGTTGGAAACGGGACAAATGACTGGTGGCATGGTTTTGATAATCCTGACAAGGCAAAGAAGTGAGTGGTCTTCCAATGAGGAAATGTCCAGGAGTGAGTGGAGTCAAATCTGATGGATCTGAAGAAAGCGGCGTTAATGGTCGGGAGTTTAAAACTGCTTCAACTTGTGTGAGAAGTGTGTTAAGCTCTTCATAAGTTAAATTACAATTTCCCAGCACTCGTTGTAAATGAAACTTTGTTGATTTGACGCCCGCTTCCCAGAGGCCGCCGAAATGCGGAGAATATGCCGGAATAAAATGAAAATTAATACATTCTTGGGTGGCATTTTCACCAAGATAATCAGCATTTAGCTTAAGGAATTTCGAAATATCGTTGTATGCGCCGACAAATGAGGTACCGTTATCGGAATAAATGTTAACGGGTTTTCCTCTGCGCGATATAAAACGACGTAAGGCGCATAAATAATTATTGCTGGTTAAGTCACCCACCAATTCCAAGTGTATAGCTTTGGTCGTGAAACAAATAAAGACTGCAATGTATACTTTTACCAGCCTACATCCGCGACCCTGCCGACTAGCACACGCTATGGGTCCCGCATAATCGACACCTACACTTTCAAACGGATAGCCGCCTGGACTAGTACGCTGCTGTGGCAGATTTCCCATCAAAGGAGTTATAATCTTACCCTTCATGCGAGAACACCTGACACATTTGTGATAGCATAACCTGGCTAAGTTTCGACCGCCTATTGGCCAATAATTTTCCCGTATGGATGCCAATAACAATTGAGGGCCACAATGCAATAATCTTTTATGCTCGAAATTAAATAATAATATAGTAAAAATATGATTGGACTGTAATAAAATAGGATGTTTTTTATCTTCAGAAAAACTTGAGTTATCGATACGACCTCCAACTCGTATGATATTATTTTTATCTAAGAAAACATTGAATTTTAAAAGTTGACTCTTTTTAGGTAAAGCCTTATTGTTAATGAGTAATTTAAATTCTGGAAATGATTCTCTTTGACAGTCTGATATAATTATATTTAACGCACACTTCAGTTCGTCATCTTTAAGAAAATTTGATTGTATTGGTTGTTTCCTACAAAGTTTAATGAATCTTAAAGCATAAGCTACAGACCGTATAAGCCTTGAATAATTTGAAAAGCGAGAATAATTAATAATTTTATGATGATCGGTATCATTAACAATAGTAGACAAAGAAATATCTGGTTTAGTCTCGGGTAATTCATCAGTACGATGTTGGGGCTGAGAAGGCCAAAGAGATGTATCCTGTTTCAGATATCCTGGCCCATTCCACCAAAGATCCAGGTTTTCTAGATAACAGATATCCACACCACGAGATATCAGGTCTGCAGGATTTTTATCGGTTGGGACATGACGCCATATGCAGCTATCTGTATTCTCTAAGATTTCTGCCACTCGATTGCGAACGAATGGCTGAAGTCTAACAGGCAACATACGCAGCCATCCCAATACTATGGTGGAGTCAGACCAGAAATAAACTTGATTTATTACTAAACGAAGAGAAGTACTGACCTTTTTATAAAGCCGAGCTCCAGTTAAGGCTCCACACAATTCTAACCTAGGGATTGTGGTAGGCTTTATCGGTGCTACTCGACTCTTTGCAATCAGCAATCGAACTAAAACCTCACCATCGTCATTAATACTGCGCACATAAACACACGCTCCATATGCACGCTCCGATGCATCTACGAATACATGTAACTCCACTAACCTGTACGAATCACACAAAACAATTCTTGGAATGCGAATGTCATTTAACAGATGTAGCGTGTCATAAATGTCCTTCCAACGGTTTGCAATATTACTACTAAGAGGAGTATCCCATGATATTTTATCTAACCAAAGCTGTTGAAGTAACATTTTCATTTTAATGACGCATGGACCTAAGAGTCCTAAAGGATCAAAAATTCGTGCGATTGCTGATAAAATATCGCGTTTAGAATTGCCGTTGTTCAGAGATGCTGGCCCAATTGGAAAGCAGAGAACGTCAGAATTTGCATGCCAACTGAGACCCAACAGTTTCGTGGGCTCTTTGAGGCCAATGTTTAAATCTAATGAAGTTGACTGATGATCTATTGGTACTAATAGCGGTTCATTCGAAATCCATTTTCTTAATGGCATACCAGCTGCAGCAAGAACATCAGTCACTTTCTGGCGAATCATTTGAACTTCCTGCAGGTCGTCTCCTCCTGACAGCAGGTCATCGACAAAAAAATCGTGCTTTATTATTTCAGCTACTTTAGGATTGTCACAATCCATACCTAATTGCTTTAGACACCGTGTCGCCAAAAATGGAGCACTAGCCATACCGTACGTGACGGTATTTAAAGTATATACCTTGATTGGCTCGCTCGTGCTGTCGCGCCACAGTATCTGCTGTAAATGACGATCTAAAGGGCTCAAAATTAACTGTCTATACATCTTCTCTACATCTGCTGCTATCACAAATCTATGCTGCCTAAAACGCAGCAGGATAGACAATAGATCGTCCTGAACCGTAGGACCTACCATCTGTATTTCATTCAAAGAAATACCTGAAGTAGTCGGAGCGCTAGCATTAAACACCACTCTCAGCTTGGTAGTAGTGCTGCTCTTGCGTAGAATGCCATGATGAGGTATGATATACCCAACTGTACTGCGATCATGTTGGTCATATTCTGACATGTGATTTAATAACCGATATTCTTTCATAAAATCGTAATACAGTCTACTTAAATCGGGTTTACCTTTTAGTCTACGCTCAAGAGAATTTAAACAATGCTTCGCTCTTTGAAACGAGTCACCTAAAGAAGAACAATCAGATTTCAATGGTATACGAACACAGAAACGTCCATCGCTTTGACGAACCGTATTCTGAACAAAATGTTCTTCACATAATTTTTCTTCGGGTGTATAATTTGTTGATACACAGCTTACCTCCTCAAGCTGCCAAAAACGTGTTAATTCTGCACGGATTTCATCAATTTCCTGATCTTTACTTGTATTAATTTGAGTAAAGTTACATTTAATATCATTTGAAAACAAAGTAATAAAGTTATTATCAATAGGACCTGATACTATCCATCCCAATTTAGTTTCACAAAGTATAGGCTTATTCCTACCTAAACGAATTTTTTGCGTCCCTACTAAATCCCAAAAGAGATCAGCTCCAATCAAAACGTCAACATCAGAAGGTTTAAAGAACGTAGGGTCTGCCAAACAAATATGTGATGGGATTTCAAGGTCAGATATATTTACTTCACGACTAGGTACAATATTTGTTATAGATGGCAAAACATAACAATTAAATTCTAAAGACAAACTATTGCTTAATGACTTCATGGCTACACGACATGTCTTGCCTACGCGTAATTCAGCGTTATTAATACCTAAAATCGACTTATCTACCTTATTAGGTGTTAATTGTAGTCTCTGAAACAGTCTCTCAGTCATGAGACTTGAGGTGCTACCACTGTCCAAAATAGCACGCACTACATGTTCATGATTATTGTAATCATATAATTTTATAAGTGCTGTAGAAAGTAAAACATCACAATGGTTTTTATTAATGTTTGATATGTTAGCTGATAAAGCGACATTTCTAACAGTTGCAGTAGTGGAAGGTGCAGATGAAACAGCAGGCGTTGTATAACTCGAGGCTGGGTTACAGTTTTGACCTTCTTGTTGAATCGGTTGGTGAATGAGACTATGATGTCGTCGTCTGCACACCTTGCAACCAGGTTTCTTACACATGTTAGCGAAATGTCCTGTACGAAAACAATTAAAACATAACTTATAACTAGGTAGCAATTTTAAACGATCCTGAACATTAAGTGCGAGAAACTGTGAACAAACACTTAGATGATGGTCACCCTTACACTTAGGGCAGACCCGATTATTAGATTCTCTACTAATATTTTGATTAACAATACCTTGCGTCGAAATCATAGTTTTAAGCCGATGGTGTGTAGGCTTAGTACTAGAATTATATTGATTAGCACGTGATAACTCTAACGTTTCAATTAAATCGGCGCGATTACGAACAAACTGCATAAATGTGTCAAAGGAAATAGGACTGTTTTTATCTATACTGCCTTTGTATTCTTCCCACTCTCTGTAGGTTTTCTGATCTAATTTGTTAGTAATTATATGAATTAACAAAGTGTCCCAATACTTTACAGGTTCACCTAACGATTCAAGTGCTCGCAAGTTTTTATTGACTTGATCGACTAAACGCTTTAAATTAGAGGATGATTCCTTGTTTATTACGTCAATATTAAATAAAGCTGACACATGATTTTGTGTTAATAAACGCTTGTTGTCGAATCGGTCACATAAAAGTTGCCAAGCTATGGCGTAATTACTTGCAGAAAAATCTATCGATTGGATCACCACAGCAGCGGACCCTTCCAAGCACGCACGTAAATAATGAAATTTGTTTACCTCATCCATCTCATCGTTATTATGAATGAGACTGGTAAAAGTGTCCCTGAACTCCAGGTAATCATCATATGACCCACTAAACTTCGGCAGCTGGATAGTAGGTAACTTAACCAGCTTGTGATTGCTTACGCGCGATTGCTTATCACTGCCAATACAATCCCCAGAGTCGAAGTTGTTACTTTGCAACCCTTGACCCTTAGCGATTGCTTTGTAGTATTGTGACTCGAATTCTTCGCGCTCTTTAAACTGCTCATCAACGTTTTCAACCAAACATTCCAAACGTAACTGTACCTGATCATACTGCTCATACAACGCTTCAAGTTTTCCAATGCGTAATTGTAATTCCCTTTTGTCTGACTCACTTAAAGGTTCATTATAACTACTTAGTGTATTAATGTAGTTTATGAAATATGTTAAACGACCCTTAAAACTTCCTCTCCTTTTAATCAATTCCTTCTCCTCGGCCATTCTGGGATGCGAGCGTAATCAACCTGGAATGTATATAATTAAAAACTTAAAAGACAACAATATGACTAAAGTAAGCTATACAAATACCTACTAAATATCAACGACTTTATTAAATCTCAAGTTAACTAACAAAGTTAAACATATCAGCAAGGTATTTAGATCCTATTATTTACTTTTACCAAACATTAAACAAAATAAAACAACCTTATTATTAGGTATTAAAATCGAATACTGTCACATAAGGTTACAATAGCTTCAAATATTTATATTAAGTTCTCAACTAATTTCTTACAAATAGTTAAATATTGAGTGTATATGATTATCCCAAAATTTTAAAAACAATCTTGCTTTAATTATGATTTTGCAAATACTAATGTAATTCAAATAATCTGTGTGACTAAATACAAGCTAAATGTTAATCCCTCGAATAAAATGTACTTAGTTTTAATATTCAAACAACCAATATAATTGTAACAAACCAATTGTATGTTCTATTATTCTAACTAGTACCTTAACAGTGATAATATTTTAAGAATGACCTATTTTATACAACTTGAATCTCCATACTAATGCACAACATATGATGTGAATAATTTATATACTAAATATAAACTATGAATACTTCAAAAATCCAAATAACGTAGCAGAATAGCTTACTATACATATATGTATGATTTGGACTACACATAAAGTTAAACTTCGAAGTATTGAACTGATTTATTCACAATGCAGTTTAAGGTCAAAGGTCAATTGCAATATGGTACAGGTAAAACGTAAAAATATGGTTTACTAACCTTTTATGATGTTATTATTATACATCTAATGTTACCTGTGAGTGCTGGGTTTAACTATATTTAAGTAAAATTAACTTAACACAACTTCAATTGCACTCCATCCATATGCGTCTTAGCCGCCTTTGTTCTCCAATCTTCTTTTCAAAGTTAAAGTGATAATTCCAACTTATTTCTTCTTGCAATCACTGATTCTCATAAATCTAGTATCCGGCTTGAACTAGGACCATGTATAAAGGTGATAATCCTTGGTTTCTTGATTTAAGAAATAAAATATCGGGAGAACTTCTAATGCGACTTTAATGTCGTGTAACAGCAACGGAACAGAAAAAATATACAAAATTATGAGGCTACCGCCGCGAGGCGGGAGATGCGACTTTGCTATTACAAAAACTAGTAGGGGCGCGAACAAAAGTTTTTTTTACAACACAATCAGTTCTAATATGCCAAAATGAATAATGCTAGAAGAGCTGCATAGGGTTTACCTTAGCGTAAAAAAGACAAAACATAAAAGCCTATATCCTAACCTTTACATAAATGTACCTTTATTTTGTAACGGACACTAAAGAGAATTTTGCATTGAAATGAAATATGTTTTTGTATTAAATTTGGTATTTTTAGAAAGCTTATGGACTAAAAAGCTTTTTAAAGTAGAATAAATTTTTAAAACCATGCCGATTTTTTTTAAATGTGTTGAAATTTTAGATTTTGAGAGTTTTTCACCCTTTTGTGATTTTTAAAGGGCAATATCTTTTTTCCGAGAATTTATTTTTAGCAAAAATCAATGTTACTTAAACACAGGCCCGTATAAGTTACTTATTAACGATAACTTATAACAAAATATGGATTAATTAAAAAGTTGTGAGAGTCTAAAGGCAATTTTTTGGGAAAATTTCAAAAATGTAACAAAATCATGCCTGTCTCCAAAACTATAAGACTTGACCCATAGAAATTAGGCTTTAAATACTTGCATATGATCCCATCTACACGCTCTGCTCCTATAGCGGGTCATGTACCAGTCACCCTCTATATTGAATGATACGTCATCTAGTAGGTATCTATAACACAAGTTTTTCAAGACACTTAATTTGAGATAGATAATGTGGTGTGACAAAAAATTGCAATCCGGATTTTTCGAAATTCGAAATAACTGAAAAATCTTAATTTCCTGCAATTTTGTAAATCCGGTTTTTACATTTTTGGTTAAAATTGATTTCAATGAATAATTATTGTTATTTGAGATAAGTATTAATAAATATTAAAACTTTTAAGACTATAGAACGATTTAAAAAATGAAGTTAGGCATACAGAAGGTATTGATTGACTTTAAATTCTTAGATATAGAAAATTTGCATCGGACATGATCAAAACTAATGTGGAAGTACTCTGCCGGAGAGTTATCACTATTCTATTGGCCGATATAGCCCTTACAGCGATACAAAATTTTTGATAAAATCATTAGGCAGACTGGAATCGGTGTCTGACAAGCAACTGGAAAATTATTTGAAACGTAGATTTGAAGAAAGGCAGCTCTATAATGTCGTCAGACAGAGCCTTACAAAAAATGAGATTGAGAAAGACGAAGATACTTTTAAAACACCTATGAAGAAGTTAAAAATGTGTTCTGTGAAGCTGCATCACGGATTGTTGGCCTTTGCTGGTTATTTTAATAATTATGTTTTATAAAAATTGGAAACTTAAATTACCTAACATTTTGTTGCATTTTGTTTAATGCTTTGTTAAGTTTCAGACTGTCTTAGTTAACTTATGTATCTAAATATGGGAAAGATGACCGATACCCGAAGTATAATGGTTTCTTTTAGTTGATTCTATTCTGCTGTGTCTGAATAAATGTAGATTTTAAATGGTTTATGCTGTTTGATTTCAGTTTTATTAAATCGCCTTAAAATTTCGGAAAAACCGGAGCATCCGGATCCAGATTATCTGGATTTTAAACAAAGGAAAATTCTGAAATTCGGATGCCAAATTTTTTGCGATCTTTAGGTGTGACCGTGTGAATGTCACAAATTATTCTCATCACATACATTCGACTTTTTCCGGTTTTAATTAATTAGTTTTTTTTTTAAATCCGATGTAAATGTCACGACGCGACGTGAATGTCGTTCATTATTTGTATGTTTACGCCTACAAAAATAATAAAAAAATGGCTTAATAACTGTTTTAAAATCATGACATGATGACGACATGTTACTTTATATGTATAAAAGCGGGTGCTACATCGCGTAATGTAACGTGTAACATAGATAGCGTTCGTAAAGTCTGTACGGGTAAACAAAGCGCTCGCAGCGAGCAACGACACTTTCAGACTACGGCATAGCCTAACATGCACAAATGTTTTACTACGCCGTATAAAATAACCCATTTTTTTTTGTAATAAACTATGCAAGGAAAACACTTAAATGGTGATATTTTCATTAAGTATATACAATAATTTCTACAGTGAATGTCACACACTTAATGAACGTGTAACCTCAGATTGCAGAGTGCATAGTAGGTAGATTGATATGATAGGAAAATCTCAGTACTCCTGTTCGAAAAGTGCTCATAAAATACACATGTATAAATATCACTATCAGCTGTTTAAGTAAAATGAATAAAACAAATAATGTCTATTATCATATCATACGCGCTCTATTTGGTGATTTACGTTTAGTTTATCGATATAATTTCAAATGACTTCAACTCAGTGATCTCCTTTAATGCAAATAGTCTTTGTAGCTTTTTTATGGGTCATTTAAAGTTATGTATATTCATAGCATCGGGATTCAATCAATTTTAAGAAATCCATGTGGCTGTTTATTTGCGCTTTAAATAAATAATAATAATAAAATCCCCAGACAACCACACCAACTACATGACCCCAAAGTAAGCATAGCTTGTGTTATGGGATACCATATAGTGAACTAGGGGGGAACCTAGAATATAAATACATAAATAGATAAACACCCAGATACGGAACATTTTTTTTTTCTTGTTCCGTGCGGGGATCGAACCCGCAACCACTGGCGTCTGAGGCAGATAGGTTTACCCCAACGCCAAAGTGGCCGTCAGCTTTTGATTCAAACTTTTGCATTGATTTTTCTGACGTTCACTAAGTGAATTACTGGTTATCAGTAAGGTACTTTACTGATATTTTTTAAATATTTTGTTTGTAGATAAAAATATCATACAATAGTGTTTTCTGGAATCACGCACCCTGTATAGCGGATATTGCAAGCCGTTAATCTGGTTCATTTCAGTTATTACCAGACCGACCCGATATTACCGGTTTCTACCGACTTAAACCGGATATTAAATTAACACTGGCTCCCTTTTTTATGTAATGAAGACTATATTTCAACTGCTATTCGAGCTAAGTTTTACGTCTTATAAAACTTTGTAGCAAATGAGTTCTAGGTTTAATAAAGTTTGTTAAAATATTAATGATGTTAATAAAGTAAAACTAGGTTAATTAAGCGATTGAGTTTGTTATTTAGGGAAATAGTTGATTATTCATTAACATTATATGAATAAATTTTATGGTAATTATTCTCTTGATTTTATACCAGGATTTTTTTACGGAAAAGCATATGGATAACTTCACGATAAAACGGCTTGATATTAGGTTAAAGTTTATAGTAGTTTATAGTTTTAAGTATAAATATCATCATCCTTATATTTGAATGCGAGATCAGGATTTATACTGATGAATCGGCGGGAAACAGTTCTATTAGGCACTTATAAACATTTATAAAACTTGGTTAATTTATAAACTTACGTTTACGAGTGAAAGAATATTGCTATTCTTTTTATCTTCAAAAAGATTAATTAAGAAACAAGGAATGATCCCGGCTAATATTTATGTTGATTGAACATTAAATCGCAAGTTGTATAATACAAAGCATTATTCATACAATGTTTAAGTTACAGCCGAGATTATTTGTACGGAATAGGGAACAATAAAGGGTTTATGAGGCAACAAGGTGGACTTAAGAATAAGAATATAATTTCAGATCATGACGTTTATTAATCGAGCTTTAGTTTTGTTAAATTAAGATGACGCATTCATTTTCAAAACAAATTAGTAGTATCATTTACGATTATTAAAGGAAATCACAGCGGCTACAAGCATACGAACGTATTACAGAAGCATTATTATGAGCCATGCGAAAGAAAAACATAGAATGTGCCAGCTGCTTCTCTTTTCGGGCATACTGTAAAAGTTAAGGGACAGAGGTTTTAAAGGCATTTTTGTGGGCGGTAGGCTGACACCCTGTCACTACTATAGTCTTTCTCCATCTTTATAATACCACCAAATTTGTCAAACGTGACATCAGATGGTCTTGTAACCTCTGGTGTTCTGCCTACCCCATAAGGGATACAGGCGTGACGTTATGTATGTATGTATTGTGAGCCAATGTAAAAAATATATACGAGGTCTGTCGTAATTAATGAATAACCCGTTAACTAGATCCAGACGTTATCTAAATGTAAAACTATAAAAAAATCGTATCTTCTTTCCAAGACTTTCTACTTAATGAAAATGGTGTATACTTCTTTATAAATTTCCCAACTTTTCATTCATTTCACTGACATAGAAACTAAGGTGGAGTATAACCTCGTTTTTATCTGATTTTAAAGTAAAAAAAAAGCAGCGCATGGGTTTAGTAAAGAACTGCCTTTACATGAAATCTTGACGGAACGGTGGTATTTTGCGGATTTTTTTATGTAAAGGTTGATCGCTAGCAAGGCATAGCCTGACGAGATTCTTTAACTGAGAAACCGGAAACTACCAAGAGAGGCTTCATTCGGATTAGTCTCCTTTTACGATAAGCTCATCTAGGGGTAGTAACGCTTTATATTTATCATAGTCGGCTGCTGGTGTAGCGGTAACAGCATCTGCCTCCTATGCCAGCGGTCCTGGGGTCGAGTCCCAGTTGACGTAGATATTTGGGTGCTGTACGCAGATATAAGCCGATAAGTCATGGGTGTATGCGTAGTCGTCTTTATTTTAATGGTATTTATTCATAATTTATAGTGATCATGCTTTGTTTAATACGTTTGATATATTTGATCAATTTCATTGTAAAAAATACATACATTTTTTTTTCTGCGAAAATCGTTTCTATAAATGATACTTATTGTGTAAATTGGCTGGTGACTAAAAAATAACCCTGTATATGAAGCATTTTACATTTTAGTTCGACGTTTTGTTGTCTTTGCAGACCCCGTGGTTATGCAGCTTGATGGTAACGAAAGTTTAAATTTCATATTTTATTTATTACTCCTGGATTATAACCGCAAACTTGGTAGATAGTAAATAATAGCAAAGTGATAATTCCTCCAGATTTTAAAACCTCCATAATTCCTTTTCTCCTACAAACTATTAATTAAACATTGTTTTATGTTAATGTTAAAATGTTTATGACAACAGATTAAAAGAGTAGAGAGAAAAATATGGCCGTAACTTTAAGTTACACTCGTGCGTGTATATTGTATTGTATTTGTTACGAGGTTGTGGTGAGGGAGCGGAGGTAAGTATCCATTACTCACTCTCAAATTAATAAAAATGATGACTTTTTATTTTTTAAGTATCCTCAAACAGTGCGTACAAGGCGACCCGCTAGGCGATACTACAAGTTGTGATATGCTAATCTCGAGGTCGAAGTCTTCGTATAATTATGATTGAACTTCACTTCAGGTAAGTTCGTTTAATCACTAATTATTTGGTCATTTATGAATCGATTTTGATAATTCTTGTTTAATTTTATATACTAAAGTACGTCAGAAGTGGTCCCATAGACATTTAATGGAAATCGACTCAGTGCTTCAAAAAATAAATATGTATGAAATCGGAGAATATATACCTACGTAGATGTCATTTCACTTCAGCCAAAGTTTTGACAAGGATTTTAAAATGTTAGTGAAGTCGGTTTTTTAGTGCACTGCGCTTGTTAATTATTTCCATCCACGAACGACACTTCACAACACAAAAATATATCACATGAGGTATGGAGTCCGAAGACGTCTTTCGTGCTCTAATTTTTATCAGAGCTTCATCAGTATTACGGATACCTATATTAAAACTCGTCTGAGTGACTGATAGACAAAGTACAGCCATAACTACTAGGCGTAGACAGCTGAAGCTTAGAACATATATTCCTAGAGAGATGTAGGTGTAGGGGTGCACCAAGGAAGTTACCTAACGCAAAATTCCCACGGGAACGGGAAACATATTATGTCTATTTAGTTTGTATGAAAAACTTATTTATTGAGTGCACCGATGTGAAACTTGGTAAAAAGGTTCGACAATGGGTGTCTGGTTAGGTAAATTATAAATAAATAAATATTTGCAACATTCACAACACAATTTAAGTTTCCTTAAGAACTTATGCTATGGATACTAGATATACAATGATTATTCGCGTACGGAGTCATGCTAACCGTTTATAATACATCAACTCATTCAAAAGCGCCGAAGACCTCGACGTTGGTGATGCACAGAATTGTATAAAAAGAGAGAAGACAGAGAACTGCTTATAGTTAATATTAAAAAACTTTAAAGGTTGTTTACATTTTCATGATACAAATTAATTCTTTATTATCTCCTAAACGAGTAAAATGATTTACATGATTGAAATGGATAAATTAGTTTTATACCTAGAGCTTTCATTTGGCATCAAAATCATTGAGATAACTTAAAAAATCTATTTCAAGTTGCTTTCGCATATATTCAATATGGTACGAAACGCAAAACAATTTAATCAATGAATGCAGACCTTTAAAAAGCCGACTTCACCTCAAAACTTTGCCTGAGTGAGTGTCATCAACGTAGACATTCTCCGAAATCATACATATTATTTTAAAAACTTGAAATTTTCAATGAAGTAATCAACCGATTTCGATGAAATTGATATGGCACCAACTATGAAGTATCTTCTATTATATGAAACAAGAATTTTTTTAAATCAATTCATAACTGTCTGAAATATCGTGTAACAAAAACACAAAAAAAAACATACAGACGAATTGAGAACCTCCTCCTTTTTTGGAAGTCGCTTGAAAATAGAATTAAATATGAATTTCAATACGAGTCCCTTTGATTTTTTTCAAAAAACGGCAATTCCCGGTTTGCGTCGAGCACGCTACGAGCGTCACTCACACAGGAGCAAGTCTCACTCGCCCAGGCGCAATTCGTACTCGCGAGCCTTCCATGCTATGCTAATGGTGCGTACAAGCCCGTCTAAATTGATCATCGAGCATTTTTTGATGTTATCCAAAAATAGAAAATTTACGGATAGCTTGGAGCATGCTACGAGCGCGCTCTACTGCGGCTCAGTTCGTGCTCGAGAGGCGTCCAAATCATGGGAAGTAGTTCATTGCATGTTACATTAATAGTTACATCACTGTAATCTGTACTGCACCATATACTTTTTTTATTGGTAACTAAACCAGCGTTTGAGTTCAATCTCAGCTGATGGTAAGTGAAAATGAAATATAAGATGACAGCACATGGGTTTATGAGGAATCTAGTTCTTCATAAAATATTGCGGAATAAATCACCCTAGGAGCGGTGATATTTGGTGGCTGATTTACTTTGAAGGGTGGTCGCTAGCCAGGCGGACCAAACGGATTAATCGCGTTTTACCGACCACTTTGGCCATGGAGTAACACTATCCACGCTAAACGCCAGTGGTTGATGGTACAAAAAAAATGTGTGTACCTATACATACAGGGCAGTTTTCTAGTCACCAGTCAAATTTAAAGGTTATTTTCTTTAATACGATATAAATGAACCTGCATTCTTATTTTAGCGTCGCTCAGTATAAAAAAAAATATGGCACCACAATTTTTTTTGCAAATAGTCGCTGTTGATGAATATAGCTACTACACGCGGTATTTCATTGATAAACACGTACGACGTAGTACGTGGTAGTACTAGACGATGTTCTGCAGTAGCGCATAGTCGTCTATTTTAATGGTATTCATTATTAATTTTGGGTGACCATGCTTGGCTTAATGTGTAAGCGAATAATTTAATATCGTCATAAAAAATATACATACCTTAATAATATTTGATAATATTTTAAAGATTTTGCATTTTAAATGCTAAAATACTCTGAAATAAATAAAAAAATGTGTTAATTAAAAATCACCCGACTGACTCGAACCTGGGATTTCTCGTTTACCGGACGAATGCTCTCCCACTGAGCTACCGGGGCCTCGCGGAAGGCCTCGAAATTACTTACCACATTTTTTTGTTTTTACGTTATATTTCTAACGTAGCTCCATCTAATGGTATAGCTCCATCTAATGGTGGCCTTAGCTTTGCAGCTAAGACCACCCGAGACCAATTTCTTTACAGAAATTGTGAATCTCAGTTAAAGTGAAGCATTGCAACGTTTAATAATATATTAAAGTTTTTGCATTTTAAATGTGTTTTTATTTACACATTTTTTAATTTATTTAAAAATACATACCTTTATTTCCAAAAATTCGTTTTGTAAATAATACTTATTGTGTTAAAAAATTTGACTAAGAAACGACCCGATGTACATTCAAGGTTCCCCCTAGTTCGCTACATGTTACCATATCATAAGAACTACTGGTTTGGGGCAACGGAGTTGGTGTGAAAGTTTGAGGATTTCATTCCATTTATTTTTACGACGCGCTTCTCCAGTGGCGGTAAGGTTGTTGTAGGCCGACCCTGCGCGGACTTGAATAGCAGTTTCAGTTTCCCAAAATCAAACTCTTTCAGATCTTTTAGTTTCGTGTTCTGCGAGACTTTTTTAAAAACTTATATTTGATGCCGCTCTAAATGAAATGATTTCATACATAATACATACATACATAACTTCACCCCTGTATCCCTTATGGGGTAGGCACCAGAGGTAGAACACCAGAGGTCATCAAACCATCTGATGTTACGTTTGACAAATTTCGAGGTATTATAATGATGGAGAGAGACTATTGCAGTGACAGGTAGTCAGCCTATCACCCGCAAAAACGCCAATTAAACCTTTGTCCCTTAACTGACTTTTACAGTATGCCCGGGAAGAGAAGCAGCTGGCACATTCTATGTGTTTCTTTCGCTTCCAGCCCAGCAAGGTTGTAGACCAGCATGAATTCATTTGCGAAAAAAAGATGTTTAAAATTTAGTTAGAGATCCACACTTGTATCTAATTGTTGTACAGTGCGCAATTATTTGTAAATTGATTTAATTAACATCAAAATAAATTTAAAGGCAGAAATAACGCATTATCTTAAACTTGGTTGTAAAAAAAGTATTAAGCTTAGCTTAGAAAATAATATTAATACGTTATGTTTCGATATTTTTACAAATGGAAAATATAGAAAGCTTCAATTCGGTGTCTGAATACATTTATCAATAGTGTAGTATTATTTTTTGTATCGTTTATACGTTACAGTTTCTTTTCTATAATTTAATTAAGAACCGATAAAAAAAAAAAAATTGGACAAAGCATTTAGCTTCAATTCTCTTTACAAACGCACATCCTATAAGAATAAACAAAAATGATGTGACTTTTAAAAATAATATATATTTTATAAGTGACAATTCAACTTGAATTTCACCGGAAAAATAATTCAAAGGAGTAAATACGGTAAATGAGCGTAAAAAGGCGTGTAATCCAATATGGCGGGGTTGTGCGGAACCACGTCTCTCGCGCGACTCACCATGCGCGCGTTATTGGAATGATCCCTGTTTCCAATATACAATTTACTTTTTTAGAATAATCGTACTTACCTTTTTTATAATTTAAAGTCATGATAGCTCACGTGGACTGAATTTCTGCTTTATGGCTCATTTAAGGCTGGATTTAATGGTCAGATGGTAAAAGTTATCTAATCAATAAATTACTCGACACCTAAAAGCTCGTCTCAAGTTTATTATCATTCTATGGCATTATCATACAATTATAAAAAACCGTTAAGCAAGTTCATTCTGCCGAGTACCTAACACTACATTAGCAATACATTATTTGCCAGATAACTTTAATCCGACGATTGAAAAATCAGGTCGGATTAAAGTTATTAAATAATTATATTTTATCATAATTTATAATTAAATGGATTATGAGATAATGAATTATTCAGCTTAGCTTTCTCAGGATGCCTTGGGGTATAAGAGAGAAAATAAGAAAATTAAATGACATCGATGGAAGCTGCTCAGCTCAAAAATACCCAGTATCTTTATCGTAGTACAATGAAAACAGGCAATTCTCCGTCACAATGATGTTTGATGAGCGCGTTTTCACGGCTCCGCTTCGGTGTGACAAGTCTTTGCGGCGGATATGAAAACACACGTGACAGATTTTCTCTGTATAATTTTATGGGTATGAGGTTGAAACCAAGTATATGTCAATTGCTTTTGGTCGCCTTGAATTTTAAATTTCCTCGACTTTTTTTGACTTGGTATAGGAATGATAATTCCTCGCTGGACTGGGAGCGAAAGAAAAACATAAAATGTGCCAGCTGCTTCCCGTCCCGGGCATACTTTAAAAGTCAGTTAAGGGACAGAGGTTTATTTGTATGTTTGTTCGTGGGCAATAGGCTGACCCCCTGTTACTGCAAGAGTCTCTCTCCATCGTTATAATGCCTCCAAATTTGTCAAACGTGACATCAGATGGTTTTATAACATCTGGTGTTCTGCCTATCCCATAAGGGATAAAGGCATGAAGTTATGTATGTATGTATTAGAATGTTACTAGTAAACTAAGTGCTTTAGTAAATTAGTGTTTCTAACATTCACATCACATTATTTGGAACTTAAATATTAGAAAATACGTGTAATATACATATTATTAATATACATATTATGAACAGCCTTGATTTCGTGGGATAATATCTATCCACCCTAAAAGGAATTTTAATCCAAGACCAAATCAGATATACTTACTCCATATAAATGGAAACTTCTAAACAACACCCCATTTTAAGACGAACCAGTAATTAATTTCAATTAAAGCACTTTACTAAGCATATTATTATCTTGCCATCATAACCGTTAATAATAACATTCGACAAGCTACAATAACCTCCGGTTTACCCGACACGCCCATATGTCGGGATATTGTGTCGAAATATATTAGTTTTGATAGTGGTTTGTAACGCACTGCCTCTAGCAATAACCGCTGTTTTAAATTAAAAGCAAATTTAATAATAACAGATTATTGCTCAGCGTAGATTACTTGAGAAGGGCTATTTACATAATTTCGAACAAGCTCATTTTCATATTGATGAGCATTATTATAAATTAACAGGTTGTTTACATTAAGTATTAGCAGCTTTGCGTGGTTTATCCATGGAAATTTTGATTCCTGTAAAAATAAATACAGAGCTTTAATAAATATAAGTAAAAATTAAAAATAAATAAAGGCTTTATAGAGTGCTATTTTTCTTAGATTTTAAAACATTTGTACTGACTACAAAACCCGACTACAAAAATATGGACATAAACATAATATTATTATGGGTCGAATGGTCCGATTGTCGGGTCTTTCCCGCCGAAAGGCGTGTAGCTGTGTGCATACATAATAATCATAATATAATATAATTTATAATTTTATTATAAATTATAATTTAGACACTTTAACACCACCTTACTTATACCATTCAAAAATGTATTATACTTAACACCTGCCGTATCACAAGGAAGTTTCTAACGTCTGGAACAAACGTAAACGAAACAACACAACTTTAACATGCTTGGTTTTAGGCCCGCATTGTTAAATAACTTATCTCTTTTAGAGAGAATATCCTTTTTGATATACATTAATAAAATAATAATAATAATAATGTTTTTATTTCGGACATACTTCCATATTGTGTTAGTAGACAAAAAAAAATCTTAATTGCTAGTTTAGTGACACATAAAAAAGAAAAAATGCTTCACTCAACTTCTATTCTCCTTCCTATTCACTCCACTACCAATTCACAATGAAAGGTCCTAGTCCTAGTACTTTAAAGCGTCGAGTGAATAGGTTTCTCGTGGATGGACGTGTTCCACCTTAGTCTTCATGTTCACTTAACATCAGGTGTCATGGAAGACAAACGTCCCATCCATATTTTATATAAAAAAAAAAAAAAAAAATTAATATTAATTAATATAATACCTCAACGGGTGCGGGACAAATAAAAAATAACCCTATATAAGGTCTAAGATTTTATAAAAACTGAAATTTAATCGGGGTGCTGCTTCCTACAAAGGTAATAACTGAAAATCATTTGCCCTGCGAAGCAAATAGTTAGGGGAGTTCGCCGTTTCAACCAGGGGATTTCATACCAGTGGTACGAATCGCCGAATAGCGTTTTTGAATGGCTCGATATGAGCACAATTTTACATACTCATATTGTTATTTTTGTTTTCATTTTCAACCGACTTACATAAGGAGAAGGTTCTCAATTCGTGCATGTTTTTTTTGTTTATTTTTTTATAAAGTTTTGCTACTCAACATGCATTTTTAATAATATCTTAAATCAATTTCAATAGTACCATATTCAATGGTATCTGTGGGTATATTAAATGTACCCAATGAACGCCAGAACAAGATATCTTTTTGGCAAAGGCTCAAAGGCAGATCGAAAGGGAAAAAAAATCTAGGTACCTTAAAAAATCTAGATATCTTAAAAAATCTTACTTCATGATAAGTGAAATTAGATAAAAGAGGAGCAAGAACTTTTCTGGCGGTAGAGCTATTCTAATTTGACCTTACATGACCTCACGTAGACCTCACATGTCTTGGAACTCGACACTTAGATAAACCTTTGAGATCGTACTCTCAAAAGCAACTAAATCAAATCAAAGAACTATTTCAACCTAATATAAAAAAAAAAACTGACCTGTCAGATTTTTGACAACTCATGAAATGTATTAAAACAACATATAATGCAATTATTAATTGTATTTACGTTATAATTCTGTGTAAAAACTTATATACCTTATTTTGTCAGTCATATTAATCTAACTAACTAATAGAACTAATAATATTACACACACACACACGCTCACACACACGCACACACACACGCACAACACCACTCGTATTGATTGATATTGATATCAATAATTTATGTTCTGTTTTTAAATTTTACCTTTTGTTACGCATTCAATATTTCTACAAGTAATAATTTCCTATATTTCTATTTTTTTTATTTAATTTATTTCTTTAGTGTAATTTATTTCTTATCTTTAAAAGAAAAACAAATGTCAATAGTTTAGATAAAGGCAGCATTTCAATGAAAATATCATGTTTATACATTCACATTGACGACCACTATGGCGTTGGGGTATACCTATCTGCCTCAGACGCCAGTGGTTGCGTGTTCGATCCCCGCACGGAACCAGAAAAAAAATAATGTTCCGTGTCTGGGTGTTTATCTATTTATGTATTTATATTCTAGGTTCCCCCCTAGTTCGCTATATGGTATGCCATAACACAAGCTATGCTTACTTTGGGGCCATGTGGTTGGTGTGATTGTCTGGGGATTTTATTTATTTATTTACATACCTAACAAAAAGTAGTTTGACAGGTCAGAGACTGTATGGACCGTGAACATTACTCTTTGATCATCATTATAAAAAAAGCGACTACTCACAAGGTCTGAACCTCAGGGATTTTTCTAAACACAAATTAATGGCTTCTCATACACGACCCTTAAGATAGCTAGAAAGAACCGGGGAAGCTCATTTAGAGTAGCAGATATTCACGGATGGCGATAAAATCAAAAACGTACGTGACACTTGAACTGTTTCTTCTTGTAACATAAAACAAAAGAAGAATGAATCTGAAAGCTGAAACGCAATTAAAATGAAACCAAAAATATCATTAAACTGAGTCACAAATGTGTTCAATGTGTATTGATTTTATATATTTTTCCTCAATTAGTAACCGATACGGAGCAGATGTAAGGACAAAGTTTCCACTTCGCATGCAGGCGAGCGGCTTGCAGGCTTTTCCGTTTCACTTTAATATAAATGAAAGTAAATTTATTTTTCGGGGCTGATTCTGGGTGATTAGATACTATGCCTTTTCCAATTAAACATCGATTTATATTCTATCATTGCGATAAAAGTAAATTTTGTCAGCTTAGGATAACAATAGAATAGTTAAATTTAATTTTCATACTTATTTTTTGCTTTTGTTAACATTTTAATGATTTCGCTTTTCTTGTAAATAAAATTAATTTGTTAAAAGTTCAATTAATTTAACAAACATAAAATCACGAGTCTGCAACTTTTATAGTAATCATGTTGCATCTATATCAATATACTTTAAATAACTTAAATATTTTAATTCTGTTACATATGTTATTGCTTAAAAATAACAACTTTTAAGCGAATAAATATGTTTATTCTAAGTTAATTATTTAAATAAATGATAAATATGATAAATAAAAATATATATTTTTTTATCACATTTTTCATTTATTTAAGAATAATTGAGGATTTTAAATGCAAAAAACTTATAAATATTATTAATTATTTAAGCTCAGGACGGTTCCTTTCTATAAAAAAATATCCGTGGAATAAAGTGTAAAAAATTGTTACGTTATCTAGATCCGACCAATCATTGTGTGTCGCTTACCTATAAGACGTTATAAATAAGATCATACGATATCGCAAGCTAAGCGACGTTCGGCGCGCTCGGTAATAGGATGGGTGACCGCTGACCATTTATTTATCACAATGACTTCCGCGCTTCGGCACCCTGAAAATTCTGACATCCACCAACCAGCACAGGGCCAGCTTGGTGGATTATGGCCCACTCATTACACAGAGTTATAATGATGATGATTTATGATACAGATAACAATAAATAAATCTTAAATTTCTTTTAACAAATAACTTAATAAATTTTATATAATCAACTCTTCAAATCGCGCGCAAATATAAAATAATTTTAGGAAGTGCTTTTCAATTTCTTAAAATTTGCAAAACTGGCTATTGTTCAAACATTTTGAAAAACCATTATTTATTCATTTCCAATCATAAAAACTTTATTTGTAAAATTCATTCATAAAACATATGTGAGTGGCCTCCCAAAGGCATCACCATTTGCCTTTACACTTTGTTCCATCTTCGTTTATTATACCAGCCATCAACTAAACATTTACTAGGATATAGATAATGGAAACCGAAAGTCAATGGAAACGGAAAGAAATAAATATTTTAGTTTTATAGATTATATTTATATTTATTTATTAATTGACTGACATAAATAAATGTGTTATGACCTGACTTACGACTAAAAACGTTTGCAGAAAAAACAGTGTGAAATAAGTGATAAAAACAATAGATTAAAAATGACAGTGTTGAAAGTGATTTGTTGACAAACATAACAATTAATCATTAAAAGCAACCTTATTCCAGTATTATAACTCTCATAAATATAAAGTGCATCGAACAGATCTAAACTATTGTTGTGAATCAGTGAAATAAAGTGAAAATATAACATAAAATATAAACCGTTAATTAGACAAAGAAAGTCGGCTGATCTGATTCATTATTCGGTCGAAGTTACGTACGACTAGCGACATCTGTGTCTTAACCATCATAACTTTACAAGTAACGCCATCTGTTATACTGAAGCAAGAACTTTTAATAAACCACAACTATTAATGGATTGCTGATCACTTAGTATTAAAGTTCTCAGATAGAGGGCGCTATAAAAAATACAGTCTTATTTAAATGACCTAAATTTTCTTTTTTAACCATGGAAAATGTGACAATTCGATTAAAGAAAACCAAAAATCCAATTATGAACTTAGCAAGCGAGCTTCAGTGAGGAAGAAAGTTCTTCTTGCGATTCAATCGTAGAAATAATAAATAAAAGTTTACCGCTCAATAGCAGTCTGAACGCATCTGTGATAGATGATATGAAAGAAAAAATTGAAGAATTAACGAGAAAACTAAGTATAGCAGATTCTGAAATAGGAAATTTAGCAACTGAAAATGAAAATCTTAAAAAAAATATGTTAAAACAGGAAAAAATAATCAATCTTCTAACTAAGCTTAGTCAGCCAATCAAATTAAATAAAACTCAAGTTACTGGTCAATGTTCCGCGGCAACTCCATTAAAAAGACGACTAATTAATTGTAACATTATGACACCAAGAACACCTCTAGTCTACATCAACACTGCCGCCGTCGCTCAGAAAATGAAATCCGCCTCCTCTACTCCACGGAAAACATCCCAATCAATACGATACAAAACACTGCCGCCTCAACGTATCATACCCATGGCATCTGTGGTTGCTGGCGACTCATTTATACCCTCAGGTGACGTCACAGCGATTAAGAAACCAAAAGTTTTAATGTTTGGTTATCAACAATGCAGAGGACTATCGAGTAAGTTACTGAAATGTAGAGATAACCGATGGAGTACACAATATGACATAACTTCAGTAGTCAAACCATACGCAACCAGTGATCGAGTGTTGAGCAGCTGCGTCGAGGCTGCAAAGACGGTGACTGAAAATGACATAGTAATAATATCAGTAGGCGCTAATGACAAAAACCCTTTCCTTTTGTTTTCAGAACTATGTAATACGTTATATTTATTCAAAAATTGCTTCAAAGTATTTATTGTTAACGTAAAATATAACTCTTTTTTGAACATTAACTTATTGAATAGTCATATTAAGTTACTGACAAGAAATTATAAAAATTGTGAATTTATAAATTATATAAATAATACCTCGTTGAATTCGACTAACTTTATAAATTATTTATGTTTTAAACTGAATATCGAGGTAGATTTCATTAATTATAAAACCAAATTTCTTGCCCCGAGAAATAAAACCTTAACACGACGTCTTGTCAACACCTCCAAAGATTTAAAAAACCCAATAAGAGAGCGTAGTAAACTGAACATGAATAGTGAGGGAGATGGCAAACGTAGTAAATCATTGGATAATTTTTTTCGACTTTACAGTAGTTCACCAAAACATAGCGGGAGCACTTAATAAACGTGATTTAATTGAGGCCTCACTAGCAACTCTCGAGCAGGAAATAAGTGTAATTCATATAGTTTGTCTAACGGAGACTTTCATCAAAAGTGGATCTGAAGCGAATTTTAATTTAAAAAACTACAATTTAGCCTCATATTACTCGCGGCCACACGAGCGTAGGGGTGGTGCTTGTATATTGCTAAAGACTGATTTAACTTATAAAAAAATAGATCTACAAAAATATCCTACACAGCTTTGAATTTTGTGCCGTAGAGTTAACCGACTTTAACTTATTCGTTATTTGCATATATAGAACACCATCTTCAGACATACAATCATTTTTTTATGAACTGGAGATACTTCTTAATAATTTAAATAAAAAACGAAATAAGTCTATATTGCTGTGTGGAGACTGGAACATAGATGTGTTAAAGGATAACAAAAACTCAAAAAGATTGCTTAGCTTATTAGATAATTACAATATAACATTACATATAAAGAAACCGACTAGGAAACGCTCATGTATTGACTTAATTGCCAGTGATTTGAATTGTGTTCAAAGTAACGTTCATCTCTTATGTTTATCAGATCATGAAACAGCACAATCTATGACATTTAGAATTAATAGTAATAAACATAAAATAATGCACAACTCAAATTCTTATTTTGTCTTAAAACGAGATTTATGTCAAGAGAATATTAGAAAATTTACAGACTGTATGAATGCTTTATCTTTTAACGACGTCTACGAAGAAACAGACGCTGAAAAAGCCTTTAATATATTTCACGATTATTTGACATTATTTTATGATTTATGCTTTCCTTTAGTCAGGGTTAAAGTTACAAATAAACCTGCAAGAAAAAAGTTTCTTTCTAGAGGGCTTAAGCGATCCTGTCTCATAAAACGAAAATTATACCTTCAATACAGGTTATTCCCTAGCAACAAGGTAATTAATAAATATAGATATAATACCTATAGTCAGATTTTGAAAAAATGCTTTGCCTACTCTCATAAAGTAGAAAACACTAAATACTTAGCAAAATGTAAAAATGTATGTAAAGCTAGTTGGACTTTAATAAAAAATAATGTAGAGTCCAATAATCTGCACAAATCTTTTCAGAAAATCAAATTTAATGACCAAATTTATTCTGACCCCAATGAAATTTCTATAATATTCAATAAATACTTTATTAATTCTTCCAAATCTAATTTCAGAAACCATAATAAGATCAACTTGTCAAAAATTAAAAATAACAATAATACAATTTTCTTGATGCCTGTAAATGAAGCTGACATTTTAAAAATAATCAAGGGTCTAAAGAACACCAGGACGACTGGATATGACTCTATTTCCACACAAATTCTAAAAGATAGTGCTAATTATTTAAGCAGACCTCTAACGCATGTCATTAACTTGTCTTTAACTGAGGGCGTCTTTCCGAACAGATTAAAAAAGTCTATAGTGAAACCCCTTTTTAAAAAAGGTGACCTAGAAGAAATTAATAACTTCCGCCCTATTACGAAAATACCAGTGCTATCTAAAACTTACGAAACAGTTTTTTCTAAAGCCAAATTGATTTAAATTGAATATACTTTTTTCTTTAAAAAAGCAATATATTTTATCATATACCACATATGAATGAATGAACAGAATTATAAGACTTAAAATGTTTCAGACTACTGCAAAAGTTTATTCTCCTGAATAAATTTCAAATAATTGCGAAAGTTTAGAATCGACCCCATCTTTGCGATATTTGTTTCAGGCGCGACCAAAAAGATTGGAATGTGCAAACTTTACGCCGGCAGACATATCCCCGGAATTCCGCAATTTTCCGGATTTCTGTTTTAAGTATTATTTGTTTTTTTTTTTGGCCGAATAAAAATTGGATGTCTACGGTAGCTTTGATTTGAAAATGGAAGATTTATTGCCTGATATATAACTAAAAATGTATGTGCAACAAGAATCGTTACATGAAGTGTCCATTTCTGTTACGTATGGTCTTGTAGTTCATTTGTGTTTTAAAAGATATGTCGTTGTTGCTATTATTTATTTCATTGGAAAATTATTGTGAAATGTTATGTCTTAAACGTGTATCTACGAAAAACTTGACAACAATGCTTGAAAATACCAGACATATTGTCAGGAAAAACAAATGCCAACAGTTCGTACCGCACCATGGTGACTCGTATTGCACACATTACAAAAGAAGAAATAAAAAATTACAACAATATGACCATATGACCGTGCAGTCGCTAATGGTGTAAGAGTACTAGTAAGTCTAGTCTCAACTATTTTACCAAATAGTTAAATAAAAAGTAAAGATAACAATCACTACACTATCTTGTGTCTAATATGTCAAAAGTCTTTCATATGAGCTCAACATATTACAGGTATTTCTGTCTTTACTTTTACTTTAAGATTTTGGTAAGTTATTTAAACCGGCCGTTGGTTTTTCATCAGGTTACTGAACCAAGTGTATAAGTTAATATTCAGAACGTATAAAAAGAGGAAAAACTTTAACATTTGAGAACATTTTGAATAAAACAGTTTGTAATTTTTTATGAAAAGAAATAAAAGGTATCAAAACTGTTCAAAATCGATCGACAACTTCAATGCACTTATTTGTGAAAATACCGCCATTATGTGTACTAGGATACCGTTCAGTTTTCAATCTAACCTCAAAAATAATTTCGGCCCATTGGTTAAAACAATAATATACTGGGTGAAACATGAGTCCTAAACACATTTTTTTATTTCCATAGCAGTATTTTTAAGCAAATTCATTGCATTAGCCCTAGCAGCAGACAATCAAACAACGTGACTGGTGGGTCATTTTCGAAATTTCAGGAAGTGATAATTTGAGATCATACATGAAGAGAAAAAATAAAATAATTTTTTTATTAATTGTTTACTGAGTAAACTTAACTGAAAGTTAAAGAATTCATTACGCAACGCATGATTACATACGCGTAATGTAATAGATACTTAGCGGGTGGTGGTGTGCGTATTTCGGGAACACTGCTGTGTGCGTGTTGACTGAGGCAGCGCGTAGGGATTTTTTTTTTGTTTTCCTCCAAGGAAAGGTTTGGAACCCACTTAAGCAAGCTCTAGCAGTAGGAGGATGAATCCTGTTACGGACGATAGGGAGTTCTATAGTGCTGCTAACTCCAGTGGCTAACTGGTATAGAGTACCAAGACAGTGTGGGAACCGCAAGAGCGGCCAGGCGACTCCTCAGAACGCCTGAGTATACCGACTAAACATACCCTTTAATGACCTGTCTTGGTGTAAGCCATTGATCATAATCGGGGCGACAGCCAATCGAAAGAGAGAAAGAAAGAAATTATTTATTCGACAATTAAAACATTTTACATACACAAATAATCAAATATGAATTAATAATAAAAATTGACGAAAACGGCAACAGAAATATGTCTCTTTATGTATTAATAAGGTTTTCTGGTGAAAAATTAAATACCTACTTTTATTACATAAATTATGTTCAGAATCGAGTTCAGAGTGCTCTCCTTCAGTATCTAAAATTTGTCACCAGTCACCCTGTATATTGGTTAAGGACAACATTTAGGGCAGCATGGCATAAACACTGACCTTATTGTAACTCTGAAGATGATTAACCTTATCCCAAATCCTAAGGGCTTATGTCACCTAAACTTAGCAATCAAAGCAACAATGAGACTAAATTTTAAAACATATTTTTTAGTCAAGAAATAATCAGAACTTTTGTATATTTTTGTCTATTTAAACTAAAGTTAAACACTCAGAAACAGATAATTGATGATTTTACTGAGTTTTATGTAGTTTATTTACGAAAAAGTAGGTATAGTTTACTATGAATTATACAAGCTATGTGCTCAAACTAGGGCAGTATGGCTCTGTGCGATTATATTTCCAAAGAAAAGTTTAAAAGACAAAGTAAATTATAAATATGCGTGCCCAGAATTACAATGATTTGTCTTTACATTTTACGGGCTAAAACATGAATAATCGCAGTTCATTTTAGGTGAATAATTGCTGGATTCTGGGAACAAGTTGAGCGAATATCCGAGTTGCCTCCAGACATCTGTTTTTTAGGAACACAGAGAGTGGAAATCACAACACGAAATCGTTTTACATGCGTAACACGAAAATCCAAATCGCAATGAATATTTGAACGCATGTGTTATATATAAAAACCGGGATCAAAGGACGGTTTTTTAGAAGAATATCTAAATATACTTTACAAAGGTTTAGTATGTTTTTTGTGGATCACACAAATCCCTAGGCGAAGGCATCTGGAAAAAGATTATTAATTTAATTCAGGGACTTGAAAGGAATATAGCCTCTGGTAACAACAAACGACTTTGAAGATTGGGAGTAAAGATGATTCAGCTTCTGCAGCTTGTATTGTGAAGAGTTGGATACCTGAACATATTATAAAACGCAATGTCTTTATATCATAGTAATGGTTCATTGAAAGCTTTTTAGTAAAAAAGATGGTATGAAATTTGATCTAGAAGTTGTTCTTTTTTTATTTTTCCGCTAAGAAAACGTTTGGCACCTACTAAAGCAAGAGGAGGATGAATCCTGTTACGGACAAAAGTAATTTTAATAGTGCTGCTAGCCCCAGTGGCTAACAGGTATCGAGTACCCAGACAGTGTGGGGACCGCAAGAGCGGCAACAAGACTCCTCAGAACGCCTGAGTATACCCACTAAACATCCCCCTTTAATGATCTGCCTTTGTGTAAGCCATTGATCATAATCGGAGCGACAGCCAATCAGTAGATAGAGGCTGCACAGCAGGGGAACCCTGGCCCCCATGAGTGAGCTGAAAGCTAAAATGACGAGACTGAGACGAGTTTCGGCGGAGCTGAGACTGATTGCGACGCAGGCTGTGACACCGGGATCGCTAGAACGAACGGAGATGCAGGAGCAGACAGAGGATTAACTGTGGCTTGAGTAGCTGGAACAACAGGATTTAAAATCGAAGTAGCGCCTTGCTTTTTCTGTGAATGGAGCAGGAGATTCTGTAACTGTGGAAGTAGAATCGGACTCGATGCTAGGCGGGGTAGTTTTGCGTTTGAACGTGGCAGAAACTACCGTCATGGTATCTGACATACTATCGGCGTACTCAGATGGATCTGGAGACGTCGGAGAGTCAGTTGGAAAACCCGAAACGGAAGGAGTGGAAAGAGTGACACCTAGAGCTCCCAAACAGGCTTGAAATAGGGCAACAATTTGATCTAAATGCTGGGAGCTCGTTTGAAATCGAGCCTCAAACTTACTACAAATCATACTAGCGAGAGCAAGCTCTCGATCTTATAGCTGGGACAAGAACCTGGGGTCGTTGAAGGGATCCATCGAACCCGGGAAACAGAAAGTGCTGAAAGAAATTTATCCTAGGCAAAACCTACGTGCCGGTGAACGGCGAGACGGCTGAAGAATCTGCGCTGTAAAAAGAAAAACCTAGTCTGGACCTATTGCCAGTAAATGGCGGACTATCAGGTTTAGTTGTCACGGTTACGTATCTACCTGATCAGCGATGCTTCAGCTGACAGCAATCGCATCCACTGTGAAAAGGGCAGATGAATGAGCCCCAACACCACACAACCTACGCGAGAGAAATTTATCCGTTAAGAGCTTGGCTTGGTAACCTAACCCACGTGAGTACGGGGAAGACAACAAGGGCAGCTCAATACGAGCCCTCGGTAGCGACCAAAAACACGACCGCTCGGGAGCGGATGCAAACGGGAATTATGAGAAATTGTCAAATACATTATACACAAACCAACATATAAAAATCATACTTTGCGAGTCGAATCTTCGCACGAAGGGTTCCGTTCCGACCTCTAAGTTACTTCAGCACACTTCATATATACAAAAATAATAGTATAATATAACCCTCTAGTGAAATAACCACTTGCGCTAATAAAAATACAAATTGCGCCATCTAGTATGTGCTGTAGGAAGCTGCCCATCAACGTAATTTGTGTCTGTTGTATGGAAGTCCCTTAAATTGTTTTTTTTTCTGTTTTTTAATGTTTGTATTAATAACAGAAATACACCATCTGTGAAAATTTCAACCTTGCTGACTTGGTTCATGAGAATTATACAGCGAAGTCTTAGTACAGTCTGGCTAATGAAAGTAGAGACTGAAAAAACATGGCGAATTAAAAAAATTGCACCACGGTACAGAACAACAGTACGAATACATCATACATGGGTTAAACAAACTTGATACTTGTTTATTTTTTTATTAAAATATCATAAAAAATAGCAAAATTGGTATTGTCCTACTTTTTTATGAGAAGAATATTACTAAAACAATAGGCAACTAGTATCAATCAGGTTTTATAATCGAAGAACAAAATACCATTATTATTTTATTCATTGTAATCAAAATCTGAATCCAGAAATTCTATATGGAATGAATCGTCAGAGTCACTGGTATTGCTGTTTCCTACATTGATTATAAAACTATCAAAATTTTCATTTTTTTATTCATTTTCACATACGAAAATTCCGAAATCTCAATTAAGTACTAACATAACCAACAACGGTTCGATTGACAACAGTGACACCAGAAAAAACGACTTTGACATTTATGCTAGTACTGCCATATAAAAAGTTTGCAAAAGTAAAGCAAAAGTGTCTAATTTCATTAGCCAGACTCCTACTAGGGAATTCGGGTACGGAATCCTAATAAATCGTAAAATAGTTCGGTGACTATACTGATAATAGTCGGTGACTTTTGCTTGTGAATTTGCTTACACGATGATTTCAAAAAAATTCAAAAAAAAAATCTAAAACTTTTATTCACTTTAGGAATTTCACAAAACACTTGATGAAGTCAGTAATCACATACTTCGGCTTTAACTAGTTATTGATAGTTGTTAAATAAGATATTACAGTAGACCAAGAGACAAAAAAAGCCGGCGAAAAAAAACTCTTGGCACTCTTTTTCAGTCAGAATTATCAAATTAATACAAATAGGTACAGTAAAAATTGACCGTGACATGAAAAAAAAAACTGTTAATTTAAATAGAAATAAGAAATGAATAATGAGGGTAAGTGCTAGCTCTGTGTCACTTTGCTAATCAGCGCTGGTATTGCCTGTAAAATGTGTGTCAACTGCGGGGAAAAGATAAATATGAGGATTAGTACGTGCAACTCGTGCGTTGGAAGTAGGCGCAATGCAATCCTATAAGATCAAAAATAAAACATAGATAAAGTATTTGGATTCGAAATTAAGTTAGCTAGTACAAAGGAGTTTGTAACTCTTTATCTATTATGTATTTATATTATAGGTTCGCTGTTCGCTGCATGGTATTCCATATCACAAGCTATGCTTACTTTGGGGCCATGTAGTTGGTGTGATTGTCTGGGGATTTTATTTATTGATTTATTATCCAACTTAATTACATGGTAATTTTTTTTAACTATTAGAAATATTTGCGCAATAGCGTCAAATTTTACCATAGATAGAATGACAAAAAAGTTACTCTAATAGGATTCTGTTTTTATTTTGAAGTTGTTATGGAAAGCTTAAAATAAATAGAAACAAATAAATTGCCTACTATTTAAAAGATAACGCAACTTGCTTCAATTGCTTCAATTCAAAAATAATAAATAAATTATTAAAAATATTATCCGTGGACACACCTAAGTAAAAATAAGACAGGTTTTCAATAAAAAGAAGGTAATTTTGAAACCTTTCTATAAAAACAGTTGACCGAGTATTAAGTGATTATAGTTCACTCGCTGTCCCGGCAAAAGTTGTTTTGCCATATAAATAAAAAAAAAATAGGTGTTGGCCGATTCTCATAGATACCGGATAAGCACAAAAAATTTCATCAAAATCGTCAAGCCGTTTCGGAGGAGTATGGCAACGAAAACTGTGACACGAGAATTTTATATTATAGTTCATAAAGGCACCGAAAGAGTAATGTTCACGGTCCATACAGTCTCTGACCTGTCAAACTACTTTTTGTTAGGTATGTGAATGTATAAAGATGATATTGTCATTGAAATGCTACCTGTTTATATCTCAACTATTGCTGCAGGCTGGATTAAATTTCTTAAAAACGATATCGGGATTTGCATTTCAAGTGGATGATACGAGTAGTCTATTGAGTAACTTGAGAGGGTAAAATATTAAAATCCTTGCTGCGGTTTCTAATATAAGTAAATGTATTGGAATTAACCGAACATGAGCTGTTATTTGCACTATATTTTGTTTTAATACATTTCATGAGTTGTCAAAAATCTGACAGGTCAGCTATGAACAATACTCTTTCATAAAAACTGTAACATAAATTAATGTCTTAAAATTAACTAGTTGCTGTCCACGACTTTGCTCGCGTCTACATTGTGAATATTATATTTGTTAAGAATAATTTTCTGGAAAGCGCATTATTTAAAAGTTTGTTTGAGAAATTTGAAACACTAACTACGCTATTTAGTGTCAAGCGTGAAATCAATTAATTTTTTGAAACAAATCTATTCTATAAGAAACATTTTTTTTGTTTCGGAATACAAAGTAGCTTATGTGCGAACTTTTTTTCGTCTCCGTTTAGACTTGTTGTTATGACAAAAGTTTAAACCTACATCGACTAAAAATTTCGTATTTAAAACACAAGTAGTATGTAAAAAATATTTTCAACCCACTTGCTCGTAAAGTAAGCCTTATTGAATTTAGAACTATAAACTGGGCTATAAGTCACGCGTGCATAATATATTATGCCCTAGTGCACAATATAATGAATCCTACAAAGTTGAATTGTACCTTTGTGCAAATTATATGCGAGTAAACAGAGCATATTTTATTGATCCGGGTTATACATTAATTTTTTTCAGAAACAACAAAGAGGTTTTATACCACTTCAAATCCATATACATTTTTAAATGTTTACGCCTTATATTAGTTAAACAAAATTGTATATCAAACAAATTATTCACAATTTACAATAATTTGTTACAAAATATTAAAATATTTGGATTTACCACTCCAAATTAAATATTTTCATGTAAAATAGGCTGTATATGCTATACAGCCATTGACACATTTGGCGGAAAAAAAAACCTACGCGCATGCGCGAAGTTCGGCGCCATTTTTCAATCACAATTCACAGCTTTGTTATCAAGTGTGTTTGTTATTTTATGAACACGTATGTCTGTCTTTTACTCACAAGTGTGTTGAAAAACGTCGTATATAACTCGTGAGTTACATAATATACTATTATCAATATACTATTACTATTATGTAACAAGTGAGCGAAGTTGCTAATTACAGTCGAGGCTGTGATTTGAGCCCGAGCCGCAGGCGAGGGTTTAATTATGAGCCGAGACTGTAATTAGCAACGCTCACGAGTTATATACGACGTTTTTCAACACACTTGTGAGTAAAAGACAGACATACGTGATCATAAAATAACAAACCCACTTGATAACAAAGCTGTGAATTGTGATTGAAAAATGGCGCCGAACCTCGCGCATGCGCGTAGGTTTTTTTTTCCGTCAAATGTGTCAATGTCTGTATAGCATATACAGCCTATTTTAAGTGAAAATGTTTAATTTGGAGTGGTAAATGCAAATATTTTAATATTTTATGACAAATGATTGTAAATTGTGAATAATTTGTTTAATATACAAATTTATTTTACTAATATAAGGCGCAAACATTTAAAAATGTATATGGATTTGAAGTGGTATAAAACCTCTTTGTTGTTTCTGAAAATATTTAGTGTATAACCCGGACCAATAAAATATGCTCTGTTTTCTCGCATGTTATTTTCACAAAGTTACAATTCAACTTTGTAGGATTCATTATATTATGCACTAGGGTATAATATATTAATGCACGCGTGACTTATAGCCCAGTTTATAGTTCTAAACTCAATAGAATAACGCTCACTTTACGAGCAAGTGTGTTGAAATATACTATTCAAGCTGTTTGTTTCTTTAATTAATAAATAAAAAAATTAACGCTAACATTCAGCGCGCGTTCATTTCAAAATCAACCCTATTCCGTACGACATTTCGATGCCAAGAAAGACGAATGAATATCATTATCACAATTAAATTCGATGTTTGTCTGAATGACTGTCTGCGCCTTGCTATGTTATGACTTAATTAACGAGAATTGTTTAACTTCATGACGTATTTTAATGTCATTGTTAGAATTCAAAGCAACGTGTTAAAAGTGCCGTGAAAACTGGTTGGCTTATCTTTTAGCTCTGACAGTTATGTTTATAAATAGGAAACCTCGATGTAGAGCAGTATATTTTATGGATTTTAAATTAATACTCGTTAAAATTACAAAAAATTAAAAATGCAAAACATGTATTTGATTTATTTTTATTTATACTGAAAAAAAGTTATGAAATCAAATTTATTAATGCAGTAATGTTTGATCTAATATGAAGTTCCACAAGTTCCTAGTAGATGGCGCTGATTGTTTATTTAAGCCCGCATGTAAAGTTATGAAATCAAAGTATTACCGCTGTGCCGGTCGGAGTGGGGGGTGTTAGGACTGTTAGGTTTTTTTCGTTACGTAATTTCTGGATTCGGTCCCCACGCTCAAGGCCCGCGATAAAAGCTATGCAATAATTAATAATTTAAAACCCGGGAATCCCATCTTATTGCATCCGGATATCTTATAGTAAAACTTTTTATATAAAACTTATCCATGGGGTTATCTATCGAAGGGTTAATCTTAAATATTTTGGAATTTTATTATAAAAGCGTACACATTGACCCATGAACGAGTTGGTAATTTTCTGGAGACTACTATTATATTTATACATTAGGCAATCAAGTACTAGACAGAAACGTAGATATAGATATAGAAGTATAGATAGACGTAGAGATAGATGTAGCGATAGAGGTGAGAGAGAATACAGATACTGTGGATGAAGATGGGGAAGTCAGAGTCAAATTCAAAAAAGTAACATAGTGATAAAGTCATCAGTAAAACGACCTGGCACCGCTAATAGCAAGAGAATAACGCAAGCACCAGCCATCACCCTCCTCAACCATATTTTAGGGAAGAGGGTAACCCGACACCCGACGCTACCGCTAGCCATGCCGACGTTCTTGCTCTTGTATGGACAAGAAGGAGATGGAGATGGAGTTGGCGATTGAAAACTTTTGAAAAACAATTTACAATTACAAACAATTTACGTCCATATTATTCAAATACTGTATATAAAAGCCTTTATTACACAATTTATGTTTAATAGTTTCTTTAAATTTATCAAGAAGTAAGTCTTGAATATATGTGGGAACCTTATTATAAAAACGTTTGCATTGACCCATAAATAAGTTAGTGACTTTATGAAGGCCACTATCATAGCCAGGTAGCTTATACTAAACTTATTTCTTAACATTATGTAAGTCACAATTCTATTCAATAAAATTCTTATCCAATTTAAGCCCTGTTTAAGTAATATTAGCATTATTTTCTAAATAGTATATTAAAATTCTGCCTTACTGGAAGGACAAGGCGTGGGAAGGCCCTCAAAACGATAAACTAAAGACGTCGCCAAGGTAAAGATATATTTTCTACCTCCGAAAACAATTAGGATGAAATTAAATAAATATTTCATTATATACGTACAATCATTTCACATAAATCTGCTTTGAATTTAGGGTTCAGTTATAAAATGCGATTCGGTAATTGTGATAGTTATGACATTTAGTTCATAGAAAGTTGATAAATATTAATATATATGCTTATTTTCAATTGCAGCTTTAGGAAAAACCCGTTTTAACTTCTTAAAATTGCAATGTATGTATCAGGAAGTTAAAGTGTAAAGTTACCACTATAATGACATGTGAAGTCTGTGGTCTTGCAATATTAGAAACAATGGAGTCAACTTAGAACAATCTTATTACATCTCTCGCATCATAAGGGCAAAGTAACTTTTTTATAGTAAGAGAATTTTTATAGATCAGATTGGATTCCCTGATTAGCCCTTCCACCTGGGTAAGTCTGACTTAAAAGATGACTTATCTGAATGACTTCTGCTTGGTGGTAAAACCTTTTAGGGTTCAATTGGAGAGCGTCCAAACTTCATAATCTGCGGCTAAAAATCACTCAAGTGGTGATGCGTTTTAGGGTGAGAAAGTTTACTCGTACTGTCATCTTCACTTTTCATTCAGTGAGTAATATTGAGGTCCAACGTGGGCTTATTACGTAAGAATAATTAATAGTTTAAAACAAGTCAACACCACTTTGGCGATAGGGTAACACTGTCTGCCTCAGAAGCCAGTAGTCGCGTTTTTGATTCCCGCACGGAACAAAAAGAAAAATTGTACCGGGTCTGGGCATTTATGTATATACTAGCCACATATAACAAACAAAAAAACAAACTGTTCAGCTTTATAAATTAGTATAGATAGATTAATTTGTTTTCTTATTTCGGTGCATGGTATCCCATATGGCTCTGCCTTGTCTGGGGCCATGATTTTATTTTAATATTACTTTAATCAATTTAAAACCTTTTAAAAACAAGTTTTTACTATTTATGGATCAAAAGTACTCGTCTAAACTAATCCAACGATGAAACTGTTGGATTAAGTCGTTAAATTACGGCATTTTTCAGCTCTTTCATAAGATCAAATCTATGTTATAATAATATTGCATTGTAATTCGCTTTATACATGCATGCAAAATTTCAGCTCAATCCTAAACCAAGCAGTGGATAAAATTTAACATAAAAGACTTGATTACAGACCGACAGAAAATGGGACAACAGAAACTAAATCAACACACACACAAACATAACTTCACGCCTGTATCCATTATGTGGTAGATAGAACACCACAGGTTATAAAACCATCTGATGTTACGTTTGACAAATATGCAGGCATTATAATGGTGGAGAGAGACTATTACAGTGACAGGGGGTCAGCCTATCGCCCACAAAAAAAAACTCCGATAAAGCCTTAACTGACTTTTACAGTACCCGTGACCGGGAAGAGAAACAGCTACTTAGCACATTTTATGTTTTTCTTTGCTCCTTTTCCAGCATGGAAGACAAAATAAACAAATAAAAGCTTGCAAAAATCGGGGTTTTCATCCATGTTTAGAAATATCCCATCGTCACTGGGCAATCACTTAAATCGAAAAAAAAATCGAAAGCAGGTTAAAATAGAGTTGCATCTATGGAAATGTTATTTACACAGTAATGTTGTAAACTGAACTAACTTCTCTAACATATTCAAATAACCTTCCACGTTAGGAAATGGCAAACCAAGCAATTCAAAGTTATTATACCAAGTAAGTCTTGTTGCTATGCTTTGATCAAGTTATTCCCAAGTAACCGAAGTTTAAGTAAACTCATGTTAACGGTGAACTTACTTGGACTCCACTTAATCTTTAGACACATATTTATGACTTTTTATACTTTATTACAAGCGGTTCATTTCATATGGTTTCTTTAAGATACTTTTGATAGTTTTCTGGATACATTATTCAAACAATATGAACTAAGGACATGTGAAGTATTAAACGCTAAGAACCACTTAAAAACGTCTAATAAGCAATTTAATATTACATTTTTGATTGCGTATTTCTATTTTTCAGATAGCTTAAGTAAAATCACCTTCCATTTGGCATTTCACGTCCAGTCTTCTATTTGTTTATGAGATCCCGAGTCAAACAGAATCTGGCTGTTTGTGGACGTGTGTACATATGTAGGACATTAAACAACAAACATGGCGCAAAGCCGTTTGACCAAAATCAAACGAAGCTTGTACATTGGAACTAAGTAATTGAAACAATATTTTAATATAAATAAGTCACTTAATGATAAAATATCAACGTTTAGATATGACCTGACATATTAATAAGGATTCAAAAATTTTCATGTTAGCTTCTTCAATATTGACTGAGTATATCACGAAACACCTTGATAACCAAAAATCTTTTCATTAGGTACTTATAAATTAATAAAATCCACAGACAGTCGCAGCAACTGCATGGCCCCAAACTAAGCAGAGCTTGTGATATGGGATACCATGTAGCGAACTAAGGGGGAACCTAGAATATAAGTACATATAGTTAAACGCCCAGACCCGGAACATTTCTTTTCTTGTTCCGTGCGGGAATCGAACCTGCGACCAGTGGTGTCTGAGGCAGACAATGTTACCCCATCGCCAAAGTGGTCGTCAAACTTACGAATGTGGATTAGTGATGGTGTTGTCGAAGTGCGGTAGGAATCCACGATTCCAGAAGCATTAAAATAACGTTTACCATCCTAACGTCACTGCGTAAGCGTATCGTATAAGGATGCTTATACTAGTGACCAACGCTTGGTGGTAGGATCTCATCAGGGTCCACCTGGCTAGTGGCTCTTCATATCTGCTGCCAAATATCACCGTTTCGGGTGCGATGTGTTCAGGCAAAATCTCATGCAGAGCCAGTTTTTCATCTACACTTATTAACTGGTGAGATGGAGGCCTAACGCGGCCTTTGACGTATATTTAAAAGCTTAATGGACAAAATAACTCTACATGAAAAACAATTAATTAAACTTCACTTTATGAATGCTGTTTGCGGCGAAATGTCAGAAGACCAAATGGAATTTTAACCAAAATTTAAAAGCAATCTACGTAAGCGGGGTTTATGAAAATCTTAAGGTCGTCCATAGATTTAAATCAGCTTAGTGTTGGATAAACGTAAATTCTAGTTTACAATTTGCATAAGAATATCGAGAAACAGATGGAACTTTTACGATAGATAAACCGATTGGACTATACATAAACTAAAATATGGAATTTGAATAAGAAATTTCGCAGAAGCAAATGGTTTTTGTCGTATCAGATCTTTTCGCAAGAATGGAGCTCACTTGTAACCATGTCAATTATTAATAATGTCGGGCTGTATCAGTAAGTGATAAATTACTTTTGAAACTCCATTATTTATCACATTACACGGTCATTATAGTATTGCTCCATTACAATTTAGCAAATTGATAAGAAAGCAATAGTATATTATGTAACAAGTGAGCGAAGTTGCTAATTACAGTCGAGGCTGTGATTTGAGCCCGAGCCGCAGGCGAGGGCTTAATAATGAGCCGAGACTGTAATTAGCAACGCTCACGAGTTACATACGACGTTTTTCAACACACTTGTGAGTAAAAGACAGACATACGAGGTCATAAAATAACAAATACATTTGATAACAAAGCTGTGAATTGTGATTGAAAAATGGCGCCGAACCTCGCGCATGCGCGTAGGTTTTTTTTTCTGCCAAATGTGTCAATGTCTGTAAAGCATATACAGCCTATTTTAAGTGAAAATGTTTAATTTGGAGTGGTAAATGCAAATATTTTAATATTTTATAACAAATTATTGTAAATTGTGAATAATTTGTTTGATATACAAATTTGTTTTACTAATATAAGGCGCAAACATCTAAAAATGTATATGGATTTGAAGTGGTATAAAACCTCTTTGTTGTTTCTGAAAATATTTAATGTATAACCCGGACCAATAAAATATGCTCTGTTTACTCGCATGTAATTTGCACAAAGGTACAATTCAACTTTGTAGGATTCATTATATTATGCACTAGGGTATAATATATTATTGCACGCGTGACTTATAGCCCAGTTTTTACTTTACGAGCAAGTGTGTTGAAAAATTTGTTATATTATGTTTTATAATAACAAAGTACGGTATGTCGACGATCCCATTGATTGAAAACTTCAGCTTGACAAACGGTGGCAGGAAAGTACCTATTTTTGATCGACAGATGATATTCAAGACAAACACCCTACCTACTCTGACTACTCTGACGTTTATGGCGCTTTGCCGGCAGCTACCGCGGCACAACGCTCGCTGCGTTCGCTCGACTCGCGCACGTGTGGCCTATGATACCTAACTGTTCGTAGCGAGGACGCTACGCTCGTTGTCGCACCTAACCAACCTACACAAAGTTATTTCACAAAGATTAATTTAATTTAAGAAGTGCGATTTGACAGTTGTTGTTTAGGGTTAAAATTACCGTGGTTCTACAACAACGCAATCAACAATGTGTCAATCCTATTAGCGATATCTGATTTTGACCTTTTCAATTTACAAAGCAAAGGAGATAACCCGTGTGTACCTAAAAGTGTAAGAGTTTTTAAGTGTGAAGTTATAAAGATGATATTTTCAGTAGTAAATAGATGTGAAAAAATTGTCGTGGAAAACTGCGCAAATCAAAATAAATTATACAATTTTTTAGAGTACTCCTTCTTTTGGTATGAATCTCGTAATAATGTATCTACAACAAAACACAGGTGCAAAATCGTTAAAGTATCTACAATAACTCTTCTTAGAACCTTGTGTGTGATGAAAATCCTACCTCATTGTGGAGTGGGTCTGGCGCTGCGGTTTATTCTCGACTTCAAACTAGTTGAACTACAGTTTAATTTTGTCGAGTTTTAATAACCCCGCGCTTTTGGGATTGGATTGTCAAAGAACTAATTAGTCGGCTGAGTTTCGTTAAATGTTTAGCTGTAATGGAGATTAATTAGGTGTTAGATTTTTAATTAACTTAAACAGAATATTTTAATGGCATGGCTAGTAAATATGTTGTTAAAGCTGTTGTTTTGTTTTGTTATCGTAGTATAAATGTTTGATTTACTGCGGCAATAATTTATACTGTTAATAAAACATCATTGGAAAGTTAATCTACCTTAAGGCAGTGTTGAAAATTCCATTCAGAGAGATAAGTAAAAAAATCAAACTGAGGTCTGTCTTGTACCAGAGTGGATAACGAACTAAAATAAAATAATGTATTTGTGTGGTCGGTCCTCAGTCAGGATGCATCTGGTTGAACCAAAACAAGTGTCAGTGGTAGATTCTGGTATAGGTTATAGTGCTCCGAGTGTGTGTTCGTTGCATTCCTTGCTTCTTGAGTAAAGACGAAAATCCTGCATCACTACTGCTGTAGTAGTTGAAATTGATGTAGTTCAAGGTGTCATTGGTATACAAGATCTGTCTAGGGAAAATACTCTATACCACATTGGCTTAAAATCATCATCATCATCTCGATACTTTGTTATGGGCTCTACTGCAGAGCCATGGGTCTCTCTCCTGGGTGACGAGGAGGTTTAGGCCATAATCCACCAAGCTAGCCCAGCTGGTTGGCTGGCTGGTTGGTGGATATCCAAATTTTCAGGGGCCGAAATGGCTTCTGATAAACCCCAAGCACCCGGGACTGACTGGTTTACGTGCCCTCTGAATGAAGTGCTACATTAAAATATTAAAACCAAAATCTAACAAGCTGCAGGACTTAAAACTCAAGACACTCATAGCTAGTTTTGTTTTAATCCTGATAGCTATGTTCTAAGATTGAAAACTGATTACGGTGATTATTGATACTTTAATAACGGTCAACATGATGGCTATAATCTCAATCGCTCATGTCCACAATTTTTGTAAAGATACTGAAAAGACAAGTTAAAATATAGAATATCATCATAGGTCACAAAATCTGGTAACAAAAGTCTTTTATTTAACATTATCATACAGTTAAAATGTAAATACAGGCGATAATACAGGTCAAATATATACATTTTCAATAATAGGTAATAACAATATAGATAACTCGTGCCTGGTTTAGGTTCAAATGCTTACAACTTGTATTTTAATTGGATACTACAATGGTGCTGGTATTGTTTGGCGTGCAAAACCAGGATATTATTATAGATTTAAAGCTTTATAAACTAAAAGTAATGTTTTCATTGTGAACCAATATTTGAATGATAAGGTTAAAACTATTAAATTTATAAAGGAGACAATATTTCGTGTCTTCCAGTTAGCAAGAACTTCTTTATTGTCGTATTTTCTGAAGTTTCTCAGAAAAAAATTATCCCACTGGAACCATCTTTATGGTTGAGTCTGTCCATTCTTGTGACATGTTGTAAGCTTAAGAGTATATAAAGTGCTTCCAAACTTGTTTGTGTCCTTGAACTAATTTGACTTCGAAATATTTAGCATGGTAATCATTGTAAATAAATGTAGACATACTTCTATTGAAAAGTTTAACATAAGTTGTCGTAAGGCTTTAGATTGATAAGGCTGTAAATCAGATCTAAATATAAAATTTGATTCCTCTGCAAAAAGTAATTAATATAGCTGCAGTCAAATATGATCGGTTAAATTTACTGAAGGCACAAGTGCAGCATAAAACATGAAGCAACATTAAACGATTTGAATGGCTGCGAGCCAGGCTATGGAATTATTTATGGTAATTCCAGGGAATGGGCGATCGATGGTGCATTTATTTAAACTGCAATTAAGTCATGGTAGGAAATGGTGATTAGGCTTATTTACCGACATCATCGTTGTCATTTACATAAATTAACTATTAGAACCATTGCATTGGAAGTATCTGTAGTAATTTGATAAAGCTGAAGATATGTTTGTTCTTTAGTTTTTCGGTAATCTCTGAAAAAAACAGGATTTTAAAAATAATTTTCTTATTTCGTGTCTTCGCAGATTCTGTGGTCACGCACAAAGTATGATCGTGAACACGAAAGAAAACCTCATGATTTTTAGGGTTCGTCATTTCTGTCTGTCTGTCCGTCCGAATGTCACAACCACTTTTTTTTGAAATTTTAAAAACTATACTGTTGAAAATTGGAACAAAATAAAAAAAAAAACATTTTGGAATTCCCCAAACTAAGAACTGAAACAGATTTTTTTTCATCAAATCTATACGTGTACCTATTCTATGAATGGAAAGGTTTCAAAAATTATATTTTGTTTTATTTTTATTTTTTTTTTTTCAAAAAAAAGATAGACACTATCAAAGTGGTAAAATTTGTCTCTCAGACTTCTGAAGTAAGAGAATGATAAACCTAAAAAGAAAATATGAAAAAATAACAGGAAATTGGTTGTTGTGAGATCTAGTATTAGGTTTTTTGTAAACCGCAATTTACCTTTCATTCAAACCAAAACTATACTTTTTTATTATGTTATTAAAATTTGCTGCAACGAAATCCTTCGTGAGCGAGTCCGACTCAGCTTTTTATTTTTAGGCGTTCTTTCCCCAGTTATGATAAGTTACTAGATACGCTAGGAGATTTACGCTGGGAGATATATTTTATCTCTCGTACTGTAAGAGTACCGAAGGATCGTTTAAAAAAATAAACTATTCTCCTCTTAGATTCTCACTTAAAAGAATAATGTATTCAAAATGACTAAAGTTTGATTTCCACAAACTGTTCTAAATCAGGCCGAGTTGATGCCTCGTAAATATTGACATCGGCGTCCATTTGTTTAGCTAACAAACATTCGATTCCCGGATGTCACATTGTGGAACAGTTGATAGATGCAATAGGGCATCAGCATTTTAGAAGCCATTAAAATATATGGTATGGTTATGAAATAATAAAATCTGCCTTTTATACTAAATAATACTAGGTATAATCTTTATTAAAAAAAATCAATCATCAATCAAGGTTAAAGGCTTTCTTTTAACCTGGCATGGAACAGCTAGCTTGATTAAACTTCATTATTCTTCCATGCTAGACTAGAAGCGAAAGAAAA
The DNA here is from genome assembly GCA_944452665.1 of Stenoptilia bipunctidactyla. Lineage (NCBI taxonomy): Eukaryota > Metazoa > Arthropoda > Insecta > Lepidoptera > Pterophoridae > Stenoptilia > Stenoptilia bipunctidactyla. The sequence goes on from OX101730.1 coordinate 5,004,088, forward strand.
ACATAGAATTTGCCATCTGCTTCTCTTTGCGAGCATACCTACTGTATAATTCAATTAAGGGACAGAGGTTTTATTGGCGCATTTTGCGGGCATTGGGCTGAGTCACTGCAATAGTCTCGCTCCATTATTATAATCTTCAAATTTGTCAAACATGACATTAGTTGGTTTTACAGCTTTTGGTGTTCTGCCTACCCTATAACATACAAGAGGCATATGGTACAAAACTCTTGTGAATGAACTCGTGAATGAACGTGTTCCATGGTTCTACTACCTCAAATTTAATAGAAGAGAGCTAATGTTCTGCTTTATGATGCGATCATGTATTAAACTTTACCCAGGGGTTCTTGGACTAATACATAAAATACACAGGGTGATTGGTGGGTCACTTTTTAAATTCAAGGACGTCATAGTTTGAGATCATACATGAAGAGAAAAAATATAATAAAAATAAACATTAATTATTTACTGAGTAAACATAACCAAAAATTAAAGAATTGATTACGCTAGTGTTTACAGCGATCTGCGTGACATGTCACGCATCGCGATTCAGTCGTCAGTAAAGTAAATAGTGACGTAGTAGTATTTATTTATAGGGAATTCTAGTGAAAAATTAAGTACCTACTTTTATTACATAATTATGATCAGAATCGAGTACAGAGTGCTCTCCTTCAGTATCTAAATTTGTCACCATTCACCCTGTATACTTTCCATCCTGATGTGTCCACTAAAACAGGATTTACGCAATTTAAGCCACGGAAAACAGTTTTATATAAAAGACTTTCTACACCGGTTTTCTTTTCTTAATTTTATCAGTCTTTTTACTTTCCTCAATATAACTTGTGATGATTACTTGTAAAGAGACTAAAGAATGAGTAGCAAGAAAACGAGAGCTCAGGGTTATGAGAATTGTTTCTCAACAAAATATTGAAGAATGTTGGCACCGTAACGTTAGCCGGCAGACTTAGGATGAATTATTCTTGTTTATCTAAAGGGTTCCTAGTTTTAAGCTGAAACCACTAAAACGTAACGTAGTAAATTTATAGCACGTTTATGCACTCTTTCCCATCATCTTTGCTTTAATTTACAACCGGAATACCTACCAAATTTCGTAATTAAACTACATACATACACATATATAACTTCACGCCTGTATCCCTTATGGGGAAGGCAGAACACAAGAGGCTATCAAACCATCTGATGTCACGTTTGACGAATTTGGAGGTTTTATAATGATGAATAGAGACTATTACAGTGACAGGGGGTCAGCCTATCGCCCGTAAAAACGGTAACAAAACCTCTGTCCCTTAACCGACTTTTACAGTATGCCCGGGAAGAGAAGCAGCTGGCACATTCTATGTTTTTCTTTCGCTCCCAATCCAGCATGGAAGATCGTAATTAAACTAAACTTCCTCATTTTGTACATCATCATCATCATCATCACAATTCCGTGTGATGAGCCCACTGCAGGGCTATGAGTCTCTCCTCTGGGTGACGAGGAGGTTCAGGCCGTAATCCACCAAGCTGGCCCGGTGCTGGTTGGTGGATGTCAGATATTTTAGGGTGCCGAAATGGCTTCTGACAAACCCTAACGACTACTGTATACAGGTATACAGCACCCGGGACCGACTGCTTAGCGTGCCCTCCGAAGCACAGAATTCGTCGTGAGAAATGAATGGTTAGCGGTCACCCATCCTAATACCGGCCGCAACGCGCGTGCTTAACCTGCGATATCGTTTGATATGCACAGTAACCACGGCGCCACGACGACTTCATACGTTTTGTACCACTTAAAACTAAATCGGATACAAATAAACTACGAAAACCGTTACATTTCTAAGTTTGCAACAATAACAACTTTACGTAAACGATGTGTTCGACCTATTTCAAAAGTATTGTCACAACAACTGAACTTTCATGACTTCCTAGAAATAATGGCTGGTTTGCACGAATCTAATCCATGCTACATGAGAAGTTAATAATCAAACGTAAACACAGTTTTCTTATACGCAAATTTAGTCTTTCTGTAAATTATATTCCTGTTCCATATAAGCTTATTTTGACATTGCCAATCGTATTGATTCAACAAACTCTTGATATTAAATTAAAGAACATATTACATTGCGTACAAAATATATTTTACATAACATGCTGTTTTGGCGCTTAGCACCACGGTAAATATTCTTTTTAAAACGGTACTCGCCTTCAACTTAATTGATAATCCTTTTATTGAACTTCAGTTGAGATCAAAGGCGGAAAAAACCATTTACGAAAAGTGATTGGCGATGAGATATGCCAACCTCCGTACATGGGCTTATTTTGTATTCATGGTACTTGATTTGCTCCAATCAAAAGCACTCGTAGGAGAGAAACTCCAAGTAAGTACATATCTAAACCTCAGTATTTGACATGCAGATATCGTAAATAATTTTATATATCTCAGTAGGTACATGACCCGCCATAGGAACAAACAGTGGGGATGGGGCAAATATTTAAAGCCTTATGTCTAAGGGCAAAGTCTTATAGTTTTAGAGATAGGCATAATTTTGTACTTCTTTAAATTTTCCCCAAAATTTTGCCTTTAGAATCGCACAACCTTTTTTTTATTCATATTTTTTTTTATAAATGATCGTTAATGAGTACCTTTTACGTGCTTGTGTTTGAGTTACATCGGTTTTTGCCGGAAATAAATTCTCAGAATGTTTTTCTTTTAAATTTGGCCTTTTAAGAAAGCTAAAAAAAAATTTTAAAGCATAAAAATTTACAAAACCAAACTTATTTTTTTTTTTTTAATGTTTTGAAACTTTTGTGTTCGAAATTGACTTCACCCTTTTGTGATTTTTCAAGGGCAGTATCTTTTTTCTGAAAATTTATTTCCGGCAAAAACCGATTTAACTCAAACACAGGCATGTTTTAGTTACTCATTAACGATAATTCAAAAAACTTTTGGGAAAAATTCAAAAAAGTACAAACTTTGCCTTTTTTTAGTTTAATAAGAGCCCATAGAAAAGTAGGCTTTAAATACTTGAAAATGATCCCATCTACACGCTCTGCCCCTATGGCGGGTCATGTGCCAGTCACCCTGTATGTCAAAGTAACTTTGCATTGCTACCTTGGCTAGTATAGTCTATTTATTTTCAAAACGTACAAACAAAGTTAGTCATCATAAAATCTAAAACCTCCATATGAATGTGCAAAAAATTTTTGAATATCGTTTTTTTTTTACAAACTTAGCCCAGTGCTCAGTGCTTTTGCCTTGCAGTGATGAAAAGTTGAAAAATATGAACTTAATTAAAGTATTTAGTCCCTTCTTTACCCCACGTCTTTTCGGTAATAAACTTAACACTAAACTGGCCAATATTCTATGATAATAAAAACAAAAGCATATTTAAGGAAAGCCGCACACTTTCCCTTTGAAATTCAAAATTTAATAGGCGTAGGCCGCTGATGGCCAATCAACCACAGACTGGTACAAGGACGAGTCCCTTTTCCACCAATTTGTTCAAAATGAGCTTTTTTAAGGCTTTGAAGTAATGGTCTTCATGAACTTCAATATTGGGTGAAAAGTTTATGAACGACTTGTTCTTGTTTTTAACAAACTTTTGGGAAGACATGGAAAGTTAGGTTTATGTTTTAGAAATAAGCAAATTTAGGTGATGAAATGTCGCTATCAGTGGAGCTAAAAATATTAAATTGACTCAAGCTTTTAAGTCTTAAGTTTCGACGATGAAGTAAAGGACTTTTTATCGGGATTTTGTTTTGAATAATATTTTTTATAATATATTTTATCATTTTTATCTCGGCGTTTGGTATTCTTACAGGCTGGTTAAGAGTGACAGGGTAGGAGTCAGATTGACAATTAGCATGTAATCATCACTGTCTCATTTTCTCGAGTCGGAACTTAGAACAGAATAGAATAGAAGTACATTTATTGACGGACACAACACATTACAATAGTTAGAACATACAAAAGAAAAAAAGCATAAAGCACAAAAAAAGACGACATATATAAAGTAACAAAGTAATTTATTAAATAAACACAAAATGAACTTATAGATTTTAGAGTTTTAGATCTTGCAGCTTATTGGATTGGATGTTAGATTTTATATTTTTAAGTGCGGAGTCCTATGTTTAATACTTAGTAAAAAAAGCCTCATATTCACTCTATCTTTCTATATAGGGTCTTTTATGAAGATCAAAATATTTTAGGAGAAGTTTAAGAATGATGAGTGGATTCAATAAATGAAAAAAAAATCTTTTCGTTAGGTATATTGATATTTTATAATTCTCATAAGTTAACAACATTTTAGTTTAATCTGTTATTTACGACTAAATTGCAAGAAATAAAAGCATTTTTCCAAATATTTCTATTAAGTAATTCATTAAGCCCCGATTTTTCAATAGTCACAAAAGTTTGTACACTGAAAAGAATTGTAAAATTTCAATAAAAAAAAGTATTTTTTTTTGTCATAAATTGAATCCACACATTTCATTCTTAACCTTCTCCTAAAATATTTTGATCTTCATGAAAAAGACCCTGTATAAAATGAATATTTAATGCTTCTTTACATATTAATTCCTTTAAGTATGGTGGATGGACGGACGTGTACCATTTTAGTCCTCATGTTAACTTACCACCAGCGGGTCTTGCATACGACCATTGACAACGATAACCGGCCTTTACATCGATATTTTCTTAAAATATGGCACTTAAAGTATGTATTTCATTTTTAGAATATGGCAAATTTGGTTCTGTGGGCTTAATCATCATATCGAGACAAGTCAATCTATCTATTTTGGTGCGCATGTTAGCTAATAAGGTATATCTTGTCGCTTCGAGTCTTTATCTTAATTCCCATCTTTAATTTATAAAAAAAGTAACATTAATTTAACAGTTTTAAAAGAAAAAATACAAAAATGGGAGCCAAATTTCAGAAAATTACGTTTAAGCGTTTTAAATTTTATCGCTTAAACATCAACCAAACAATTTGCGTAACCAGTACAACCTAGTCTTATAAAAAAAAACAACAATTTGATCTGAAATTAACTTCAAGCTTTACAAAACCAAAACCCTACCGTCTGGTTTAACGGTTAATTAATAAATATTGTTCATGACATTTCGTTTACTTCAACTTTACGTCTATCCCGAATAACTGACAAACAAGCTAAAACAGTGGTTTCGGCAATCAAGTAATTTAATGGCACAACCACGACGCCATCTTGCGAAGTTGCTGTTTACTACGTTTTATAGTACAATCGCGCGCACAAATATTTGTTCCTAGTTCTAAACTTTAAACAGATAAGGCTGTGATCTTGGTGGGCATTGACTAGTGATTATCTACTTAAGAGTGTTATGGGTCGAAATTGGGAATAAACTATCAATCAAAAAGAGCTGTATCATCTGAATGGTAAATAGAAGCTTTGTCTGTCATCGATAATCCAAATTCAAGTAGGTAAGAGACCAAATTTGTTGTCAATTTAGTCTTTAATATTCGACAAGATTTGTTCTTCTAACTATGTAGTTCTATGTAGTTTTGATTTCTTCTTCTTTTCCTTTTCGACATATTCAAAGCTACCTATTCAAAGCTATGTAATATTTTTAACCGAATTCAAAAAAAGTATGTATGTTTGTCCGCGATTTTCTCACGTTTGGCTGAACCGATTTGGATGCGGTTTTCAGAAAAAGATTCGTCATGTTTAGAAGAAGGTTTTAGTATATTAACCAACTTTAAAAAAATAAGGTTCTCAATTTATCTGTTTATTTTGTATGAGAGATGAGTATTTCGTACAACATTTGTATTCAACATTTGTTCTCAATTTATCTGTTTATTTTGTATGAGAGATGAGTATTTCGTACAACATTTGTATTCAGCCAAATGTTTGATTGATTTGCCGAATAATTACCGAATACTAGCAGTTTCCCGCAGATTTACCTGCACAACTTCTGATTAAAACTAGCCAACTTACAAAGAGGAGTTTAACCTGTATGTTAATTATGTTTGTCATCGATTATCTTGCGTTTGGCTGAACCGATGTTGATGCGGTTTTTAAAAGGGTATTTGTCCCATTTAGGAGAAGCTTTTACCTTTCACTTACTTTTAATTTAGGGCTAGCTTTTAGTTTTTCATAGTAAGTTAGTTTCCATATTTGTAGATAAACGTGATAGATTTTTTAGTGATAAGCTTTGGATAAGTTCTTAGCTGACTGTTTGCACGAAGATTGTTTTAAGCGAATCTCTTTTCGTTTGTCAGTTTCTGCAGCACGAGCATGCTGGCGATACCTAAACAAGACCATCTCGTGCTGCATCAAATCGTCGTTAGTTTTCGTTGGGATTTAATTCCTCTTCTTTCTTAAAGCGTCCTTCTCCATATTTTTCTACCTAGGCCTACAGGTAAAACGTATATAACAATAGTAGGTAGGTCAAAGTCATGATTTTACAGTACCAAAACATCACATTACAAGAAGAAGTAGGTAGTTACTGATACCAAAACAAGCCCAAAACTTATCACTAATATCTATAACTGTAGAACCTAACTAACTATGAAAAAACTAATAACTAGTCCAAAACAAAAACCTAACACTAAAAAGTATGAAATAAAAAATAAATAAAATAAAAAATAAATAGAAAAAGTCATAAAACCAAAACCAAAATGAAAGCAAACTAATTATTTCTTTTTAAGAAAAAGTGAACCGCATTCAAAAAACCAACCCACTAAAAATGTTTAAATAATTTTTATACACGCCATCCTATTCCTGTTTCTATTCCATCTATATTACTACCCCGTATAGTAAATTTCTGCCAAAAATTAATTAATATTAATAAATGTAATAAGAACATTAACAATTTATCTGGGTAGGTATTTACATAGTTTTTGAAGTCGGTGCCAAACCAATAAAAGTAAGACTGCTGCCAAACAGAGAAAATTATAAGGCGAACGTATCAACGTAGTTGATACGACGTGTGGCCCTCAAGTGTGTGCCTTTCGGTATTTTTTCCGCCAAAAAAGCGTAGCACCCAAGTGAAATGTCTGGTTTTATTTAATTTATAATTATACAAAACATGTCACTATGTTAGTACTTCTGATGCAGTGTGCTTTGTTGTCCTAAAAATTTTGTTTGGCACCGACTTCAAAAACTATGTAAATACCTACCCAGATAAATTGTTAATGTTCTTATTACATTCATTAATGTTAATATATTTTTGGCAGAAATTTACTATATGGGGTAGTAATATAGATGAAATAGAAACAGGAATAGGATGGCGTTTATAAAAATTCTTTAAAAATTTTTAGTGGGTTGGTTTTTTGAATGCGGTTCACTTTTTCTTAAAAAGAAATAATTAGTTTGCTTTCATTTTGGTTTTGGTTTTATGACTTTTTCTATTTATTTTTTATTTTATTTATTTTTTATTAAATGAACATATTTCTGTTTCCTTTTCTCATTGTTACCCGGAACAAGTTTAGTACAGCAATATTTTTTAATTGAACACATTTTATAGATTCAGCTTTAAATAACTTAGTTAAACTGTAATGGCTCATTGTTTTTGAAATCAGTTTTTCCAAATCTTATTGAAAACATTTGCGTTATACATGATACCGTCCTGACTTTCGACGTGGAATTCCTTAAGTAGGTCAGTTTGGTAAAGGAGACAGAACCTGTCCCATACATTTCTGGGCCATGGTGTTAACAACATGACATTTGCTTTTTTTATCTAAAATATAATTATAATTTATCACTGAAAATTTCAAGATAAGCCAGTATCTGGGAATTGAGATATCCATTATTTTATCTATAGGTATACAATTGGCCGAATTGGCTTCTGACAAACTCTAACGACGACTGTATACAAGAACTCTGTACATGCAGATCGGTACATATTTGTCAGAAAAGAAATAAACGATACAAACAGTAAGATACTTACCACTTCGGGTATACGCCAATGACGAATAACAATAAGCGTTTCTACATTTAACAGCGACCAAACGCAATGCCACAATTAATATATCGAAATGCAATATCATAAGTCCAATGAAAAAAACCAAAACTCGTCGTGTGATGCGAGTTTTTGGAATCCAAAAAAAGCACAAAATAGTCATTTAAAGAAGAATCGTAAAGTTCGTATGATAATAATAATAATAATAATTCTTTATTTGCAAGTATAAGCGTTACAATTATAGGTCTTATATTTATGATTATCGTCCGATACATATACTGCTGCATTGTCAGCGTGCAAAATTACATAAAATAAAATAAATTAAACATTTTTCACATAATAATAACGAATAGTCAATAAAAGTAAAATGTCATCAAATTCAAAATGTCAGCATTGAGATAAATTATTAAATGTCAAAAGAAAATTACATTAAATAATAAAATTAAAGAAAAAAAAAAGCCGCATTATAGATGAATTAATAAACATAGTATATTGTTAGTCTGTTTTTAAATGTAAATTTATAATGTTTGGTCATTCAAAAAGTCCTTGACACTATAAAACATTTTGTCCAATAATAAATTAAATAGTGTAGTTTTGAATTTGTTCACAGGCAGATTTTTATATTTAGATGGCAACTTATTATACAGTCTTATTGCCATACATGAGTAGCTGAAGTCGTTAAAAATTGAAAAGCCATAAAAATACTTAAGTGCAAGGAAAGGTGCCAATCAAAAGAGTGAATAAATAGATCGATTAACTTACTTAACAAGTCAATTACCACAGTTCCGTTCTTCACTCACTCAGAACGAGTTAGTATTGCCAAACCAAATAATGAATTTCACATATTTAAATTACAAAATAATTATTTACAATAAAACTAACCTTCATTTAATCTTCTAACGATTCTCATTATTTTTTATTCAATTTTACTTAGCGTATTTTCAAATATATTATGAATTATACATCCATACTAATAAATCCATTACAGCGATTTCCATATCTTGAATTTACTTTTTTTCCAAAAACACTACATTTTTAGGGGTTTTATGTATATTGAATAAGGACAAAATAAGCTATTTTTTTATACCAAAGTCAACCTGTTAAACCTGTGGCCCAGGCTTACTCAGTTTCCAAAAAGTCACACAATATAACCGCAGCCTTACCTTCAAACACGGTACAGTTGAGACCGCCGTCGTCGCTAGTGACAAACGCAATCACAAACGTTGAGGGCACTTCGTTAATCACTTGTCTGCCCCAGCGTACCTACTTGCGACCGAGATTTCCTGGTTTTTAATTATTGTAATAGCTGCAATAGACGTTTTCAATGACATGAAAATTGAAATAATTTAAATAAACGCGTGAGTAAATTTAAAATTTAGATTGATTAAGAGGAATCTTTTGTTCAAATATATAATTTGGAGGCTTATTTAAAGAATAAAATATGTAGGAGGAAGAAGATTATTTTTAAATGTTTAGAATATACCAGTTCGGTAAGACTGGACTCTATTTACCTATCTTACAACAAAACCTCATTGTAATAGCTCTAATAGTGAGGTACTTCATACTTGTTTTTTCTTTAATGCATCTTTTACAATAGTTGTTGAATTAATCCGCGTTTGACTTCAATCTCGTGACAGGAAGTAAAAGATCGTATACGGGCTTCGGAAGAATTGTGAAACTTAAGAGGACATCAAAAATTATCATCAAAGATTATCAAAAATCAAAAATTATATTTAAAAAAAATATATATTTTATAGGGTGACAAATTTTAGATACTGAAGGAGAGCACGCTGCCGGGCTAGCATGCAACCATCGATGAATAGTCAAATTGAGAAGATAAATATTATTTTATTATTTTATCCTATTATGTAAGCTAATATGCGCACCATAATAGATGGAATTACTCGATTTGATACCATGATTAAGATCACAGAACCAAATATGTCATAATCTTAATAAATTACATACACTAAATACCATATTCTAAGAAAATATCGATAAAATGCCTGATTTATCGTTGTCGACGGTAGCATGCTAGCCCAGCTGAACTCGATTCTGTTCATTATTATGTAATAAAAGTAAGTATTTAATTTTTCACCAGAAATTCCTATGAATAAATAAAGATAGCTTGCTACAATACTTTACTTATGGTTGCCTGCCAGATTTGATTGCCTGGCAGAGATCGCTTACTAGCGATAAGGCCGCCGATTGTGTTTTCTTTTTTAATGTTCTTTATTTTCAAGTTTTTGTATGTACAATGAAGAGTAAATAAATAAATACATTTTTTCCAGCGCGCTGCCTCAGTCAACAGACACACACAGCAGTGTTCCGCACACCCATCTGCTAAGTATCAATTGCATTACGCTTATGTAACCATGCGTTGCGTGCTGAATTCAATAAATTTAAGTTTAAGTTTACTCAATAAATAATTAATATTTATTTTTTATTATATTTTTTTCTCTTCGTGTATGATCTCGAACTATCACGTCCTCGAATTTCCAAAGTGACCCACCAGTCACCCTGTATTTTCTTATATGTCTACTTCATCACCACAGCCCTCTGAAATGTGCTGATTGCAGTGTCTTTCTCCTGTGTGATGAGGAAATTTAGAATGATCCACCAATATTGTCTAGTACTGGTTGGAGACTTCTAACATATACTTACGAATACTGAATACAGAAGTTTGACGTAAGAATAAATGAATAGCGGTCACCCATACTTGCACTGATCTAGCCGATCTTTGTTATAACGAATGATATACCTACACAGATACACTACACCACGACATCTTCGATATTCAACTTAAAGGACAAAATAAAAAAAATAAAAAATACATTTATTTTCCACCACGAAGTAACCGATTTCAATAGGTTATTGACAGTGGGAGGTGGAACGGAGTCTAATCTAATGAAAGCCCTGTAGCCCTGTAAGCCCCAGGACTCCGGATCACTCGCCTACGGAACAAATTTGTATATAATAAAAATAAAACTATTAAAAGATGTGGACAAAGGGCTGGATATGACTTAAGCGTGTGTGTGTGGTTGTTGGAATGGAGCGACGCAGCGTGTTATTTGACAATGGCTACGAGTGATTCAGTGTCAATGTAGTTTAAGTTGAGTAAAAGAATTTTGATTATCCTTTTAGCAACCTTAAAAATTTTAGGATAAATATTTAAGGTTTAGTTTAGTTTATTGTAGAAGTAAGGCGCGAGAATAGACGATTGCCTCCTGAAGAAAGCTGTGTGATGTGTGACGGGTTCACAAATCCTATTTCTTCTACGTTAGGGTAGGTATCACTACACCAATCTATCGACTGTCGACTAACGGCGTCGATCGACGTCGATCGGCTGCCTTATCAGTTATCACGTAAATATTAGCGATCAGCTATAATGGCGCAGTCATCACGCCATGGACGCGCGATCCATTGCTTTACATCGTATTTTGTAAGCGATAGCTGTTCAATCGTTCGTTGATCGCAGAATGCATTTATTGCTACGATACTAGCGCCAAAACAATTTGATAGCTAAATAAGAAAGTAATAAAATGTGAAACAGATGTTTGGTTTTAAAATTTCGCAGAAAAGTACACACGAAAAGTATGAAAGTCAAAGGGATTAAATAATACACTTTAGTACATCGATTGTACGATAGAGGCAGCACAGTCGTCGGATTGTTATGGCTTTGTTTTTGCTGTAACGTAATACGAACTAGTTATTTTTTAGAAAATCTTGAGCGATTCATGCCATCGCTTTGCTCTTGCAAGTTACGTGATAAGGCAGCGGATTTTTTTCCATTGTAAATATCATCAATCGACGCCGACTGCTCGTTTCGTCCGTCGGTCGAGGGCGTCGATTGGTGTAACACCTTAAACGATGATTGGAGTTTATATCATATTTTAGCTCGTTGTGTTTGTGGAGTGTGGTGTACCGGACAAATAACTTCTTACTGTCAGAATTCGTTCTTCTTTGTACAGTTTATGTGTTTGGTATTGAAAGGGTTTTCGAAACGCACTTTAAGCAAAGATCTTTGTGCTCTTTCGACTTCTAAAATGTTTGTCTTACACGCTCCATCCCATGCCGGTATGCAATATTGTATGATTGATTGGGCTAACGAGCAGTAAACACATTTTAGCAGGGCCGGTTTGACCACGTTTCAGAGTTTTTTAAATATCCAAATCGTTTTGCGTGTTCTAGCTGATAATAATTCAAAATGAGCGCTCTTATTTTAATGAATAAATAAATTAGTAAACAAATAAAATCCCCAGACTATCACACCAACTACATGGCCCCAAAATGCATAGCTTGTGTTATGGGATGCCATGTAGCGAACTAGGGGGGAACCTAGAATATAAATATATAAATAGATAAACAACCAGACACGGAACATTTTCTTTTTTCTTGTTCCGTGTGAGATTTTAATATAAAAGTAAATAATATGAAGCGGGAGCTTTCTTTGAAGGTGAAAACGGATACACAGACTTTATGGCTGGATGTATTATATAATTACAACTGTGTATGTGTCTTATTGATTAATTTTAAGGTATTATTAAGTAGAAACCCTAAAACTAGAAAAGATATCGATTAACAAAGCTACTTTACAAGAACGGCAAAAACTTGAACTCATACGCAGACATCTGTCCAATAGATATGAAACTTTTTTATTGCGTACCAAATGTATTAAAAAAGTTTTACTCAATATCTGTCATTAAAGTAATTTAACCTCAACTCCAACCAAAGTGGAAATCACGTATAAAACTTCGAACCTTATAAAAAGCAGATTGGTAAAACGTTGAGCAAAGTTTTCGTGTGTACATATTGCCTATTTTCAACCGACTTGCAAAGAAGGAGGAGGTTCTCAATTCGTCTGTTTTTTGTGTCTTTTTTACACGATATTTTGAAGAACCAGAGAAGCGTAAAATAACTACTTCACAGGAGAACTAAAAAACAACCGAAATTTACCTAACGTCATCTTGAAACAAAATCTTATTACAAAATCTATCTAATATATAAAATTCTCGTGTCACAGTTTTCGTTGCCATACTCCTCCGAAACTATGGTATCTATGAGAATCGGCCAATATCTATTTTTTTTTATTATTTATATGGCAAAACAACGTTTGCCGGGTCAGCTAGTAGTTTATAGATATCTGATTACTAGTAATCAAATAAAGCTTTATTTATCTGCTACAGAATAGTAAAAATTTTTGGTTAAATAATTATTTTTCTATTACAAATTAGTTTATTAATAATAAAATGGTCGACATACATCATTTTGGCTATTACTTAAATAAAAAAATGAGCTGAATACAACGGAACTTCTGTTAAAATGGCTTTAAAAGTTATGGCCTCATAAACAGTATCGGTATTTTACGCTTATTTGGCACAAAATAAACTTAGCCTATGTAATCAAACTTTCAGTGCTAATAACGTATGACAAGATACGTTGTTTGAGCGATTGCATTCAAGATATTAGTGGTGTTCTATGCGCTCTGTCGAGGGAATAGTCGTACCTGGGAAAGTCGAGGTACGGTTGCTGCGCTCGTAACTTTAAAAAAAATGTCATAATTGACAGTAAACAAAACTCAGTTTTCTTTATATGTTATTTTTGTATTAATCAATCTAAACATATCGTCGTTCCAATTTTTTGGCACATAAGAAAGAATATGGGGATCAAAATACTGCAAAAAAAAAAAAAAATTTTGCCATACGTTACTCTCGCTCTTAAGCCACGAATTATAAATCGATTTTAAAAACTCTTTTTGCATATGATACAAGATACTTCATAGTTGGTTCCATACAAATTTCATCGAAATCGGTCGAGAACTTAATTCAAAATACTCAATTTTTGAAAAAATATGTAATATTTCGGAGAATGCTTACGATGATGATATCAGCCAAAGTATTGACGTGAAGTCGGTTTTTTTAATGCTCTGCATTCGTTGATTATTTGGTAACTGTATGACTAGAGTCTGCGATTGCTATAAAATTTTAAAGACAATTATGTAGGTAGGTACTTTTGATTTATATTACTAATGTACTTATATGATAACGTATTTCATATTTCTCAGTCTTCATAGTTATCATTAAAGTGTGGTCAGAAAATTTAAAGCGATAAATACACATTCATCTGAAAACCAAAAAATACACAAGGCAGAAAACAATAATCAACGAATGCGGAGCATTAAAAAACCGAGCACCTACACGTCAAAACTTTGGCTGAGTTGAGAATGTCATCAACGTAAACATTCTCCAAAATCATACATATTTTTTCAAAACTTTGAAATTTTCAATGAAGGACTCAACCCATTTCGATGAAATTTATATGGGACTATCTATGAAGTATCTTCTATCATATGAAGCAACAAATTTCAAAATCCATTCATAATTGTCCGAAATATCGTGTAACAAAGACAAAAAACAACATACAGACGAATTGAGACCTCCTCCTTTTTTGAAGTCTGTTGAAAAGCAACGTAATTTTCTCGCGTGGACTTCAAGTTTGACAGTGGTAGGTCAGTGGCAAACAGACAAAGGTCGAGCTTCGTGTGACCGTTTGCAAGTTTTTACAAAAATGAACACTTGAACTATGGAAATGTTAACTTTCATTTTTAATATAGGAAATATTTGACCAAAAGTTAATTAATTATTCAAATTGCAACCGTAGATAAGTTGGAATTTGAATAAATAAATGTCTATGACATTGGAAAGTGTCAAAAAAGTCAGCTTTTATGCAATAAATCATAGTAAAATCGGAGAGAAACTTTAGAGCTTATTTTCTCAAGGACTCAATATACCACGAATATAACACCTAAGTGACAATGTGAAAGTTCATTGCTACATTGCATCAGATTAATATCGTTTGTGGCGAATGCTGTTAGCTTGTACTATTGTCCGTTCATCGTAAGATGTCCCCTGCCGTTATGTTGGCACTATTGCTTGTCAAGCTGTTTTCGTTATCTGGGATAGTGAATTAATCCTTTTTATTGATTACTTGCCAAAAGGGCAAACGATAACTGGATCCTATTATGCAAACTTAATCCCGAAATTACGTGAAGCGATTAAAGAAAAACGTCGTGGGAAATTGTCATTGGGCGTGTTGTTTCTCCAGGATAACGCTCCACCTCATCGTTCGGAAATTGCGCTCACCGCAATCCGCAGTGCTGGCTTCGAAGTCCTTGATCACGCACCATATTCTCCTGACTTAGCCCCGAGTGATTTTCACTTATTTCCAAAATTAAAGGAGCATATTCGTGGAACTAAATTTGACGATGATGACGCGGTGATGACTGCCGCAGAGAAGTTTTTTAATAGTCGAGAAAATGATTTTTTTGCGGAAGGAATAAGAAAGTTGGAGATGCGGTATTCTAAGTGTATTAGATTAGAAGGAGATTACGTAGAAAAATAAAATATTCTTGTTTAAATTTTTTTTTTGTATTCATTCTAAGAATTTTGTGATTCGCCCTCGTATAATATAAATTGTGTCGTCATTTAAAACCTTCCTAGTCTTATAGTTGTTTATTATTTACAAATCAGAAAATTAAACATATATTTATTCGTGGTAGGTATTAACAAAGTTAGATTACGGGGTTAAATTGGACACATATTATTGGTAATACTGCTGCCACAATGCTGCCAACATCAGCAGGCAGGGGACATCTTATAGTGAATGGTCTGTAATACTGGTTTTGTCAAAAGCTATTATTGACACATGACAAGTTTCCTATGAATTGCCACAGTCACAGAAGACCGGCTTTGATTAATTAGCTAATATTATGGGTTAACATTGGTATTCATATACCTAAATTAATACACGGAAAACCATTGATTTAACATCTATAAAATCTTCCATATAAAAGATTAGATCAATATATATTTTAAAATTGAAGGCGTTTAAAAAAATCACAAATATAATTTAAAATTCACCAAAAACATTATTTAAAAAGCAATCTACGAAAACAAAAACATCTGTAGCTCTTCACGACATACGTAATTAGCGAATATAACTTGACATTTGTACTTCCTGTCATTTCCCAAAAAATCCCGGACGAGGGTGACAATAAAATAATTGTTTCCGCCTTCAGAAGTGTCCCATTTATCAGAGCGAGTGAAGGCACTCTACTACGAGATGTCAACAAAGGACAAGTTGAAAGAAAATATAAAAACACTTGAGGTTTTGTCGAGGATGAAAGAAATTTCTCGAAAGATCAATGAATTGAGTATATTGTTTTGTAATTTATTTATGGATATGAGTCCTTGTAAACGTGGAGTAGGTAACGTAATTGAAATATATGGAAGATTTATTTGATGTTATATTTATTTTCTTAAATAAATAGAGACTACATATTTAAACTAAAGACAGAAAAAGACTTAGCTCATTGTTGAAAAAACAGATAGCTTCTTGGTAGCATTTGCCGCGATGATGACTCGAATGCTCAAATGACAAGTTTTTTCTTAAAATGTCTGCAAATTGCATAGTGGCATCAGAGGGACATGGCTTATTTAGCTTCAGTCAGAACTCAATGTTATTCCACCAACTAAACGAACGTTAATAAAAAGCGATCGCCAAGGAGCATTGTTTGGTCGCCTGAGGTCCTGAGTAGGAATGAAAATGGCGAAAGATACACGGTTTTTTTTTTCGCAACATCGAAACTTTCAAGTAAAATAACATGGAACGTTGGAAAAATACCTTTATAGGAATATGTGCAAAATTAAAATAAAACGAGTATAATACGTGTTTAATTCAAAGTATTTTTCATAAATTACAATAAAATAAAGAAAAAATGAAATGAATGACCTCTAAATGGTACCCTCTAAAAATGTTCTTACAACGAATGTTTGTAACGATACTTTGTACGTTTCTTCATATATTTTTCGCAATTTTCGAAAAATGTGAAAAATACATGTACAAAACATAATTTTTACGTAAATATACTTCGTTAGATTTCAATGAGGATTTCTGTATTTTATTGGAAAAAAAAAAGTATTTTACGTGCCATTTTCAACCCTAGTCCTGAGTTCATGCTCTGGGCCAGCTTTGTATCTATTATTCAGATGCCACTTTAATAGTTGGCATTCGGATATTTTTTATTATTACCCACGTGGATATTATTTTTAAAAGAGTTGACGCATCTCTAGGGATTGCATACTAGCTTTCATTGCTAAAGACTGTGTTTGATAACCATCAGATCAGTTTAGATCAGGTTATCTCCTAATTCCAGTATAGTTTTCTTAACACAAACCGACATATGAGCTTTGTTATGAGTGTTTCAGTTAAAAGTTACTCAATTTTATATGAATTTATTAAACATTTCAGTGAACTTCACCGAATAAACTCCAAAGCAAAGACAGCTGCTATAGCAGAACTAGAAACTTGTAGTGTAATTTGCTTTGGAACTCTTAATGAAGAAAATCCTAAGTGCCGCACACGATAGCACCGGAGATGCTGGTGGTTTTTGAACAAATCTCCTTTTGTAAAGCCCAAACTTTGCTGCCTGTAAAGTTTCTGCCATAGCGTACATGTTTGAGTTGATCTTCGACTGTTTAAAAACAGCTTAGGATGAAAAAGCTAAAACGAAATAACTTTAATAATTTGTTTATAGTCCGACTTTTACTTACACTTATCTTCAGAGGTTTCCGACTAGTATCGAAATCTTATGGAGTTCTTCATTAGGGGTGATTTCAATGATTTATTTATGTAGTTCACTTTACTTAAACTTTCTTTATTTGAAAATATATCGATAAATATACGTCAAAATTGTACTTATGACTTTTAAACATTCTGTGTTTATAAGCTTCTAAGTTTTGACTGAATTACAACAATCGTGTACAACAAACGTACAGACAAGCGTATAGAGAATATTAAAGTTCGTAAGTTACCTAATCATTTTAGTTTTTTATTTCATATTCTTTCTCTTAAAAAAAGAAAGTTTGTTGAAAGTATGTCAGTTAAGAATAGCCCTACTGCCTAGTGTAATGGGCTGATTAATCCAAGTCACCCTGGCATATAACATATAAGTATTCAACATTTTAGGTAGAAGTTAATAGGTATAGTTCATTACCACCGTTTTAAGATTGCAATAAAAACTATTTTAAACTTCTACTCAAAACCTTTAGACTTTAACGAAGATATTAACTCTGTAACGCTGAGCAGCACAGCGTTGTTTTAAAACAAAATCACATGCACATGACATACTGTTACGACTAGTCTAGAGTTCAAGTCTCCAGTAACTCACTTAACCAGCCGTTATTTAACTTGGTTTACTTGTTAAGTATCGAGGTTCGACCATCTCTTTGTGAACGTACTTGTCTAAAGCTTTAAAAAATTACTTTCGAATTGTGGTTGCTTTGAAGGCAAGCTGGAAAAGGATTTAAATGGATTGAAATTGTTTGAGTTTTGACAAAATGTAAATGAAAGTACTTGTGGTGTTGCTAAAGGGCAAAGGGTTTGTATATAATGCGAAAACTCTTTACAGATTTATTGAACCTTAATATTTTATAAATAAATGAAAAATGTGATAAATAAAAAGTAATTTTTAATGTAAAAACTTAAAAACATTATTAAAACATTGCAATGCTTCACTTTAACTGGGATTCACAATTTCTGTAAAGAAATTGGTCTCGGGTGGTCTTAGCTGCAAAGCTATACCATAAAATGGAGCTACGTTAGCAATATGACGTAAAAACCATGTGGTAAGTAATTTCGAGGCGTACCGCCAGGCCCCGGTAGCTCAGTGGAAGAGCACTCGTCCGGCAAACGAGAGGTCCCAGGTTCGAATCCTGGTCGGGTAATTTTTATTTATCACATTTTTCATTTATTTAAAGAATAATTGAGCATTTTCAATGTAAAAACTTAAAAACATTATTAACCTTAATATTATTTGCTATACCTGGACAACTTTATATAGAGGAATCATGATTGACAATAATCCGAATTAGTTAAATTATACAAAGGTAAAATAAATTTTGTCATGCATCGCTTGGCATCGGTTTAAACTAAGTAATCAGTATGAAAACTAAAAACAAAACAACTCATCACTGAAAGGTTTGAGAGAATTGGTAGTGAGTTACAAAATATTAAATAGCATTTTGGCAATCTCCAGCTTTGTTACTGCGATACTATGATACGATGTTAAGGCGTCTTAAAGAAGTCGTCGTGGCGCCGTGGTTACTGTGTGTATCATACGATATCACATGTTAAGCAACGTTCGGCGCGGTCGGTACTTGGATGGGTGACCGCTGACCATTCATTTTTCACGACGACTTCCATGCTTCGGAAGGCACGTTAAGCAATCGGTCCAGGGTACTGTATAATTGTATACAGTAGTCGTTAGGGTTTGTCAGAAGCCATCTAGGCGCCCTGAAAATTCTGGCATCCACCACCCAGCACTGGGCCAGCTTGGTGGATAATGGCCTATAGGTACGTCCTCGTCACCCAGGGAAGAGACTCATGCCCTGCAGTGGGCTCATTACAAAGAGTTGTGATGATGATGATGACTCACGAAAATCTTTAGTTTCCGAATAGTTTTTTGTGACGTATAAAATTTAGGTATAGTCGTCGTGCAAGCCAAAATCTAGCACTCATAATTTCTGTTCATTTAAATTAAATAAATATTTCTGACACTCACACAACATTATCTAGCTCAAATTAAGTTTCTTAAAAACAACAAATGAATAAGAAATTAAATACGGCAGAAACTGAATACAAACAAAACGCACGGCAAGTGACGAAAAACTTAACCTAATTACCCCTACTAAACATGGTTAGATACCATTACATTCTGAAACCGTTCATTGGAAATAGTAACAAATATATTGCTAACCTCCTTTGAGAATTTCATATACTCCTACCATTATACAGCCAGACACTCATTGAAGAACAAGTATCACATCCGTGCACTGAAGGATTAAGATTTTTTATGCAAGCTAAAATATCCAATATTTGCCGTTTCCGAGAAAAATTCGGGAATACTTTCTTTAGTGCTAACTAACATTCTCTAAGAAATGTATGTCCCAAATTTCAGCTCTATACACCCAGTGGTTATGACTGTATGTTGTCTGTCAATTACTCAGTCAGTAACGGGACAGTTTTATATATTAAGATTATGTAAAATTATCTATGTTATTGGAAAAAAGTAACAAACCTACTTTTTGCTTAAATTTTAACTACTCAAAAATTTAACTAGATCGAATATTTTATAGTTAGATTTTGTTATGAAAACCAGCAACTTATACCTCGCACTTTCCATTTTAAATGTGATGTGTACAGGAACTTTAGCGCTCCGGTTATTGAAAACAAAAAACACTGATATTTCAAGACATTAATGCATATTATAGAAAAATATAATGTTTAAGACACCGAGAGCTCCTGACGTTTTTGTCTTTAAGAGTGTCTAACCATGATTAACTGTCCTCTATCAAGTTGTATAAATCTAGGTTATCCTGGTGCATCTCAACCAAACCATGTATACTTAATACAAGGTAAGTAATACTGCCCCTATTGTCTGCATAATTACATCCTTCCAAAAATTGTTAATTGTAGAAAAAAAATCAATCACTTTAAACTCGCTATCCCTCCGGAGCTATCGTGCTGCGTATGTTGATAATTTGTAACTGTTCAGCATTTGGCGCAGGCAGGTAACGTATTTGCTGCAACAATTGTACTATGCTTTTAATTTTTCACTTTAAAAACTTAAAAATAAAACAGAGAATAATGTTTTTAAGTTTTTGCATTTAAAATGCTCAATTATTCTGAAATAAATGAAAAATGTGATAAATAAAAATTCCCAGACCAGGGTTCGAACCTGGGACCTCTCGTTTGCCGGACGAGCGCTCTTCCACTGAGCTACCGGGGCCTGGCGGTACGCCTCGAAATTACTTACCACATTTTTGTTAAGTCATCTAATATATAAAATTCTCGTGTCACAGTTTTCGTTGCCATACTCCTCCGAAACGGCTTGACCGATTTTGATGAATTTTTTTGTGCTTATCCGGTATCTATGAGAATCGGCTAAAATCTATTTTTTTTTATTTATATGGCAAAACAACGTTTGCCGGGTCAGCTAGTTTATATATAAAACAGAGGACTTAAATTGTCTTCATTTTTGACATCATTGGATATATTTAGCGAAGTGGCCTTTTAAATCTTTTTGTTAAACATTTAATAACTAAAGTCCTTTACAATAAGGGCTAATTCGAGTGAATCCCTCTTGGTGGTAAGATCCCGTCAAGATTTTATCTTCACTTACCAAAGTTCAAACGTGGGCTTAGTTTATGATAAAATTCATCATATTACTTTTCTAAAAATTACCTGTAAATATGTAATATATACCTTCGGAGGGCACGTTAAGCTGTCGGTCCCGGGTGCTGTATACTTGTATACAGTAGTCGTTAGGGTTTGTCAGAAGCCATATCGGCACCCTGAAAATTCTGACATCCACCACCCAGCACTGGGCCAGCTCGGTGGATTATGGCCTAAGCCTCCTCGTCACCCAGAGGAGAGACTCATGCCCTGGAGTGGGCCCATTACACGGAGTTGTGATGATGATGATGATGTAGAAAAGCAATCTTCCATGGTAGACTGGGATCGTAAGAAAAACATAGAATGTGCCAGCTGCTTTTCTTCCCGGGCACACTGTAAAAGTCAGTTATGGAACAGAGGTTTTATTGCCATTTTTGTGGGCGGGCTGACCTCCTGTCACTGCAATAGTCTCTCTCTAAAATAAAACATCTTCTTAACGTGTCAAAATTTCGATAATTAATGTAAAGCTTGATCTACTGCCTTTTGTTCATTCATAAATATAAAAAAAGGTATCAAAAATTGGGACAAAAATCCATCTATCTAATTTACGTTAAACAATATCTTCGTGATAAAAATCCTCTCATTTTGTGTTACCTACTGTTTATGTTGCATTCTTTTTCGTTTGTACAAACTATTGCGAGTCTGCATTCAAACGTAAGGTTCTTGATTGCAAAACTTATTTAAATAAAAGTAATTTGAATTTCTCTACTGAGATTTCTTCTAAGCTGTTTTTCTGTTTTTTTTTTTTGAAATACAGAAGCGTAGAAAGCTGTCTTGTTATTTATTTGGCTTTAAAACAAAGCAGAGTAAATTTATTAAACTTTACAGAGAAAATTAAAAAGTGCAGCTGACTGGTTTTCACTTCTCTTTTTATTTATTTATACTTTATTTTATGATGCATTGTTTTTAAGTTTTAAATATAAAGGAAATTCAAGCTCCTTTTGTTTTTTCTTCCATGCTGGACTGGGAGCGAAAGAAAAACATAGATTGTGCCAGCTGCTTCTCTTTCCGGGCACACTGTTAAAGTCAGTTAAGGGACGAAGGTTTATTTGGCGTTTTTTTATCGGGCGATAGGCTGCCCCTCTGTCACTGCAATAGTCTCTCTCCATGTCCAAATTTGTCAAACGTGACATCAATTTAATAAAGCTTTATTTTGGAAAAGACATAAAACCGCATTCAAAGATTTTACGAAAATTTGCTTGCTTCGCCCAATAATCGAACAAACTATAACCTAAAAATGAAGATTTCATGGTTCTTCTTTCATTCAATTACCCTAGTATATTGGAAAGGTTTCATTCTTGTGATTGACCATAACGACCATAACGAAAGTGTTTTATTTAATAGTATGAATCGCGAAAACTTAAGACAATATTAACGAGTGTATTTTTGAAAATCTTTGAATACGGTTTTATTTCTTTCCAAAAATAAAGGAAAGTTTCTGTGGAGATACATTTTATATCTCTATTATTTAGAGTACTTTCCCTCCAGGTGGCATTGACATTCCACCCTGTATAATGAAGCTTGAATGTGCATGCTTCTCTTTTTCTTCATTAACTGCATCACAAAAGACGTATATTGCAACGATTGAAATTTGCATCCTGTTTCTGCAACTGACTCCAAAAAAAGGGTATTAGTTTGATTTTATGGTTTTTATAAGTTTGCTATGCGTATTAAACTAACGTAGTGAACTTTTATATTCATTTATTTTATGTTATTGCTTTATTTTTATTGGATTTATTCAACACTTATCCATTTCCTAAAAATAGTGTGTTAAGAGTTATGTTGAGGGCCAATTCATTCGATTTAGTATAGGCCTTGTGCCCGGTGGTAAGATTACACATTTTATTTTTACTTTCAATATAAAATAGATCTCCATTTTCTAAGAGCTACATTAATTTAAAATCATTATACGATAGGATATTTCTAATTTATGCTTATTGAGCAAAAATGTAATATTCCATAAGAAAGCGTATTATTTTACAAATTATACGAATAAATAGTTACATTCAAATCAGAACAACGATTCAGTCGTAGCTAAGTAAAGTCGGATTGAAAATAATTTTAAGTTTTTTTTTTTTTATTTATTCAAATATAATTACAACATTAACTTATAGACTAATTGAAAATGCCATAAAACCCAATTGGGTTTGACTTGGCATTACATTCGTTGTTCACAATCGTAAAATTAAGTACAAAAAAGTGAAAAGGTAAAACAAATATTTAGAACTAATAATTCGAACTACTACTATTTACTAATAAAACAAAAAAAGGAAGTTGTAGGTACGTTACCTAACACAATCTTCCGGATAAATACAGTACAAATGATGATAAGTATTTCATATAGGCTTAGACTAAAAGTAAATAAAGACTTAGTTAAAACCGGCTGTCGTAGTCTTCAAATACCAACACATTGAGCCAAAGAAACAATATGTGTTTTTCTGTAATTTGAATGGCGACACGTTAAAATGTCTCTACAATACATTACTGCAGTGTATGTTTTTACCTATATGAAGTTTGTATTGTAGTATATGATTGATTAAAAAAAAAATATAATGTATAAATATTTTTTGATAAAATTGTCGGGGAGGTGGAGTGTATGACGCACCTCCTCGTTATGTCTCTTTATGAATAATATAGTGTAAACTACGAACTACGAAAAATGTGTTTTATTGCCTACGACCAACATCGGAAAACAAAAAGTAAATATTCTATCAAAGAAACCAAAAAAAAAAATATGTAAAGAGGTGAAATCAAATCCTAACACGTGCCGCGATCAAAGGTAGAACTGTGATAAAATAGGTAACTCAAATGGCTGTGGTCTCTTTGCTGAAAAATATATCATAATCTCAGTAACAGAAGAATTTAAATTCCATGCCATTAGGGGCGATTATTTCCAACAGCATTCCCCGATAATTTCTTAATCCCCCAAGTGGTAATGATTACAGGACCCCTGTTGAAATCCTGAAATATGGCGGTATGTTATTCCCAATTTATAGTCCCAACAGATGGACCCCGTCGCGATACCATTAAACTGTAATAAGTGCAAAAAAATGTTTGTAATTTATGGAACTGCTTATTTTTCTAGCGGCTTGAGGAATTACATGAAAATATCTGGAATGTTTTTGATATTTTTTGTGTTACGCTGCTTGTTGCAATTTTTGTGATAAAGTACTTTGACAGTAACACGCACTGAATAAGTGACACAGATTTATTTTTAGGCCTGTCAAATTCGCATTGAAATTCAGTTCCATTGGCAAACTAAAACAACTATATAGCGTATATTATCCGTGTTTTAATTTTTTTTTATGAAATAGGTAAATCAATCCCCTTAATGGATCAAGCTCTAATACATTAATACTCTGTATGATAAGACAATTGGGTGACACACCCAAACGCTAGCACTGCACCAGATTATCAGCGCTCCGAATAAATAGCAAAAATATAAGTTTTACAATAACTAATTTGGGTTACCTATATCTTCTAAACATTTTATACCGAGATTCTTGATTTCTCTGTTTCTTGAGATAGTTTATGAAGATATTATACAAAAGAAGTAATTTAGGTTGTGATACATGTGGTGCTGATAAATGGTTCAAATCTTCGCGATATCCAAATTATCAGTACTGGTGCCAGTAAATGGTAAAAATATATACATTAATAGTATTTAAATATTTTTTTGCTGTATACCATGTTCATTTTATGCGTACAATTCATTTTTTTAGTTAAAATAGTTTATAACTTCGGAATCCAAATCATAGCATGGTGCTGACAAATGAATTAAAGCATGCCGATAATTGGTTCTTCTAGCATTTCAACATCTTCCCTTTTTTTTTTTATTATTTATTTTATTTGGTTTATTTATTACTTTTTTTTTCAAAAGTAATAAATAAACCAAATAAAATAAATAATACACTAGCGAAAATCTACTAAAAGCCTTGGATGCAGTAAACAAGGCTGTGCAAGAAATTATATGAAAGTTTTATTTGGAACTGAGGAACACAACTACCGGCGGAGTTAAGTCTCTGTTGCTGCAAAACCTAAACGGTAAGCCTAACGGTAAGGGCTCTTTTGACTGCAGAATGATCAATTTCATACTAGACGCTTTTTCCAAAAATCCCGCTATCCCAAAAGTTAAAATTACTTTTGGGATAGAGCTGAAAGGTAGTTTTGTCGCCATTAAAAACACTTATGATTATGATAATAGGCCTTGTCTGATATACAGGATGACCGGTGGGTCACTTTCGAAATTCCAGGACGTGAAAGAATGAGCTCATACATGGAGAGAAAAAATAAAATAAAAACAAATATTAATTATTTACTGAGTAAACTTAACCGAAACTTAAGGATCGTGCAAAACACCGAAAAGAGTGTTACGATTCTTCATATTTTACCTAGTTAGATATGACTGAGAATTATGATAATTTTCATATATTCAAATGAAAGACCAAAAATTAACGTAGTGCTCATTTTAACTCTTAAAACCTTATAGTTATTATAAAATTAACGTCAATAAACACTCAAAATTTGGAAAAAAATGGAAGAACATGCCTTCGTATTTTTCAGATTGTAAGTGATTGTAACCCATTAAATCAATTCGATTTGATTTAAAACTTTTTGAACACTTAAGAAACCAATAAATATAGTCATGTACTTTTTTTGTACCTCTACAAGCAAAGTCTTCTTTTTTTAAAGCCCTAAAATCTAGACAAGTTTTACGTAAATTTTCCATAGAACAATCACGGGCATCCCGAGCTTCCAATTTAGTTCTCTCATCGCTATGCGCTTTTGGATTTCAATGCATGCGTGTTTGATGCATCGGCAAAGTTACGTATAATGAATTTGTGTACTCTGTAAATTATTATTAATAATATTTTTTTATAACTAACTAATTTCAGTAATTAGAAAGTACCGATACAATGAAATCTGAAAGAAAACAAAGATGCCAAACCAAGTTACCACCAAACGACATCAATTTACGCGAAATCGCGCGTAAATGATGTAGCTCGCGTACGCCTTAGCCCCTTAAAGAATTCATTACGCACCGCATGGTTACATGCGTAATTCAATAGATACTTAGTGGGTGGTGGTGTGCGTGTGGCGGGAAGACTACTATGTGCGTGTTGACTGAAGGGGCGCGTCGGGAAACGTGTAGTAAGTTCTCTTTATTTATTCATAGGGATTTCTGTTAAAAAATTAACCTGCTTTTATTACATTTTATGATCAGAGTAGAGTACAGTAGAGTGCTTTCCTTCAGTATCTAAAATTTGTCACCAGTCACACTGTATAGGCACTCGCGGATGTTACCATTTCTACTACGTATATTATATTGAAACAGTTTATAATCTAAACAATCTATGACCTACTGTATTAATATTCTCCTTTTCCTCGTATGACACTACCTATTAGATCAAGGCCTGGTAGATTTCATGGCGTTTTTAAATACTTTTGACTGGATAGCTCCTCTAGGTTTGTGAGTTTTGGGCATACCCGTTTTATTCCATGGCTTTTCGTAGATGCTAAGGCTAAGTGCATATTTTTATTTTATTTGGTTTATTTAGCCTTATTCATCTTTTGGTATGGCACCAAACATTTCAATAACATTTACACAGTGCTAAGAATTGGTTCTATCTATGCTGACAATTGGTGATACGGTCATTTTTTACTCTTGCCTTTCTCAACAAAAATTTAATAAAGATAAACCAATTTTATCTTTAAAATTCCCTTATTGATGAAGTTTTGAAACAAAATAACAAGTCATAACAGATGAATACAGTATTTATCAATGTGATAATAGGTAATAAGTTAGGTCTAACTAACTAGGGTCTATGTCAAATACAATAGTGCTCAAAAATTATGAATAGTTTTAAATATTAAACAGTCCTTTTAAAAAAGCGACATCTCACTAATCCTAAATTAATTCAAGTTTTTTGACGGAATATATAAATTATCTTTAAATCCTAAAAGGGACACTTTAAAAACGTATTCATCGCGTTTAATTACAGGTACTTTATATTTACCCGACGATTGCGTTCCATTTCAGGTAATGTAATCATGAACGACTGATATTTTAGGCTTCAAGTTGACATTTAAATCGAATTGCACTGATGATTCATAAGTCTGTAATTGAAAAATCTGTTTAAAAGGTCTTTCATTTAATATCATGAATCAATACTGACCCAATGAAGATTTCTTACATTCAGAGGTCCAAAAATTATCCCAAAATAGGGCAAGTATTATTTCCTTTTCTATTATGATTGGTCAGCGATTGTCCCTAGCTCGGTCAAGTATTTAGAGTAAAGGTTTCTTAGTCAATATGTTTTTCTGACATCTTCAATAGTACTGTAATAAGATAAAACCTAAAGAAATATAAAGAGATATAGAGAATGAATTAAAAAAACAGCCATGTTTACCGAGGATGCGTAAATCAAAAAATCGGATGTTTTCCTTTATCGTAATGGCTTGCCCTCAGCGGTAAGTACCCTTTAGGTTCTGATAACCTACCTTGGGGACGTCAAAAGTAGCGCAAACATTCGCGTAAGAACTTCAAGACACACAAAAGTAGGGGAAGACAGACTGACAAAAAGTATCTGTAGAAAAGTAGAATGAAAATGGAATGAAAATGAAAATGAAAATAGTTTATTTGCTTTAACAGATACTTCAGTATACATTCAGAGGCCAGGACCAACATAGTAAGCATGTGAAAATATAAGTAGAGGTTTTCGGGTTTGTTCTGAAATAGGGAACCCAAAATTGAAAAATTTTTATTCAGCAATACGTAATATTTGTATAATAATAACTCACCAATAAGAACTAATATTCCTTAAAATGTCCTTTTGATGAAAGTTACAAATAAACCCCGTTTAAAAAAAAATGGTACACACATTGATTTATGTAAATGTGATCAAAGAAAACAAAAAAAAAATAATATAACCTTTCTAAAAAGTATAAAAATCTGGCGAATCTACCTATATTAAGTTCCAAAACCCGGAGTGTAATTACATATTTTTCAAGATAAAACAAATTAAAACCTTTGAAAGTTTATATTATATCTCAACAAGCAGCTAGAACCTGAATCGTTAACTCAATTAAGTTATATCGATCCCTCGGGCCTCCGATATAATGTCACTACCAATACTTAATCTAGTTACAAACTTGTCAACTAATAATGCCCCATAGATCGACAAAACTTTTGTAGCTATTAGGTTTTCTTTGCGAACAAATGCTATAATAATACTTACTGTGACAGCTATTCGGGTTATGTTCAGAATTAAGTAATCGACTTTCGTATTGTTTCTTTCGGATTATTTGTGATTTTCATTACACGAATGATTAGATCTTGATTAACTTTGTCAGCGAAATACGGTATTCTTTTCGTTGTTAAATGTAATAGGTTGTGTATTGTAATAAAATGTATTTATCTGCGAAGAATGTAATGAAAGTACGCCCGCCAAATTATATGATTGTAATTTTGTCGAGTCTTTTGCTTATCAACGGAGTTATTATAGAAGATTTATACAGAAAAGATAAAACACTGTTTTGTTTATTAAAAAAAATGAAGACTTCTCTATGTCACTTTTTGGAGAGTTTTTATTAAGATTAAGATGTTGCAGGTCCATTCTATTCTCCAGATTCTCCTAGTAAAGTTGACAATATTTGTTGAGTTCATAGATAAGGTACTTATTAATTATCTTTCCAAACTCAAACCCTGAAGCAATGGGTACTGAAACCGCTACATTACACAGAAAGTCAATACACCTCACAATCTACAAAAAAACAAGTTAGCTACACAAAAAATTTGAAGGCTTACATCGACCTGACACCCTTAGAAGGTCCCATCTATCAATACTCGCTGTGTCCCCGATGAATTATGACTGGTCGTTAAGAAAGCGATAGCAAATTTGCAATTCCTCCTCCTTCATGTTGCAATCCAGATATTAAGAGGATACATCTGGCTTGAATATATAACGCCATACCAGATACTTTGAGCCACAGAGTAAAATCTCTTCTAAAAAACGCATCGGCTGACTGCGCTATCTGTGGTGTTACGGGGAAGCGTTCCTAGGCTGTGGCCTGTTTGTAATAATTTTGGAACAGAGTGAATATTTTGTGGTGACAGGGTATTAATCAAGTTGTGTGTCAGCTTCAGAGTGATACGCGTCATTGGAGCCTAGTTTGGTCCAAGAGCGTTACAGTCTAATATCGGTTTTGGAAAGATAAAAAAGGTCAATAATATTTAGAAAAAATAAAAACTTGTGAGAAACTGCAGCATAAGAAGCAACATCTATGGTTTGAGACGAAATATCTATGTTTATCATGCATGTTTGTGTAAACACGCAGCCATGCAGGATAAACATTCATCTCATTGTATATAAGGCTGAGTATTTGAAGTTGCCGATCCGTTCAATTTAACATCTCCATTTTGAGAGAAACGTGCATTTCATCAAACATACAAATCATGAAAAGACGAGTGAAATAGCAAGCCTAAGACTTTGTTTTAGCGAAATAAGTACTGCTTTCTTAATAAAGTAAGGAAGAGATGTTTGCTTCCATGACCCCTAATCATAAAGACCAAGGTGGTACATCTCCATCCACGACAAACCTATTTACTCAACGCTTAAAAGTACTAAAGGACCAATACTGGCCAGGAAAAATAGATACAGGCAGTTAATTCCAAAATGGCGACCTGTATCAAAAAGGAACTTTCAAAGTGCTTAGTTTGACTTAGTTTGATCTAAACCAAGCAGGAAGATCAATTATATTAAATAAAAGTTTTGCTCCCTGCCAACTGAAAGACTAAGAATCAGTTAGCCAAAGAGCTCGTAAACTCATAAACAAGGATGGCCTCACAAACAAAAAGTAACAGAGTTGCGAGCATCGTCGCAAAGTTCATGTCGTAGTCCTTTTGTAGAATACCTTTTGCAGAGTGCGCTGATGCTCTTTACGAATTTGTCGAATAAACAGCCAGTAACTATCGAATAACCAGTCTAAAAAGGCAACCAAGTTGGCGTTACAATGTGATTTTTTTAATTATATTTTCCAAATATTTACCGGTACTATGAGAACAAAAAAAAATTCAACAGATTTAATTGCTTCCATGCTGAACTGGGAGCGAAAGAAAAACATTGAAATGCTGCTTCTCTTCCCGGGCATACTGTAAAAGTCAGTTAAAGTACAGAGGTTTTATTGGCGTGTTTTGTGGGCGATAGGCTGACCCCCTGTCACTGCAATAGTCTTTATCCATTATTATAATACCTCATTTGTCAAACGTGACATCAGATGGTGAGATGGTGTTCTGCCTACGCCTTAAGGGATACAGGTTTTTTATCGGTGACTAAACCCGAGTTAGATCTAATGTGCTGGTGTGTAAATGAGGTTGAAAACGAAGAATAACACGGGTTTAGGAAGAAGAAAAACAAACCCATTAGTATTTTTGAGTGGTATATTAGTACTGACGAGCACTTTTTCCAGTATTGCTTTCTAATATATCAGGATACTCTATATGTTGTTCGATTGCTTCTTGAATCTAACGAGCCTTTTCGAAGTTAAAGAGTAACAAGTATCCATACGTTTGTCCTCCATCAGTTGGCATGGAAGACAAACGTCCTATCCTTATAAAAAAAAAAAAAGGAATCTTTTAAGCTATTGCATAGCTTCTATCGCGGGCCTTGAGCGTGGGGACCGAATCCAGAAGTTCCGTAACGAAAAAAACCTAACACCCCCCACTCCGACCGGCACAGCGGTGATACTTTGATTACATAACTTTTCATGCGGGCTTTAATAAACAATCAGCGCCATCTACTAGGAACTTGTGGAACTTCATATTAGATCAAACATTACTGCATTAATAAAATAAATAAATAATTATAATTGCATAAGTTGATAAAAAATGCTATGCAATAGCTTTACCGCGGCAGTCTCCGAGTGCCACACGTCTTTTTTTTCTTTTTATAATAAAAGCAAGACTAAATCCATGAACCAAACTAAACATATTTGAACCAGCCTAAAATCTTACAAAATTCTAGAAATAACTTACACAAGTCAAAAACTTTTACGATTTAGTTCTACTATTCCTTTTTCAAATGCTGATTTAGTTGCCCCCGCGCCCGCTAGCCGCTTGCGCCATACACCGCCCGTGTTTTCAAGAAGGGCTTATTTTACGCTCCCACTGATCAACATCCCGAGAATGTGATGTCGAATTTGTACAGACAGCATAAAAAGGTATTTGGGAATAGAGCTCAAAAAAAACCTATTTTCTTAATAAAAGACGGATAGTAAAATTTAGAAAATTCTATTTATTTTAGGAGCAAGTATTAAAATTATTATTCTAGATATTAATGTTTATATTGTGAATATGTGAAATAGCAGGTTACAAAGTTTAATTGGATCAAAGTTTTGTGCTGTCTTTACACTGGCTCATGCGTACCCAACAATCCTTTGGCAATTGAATTCCTTCGGGTCCGATATTGAAAACGAATTTGCGAACTTATTTTATTGTTTTCTCGGGTTTTTATCGTTATTTGTTTTTTATTGGCAAGAATTAAATTATAATATCACCGTATTGATATTCTTTAAGTGATTTGAATATAACAGAAGAATGGATAGCTTTTTTAATGTTTTTAAACTGATGCGAGTACATTATGGAATTTGTGTCCATGACATAAAATGGCAGGTTTTTATCGACACTTTATCTTTCATCTTTACGAGGGTGGATTGAAAAGTTCGCGGCCTAGTCAAGAAAACAGAATAAAGTACATCCAAAAATATTTTTATTTTTCGACGTAATCTCCATTTAGCTCTATGCACTTCTTCCATCTGCTTTCCAGAGCTTCCATACCTGTTTTAAAAAAAGATTCCTCAAGGTCTTCAAAATACAGGTTAAAAGCGGCTTCGACCTCTTCATTCGTTAAAAATTTCTGCCCACCGAGGTGTTTTTTCAGGTTTGGAAACAGATGAAAGTCCGAAGGTGCCAAATCAGGAGAATAAGCTGGATGTGGCAACAATTCGAAACCACAATCACGAATTTGAGCCATAGACTCGACAGACGTGCGGACTCGGGCGTTGTCCTGGTGAAACAACACTTTCTTTCTCAGTAATCCTGGGCGTTTCTGTTTAATTTCTTCACGTAAACGGCGCAGAAGGGTGCTATAGTACGCAGAGTTTATTGTTTCGCCTTTTAGAAGGTATTCCACCATAATGACACCCTTAGCATCCCAAAAAACCGATGCCATCACCTTGCCAGCCTACAGAATTGCCTTTGCTTTTTTCGGAGTTGGTTCACCTGATTTTTTCCATTGTTTGGATTGTTGTTTTGATTCTGGGGTATAGTGATGAACCCAGGTTTCATCCATTGTCACAAATCTGTCAAGAAAACCTTGTGGATCAGCCTCGAACATCTCCAAACAGTCGCGAGAAATCGTGAGTCGAATTCGCTTTTGCTCTACTGAAAGCAATCTGGGGACCCACCTAGACGAAACCTTAGAAAAGCCGAGTTCATGGACAATGATGTTTTGCGTTCGTTCATATGAGATGCCTATAGTGTCTGCAATTTTTCTGATAGTCAATCTACGGTCTTTCAATATGAGATCACACACTTTATTGATATTTTCTTCGGTCGTAGACGTCATTGGCCTGCCGGAGCGAGGGTCATCTTCGATGTTCTCTCGTCCACGTTTAAATTCTGCAACCCATTTTTTCACAGTGGTATAAGACGGGGCAGATTCCCCTAATGTTGTTTGCATGTCATCATGGATCTCCTTTGGTGTTAATCTTTTTTTAAACAAATATTTAATCACAGCACGTTGTTCAAATTTCTCCATTAGTGAAAATTTGTTCTACACACGTATTTATATTGTTCGTAAAATTTTATTTAAACAACATATCAAGTTGAAAATTCGCGGGCTGACAATTGAATAATGACAGTTCAAAATGGCGGCAGAAAAATAACAAAAGTTTTTTTTTAATGGCCAGGCCGCGAACTTTTCAACCAATGTAGTATCTATTTCGAGGAATGTTACTTGTGTAACTTTTGGTCCTATTTTTCCTGTTATATCACCGTTTGATCCTCCTCTTTGTCCGAAACATAATTACTGTTACACGTGTTTTCACTATCATCATCATCATCTCAGCCCGCGCTAGTCCACTGCTGGACGTAGGCCTCTCCCAACGCTATAGTACAGGAAAAATGGCTAGTTATAAGAAATATTTCATCAGTATTTTTAAACGGCACAAACTGTAGATTTTTTGAATTTATGGCCATCAATTTAGAATACCCATCAATGTTTACAGACTCTTTCTACCAAGGCAACATAACTGTCGAACGAATATTGGAATAACTTCGTGTAATTCGATGTTGAAAGGGGTTTAAATTTATTAGGATCGTTCGCCTTTTATGATTATCGCGCGTTCAAAATAGATTACTTGCAATTATTATAAGTTGAAATTTAAATATTGCCTTGGAGAGAATATTACATTTATTTTGGGAGTAACTTTTTTACTGTATTCAAGGTAATTGAATTTTATATTACAAACTTTTTAGACTTTTTATCAAATGGATTTGACTTTTGAGATTGACCCCATACGAGCCTAAACTTATTATGATTCATCTAATATTACAAAATTCATGTTTTTAAACTTCTAGAATAGGTGTGTTTTGTATGTCTATGAGGTTTTTGGTAACAATAGGGGTTAACTAGTATTAAAATTGCACTAGGTACGTTAAAATGTATTAAACATATTAGTGGTATCTTAAATACTTCGTTCTGGACCTACCACTTAGCAAGGTGGATTGACGATCTGGCTAAAATTGCAGGTAAAAGCTAGATGAAGACCTTGGGAGAGGCTTTTATGCCTTGCCGTGCATAGATTAACAAAAACATATTACACACTACCAGCTTTGCATGCTTCTGCCAATGATACTTTTGCTTTTGTATTTTTTTTTTTTGTAAAAATATCTCTAAGAATAATTCTATGAATTTCTATGAATTTTCCAATTCAACTTATCGTATCCCAGATTGATGCCATCAAACAAACAAACAAAGTCCAACTTGATTATATGTATTAGTATAGATATTAACTATTCAAGTGACAATAATCTTCCTTCAAGGAGGTCAACAAGTTGAAAAACATCCGAAAACCTATCTTCTGTTAAGCACCTCCACTAATTACAGTCACTGATCTTCTCTTCGGTAATGTTGCCAGTGTTTTCAGGAAACTTCCCGAAAACTGTTGAAGATAACATATTAACTGGAAGCCAACGAGACGCAACTATCCGGTCGATGTTGCCAACTCCGATAAACATATTTTTCCCACTAATGAGTTAAGGGGAAATGAAGAACTTTGATGAAGCTATTAATTAAATTTCGGAACATTTTCATATGTTGGAAAAGAGGTTTTTGGAGTTCCTTAGACAAAAGTTCTGGAAAGTAAAGCTTAGAAACAAAAAAAGTATGCGACCCTGATTTATATAGGGTGACTTTTAAAATTCGAGGACGTGATAGTTTGAGATCATATACGAAAAGTAAAATAAAAGAAAAAATAAATATAAATTATTTACTGCGTAAACTTAACTGAAAGTTAAAGAATTGATTACGCATCGCATGGTCACGTATCGCGATTGACTCAGGCCTAAGTAAAGTAAATAGTAACATAGTAGTATTTATTTATAGGAAATTCTAGTGAAAAATTTAGTACCTACTTCTATTACATAATTATGATCAGAATCGAGTACAGAGGGCTCTCCTTCAGTATCTAAAATTTGTCACCAGTCACCTTGTATATTTAATATTGCGTTTTATTTTTCAGCAGTACTATTTTCTTTGTACCTTGTTATAAAGGAGGGCACGTCATAAAGACGTGTTAATTAATCACGACTACTCTGCCACTCTAGGGGAAAAACCGGTGCACTGCTGCAGATAGTACATTTCCTGCATAGTGTGTTATTGCATTTGCGCCTTTGTATCTATATCAGAGTAAAGTTGATTCGAAGTATAATAAACAGGTAAAAGGTAGATATAAAATAGAATATTAAAGAGAATGATTATTAAATTGACAACAGGTAATCGGAAGTGTTTTGAAATTTAGTTAGTCGTGTATTAGCGGCGCGGGACCAAATGATTTGGATCACCTTGGGGTAGGCCTATGACCAGCAGTGGACGTCTACAGGATGTTGTTGTTGATGTATTAGCGGCATTTAAAGTAAATTGAATGTTATCCTAGTTCAAGTATTAAAAATTCTACTAAATTTATCTGGAGATTTCTTAGAACTTCCTTACTCAATCGTTAAAAGTCTATCCAAGACTAAAACGTATTTTTAAATTGGACTGCAATATCCTGGCTTTAGCGCGTTACAGGATACAACAAGCTCTTTAGCTTCATATCATTAGTATAGATAAAGTCTTAACAAAAATAAATTCGACTATTACGTGCAAAGTTTTCGCTGTACACATCGCTGTAACAACGAAAAATTCACCTGAGCGTCGCGCGCTACGTGGCAGGGGCTTTACGAGGCCCGGTGCACACGGATTAGGAATTGGTCGAGCATGTTCTAGCAAATAAAATACTTTTGACGTTCTATACCCAAATTGTTCGACGGGTCACAGGACCCCTTACTAAGGGCTCCTACACACTAGCGGTAAACCGCGCGGCTAACCGCTTTTCAATGTAATATGCAACCACCTGTCGACTGGCTGGTGTAGTGGTAACATACATACATACATTGCCTTCTATGCCAGAGGTCCTGGGTTCGAATCCTGGCGGCGATATTAGCCGTCAAGTCATGGATGTTTATATGTTTATTTAAGTTTATTCTAATAAAAAATATGTATTTATTCCATATGTATGTTTATATATTTCTTAAGTATATCAGTTACCTAGTATCCATAACACAATTTCTTTAAGAAACTTAATTTGGGCTAGATAGTGTTGTGTGAGTGTCAGAAGTATTTATATTTATTTATATTTTATACCTGTGATTGTAGGCACCGCTACAAAATTTCAACCGCAGCGTTTGAATGGAGAGCTGCGTCCCGCTTCGCGGCTGACCGCTATGGCGAACAGCCTAGAAGCGCTAAAACTTCACTGTCCGGATTCGACGCATTAAGCTGTTTTTTTTATTTGTCGGCACGATATTATACAATGTGTTAGGGTTCCGACTTTTGATACTTTACCTACGTGATATACATCAAATTTCATCGACAAAAGTCACCATAGGGGGGGGCGCACCCCTCACCCCTCGTGATGGGGGTGATTTAAAAATTTCGTTTCTCTGGTTTGCTTTAAGTTCGTAAAACCATTTTTTTTTCATATTTATTGTGTGTATCTTGTTGAATTACATCTCATTTTAAAGCTTATTAAATTTACCAACTTTTGATACCACATTCACTAAAAAGTCATAAGAAGAAAAGAATTAATTTTAATGACTTAGAAAAAAAATCTTACTTTTTTGTAGTATTTTTTTAGTTTTTTGTCATTAAAAAAAAAACGAAGCCCTTAACAATGCATTTTTTTCTTCTTAACTAGTACTATTTGAGTTTATCTTTCTAACGATGCCAAAATTTAGGCCCGGTTCAGTAATTAGTTAAAAGGAAACACGAAATTAAAATATCAAAAGTTTATTTTACTAAGGTAATACGTCCTAGTTACAAAATTTAAGTACTATCAAGACTCGCGAGTTAGAGCGCGCGCGCAATGCGGTAGCAGGTTGCTTCAGGTTTTCGCCTGACTGCCTCTGCGCTCGCTGCGTTGGCGAGGGATGATCAGGGCGAGGCCCGTGCCGAAAGGCTAGAGCGCACCAATCACGTCGCCCCGCGCATCGTACGAGTCGAAACATGAATCTCTTTCAGTCTAATAGTGAATGAGATAACAATACTAAGGTACTGGTTAGGATTTCTACTTGCTAATCAGTTGTCCTTCGTTTCTCGTTGCGATTGCTACAAAGTTTTACTTTCGAATTTAGCTAAGTACTACTTACTCGATACTATGGCAGTTAATTATTCACCAAGTGAAGTGGCCGACATTGTATTTATTTATGGATACGCCAATGGAAACGCTGCGGCTGCTGTTCGGGAATATCGAATTAGATTCCCTACAAGGCGCATACCTTCTGCTCCAACTTTTGCAAGCGTTTTTGCAAGATTGCGCACTCATGGAATCCGACAGCCGCCTAATGAACGTGCTGTTGTGGGGAGACCAGACATGGAAGAAGAAATCATTGAAATGATTGCCAGTGACCCGCGACTTAGCACTAGAAATATTGCCAGAAGACTTGGGATTTCGCATTGGTCGGTGTGGCAAGTTCTACGTCGGGAAGGATTACGGCCGTTTCATTTTCGTCGAGTTCAGAATTTAATTGAACCAGATTATGCTGCTCGCTTTGTGTTCTGTGCGTGGCTTAATAGGAAAGTGAGACATGATGCAAACTTCGTACGGCGAATATTATGGACTGATGAAGCCAAATTCACAAGAGCTGGGATAACCAACCACCGAAACCATCATTTGTGGCTTAATGAAAATCCCCATGCTGTGAGGCCCGCCTCGTTCCAACACGAATTCTCAATCAACTAAATTTCGTGTCTTTTATTTTGATGTCATTTTAGCTTAGCAGTTAGGACTGTTTCTTTGAAGTTAAACTGTCGTATTCTGTATCGTTAGAAAGATGAACTCAAATAGTACTAGTTATGAAGAAAAAAATGCATTGTTAAGGGCTTCGTTTTTTTTTTAATGACAAAAAACTAAAAAAATACTACAAAAAAGTAAGATTTTTTTTCTAAGTCATTAAAATTAATTCTTTTCTTCTTATGACTTTTTAGTGAATGTGGTATCAAAAGTTGGTAAATTTAATAAGCTTTAAAATGAGATGTAATTCAACAAGATACACACAATAAATATGAAAAAAAAAATGGTTTTACGAACTTAAAGCAAACCAGAGAAACGAAATTTTTAAATCACCCCCATCACGAGGGGTGAGGGGTGCGCCCCCCCCTAAGGTGACTTTTGTCGATGAAATTTGATGTATATCACGTAGGTAAAGTATCAAAAGTCGGAACCCTAACACATTGTATAATTACATACGTAACTTCACGCCTGTATCCATTATGGGGTAGGCAGAACACCAGAGGTTATAAAACCATCTGATGTCACGTTTGACAAATTCGAGGCTTTATAATGATAGAGAGAGACTATTTTAGTGATAGAGGATCAGCGTATTGCCCACAAAAAACCTCCAATAAAACCCCTGTCCCTTAACTGACTTTTACAGTATGCCCGGGAAGAGAAGCAGCTCGCACATTCTATGTTTTTTCTTCGCTCCCAGTGTCTGTAGGCTGTACGTCTACTAGCTGATGATGATGATGATGAAATATGCCGCAACTTCGAGATATTATATTTTACATTTAAGTAGGAGTTTTAAGATTGAAAAGGGTATGCTACGATGGTTTGGGCATTTGGAAAGGATGAGTGAAAGTAGATTTACGAAAGAGGTGTACTGAACAAGAATGAGTTGTTGGAAGTGGCCGGCCTAGGCGAACGTATGCCGATCAAATTGGCGACATTTTGAAAAAGGGCCTCGTCAAAACTACCTGTGACCGACGATCATGTATGAAAAGATTGATGAACGTGGAAGACGCGAAACAAGAAGCATATGTCTAGATCGCAGCAATTGGTGTTCCCTTGTCTCAACCTACTCCAAATGGAGACAGGCGTGAGGTTATGTATGTATGTAGGAGTTTCGGCATATTTTCAGACACGTTTGTGACTTGAAATATACGCGAGATTATCCGTTCAATAGCATTTTATGTTATGTAACGAACGTATGCCGACCAAATTGGCGACATAATTAAAAAGGGCCTAGTCAAAAGTACCCGTAACCGGCGATCATGTATGAAACGATTAATAAACGTGTAAGAAGCGAAGAGCTATGTCTGGATCAGAGCAGTTAGCATTCCTTAGCAACCTACCACAAAGGGAGAGGCGTGATGTTATGTTTTTGTAATAAATCTTGAAAATTAAAGACAATTGTGTTCTAGAAATTA
Organism: Stenoptilia bipunctidactyla; assembly: GCA_944452665.1. Lineage (NCBI taxonomy): Eukaryota > Metazoa > Arthropoda > Insecta > Lepidoptera > Pterophoridae > Stenoptilia > Stenoptilia bipunctidactyla. The sequence goes on from OX101730.1 coordinate 5,043,337, forward strand.
AGAGAATATCCAAACTGATACACCAATCATGTGGCCCCTTAGTAAGTTTACATAAGCTTGGTTTTAGACCAAATTATAGCCAAACAAACAAAAACAGTAAAACTCGTCTTTTAAAAAATACACCTAAATAATCGCTCTGCTTTCGAATATCAATTATTAATAATATTTCTTGCTACCTGTATTCGTAATAACGTTTACTTCCTATCCAAATGGAAATTAAATTTATAATTAAAAAGTCACTCTGACATTTTCTTAGAAATTAATTACTTGATTTGTAACAGTTGTTAATATTTTCTCAAGGTGTACTTTATTATTTTATTCCTGGTATCTGGTTTAAAATTCAGTGATTTACTTTTTTTATAATTTTATTCTTACAATTTTATTGAAGTCGTCGTGGCGCCGTGGTTACTGTGTGTATCATACGATATCACAGGTTAAGCAACGTTCAGCGCGGTCGTTACTTGGATTTGTGACCGCCGACCATTCATTTCTCACGACGACTTCCGTGCTTCGGAGGGCACGTTAACCAGTCGGTCCCAATTGCTGTATACGTGTATACAGTAGTCGTTAGGGTTTGTCAGAAGCCATTTTGGCACCCTGAAAATTCTGGCATCCTCCACCCAGCTCTGGGCCAGTTTGGTGGATTATGGCTCCTCCTCGTCACCCAGGGGAGAGACTCATACCCTGCTGCCTGGGCTCATTACAAAGAGTTGTGATGATGATGATGATGATAATTTTATTTTCACTTTAAAACTTTTTTCAGTATTGCAACATTCGTGTTTTCAACAATAATTTATCCGTTGACAATGTCGTTGATCTACATTAAGTCTAAATTATTAAGTAAGTGTTTATAAATTGTAATGTTTTAATGAAAGATTGTTTATTGTCCCAAATAAATAAATAAAAATAAATAAACGATTATGTCGGTGCATTGTTAAGCGATTGTGCGTCTTCAGAACTGGATATTTATAGAAGTTTGTACGGAAGTGCTAATAAAACTAAACTTTGCACGTGTGCCTTTTGCAAATCTTACATATGAACCTTTTTTTATATTTCACTCGACTTTTTGGTGTCTTTTCATACACCACAGTGACAAGAGAATGAGTTTACAGTTACAAAAGTTTTAAATCATCATTTTGATCTGTTTCTTAGTTTTTTTTTATTTGTTACTAAGCCCGCGTTTGACTTCAATGGAATTTTCACACAGCTGATGGTAAGTGAAAATTGGGTCAAAGATGACAATACACGGGCTTAGGAACGAGCTGGCTAATAACTGTTTGCCGAAACACATTACCGCTGGAACGAAGACAGTTTTCAGCAGATTTTATATAGGGTCCGCATACCCCAGTCAATTATATTTTAATAGCAGATTAAGTATGATGAGTGGGAGTTTTAAAAAAAAAATTTTTTTTTCATTATTTGTCTTAAATTAAAATTTCAAAATTGTTCTCTGCGAGTAAAATTTAAGATTAATCTAGTTTTTATGACTTTACACAATTAGATGGACACGTTTTTATTACTTGTTGTGTAGTCATAAACTGCAGTTCAAACTTTAATTTTGATCACATAGAACAATTTTGAACCTTAAATTTATGAAAGAGTTTTTTAATTTTCGTAATTATGACCCACTCATCAGTCTTGATCTGCTATTAAAATATTATTGACTATTATATGGTGACCCTATATAAAGGCTGGCCAAACGGATGCCGACGGTTGGACATGGTTACCAGAAGCGATAGGGCAAAAGCCGACCCTATGCTACTAGAAAAACTCCGAGCGTTGCGTTTAAAATTAAAACGTGCTGACAAAATCTTGAGTTTTTCTTGCAGATAGATTTCAGTGAAACGTTGAGATCAACATAGGCCTTATTTTTCAATGGTCAGATAACTGTTATCTGATGAATAAAGTATCACTCGAAAACTTCAAGCTCGTCCCTAGTTTACCTATTGTGATTGTATGTCATTGTAATACTTCCATGCTGGACTGGGAGCGAAAGAAAAACGTAGAATGTGTCTTCTATTCCCTTCTCTTCTCTTCCCGGGCATACTGTAAAAGTCAGTTAAGGGACAGAGGTTTTAAAGGCGTTTTTTTTAAAGGCGATAGACTGATCCCCTGTCACTACAATAGTCTCTCTCCATCTTTATAATACCTCCAAATTTCAATTTCAATTTCAAATCAAAATCAGATGGTCTTGTAATTTCCGGTGTTCTGCCTACCCCATAAGGGTTACAGGCGTGACGTTATGTATGTATGTAATACAAATATAAAAAATCGTAAAACAACATTATCGCCGAGTAATACATTATTGCTCTGATAACTTTTATGAAAAATCAGGCGATAAAATAAAAGCAAACACGATTAAATTTGCAAAAACACTTCTGTTTCTTATTTTATTATTTCGTAAAAGTTTAAGACGAAAAAAAATAAATTATTACTATAACATTTTTTTTGTAATTTTCCCCATTTTACTAATTCTATTGTATCGTAAGAGTTTAAGAAGAAAATAATAAATTATTACTATTACAAATTTGTTGTAATATAAGTTTTTAAACTGTCATAGTCTTCAAGATTTAACATTTAGAAACGGGATATCTCCCATTTTTGTTTTTATTTTGATTTCTCGATATTTCGGCACTGTTGCAAGCGCCATAATCACGACGGTACTGAGTAAATTTAAATTTCTTGTAATTTCCCCCCGTATATTTCCCTCGCTAAGTCTACAACCGCTGATGGCGACTAATGCTGCAAAGCTTTTAGCCATCTCGGCCCACTCGCCCCGCTTCACTCCCTGAACAATGACACTCATTACCCCACACACATCTAATGTTGGCATTATGGCCTCATACACTCACTTTTCACGTGATTATGCGCTTTATATAGCCGCCAACTAAGGATACATGGGGATAAATATAGTTTTGATTTTCCTTATTTTCTTGTTGGTGTTTGATTTGTTTTGATATTCGAAGTTTTTTTTTTAAATAGGTACTAACCTCAATGTTGTCGCAATTTTGAGGTAAAAATCCTGTTAGGAATAGGAAAGTGTTATATAGCATTCAGCGAAGGCATACCTCAAATTTCTATCCCGATTACTTCTCTCCAAACATTATTAACCTGTGCAGAAAACTGAGTCAAATAGGTATGCGTAAACAATAAACGAATGTCATTCGTTTTCGTCCAATTTTTGTCTTTAATCGTAAAATAAAATGAGCTGAACAACTCCTGGTCACTCGTTTGTTACTAGACATTCGTGCTTCGAAAGAGGTTACAGATGCTGTTTACTTGTATAAATTGCACATTGAACGTCTGCTTTTATCAAAACACAATCACAGAAATCTTGAAAGTTTATGAGGATTCAGAGAAAACATTTAGACTAAAGTTAGTGATGATGATAGATTTTATAGTAAAACTTTACATACATACATACAGAACTTCACGCCTGTATCCCTAATGGGGTAGGCAGAACACCAGAGGCTATAAAACCATCTGATATCACGTTTGACAAATTTGGGGGTATTATTATGATGGAGAGATACTTTTCCAGTGACAGGAGGTCAGCCTATCGCCCACAAAAACGCCAATAAAACCTCCGTCCATTAACTGATTTTTACAGTATGCCCGGGAAGAGAAGCAGCTGGCAAATTCTATGTTTTTTTCTCGCAGTCCAGCTTGGAAGCAAAACTTTATTTACGAGTTTCATATTCGCTTATTAAAGCTGATGCTATCTTCTAAGTGCCATAAGTTATTTTTATTACCACGATTAAGTCTCATTACAACAATTCTTTAAATATATGGATAAAACTTAGCCGCTAGAAGTATTACGTATATCATGTATACATTTTTGGATATCTTTATCAAGTCAACGCAATGAACATTACCTTGGACTTACATTCTTTAACGCTGAAATAAATAATTAAGTATATAACTATCTGTGAAGACGTATTAATGGCTTTTTGTTGTTATATGTATATTTTCATGAGTCTTTTACTGTTGTAGATCTTCACAAAATAAATAAACAAATATGAAATGAACTTTCACACCCGTTATCTTAACACAAGGTCTTAAACTGAATCTAAAACAATATGGAGTAGGTAAATGTCAGAAACATTAATTTATACTCAAGAGTTTACAAAGTCTTAGCAGTAAACTAAACGGTGCAACTTTTTCTTAGAAAACGGAAGCCGACCAGACGGCTTAACTAAAATTTAATTGGAATATCCAATCTTTAGGATGGGCTTCGTTGCCTCAGGGCGTGGATCTCTATGGTACGGCGCCGTATGCCGTGCCGTTCTACGGCGCCGTTGCCGTGAAACAGCACGTCTTACGGCACGCCGTGCCATGGCACTGCGTGTCGCCGCAGCTTTCCACGGCGTCGTGCACACCGCAGCGCTCAGCGCTTCATATTAGTTCTTAAAGTTATCTCCATCATCATGTGCCATACGGTGCAAATCAATGTTTTTCTATAATGAACCATGATGGAGATAATTTAAAGAGCTTATATGAAGCATTGAGCGGTGCGAAGTCCACGACGCCATGGAAAGTTGCGGCGACGCGCCGTGCGCGTTCGCGGCGTGCTGTACGCCGTGGCACTCCTGATTATTGCAATAAAATAATTTTTTTTAAATATGTTGCAAAGGTTTAAAAATTATTAGGGTTGCGTTTCATGAATAAATTAAAAACTGTAATTCAAACGAAATCACGTCCAGCGATGAAGATTCTGTTAACCAAAAAGTCATGACGTGACATTTCACAAGATGGCGGTTAATTCTAATTTCTGCCACGCGCCAAAATATTCTTGTCGGACTATATGAACTTAACTCTAAAAGAAATAACTAAAGTAATGCCGTATCAGGCTCTTACTCAAATATCAAAAATACTATATCAAACCTAGAGCGAAATTATTATTAAGAAACCTACGTCCCAGACAACCTTCCATTTTGTCAACAAATACATAAATAGGCTTTATTTTTAAACTTCAATTAGTCTGCTGCTACCAAACTTTAATGGAATAGATAGAATTGGATAAATGTTAGGGTTCTTGTATATTTTTCACATTTAATTTAGGTAATACTTATATGCCTTGCATAAGTAAAACGCTAATGTATGTGTTAATGACTTTTCTTTTATGGTAATAGTACCTAATCCTGGCAAAGTTGCTTGGCAGAAATCGCTCTTCAGCAATAAGGCCGCCTTTTGTTTGATTTTATTTTATTGTCATCTTTTCTATTTAAATAGTGAGTGTTACTATGTTGGTGTATCATCATCACATCATCACAACTCTTTGTAATGAGCCCACTGCAGGGCTATGAGTCTCTCCCCTGGGTGACGAGGAGGTATAGGCCATAATTCACCAAGCTGGCCCAGTGCTGGGTGGTGGATGTCAGAATTTTCAGGGCGCCGAAAATGGCTTCTGACAAACCCTAACGACTACTGTATACAAGTATACAGCACCCGGGACCGACTGCTTAACGTGCCCTCTGAAGCACGGAAGTCGCCGTGAGAAATTAATGGTCGGCGGTCACCCATCCAAGCACCGGCCGCGCCGAACGTTGCTTGACCTGTGATATCGTTTGATACACACAGTAACCACGGCGCCACAACGCAACGACTTCGATTATTGATGCCTTGCCGACCCCAAGGTAATGCATTGCTAGGCTACACCACGGATATAACAATAAGAACCACTTGTCCACAACTTCACCTGGGCTAAGTTCATAAATAAATTGACGGGAGTTGATTTATATAATTATTTATCTTGAACTCACATTCGAAAATAATCAACACTCATTAGAACCGGTGATAAACCAACAGATAAGCGCGTGGATCTTTCTGTGATCCATCTCTACGGCGCCACGTCGCGTCGTGCCACAGCATACTTTTCTATAATGAACCATAATTGAGATACCTTTAAGAGCTAATATGAAGCGCTGAGCGATGCGCTGTGCACGACGACGCCGTGGAAAGTTGCGGCCGTATGCGGTAGAGATGCATAGACGCCAAACTCAAAAGTATTTTTCGTATTCTGCTTTGAAGATAAGTACCTATTTATTTTACGGTTGATTATGCCAATTAGGCAAATAAATTTATAATTATTGTCTCTAGACATCTGCGAGATAGAAATGTTTTGGTAAGCTCTGAATAAAACTCCAGCCAACCTAAATTATTTGAATGAGCCCAATGACAATGTTTATCAAAACACCTAAGTACCTACTCTTAGATAGAACCTTGTTTCTTAACTGACAAGAAAAAATATCACAGTTAGAAACAACGTCCCTTGTTATATGATAAAATATAATGTGTCACCAAAAGCCTGCCTAAAATGAGGTATTTTTATGAATAATGTCTTCATTAGAAACCTTGACACTGAAGTATATTTCTACTGTATGAATATAAGGATCATGTCTTAAAATTAAGTACACACTCGAGACGTCTCGGCACAGAAACTCCACTAAAAGGCTTCTGACGTAAGAATACGCAGCTTGCTCTAATGTAATAAGTGTGTTTAAGTTACACGCTTCTGTTTGACAGAATAAAACTTATTACTTCAATATAGACAACATCATATTTTATTTAAATTTAAATATTCATATCGTTTACTTGCAAATGTTGTGAAAGTCATCATCAAAATGCAAATTGAAATCAAAAACAAAACGCAGTCTTTAAAATAAAGCATTATCAGGTAACAGTTCAAATCAAACTCCTTTCTATGCAAACCTGACACGAGTCTCTCACTCGTGTGGTTCTCAATACTCATCATCATCATCACAACTCCTTGTAATGAGCCCACTGCAGGGCTGAGTCTCTACCTGGGCGACGAGGAGGTATAGGCCATAATCCACCAAGCTGGCCCAGTGCTGGGTGGTCGATGTCAGAATTTTCAGGGTACCGATACGGCTTCTGACAAACCCTAACGACTACTGTATACAAGTATACAGCACCCGGGACCGACTGCTTAACGTGCCCTCCGAAGCACGGAAGTCGTCGTGAGAAATGAATGGTCGGCGGTCACCCATCCAAGTACTGACCGCGCCGAACGTTGCTTAACCTGTGATATCGTATGATACACACACTAACCATAGCTCCACGACGACTTTTCAATACTCAAGCTTATTTATTTGCGGATTGGTTGCATATTATATTTTATTTTTGGTCGCATGCTCTAATGTTCTTTGAGGCTTAGATTTTTATACAATTCGGGAACAAGATTCATTCGGGAACAAGTGACATAATGAATTAAGCTTTCTTAAGTTGAAAGCAGGGTAAGTCCACATACGCATTGATATTTATGTCATTCCATAAACTAAACGATTTCATTGGAGTTCATAATTGTAATTAAGAAAATAGGTATTACTTACCCAAAATTAGTTACTGATCCTATACTTATCCAATTTAAAATTACTTCTAAAACCTAAAATCGCAATTTAAAATTAGTCATTTCAAGCAATGGGAATTAAAATACCTACTAGGGAATGAAATCCCGACTCGAGACCGTCAATTTGAGATTCCGGGGATTACATATTATATTAATCCCGCGAGATCCCTGAATTTTCGGGATCTCGTCTAGTTTAAAAAAATGTAAAATTCGGTCGACTGATGACGCTTAAAACTGATCCTTTCTCCTAGTTTAAATTGAATATTATTTGACAGAACTCAAAACCTTTATTTTTCAATATAACTAACTAAATAATTAACAGTTTTTTTTGGAAATTAAAATAATTAAAACCAAAAAGCATACATAACTCAATTAACAGTTTTTTTTGGAAATTAAAATAATTAAAACCAAAAAGCATAACTCAAAGAGATCATTAAGTAGTTACGGATGATTTTGAAATACTCGTAGTAGAGGATCTGTTTTAAAGAAGCAGGTGGTTATTAGATGAAAAATTAATTATATCAAATTTTAACGTATCAAATAATATATTTGGTTGACTTGGTTGAAAAATTCCTGGTCAATTTATAGCTTGGCCATGATTTTTTAGCTATACCAACAGTGATATACCATTAAACATAGGTACTCGCACTAATCTAATACCTATACGACTACTTTGGCGATGGGGTAAACCTGTAGGTGCGAAGCATTAACGGTTAATTAACCGCATTATATCCTTGTTGCGGTTAAATAACACCGCCAGATGTCGCAAACGGATTAAAATGTGTATCGAAAGTTGCGTTATGAGCCCAAATTAAGTTTCTTAAAGAACTTGTGTTATGGATACTAGATAACTGATATAGGTACTTAAGAAATATATAAACATACATATTGAATAAATACATATTTTTTATTAGAATAAACTTAAATAAACATATAAACATCCATGACTTGACGGCTTATATCTGTGTTCATCACACAAATATCCGCCGCCGCCGGGATTCGAACCCAGGACCTCTGGCATAGAAGGCAATGTATGTTACCGCTACACCAGCCGGTCGTCTAATATAAAATACTTTATTTCTAGAAAAAAAACTTGGCAACCCTACGCACACCACCACCTGCTAAGTATCTATTACATTACGCTTATGTAAACATGCGTTGTGTAATGAATTCTTTAACTTTCGGTTAAGTTTACTCAGTATACAGGGTTGTTTTGTAGGCACTTGCCAAATTTAAATATAACGTACTTTGATATAATACGAATCACCTGCATTTTTATTTTAGTATCGCTCAGTATAAAAAAGTAAAGATATGGCACCTTGATTTGTTTCACGAATAGTCTTTATCGATTAACGCCCTACACACAATACGATACTATGACGCGGCACTTTATTGATTACGTATAACGTTCGGTTCGGTGGTGGTCGTTGCGCCCTGAGGATGCTTCTGGTTGAAGCGAAACACGTGTCGGTGATAGCTTGTGGTGTGGGTTTCCAGGTGTATGTTCATTGCATGTCTTGCTTCTTGCTTGAGGGAGGGAGGGCGGTGAACTTATGCATGAAAATCCTGCATCACTAGTGCAAGTACAAGTCGCGGAATTAGCAAAATAACTTTTTATAGTATTTACGTTTAATAATACTACGAAGACGTAGTACTTACTACAAGATGTTTTGTCGCGCGACAAAACATGTTAACGATATGAGGTTGCAAGGTCACACTTTGAGTTCAGTAGTTATCCATACAAACAGGCAATAAAAAAAGTTACCTACATAAGTTACGTACAATCTTTTCTTCATACTTTTACAGGCTTAGAACCGGTCAAATTCACACACTATTTGGTTTTTTAAATCAGAAAGGCTTCGAGCTTCGTTCTGATAAACGATTCCCTATTTGTAAACATTATCGATAGTTAGCGACGACTCACTGTCTAATAAACACATGCGGCGCAGGTTTCGCGGGCTCTCGCGAACGCAGCTGCGTTACGCACGCTGCGCGTGCACTTCCGCCGAGGATGCGCGAGCGACTGAAGGTCATGGCAACAGACAAGTGTTTCCGGGTTTGCGACAGCGCCGCCGCGGCACCGGCCGCTTTCTTTCACGTGCGGACATGTCGGTATCTTACCTGCTCGATGTAATGGCACTTATTGTCAAGAGGATACGATTGTTTTTTGAAAATTTGGACGTCTGTGATGTAATTCATTCGGCTAAACAAGTTGTACCTCTGCGCGTAGTCTTTATAGTATTCATTCGCAAAGTATGAACATGTTGTGCTTAACATTCTAGTGAATAATATGAATTTCCGTGTAAAAAAATAACTACTTTTTTTTTGCAGAAATGGTTTCTATTAATGATACTTATTACGTAAAAAAAAATGGTAGATGTTGTCAAGTGAACCCTGTATAATTTATATTTACTTTTTAATTTATATTTTTTTCTCTTCATGTATGATCTCAAACACGTCCTGGAATTTCGAAAATGACCCACCAGTCACCTGTATAATTTGATACGTTAAATTTCATATAATTAAAATACTTTTCATCCTATATACAGACGGGTACATACAGGTCATACAAAACCTTGACTAAAAGTCACTTCTTAGAAACCAAAGTGTATTAGGAATTGTATCTGCGAAACGGCATCTGATGTCCGTTGCTGTGGGTACACTGAGAATGCCCTCTCCGACGCAACGCTAGTCGGCAACAGTGTGACTAAGCAATCAAATGAAAAATGTACAATCCAGTCAATTTCGAACGGGACCTCGTCATATCATTCATGCTTCGGGATTGATCTCGAAATATTACCTCAGATCTAGCGAAATCGAGATCCGGCGAGATCGGGCTTGTAAGGATATTCCTTTATTTAATCTCTTATTACTACTAGCTACTTCAATGAAAAAAACAACGTCGTGTTGATGATATGAATGTTTTGTAGATTCAATGGCATAACTTTATCGTAACTCGTATTTTAACTACGGAAAAACTGTGCAACTTTTGAAGTTACGGTTACGGAATATTAACCAGCAGGGCTTGCATGCGACCATCGATTGGACACCATGATTAAGCCCACAGAACCAAAGATGCCATAGTCTTAAAAAATACATACTCTTATTCTAAGAAAATATCGATAAAAGGCCCGATTTATCGTTGTCGATGGTCACATGCTAGCGACGCAGAAAAGATTGTTGGATATTTTACATAACTTCGCAGCTCGCTTGTTTCGTCCTCACCGTCGATTACTATTAGATCAAATGCTATTACCGACTATCGAACCAACTCAATCATGACCCACAACAAGCTCATTTTTTTTTTCCTGCCAAAGAATGACACCCTACTGTGACGCCCCAAAGGGCGACCACAGATAGGCAGACGGTGAATACTCCTAGTACGCACTGGGCCCTGCACGGGAATAAATCCCCGCCGACAATAGCAACCGCTCGCCGACGGACTGCCACCGTATACCCAGCCAGTGTGAGACTTCTACTCACTAAACACCCCTTTCTCCGATCCCTAACTCAAGAGCTATTCCTAGATCGTGTAATGAGCTACAACCCCGTGGGATCCGGGGCGCGCATCAGGCATCCTGACGGATGATCAGTAGTAAGACACTGTAAAGCTCAATGGCAAGTATAGAGAATGACTAGGGCTGGGAGCCCAAAAGGTTGACCAGATCCGCGGTGAACTGGTTAAGGGGGTCTGAGAGAACATCTCTCGGTCTGCGGCAGGAGTGCCGCGTGGGAGGGTTTATAGTATAGGAGACTGTCGCCCTATCAAGATTGTTAGGGTGGGACTCAGCACGTTGGAAGTGACCTGTTGCCAGGACTTTCAAGTTCATTTTGGCAAATCATCTAAATACTACATACATACATACATAACTTCACGCTTGTATCCCTAATGGGGAAAGCAGAACCCAAGAAGCTATAAAACCATCTGAAGTCACGTTTGACACATTTGGAGGTTAAACTATGATGGAGAGAGACTATTGCAGTGATAGGGGGTCAGGCTATCGCCCGCAAAAACGCCAATAAAACCTCGAAATTTGCTTCAAGATAGGTTTCCTTGGTGACGAACTTGTTGTCATTATATTCGACACTGACTTTTAATGAGTACAGAAGTCGTACAGTATCTAAAAGTCATAAGTGCATTATCCGCGATAGACCTTACAATTTAGACAGTTTTAAACGAATTTTCAGCAAAATGGGTCATGATGATTCAGTCGGTTCGAGGGTATATACATAAAATAAACTTTGTAAAACGTTGTGAAAAAAGATACTACTGGAAATGAAAAACAGCGCTTTACTCTTTTAAAGGTTGAAAAATATTTAACAATATTCTTTACAAAGTATTCTTTTCACTCTGCTTCATAAATATTATTGTGTACACATCGCAACGTGCATAAACATATTGGTGTTTTCATTTTGCTGTTGTTGAATTGCTATTATAATTTGAGTATCTTAACAAGCTCTTTAAAAATATAGTCTTGCTCATGTTAATCGATAGCTCAAATGCATAATGCATACGCTTAAATAATGTTTTTAAGTTTTTGTATTTAAAATGTTCAATTATTCTTAAATAGCTGAAAAATGTGATAAATAAAAATTACCCGACCAGGATTCGAACCTGGGATCTCTCGTTTGCCGGACGAGTGCTCTTCCAACTGAGCTACCGGGGCCTGGCGGTACGCCTCGAAATTACTTACCACATTTTTGTTTTTACGTTATATTGCTAACGTAGCTCCATCTTATGGCATAGCATTGCAGCTAAGTCCACCCGAGACCAATTTCTTTACAGAAATTGTGAATCCCAGTTAAAGATAAGCATTGCAATGTTTTAATAATGTTTTTAAGTTTTTGCATTTAAAATATTCAATTATTCTTAAATAACTGAAAAATGTGATAAATAAAAATTACCCGACCAGGATTCGAACCTGAGACCTCTCGTTTGCCGGACGAGTGCTCTTCCAAATGATATTTAAGCATACGCTTTAATTTACGTTAGATACTTGCGTAACATGTAACTGTTTTTATCTAATATATGTATAAAATTCTCGTGTCACAGTTTTCGTTGCCATACTCCTCCGAAAATGGCAAAACAACGTTTGCCGGGTCAGCTAGTTGTTTCTATAAGTATTTGGTGACTAAGAGAGCAATATATTCGCAAATAATCAGCCTATTTTTACCTAATAAGTAAGTTACTATGATATTTCAATTCAATTCAAATTGTTTGTTGAATTCTAAGTTAGTTTTTTGATGCTTTAAGGATGTACTTAGGACGGAACTTCTCGCAAAGCATTGCTTTACACTGCAGTTGGTCGAGTTCGGCCTAGTCTACGTGTAATAATGAAGAAGTATCACAATGATCATCCCACTGCTGGACCTTTCGTCCCTCAGTGACATAATACACCAAGCAAACCCAGTGCTGATTGTTGGATGTCAGAATTTTTGGAGTGCTGGAATGCCTTTGTCGGAACAACAAGACAGCCTCAGTAAAGTATAGGTACAGCGGTTATTTTCACTATGATTTAATGTATTTACGGGATTCTTACCACGATTAGCGATTTTATTTTCGCACGCCCGATATTTCGATGCTGTTACAAGCACCATGGTGAAAATCGTGATAAGAATCCCGTAAATACACTAAATTATAGGTACAGCACCCAGGACCCATAACGTTACGTGCTCACCGAAGCACGTATTATAAACTTTGTACAGTATGTTTGTTTTTTAGTCACGGGACATTTTTTTTTTATACAATAAGTATCATTTATTGAAACAATTTTTTTAGCAGAAATAGGTGTGTATTTTTTTACATGGAAATTAATACAGGGTTAATTTTAATAAGCGCCTTACCTATTGCAGGCAATCTCTCCACAATCCCAACAGCATTTGTTACGACTTTTTACAAATCTTGATAAATATCACAAAAAAAAAAACAAAAACAAACAAATTTTTGCTCCCTCTGTTATTTATTACTCTGTATTTTGCTGCGTACCCCGCACCCCCTCACCCCGTTGCACGTGGCGTGACGGTAGGTGCGAGGCACCAGTGTATACAGAGTAACGATAGTTTAGTGACAATAAATATTTTTTGAATGGCAAAACTTAAGTTTTTTAAATTATTAATTTGATCGTAAAATTATCAGTGGAATTCTGCGTCGTAGTAGCTATGTTTATCAACAGAGACTATTTTGTAAAAAAGTTTTTGGTGCCATATCCTAAATTTTTTAAGCTTTACTGTAGGTACATATAATATACAGAAGAGAAAAATATAACAAACAATAAATATTAATTATTTACTAAGTAAACTTAACCGAAAGTTAAAAATTGATTACGCAACGCATGTTTACACTAGCGTTGGCAGCTATCCCCGTGCCAGGTCACGTGCCGCGATTGACTCAGGTGTATGTAAAGTAAATTGTTACAAAACTTTATTTATTTATAGGGAATTCTAGTGAAAAATTAAGTACCTAATTTTGTTACATAATTATGGCCCGAATCGAGTACGGAGTGCTCCCCTTCAGTATCTAAAATATGTCACCAGTCACCCTGTATAAGCTAGTACGTTTATATCGTATCAAAGAAAATAACATTAAAGAGTTATGTTCACGGTCCGTTGACGACGGGCTGGTGTTGTGGTAACATACACATTGCCTTCTATGCCACAGGTCCTGGGTTCGAATCCCGGCGGCGGCGGTTATTTGTGTGATGAACACAGATATTAGTCGTCAAGTCATGGATGTTTATATGTTTATTTCAGTTTATTCTAATAAAAAATATGTATTTATTCGATATGTATGTTTATATATTTCTTAAGTACTTATATCAGATATCTAGTATCCATAACACAAGTTCTTTAAGAAACTTAATTTGGGCTAGATAATGTTGTGTGAGTGTCAGAAATATTTATTTATTTATATAGTCTCTGACCTGCCAACCTACTTTTTGTTAGGTATGTCAGCAAATGTATAACGATGATATTGCCATTGAAATGCTCCCTGTTTATATCTAAACCTACACGTTTTATACACGTATTATCACCTGCAGACTTGATTTAATTTCTTAGAAACGATATTGGGATTTTCATTCCAAGTGAATGATACTAGTAGTCTATTGAGTAACTTGAGAGGGAAAATATTAAAATCCTTGCAGCTGTTTCTCATATAAGTCAATGATTTGGAATTAACCGAACATGAGCTATTACTTGCACTATATGTTGTTTTAATACATTTCATGAGTTGTCAAAAATGTGACAGGTCAGCTACGAACATTATTTATTTATTTATTTATTCTTCATTGTACACATGGAGTAAGACATAACTTTATTAAAAAATATAATAGATACAGTGCACAATAGGTGGCTTTATCATCTACAGACAATCTCTTCCAGACAACGCTGAACCATTACTCTTACCCATTACTCTTTTCCTGGTGGCTAAAAACAAACCCTGAATGTATATTAGAAACTTAGCAATATTTTCTTTGAATTGTTTCGAGATTTCTCTTCTTTATCCTCACAATGAAATGTTTCATTACTGTTCAATTATATTACTATCGTTCTGATTATTCGATCTTTCGTTGCCACATATCCACTGTTATTGCTTCTATTATCATCCTACAATAATGTGTGATAACTTTGCCACGTATTGTTAATGTATAAAACGTATAAGATACTCGTGTATCGAGATAGCTCCAAGTGAACAAAACGTCTTGACAATGCCTGTGTAACATCCATCAGGATGTCGCGGCTCATTAGCCGAATCTCTTAGGATGTGAACAGATGACTTCTAAAATATAATTATTTTGTTTTCAATAAGTTTTACGCGATATCTCAAAGACTATAATATTAAATATTAAAGTCTTCTTGTTTTAGTATTCGTGAAGATGGAAAATGTCACGCGTTAAACAGATTAAGTTGAAGATTTGTAAAAGCTTAGATTTGGGTTTATTCATGTAAAGCTTCAAGAAATAAATATATCAAAAGTGTAATTTATGTCGCTGTTTTTTGTTTGGCACACTTGTATGAAGCAAAGTTAAAGGTATTCTTCTCTTTCTTATTTTGAGACTACTAGCGCCATCTGTGAGATAACGTAGGAACACTTACAACACAAACTCCACCACTTGACACAGTACCTTTCTGTAGTTTTCTGTTTCAATCAGAAACTATACAAAAAACTGAATATACATAGAGTGGCAAAACTTTGTATGCCTAATTAAAACTTATACTGAAAAAAACTATTATTTTTAAACGTGGTTTCGGATTCGTTGTTTTCTTATGTTAGTAGAGTTTTTGTGTAGTTAAATCTTAACAATCTTGCACCAACAGGGCTTTTATCATAAGTGCATCTAATGTTTATTACATAAAGTTTAAAATTATTTATTGAGGACACTTTTATAATACTCAGGTTTCTAAAAAAAAATTACTTAGCTATATCTTGTAACTTATTATGATACTTACCAAAAAATGAAATGTAAAGCTTGAAAAATTTTATGTTAACCGCAACTTACCTAAGTTATAGATATTGCGTATTTATGAATCTTCATATTTTAAGAGAATGATATAATTCTATAAATATAGATGAACTGTATCATATGGATCACCTAATTTACTGATTATATAATATATTACCTGTTTTTGCTTTCATCTTAAAAGTTACTTTCTACAATTATACTATTCCTATACGATTTCTCCTTCAATGATATTACACGTTCCTTCACAAGTAATTTAAGTTCCTATATGGAAGTAAGTTAGATGACTTACAAATGTTGAATATACTACAAGAAGAACTAACAAGAGGTTTAAAAGTAAAGACGAAGTTATTAAAAGTTATCATGTGTTTAATGTAAGATTTTGGAATATTCCATGCGAAGAGAAAGTCTTAGGATAATAAGAAATATGACATAATAGTAAAAGCTATTGACTCTGGACGTTTAGTTATTGAACCCCAAAAACATAGGTTTTAAAACAGTATGGTTTTGTATAGTTTAAGTTAATATACATAATATTAATAAAAATAAATCTTATTTTAGACTTAAGTTTTTTACTGATTGATAAAAACGGTCAAGGGCTAGCTGGATTTCCACACCCACGGTTACGTACACTGTTAAAAATTATGTGATTTTGCATGCAAAAAAAGTACATAAACCTGTAGAATGTCCCGAAAACAGCTGTAAATTTCAATAAATTATGGAAAAGAAAATAATTTTCGGTAATTTTACAGATTTTTAATATTTTTTTTGTAATTATACATAAACGTGTATAATGACAGAACAATTTGTATTTTTACACATGAGCTTGGATTATTACAGAAGCAATACATAAAAAATGTGTAAATATACATTAGAGAGGTATAAAATTGCCGAAATATACGTGAATTTCCATAAATTATAGAAAAAATACACAATTATGTAATGTAAAATTACATCTCTCATGTAAAACTACATCAACATTTAATATTACAGAAATGTTTGGGCAACGAGAGTTGCCCAAGCTTTCATGTAATTTTCACTAAAAAATTTGAACAGTGTACTCATTGCGGTCTTGCTAAATTTCAAGACTCTCAACGGGAAGTATATTTAACCTTTTGATCTCCTTATGAGTGTCAAAATATGCGGCAAAAATTGAGCATAGATGGCCGTATATTTTACATGCATTAGCACACTAGACCTAGTTTTCGTGTTATAGTGCTCTAAATAAATGCAAAATATTTTATACTAATTAGGTTTACAGCTCGATATTTGCACAAGTTTTTGGGAAAACCGATAGAGACGGACAGACAACAGACAAAAATAGACACTAAAGTGATTTTATAAGAGTTCCGTTTTCCTTTTTAATTGACTACGGCGCAGCAAAAAGAAGGGTTATGCTTTTGACCTATATGTACGTATGTATATGTGTATAGATGTTTATCTGTACCCTCACAACTTCTTAACTAGTTATTATAATTAGACAAATGAGGTTTCCTTGGAAGCTTCTTAATTGTCCGCAGGTTACATGACGTCACGTTCAATTGACTACAGCGCCCTCTATGTGGCTTAAAGTAAAAAACTAAAAAAACACTCGATGGTTTCGTGTGGGGTATCTAATGAGAGCTTTATTAGCACAGTTTATTTATTATTAGTCCAACTCCAGATAACGCGTTATCCATTCATTACGACACATCCTGTATATAAAGGCTGAGTTGACTGACTTAGGTATCAACGCACAGCCGAAACTAGAAACCTACCTAGAAACTTGAAATTTGGAACAGAGGTTCTTTTACGATGTAAGTTATATATGTTTTATATGTAAGTTTTTTTAATGATAAATAAATAAATGAATAAATAAGTTAGCATTAAGAAAGTATTTTTAGAAATTCGACCCTTGGGGGGTGAAGCATTTATTGAACTTTCTCATTTCTGCACTTAAAAGTATGAAAATTGGTTTTCAAGTTTTCGATAACAATTAAAAGTGACTTGTGTAGATGAAATGGACAAAATTTACTTTGAAAGTGGTAAAATTGGGGGGCAAAGTTTGTATGGAAATTATCTCATCTCTGGTCTAATCAGAATAATACTAGGTACAAAAGTTCGCGATTGCATTTTAGAATGACCTGTGTGGATGAAATGGACAAAATTTCCTTAAAAAGGGTTAAAATGGGGAGAAAAAGTCATCTTTTACGACACGGTTATCCAGGGGCGGTAGGGTTGTTGTAAGCCGGGCCTACACGGAAAATTACAAATAAAACAGATCTGCGTAGGTAACAATAAGCAAAGAAGAAAAAGCTTTCTACTTAAAGGTGAGAGTTTCTATTGAACTTGCTTATTTCTAGACTTAAAAATATGACTGGACACAATTTAAAATGATTAGTATGGCGAAGTTGGCGTCTATACGTGGGAGGGGATTTTGCATACAAAGTAAACAATTAAAATGTGTGAAATAAGTTTGCTAATAAGTTTACAATTACTTATCAAGTTAGGCATAATACAATTAATAATATGAAAGGGGCGTAATTTTTGTGTGATTATAAATTCTTATTTATCTACTTCGGGTTCTAAAGTAAGATTCCCGCCGGAAGCACATGAAATAATTAATTAAATACTTTTAAAAATTAATGTTAAACAACTTATTAAAAAGACCTTATTTCATTGCATTATAGTCGCTTTATGATTGCTTCTATACATATAAGGGTTCTATTTTTCTATTCCATCTATCTATTCCATTTGGCTACGGAACCCTAAAAATAGATCAACTTTTTATATATCTAGCGACATTTCTAAAACTTACAACCTGCGGGTTGCTTTTAGTTAGGCTTATTTATTATTACTTTAAGATTTATGATTAGTTTATTGATTGATTGAATAAAGAAATAATTAATTAAATGTTATAAATTATGATGTTATATTTATCAAAGATGTTTAAAACTAACGTAGATTTAAGTTGTAAAACTAACAATTGGGCTAAGTTGCCACAATAAAGAGATTTATTATTATTATTATATCTGGGCTCTTTAAAATTATGCAATCAGGTATTGCTGCTGCAATGTATTATTAACGATTTTATGGTTTTAATATTGCAATTAAACAATATTTTGAAAACTTTTTCTAATGCGTAAACCTTCGGGAAGCGGAAGATCTAGATTTGAGTCCTGATCAGGATTTTATTTAGTATTTTAACTCCATGATTATTTTCATTATCTTTGAATGAAGAAACTGCTTGAAAATTTATTAGTATCGAGCTTATTTCTTACTAGCAGTAAGTAAGCAGCTTTACATTGGGATCACAGTGTAGAGTTCAGCGGGCCAGGGATTAACGCACCTTATAAAAAATCGTGAAAAATTACTGAGCGTAGAGGACTATCGGCAGATAGAAAGATAATTTATCAACATCAACCCAAATTCAAGATTTATTGCGGCTCATGTAATAGCCGGTTGCGGTTTGTGGATTTAAAATAACTGTGAGGAAAAGTAGGCAGTTTGCAAATAAATAAGTAAAATGTAAACATTTAATTTGAGTATCAAGTGTTACTAGATATAATAGTGATATAAGAAACTGTATGATTTCTACGTGAAATAAAAAAAAAAAAATAATAACAGTTGTTAAAATTATAATATTTAATTACAGTACAACGGATCAATATCTCAAATAAAAAGTAATAACAAGGCGAAAGGCGTGTTGTTGTAAATATGCAGAATAATAATAACTCTTTATTGTACAACTATAAATATACAGATAATCTAAAGGAAATAAATTTGGGGTTGATTCAATAGGTGGTCTTATCGCTAAAAAAAGCGATCTTTTCGAGACAAACCAAAAAAACTAGTCAAATTTAGTAGTCAATATTTTGTAATAACTACACTTTGTTAATATTAATCCATTATCGTTAATAAATATTAATATTAACATAAGCACTAGATATTTTGAATACAATGACAGATAACATTTGAATGTGTAATGAGGATGAATAAAATTACTGTATTGATTTACTGGCATGGTCTTCGTGGTCCTTCAATCAGAAACGTATACTCCATGTCAATAAGACAGAAAATGCGTTTCTAGCAGTTAAATTAACTTGTACCGACTGATTGCTTCTCTGCCATTCATTAGCAATGAGCTACTTATTAACTTACTCAACAGTTACTTAAATTGATTTAAGAATGTTTATAATTTTTTTTTATATTACTTTATTTTCTACTATTGTTTTACTGGCATAGTCCAGGAAAAACATCAGCTATGTTATATTCCAATATACGAACATTTAGTGGTCCTTCAATGCCCTTCTATCAGAAACGTATACACTCCCTGTCAACGCAACAGAAAATGCGTTGCTGGCAGTTAAATTAACTTGAAATGAGCTACTTATTTATTTACTTAAAAGTTACTTAAATTGGTTTTAGAATGTTTCTATACTTTTTTAAATATTACTTTATTTTCTACTAAGTATATCATTCACTAGCCACCGCGCGCGGTTTTACCCGCGTAACTTTTGATCCCGTGGGAACTTAGGAATAAAATATAGCCTATAACCTTCCTCAAGAGTTGGGCTATCAAATGCTAAAAGAATTTTTCAAATACCACTTATAGTTTCTGAGATTAGCGCGTTCAAACAAACAAAAAACCAAACTCTTCAGCTTTATATATTAGTATAGATTAATTTATTCACGACATTTATTTTAATTATAAATTAATTTTGTAATAGAAAATAAAATATATTCACACAGGTCACACAAATATATATTCATATATGTATAGTTTTATAATAAATGTAGTTTTTAAAAAAAAAAAAAAGATGTTAATTTTATACCTTATTTTATTTATTGATCTGATTTTGTTCTTACTTTTAGTATATTAAGTGTTTATTATAATTTCTACGCTATAATTTTCATGTTCTTTATGGCCTATAATTGTCAAACAAACGATTTTAATTTAATATTTAAAAAAAAATCCTTGTTTCTCACGGCTGTACTTTAGACCACAAATTGAAATTCCACGGTGTCACGAGAGATCGTTCACTGGAAACGTTCCGATATTGCCTTGATCTTGCAACATCTGATATTCGCCTACAGATAATATTACCACTTTAATTACACGCTATTTTAACTCAATATATTTGCCTGGATCAATCAGTATTTAGTATAGTGTAAATAGAATTTCAGTATATTCCTGGAAAAGGGTTAACATTAGACCTAGAATGAGATACGTTGTTGTGAAAGAGAGATCAAAATATAGGAATAATAGCTCTGTAAAACATAAAACTTAAATGAAATTTCTCTAATTGCTATACAGATTGTTAAAGTACGTATAAGGTATAGGGTAACACTTTTTAACCGGATTTATCGCGTATATTTACATTTTAAATTTTGACTCGACGTTTCGGTGTCTTTGCAGACCCCGTGGTCACGAGTCACGAGTCCGGTTAAAAAGTGTTCTATTGAATCGCGAAAAATTAAGACAATATTACGTATAAGGAACTTTGCTGGTTAAGTACACTTAACACATTTCTTTTCATTTTCAAATAACACTAAAAAAACAAATGCAATTTTTAAAAAAATTTTTTTTTTTTTTTATAAGTGACTAAACCCGCGTTTGACCTCAATCTCACCTGATGGTAAGTGACGATGAGGTCGAAGATGAAAGCACACGGGTTTAGGAAGGAACTGGCTCTTTATACAATATTGCCGGAACACATTACCGCCGGAGCGGTAACATTTGGCGGCAGACTTTATATAAAGGGTGGTCGCTAGCCAGGCGGACCCAGAAGGGATCCTACCACCAAGCAAAATTGCAATATTTATATGGCGGTAATGAAAACTGCTTGAGCTGCTGCTTCGGGTGTCGTGTCCATTTTATAGAAATGGTCTTGCTTGGAGATTGAAGATACCTGTTGACGTTTTACTGTCACGACGGCGTCGATCGACGTCGATCAGATTTTTTCTCATAGTAAAAACCATTGATCGACGGTGGATCGATTGGTGTTGTAACACTTTTACACGCTCTAATGTCGCGCAATTCGTACTGGTGCAAACGAGTAAAAAATGCCGCATTTTCCGGTCCATGGCTTTTGTTAGGTAGTCTTTAAGATAACACTTTGTCTAATAAATGTCTTTTTAGGATTGATCTAGAACTTACAGAATTTAAGTCCTAAAACGCAATTTTAGTTATAATTTTTGTGTTACTCTTTACTTTTAGTGCTCATGTATTTAAGTTTCGAATATTTTATTTTTAACGACTTACTTACTTCTTAGTCATAAATAAAAATTGGCGGGAAATCATTTATAATTTTTTTTTATCACACATTTAAGTTCTACGAAGGTACGGAGCAAGATTTGCATAAGATAATTTTAAAAAGCAATGTCTGGTTTAACATTTTGGTTCATGTTTTCTTTTTACACAGCAGACACTCTTTTTTTACACTCCAAGTTACATGAGCTGTGGTTGGAAGTTTTCCTTCATCCACTGTACTCACCAGATCTTGATCCCACAGACTTCCACTTTTTTCAGAATGTGGATGACTTTTTGGCGGGAAAAATATTCAAAACCCGAGAAACTCTTCAAAATGTCTTTGTAGAGTTTGTTGCCTCTCGTCCAATTTAAATAGTTTTTAGAGAATGACTACGTACCTAACACGGACAGTAGCTACGACGGTGATTAATACCGTAAGGGAGACATACCCAAGTTATCCCTATAAGTACCCTTACCACCCTACTATGGCGTGTATACTACTTCCCTAATTTCCTTTTTTTTACTGAAGGAAAACGTGCGATCTCGGCTCCGACCGCCCAAGAGGGAACGGCGGGTATGTGCGGATGATCCGGCAGAAGGAATCTCCTAACCTAACCCCTAAAGCCTCCTGGTGTACTTCTTCCACCAAAATGGAGCTAACGGTACGGTACAGCCTTACCAGCGAGCATCGGCGGATTGTGCTCAGCCTAAGCCGAGTACCCCACATGTAGAAAATTGTTTAGTACACGAGACCATTTCCCCCCACATAGCCCTAATATATTTCTTTGTTCAACGAAACTACGTTGCTAGATTAGGTAATACTATCTTTCCCATTTAATCGCCATGTACACAAGTACTTTTATTCCGAAAAATAAGATAAAATTATTATCATCTCATATCATCAGATAACACTGGGATAACTTCTTTTTGTGTTTGAATACACTTCAAATAATAACCATTATTCATATTATTGCGGTAATCACGCTTCTATGGTTAAAACTTCTAAATATGAACAAGGCACTTGGTACAAAACCATATTTCACCTTAGAATAGCCCAACCGCCTCTAGGTGACCTCTGAGGTCACTGGAGGTCAACTGATTGGTGGAAGGAGCCGGGTCTGTCAGGCTCGCTACCACTCCTCATATAAAATCTACTACCCATGACGCCAAATGACGGAAATCAATGATATTCCGACTTATAAAGCAAATAATTTAGCTGGAGTCACCAAGATGCTTGGATTGCTATTGCATTATTTTTTTCAATATTTACATAAATTAACAAGTTTTTGGTTAGGACAGTCAAAAACTTGGCTCGATCATATTTTCGGAACCATTTATTTTATTAGAAACCTCAGAATAAACGACAGATAAAATCAAATTAATAATTGACGACCACTTTGGCGATGGGGTAAACCTGTCTGCCTCAGACGCCAGTGGTTGCGGGTTCGATCCCCGCACGGAACAAGAAAAAAAAATGTTCCGTGTCTGAGTGTTAATCTATTTACTTATTAATATTCTAGGTTCCCCCCTAGTTCGCTATATGGTATCCCATAACACAAGCTTTGCTTACTTTGGGGCCATGTAGTTGGTGTGATTGTCTGGGGATTTTATTTATTTATTATAAATTATTCATTTATAAACTAAAACTAAATAGTCTGACCTTACAACCATAAACAATTTTTATAAATATAAACATTATTAATTTGACATTCCCCATTGAATTGTGTTAGTGAATATAAAGGGTGTTTGGTACACAGTTGGCCAAATTGAAATCGGGGGCGGATGGGCCTATTCTGAACATATTTACTCAAAGTACTACTAGCCTATTTCTTATAGTTTAGTAAATATGACTGATTTACATAATTTTCAAAAAAAAACCCAAATTTTCACCTTCTAATCTAAATAACTTTTTTTCTTGTATAGGTATCTTCTCAAAATAAATTTTATTCGTGTTTTCGATACAGCCTTATCATAAGTAAATGGGTATTTGATGCAACGATTCCATAAAAAAATGTTATGCATCAAAGTCTCGAGGGCGAGGCAATAAAAAAAATACTTATTTTTTTTAAGCTGCAATAAAAAATAAAAAGTTACGATGAAAATTTTAAAACACGTTTCAAAACTTCTTCGGTTTATCCTTTTTTTAACGATATGCTACACATTATTACAAATCTTTAAAATGACGTCTTTTTTTAAAGTACTCCGATAATTCCGAATTCTCAATAATGCATCATCGCAATAAAATGTATTCCATCGATGTTTTTTATTCTAGATAAAAGGAGACAGAACCTGCTCCATACATTTCTGGGCCACGGTGTTAAAAACTTGACATTTGCTTTTTTTTATTTAAAATATAATCATGTTTCATCGCGAAAATTTTCAAGATAAACCAGTGTTGAGGAATTGAGTTATCCATAATTTTGTCTATAGGTATACACAAAAGTTAAGTGAGCTTAGAATCACTTTCGAAAGCTATTCTTTTTTTTTATTGTTAGTCTTATTGTAGATCTATAAATGAATTATTGTATTTTGAATTATTTAGAGAGTTTATAATTAAAAATAAATTGTAGCACATTTTACTTAGATAGCATACTAGATAAAATAGGACATTATAAGATATTACCTATACTTACTTAGTTATTAATTATAGTTTTAAACATCTAAAGCTCGTCTGCTTAAGGCTGCACGGCGACTAAACGCAATGCCACAATTAATACAGCGATCCATGTCGAAATGCAAATTCAGAAGTCCAATGCCAAAAACCAAAAATCGTTGTGTAATGCGGGTTCTCGGGATCCAGTAGGCAAGCACGTTTCATAGTCGTTTATAGAAGAATCGTGAAGTCCGTATGAATAGCTGAAGTCGTTAAAAATAGAAATAACCATGAAAATACTCAAGCGCAAGGAAAGAAACCAAACAAACAAGTGAACAAATAGATCGATTGACTTACTGAACGAGTCAATTACCATAGTTTCGTTCTTCATTCACTCAGTATTGCCAAACCTTATAAAGAATTTCGCCTATTTTAATTACAAAATAATTATTTAAAATAAAACTAACGCGGTTAGTTTACATTCATTTAACCTTATAATGATTCTCATTTAATATTTCTTTAATTTTACTCAGCGTATTTTCAATTATATTATGAGTTATTCATCCATACTAAAAACCCATGACAGCGATTTCCATATCTTGAATAAACTTGTTTCCCCCTCACTACATTTTTTAGGGGTTTTATGTCTTTTGAATAAGTTAACCCTGTGGCCCAGGCTTACTCAGTTTCCTTTACTACATTGGCACTGTACGGCTATGCTGTTATATGATGATTTATATTTCCTCTTCATAATGTAATAGTATATTATGTAACAAGTGATAACGCTCACGAGTTATATACGACGTTTTTCAACACACTTGTGAGTAAAAGACAGACATACGTGGTCATAAAATAACAAACACACTTGATAACAAAGCTGTGAATTATGATTGAAAAATGGCGCCGAACTTCGCGCATGCGCGTAGGTTTTTTTTTCCGCCAAATGTGTCAATGGCTGTATAGTATATACAGCCTATTTTACATAAAAATATTTAATTTGGAGTGGTAAATCCAAATATTTTAATATTTTGTAACAAATTATTGTAAATTGTGAATAATTTGTTTGATATACAATTTTGTTTAACTAATATAAGGCGTACACATTTAAAAATGTATATGGATTTGAAGTGGTATAAAACCTCTTTGTTGTTTCTGAAAAAATTTAATGTATAAGCCGGATCAATAAAATATGCTCTGTTTACTCGCATTTAATTTGCACAAAGGTACAATTCAACTTTGTAGGATTCATTATATTATGCACTAGGGTATAATATATTATGCACGCGTGACTTATAGCCCAGTTTATAGTTCTAAATTCAATAGCATAACGCTCACTTTACGAGCAAGTGTGTTGAAAAAAATATTTTTATTTCTGACTGTACAATGAAAGTTGAATTTCAAACTTAGAATTCCTGTAAATGTACGAATGCAAAAATGTTGAAAAAAATATTTACTTGTTCCGGGATATAGTGCCCTTTACTATAGGGTACCTACCCGTAAGACACATGGACTGAATACTTTTTTTTTTAACAACTATTACAGTCCTTCGGGGTAGACAGAGATTAGAGAACGCCAATTGCTACAATCCAGACATACCTCTTTTGCTTCCTCCACGTTTTTTATTAGTGAATAAATCCGCGTTTGACCTCAATTTCACCTGATGGTAAGTGGAGATGAGGTCGGAGATGTCAGCACACGGGCCTAGGATGCAACGGTGATTTGTCGTGTCAGATTTTTGCAAAGGACGGTCACCAGCCCAGCGGAAAGTGACTGGATACTATACTCTGGCAAATAATGCAATGCAGTAAACTAACAGATCAGCTGTCTTGTGTTTGTTTTTTTTCATGTCACGGTCAATTTGTACTGTACCTATTTGTATTAATTTGATAATTCTGACTGAAAAAGAGTGCCAAGAGTTTTTTTCCGCCGGCTTTTTTTGTCTCTTGGTCTACTGTAATATCTTATTTAACAACTATCAACAACTAGTTAAAGCCGAAGTATGTGATGACTGACTTCATCAAGTGTTTTGTGAAATTCCTAAGATGAATAAAACTTTTTGATTTTTTTTTTGATTGAAATGTCAAATAGAAAAATAATGATATCAGTTAAAAACTTCGTAGTGTAAGTACTGAATGAGAATGATTGAGTATTTGTCATTAGTATTGCATAAAATTTTAAAGAAATTTATAAATAACTGAATTTGATGTGTGTACTATGTATATCTTTAAAGTAACTTTAAAGAAAATAATTAATTACCAAACATACCTTGTGCTTTAAAATGGTTACAGTAGAAGTAAAAACGACTTTATAACTTTTTCCTTTTTAAATTCCTTTTGCGGTTAAAAATTAAATTTCAAGGATAGTTGCCCGTCGCTAACAGCACCATAAGATAAGATAAATCTTAAAACTGTTTTTAAGTTTTTGCATTTACAATGCTCAATTTTTTTTTATTAATCACATTTTTTCGGTTATTTAAGATAAATCTTTTGAGCCATAATTTTTTTCCATACATACACGATATTATTAAATAAAACACTTTTTAACCGGATTTATCGCGTATATTTACATTTTAAATTTTGCAAAGTCAAAATTTAAAATGTAAACATACGCGATAAATCTTAATCTTAAAGTTAAGACAATATTACGATATTATCACTTATTAAAAAAATATTACATTAATTCACAATTTTTTTTCTTCACGAAAGTGGGCACACTGGAACTGTCATTTTACTGCATTGAATTATTTTCCAGGGTATAGTTATAATCAAGCTTAGTGCTACACTTTTTTAAATTATATACTTGTCGAACAAAAAGACTTAGAAACGCTTAAGTTACCTTATTTTTAATGATCCAGAAATGACTAATGGTTGTTATCACGTTTAATAATTACTTTATAATATGCCATGATAATAATGCTTTCAAGTAGAAACACGTGTGTTATTTATTTATCTTGCCACTTCAGATTTTCCTCTTCTGTGAATTAAACCGGCTAAATGCAACACAAAACTAAAATAAATAATAAAATAAAACACTCATACTTGCTTTGAAAACATCTTAAAACGTATTGATTTAATTGAATTTATTTTAAGATTAAAAATCAAAATCGAACTTGACTTAAAAATTTCCTAAAAACAAATGCATACTTTTAAAACCAAAATTTCTTCATTAATTATCATAAAAACTGAATAAAGAGCCCTATTAAGTTTTGAGTAGTTAATGTGTTTTATTTTGCACTTTTTTATTTCTGCGAATTTGTGCGAGATCACATCTAAAGTATGACCTATCATCCGAAACACGATTCATAACCCTTGTGCATACCTTTTATGTAACTACATAGGCACAAAACTATAAACTATATACTATTTTAAATATATCATGAAAGTTAATTTATGCATACATACATAACGTCACGCCTGTATTCCTAATGGGGTAGGCAGAACACCAGAGGTTACAAGACCATCTGATGTCACGTTTGACAAATTTGGAGGTATTATAAAGATAAAGAGAGAGACTATTGTAGTGACAGGGGGTCAGCCTATCGCCCACAAAAACGCCTTTAAAACATCTTCAGTTAATTAATTAATGATTGGCGATATAATGGGTAATATCTAGTCGAATTGACGTCCTCCTTTTTGACGTCGGTAGAAAAAGTCAAGGTTAAATACAACTTCATTATGGTATATAAATAAGATAAAAGTGTTTACTTATACTATAAGCACATACTTATGGACTTATTATAAAACAAAACAAATATTTAAAAGCGTTGTTTGTTGAATAAAAACAACATAAACCATGGCTGCAATAAGATAATATAGTATATTTAATAAAATCTCGTCGTATTATAATCATAGACGAGCTCCATGATATCCACAGCGTGGTCTAAGACATTTCTCCGCAGATCGTGAGGTTGCAGGTTCGATTCCCGCACGGAACACAAAAAATACGTGTCCGTGTCTGGGTGATTATCTTTTTATGTATTTTTATTCCAGGTTCAATGTCAGGTCACCGCGTGGTATTCCACATCACAAGAAATGCTTACTTTAAAAATTACCGAGTTTTGTCATTTTCAATTTTATCTCGAAGTTTTGGTGTCCGCGTTGTCTGGGTTAAAATTAAATAAAATAAAATATATTTTATTCGATATAATTAATTTTGAAAATCTATAGCCATAATACATTATCCTGATTACCTACTGTTACAACCTGAACATAATTATTCTGCGGTTCAATGAACGTAAAACTGAAATTCAAACGATTTAATACAAGTACTTTGATAGACATAAATAATCAGAAACAAAATGATCAACGAATGCAAAGCATAAAAAACCGACTTCACGTCGATTCATAACTGTCCGAAATATCGTGTAACAAAGACAAAAAATACATACACAGGAATTGAAAACCTCCTCCTTTGTTGGAAGTCGGTTGAAAATAAGAAAGATAAAAAAGCATCATGTTGTACATAAAGTTGATTTTCTGTGCTAAAAAAATTGCTTATTTTGATAAAATCGTTTGATAAAGACATTAAACAAGGTATAAGTATTAGTTGTTCGTAGTTCCGGCGTGCGCGTGCGACGTATCTGACGCTTATTTTGAATCGTTTATTAAGTTTTGTTTATAATAATCATTATTTCGATAACTTCATAGGTAATAATTCTTCATTAATGAACAAAGGTAAGTCAACAGTCGGCCATTTTTAATTTATACCCTTTAGACAAATGCAAGGTGAAAGTTAAAAAAACGAAATTTTGTGAATCAAGAAAATCCAAATAATTTCATTTATCAATGTTTTTCGTGTATTACACTTTTGGAAAGAATATAAACGTGTTAAAAAAATCTCTGTATCACTTTTGATTGTTTTTCGCGCGAAAAATAATCCGTCTAAAATATTTCTAATTAGATTAGGGGTATCGTCAAAAGCTTTCAATATTAAAATTCAACTGTCCAATTGCCTAATTGTCAAGTTATCTTTTTAAAAACAAAAATCCATACTGTTTACTAACACCTGGGCCCGGAGATATTATCTGATTCTTTTTGTGACATTACTTACTTCATTAAAAAAAAACATATAACTTTTTTTTTTTGCCCAGCCTTCTTTATTTGTTCTTTTCGTAGTATCCATGGCAAAAGCTAATAAAGAAACTCTATTTGGGCTAGGTAATGTAATGTGAATGTTGGAAATATTTATTATTAAGTACGTTTGAAGCGCTCATCCAATATTGGAAAGGCTGTGCTTTGCCAACCTACAGCAGAATTGACAATTGACAGTGAGGTTTAGTACAAAAAACTGGTCACTGATTACTTCTAAGTTGATTCTGGACAAACTAGATAATATTCCAAATTATAGACTCGAGTATCACAATTCTAGCGTGACACCCTTAAATTACAATACAGGTTGAGCGTAAAGGTTTTTTTTAATATTTTAGGCACCTAATTTATTTTTTCAAAGTAAGAATTCATAGTCTTTAATTGTTTTTTGAACTTTTAAATTTAGTCAATTAAAAATGATAAATGCAAGAATTGGGTCTAGAAATTTGTTTTTTATAAAATACTCTTACAGTAGATACAAAATATTCGTATTAAAGATATTAAGTATCGGTTAACCAGAACCACTAAATTACCTTGTCACTAGTAGGCCTAAACATCATTATAGTTTTTTTTTATAGTTCCGAAGCACAGAAGTTGCTGATGGTATCGACCGAGCTGAAAATTACTTAACTCTCCTTAACTTAAAGAGCAGCCATTAATGACGACTAAAAATACTTGAAACACCTATTTTTCTTTTCAGATGTTCTTGATCATACTGTGGTCATTGGCCATTTGCTTGAGCCTCTATCTCTACTTCAGTAATCTCTTTTCATACTTTAGTCGGCATGAAATCAAAAGCCTCCCACCTTTGCCACTGGTGGGCAACATGGCCAGGCCGATTCTACAAATAGAGCACTATACAGAGAGTATTGATAGATTATACAAAAGCTTTCCAGAAGAAAGGTAAATCAAACTTTATTACAACCGACATATAGATTATTATCGTCGGTATTTAGATTGGCAAAGAATAGTAAGGCTAGACAAGTATTTCAATAGATGGGACTCATCCTAGATCCATTCATGTCCACTTCCTTTTATTTTAAGAAAAAAGTTAAATGTGTTTAGCCACCAACAAAAGACACCATCAAAAAGTTATTAAATAAAACAATTCTTTAATCGGATTTATCGCGTTTAATTTCATTAAAATCCGGTTAAAAAAATTGTTTTACTATTATGAAAAACTTAATTTGTATTTAGAATACGCACGTAATCATTTGTAAATACCTATATTCAACCATACAAATAAAGAGACTTAAAGATCCACGATAGTTATACAAATACACAAGTTATACTCAACATTGTAAGCAAACGTGGTTTTTATACGATTATATTATAAGTACCTCAGTAAAGGCTGTATTTATTCAAAAGTACATTAAGATATTGTTGTATTTTAAAGCCTCTATTATATTGAAGAAGGTCCAGTGCGAGATCAACACATGCTACTCAGTAATGCTTAGATGAGTCTATTTATATTCATATAGGAATGATTTTTATGCAAACGAGGTATTATGATAAATTAATTTCCTGTAGGTATGGCGTAACGTTTGTTTTTATTTACATTGGTGACTATGTATACAAACTCAATCCTCCACAATCCCACTCCCACATATATATTTACCTACCAGATATACCTACCTAGTTATTTTTTTCCGATGTCGGTTACATGTTTATATATAGGATTAATTTTAATTAGCGCATTACCTCTTGCTGGCAGCTTCTCCACAACAATCCCAACAACATTTGTTCTTTTTTAAATTTAAGTTTTGTCATGATTTATTGCCTCTAATTATTTAATCTCGTATCAAGATTTTTAGTAATTCGTAGAACAAATGTTGTTGGTATTGATTTGGAGAAGCCACCTGCCAGAGGTGATGTGCTAATTAAAATGAACCCTGTATACACTTAGCTTAATTAGACCATACACTTAATACGCAGTACAAATATCTACAGTAATTCAACTTCATACAAACGACCGAAACGCGAGCTATACCTACCTACGCGGCTAAATCTCGGCTTGCGCTTGGCATGCGGACAGTCGCGAGTGTCAGCATACCGAAACAAACAATTGTTGAGCTTTACGTTAATATGCGGATTGTTTAAACTTTAAAATGTAAAAAAAACTTTTCGTGGATCTCAATCGAGGCGCAAGTA
The DNA here is from genome assembly GCA_944452665.1 of Stenoptilia bipunctidactyla. Classification (NCBI taxonomy): domain Eukaryota; kingdom Metazoa; phylum Arthropoda; class Insecta; order Lepidoptera; family Pterophoridae; genus Stenoptilia; species Stenoptilia bipunctidactyla. The sequence goes on from OX101730.1 coordinate 5,075,228, forward strand.
TTTTTTGGTCGCTAATTTATAAGACCGATTTGTTATTCAAACTTAAAATGGTGTTTTGGCTCAAAACGTATTTTTGTTAAACACTTTCTATTCAATTTACTAAGTGCTTTATTTGTTTACATAAAGGCAGTATATTTGCAGTCACGAAACAAAATGGAAGTAAATACAAAGTAGGCACGCTGAAGGACCGCGGCGCTGTAGGCATTTATTTCAAAGATGCAGCCGACTTGAATTACTGTAATATCTGCACTGTGCGTAATAATAATTGTAAGGCTCTTCAATGTTAACTCAATAGTTGCTAACAAAAACTATTTATGATAAAAGTCGAACTAAGCGCTTTGACAGTTCCGACTGGTCAGTCGCTCGTGACCACGGGGTATGCAAAGACACCGAAACGTCGAGTTAAAATTTAATATGTAAATATATGCGTTAAATCCAGTTAAAAAGTGTTTTATTTAACTGCGTCTATTTTCCGTGATTAGTATAGTCATAGTACTTTTAAGCATTGAGTTAAGCTTTCTCGTGGAAGGAGGTATGCCACCTTAGTCTTCAAGTTCACTTACCTTATAGAAGACAATGAAGACGTCATGAAAGACAAACGTCCTTATTTTATAAAAAATATAAATATTTTATAGCTTCTAAGTTTGAAAGTTTTCGAATAAAACCCTTTATTCGTGTCCTTTCATTCTATTGTCCTGAATCCTCCTTAATAACTAAAAAATGTGATAAATAAAAATTACCTGGGACCTCTCATTTGCGGGACGAGTGCTCTTCCACTGAGCTACCGGGGCCTGGCGGTTTAATTAAACATTGCAATGCTTCACTTTAACTGGGATTCACAATTTCTGAAAAGAAATTGATCTCGGGTGGTCTTAGCTGCAAACCTATACCATTAGATGGAGCTACGTTAGCATTATAACGTAAAAACATAAAAATGTGGTAAGTAATTTCGAGGCGTACCGCCAGGCCCCGGTAGCTCAGTGGAAGAGCACTCGTCCGGCAAACGAGAGGTCCCAGGTTCGTATCCTGGTCGGGTAATTTTTATTTATCACATTTTTTCAGTTATTTAGAAATGAACTTATAACTGCAAAAAACTTAAAAACATTACTGAATCCTCCTTTCCTCAGGTTCATTGGCAGATTCAACTTCATCGAGCCTGTGATTATCATCAAGGATATCGAGCTCATAAAGAAGATCACGGTCAAGGACTTCGAGCACTTTTTGGACCACCGGCAGTTTATTGACGAGCACAACGACCCCTTATTTGGAAGAAATGTATTCGCCTTAAATGGTAATATTCTATTTTATTCAAAGATTATATTCTACGCTTATATTCTTTATCTTTGTTTTTCTGATTTGAAAAAGAATAATTAATCTTCTTGACCGATTGAAAAACTCTTTGAACGATAATATCATAAAAAAATCACGGAATAAGTACCTAATCAATGAACTCAAAATAGATAAATAAATAAAATAAAAATAAAATTGGGTAGCTTTGGTTTTTTTAGGCTATCTAATGTTATTTAGGTTAAAATTATTTCAAAATGCTTTAATAGAAAACACAAATTGATGCAAAGCCGTTTTAGCTGCCTTTTAATTAAGTAAATAAAAGAACCTATATAAATTATTTCAAGCAATGGATTCTATAATGTATTGGATTAAACGCACGGGCTTATATAACAATTGGCTCTCTACTGCTGAAAAACGAGTGAAGCACTTAAAAAAAGGTCCACGACCACGCAACTCCATGTGAACATGTTTTCGCGATACACTTTTGCTCTACCACATCATTATCACCTTTGTTTTGATTTAAAGATATCTTTGAGTTGGATAACTTTTTATCTTTTGTTTGAGCAGTCAAATGATAATGTAAATTAACGTCATCACTTCTTGGTTGAACTATAAATATTATTTTCACTCACGTAAATAAATATGAGGGCTTTATTTGTTAGATGCTCTCATGTTATTTAAGAAGCTATGCTCATTGAGAACCCAAAGTCAGGAAGATTATTTTTTATATTGGAGTCATCCAATCAATTTAAGACGAGAGAACATTTTTTTACATTTTTTATTCCTTTTTTCCTTACAATTAGGTATGGCAAAAAACCCTAAAAAACAAACATTTTTATTTTTTTTAAATGTCCATTATCTCCTTATTCCCACGACCTACAGATATGGGACCTATACTATTGTAAACTAGATTCAATTGCCTATGCACCAGATCTAATTCTATTTTAGTTCGCCGTAGGTAAGTGTCCCATACAGAGATGCACAATGTCCTTTTCACCTACTAGCATTTAGACGATTTTCCAATATGAGCTATGAGTTGTGAGTCATGATTCAGTTGGTTCGATAGTAGGCAGATCGGGAAGCCTTTATCTAGCGTCGGATTTGTCATAAATATAAAACAATTAAAATACCTAATAATTATTTCCTTCAAAAATTATATCCTCCATTTCATTCAAAACACTTATTTTATCTTTCAATTGAAGAATTGTATGATAATAACTGCACTTGAACATAACAATACATTTCTCGAACACTATCAGTCTAAGAGCAGACTTTAGTCGTCTTATAACTTTATCAATTCCATTCTTAATAATTAATATATAATTTTGATGATTTTAATACTATCTTGAACATATCAGACAAATAAGTTTTAATGAGCTATCTGATTATTATGATATGATTCTTTGTTTAGATGTTTTAATAGCCCGTCTAAAAATTTTAAGCAAATTGCAGAATTTACTCATTATACACTCTTTAAATCTGACCAGCGCTAAACTATCCCAATGAAAGAATATATTCACTTTAGGTAAGTGTGTGATATACACATTATGATCATCAAAAGTATGGACTTTATAAGAATTGTCAAAAAACAAACACAAGAGTTTACATAACAATTTGCTCTCTATTACTGAAAAACGAGTGAAACACATAAAAATAGTCCATGACTATGCGACTCCATGATTGCGACCATGTTTTCGTGAAACACTTTTCCTCTACGGAATCATTATCACCTTTGTTTCAGTTTAAAGATATCTTTAAACCAAAACAAAGGCTATAAGGATATCTTTTGTTTGAGCATTCACTCAAATGATAATGTAAATTAACGTTACCACTTCATGGTTGAACAATATACCAGCGCAAAACTATAAAAATGAAATAATATATTCACTTTAGGTATATGACATATTATTTCATTTTAACCATACCATACCATAATTTTGACAATCATAATGTGTATGTCATATCTCTCGAGGGGCCGACCCAAGAGAGATATGACATACACATTATGATCGTCAATATTATGGACTTTATACGAATTGGCAAAAATACAAGTCTACCTACCACGACATGAAAGAACAAACACAACACCGCTATTCGTGCATGCTATTGTCATGTCATAGCTTATCCACACACGATATTAACATTATCTGCAACTTACATTTTGTTGTATTGCTTCCTTTCAGGACAAGAATGGAAGGACATGCGATCGACGCTCAGCCCAGCTTTCACCAGCTCCAAAATGCGCGCAATGGTCCCATTCATGATGGAGACTGGCGACCTTATGATCAAAGCCCTTACTAAGAAAATTAAAAACTCTGGAAGTAAGTAAGGTGTTGGTAAATTGATAAGAACTAGACGGTAGGCTGCAAATTGTTGACAACCACCTTGGCGATGGGGTAAACCTGTCTGCCTCAGACGACAGTGGTTGCGGGTCCAATTCCCGCACGGAACATGATTTTTTTTTATCTATTCTATATAGATGTATCTTATATACTAGGTTCTCCCTTAGATCGCTACATGGTACTTTATAACACAAGCTTAACTTACTTTGCGGCCATGTAGTTGGTGTTATTGTCTGGGGATTTTATAATTATTTTTATTTAAATTTAAATAAATTATCTCCAAAAAAACTGCTGCACAATGCGTGGAGAAGGCATCATTTTACATTTATAAGAAAGATCTTATTTATTTAATGCAGTCACACGGCAATTTATCTTCTGGCGGATATTTATGTCGAAAGTGGTAAATGTGTGTGTATATGGAATCTATTCCAAATTTAAATCTGTGCGAAAATAATGTTTCTCCATATTTTCAGGTGATAGCTTAGAACTCGACATGAAAGACCTTTCTACTCGCTACACCAATGACGTCATTGCATCATGTGCCTTCGGCCTCAAATTGGACTCTCATACTGAGGATAAAAACGAATTTTACGAAATGGCTAAAGTTGCTTCCACTTTTAAATTTAGGCAGTTAGTCCTATTTTTCGTATATTCAGCTTTTCCAAGTATAATAAAGGTAGGTACTCAATATTTTTTCAAACCATCATTGTTCTTCTAAGTATTGAAAGCTAAAGACTGAATAAATCTGATGGTAACGGATACACCATATTTTTTTCTATGAGCTTCAATTTAACTCAAGTTGTATGAAAGTGTTATAAGTGCATTCCAATCCCGTAATAATTTATCCAAGGTGTAAAAAATGTCTTTTTTCCTATCCGATCCTTGTTCGTTTTACGATTTGTACATTTTGCGTATCGTAACATTATGAGATTCAACTGTTTGAGAATCCAACTTTTTGAGAATTCAACATTATGTTCCTAAAGAAAAATAAAATGATATTTTTTTGAACAGAATGTGAATAGAGAGTCCTTCTATTTTGATTATAGTGATACAGCAATAATTGTGCCATTATTTCACTTTGAATTTAATTTTTTAAGAAGTGTTGGACGTGATGACTTGTTTTCAAATTAAAGATTATCTTTTTCAGCTGCTTAACATTACAATGTTTTCAAAGTCAACCAAGGATTTCTTCATCAATTTATTTACTAATACAATCAAAGAAAGGGAGGATAAAAATATAAAAAGAGCCGATATGATACACTTACTCATGGAAGCTAAGAAAGGTATAGTTTCCAATTCTCAAATAATTTTTGTTCAGGTTTTTCCGTATCTTGAACTTTGTTTCTATTTTTTTACAGGAAATCTTTCACATGAGAAAATCAATTTTAAAGATGATGATGCCGGCTTTGCTACTGCTGAAGAGTCTGTAGTTGGTAAAAGTAAAGTGAACAGAGGTAAGAAAGAATTCATATTTTTCTCCAAAAAATATAAGTATTTTCTATTTGCTTATACGAAAATGAATGTCCAAGAATCACAAATATCAAAACATCTTTTTTATGTGATAAAGACCTTGATAAAAGTTTCAATCGCAGAATGTTTTTATTTTTATTTTTGCTGTACTGTTTTTCTGACAAACATATTTGTTTTCAATTTTAAGTTTCCCAGACTAGACTACAACATTTTATTGAACCAGTATTTAAATTGTTCAAACAATTAATGTTTCAGAGTGGTCAGACATAGATTTAATAGCGCAGGCAGTCATATTCTTCGTTGCTGGTTTCGACGGTGTGGCTTCAACAATGGCATTCTTGGCGCATGAGTTAGCCATGAACCCCGACGTGCAAGAAAAGCTATACCAGGAGATCATGAAAACAGATGCAGAGAATGGGGGCAGATTCGATTATGATAGTATTCAGCGGATGTCTTACTTGGATATGGTTGTATCAGGTATGTTTCAAAGAAAATTGGTATAAATATTATTTGGTGGCACCAAAACACTTAATTTCTACCGAGTTTATTGGCTTGTTTGCAAAAAACCGTGCAAAATTTTTATCAGAATTATCTCTTTGCGAATATTATGAATCAGGATCGTTAAAATTACAGTATTTGAATCTACACTAAAGTTTAGAATTTGAGTTTCGTTCAATAGTTCAAATATCTGTTGGAATAAAAGCCAACTATATAGTCCTTTTCATAAGGCAGGAGAAACTCTCTCAATGCTGGACTAATGTATTTATGTTGCAATAAACCATGGTATTGAAATCAATATTGTGTTATTTCTAAATAATCTTACAAGTGCTAATTACAATTTCAGAAGTACTACGATTATGGCCCATAGGCGTGATGTTGGACAGAAAGTGTACTAAAGATTATAATTTAGGAAAACCAAATGAGAAGGCTTCTAAAGATTTTATTGTAAGTATTTCGTTTATTTTAGTTTTTCACATTGTTCCTTTCACGAATCAATGTGATGCACATTTCCTTTCTTTTTAATATGATGTAAAGTTCCATGTGTGTTTCATCGCGATGCATTTAACCCTTTAACCGACACGGTCGGATATATCTGACAAATGTTTTCGAGTCTATTTCACCAAGGTCGTATATATACGACTAAACACCACCATTCGTTACATATGCGTTTTTTATTTAGTAACGCTGTATTATATTTTAAAAAATGTTAAAATTTGGTAAATGGTTAATCAAGTAATCACTTACAATTAATTACACTTAAGCCTCTTAATTAGAAAACCTTAAAAATATGTCAGAAGTTAGATAAATTGCTGATTTTGATGTTGAAAATTGCATTGATGTTCAGCGCCATTGTCGGATATATCCAACTATAGGGACGGGATATAACCAAAGATTTACTGATACTAAAATCCACTTAAGTGAAAATTTTTATATTTAAACTTACTATTTCATTCAATTTACTTATTTCAATTTAAGCAATTGTTAGTATAGAAATAAATATGTTTAATTTCTTTGAAAATAAGTATAAAAATGTCTGTGACTGAGTTGATAATTTCCATCCCTAGCGTGCATGTTAAGAAACGAATTTTGCTAGTACACCCAGCGCCACGGTCGGAAATAGACGACCGCGTCTGACGTCATAAACGAGTGCCACCTTGTGGAATTTTCTATTAGTATTATGCTTACGCATTAGTTATTTTGTTCATTTTATCGATAAATGTGATTTAACTACATTAAAAGATGTAAACTTCATAACAGTATAGCGTCATAAAAATATTTATCTCTGGCGTAATATATTGTGCGAAAATCAATAAATCTTTCAAAATCTTTTAAACGATCTTTGTTTCATTTGGTTACCGAAATACGTACTATTAGAAATTTAATATCAAAGTTATTCTTTCTATATATGTGTCTGTTATCTCTTCAAGCTTAAAGAGCTGAAACTATTAATATTGACTTAAGTTTTCGCGATTCATACTATTAAATAAAACACTGATGTCGCTCGTGACCACGGGGTCTGCGAAGACACCGAAACGTCGAGTCAGGGAAGAGCAATTAACAGTCTTGGTGTTTGAATTGCGAGCTTCTCCACCATTGTTTGCCATTCTTGCAAATAGACGTCTGCCATTATTGTTGTGCCATTCGGTAAGAAGTTGTGATATAAAGTTCAACCAGACAGTCACCATTAAATTGTACAAAGGTACTGCTTATTCCTAGCCGTACCTTTCATATATGAATATGCGACTTCTTCAATTTGTTGTGACACATACACCAAAGTCCGCAGTAAGCTCAACCATAGATTGAGTTTTGTCCGTTTCCAGTATCACCTTAATTTCGTTCTAATAAGCTATGGCCTTCAAATCTTTTTTTCCAATTCCTACACAATGTTCATGTTTTGTGGTGTTTGTGCAGCGGTATTTCCATGTACATACTCATATTCCGAAAGTAACTTTGGATTTTATTCATGGCGCCAAAAACTACCACAATTTCACAAAACAAGACACTAATAAAATGTCAGCCATGATTGCTGAGTTTAAAATAAAAACAACATGGTTTTATTTAGAGTCTGGCTAACGAAAGTAGACAGTGGAGGTTTTTGCGAACCTTTTATATGGCAACTTATTCTGGTGTCACTGTTTTCAATCGACGGTTTTGGTAATTGAGATTTTAGATTTTTCATATTTGAAAATGAATAAAATAAAAAAAAAAATTATAGTTTCACAATCAATGTAGGAAACAGCACCCGAAACAGCGATACCTGTGACTCTGGAAATTTAATCCAAATAGAATTGCTGGATTCAGATTTTGATTACAATGAATAAGAATAATTATTGTATTTAATTGTTTTTTTTTTAAGCCTGATTAATACTAGTTGCCTATCATTTTTATTATATACTTCTCATCAAAAAGAAGGACAGTACCAATATGGTTATCTTTTACAATACATATTTTTATAAAAAAAATTATCAAATATCAAGTTTGTTTAATACGTATGTTTCGCCAGATTTTTCATTCTCTACTTTCTTTAGCCAGACTATATTTGAATTTCGAATTGCGCGCCAATCGACAGATATTTCAATCTGGAAATTTTCCGATTGGGTGACACTGTCTGTCTCAAACGCCAGTGGCTGCGGGTCACTGTGGCGGTTCGATTCACGCACAATGCAAATATTCGTGTGCATGTAACATGTTTATTTGCATTGAGCTGTGTGTATTATGTATGAAATACATGTATTTTCCAAACGAAAATGTATAAGTATGTATATCCATTGTCTAATACCTATGACACAAGCTATGAGCTTATTTTAAGGCTACATAGCTCTGTGTAAATACGACATGATGACATGTATCTAAAAAATTAAAAACCAAATTACCAATTATATTTATAGCCATATTATATTAACTCTAAAAATACTCTCTTTTGTTTTAGGTTCGTAAAGAAGCAAGTCTGTCGGTACCCGTGTGGTCAATACACAGAGACCCCAAGTATTTCAAAGATCCCGAGAGGTTTGACCCGGAGAGGTTCTCTGATGAAAACAAACACAACATCAAACCTTACACCTACATACCCTTCGGTTCTGGACCTCGCAACTGCATTGGTTTGTAATAATGTACTTTACCAGTAGCTTAGTTGAGAACAACACGATTAGGGACGATTATTTTTAAGCATTATTACATACTTCTTACGCCTGTATCACATGCGGTTGGCAGAAAACCAGAAGTTATAAAACCATCTGATGTCACGACAAATTTAAAGGCATTATAATGGTGGAGGAAGATTATTGCAGTGACAGGTGGCAACCTATCGTCCACAAAAAACCTCCAATAATACCTACTAATAATAATACTCTCCCTTAACTGACGTTAACAGAATGCCCCGGAAGAGAAGCAGCTGGCACATTCTTTGTTTTTCCTTTGCTCCAAGTCCAGCATGGAAGCATTTTTAAATGTAGAAAAGTTTAGATATCCAAAGAGACAGAAGTAACTTAAAAATAGAATACAAGGTTGACTGAGAGGAAAAACTCCGGTGGGAAAACCACCCTTGACATTAAAAAAATTTGCATCTCATGTTTTCCCTTTATTGCACGATGACTCCTTTATGTACTATTAATTTATTAAACAAATTGAATTAACTTTTGACTTCGGTATTTCATCAAACAAACTTTTTGACATTTCGATAAATGGTTTCCTACTTTAAGCCAGTATTGATGTGGTATTTACTTCGGATCGTTCTTACTTCTTACAAAAAAAAAACATTACTTTGTATTTGAGTCTTTTTATAACCATTCTTTTAAATTGTAATATTTGAACGTCTTCTTAAATTTTACTTTTTTCTGTTGCAGGCTCACGTTTTGCTCTTTGCGAGGTGAAAGTGATGGCGTACCAGCTTCTGAAACACGTGGAATTGTCTCCATCAGCCAAAACCATGACGAAACCCAAACTGGCCGTGGAGAACTTCAACTTGGCTCTTAAAGATGGCCACTGGTGCCGCGTGAAGTTAAGACAGTGATCGTTCATGACAACCAATACTATTTCCTATATTCGCTTTTGGTATTTTAAATTACACAATAGAAATAAATATTTTATACGTTTTTATAACATATGGTTTGTTTTCTTTTTGTTATGTTTATAAAAACCCCAGACAATCAAACCAACTACATTAGCCTCAAAGTAAGCAAAGCCTGTATTATGAAATACCATGTTGCGAACTAGGGGGAAACCTAGAATAAATACAAAGATTAAATAGATAAACGCCCAGACCGGGAACTTTTTTTTTTCTTTATTCGTCAGGGAATTGCACCTGCGACCTCTCGTTTGGCGTCTTGACCACTGCACCACTGGGACTGTCAATTTTGAACATCTATCGGTCTCAATTACAAACATCGCGTTTGTCTTTTGTTATATAAATCGATGTGCAACGACTTCATTCCATGCAACGATGCAACTAAACGTTTTTACGTTTAAAACGCTTATTTAACATTAACATTCGTGGCATCGACATCGTTGGCGAAAAAACGATGTTGATTGAGAAACAACGATGTACATCGATACCAATAACGACCATTTCCAATAAAATAATCAGTAATAAAAATATACTGGGTCACAAATTTTTGCTATTGAAGGAGAGCACTCTGTACTCGATTCTGATCATAATTATATAATAAAAGTAGGCACTTCATTTATATTATCGCCTAGTTTCGGTTAAGTAGAGCGCCATCTTTGTCACTTTATGATGTTTTGTTACTTTTGTCAAACATGAATTATTCGTTATTCGAGCTTGTTACAGAAAAGTTAAAGCCAATTTCGCCCCCAATGACAGATGCAGGTTTGGTGCAGCGGTCGTAGTATTTGGTAGTGCTGCTTCTTGAGTGACTCGTCTTAAGTTCAAACCCTGTGCCATCTCCGAAATGTGTTAAACATTTTTTTTATTTTTTCAATACATTTGCATTGGTTTTAGCTTCTTCTGTGACAATGATTTGGTCGTTTTATAAAATAAATTGTCTTGTATTGTTCTTTTTGTGTGTTTTTAATTGAAATTATTACAGGTATTTTATTTTGGTTTTGATTAGAATAATTTAGTTTATTTAGTTTTAATTTTTTTTTTATTTAATTTTTTTTTTTTGCCTTTGTTACATGATATTTCGGACAATTACGAATTGATTTTAAAAATTGATATTTCGTATGATAGAGGACACTTCATAATTAGGCCCATATAAATTTCATCAAAATAGGTTAGGTACTTCATTGAGAATTTTAAAGTTTTGAAAAAATATGTATGATTTCGGAGAATGTTTACCTACGTTGATGACATTCTCAACTCAGCCAAAATTTTGACGTGAAGGTGGTTGGATGAGCCTACAAAAAGCTAAAGTCCCGCTAGATGGCGCTAGATCCACAAATTTCTGGTTTTTATTTATTTGTGAAATCAGCTTTCCAATTTTCTGACTTTAAAAATGAACCGCGACATCTTTATATGAATATAGAATTACAAAAAAATAATTCACACGATTTATTGTATTGTACTATCCAACTAATTCAATTAAATGTTTCTTTACGTTGTGTAAGGATAACGCATACATGCACAGAAGAAACTCCTATAAGTGCGACAGAGAGCGCAACAGATAGCGTCCTTTTTTCATGTTTTATGGCCTCCTCGTAGCGAGTGTTTGATATTTAGTTTTTTTTATTATTTATTTACGAATCTAGCATATTGGCGTTTTATGCGTGGGCCCAGATTCTAAGCCGCGAGTTCTCAGTTCGAGCACCAAATTTCTTTTTTTTGTTGAGATAAAAAAGATGTCTATAATATAGTATATTTTTACTCGATTTCAAATAAATACAAAAGGAGTCTGCGAAATTCTGGTGTACAATATTTTGTTCCGTCTATGGTATTGGTATAATAAATACCCAGAGTAGTAATCCATGGCGCCAAAGAAAGCAATGTTTGTGTTATGGATTTTCATATTATGAATAGCCAACTAGGCGGGTACCTAAAATTGCAACTGTTCCGAGTGACTCCCGCTTGTGTTCCGGCAATAATTTATAAAGAGCCAGTTCCTTCCTAAACCCGTGTGCTTTCATCTTCGACCTCATCGTTACTTACCATCAGGTGAGGTTGAGGTCAAACGCGGGTTTAGTCACATAAAAAAAAAATACATAGATGTTGACGGACGACATCCGTGGCGCAATGCCTAAAGTGCTAGCTGCAAGATAGTGAGGTCGAGGGTTCGATCACCGCACGGACAAGAATTAAAAATAAATATGTTATGGCTCTGGGTCTTGGATGTGTATTTATGCAGGTAGATTTGTAAAACGCTGGTGAAACTCTACAGGGTGATCAGATATACAGTAGTTACACTGTAACCAAGAAGTTACAGTGGATTTCATTTGTTACGACCTTGGTTGTAGCGAATGTAATCATTTGTAACAAATTCCTAGAAATCCCATGCAGATATTGCGACCGAAGTCGGCCGCCAAAGACACAAAGATTTCTTTTATTTCACAAACATTTCTTATTTTTTGTTTACATACACACAGATGGTCAGCAAATGTGAAGACCTTTACCTTTTGTTCATAGATATCAGCTAATTATGTAGGTAGGGAAGCGTGTACGTTTCGGAGTTATTGTTCAGTTACAAAGAGAATAATGATTTATTGTTTATGCAATTTATGGTTCAGTTACAAAATATTGAATATTTTTCAGTAGGCAATTTTATTTATATTGTAATAAATAAATTAGGTGTTTATGTAGGAAATAGGATAGGAAGCAGGATTATTGCGATTAGAAGTCAAGTCAATGATAAAAATCGAAAGATACACAATAGGTCAAATGGGTTTTTATTTCATGCAAACTTATTCTAGATCGATACATTTAGCTCCCTTTGGTATTCGCCTTAGTATTATTTCTGGCAATATAGAGTTTTTATAAAAGTAAACTAGTTTCTCTAGTTTAGCTCTAACCCTTTTTCTAGATTTCGTTGGGCCGGAATATTTGTGTCTTCTGTAAAGTGCCTTTGAAGTTCCTTCCATTTTATTTATTTTCACAACTAATTGGCGTTTTGTAATCAACGACAAAGTAAATGCACAAGTAATTCGGAAATAAATAAACTACAAATATGAGTAAAGACGCGATGTTGATATTATTTGCAATGAATGAATAATAAAACAAAGTAAGCTATAGAGTGACAAATTGAATGACTCACGTTGAATTGGACGTAGTTTAGCAATAACGATCCATCCCACACTGACTATGTTTTGAGATATTCAAAGTTTAGGAACAAATGATGTTTGTAAATAGACGACAGAATATTATTGTAATTTTAATTGTCAGCTTTTAGGATTGGTTGTTGAATTTTTAAATACAAGCAACATTTTTAGAATTTACTGACTAAAAAATGATTTTTTTGGGTAAAAATGTCTTTGGATCCTAATTCGCTTTGTTCATAGCACTTATTCAGTTTAACTCAAGTGATCCAATGTTTACAAAATATTGAATATTTTTCAGTAGGCAATTTTATTTATATTGTAATAAATAAATTAGGTGTTTATGTAGGAAATAGGATAGGAAGCAGGATTATTGCGATTAGAAGTCAAGTCAATGATAAAAATCGAAAGATACACAATAGGTCAAATGGGTTTTTATTTCATGCAAACTTATTCTAGATCGATACATTTAGCTCCCTTTGGTATTCGCCTTAGTATTATTTCTGGCAATATAGAGTTTTTATAAAAGTAAACTAGTTTCTCTAGTTTAGCTCTAACCCTTTTTCTAGATTTCGTTGGGCCGGAATATTTGTGTCTTCTGTAAAGTGCCTTTGAAGTTCCTTCCATTTTATTTATTTTCACAACTAATTGGCGTTTTGTAATCAACGACAAAGTAAATGCACAAGTAATTCGGAAATAAATAAACTACAAATATGAGTAAAGACGCGATGTTGATATTATTTGCAATGAATGAATAATAAAACAAAGTAAGCTATAGAGTGACAAATTGAATGACTCACGTTGAATTGGACGTAGTTTAGCAATAACGATCCATCCCACACTGACTATGTTTTGAGATATTCAAAGTTTAGGAACAAATGATGTTTGTAAATAGACGACAGAATATTATTGTAATTTTAATTGTCAGCTTTTAGGATTGGTTGTTGAATTTTTAAATACAAGCAACATTTTTAGAATTTACTGACTAAAAAATGATTTTTTTGGGTAAAAATGTCTTTGGATCCTAATTCGCTTTGTTCATAGCACTTATTCAGTTTAACTCAAGTGATCCAATGTTTACAAAATAATTTAATTACAGTTATTTACTAAACAATTCTATATATATTTAATCAAAAATTTTTACTATAGGTTAGGGATTTAAGATGAAACTCAAATAGTTTTTATTATTTATATATTACGATGATTTCCAGCTTGATATAACTCGATCTTGTGAAAGACCTTTTTTGATATAGTTTAACAGTATATATTAACAGAGATAATGTTATTAGGTACTTACATTAAGAATTTATACCTAAAAGCATTAGAATTACGAATGACTACTTATATCTGCTTACAGTAAGCAGGTTTGTTTATAAAAAAAAAAAACAATTATTAAAAATAATCCATATAGCTTGGCTCTTTTTTGATAAATTTTAAAAGAATTAAAGCAAATAAGTTGAATTATCAAAAATGATCCATACAGCTTGGATCTTTTTTGATAAATTGTTAAAGAATAACTGCAACTAAGTTCAGTTACCAAAAATGATCCACACAGTTTGGATCCTTTTTGATAAACTGGAAAGAATAATTATAGAAAATAAGTTCAATTATCAAAAATGATCCATACAGCTTAGATCTTTTTTGTCATTTTGAATCGCAAAAAGCATGAAGTAACATTTTATATTCTAAAAGATCCAAGCGGAATGGATTCTTTTTGATAATAGTTTTTTGTGACTGGCCATATATGTGGGATGGTAGGTATCGTAACAGTTTTTGTAATGTCATATTTTATATTTTTCTTTGGGTGTTTTTACTAAACCATAGCATTATACTCTGTTGCTTGTTCTGCATACTTAGTGGGTTTTTGACTTTTTTTTACCCACGACGGAACGGAGACGGTATATGCGTTTGGGGTGAGAGGGTGTTTGTGCAAACCATGTTACCATTTATCTCCAGAACCACTGATCCGATTTTAATGCGGTTTTCAGTAATCGCTTTGGATTTGCTTGGTGCATGTTCTTAGATAGGTGTAGCGGTAACAACTCACCAGGGGGCGCTGCAGTCAACATTTGTTTGTAAAAGCCAATGTTACCATTTATCTCCAGAACCACTGGTCCGATTTTAATGCGGTTTTCAGTAATCGCTTTGGATTTGATTGGTGCATGTTCTTAGATAGGTGTCGCGGTAACAACTCACCAGGGGGCGCTGCAGTAAACATTTGTTTGTAAAAGCCAATGCTACCGTTTATCTGCAAAACCATTGGTCCGATTTAAATGTTGTTTTCAGTGATCGCTTTGGATTTGATTAGCGCATGTTCTGAAATAGTTGTTACGGTAACAACTCACCAGGGGGCGCTGCAGTAAATATTTGTTTGCGAACCATTGGTCCGATTTGAATGCCGTTTTCAATTATCGCTTTGGATTTGATTGGTATAATGTTCTTAAATAGGTTTAACGGTAACAACTCACAAGGGGGCGCTGCAGTAAATATTTGTTTGCAAACCATTGGTCCGATTTGAATGCCGTTTTCAATTATCGCTTTGGATTTGATTGGTATAATGTTCTTAAATAGTTTTAACGGTAACAACTCATCAGGGGGCGCTGCAGTAAACATTTGTTTGTAATAGCAACCATTAATTCTGCAAAACCATTGGTCCGCTAACCGCATTAAAATCGGACCAGTGGTTTTGAAGAATGGTAACATTGGTTTGCACAAACCATTCTACGTAATATGATATCGAGTTACGTTACAACAAAGCCCCAGCAAGTTGAGCCACCAGCAAAGTTGAGTTGTAAATACTTATTATAATACTTCACTATGTATTTAAATAAACTACATGGGTTTTCCAGCGGTGGTGGTAGGGACATTAGAGGGCTGATGAGGAACGAGGTGTTGTGTAATGCAACGTATGGTACCTATATTATGCTCTTTAAAAAGTTTGAAATAAAAAACAAAATAAAAATTTTGAAAAACCCACGACGCGTCGGTTAAAAAGTAATTGAAAAAGAATAAAATAATTTAAAATCCCCCGACTGAAATGATTTATGTGACGAGAGATAATTAACGTGAAAATCTTTTTTAAAAGTTCACTTGGTCTCACACAGAGTCGGTCATATTATGAACAACATACTATTCGTTTGCATAGCACTTCCCTACGCTTACCTATTCGGTTCTCGAAGATGTAGATGTCGCAATAACATAGGTATTCAACTCCCTAGAATAAGAAGAGCAAGAAAATCCGTCGAGGGCTGCCATCAATATTTTAAATTTCAATATAAAACTACAAAACGAATTCATTAAATGGCAGCCCCAGACGGATTTTCTTGCTCTTCTTATTCTAGGGAGTTGAATACCTATGTTATTGCGACATCTACATCTTCGAGAACCGAATAGGTAAGCGTAGGGAAGTGCTATGCAAACGAATAGTATGTTGTTCATAATATGACCGACTCTGTGTGAGACCAAGTGAACTTTTAAAAAAGATTTTCACGTTAATTATCTCTCGTCACATAAATCATTTCAGTCGGGGGATTTTAAATTATTTTATTCTTTTTCAATTACTTTTTAACCGACGCGTCGTGGGTTTTTCAAAATTTTTATTTTTGTGGGTTGGATCCTTATTGCTTGAATGAGCGAGCGCGAGCGAACAGACAGTAGTAAAGAAAGTAAGAACGGCAACATAGCACACGAGCAACTGTCCCGCCCGCCCGAGCGTTGTCTCTGTCGGTGATTGCATGGAGTGGCAACGTCGCTTATCGTGTTATTTTCACACACACATTCGCATTTTAGATGAAAATTTTCAGTTGATTTATTTGTGATTTCTAAATGAACGTTATGTTTTTTGTTCATCTAGCGACAAATTCAACTAGAAAATAGTTTGTGGAACTCATAATTAAAACTTTAAACCATATCCTGTATCAGTGAATACCAATTGTTTTTTGTATGGAAATCCAACCACCTGAAGTCGGTTTTTTTAATGCTCTGCATTCGTTGTTAAATTATATATTAATATTTTAGTAAATAAGTGCATCACATTAATTGCATTTTTGACACTTTAAGTTGTAGAATCATATGAGCAATTACTTTTATAATTAACTATTACTTCCTTCACCACGGAATACCATCACTACATTATGTTATTTCGGAATTACTCTCCATTTAATTTCACAATAAGAATAGAAAGTGTTTTTTTTTTATTTTAACTTGATATTTTAGTAGGCGATTTAAATATTGAGTAGTCAAGGTTATTCATAACTCTAGGGATACGGTATGCACAGGTACATTGGCCATTGCGGGAACACTGCTGTGTGCGTGTTGACTGAGGCAGCGCGTCGGAAAAAGTGTAGTAAGGTCTCCTTTTTTATTCATAGGGATTTCTGGTGAAAAATAAAATACCTACTTTTATTACATAATTATGATCAGAATCGAGTACAGAGTGCTCATCTTCAGTATTGAAAGTCACCAGTCACCCTGTATAACATAAATTTTGTCTGAAACGGTATAAGATTTTTGACAATGAAAAGTGTAGCTAAAAAAGCACGAAGATTATCACATACCTACATAATTAATATGCGGTTTCCAATTTAACCTGTGATCAATAACAAGTCCCAAGTAGGTATGTGCATCGACTAGTTCTATGTTTGGGCACTTACAGCTAGATTTTTGTATACCTACTTGGTGTACGCAGTCATGACAGTGAGCAGTAAGATGTTTTGTTAAGGGGGTGTTTATATATGGAGAGTGAATGTGCATCAGTTATGTTTTCTTTGAGTTGAGAACAAGCCCCGTATCGTGACACCACTTGCTTAGATTATCGAAGTCCTGTTGCAGGTGAGAGAGGGCTGGGTAGACATCTTGGTCTGTAATCAGAAGGCAAGTATCGTCTGCAAATTCGTAAAGGTTACAGTTAGTGAAAGAGTTTTTGATGTCATTGACATATGTTAGAAAGTGTAATGGCCCGAGCACTGATCCTTGGGCTGCCGTGCCTTCTATTACGCGTTTGGTGTCATCAAACTATTTCCGACTTTCACGGTATAAGTGCGGCTTTGTAGATACTTAGTGCACCATCTTAGCAATGGTCCATGGACTTAAATGTTATCTAGCTTCTTTATTATAGTCTTATGGTTTAAAGTGTCGAAAGCGCGCGAAAAATCAATGAAGAAAGCGAGAACGTTTTTCTTTTCATTTAAATACCTATTTACAAATTGACTCAGTAGGGAAGTTGTACTTTTTCCTTTTGAAAGCCAAACGGATTTTTACTCATTATATTATACATTTGGTAAAAGAAATGCATTTGTTCACAAACAAATTTTACTAAAATCTTGTTGAGCAAGTATAAAAGAGTTATTAGATGGAAGTTCAGGATCGTCAAACTCAAACTCAAAAATTCTTTATTTCGTAAGTATTTAAATACATTTGAAATAAGTCAAACAATTTACAAATTGAACTGAATCTACCACCACTTCGGAAAGTCGATATGTTGAGAAGAAGTGGCAAGAAACTCAACAGCAATCATCTTTTAAAAATAAGAGAAAAAAAATACAACCTACACTGAAAAAATGAGGAGTTAGCAAAGTACCTTTTTGGCTTTGTTAAAAGGATCTTGTTTATTTTTAATCAAGACTCGTGGAAAATGATGGAAGTAAACTTGGTAAATAATATATACGTAAACATGGCTAAATTCACTTGTTTATTAACACCATACTGCTCATTAAATACAAATAACTCAATCTACAAATTTTACAGTTTACAAAATTGTTTAAATTTTAATAAGTTCACTCGATAAGCTTTAACAGAGTAATTCATGTAATATTAACCGTTACCTCTCACGGTTAAACTTAAATAACCAATACTTGACTACTAATAACCACTTAGCTTTGCTAATACAAAAGAACACTCATTAGTATTTAACCGAGTACACTTATTTATTGGTAGCAGGGTGGAGTTAGCTATTTTGTTTGCTATTTAGTTAGTTATTTTTAACAGAGTACTTGTTTAAATATTCATAAGTAAATATTCTGGCTGCCGGTGGAGCCGCCGATGCGCAGATATCCCCTCCACGTTTCGGTCAGCGCTAGAGTTATGTGCGTGCCGCAAACTAACCGTCTTTCGTTCGAACGTTTAATAATTTAATTAAGTGAGTGCGACGACGCATAAAGGAGTGTGTTACCTATAAAACGTAGTTGATTGATTAGGTACCAATATGCTATTGCATTGTGCCTGAACCTACTGTTTATTCCTAAAGACCCTGCCGGCGGCGGCCCCGACAGCGTCGTATTTTTTTTATAGTCAGGTGATTTAATGTAAATGGATGAAGAAGTACAAAATCTGCTGAAAGCCTTGAGTCTGGAAGAATATACAATGTGTTAGGGTTCCGACTTTTGATACTTTACCTACGTGATATAGGTACATCAAATTTCATCGACAAAAGTCACCTTAGGGGGGGGCGCACCCCTCACCCCTCGTGATGGGGGTGATTTAAAAATTTCGTTTCTCTGGTTTGCTTTAAGTTCGTAAAACTATTTTTTTTTCATATTTATTGTGTGTATCTTGTTGAATTACATCTCATTTTAAAGCTTATTAAATTTACCAACTTTTGATACCACATTCACTAAAAAGTCATAAGAAGAAAAGAATTAATTTTAATGACTTAGAAAAAAAATCTCACTTTTTTGTAGTATTTTTTTTAGTTTTTTGTCATTAAAAAAAAAACGAAGCCCTTAACAATGCATTTTTTTCTTCTTAACTAGTACTATTTGAGTTTATCTTTCTAACGATACAGAATACGACAGTTGAACTTCAAAGAAACAGTCCTAACTGCTAAGCTAAAATGACATCAAAATAAAAGACACGAAATTTACAATCTCTTTTTTATTTAGTTTTGCCGATTTTAAGTCAATTTAACAATTGTTCAAAGTGACCACCATTGTTTAATAAACAAGAAGTAGCCCTTAATGCTACTTGTTGTGTAGCTCTTTTAATCATAGCTCTGTCGGCTTTTAATTCATCAGCTGCGGTCATAATTTTTTGCAGCAGCTCTTCTCTTGTTGTAGGCACCTCTAGGTAAACCCGCTGTTTCATGGTCCCCCACAGGAAGAAATCTAGAGGTGTCAAATCAGGGCTACGAGCCGGCCAGGCAATTGTTCCTCCTCTTCCAATCCAGGGGGTGTAGTGTTCATCCACATATGCTCGTACATTCCGGGCAAAATGGGCAGGAGCTCCATCCATTTGCAAATAAAAAGACCGGCGTTCACGTCTGTACTCCAATGGTAGCTCATGTAGGAAATCCCCTCTTAGAAATTCCAAGAATCTCTCACCATTAAGATTGTCTGGTAAGACGATGGGACCTAGCAGCTCATCATCAATAATGCCTGCCCACACGTTGATTGAGAATTCGTGTTGGAACGAGGCGGGCCTCACAGCATGGGGATTTTCATTAAGCCACAAATGATGGTTTCGGTGGTTGGTTATCCCAGCTCTTGTGAATTTGGCTTCATCAGTCCATAATATTCGCCGTACGAAGTTTGCATCATGTCTCACTTTCCTATTAAGCCACGCACAGAACACAAAGCGAGCAGCATAATCTGGTTCAATTAAATTCTGAACTCGACGAAAATGAAACGGCCGTAATCCTTCCCGACGTAGAACTTGCCACACCGACCAATGCGAAATCCCAAGTCTTCTGGCAATATTTCTAGTGCTAAGTCGCGGGTCACTGGCAATCATTTCAATGATTTCTTTCCATGTCTGGTCTCCCCACAACAGCACGTTCATTAGGCGGCTGTCGGATTCCATGAGTGCGCAATCTTGCAAAAACGCTTGCAAAAGTTGGAGCAGAAGGTATGCGCCTTGTAGGGAATCTAATTCGATATTCCCGAACAGCAGCCGCAGCGTTTCCATTGGCGTATCCATAAATAAATACAATGTCGGCCACTTCACTTGGTGAATAATTAACTGCCATAGTATCGAGTAAGTAGTACTTAGCTAAATTCGAAAGTAAAACTTTGTAGCAATCGCAACGAGAAACGAAGGACAACTGATTAGCAAGTAGAAATCCTAACCAGTACCTTAGTATTGTTATCTCATTCACTATTAGACTGAAAGAGATTCATGTTTCGACTCGTACGATGCGCGGGGCGATGTGATTGGTGCGCTCTAGCCTTTCGGCACGGGCCTCGCCCTGATCATCCCTCGCCAACGCAGCGAGCGCAGAGGCAGTCAGGCGAAAACCTGAAGCAACCTGCTACCGCATTGCGCGCGCGCTCTAACTCGCGAGTCTTGATAGTACTTAAATTTTGTAACTAGGACGTATTACCTTAGTAAAATAAACTTTTGATATTTTAATTTCGTGTTTCCTTTTAACTAATTACTGAACCGGGCCTAAATTTTGGCATCGTTAGAAAGATAAACTCAAATAGTACTAGTTAAGAAGAAAAAAATGCATTGTTAAGGGCTTCGTTTTTTTTTAATGACAAAAAACTAAAAAAATACTACAAAAAAGTAAGATTTTTTTTCTAAGTCATTAAAATTAATTCTTTTCTTCTTATGACTTTTTAGTGAATGTGGTATCAAAAGTTGGTAAATTTAATAAGCTTTAAAATGAGATGTAATTCAACAAGATACACACAATAAATATGAAAAAAAAATGGTTTTACGAACTTAAAGCAAACCAGAGAAACGAAATTTTTAAATCACCCCCATCACGAGGGGTGAGGGGTGCGCCCCCCCCTAAGGTGACTTTTGTCGATGAAATTTGATGTATATCACGTAGGTAAAGTATCAAAAGTCGGAACCCTAACACATTGTATAGAAGTGTTCAAAGGTAAGTTCGTTTATGTATTAAATTTTTATCTTATATATTTTATTAAACAGAGACCGTACAATCGCACACCAGTGACCAGTGAACGCGTGATCTTGAGCCAAGGTAGCGCCGCCGTAGAGGGTTTCAATACCTTCTATGTGAGACTAGCTTATACTGGATTATTGCCACTGATATGCGTTGTGTCTTTAATTTACAGCTGACTAGCGGCTTAGCGCGGTTTGACCCGCGTAGCTCTTGATCCCGTGGGAGTTTCTTAGCAAAATATGTTACTTCTGGTTAATGTAGCCATCTAATGGTGAAATAATCTTTGAATCGTTCTAGTAGTTTTTGAGTTTATTCATTACAAACATACAAAAATACAAATCTTTCCTCTTTATAATATTAGTAAAGACTTCAAAAAAGAGGAGGAAAGTAGTTTTTATTAATATACATTTGAACTATACATTTTGTTTATTTGATACATTTGATGATCATTTTTCTTAAATCAGTTATTTAATTACAGAAAATGCAATTACATCTCTATCACTTCCACTACTCCAGGAATGTGACCTAAAGGAGCTATTTCCTAAAATTGGCCATCATGCCATATTCTCAAAAAAATTTGAAATACATAAAAAGACTATGCATCCTATTACCGATGATAAGTAAGTCACTAACAATTCAAAAATTTAATCTGCTTTAATTATCTGTATACTGTTGTCTTAATTAATCCTTCAATTTACAGGCGTGTGATGTTTCAAGCTTTAACTTATCTATGTCTGACTTGCTGACATATCCGGTTGACCCTGATGCACGTCCTCAAGCTTCAAGCTCACCCGCACCCAAGTCACCTATCACAATAACCATTCCATCAGAGAACAAAATTAACATTATCGTATGTATTGTTATATTTCTTCACAGCTATAATTAGGTACTATCTATACATATATCTCTATTTATCATCATTCATACAAGATGTAAAAAGTCAATTAAAAATAAATGAAGAGTATACCACTTTGAATCCTGAAAAAAATCTACTGTTCCATATTTGTTAAAAAAAATTCAAACAGATTTTTCTTATATACAGGGTGTCCCGTAAGTCATGGATCAACGGATCTATTGTACCAAAATAATATAACATATACAACAGTTTACAAGTTAGATGTTACAAAAAGTTGTGTCAAGTTATATAATCTGCAGCCGAACCAGGTTAGATGCCTGTATGTCGGCAGACAGTGCCTCGTTTTTTATAGAAAAATTATTATAAAATAGGTAGAATGAGTAGAAATTATAATTTATTTATTTCTGTTTTTCAGGATTTACCGTTACTTTTAAATAGTACCCTTGAAGGAAGAGGTTTATTAAATTTAGATACACATATTCCGTTGGATAATACGGCAAGAATAAGATTGGTAAGGCTCATCGGAACCTACGTTTTGAGCAATCATCCGTCAAATACAAAAAGGAGTACCATTTATGCAAACACGAAATTATTAGAGTATTCCCACAGGAAAAGGCATCGGTGTACTTCCATAGCAAGATTGTGGAATCTTCACGAGGTTTAATCACCAGGTTGGCAGGAAAGTTGCCTGATCAAATCCTGTGTGCCTACTGTGCCTATGCTGCTGTACTGTGCTAATGCTGACTGTGCCTACTTTGTAATTTGGGTTTAGTATTGTAAACTTTGAGACTGTTCTTTTGTGATTTTCAGATATATGAAAATAAATGGTCAGTGAACAATAACAGTATTTTTTTAGTTTTTTTTTACCCACATTGCAGAGAAAGTCTGCTATGGCTACAGAGTTAAATGACTCGCATTGCAGAGAAAGTCTGTTGTGGCTACCTAGCAAAACGATTGCAGATACCAAGTAGGTTGGCTGTGGCTACAGAGTTAAATGACTCGCATTGCAGAGAAAGTCTGTTGTGGCTACCTAGCAAAACGATTGCAGATACCAAGTAGGTTGGCTGTGGCTACAGAGTTAAGTGACTCGCATTGCAGAGAAAGTCTGTTGTGGCTACCTAGCAAAATAATTGCAGATACCAAGTAGGTTGGCTGTGGCTACAGAGTTAAATGACTAACATTGCAGAGAAAGTCTGTTGTGGCTACCTAGCAAAACGATTGCAGATACCAAGTAGGTTGGCTGTGGCTACAGAGTTAAACGACTCACATTGCAGAGAAAGTCTGTTGTGGCTACCTAGCAAAACGGTTACAACTACCAAGAAGGTTGGCTATAACTATCCAAGAAAGTTTGTCAATATAAACAGTAAAGTTGGCTACGTTTGCAAACATTTTGTTTGTAATAATAATCAAGCTTACTTTGTTATTTCTAAGCAAACAATTTTAACCGATTTACTCGGTTGATTCTGATCAAGTAAGAATAGCAAACATGACTTATTTATTTTTAGCAACAAACTTTGCAGGTTGTATATTGACAAACACGCTTTGTTAAAATCAACCGAAACTTAGTTATTTTTACATGCGAAATTTTTTCAGTGTAGGGGCGTGACTACCCTTCTTGAATATAGGCCTCACACATTAATTTTTAAGTTCCGCCATGATTTTTTTAGCGGATTGATCAAATTGGTTTGCAAAAATGTCTGCAATTCGTTTACAGGATAAATCATATTTTTTTAATCCGTTAAGAACGCCAATTTTTATTTAAAATTTACTACGTTTTACGAGGATTCTTTAAGTTATTCATTATTTATTTTTAAAATATGTATTCCTCCATTTTTCTATTATGTTTTGTACCAAATTCCTTTGTTTAACATATTTCAGCCAGTTATACCTCAAGCTAAATTTATTTATTTAAAAAATTCTATACCTAACCGTGGTTGTCCGAAAAAAATCACTTGCTGACTAGAAAACCACCAATTGTGTAACAATTGCATAATATTCTTTAAGAATATGCTGTTTTATGAAATAATTCTAAAATGATAAATGTTATTTGTGTTCAAGTTTTTTCTAATACTTAAATGGTGCTTGAAAATATTCATAAGATTCCCGAACTTTTTATGATTATTTTTATCACAGAAAATATGGCGATAGCCGGAAAACTAAAGCTTACAATTTTTGTGATGCCATTTTTAACTACACGGCAGAAATGCTTTGTTAAAAAGACTAGAAATTCAGGCATAAGGTTTTATTTTATAAATGAAATTCATAATTTCTGTAGCAACTCATAATTGCGTCAAGGAAGCTTTTTGGCCGAAAGTTCTCAGAAACAGCTTCGATTTAGATAATTACTAGCTGACCCGGCAAACTTTGTTTTGCCACATAAATAAAAAAAAAAAAGATGTTGGCCGATTCTCATAGATACCGGATAAGCACAAAAAAGTTTCATCAAAATCGGTCAAGCCGTTTCGGAGGAGTATGGCAACAAAAACTGTGACACGAGAATTTTATATATTAGATAAGAAAATGTTTCTTTTACAGATAGTGACACTAAATATTTCAACATTGTTTATTTATTAGTAAATCCACAGCACATCTATACATATAATAAAATGGTAGGAAAGTCAAAACTGTACATTGAATATTTTTTTAAAAGAATACTTGGGGTATGATCTACAATCGAAACAGAAACAAAAAATATAGTTTTTAGAATTTTTGTCTGTTTGTCTGTTTGTCTTTCCGGGATAAACTCAAAAAGTACTGCATGGATTTACTTCAAATTTGGCATGAAGATAGTTAAGAAGTCGGGTCAACATATAGGCTACATATTATCACGCTAGCAGTGTTATAATCGTAGGTGCATTTGGTGCTGCATAGCGTTCACGCAGACGACGTCGCGGGCAGCAGCTAGTCGTTCATAAAGGCAATGATTATTCAAAAATAACGTGGGTTTAAAACTGCCAAATATTTTTTTTTGTTTCTTTTTTTGTATTCTATATTGTTCATGATGAAAGAGTATGTTAAATTTGTTGGAAGAATGTAATTATTAGGGTGAGTATCTTTTTGGCTATGAAAAATTAACACTTTTCAAAGTATATTTTATTAATTTAATAATTCTTGATAATAATTATAAAATATAAAAATTAAAAACGAATATTTTATTTAATAAAAAAAATAACAAACAAAAATACGAGTAACCAGGACTTGAACCATTATTAAATCAATCAGCAATCCTGCTTAATCTTGTCTTTTCATCTTAATGATATGGAGGCATATTTTTTCATTTATGGACGATATGTTATCAGATAAAAAATATTTTTTTATTGATCGCAGTATGGTATCATCTGTAAGTAATGACGACACTGACAGACGTCATTATTACTAACAGTCCGACAAGGCTTGTTTGGCGTTTGGATGATGACGTCAGAGGAGCGTGAGGGTGAAATAAGGGTTACCATTCAGTATAATTTCCCTCTTCTTCCCTAATAAGTTGTTTTCTTTTCTGAAAACAACTTCTTCAATCTTATAACTACAATAAGCCACATTTTGTAAATTTTGGCGTATTTCATATCTTAATATTGAATTTAAAAGTACATTAAAGCGGCTACACACGACCCTAAAATCACTGGCAATATCGGGACAGTGGTGGGGAGGACCCTAGATCGTATCATAAATCGTCTCGTGTGTAGGCAAATCCTACCCGATTTTTATCGTCCCTAAATCGTTCCGAGCGAGCTACGAATTTATTTTCAAGTATTTCAAGTAATAGTATTCAAAGAAAAATATTATTATCGGAGGAGATTTCAATATAAATATTTTAAAAAAGGACCCTAAAAGTGACCATTTATTAGAACAAATGTTAGAATATAATTTTAAACAACACATAAAACAGGCAACGCACATAACTCATACATCATCAACATGTATAGATTTAATATTTACCAATTTTAAAACCTTGAATAACAATTTCAAATCTACTGTAGAATCTCTAGGTTTCTCACATCATTCAGCGACAATAATACACATAGAATTAAATAAAGCACCTCTTCAAACTTGGTATACCCAAAAACGCATATTTAATAAAACAAATATTTCACTATTTAAATCTAAATTACAAGAAATAGAATGGAACGACAAATTAACTCAAACAAAAAATATAAATGAAAATTACATGGAATTTCATAAAACAATCATCAACATTTTAAATTCTTGTATACCGAAAAAAACCATTAAAATAAGTAATAAAAACAACAAACACTGGCTCACAACAGGGATTAAACTATCATGCCGAAATAAACGTTTACTAAAAGTTTTCAATTTACGGTTGAATAATGATATTTTGAACAACTACTATAAAAGATATGAAAAAATACTTAAAAAATCAATAAACATAGCTAAAAAACTTCAGTATAAAAAACAAATAAAAAATTCATCAAACAAAACAAAAACAATGTGGAACGTAATAAATGAACGAACGAATAAAAAATCTAAACAAGATACCTCTAATATAAAACTTAACATAAATAATAACACAATCACAGATCCAAAACAAATCGCAACTCTATTTAATTCATACTTTGCAACTATCGGTGAACCTAAACAATGCGACAACTCACAAAAGATAAACCCTAACTCCAAACATTATGAAAACAGCCCATGCTTTAATACTATTGAGAACACAATGTTTCTCCGTCCTGTAGATTGCAAAGAAGTTCATAAAATAATAAGAAATCTAAAAAGTAAAAACAGTTATGGTATTGATCAGCTCCCACCTACTCTATATAAACAATGTGCAGATGAGCTATCTATGCCCCTCACCATTCTTATAAACAAATCCTTTGAAGAAGGAATTTTTCCGTGTCCTTTGAAAACAGCTATTATAAAACCAATCCATAAGAAAAACGAAAAAGATAACCCTAACAATTACCGACCAATTTCCCATTTACCGACGGATTCAAAAATATTCGAAAAAGCAATGTGTGATCGAGTATACAGTTTTTGTGAAAAATACGAAATTTTTAATGACTGCCAAAATGGTTTCCGTAAAAAGCGATCGACTGTGTTAGCCACATACAAATTTATCCAAGAGGCACTAAACACTCTAAATGATGAAAAACACGCAATCGGAATCATGCTTGATATGACTAAAGCCTATGATAAAGTAAAACATCAAACTCTACTTTTAAAATTATATAAAGTTGGCATCCGTGGACAAGCTCATAAATGGTTTACCTCCTACTTAAAAGATAGAGAACAATATGTTGAAATAAAATATTACGACTCCAATAAAAAACAAATAAATCACATACGATCATCTCCAAAAATAATAAACTGGTCTATCCCACAGGGCAGCGTCCTAGGATGTCTGCTATTCCTTTTATATATAAATGAACTTCCCAACATTTTAAAAGAATATTGTGTCTTATTTGCGGATGATGTCTCTGTCCTCGTTTCATCCAACGACAGAAAAACTCTAAATGAAAAGATACTTTTTACTTTAAATACAATAAACACTTGGATAAAAGAACACAGCCTTGAGATAAACTTAGAAAAAACTAAATTAATATCATTTTACCCATACCAACGAAAACCATTAAATATAAACATACAATTTAACAACAAAAACATTGAACTCGTAACTAAATTTACATTGCTTGGCATAGACATTGATTCAAATTTAAATTGGAAAATTCATGTAAATAAAATAAGAAACAAAATCTCAAGTTTCACATACGCTCTTCGAGAAATAAAAAAAACTACTGACCTCGAAACAGCTGTCACTATGTACTATGCATATGCTTACTCATGGTTTAGCTATGGTATTTTACTGTGGGGAAATAGCACTGATTTTAAAACACTATTCATAGCTCAAAAAAAACTTATAAGAATTATAGTAAACGTTAAAAATAGACAAAGCTGTAAACCATATTTTCAAAAATTAAAAATATTAACTCTACCATGTGTATATATACTGGAAATATGCAAGTATGTTCGTTTATATCCAGAACTCTATGAAAAAAGAGAAGATATCAAATCAAAATACACACTTAGACATAAGAATAAAATACAGTTTCCACACTCAAAACTTCAGTTACATTCGGCCAGTCCCCTAGCAATGTCTGCAAAAATTTACAATAAATTACCTAAACACATACAGAATATCACAAACACTAAACATTTTTTAGAAACATTGAAGAAAATATTAATCATGAAAAGCTACTACACTCTAGATGAATTTCTAACCGATAAACTACTAAAATAGATCGGAGAAATATTTTATTTTTAAATTTACTGTATATTAAATTAAACAAAGTACATTATTTATAGTCATGCAAATTCCTCCTCTCTCCCAAAATTGCAGCGCCTAACAAGGCCCTTAATTGTCATTTTATGGTTAATTATTGTTACCATGTATAAAAATGTTTTAAGGCAGCAATAAAGAATTGAGTATTGAGTATTGAGGATTGATTTCTACGCAGTCTGCGCTTGAGTGCCGCGACGATACGATGACGTGCTTGCGGCTATAATTGTTTATTTCGCGCGAAAACATGGCGAAGGAGAAATATCGAGAAGCGTGGATCAAAGCTATCGATCTATTCAACGATTTACCATATTTGTGGGATAAAAAACATAGAAATTGAGGAAGGTCGAACGGCAGAAAATGGAAGAAGTATTAGTACTGGAAGTAAATGAAGTTCGAGAAGGTGATACTGGAGAGTTTATGAAGTTTGAGAAGATGTTATTCGAGGAAGTAATTATTGTCATGGAATTAATGTATTTGAAGAAGTTGTTGATAATGGAGCGGCGTAATAATTCAAGAAGAAAGCACATTACTACAGAAAAGAAAAAAGGAGCTCTTCAAAACACACAAAATCCATTCTTAAAAAGTTTCTAAAATCATCTACTTCTAAATATCTCATCACGTTCATGTGGCTAAGTTCATGACGTTTCATCAACCAGTTTTTAACCCAGGTCTTCCTTTTTCGTCTCTGGTTAGGTGGCACCGTAGTAAGTGCCAAAACAATGCCTATTTTCTGCTGTTTTGTGAGTGTCGGCGGCATCTCGGAACAACGAGCAGTCTGTTGCACGGTCGGTTTCGTACTGACTGGCAGAGACGTGTGTAGAGTAGTAGCCGATTTCATCCCCACTACCGCTGTCCCGATATTGCCAGTGATTTTAGGGTCGTGTGTAGCCGCTTTTATCAAATATAAGTTGTAAAAGTCATGATGTGACATTTTCCAAGACGGTGGCTAGTTCCAATTTTTGCCACGCGCCAAAAGATCCTTGTCGGACTCACTGAAGACAGAATACCTAAAATTTAAATCTTTGCAGAAAACTATCCTTATTTCGTGGTCGGACTATATCTTGTTAAGTTTTAATACATTCTGCTGGCCAACATAAATTTGAGCATCCTGAGGGCTTAAATGAATTTGAAAACATTGTTGCTTAGTTAAAATGATCAGTTTAGATGCTGACAACTATATGAATACGCTGACTGCATAAATCTTTATGAATTCATACATGTGAGATAAACTTGGCTGCTCTATTTGCTTATATGAATTTATCGCTGACTGTACCCCTTGCTTTCTGCAAAAGCGTGCGAATCCCCTCAATGCTTTTGTTGCCCGGGACAGTTGATCCAATTTCCTTAATTGATATCAAGTATTCAGTTGATAAGTAAAAATATTATTAGTATATATTGTGTTTGTATGTATGTATGTTTATTATTGCAAGTATGTATTATAGATATGATGATGTTTGTAAATTTTGCTATTCATAGTTTTTTTTTAAAGTACCTAAAATGCCCCATCTACAATTTTCATTTTCATGTAGTTGGGTTGCCTGGTAGAAATCGCTTCCAAGCGATAAGGCCGCCCTTTATACATAATGTGTTCTTTTATTTGTGTTTTTTTTTTTATATTCTGGGTTTTTTTTGTGTATAATACAGGGTAAATAAATAAATATTAAATAAAAAAACACTTGATTAATTTATTCATTTCTAATCAACATTAATTTGTTTAAAAAATATCTATGTGACACTTTTTTACATTTTGTTGGTACTTATCTAAATCTTAATTAAAATGAAATGGTTTTCGTTAAAATGGAGTGAGCAGAAAAACCAGTTCACTTGCATATGTGATTGTGCTTACCTTTACTTTTGAATTTAGGTGTTTTTATGTGATATTACATGAAAAATAGAATTCACCTATAAATCCTCTATGTTTGTTGATTTTTGTATTTTTCTTGCGCCACATTTTAAAATGCAGGCAGGCATCTTAAACTACAATTTCACCTCACTGCAACTTAGTTCTAATGATATTTCTTGTTCTTTGTTTACGAAATAAATACACAAATGCTTGACAGCGCAACTGCCACATTAAAAAAACAAAGGATTCGGCATTAAAATCGTCACTTTTAAATATATGGGCTTCTCTTTTTAACTCAAGAGTGAAACAGATATATGTGCTCCACATGCATTTAATCTTTATCGAATTACTACCTACCATGTTTTAAAGTAATGTGACATGTAAGCATAGGCTCCGGATAAAAACATAGTTTCTTTTATCTCGAAAAAGTATACAGTGTTCTCTATGATATTCGAAAAGGCAAACTGCACCCGAGTGAAGCCCGTTACAACAGTTAGTCTTTATGAAACTTTACACTCACCTTTTGCAGCTGCACAGTTGTGACACTCGGAATCAATTATAACATCATTTATTTCATCAATTTTACAAGTTACAGTATACAATTTATTGATAATTCTATGTTCGGGTACTATTTTTGCTTTGACCGTACAAATAGTAGAACTCCTGCTTACTTGAACATATCCAACAGCGGTATTTAAATATGAATCACGGGATGACCTGCAACAAATTAATATAGAATTATTGTTTTAAAGCTACCTCGCCAACCAACAATCAAATTATTTAAAGTCGTAAATAAAAGACTAACTTACATAAGCATTTTGGCACCCCGTATTTCAGCTGCACAATGCTTTTTACAAACTCCAAAATCATAACATTTTCAACTTTCGGTAAGTTGCGAGAATCAGCCTTGTCAAAGTTGGGATGATCACTTGCACTCGAAGAACTAGCCATCGATGGATACGTATACTTAGAAAGAAAAGTAAATAATTGAATGTCAGCGAAACACCGTAAAAAACAGGGAGAGATATAGATTATTTATACAAACTACAAAGAAAAGAAACAGAGGAAATAAAGACGAATAAGATTTGATTTAATTGAATCATCTTCTTCTTTAAGTTTAATGGCAACCAGCCGTCGATACTAGGTGACGTGCTATTACTGCCAGTGTCACGTTATGAGATAGACATGGTATTAGAGATGATGTTTAAAATCAATTTGACATGACAGGTTGGGCGCGACGTAGACCGGACATTGAGATACCTACAAAAAACTAGACAACACAATTATTACCATCAAGAACAAATGCTATTATTATACAATTAGTAAGATATACATGTCGGAAAACAAACAAAACGAAAAGAAGCGTTACTCACAAAACATGATAGAATTAATCACTAGACAGTTACTTAGTACCGAGTCTGTGGGCTTGGGTATAACCCTGGCTAAGTCACAACAAAATCTTAATTCGCGAGTCTGTTCCGTCTGTTACTTTACAGTTACAATGCCAACTCAATTAATACCGAGCTACTATCGACCGTCAGTCCAAGATACGACCGCGCACCTAGCCGTCCTAACCGTATCACCAAGTATATAAGTTACTCCATGCTTGCCATCATCCTACTTTTATAACCTATGGCGCTGCAATCGAATGTCAGTCATTCATTGCATTTAGCGCCCTCTTTAACAGTGCTACCAACATACTTCCATTACCATAAAGTCATACTAACATCTTAATATCGCCAACTTATCGTTAGCTCCGACATACATATTATAATACAACAATTCACTAACTACATATTTACAGAGAGATATTAAAATCTCGGATATATTTACAAAGGATTTTAAGGAAAAGGGGATGGCTAGAGGATAGGAGGACCTTCATGCTGGTAGGTCTGGGGAACTGGGGGGGCATGATATCATATAGAGAGGTGGGGTGTAGGAGGCAGTTAAAGAAAATGTGATCCACTGTCCCAGGTTCCAGCCCGCAATCACATAATGGGGAGTCACGTACACCAATTCTATTCGAGAATACTGGGGAACAAACATGCCCCAGCCGTAGCCTGCTGATAATAAAGGTGACTTTTTTACTTAAACGTTTGAAGGGCTAGAACCATGGTTTTGAGGGAATTGTGGGCTGGATGTCACCGTAACATTTCCCCACAACCCTACGGGTCTTGTCCCATTCGGTACTCTAGTTTGATGACAATCGTGACTTAGCCAGCGCTGTGAGATCATGGGAAAATTACCTGTAGTGTTCCAACGATCCGGTATTGACAGGATCTCGGGCGAAACAGTCCACTGCAGAGTTTCCTTGATTGAATCAATGTTTGAAATGTTCTTCTTCTTCTTCTTCTTATTAAATATGGCAATCAGCCGTTGTTATGAGTCAACAGACTATTTTTGCCAGTATCGCGTGGGGGGGGGCGTAGACTATCTTTGACAGCTACCAGCCCTTACTGCTTCTTAAAATTGCTGTATAATATCAGTAGCCGGGAGATTTGAGCTAGCATTATAACCTTATATTGAATTGATGGATGTATTTCAAAAGGCGTTTGAGAATAATGGGCTCTGGGATTGAGAGTAGAGACAACATATTGATTGGTCTAGGGACCTGTCTAGGAAGAAAGGAATACAGGGAGGGTGAGAGGGGTCAGTTAAAAAAGATGTGGTCAGCTGTCCCAGGTTCCAGTCCGCAATCGCACAATGGGGAATTACGAACGCCGATTTTGTTTAGAAAAACAGGGGAGCAGTAATGGCCAAGCCTAAGTCTACAGACAACAGAGGTGGATCGCTTATCTGCAGCTTTAATTAAAAAAAAAAAAGACGTGTGGCACTCGGAGACTGCCGCGGTAAAGCTATTGCATAGTATTTTTTTTTGACTTATGAAATTATAAATATTTATTTATTTTATTAATGTTTGATCTAATATGAAGTCCACAAGTTCCTAGTAGATGGCGCTGATTTTTTATTAAAGCCCGCATGTAAAGTTATGAATGAATCAATCAATCATTTATTTGCATAAAATATGGTACAGATTTAGGACTTAAAATAAAAAAAAATAGGTCATACATATTTTACCTTTTTAGGGCATGCAAAAATAAATTACTATTGTTCAAATTAACAAAAGTCTCAAAGTAGGCACATTCGGCATATTGTGATTTTTCCGTAATTCATTTAAGGTAATTTCCAACAAGTTAGTTTTAGACAAAAGACCCGCAATATTTTGATGAAATATTTTTAGTTGATTTGAGTTGCTATCATTATTATTATTATTTAAATTTACTTTATTTACGAAAAAAATTTAATTCATTATTTTCCAAGTTATTTTTTGTCTTTTTAAGAAAGTAGAACAAAATCGTCCCCTTTTTAATTATATCCTGAGTAGTATTCGGATGAGATTTATAGTTTGCATTTGAATGTCCAATTTTTATGTCTATTTTATTTTCAGTCATTTTTAAAAAGTATTACGGAATTGTTCCCTTTTTAGTTACACCCTGAGTAGTAGTTGAATTATATTTATAATCTGCACTTGAATGTATATTTTTAACCTTTGAATGTTTATTCTTAATATGATACTTAGTAAATGACAAGATTTTTTTTCTATAATCACATTCATCAATTATTAAATTTATTTTCTTACATATAGCAAACTATGTGTAGCAAACGCAGTCTTGTAATCGTACGAATTTACTATTAAAAAAGTGTTTACTTAAATTATGTATCATGTCATTCAACTTATTTTCGTTAAGAAATCTATTTTTAATTACGCTCAGAAGTATAATATTGCAATTAAAATATATTTATTTAAAATTAAACATGTTTCTAACAACACTTTTGTCGGGTTTGTGTCGTGTTCACCTACGCAGATTATTATTTTGTCCTTTTCTTTCTTTGGGTCTTAAGCATCGTCAATATTTCTTCAGTGCTTGCGTAAGGTATAGTAAAAGATATAACTTCATATTTTTCGTAAGGATTATTAAATCTTGATCTTACTAATCTGTTACGAAGACCTTTACATTGCTGTCCACCAATTACAAAGATTCTGTGTTCTTCATGTCTGTTTTTCTTAGATGTCACCAATACATTATCCTCTTCCACTGCCTGGAGATTTTTTTTGTTTTTAGTAGTGAGGACTCCGGTTCCACTCGTAGACAATCCTTGTTACTCTCCTTCAATGGTGATGATAGTGAGTACGATGGTGATGGTGGCAATGATTGTAATTTCTGTACGTTTTCATTGTGTGTATTAGCTATTGTCTGCCGACGACAATTTTTTGTCTTTTTTTGTTTTGTTTCGTAGAGTTTTTAGTTTCAAGCGTTTTGGTGCACATATTTTTGAGTAAGTGCACTTGTCGAGATAATTGACTAACTTCTTTTTTTAAGCCAATGTTTTCAATTATAATATTCTCCATTTCCATGTACGTGCTTTCAAACTGCCTCTGTAAATTAATTATTTCAAGTTTCAAGTCTCCAGTTTGGTCTGCACTTATATCAGTCGATAAATTAAAACTTTTTGAAGCTGTGTCAAGATCAATAGTGTCTAGAGACAAATTGTGATCCAGGGATTCACATGAATGTGTGTGCGTGATGCTAGGCGACTTGGCTGCCGGAGGTTTTAAAGCCTTTTTCCTCCTAGTAGTGATGGTACTTATCTGGCTATTTGATGTACCCAGCTTATTTTTAGCTTTATGTTTTTTTTCTTGGCTTGGAGCACTTCCGTATACATTTAATGCACTGCCATTTTTTTTGCGCTCAGCTATTAAGGTATTATAAAACCTTTGAGTCGAAATATTTTCGCATTCTTTGTGATAAATTAATTTACAATTTGTACATGTCAGGTTTTCATTATTCAATATATTCTTTTTAGATTTGTTAATTTTTTTAATGTCGTTTTTTGGTGTCAACATTTCTGTTTAACTTAGTCAATCAATCAATTTGTTTGTAACTGCCTTTTCTTTTATTTAATCCTCTTAAAACAAAGTAAGTTTCCAATATAAAAAACTTAAAAAAAATTATTTATAATTTTAAAAGGAGAAAAGAAAAACATAAAAAAGAATTCATGTCAATGCGATTATCAGGGCTTGAACTCGTAACTCTTGATCGGGAAAAAATTATCAGTTTTTTTTGTGCTCAGCTGACCTTTGACACATGAGTAGATAAATGGAACAGAGACAAAGCTTCTTAAGAACGTGCAAAATTGTTACCTATTTTGGTAGGGTTGTCACAATAGGTAAAGACAAACTAAACAAAACATTTGTTAAATAGTTTTATTATTCAGTATATAGAATACTGTACAAATTACTTACTCTAATAATTTTCTTTTTATAATTTTTGTTTTTTAATAATTTATTGTTTCTTTTGACGAAGTGGTAAATTCTGAATCTAACATATAGTTTTTTCAAGTACTCTAACGGGAAACACTCACATGGCATATCAAATTTACTATCTTTAATACGTTTAAGTATTTCATTGCCAATATTGACAATATGTATTTCAAGATCGAAATATTCGCGAAACTTTTGCTCGAGCAATTCAACAAATGCGATAAAGTTATCAGGAGGTATAATTAAAAAACCAACCATTAAATAAACAACCATTTTTAATAATAAAATACCACGTTTTTACATTAAAATATTCAAACTTCCAACTAACAAAAAAAACAACGTGCGTCGCGCTGACCCTGAGATTGTACACTAGCTGTGACAGCGTAATCCGGTTTTTACCAGTTTCGCCGCGTACGCGACAAGCGGCCAGTGGTCACGCACACATGCCCCGCGTACGTGTAGTATTACAATCGATTCGTGCGGATGTATGAAGCTTTGTCTCTGTTCCGTTTATCTACTCATGTGCCTTTGAGTCGAAATATTTTCGCATTCTATGTGATAAATTAATTTACAATTTCAGGTTAGATTTTCATTATCTATACTAATATATAAAGCTGAAGAGTTTGTTTATTTGTTTGTTTGAACGCGCTAATCTCAGAAACTACAAGTGGTTATAGGCTATATTTTATCCCGAAATTCCCACGGGATCAAAAGTTACGCGAGTAAAACCGCGCGCGGTGGCTAGTTCAATATATTCTTTTTACATTTGTCAAATTTTTTAATGTCGTATTTTGGTGTCATCATTTCTGTTTAACTTAGTCAATCAATCAATTTGTTTGTAACTGCCTTTTCTTTT
This sequence comes from Stenoptilia bipunctidactyla, assembly GCA_944452665.1. Classification (NCBI taxonomy): domain Eukaryota; kingdom Metazoa; phylum Arthropoda; class Insecta; order Lepidoptera; family Pterophoridae; genus Stenoptilia; species Stenoptilia bipunctidactyla. Next base: position 5,112,055 of record OX101730.1, read on the forward strand.
ATTTAATCCTCTTCGAACAAAGTAAGCTTCCAATATAAAAAACTTTAAAAAAAATGTATTTATAATTTTAAAAGGAGAAAAGAAAACATAAAAAAAAAATCATGCCAATGCGATTATCAGGGCTTGATCTCGTAACTCTTGACCGGGAACCTTTAGACGTTACCACTCGACCACTCATTGATTTACTCAGATTAGCGAAATAAAGGATTTGTTATGAAAGCCAACTATTGTTTATTTATCTGTCAACTCTAAAAATTGTCATGTTGCCTAGAATGGATGCCTCTCGATAGATGGCGCTGATTGTTTATTAAAGCCCGCATAAAAGCGCAGATTTTTTCGTTACGGAATTTCTGGATTCGCTCCCCACGCTCAAGGCCCGCGATAGAATCTATGCAATAGCTTAAAAACCAGGGCTTAGTAGGTATGTTTGGTTGAATCTCACCCTAATGTTTGGCTTTTAGTTTGTGAGATCGGTCCCATGAGGAGCTCCAGGCAACATGTAGCCGTTCACTGGCTAAGAGGCGGAGATCCTGAGCATAGCACATATAGTGATCCAAGGAGCCAATTTGAATGGAGTCTTTGGCGAAGGAGTCGGCAGCTGTGTTACCGGCAATGCACGAATGTCCGGGGATCCAAGCCAGGACAACATTTATCGAGTTATTACTGCAAGAGATGATGGATTTCCTGATTTGGAGGAGGATAGGGAATTTTGAGCCTAGCTTGAACGGGTTGGCCTTCAAAGCAAGGAGACAACTAAAGCAGTCTGAAAGAATAAGGGCATTAGTGATATTATTGTCAATTACATATTTTAGCGCTTCAAGTATAGCAATTGATTCGCTGTTAAAGACCGAGGCTTGCGGAGGGATTTTATAAGATAGGAGCACGGAATATTTTGGTATCCAGACGGCCGAGCCAACAGCGCCTGATGGGGATAGTTTAGAGGCGTCTGTGTATATTTGGGTCCAGTTCGGCCATCTAGCTTCCACTGCTCTGAGGAAAAGAGAGTATGCTTCGGGGCTCTTTTTAGATATTCCGAGGTCTGTCACAATGGGAGGAGAAAATATGAAGGACTCATAAGGCAATAAATAGAGATGATGGGAGAAGGATTGAAAAACCGGGGTGGGGGACACGTTAAGGTTTATGGAGCTAGAAACTAGACGTGGAGGAGTCTTGTGTGTCCAATATGAATTTGAGAGGCAAGATTTAAGGGAGTTAAGTTTAGAGTGGAATGGATGGGATGAAAGATGGGAGAGTTCTAGCTAGGAATCTGTCTGCAAGAAACTGACGCCGGAGGTGCAGCGGAGGTTCTACACATTCAACCTGCATTGCATCCACTGAAATGTTGGTTTGTCTGTTCCATGGTAGGTAGTAATAGACAGGAGATGCCCTTAGAATGAAAACCATGAAACACTTGACAGTTGCTAAAAAATGGCTGCTGAAGAGTTGAGCCCTAATTAAAATTACATGTCGATATCGATAATGTTTTCGTAGTCATTGTGTACATACAACGTGTCCAAAAATTCAACGATAAGCTGGCACCAGGTACGTAGTCATAACTACTCGAAAAAAAAAATCTTCCTTTTTTCCTATGTGTACATTTTTTTGAATTTTATAGTTTTTTTTTGTTATCGTTAGCCTGAGTAGTATAGCTTTCCTTTAAAACCTTTAAAAGTTCCAGAAAACTAATAGTTTTTGTACTACAGTTAATCAAAAAAATTTTGAAAGTTGTTTCATTTCCACTCACTTTCGCTCACTGTGGTGTAAAAAAAATGTATGAAACCTACTGCGGCAGATTTTTTTAAAAATTAGCGCCACTTTTCCCAATTATAAAATGGTATAAAACATAAACGAATATTGGAGTTAAAAATGTACTATACTATTTTCAAGTGGTGACATAATTTACATTTACCTGCTCGGTGCCATTTGCCATGAACAAAGAAAAGGGTTTTTGTTGCTGTTCTCAGAATTTAAAAGGTACCCCTGCGTAAGTAGTTAAGAGTGAGATAGATCGGGGTTACTGGTCGTTAGAGAGAGATAGTAAAAGACTAAAAAAAGATGACTTAAAAGAGGTATGATATGATACGCGATAGCAGCCTCGATTTTTGAGTCGTGGATTATCTAGTCTTTACTACCTATTCAGCTATGGCCGCAAATTAGTGCTTACATCAGATGTTTCAAATTTAAATAAAATAATATTACTTGTATTTTTACATTTTTATTACACAAAAATACATTATAATAAATGTTCAAATTGCTTGCCACCACTATCAAATACAGGCTCGACATCGCCTTAAAAATGATCGTTTTATGCGTCGCGCGTGTCTTTTATTATTTATTTCGTTTGCAGCTTCCTGAATACTTTCGCGGAGTTCATTTAGTGTCTCAATAGGTTGGGAATACACCTTGTCCTTGAGACAACCCCAATAAAAGAAATCCAGGGGATTTAGGTCAGGTGAACGGGGTGGCCATAAGATAGGGCCAAGTCTCCCAATCCAACGCTCTGGGTAATTTTGGTCAAGGTATTCTCGAACAGGACGGGCATAGTGAGCTGGACAGCCATCGTTTTGAAACCACATGTTTTGTAAATCCCTTAGTGGCGTATCTTCTAATAATTCAGGTAATTCATCCCGTAAAAAAGTTAAATATCTATTGCCATCTAAGTTTCCATTGATTTCAAATAGACCAATTACTTTCCCGTTTAATATGCCCGTCCACAGGTTGACTTTAAACTGGTATTGGGATTTATCTTCCCTCATCAGGTGAGGATTTTCTATGCTCCAACTATGTAAATTATGTAAATTCAAATAGCCATCCTTCTTACAGGTAGTCTCGTCGAACCATAAAATCTTATCCAGGAATTCCGCATCTTCTCTGTGTTTTTGGAGCATCTGACGGCAAAATGCAACACGCAGTGGATAGACTCTTGCTAATAATGTCTTGTACATGTCTTGTACACGCCTGTAGTGATATGGATGAAACCCTTGGCGTTTTAAAATTAAATGTGCAGTGCTTTTGGGAATTCCCGTAGCTGCTTCTATGGTACGCACGGATGTAGCGTGGGATTCTTTTCTGTGAAGCAACGCTCCAAACAGTAGTAATAGTTGGAGACTGAAAATGAAAACAAAGTTTGTATTAATAAATAGCAATTCTCCAAAAATTAAATTTTCTTTTAATTATCATCATGCAAAAGTGATATCCTTCGATGACTTTGTAATTTTAACAATATTTAAAAAAATTCAAAGAGGTACAAAGTAACAATTCTTTACAAAACACTTACTGATAAGTAAAGTGAGGGCACTGCATCATCTTTTAGCCTGATGACTCCAAGTGTTCTATTGATGTTATCATCCTCAAAATGTAATGAACATATAAACAGATTCTTCCTATGACGTGGGCTTATATTTTCTAATCCAATTGCGTTTATCCACCTTCGCCGCATATTTAAATTAGTGGGAAAACTGAAAAATATCGATAAAAAAGACGGTTTACGGATGCCCATCACTATGTTTGCACTTGGTAACTAGGAAGCAAGGTTATAAATTGAAAACCTTCTAAACATTCACTATTACTCAATTATTATCGCTTATAGGTACTTGTTACAGTAAACCAGATGATGTTATACGCAAATAATTACAAAACATAAGAATTTGAGATAACTTACTGGTGTAAACTTATGTTTTGCGACTTTTTAGCGCCACAACCTAAAATCGAACACTTATGCATATTGTACACGATAATTAAAATCAAACTTATAAAATTTATATTTATTAAAGCATTTCATAGTCAAATCTCTAAAAAATCCCGAATATTTTGCACTTTTCCTGAAAGTAAACAAAACACACTGACGCAAACGCGTCTAAGTAAAATGGCGACTGCATTTCACCAAGCTGACAACATAGCGTAAAAAGAAAATCAAACCAAAAAAAGGAAAGGAAGAATTTGACTTCGAGTCTTTCACTCATGTCAAATGTACGCTTGTTAGAAAGAAATAAAGATATGTCCGTAAATTCATCGCACGTTTGCCCCATATATCCTACAGTAAACAATTATATAGAATAAATGGGCATCTCCTGTCTATTACTACCTACCATGGTTTGTTTACTTTGTTGACAATCCATTGGGTGACAGTGACATAGTATGACTTTAGCACACAGACACAGCTAATGTTTTTTTTACTGACTGACACATGTTTATAAAGTTAATGCCACTGATGACGTCGTCACGTACTAATTTCATAAAATCAATATAAATTAAACGACACAGTTAAAAATAAAACTATTCAAATTGTTCTCTCAAAATAAGCTAAAGATTAATATAACATAATAAAAATAATAGGTTAAAAAAAAGTGAACAATGCCCAATCCCAACTAATTCCTAATCCAGGACGCAAACCCATCTTATTATCACAATATAAATGTTTTTTAAAAGTACCCTTAGTTAGATTATCAGCAACCATTTTACAACCATTTACAAATAATAATTTTACTTTAGCTTTATATATTTTCTCTAATAAAATGTAATCTTATATGTATATGTTTACTTTTAGATTTATAACAGTCAGTTGATGCTAGTTTTATTCCACTTTGGTTATCTATCACTATACAGTGTGTCTGGTCACTGGTGTCCGACCCATTAAGGTGAAGTAATATGATAAAATTTATCAACAAAATCACAATAAAAAGGCATTTTGCCCATACTGTTTATTTTATCTGATTATTTATTTATTTATTTATTTGTAATAGGAAGACCAACAGCCAAAATATCAATTCTAGTTAACAGTAATAGAGTTAGTGGGCCAATTATAGGTCCTCACCACTAAAAGACAAATAAGTTATGAAAAGCGATTTACGCTATATCTACAGCATATAAATATAAAACTTACATACTCAAGAACTTAACTACCCTTTATCATATACACATCTTTTTTTTATGTTTAATGTTGATATATAATATTAATTTAATTACTTTATATATATATACAGAAGACAGTTAAAAACTTAACATAAATTATTGAAAAAAAACAGAACTAAGTGCACGCCTCGCAGACGCAACGCTGGTATTAAATAAATCTAGATCAAATTTCCTTATTAATTTATTGAAATTGCTGCTCGCACGCCAAATAAAAGTATTTTGCCTGTAATTTGTGGAAGCAAGAGGGAGATGCAAAAGTGAATTATTTCTCAGAGGTTTAACAGGACAATACAGGTGAAGTTGTGATAACAGCTCAGGGCAATCAACATTTCCGGAAGCTATCTTCAACAGGAATGTAAGGTCGGCAATTTCACGCCGTTTAGCAAGAGGAAGAAAGTGGTGTTTTCTGCAATGAATCATATAGCTGTCAGAGGTGTAATAGTAATCCTTAGTACGAAAGGCAAGATACTTTATAAACTTTTTTTGAATTGATTCAAGCCGAGAAACATGCGTTATGCTAGGTACATTCCAGGTTTCAGATTTGCGATGCATATTCCAAGTTACTTCTAACGAATGTGCAATACAAAATTTTTAGGGTTTTAGCTTTAGTGAAAGCCTTAGAGTTTCGCATGAGAAATCCAAGAGCCTTTGAGGCTTTGGCTATTACACTATCTATGTGGGCGTCAAAAAGTAACTTGTGGTCATGGAGAACTCCAAGATCTTTAACATTTTTTTCACTTTTTAAATAAGTACATCCTAATTTGTAATTGAATAAGACTGGATTGCGTTTGCGACTATAAGAAACATAGCTACACTTTAAAGGATTCAAATCTAAATAATTAGCTACACAGTAATGCTCCAAGCGCACTAGATCTTCTTGCAATGCCTCGGCATCAGCTAATGATGTTACTTTAGAAAATACCTTCATGTCATCAGCGAAACATAACAATTGAGAGTTGTGGAAGCATTTGCTTATGTCATTGATAAATAAAAGGAAGAGTAACGGTCCCAGCAAGGAGCCCTGTGGGACTCCACTAGGGACGGTTACCCACCCAGATATATAGTTGCTGACAACAACAGCCTGTGACCTATTATCTATATAAGATGAGAACCACCTAAGAAGATTACCGCTTATGCCGACACCAGATAATTTACTTATTAGCAAGTCGTGTTGAATCCTGTCAAATGCTTTGCTGTAATCCGTATAAACGACGTCGACCTGGTGGCCATCATCCATGACACTAGTTATATACTCATTTAAAAGCACAAGGTTGGACACCGTTGAGCGACCTCTTAAGAAACCGTGTTGAGTTGGGTTAAAAGTGTGTTTCAGGGCCGAGTACAGCTGGCTATAAATAATTTTTTCGAAGACCTTGGAAACTATACATAGCTTAGAGATTGGACGAAAATTTACAATTTCAGTCTTAGGACCTTTTTTATGTACTGGTGTAATGAACGCACTCTTCCAAATGGAAGGAACAACACCAGTACTCATAGATTTTTCATACAGTATGGCTAAAGGCACACATATTGTGTCCGCGCACATGATCAGGAAATAAGCGGGGATACTATCCGGTCCTGCGGCTTTGGTAGGATCAAGAGCTTTTAGGAGTTTTTTTACGCAATCTACATTTATAGTAACTGATGTAATACCAGAAACGTTATCAACCACACCGATAGAGGGGTCCGCTACTTGCTGAATGTAGGTACTCTTATTGCATGGACCTAAAAAGTTTGAAAGGAAGTACGACGAGAAAGCATTGCAAATTGATTCCCCAGTATTAAATACCGAACCTTCAAATTTCATACAACTAGGCATAGAATGTGACTTTGATTTTAATTTAGTATAAGACCAGAAATGTTTGGGATTTTTAACTATAGAATTTTCAACGGATAATATATATGACTCAAATGCAGATTTTTCTATTTTTTTTACACGTTCACGCAAAATTTTATAAGATTCTTCATCTGATCTATTGCCATAAGTTCTATACTTACGCAAATATTTATGCTTTTCTTTAATTGCTTTTTTAAGCGGCAGAGTATACCATCTGGGGTAGGCATCAGTAGTGACTAATTTAGTAGGTATATAAGTGTCTCGAAGAAATTTAAATTGATCATAAAAATATTGCACGGACTCCTCCATAGATAGTGACGACATTACTTTCATCCATTGAATGTTGGCGATATCATTATTTATAGATACGTAATCACCTTTTCGGTATAAAAAAATAGTAGAGGAGTTAGGTTTCAAATAGTCACATTCAATAAAGTTCAAAGATATCAATAGAGCACCATGGTAGGGATCTATAGGGACCAGGGAGTCATCACTGACGTCATACACAGTTACAACAACGTTCGAAAAAACCAGGTCCAAAATTTTATCATAAGCATTCTTAATACTGTTAAACTGTTTAAAATTAAGCGAGTTTAATTCATCAATTAATAAATTTTCATTTGCCGAACGGATATTAGTAGGTATTAATGATCCGTCCGTAAACTCACTGTCCGGAACCCATACAATGTCACTGAGATTAAAATCACCTACTAATAAGAATTTGTGATCCGCATTCTTCATGAATACATCGTTAACTTTCTGTAAAAAGTTTTGGAGTTGCGAAGAGAAACTCAAACCGCCATTTTCATTACATAGATACAAAACACAAATATGCATAGTATATTGATTACGAATATTTAAAGTTAACCATAAGTCTTCAGCACTAGAATTAAAAGAAGGCTGAGGAGTAATATTTAAATCTTTACGCGTCGCAATTAAAACACCGCCCCCTAATATTTGTCGCGTGGCCGTGTAATTACGATCACGGCGCCACACAACATATCGGTCGTCAAACAATTCCGCATCACTTATTTTGTCAAGAAGCCAGGTCTCCGTAATTAATATAACTTCATAATCACAAGTAAGAACGTTCCTATAGAAAATATCCGTTTTCGTACGTAAGCCCCTTGCATTTTGATAATAAAATCTAAAATTGTTACTGTCAAACCTCCTTGAATGAATATCAAGCGCCATTTATGACATAAAAACACAATAACAATGTATCGTAGCAATGTAACTCAAATCTCCCATTATTAATATAACAAATTATACAAGTAAACAACTCACCTAACTTAATAATATGAAGTTGAAAAGAGACGAAGTAAGATAACATATAAAAAGAGCAGGCATATAGAAATTGAAGCACAGAAGCGGCGCGTATGAGTGAGATAGGAAGCATTTTGGTGGATCTGTCTTTAGCGAGAAGCAAGTGAAAACCGGTCGGCAAGTTGGATGAATAGCGTTGCGTCAGCGCAGTAGGCAGTACAGGGGTTCTAAACATTTTGCTTTTTCGTAGTATTACTATTAAAGCACTTAACAAGGAGTTAATATAAGATAATATGAAATTACAAAAAATATTTGATTGACAAATAATACACATTAGTAAAAAGTACATTAGGCAATTTTGTTTAAATCCGCCTCTCTTGCTATAATTGTAATTGGCGAAGTATCATTTCTTCTTATGTGTATTTTTCCATATTTAACCCAAATGTAAGAGTAACCTTTTTCTTTAGCCATGGCTCTTGTTTTCGTAAGTAGCTTCTTATGCTCTGGAGTCAAATGGTCATTTATAAAAACACGCTGACAGTTGCCTTCGAAACCAATATCCTTTGCCTCTAAGGATTTTAACGCTCGCGCTGCAGCCACAAACTCTTCCTTGACATATCTATTTATAAAATTTATTATGATGGCCTTATCTTTAGTATTGTACATAGGCACACGAGATATATAATTAATTTGTGTTTTTGGGAAAATATAACCAACCGATCTGCTCAGTGCTTCAGCGATAGAAAAAAGATTTTCATTGGGTTTTAATGGTACACCCTTTACCTCAACGTTATTGAGCCGAGACCATTGATCCTTGGTTTCGAGATCACATTTCAGACTAGCTATCTCTTTATTCGAAAGTATAAGAGAATCCTGAACTTTTTTCAACTGCAACACGTCTCGCTCCAGCACAGAAACCCGATCCGTAAGTTCTTTCACGGAAGTGCTGTTGAATTCACAAGATTCCTTTAGACAGCATAATTCAGTTTTGATACTTTTGACATCCTCAATCAGACTTGGAACTGCAGAAACCAGCTTTTTCATTTCGCGGATCTCCTTAAGGATGATGTCTAACGTAACAGGTTCTTCATTATTAGTTGGGGCAACCTCGGGATTACATGGACTGAGAGCACGTTTGCACTGTGAGCATTTCCATTGCGCCCTACGATCCGTTCCTAGATTACGAAAACCTCGTTCCGTTATACCAGCACATCCAAAGTCAAAATTATTTTTACAGACGCAACATTGCGCTCCATCATTGAACTCCATAGAACAAGACGCGCAAGTATTCATTTTGGGATTTAAATAATTAACTGAATAAGAAAAAATAACAAAAGGTTGACGATATATGACTTGTAGGTAAGTAAAAAATTGAGCACCAATATACGCGAGCGCTAGCGACGGGCGTCTACCGCTGACTGATTAGTTTATTATTTAGCAATATTTATTGATGTAATGGTCCTACAGACATAAAAGTATTTTCGTTTGATTGCTAATAATAATTGGCTATAAGATTACACTAAAAAAATATATCAAAAACTTACATTAACACCTTTAGAAATACTTGAGACGTAAAAAGTGTAAAAAAAATTTGGTTGTTTTAATACTGTTTAAATGTTTTGAAAAAATTTAGACGATTCACATACTTTTTTTATTATTTTTTTAAAACGCTAGGATATTACCTAAAAAAATATCAAGACCCTAGGTTCGAGACAAACAGTTAAGGAGTTATGACTATTTGAATATGACCCCCTCAGAAACGATTTTTTCCGATGTTCCCATGGATTATTTTTATTAAAATAACATATTATATTCTGTTTAGCGGTGTAGCTATCCAAATTAATACATTAGTAGTTGAAATAACATTAATTTTCCAAAACTTGTCAGGTTCTTAAAAGTAAAGGGTCATATTCAAATAGTCACAACTCATAAACTGTTTGATTCGAATCTTAGGTCTTGCTTGACATTAGATTTTAGGTAATATCCTAGTACTTCAAAAAAATAAATAAAAAAGTTATGTTAATGGTCTTAATTTTTTTTCAAAACATTCAAACAGTAAAAAAGATATCTTTTTTAGTGTTATATTATTGCCAACTTTTTAACTGTCAAACGAAATTTATATCTGTAGGACCTTTACATCGGAAAATATTGCTAAATAAATAAACTCATCCGAACTCAGTAAAGCAAATATTACATAGGCCGCCGCCATTTTTAAACAGTAGCGACAAAACGCCTTTTTATATTGGTTTTGTCGATAAAATTTATCATCTTAATTCGCCTTAACGGATCGGACGCCGGTGTCCAGACACACTGTATATCACTAATGCACTGCCCAAGCCTTGGCCAAGTTCTTCTTGAAGTTGCCGAAGCCACAAGGCCTCTTGAATTGCCGACGCCATAGCCATGTATTCGGCTTCTGCCGTAGTGAGAGCCACAGTCGGCATTCTGAAAAATAAAATTTTAGCCATTGCATAATCTCCGATCCAATGGGTCTCCAGCCTAGTCTGCAGAGGAAGTTTGTAAACTTCGACTCCATGTGCTGGAGTCGTAAGTTCAACTGAAACTTCTGGAATATAAGATGGATCGTCATTGTCATCAGACAGATATTCATCACTTGAAGAAAGGTCTAAGCCGCTTTCCCTTTTGTTTAATGGTACCTCAAAGGTTTCTACAGGTGAAGGGGTCTCAGGACCACTGTTTTGTGAACAATGTAACTACAAAGAGTTATCATGTTTTAGTTCATTCTATAAAAATACTACATCTCTACCCTTGAGGATTTTACTATATCCCTTGCTAGATTCACAATAACAAACAAATATAAATTTTCTAGATTTAGGTAGGAAGACCGTGTTTTCGTTTTCTCAATACGTGACACTGGCAGTCAATAGTCTAAACAACGGCTGGTTGCAATGAATTAAAAACTGAATTGAACTGCCATGAATTAAAAACTGAACTGAACAGTCATCCCTTTTTTATTTGTTTTGAAACCAACAAAAAATTTGTAAAAGTAGAAAAAAATCTTGTTAATTCTTTAAATTTATAGTAAAAAGTTTTGAGCAGAAACCAACAATAAATTTGCAAAAGTAGAAATAAATCTTGATAATTCTTAAAATTTATAGTAAAACGATTTGTTAACAACATCAATACGATAACAAGAAAGTATGAAGCCATTTGCATTTTATCAAAACCTTGTAACTGGTTGTATCCGGTATTACTCTTCAGTCTGTATAGATAGAAATCTAAAAAAGAAATTGGTCGTCATCACCGGTGGAGCTGAAGGTCTTGGTCGTGAAATAGCTAAGCACTGCTTAAAAAAAGGAGCTAAAGCTACCGTCCTACTCGACATCAACGAAAAAAAAGGTAAACACGCTGCAAAAAAACTAAGTTCTAAATTTGGCTGTAACAAAGCAGTGTTCTGCAAATGTGACGTCACAACTGACTTAGATTGTACTTACAAATCAATTATACAGGCGTATAAAAAAGTTGATGTTCTAGTCAATAACGCTGGAATTTTAAATGATAAGCTAGTGGAAGAAACAATTGCTATTAATGTCTTGGCTTTGATTCAGTGGAGTCTGAAATTTTGGGAGCACATGAGGAAGGACAAAGGAGGCTGTGGAGGGACAATCATGAATCTGGCATCAATTTATGGATATCGCATCGATCCGTATTTACCGGTTTATCAGGCTTCAAAAGTTGCAGTGTATGGGTTTACGAAGTCCTTAGGCCACAAAAAAAACTTCTGCAAATCAGGAGTTAGGGTAGTGGCTATTTGTCCAGGATTTACGGAGACAAAGTTGACGGCAGCACCTATAGCCTGGAACTATCAGAAAGATCTAGATGCTTTCGTTGCGAAGCAGGACTGGCAGAAGAAAAAAGCGGTCGGCAGGGCAGCTGTGAAGATTTTTGAAAGGGCGCCTAGTGGCACATGTTGGTTGATTGAAGGCTCGCGTCCTATAAAGAGAGTTTGAAATAGAACAAATAAGATTTTAGTTTCAAAACATGTAAATTATATGTCCTATTAAGTTTTCCGTATAAATTATATTTTTTTATTTACGATTTATCCGCAATTTTTAATGTTGTAATTTTTTCATTTTATAATGAATCTGTCTACTTATTTTTTTATAAATTTTCCTTTAACACGATTTGTTGCTTTTTTTCATTGATATCCTTCTTTATTCAAAACTACAAACGGAATTTTCTACTCTATTACATTATGGGTTGGTTCTTTAGCGGTCACCCTCAATCTCACGGGGTTGTACGAGATATGTAATGATGCCAAAGGGAGATAAGGCAGTCCTTCAATGATGTCCATCTGATGGAGAGTGAAATTGATTTCAAAGGTAGTTAAACACAGTTTTTGCATCTTTGGAAATGCAATTCCTTTCGGGGCGAAATGACCAAAGTGCTGAAATGTCCATATCGCTAAAATGACCCAAGTAGGTACCGGTTGATACTAAATACACTACAGAAAAACTGTGAACGTTGTATAATATAAAAACATAGCGGCCCACTCCGGCTTCGACGGCTAAATTCAAAGTGCTATAGATATGGAGAACCGCGACCTCTGTTCCGCCCCGGTCGGCGGTCGGCCGGTACCTACCGCCGCAAACGCTACGTCCCGCAATTTTTAAATCTTTACTTAATATCTTCGAAAATATTCATTTTAATCATATGCTGTATAGGGACATATAGATCTATATTAAATCCTGCTGTGATTAAATCAACAATGTATTGAATGGTTTTAATTGGATAAGGATTAATTGGTTAAAATCGCTTCGAAAATTAGCGATTATTTGTCTTAAAAACTAATGATTTTTTTTTTATTGTGGGATATCCATAAGAGATAGACAAATACCATCGCGAAGTATACTTAGCACATTATTTTAATAAATCTCGTAGGGTTCAGCCTGCGTTTGCAATGTAAGCGGAAAAAAATTAATTATTTACTATATCACATTAGAAACCACAAAAACACATAGACACATAAACCTTCCTCTATAATCAATCTATCTATTTAAAAAACCGCATCAAAATCCGTTGCGTAGTTTTAAAAAATTAAGCTTACATAGGGATATAGTGACAGAGAAAGCGACTTTATTAAACTATGTAGTGATGTTATGATAAAAGGCCAATAATTATTACAGGATTATTATTTTTTGTTTAGTAAAAATAAAAAATAATACATCTTAGTTAAATTGTCTTTAGTGTGGAAGCTTTTTGTAGCTAATGATTTGACTTAGTGAAAAAATGTAATCTCAAACGGATAGTTTACTTAGTTACCAAAGTAATTAAATGACATTTTAGCGCGTAGTTTGTGGCGCCACATTACAATCGGTCTATCCCACCAAAAACATAAATGTAAAAAAGGAGAGCCAAGTATAATACAATAATAAAGTAAAGCCTCCGTGTATTGGCTGCGTTTCGGAGACCTCTTTGGGGAGACTGAAGGGTTTGTCTTTGCGATACATGATCAGCAGTGCTAGCACGGATCTTTTCACGATCGTGTATTTGACATAAACGACGGTTATTTATCGTGATAGCTGTAAACTGTAGCATAGACAACACGATTCCTCACGATTCGTATGTATCTCGAATCTATCACGAAATTACCGAGTAAACCGAATTCAGTAGCATGGAACTCATAGAAGACGACTGGTGGCGACTGTCATAGCGTATATGTAAACGAATTTTTCTCTACGTCAAAAAGTCTGTAGAGTAAAAATCGTGAAGCCGCCATTTGACTCGCGCTCATACTGTTTTAGTGAAATAATGGATTTTGGATTCGTATTAATTGCCGAGGAAGAGAGGAGGAGATACATTAATTCACAAACGATGTCCAGAAGATTAATACGGGACGCTAACAATCCCTTTGAGCTTGCCGACCATGTCTTTTGTAAGGACTTTGGATTCGCATTAATTGCCGAGGAAGAGAGGCGGAGATATATTACTATGCAAATGATATCCAGAAGATTGATACGGGACGCCAATAATCCAAATAATAAGCTATTTCGCATTAATGAAGACATCGCCACTGTCCTTGTTTTAAATTTACAACAAGATTTGCAGCGTAGACGATCTAATGGATTGCCTGTTCATATAATGGTAAGTTCCTACGTGTATTTTAACTAATATCATTTGAAGAGTTTTGCAGCACCAATACTAAGGTGTGGTTTATTAATTTGGGGAAAAACGACGGACATTGAAAATTTTTTGTTGCTTAAAAATCGTGTGTGAGAACTATTTTAGGCAAGGCTACCTTACGAACCCTGCAAACCACTATTTATCTCTGAGTTTATTGACAATGCCTTCAAATTACATATTGGAAGCTAAAGCTAGGAATGAACAAGAGTTACTGGACATGCAGAAAGATTGATTTATAAAGATTTCCCATATCTGTAGCTATATCGCAGGCTATGTTAAACAATCTCTGTTAAACTCCACAATGCTATTCCTAAATCATATAAAATTTTATCATCTATAGGTTACCTACTATAAAAAAATTAAGGTTTAGTAAAAAGTTAACAATTGACCAATACACTTTAATAAGTATATGACACATAATACAAATCCTAATCATTTTGTTATGTTTTGTTTCAGATATAAGGAGAAACTTTAAAACTTAAGAGAAATGCCTATTACAAATATAAATAAGAAAATAAAGAAACTAGCATAATGGAATAAACATAATATCTTACAAGGATAAGAATGAAGTTTAAAATGTGAGAGAAATAAGTGTGAACAGTGATTTTAGTGTACACAATAATTCTTCTAAAGCTAATACAAAGTGAATTAGGACTTGTGATGTTGCGATTTTGAAAAAAATAATAAATACTTTGATCATTGCATGTTTTCATTATGCCGCAATAAGCAAACTTTTAAATTTAAGTGAACCAAAGAGTTTGCTGGGTTTGGAAACATCATATAACATATATGCAAGCTTTAATTTGCAATCCCCATACCAATCACATATTGAGTTGAGAGGGTTTGTTTCATATTGTGTGCCAGGACCGTACTTTGTCATAACTTGTTTACTAAAAGTTTGTGCCCAACTGTATATCACTCAGTCCAGTCTTACTTTTATTGTTCCAATTTGCATAGCTAGAGTATTTTACAAATATTAAGGTTTCAAAAACCATTCAATGCTCCGTAAACTAGACTACTGCCATACAGAATCTATCATGTACTCCGGACAGTATGAAACTAAATAAATTAATGTATAAATAATAATACCGTTATATAAAGCAATAAGTTAAGACCTCTTAAGGCTATGTGTTGTCTTATGTATATTTGTGTATTTTATCATGTATTGTTTACTAAACTTATTGTATTACTATTAGGTAGCATATTTCAAATTACCTTAATAATTGAACAACTATGCAATGCTCTCGTATTAATAAAGATTATAGATTATTATCGAAAATGTTTTTTATTTGTACAATACACTCATGGAGACCCAGGTCTAAACTTATAGTAAACATGTTTTATGTTCAACCATACACCCAAACCTGCCTTATAAATGTTATTATTTGTTTGGAACCTACTTGCATCAGGAATTTCAAATACTAACCATTCAATTATAAAGTGACCAGGTTTATTTAAGTGTGAAGTAATCCTATAAATTGTTTACTAAGATTTTACCTCACTGAAATGTAACGGTCTGTATTGTCGAAGGTTTTAATTTTAGCATAGAGTTTTATAGCATTTTCAGACAGATTTAAAAGTAAATTAATATGTGAAGTAAGTTGAAATGTGAATGACAATGCCTTTTTATATGATTTCAAATTGTTTTTCGCAGTTCAGTCATTGAGAAGCTAAGTGTATTTTATTTTTTAGATATCTTGTAAAATATTAAAATAAAAAAACTATTAAAATTGAAAATCTTGCACCCATTTAATTTATCACTAAATTCCCCTCAAAGTGGCCAGACCTTACTTACAGAAAAGTAATACTGAACATGTATATCACTAAGTTCAGTATTATTTTATTGTTCCATTCAGAATAACAAACACAACATACCTCAATCCCCATACCAATCGCATATTGAGTTCAGAGGGTTTGTTTCATATTGTGTGCAAGGACCGTACTATGTCATAACTTGTTTACTAAAAGATTGTGCCCCACTGTATAACACTCAGTCCAGTCTTACTTTTATTGTTCCCATTGGCATAGCTCGAGTATTTTACAAATATTAAGGTTTCAAAAACCATTCAATGCTCCGTAAACTAGACTAATACCATGCAGAATCTATCATGTACTCCGGACAGTATGAAACCAAATAAATTAATGTTTAAATAATAATACTGTTATATAAATCAATATCTCATTTTATTTTCAATCAGTTAAGACCTCTTAAGGCTATATTTTGTCTTATGTATACTTGTGTATTGTATCATGTATTGTTTACTAAACTTATTGTATGACTATAGGTGTCATATTTCAAATTACCTTAATAATTGAACAACTATGCAATGCTCTCGTATTAATAAAGATTATAGATCATGGAGACCCAGGTCTAAACTTATAGTAAACATGTTTTATGTTCAACCATACAACCAAACCTGCCTTATAAATGTTATTATTTGTTTATTAAGATTTTACCTCACTGAAATGTAACGGTCTGTATTGTCGAAGGTTTTGATTTTAGCATAGAGTTTTATAGCATTGTCAGACAGATTTAAAAGTAAATTAATATGTGAAGTAAGTTGAAATGTGAATGACAATGCCTTTTTATATGATTTCAAGTTGTTTTTCGCAGTTAAGTCATTGAGAAGCTTTTTTATAAGTGTATTTTATATTTCAGATATCTTGTAGAATATTAAAATAAAAAACTATTAAAATTGAAAACCTTGTACCCGTTTAATTTATCACAATAAATTCCCCTCAAAGTGGCCAGACCTTACTAACAGAAAAGTAATACTGTACATGTATATCACTTAGTTCAGTATTACTTTTATCGTTCCATTCAGAAAAACACAACATACCTAGTGTATTTCAGATACATTTAATTTTATAAATATTCACTGCTCCTTATAAGGCTTTAACACTATAAGGTTACTAAACTTAACCATGCTTGTTTTGTTTATAATACTGTATGTATATCTGCGAAAACCTTGAAGTGGCTTTTGACCCATACAATACATCATATTTTAGTTAAGTTTTTCAAAAACAAATAAATAGGATTTGCAGTAATGACAAAACTTCATAAAAGTGGGTATCAGATTTTATTAATATAAACAAAATACAGTTTAAATAAAATGTTCAAACTATAGACATAAAGCTGCTTTATTTATATTATTCATTGGTCCTTTTCAATCGGCTCGATCCAGTAATTATGCCCCGAAAGTATAGTATCTAGTTTAAAGCATAAGCATCTAGTCTTATTGATACCGAGTAGGATTTTTATTGAATGGTGTCTTCTTCAAAAACGAAACTTTCTATTACATTCGTATCGCAGAAGAAGTACTATAAATCACATATTTCTTGTGTTGGAAGAACCGTGTTATGCGCTTTAATGTTTTCTCTTGAACAAGTGGATCGAAGTCAATATTCTTTTCCTCATTTGGAAGAAAAGCAAGTTGCAGTATATTTATCGCTTCCTGTATAAATTGGATCTTCACATATATTACGCATATTATTTATTTGATATTATTCATTTTTAATAAATAATTCCCTTCTTCTTCTTCTTTTGGTTAATTGGCAACCAACCAGCCGTTTACATATTTCCCAAATTAACAAACAACAACAATGGAGGCAACATGACATTTAAGTTTTTAATTTAGTCCCTAATTCAGTTTTTTGTTGCTAGGATACTCGTGAATTAGATTGAAAACCATGATTGATAATTGAAAAACCGTATGGCAACATTGAAATTATGTTTTTATGAAACCGGACCTTTGTTTACTTTAAATACACGACAAAGAATCGTGAAGGAGAACCATGCTACCGATCATAGACAATATTCGCTTATATTCGGAAGCGTAAACACGATCGTGAAAAAAGAACCGTGCTCGCACTGCAGGTTATCAAGACGAACAACTACCGGAAATATATTATGAGGAACTTGTATCTAATAGTACCTGACTGTATCTAATTGTAACCTTTTTTTGACTTCAGAATCCATTATTATGACATTTTCAAATTATATTCTTTTACACTAAATTTATGCACACGGTCACTCGTTGGTAGGATGTTGTGAAACTTACGTTATTTAAAAAAAAAACTTTAACATATTTTTAATAAACCCGGAGCATTTTATGTTCTTTATCCGTGCGGGAATCGAGACCGCAACCTAAATGTTTAACCCTTTACCAGCCAGACTCTATATCAGTTGTCGTGCTCCCAGCGCCAAGCACAGTAAATCTAAAAATAAATACCCACAAAAATTAGGATGTTTAATGGTAGATCGATATACCCGTCCCAGCTTCACACGCTTCAAATTCAATATTAATAGTTTCAGCTGTTTAAGCTTGAAGAGGTAACAGACAAATAGATAGAAAGAGGAACTTTGATATAAAATTTCTAATAGTTCTAATAGTGTGTATTTCGATAACCAAACAAAACAAAAAAAGTTTACAAGTTTTTGAAAGATTTATTGATTTTCGCACAATATACAGGGTGTTTGGTAACAGGATGCAAAGCTGAAAGGAGGTGGTAGTCTAGACCATTTAGAACATTTTGAGCCATACATATCTTAGACGAAGTGTGATAGTTTTAATTAATAAAAAATTTAAGGTTTTTCCAAGAAAACTCCGAAATTTGTCAATAAATCTCTAACAGTACTTCTGTTACTGTAGGAAGATTTCTTTAATTTTCTGTTTTGGATTTTCTAATGTCTATTGTATACAATCACGGTAATTTGAAACATCGGCGACTCAAGAAAAAAAAATACTGAAGGGACTTGAAAATAAAAAATAACAGAAAAAATATTTAAGTATTTTTTTCTGGATGGATTAAAAAAAAACTAAAATGTTCTTGGTTATTAAAATCATTTTAAAAACATGCTTAGCGATTGCTCTTTCATTTAAGCTATTATTTTTGACAGTAGCTATCGTATCTTTGGAAATAAGCTACCTAAAGCAACTAGAGAGCTAAAATTTTTAAGTGTGAATTCTGACTGAAAACAAACCGCCACCTGCAATACTGGCCAGCGTCAAACAAAAGGAAAAGTGGCGGAATTTTACTAGCGTTATGACAAATACTTGTCATTACTTGTCAAAACAGTAATGCTGGGAGTTTGTTTTCAGAATTCACACTTTAAGCAAAAACTTATGTTCTTTACTCTAGTTTCAATTTCAATTGCGGCTAGACGTTCATTGAGAAAGGGAGATTATCTCATCCAAAAATTACCGATTTAAGTTGTAGCTGCCGTAGGCGCTCTTTGTCGTTTAATTATACTTATTTTGTAAACATGGAGTTTACAAATGAAGAATACGCCGATATTGTCTTCATGTACGGTAGAACTGACGGTAACGGAGCAATGGTTCAACGAATGTACCGAGATCGTTTTCCAAACCGGAGATTACCTAATGTGAGAGTGTTCTACAATACGTTCCGAAGACTAAATGAAGTTGGAATAGGTCGTCAACATGGAGGGAATCCCGGACGTGATCGTCCTGATGTGGAGGATGACCTTCTACGTGCATTTGCTGAGGATCCGCTAAGAGCGTCAGAGTGGCAGCTCGCAATCTGAATCTGTCCATATGGAAAGTGTGGAGCACCGTTCATCGCGAGGGAAAGTATCCCTTCCACGGCACTGGAGTTCAAGGTCTTGAAGAAGGAGACTCTGCACAAAGAGTGCAGTTCTGTCGATTTTTTATAAATTCCGAAGACGGGCGGTTCTTGAGAAGCGTTCTTTGGACCGATGAGTCCAGATTTTCGAGAAAAGGTATAACAAATTTCCATAATCTCCACCAATAGGCTGACAAGGAAAATAATCCACATTGGAAAAAACAGAAGTCTTTCCAAAGACGATTTTCCCTCAATGTGTGGGCAGGAATAATAGGAAGAACCCTTATTGGACCACATTTTTTGCCAGCAATTTTAAATGGAAATAATTACTTAGGATTTCTGCAAAACGATTTGCCCGAGCTTATTGACGAGGATCAGCTGCCTGAAGTAGTAACGTTTCAGCACGATGGTTGCCCCGCCCATTACACCTTGGCTGTAAGGGAACACTTAGACAACTGTTTCCAGGACAGTTGGATCGGCTGAGGCAGACCAATCATAAAAATAAATAATTAACCAAATTTTTGTTGTTTGAGTTTGTCATAAGTACAAGGAAAAAAATCCCTTTGATTAGTTTAGCTAGCTTATTTCCAAAGATACGATAGCTACTGTCGTAAATGATAGCTTAAATGTAAGAACAATCGCTAAGCATGTTTTTAAAATATTTTTAATAACCAAGAATATTTAAGTTTTTTTTTTTAATCCATCCCAAAAAAACACTTAAAAATTTTTTCTGTTATTTTTTATTTTCAAATCCCTTCAGTTTTTTTTCTTGAGTCGCCGATGTTTCAAATTACAGTGACTGTATACAATAGACATTAGACAATCCATAACAGAAAATAAAAAAATCTACCTACAGTAACAGAAGTTAGAGATTTATTGTCAAATTTTGGAGTTTTCTTGGAAAAACCTTAAATCTTTTATTAAAAAAAAACTATCACACTTCGTCCAAGACATGTATGGCTCAAAATATTCTAAATGGTCTAGACTACCACCTCCTTTCAGCTTTGCATCCTGTTACCAAACACCCTGTATTAGGCCAAAAATGAATATTTTTATGACTCTATACTGTGATGAAGTTTACATCTTTTAATGTAGTTAAATCACATTTATCGATAAAACGAATATAATAACTAATGCATCAGCACAACACAAATGGAAAATTCCACAAGCCGGCACTTGCTTATGACGTCAGAAGCGGTCGTCTTTTTCCCTATTTCCGATCGTGGCGCTGGGTGTACTAGCAAAATTCGTTTGGGAATCATCAACTCAGTCACTGACATTTTTATACTAATTTTCAAAGAAATTAGGCATATTTATTTCTATAGTAACAATTTCTATAATTGTTTTAATTTATTTGTTAAAAAATAGTTAAAACAGAAATACTTTTACTTAAGTGAATTTTCGTTTCAGTAAATCTTTATCTTAAGTCCTTTCCCTATGGTCGGTTATATCTGACAATGGCGCTGGACATCAATGCAATTTTCTAATAATAAAATCAGTAATTTATCTAACTTCTGATATATTTTTAAGGTTTTCTAATTAAGAGACTTAAGTGTACTCAATTGTAAAAGATTCCTTGATTAACCATTTACCAAACACTAACATTTTTTAACATAATCCAGCGTTATTAAATAAAAAAAGCATATGAAATGAATGGTGGTTTTTAGTCGTAAATATAGATTGATAGATTGAAAAAGTATAATCATCTCCATCTGTTTCGCAGTCTCCGAGCATAGCGTTCTGGATTAAAACGAGCTGACAGTATCTTGAGTTTCAGGTCTTGCAGATTGCTGGATGTTGGATTTAATGTTTTTCAGGATAGGGTTTAGGGTTTTTTTTCTTTCAAAAATAATTTTAAAGAAAAAAAAACATGTGATTTAAAAGTTTTTATTGTTCTTCTTCATTCATTATGGGTAAAAATATAATATTTAAAAACTGGGTTGGTAATAGTATATTATGTAACAAGTGAGCTAAGTTCGGGCTCGGGCTCAAATCACAGCCTCGACTGTAATTAGCAACACTCACGAGTTACATACGACGTTTTTCAACACACTTGTGAGTAAAAGACAGACATACGTGGTCATAAAATTTATTTGAAGCAGCTGTTGAAGGTGCAGTTAACAAACTCATATTCTACATTATTATTTGAAGTGCCAGCTCGTCCTGAGTGTATGTCGGCGACATAGAAAAATCACTGGAATGATTTGGCATTAAATAATTAATGCTAGATGTCGACGGTTGTGGTTCAAAGCCAGGACAAAATTTCTTCTGCTTCGGCTCTAAGTTAATGCTGCCTGGACGCGCCCTCTCAGCAGCGCCCCGAGCGCCGCGCCGGTCAGTAGCCCTGTCCCATTACACGTACACACGCTATTGTTGCTTGGAGGCGCCGTGCAGCCGCTGCTGCTGCAGGCGCGCCGCCTGGACGCGCGCGCTCATATATTTTATGTATAACCCGGATCAGTAAAATATGCTCTGTTTACTCGCATGTAATTTGCACTAAGGTACAATTCAACTTTGTAGGATTCATTATATTATGCACTAGGGTATAATATATTATATTATGCACCAGGGTATAATATATTATGCACACGTCACTTATAGCCCAGTTTATAGTTCTAAATTCAATAGAATAAGGCTCACTTTACGAGCAAGTGTGTTGAAAATTAATATTATTTTGATGCCTTGGACAGAAATAATATGATAGCTATTTTTCCATAAGACTTGTTATTTATATTAAGTCCACTCATCAATTGACCAAACTGAGTTTTATTTAAGCCAACCCAATTGAAAAATAATGCGTCATCAATTAAATTTATATTATTCCAGTCTAAAATTGTTAGTGCATTAATAAAAGATGTGAAATCCCTTATATGTACTGCAGAGAATAAATGATAATAATCTTCATAACTTGTTAAATGCCATCGGCATATTCTAGACGTAGCAGGAACATAAAAACTAAATTCTTTAAACTTCAACCACATAGGCACACTGAGTCTCTCTGAATGATCGCAGCCATGTACAAAACACTGACTCTGACTTTCAGCAGCTCTTAATAGATTTGGCAATTCTATTGCTGAGGGTTCAGCAATCGATTCTTCAATAGGATTTTCAATAGTAGGGGGCAGTCGATTCACTTTTCGGGATGCCCCTACCCAGCAAATGTGGCGAATATGGTCTGTTCTTGATATCTGCAAAAACAGTTAAAGTGTTCCTTAAAATTAATAAAATACTTAAAAGTTTTAATGTATCGTGGCTATTTTCACTATAATTTAATGGATTCACGGGATTCTTACAACGATTAAAAGTTACAAGAACCATGATCGCGGACTGGCAGATGTAGATAAAATCCGTCGTTCCGTACATAAAATCCGAGTATTATAGAACACAATCCAATGGTGAGGGCCCTATTTTAATAAATGTTCAGTGATGGCTGAATTGTTTGTGTCTGAGTTTTTTATAACTTTAATATGTTCCTTAAGATGCACGGCAAGAAATGCTTCTCTTTGTCTGGCCAATGTAGGAGCTGCCACAACTGTTAAACACCGGTATGTCATCTTTCGGTAAGCGCAGATCAATATCTGCGATTTTTTGTAAGGAGTGAAAATCAGACGCGTGAAAAAAAAGTCGCAAATCGAGGTAACAATCCCGTGAATCCATTAAATTATAAGTAGTAAAATACTTGTTTTCTACTTAAATATTCATAAACATTATTGTGATTTTACCCGTCTTGGTCATATCCAGTTTTCAATCACTCTTCTAATGTTTTGAGCCATTTTCGAATCCATTCTAGGGATATGACTCCTGGTTCTAAATAATGAACAGCGACAATATACACACAGTTGTCGTTGTTGACTAGTACTAGTACTACGTAGTGTCGAAAATCTTGATTCATTCAAAGCTACAATCCAGCATGGCTGTCACACTATATTCCCATGTTGTTTCTGAAATTAAAATAGAAATCTTTATAAGTTCATAAGTAGAAACGAAGAAGAACTCTAACGATAGGCATACAACGTTATTATTTGTTTATACAAAAGACGAAAACGGTTTGTGCACAATCTGTAACAGAATCGATGGCAAAAGTTTTTATACTATGTTACATTTTAACTCTTTATATTACTGCGAGTGAGTGTGTATCTTATATTTAATAGTGTACACATTCACTAGCACGCGTTTTGTACGTGAATCCAGGATGCAAGTAGGTACCTAGGTCGCATGAAGCGGTAGCATTCAAGCGTCGCGCGCTGGGATCATCATTCGCGCGACAAAAGAAAGACACCACAAGAGGCTGTACTTATATAATATATGCATACAAAAAATATTCATCAAAATATATGATATTATATTATACGATAATATTAGACGCATAGTGAAGCAACCACTAGATATTAAGTATTTCTTGTAAATTGTGTTCCTGGTTAATAAATATTTTTTCATTTTCATTCATGTACTAGGTTTTGCGTACAAAAAGTACGTTGTATAAATAATAAGAACACAAACTCTTGGAACATTCGTAAGAAAAGCATAATTCAAACATACCAACTGTGGGGCAGTTCATCGCTGAAGAACTAATAGTACATCTTGAAGTTGAACAAGGTGCCTCCTTCTTAAAGAAACATCCATACTGCAGTTTACGCAATGCAGTTGGATAGATCTACTATGCAAGTCAGAGTCATTATTGGAATCAGAGGTTCGGTCCAAGTTCTCGCGCAAGTCGTGGTGGGTAGCAGAGATTGGGTCCAAGTTCAGGTGCAGGTTATCGTAGTTAGGGAGTATCAGGTCCGTGGGGATCATAATGGAGCAGCACAAAAAACACGAGAAAGCAAACGAAAACACTCTATGAGCAAATAGCAACAAAGAATAAACAATAACAGTTTGTATAGAGTATAAGTATAAAATGTCAATGAGTTGTAAAACCATCGTCTCATACTTGATTCATAGATGGCAGTACTAAAATAGTATTTTTATTAATGAATAATGCTATTTTTCCTAAATGCTTTAAAAAACATTTCTACAGAGGAGCTTTCTTAAAGTATTTTGTTTATTACGTAATACTAGATGTGGGGGAGAGCTTGGCAGACTAGTGGAATGTACCGTAACGATTAAATATCTTGTGGAGCGCCTTATTATCTTGACCGAGTGGTAACATACCAAATGAATAATAAATGTTAAACTGATAGCAACCTTAATGTCTATTTGACAATGTTATACAACGTGTAACATAACGAAGAGATAATACTTAAGGGGGTTGTATGTTTGGTGATGTAGTTTATAAGTAACAGTGACATAAATTTGCTATCCTTACGGTTCAGCCGAAAATAAAGTTCAAAGTTTAGATCAAAATATCTAAGTGTCAAGATGGCGTAAAAATAAAGTGATGGGCAACTAAGACAAATACTAAATTCAGGCGGTGCGGCACAAGTCTTGTTTTAGCTTATTAGATTTACTAGGGTTGTCAAAATATTTTGTTATAAAATAATTAAATAAATTTGTATGAAAGTCTATACCAGCACTAATCATGCTAATTCTTTTATTGTATATTCTACGTATGGTATAGAAGCTAACCCTTAAGTTTCATCTCTCCATTTTGTTACACGTTGTATAAATTTATTCAGATATTACACGGCTGTTGCTTTTGCTTGCATTTTATTGTAGTGGTAATTACTAAAGTTTTGTTGGAAGATAATCTAAACCATCTTTTCCCATAATCTAATGTATGGCGAGCCACTCACCCACTAGGTACTGTAAGCTGGTGTTGATGTGAGGGTAAAAGGAAAAAGCGAATTCACCCGTTACAGCCGTCGTCGCTGGTAGCAAACCGGGCAATACCAAGGACAGGACCGGCACCCTAACCAGGACTAATCGTGAGAAGGCAGTCACGCGGGTGCACAGTTTCTCTAAGAGCGAAATAGTGTAGTAAATTATAAGCGTTAAGAGGTCCGTACAAGTACACGCACACACTTAACAAGACAAGTACTGTAGTCGCAGCCAATCCTCTTCAATTTTAGCCTTTTTTTCCGCCAAGGAATTATTTGGCACCCAATAAAGCTTGCTTGGGAGGAGGGTGAATCCTTTTACGGACGAAAGGGAAATCTAAAGTGCTGCTAGCCCCGAAGGCTAACTGGTATAGAACAGAGCAGCGACGGCTACACCCTGACAGTCTGGAGACCACGAGAGCGGCTATGAGACTCTCTACCCCCTTTTAGGGGGCAGCGATCGTCATCGGAGAGATAGAGGCAGCGCAGCAGGTGGCACCCTGACGGGTTGCCCGCTTGGATGAGCTGAAAGCTTAAATGACAAAGCTGAGACTGTAAGTTATCTAGAGTGACTAGACTCACTCTAAGATAGGAAAGGCTGAAAAGAAACAACGTTTAGAAAAATTGGGCATGCTGAAGTTTCCTGATAAGGGGAGGTTAAGACCGGAAAAGCACCGTTGATATTATCACTCGAACGGTTGCTCAACTAAATCATACTAAGATACAATCATCAACTACGAGTGTAAGTTATTCAATCACATAAGCTATTTATCCTGAAAACTTTGTTACTGTTAGTAGCTATGAAGCTATGTACAAACTATTAAACCATGTGATAACTATAAAACTTTTATAAGAAAATCAACACTATAAGAAAAGACTGTAAGCTTAAAACACGTGATAAAACACATTTATTAGTACCTATCACTTTAGGCATATGACTTATATACGCACTATAAAGTATATTCAAATTAATATGCATACGTTTCACTGTCTATTTAACTGTTTATGTTACGTTATTTAAAAGTGTAACATATTGTTATATTTCACAGTGCACTGTTCTCACTATTTCGATCTGTAATCGCTTTTTCTGTTCTGCACACTATGTAATTAATAGGTTTTTTATACTTAAGATCAAGATTCAAGGATAGATGGCGCAAGGTAAGAATTAATATATTTAAAACAGACACCTTATACACACCTTACCTTATAATATGAAGTATGTATCTGTGAATGTACTTAATGATAAAATAAATTCAGTTAAATCTATTTTTTATACAATACTAAGATTTGTACAAACTTATTTACTGAAGGGTTCTGATAAAACGAATAATATTTCTTTTTTTATGTCTTTGGGCCCTCGTATTCTGGACAAAAAAGCATGAAAACCTATGGAATGGTATGAATGGTAGCCGTAGTTGGCGGATTGCCTTTAAAAATATAATGCTTTTTATAATTTACTGTAAAATTCTAGATAGCATCCGCTCGGAAGGCTGTTCCGTCTTCATCCTATGTTGTCTCATGCTTAAATATTCATTACTTTTTCTTCACTCATCCTATTTTAAAAACACATAAAAAAGTGTTCGATTTGCGTACGGTCTGAACAAAACTAAGAAATATTTCTTAGCAAAGTAAAATATTAATTTATATGGTTGTATTAAATAAAAAGGCACGAAATTTGATATTATTATATACCCAATAAAATTAACAACTCGCAACTGCATTGGTTTGTAATTACTCGTATATACTTTACCAGCTTAGTTGAGAACAACACGATTAGGAACGATTAGTTTTAAGCATGTTTAAATGTGATAAAATTGGTAAATCCGAAAAAACTTAAAAATAGAATAAAAAGTAGACTGTGAGGAGAAAATCCGGCGGAAAAACCACCCTCGACAGAAAAAAATCTGAATCTTTTGATTTTTTACATCATGACTTCTTTATAAATAATAATAAAATAAAATCGATTTATTTCAGACGTTAGTCCATATGCTATTAATTAAATTAGAATTAGAAAAACCTTATGACAAAATTCTTAACATATCAATTTTAGGAAATACAATTATGAAAAATAGAATAATGGAAATCTGTAACATAATTTTCACTAATTATAATAAAATAAAAGTAAAAGAAAACAGGAAAAATTATGCAATCTATAAATGAAATTAATAAAAATACATTCAATACTTTATGTACTATTAATTTATTTAACGGATTGACTTGATTTTTGACTTCGATATTTTATTTAAAAAAAAATGTCATTTTGATAAATAATTTGCTTCTTATAGCTAGTGCTTATAACTCTTAATTTAGTAAACGCTTGCTTATGGTCGTTCCTACTCCTTACATAAAAATAAGTATCATGAGTATCTTTCCGAGTCTGTGTAGTATTCTTTTAAACTGTTATTTTTGAACGGCTTCTTATTTTTAACTTGTTTTTGTAGCAGGCTCACGTTTTGCACTTTTTGAGGTGAAAATAATGGCGTACCAGCTTCTGAAACACGTGGAAATGTCTCCATCAGCCAAAACCATGACGAAACCCAAACTGGCCGTGGAGAACTTCAACTTGACTCTTAAAGATGGCCACTGGTGCCGCGTGAAGTTAAGACAGTGATCGTAGACGACAACCAATACTATTTCCTATATTCGCTTTTGGTATTTTAAATTACACAATAGAAATAAATATTTTTTTCGTTTTTGTAACTATTAGGTTTTTATTCTTTCTGTTATGATTTAAAAAACCTAAGACATCCATACCAACTACATTGGCCTTACAAGCCTGTATTATGAGATAACATTTAGCAAGCTAGGGGGAAACCTAGAATATAAAATATAAAGAAGACATTGAATAATGACCAAAGTCGATTTGACTTCCACGATCGATCGCCTCTCCTTGAGAAAGGGGCAATAGATAAACGCCCAGACCGGTTTTTTTTTATTTCTTGCACCCGCAATCTCATGATTGGCGTAGCAGTGTCTTGACCACCGCACCACTAGGACCGTCAATTTTGAACATCTATCGGTCTCAATTACAAACATCACGTTTATCTTTTGTTATTTAACAGAACTTTCCATTCAACTAATTAACTAATTGTGTTACTTTTTAGTATTGCAAACACTTCACTAGAACTATACGGTGCAAGGCAAAGCAAATACATTAACAAATTAGACACTTTAACCCGTTCACTGGGACTGGCAGGCAACTGCACGTTTTATCGAACAATAACTCAAAATGTATGCTACCGCAGAATTTCTTTAACGGCTGCTTTTAGTAAGCTGATTGATGAAAATTCGTAGAAATAATTCAGGACTAATGGTCCGTATTAGTAGTATTCAGTAGTGAAGCCGTATATAATAACCGTATACTATCATAAACCTTTTCCAAGTCATAAAGATTTAAAAAAATCCTGGTGATTATCGTTATCTTGCGAGAGCAAAATTATTCAGTAGGTATCTTGGAGATGGTACATTTTATGACATTAGGTGTAAAAGAAATTTCGACCACATTTAGCTTATAAATATCTCCCCTCAACGTCACCACCTCTAATATGTACCTAATCAAACGAACTTACAAGTGAAGTTCGATTATGGATATATAAGACGCTCCAATCCAAAATACTATTAACCCCTATCTTGCTAGCATCGACGCACTTTCAGAGATTATTTGGCTACCCAAATAAGTTTTTTAAAAGGTAACACACAATACACACTCCGGTTCTAATCAAGGCTTCATTACTTTAGAGACGTACAGTAGGCTCCAAAGGTTGCTTAACGTGTTAAAATTTTCAAAATATCTTGACATCCGAACTATCGTAAGTAGTGGTCGTAAAAAGATACCAAAATAAACTTAACATTACTAACTCCCATAAAACGATGACAGAAGTTTTTCATTTGTCACTTAACATCCTACTTGACGACCACTTGGCGATAGGGTAAACCTGTCTGCCTCAGACGCCACTGGCTGCGGGTTCGATTCCCGCACGGAACAATAAAAAAAAATCTTCCGTGTCTGGGTGTTTATCCATTTATGTATTTACTAGCTGCTGCCCGCGACGTCGTCTGCGTGAACGCTATGCAGCACCAAACGCACCTACGATTATAACACTGCTAGCGTGATAATATGTAGCCTATATGTTGACCCGACTTCTTAACTATCTTCATGCCAAATTTGAAGTAAACCCATGCAGTACTTTTTGAGTTTATCCCGGAAAGACAAACAGACAAACAGACAAAAATTCTAAAAACTATATTTTTTGTTTCTGTTTCGATTGTAGATCATACCCCAAGTATTCTTTTAAAAAAATATTCAATGTACAGTTTTGACTTTCCTACCATTTTATTATATGTATAGATATTCTAGGCTCCCCCCTAGTTCGCTACATGGTATCCCATATCACAAGCTATGCTTACTATGTGCCATATAGTTGGTGTGATTGTCTGGGGATTTTATTTTATTTTCTTTATAAGTAGCCGATAGTCTTTTAATACAAAATTAGATCAAAAAATCATATTTGCCGAGTTCTTACCTGTGCATCTATTTAAGGCGATTGTGAAGTTACTTGAAATTTGTATTGTAATACTGCACGGAAGGGATGGGAAATTTCTAAATAATAAATCGTGGTTTAAATAATCAACTTTTTTGATATTCATAATTATTTTTTGTTTTTCTTCCAAGGGAAGTCTTTGGCACCCACTAAAGCAAGCTCTAGTAGGAGGAGGATGAATCCTGTTACGGACGAAAGGGAATATGATTTGTTGATCTAATTTTGTATTAAAAGGCTATCAGCTAAAATAAGATAATAAGATTTAGTAACAAAGCGATTTAAAGATTATAAGTTTCATTCACAATGTAACCTGACCAGTAGGTCGTGGATCAGGGCATCATTATGTCATTATTTTATGGATTAGACCCATTTGGGGTATCGGTATCACCTAAGATCTCTGGATTTAATATAGATGGCTTTGATGGCTTTTTGGGGTATAATTTTTCATTCATGGATTGATGAGGAGAAGCTGCCTGCAAGAGTTGATGCACTACTTAAAATTAACCCTGTAGCTATATACTTTTAATACATTTAATCACTTTGAAATTTGTTAAAGAAGTCATGTTGTGATATTATTATTATTTTCATGCTATTATCTCGAACAACCTCCAAGCTCATTGTTGGTGTAAGAATTAAAAATGCATTACATATCTAAATATTTTAAATATATTTAATTAGTGCAAAATTATATTTTAAGCATGAATGATTTATTTTTCATTGTGATATTGCTTTCGAGTTATTATCTCGAATAACCTCTAAGCTTTTATATCTTAATATTTCGTCTTTGTGTAAACATCGCGGTTAATCTCTAAACCATATCAACAAATAAATGCTTGATTAACCCTTGTGTTGTTAACCTCAAAGTTACTATAAAGAAATTAAATATATTGCTATTTTTTTTTTATATGACGAAGAATTAGGCTTTGTTATTTGTTTTTTTTTGAATTCTTTACATTTAATAAAAATAATAGTAACAATAGAAAATGAGGCTGTTTTACCAAAAAATCAGGATTACTTCTTTCGAGTTCTTTGATGAAATGAATTCTATACAGCTAATCAATTTCTAAATATACAAGTAACTAAGGTTTAATCATCTATATTATATGTTTCACGAATATTCCAGAAAGTAAAATCAATATTTATAGTAAAAACGTGAGCAAGACACGAGTGGTTAACAATATCAATACAATAAAAGTGTGAGGCTATTTGCAGATTAACATTAGTTTATAACTGGTTGTATCCGTTTTTCCTCCTCAGTCTCAGTTGCAATCCAGTTCTCAGTGCAAGACGCCATGGCACAAAATCTAAAAAATAAAGTGGTCGTCATCACTGGTGGAGCTGAAGGTATTGGTTATGAAATAGCACTCAACTACTTACAAAAAGGAGCGAGAGCTACCATCATACTCGACGTAAACGAAAATAAAGGCAAAGAAGCGGTAAAAAATCTCAGTTCTAAATTTGGCAAAGACAAAGCAGTGTTCTACAAATGTGACGTCACAACTGATTTAGAATTTACTTACAAAACAATTCTTCAGACGTATAAACAAGTTGACGTTTTAGTCAATAATGCTGGAATTTTAAATGATAAGCTGGTGGAAAAAACTATTGCAATCAATGTAACAGCTTTGATTCAGTGGAGTCTGAAATTTTGGGAGCACATGAGGAAGGACAACGGTGGCAGTGGGGGGACAATAATTAATCTGGCATCAATCTATGGATATCGGATTGATCCGTATTTACCGGTTTATCAGGCTTCAAAAGTTGCAGTGTATGGGTTTACGAAGTCATTAGGCCACGATGAAAACTTCGTCAAATCAGGAGTTAGGGTAGTGGCTATTTGTCCAGGATTTACGGAGACAAAGTTGACGGAAGCACCTTCAGCCTGGAACTATCAGAAAGATCTGGAAGCTTTCGTTAAGAAGCAGAACTGGCAGAAAGTTGATGTGGTTGGCACAGCCGCGGTGGAGATTTATGAAAATGCACCTAGTGGCACGGCTTGGTTGATTGAAGGCTCGCGTCCTATAGTGCAAGTTTGAAATATAACAAATTAGATTTTAGTTTCAAACCATGTAAATTAATGTCGTTTTCAGTTTTTTCTATAAATTATCCCAAATTTTTTCATGAAGCTTTATATTCAATCTGTGTAATTATTCTTTTAATAAATGTATACAAATACTTACGTTAACACAATTTGTTGTTTTTTTATTCATTCCTTTCCCAAAAAACACAAACTAAATTTTCTACTTTATTTATTACATTATGGGTTGGTTATTTAGCATTCAATATCACGGGCTTGTACGAGATATGTAATGATGCCAAAGTGAGATAAGGCAGTCCTTCAATAATTTCCATCTGATGGAGAGTGAAAATGAGGTCAAGGGTAGTTAAACACAGTTTTTGCATCTTTGGAGATAAAACTTTCTGATTCACTCGATAAATTGTAAATTGTAATTGTAACTAAATTGCAAAATAAACAAAAAATTACCCCTATAAACTCGCTTGTAACACTTACGTCAGAAAAACTCATCAGCTATCATGTGCTAAATAAGTTAAATAAATATTTTTCTAAACCTCTTGACCTATTATGACAAATGCTCTGTAGATAAATAAAATAAAACAATCATACTTATCCTGGAAATAGCGAATATTTGTATCATCTAAATTATATCATAAAAGTAAGGTAATAAAATATTATTATAGGAATATACGATTAGTAAAGGGTGTGTATTTTTTGGAGAATACAATAAGTATTTACATCTAAGATAAGTAGTTTAATAGAAGAACCCTTTCGTTGCTTAGGATTTGACTACGATAGTGAAAATCGTTCATCATAATCAGATGTATTGCTTACAAAATAGCGTAATTAAATTACATTTAGCGCGTAGTTTATTGCATTGCATTAAAATAATCTAACCATTTGAAATGTATGCACGTACCGAGAGTCTGTCATCGTTGTTTACACTGCTCAGTAGCATGGATTTCATTATAATATATTCAAATACATATTCTAAACAAAACAGATTCATTTATGCAGTTTGCATTATCAATAAACACATATTAACCCTATGTTACCATAACTCGGTTATTCTATTTATTTAAACTGTAAAAATAATATAACAACGGATAATTGAGCTCACGGAGCGCCTGAACCAAAAAGCCTGAAATCAAACAAATTTGTGATATTAGATACGACCGCCTAGCGAATGAGAATATAAAATAAATATTGTAAAATATTAAATAGGTAAATTCTTCCAGACCGAGGATCGAAGTCTGGTCTCCTGCATACCTTGGCTTTATAGCTTGGTGGTAGGATCCCTTCTGGGTCCGCCTGGCTAGCGACCACCCTTTATATAAAGTCTGCCGCCAAATGTTACCACTCCGGCGGTAATGTGTTCCGGCAATATTGTATAAAGAGCCAGTTCCTTCGTAAGCCCGTGTGCTTTCATCTTCGACCTCATCGTCACTTACCATCAGGTGAGATTGAGGTCAAACGCGGGTTTAGTCACTTATAAAAAAAAAAAATACCGAGCGGATGCTATGTAGAATTTTACTATCAATACAACTTAAAATATTATAAATGAACCTGGAGCATTTTATTGTCTTTCTCCGTGCAAGGATGGAACCCGCGACCTCAATGTTCAAGGAGATATGGAGTTTCTCGTTTAGGCTTCAAGCTGGATGACCGCGGGCGCGGGCCCGGGCGGGGGTGCGGGCGCCGCCGCGGTTGCGGGCGCGGCACGTGCTATTAATACAAACTTGATCGCGGAAGCCATTTGTATGAACCGCCGCGGTCGCGCCCGCCGCACCCGCCGCGCCCTCGCTTGCGGTCGTCAAGTTTGCAACCTTCCAAAGCCTTTTTGCGAGCTTGTAGAAAAGGGTACGGTACTTGATACATAGAATTAACAAAATTAACAACGGTTCGTTGATGGTCCAATATCCAGGTTAGGAAAACTCCCATAGCGGAATCCACTCTTCTATTGTCCTTATTTATTTATGAGAAATAATAAGCCCAGGAACAGAATATCTTTTTTTGGCTATGATTAAGCTTCTATTTTCATAATTTAGCCACAAGATAATAACTTCTAATTGCGAAAAATGTGTCTTGAAGCAATTTATACTATGATTATACCATAATAATTTATCCTAAGTAATATATTCATTAAAATTGCGATGAAAAATATTATGCGACAAGAAGGGCTCCCGTTCCGGAAGACGTAGTCGGTACGGTTAGGTGCGACGACGAGAGCAGCGAGGAGGAGCAGTTAGGTTGCATATAGGGCATATTATATTGATATTATTATATTATATTTATATTGCATATTATATTTATATTGCATATTATATTTATATTGCATACCTATTATATGGGCGCGAGCGGGCGGTGCCGCGGCAGCGGCCGGCGAAGCGCCATAAACCCTAGTGCTTTTTTTAAATAACCCCGTGGTTTGTGGCACGGATTGTGGCTGACATAGTAATTTAAAAGGCAACTTAGATTTTTAGAGGGGAATAATGCTATTTAAAAGAAGTTAGATGCCATAAAATATTGGTAGTTTATGGCATCAATCGCCTCTTCACCCAGGGAAGAGACTCATCGTCCATCGGTACCCTCACTGCAAAGGGTTTTAATTTGAGGCAATCTATATTTTATCAAAAAACTGAGCACATATCATGGTAATAATATTTTTATGCTTTGCATGTATAACTCTTTCTATTACAAAATTATTACAGCCGTAATGTGCCGTTCTCCGAACCACAAACTTATAGTTACAATAATTTATTAGTAGTAGATTCTCGGCCTGGAACATTATTATTAAATATAAAATTAAAAAAATAAGATTTTGTGTAAATACATACATTTGCCATTATGTATTAACACAAAAGCAAATTCATTGACTTACAAATCGGTTTTACAAATAAAACTTAAGATGTTACAAACTAAAAAGGCCTACATTTCCCGTTTCCGTGAGAATTTCAGGAATTCATTCCATAATGCAACCAGATAAATACTGAAGAACCTTTTTACCATGTTTCACATTTATGCACTCAAGGAATAAGATTTTTCATACAAACTAAAATGTCGAATAATTCCCGTTCTCGTGGGAATTTCAAGAATTTCTTCCTTAGTGCTCACCCACAACCCCTAAAGATTGTATGGTCCAAATTTCAGCTCTCTACGGCCAGTAGTTATGGCTGTACTTTGTCTGTCAGTCACTCAGTCAGCAACGGAACAGTATTATAATATAATATATTATATTAAGATTTCTTTGACCGGCGCTATCAAGAGAGGCACATAATATTTAAATAGTTATGTTTTTATTTACACAATCTGTCAGGTGACGTGAGAGTCAAGTGCTTAATCTATATGAGGTGTTATTCTCTCTTTCAATTAGATTAAATGCAAGTCAAAGCGGATTTACTTACCTTTGAGAAAGTGTAAGTTAGAACTTTTCTGGTGTAGTAAAAATATTCAGTAAAGTGCAAAATAAAAAAAAACATCCAACTCTCACACCACCATAATCTAGTCCAAATTAAATTTATCTAAGAAATTTTACTATGAATACTAGATAAAGAACATTTAAGAATACACTTAAGAAATATATAAAGATTTACAACGTCAATTTTTGTTCATGATAAAAATTGTATTCGGGTCTAATATGAATTGATGGTAAATATCTGTGTTCATCATCCTCATAACCAACCCACCATGATTTAAATCCAGGACCTTCTGGCATATATGGTATTGGTTATTATCACTATACCAGTCAAAGTTCATGCCAATCATTAAACAAATAATGATAAAAATAGCACAAACAAAGTTAAATTTTAAAAATAAACATGTATAAAGTAAAATTTAAATTAAAGTGTCTTAAATGAACTAAACTTTGCCCAGCAGTGTGACATCGCTGGCTGATATAATATAATAATAATCTTTAAAACTACGGAGAAACTGCATACAAAGCAACGAAAAGTAAAAAACATCGCTTAGTTGTAATATTTCAAACTTGCACTATAGGACGCTAGCCTTCAATCAACCAAGCCGTGCCACTAGGGACATTTACATAAACCTCCACCGCTGCTGTGCCAACCACATCCACCCTCTGCCAGTCAAGGTTGGCTAAAAAAGTCTCCGTTTCTTCTTGATAGATCCAGGCTGTAGGTGTTTTCGCTAATGATGTCTCCGTGATCCCAGAACATATAGCCAGCACCCTTACTCCTGATTTTGCGATGTTTTCTTCGTGGCCCAAAGTCTTTGTGAATCCGTACACTGCATCCGTACAATTTGGAAGGTAAAACGGGAAGGTGCGGATGAACGCGATATCCGAAAATTTATGACATGTTGATTGAAGGCCTCCTTTGGCCTTTCTCATTTGTTCCCATCAAAGTCCACTCAATCAAAGCTGTGACATTGAAATCAATAGTTTTTTTCACCAGCTGATCATATTTTAACATACCAGTATTATTAACTAGAACATCAACTTGTTATTGAAATTCATAAAATCTCTTTTCATATACTTTGATTTTACTTATATTTGTTTTAATCTATTTGCTCATACTAATGATCGAAACTCATAATCATTCGAATAAATAACTATAAGTTTCATAAATATTTTATCAATATTATAGATAATTATAATGTCTATATTCATACATTTGATTTATACTAATATATTCATTAACATTGTGATGCAATAGTATATTACGTAACAAGTGAGCTAAGTTGCTAATTACAGTCGAGGCTTAATAATGAGTCGAGACTGTAATTAGCAACGCTCACGAGTTACATACGACGTTTTTCAACACACTTGTGAGTAAAAGACAGACATACGTGGTCATTAAATAACAAACACACTTGATAACAAAGCTGTGAATTGTGATTGAAAAATGACGCCGAACCTCGCGCATCTGCGTAGGTTTTTTTTTTCCGCCAAATGTGTCAATGTTTGTATAGCTTAAACAGCCTATTTTTAGTGAAAATGTTTAATTTGGAGTGGTAAATGCAAATATTTTAATATTTTATAACAAATTATTGTAAATTGTGAATAATTTGTTTGATATACAAATTTGTTTTACTAATATAAGGCGCAAACATTTGAAAATGTATATGGATTTGAAGTGGTATAAAATCTCTTTGTTGTTTGTCTGAAAATATTTAATGTATAACCCGGATCAATAAAATATGCTCTGTTTACTCGCATGTAATTTGCACAAAAGTACAATTCAACTTTGTAGGATTCATTATGTTATGCACTAGGGTATAATATATTATGCACGCGTGACTTGTAGCCCAGTTTATAGTTCTAAATTCAATAGAATAAGGCTCACTTTACGAGCATGTGTGTTGAAAAAGATTATGCGACAAGAAGGGCTCCCGCACCGGAAGACGAAGTCGGTACGATCAGGTGCGAAGACTGCTCGAGGAGGAGATTACTCATTACTATTACTCTGGTATTACCAAACTATGTCAGATAAGGCACAATCATTCATATTAAAAGTGATAAAAAATTGATAAACAAAATTTAATTAAATAATAGTATATTATGTATGTAACTCACGCTCACGAGTTATATACGACGTTTTTCAACACACTTGTGAGTAAAAGACAGACATACGTGGTCATAAAATAACAAACACACTTGATAACAAAGCTGTGAATTGTGATTGAAAAATGGCGCCGAACTTCGCGCATGCGCGTAGGTTTTTTTTCCGCCAAATGTGTCAATGGCTGTATAGCATATACAGCCTATTTTACATGAAAATATTTAATTTGGTGTGGTAAATCCAAATATTTTAATATTTTGTAACAAATTATTGTAAATTGTGAATAATTTGTTTGATATACAATTTTGTTTAACTAATATAAGGCGTAAACATTTAAAAATGTATATGGATTTTAAGTGGTATAAAACCTCTTTGTTGTTTCTGAAAAAAATTAATGTATAACCCGGATCAATAAAATATGCTCTGTTTACTCGCATTCAATTTGCACAAAGGTACAATTCAACTTTGTAGGATTCATTATATTATGCACTAGGGTATAATATATTATGCACGCGTGACTTATAGCCCAGTTTATAGTTCTAAATTCAATAGCATAAGGCTCATTTTACGAGCAAGTGTGTTGAAAATTTTGTAATACCTGAGCAAGGCCTTCGGCAATAATTAGGTAATAAATTATGTAAAAATATATATTTAGAGATAATACTAAAACAATTCATATTGAAAACAGCATAATTGATAATACTTATAACATGGCAGACTATCAAATATAGATAACATCAAATTATAGAGTAACAAAGGACCACGCATAACTTTGTATGAGAGCTGGTACCCGCCTCAAAAGACTCAATTTTTGCTGTTGAGTTTCTTGCCACTTCTTCTCAACAGTTCGACTTTCCGAATAGGTGGTAGATTCAGTTCAATTTGTAAATTGTGACTTATTTCAAATGTATTTAAATACTTACGCAATAAAGATTCTTTTGACTTTGGATTTGACATGTGTGATATATCGTTGAAAAGAATTTATCTTCTAGAAGAAGAATTTTATTAGTATAGCGTCTGTCTTGATTCTGAGTCCAAGCTGTTAACCAACCTAATAAAATTAATCAAAATCTCCGAAGACAAAATTTAAAAAACTACCTTAATTCAGGTGTGCAACAGATTCTCGGAGAGGCGGTGACGCTGAACGAACTTACGATCAGAACTTTACACAACAGTAACTTTAATTCAGGTTAATAAGACCTATCCAACGGCCTATTCTACAATGCTATTGGAGGTGGATACTAAAATTATAGACTGACATTTAGGACCTTATAGCTCTTAACGGACTAACGATTGGAAGTAAGCGCCATAGTAACTTTAATTCAGGTTCCTAAGATCTATCCAACGGCGTATCCTACATTGCTATTGGAGGTGGATACCAACATTATAGACTGACATTTAGGACCTTATAGCTCTTAACGGACTAACGATCGGAACTTGGCGCCATAGTAACTTTGATTCAGGTTACTAAGACCTATCCAACGGCGTATCTTACATGGCTATTGGAGTTAGATACAAAAATTATAGTCCGACATTTAGGACCTAAGCTCTGAACGGACTAACGATCGGAACTTGGCGCTATAGTAACTTTGATTCAGGTTACTAAGACCTATCCAACGACGTATCTTACGAAATTATGCGTTGTCCCATAATTGATTTGACATTGAACATTATCAATTGAATAGGTAAAGTTATCAGACTATAAATGTCGACTCTTATACTCTTAGAATATATTCTCCGAACACTATCAGTGTTCCGGGAATACGTTCTATTTTAAAGTGCATTTTCATTGTTCATTTTAACAACACGTTTGTTTGTTTTACTTGTCACACTATTCGTCTTTTTATCGTTCAAATACTTTTAAATGCTGATTAATAAAAATCAATCATCATTTGGTTATCAAAGTCACATGGCAAGGATTGAAGAGCTGAATGGTCAATGTGTAGGGCACAACACTCCCACAACAGATAACTATTGAGGCAGTAAAGGTCTCGAGTGGCGCAGTGTAAGCCAACCCCCCGAGGTTGACCGAAGATGGTCCAAGATGCTAGTATATGATGTGTATGATGAAGGTGGTATTGGGTGACCATCGTTGGGGTCCAAAGGTTCTCGAATGGAGGCCACGTCAAGGCAAGCGTAGTGTGGGACGCCCCCCGGCACGTTGGGAAGACGATTTGCGGAAGACGGTTGGCAGGGACTGGATGCGCAGCGCTAGAGACCGAATTCGGTGGCGCGCGATGGGAGAGGCCTACGTCCAGCAGTGAACTAGCGCGGGCTGAGATGATGATGATGATGATGATGAAGGCGGCGCAGGACCGATTGACGTAGAGACGCTGTTATAGAGTGGTATGACCAGGAAACTAGTACCTAGCTAATTTCGAGCCAAAAGCCAGTATATGGCCATAGTTTCCATATCTAAAGGAAAATCTACTGGTGATAACGGCCTCAGCATGCAGGTCTACACTTTCAAAAAGAACTGTCAATGTTTTACTCTTCTTAATGCATCCGTCAATGTACGATCGAAAACACCTCCGCCTGACCACCACTAAGTTCTTTTTTGCTTGCACTCAAAACAAGGATAGATGGTAAAACAGTTCGGCGCTGCAGCAACGTTTATGCGACTTTTTTTTTAAACTGTACGGCTGCAGTGGCCGCTATTGTACCTACCTGTTAAAAATCTGAAAACTCTTTATGCATGAGTCATATATCAGCCTGTATAAGTAATTATTTTATTAGTCAAAAATCACCCATTACACTTTGTTAAAAGGGTAGATACATTTAAATATTTTCTGGTATATTTATTGACGTTTGACCTGAGGAAGGAAAAAGACATTTCAAAGCGGCGCCTGGCTCTGTTTGTGAAAGCAAAAACGATAGCCTGCAGAATTGCTCGTTGTTCCGCATAAGTTAAGTTAAGTGGGTAAACTTCTGTTGGGAGATTGTTCTCGAATGGTCGTCTTGGAGATATACCTACTCAATAGGTATTGCAGGGTCAGGTGATAAGGTCTCTTCAATTACTAATTGTATTGTTTAAATAATAAAAAACGTATTTAATCTTCGAATTACAAGGAAATAATTATAACGTGTAGATGCTTAAGGTATTAGAACGAATGTGGTGTACGAAGTTCTACGGAGTGAAGTTGGCACGTCGCGTCATAGGCTGCTATCCATCCCCACTCAAGAGCAGCTACCGCTACGCGATCACGAATGGCGCTAGTAATCTGAACATGCCGGCGCCCTTGGAAGATCTTCCAATAAAAAAAATACTCAATTGGATGTTTGCACGGGTAGTGGGCAGATCTTTGAGCAGGCTCGACGAATGAACCTAGAATCTGTGCGAATTTCAGCCACTCTGGAAATGCCATCTTGACCTGGGAACAAACGAATGATTCTACCCACTCTCCATCGAAGTACGGGAAAGTTATCTTCTTTGATTATAACAAGTGTTTCCACACTCACTTCGCTGTCGAACTTCCACTTGGTTCAAGTTTGCAGTTCCGAGATATACTTCTTTGACCAGCGCTGCCAGAAGTGCTGCTTCAGTTGCTCCACTCGGTCGTAACGGCTTAGACGCAGAGGGTTCGTATTTGTGAGGTCAGCGGTAGTCGAAGCGGTAAGCGATCGCCCGATCAGGAAATGAGCTGGTGTTAGTGGAAGGAAGTCATCAGGATCTGTGGATAGTGGCGATATTGGACGGGAGTTCAGGACGGCTTCGACTTGAGTCAATACCGTGCTATACTCCTCATAAGTTAATTTACAGTTAGATAATATTTTAAATGCTGTGTATATCTGTTATTGGTAAACGTACAAGAACTTGTGTTTTTAAATTTATATCTTATGTAAGAAATTGTATGTTTATTGTTGATATACCTTAATAAATAAATAAATAGATAATATTCCACATAAATGAAATTTGCATGACTTAACGCCCGCTTCCCATAAGCCCCCAAAATAAGGCGCATGCGGTGGAATGAAATTAAACTTTATGTCATTAATAGAAGCGAAATTTATAATGTCTTTATTATTTTGTAAAACAGAGGCTATTTCTCTTCCAGCACCAACAAAGTTTTTACCGTTATCGGAAAAAATCTGATATGGTTAACGTCGTGATATAAACCGTTTAAGAGCAAGTAAATAATCTTGTGTCGACAAACTAGTTACTAATTCTAAATGTAATGCTCTAGTACTGAAACAAATGAACAAACATATTATATCCTTTGATTAATTTTGCTCTTCTGCCTTTTCGATTCAGTACACTGGCCCTGCACCGCATGAAAGGTTAACCGACGGTAAATTTCCCATTATAGGTGTTAAGGTTTGTATAGGTATAATTTAAAAAAAAACATTATGTTTGCCCGACGGGACAGTCACGATAATGTCATTTAAATTAATTCCGTACCTACGTTAACTTATTTCATCAAAAACGGCAATTTCATAGGTAAATTATACTGCGGATACTTTTTGCCGCAATACGAAAATCATCAAAGCGACCACAGTCGCTCGATTAGTTAAATAGTACGTAAGCTAAATTCAGTATTATTGTCACATAAAATTAAAATTAACATTCCCTCGTTTACGTACCTACCCCCTACACAAAATCCAAAAGTTAATTTATAATGACGAGTACAACATATTAATGAATAAGAACTCAATCACTAATTACTCAGTAAACTCCAGTATTTTTTTTCGTATTCCGGGCGGGAATCGAACCCGCGATCACTGGCGTCTGAGGCAGATAGGTTTACCCCATCGCCAATACGGTCGTCACTTTGACGATGTAAACCCATTTTCTTAAAATCATATCCTACCGTATTTACATGTGTACATATTCACTTTCTGTAAAAAAAGTCGTATTTTAATCATAAGGTAAATTCAGGTAAAACAATTAAATTGGTCTTTATTTGAGAACGGAACAGCATTGTTCAAATGTTGTCATTATAGAAAACTGTACTTTATTTATCATCGTGAAACTAAACAAACTTTTTTAAATCTGTACGTCTTTTAAAATTCTATAATTCTAAAAGTCGAATAAATCGATTTGATCATCATCATCATCATCACAACTCTTTTTAATGAGCCCAATGCAGGGCGTGAGTCTCTCGCCTGGGTGAAGATGAAGTATAGGCCATAATCCACCAAGCTGGCCCAGTGCTGGGTGGCGGACGCCAGAATTTTCAATGGCTTCTGACAAACCCTAACGACTACTGTTTACAAGTATACAGCACCCGGGACCAACTGCTTAACGTGCCCTCCAAAGCACGGAATTCGTCGAAAGAAAATGAATGGTCGGCGGTCACCCATCCAAGTACCTACCCCGCCGAACGTTGCTTAACCTGTGATATCGTATGATACACACAGTAACCACGGCGCCACGACGACTTCTCTATCGATTTGATAATTCATTTTTACTAAGGTGTAGATGGAGGGAATCTCTTGCGTCTGATTTTTCAGACTATTAGTCCAGTCAATAAATGACCCAAAATGAGGTGTAGAGTGCGTGAGCAGGTAACTAAGCGATTCCTTCAGAAACTTGTTCAGGGGGCTTAGGTTGTTAACATACCAAAAGTCCCGACTCCTAGGTGATGAGCGGGGGGAAGGAGGGGGGGGGGGTAAAGGTACGAATTTTGGGTTTTTCGCTTATATCTCGAAAACGGTGCATCGGAGAGAAATATTTTCAATTAATAAAATGAAGTTCCTAAAATTATCTAAAACTTTTATATCATATGTTTTTTTCTAATTCCTAACCGTTTTCGAGCTATACCCTCGGAAAAAGTTGAAATTTACAAAAAAAAACAATTTACGTCAAAATATTCATAAACATTGCATCATATTGTCTAAACCTATTCATTAACGAAAAGTATGAATAGGAAAGAAATTGTAGATTTTTAAATTCCCTTTAAGAATATATATACATGTGCTGATTAATGTCCAACCCGCCTAAAGTTACAGCTATTTTAAAACTTGTATAGCATTTTAAGTTATCGCGCAAGGATCGGGCATAGCCAAT
Source organism: Stenoptilia bipunctidactyla (assembly GCA_944452665.1). NCBI lineage: Eukaryota > Metazoa > Arthropoda > Insecta > Lepidoptera > Pterophoridae > Stenoptilia > Stenoptilia bipunctidactyla. The sequence continues at coordinate 5,155,642 of OX101730.1, forward strand.
ATCTTCTGTCAGCTCATCGATAAAAGTTCACGATGAAAGGGTAGTAGTTGACCCAACATTGCTCTTTCAGCGGATATGTATGTATAAGCAAACGATCAGATGAGGATTTGATGACATATTTTGAGTATGAGTTGGTCCCATTTCCCTTGGCACTGTTCAACGAAAGTGGCATGAGAAAGACAAACAAATCAGTGCTGTACAACTTATTTGAGCCAACCAAGAAAGATATTCTTCTGCCTCAAATGAACATTGTAGTCGATGGATTTCTACTCCACAGAGTTATTTGGCCAAAAGATGTATCGGTTGTGACTATTTGTAATAGTTATATCACCTACGTCGACCACCATTATCTTGGGACTACTCGCACTGTGGTGTTTGATGGGTACGCAAACACAGCCAATAGCTCTAAATCACAAGAACAAATGCGTCGTTACAGACTAAAAAGGTCAGCCGACATCAATTTGACATGGGACACACAAATACCTGTTAAACTTTTTATGAAATCCTACCAACAAAACTAACTTCATCTCCTTACTGGAGATAAAGCTGCAGAAGAAAGGGATACATACTCTTCAGGCTACCGATGACGCTGACATCCTAATCGTGAAGACTGCTGTTGAACAATCCACTCACAACTCTGTGGCTGTCGTTGGTGAGGATGTAGACCTTGCTGTCCTGTTGATTGCTTCCACTCCTGCGACCAGAGGTTCTTCTGAAAATTATATTTTGCCGCTGCACCAAGGATTGTGTAATTGGAAAATGTGGCTGCCGAAAAGCGATGCTCACCTGTTCTGCAGCGTGCATCCACTGTCAAGGGAAGTGCCTGAACAGTGTAACTGTTGACGATGAGGACGATGAAGACGATGTAGAGCCCATTCAGTAAGAGCAACGCGCTACTGAGGAAGAAGATGCCATGGAAGAACAATCATTGCCTGGGCCCTCAAGTTCAAAGAGGATGAAAATTTGATTACTTTTAAAGTCGAGAGTAAAACATTAGGAATATATTGAGAACAATGGGGTTTATAATTATTATTGTATTGGTGTAACGAAACTATCTGTAGAATAAAGTGTGAAAGTCATCATCATTATTTTTTCTACTTTATTTAATAACTTGCTTATAAGTGGCCATATATTATGTTATAAGATGAACGAACAAAGGTTGTGGGTCAAGAATATGATATACAAACTAATTTTGTGAAAATAGCATAATGCTATACAAGTTTTAAAATAGCTGTAACTTTAGGCGGGTTCGCATTAATCAGCATATGTATATATATTCTAAAAGGGAATTTAAAAATCTACAACTTCTTTCCTATTCATACTTTTCGTTTATGAATGGGTTTAGACAATATGATGCAATGTTTATGAATATTTTGACGTAAATTGTTTTTTTTTTTGTAAATTTCAACTTTTTCCGAGGGTATAGCTCGAAAACGATTAGGAATTAGAAAAAAACATATGATATAAAAGTTTTAGATAATTTTAGGAACTTCATTTTATTAATTGAAAATATTTCTCTCCAATGCACCGTTTTCGAGATATAAGCGAAAAACCCAAAATTCGTACCTTTACCCCCCCCTCCTTCCCCCCGCTCATCACCTAGGAGTCGGGACTTTTGGTATGTTAACAACCTAAGCCCCCTGAACAAGTTTCTGAAGGAATCGCTTAGTTACCTGCTCACGCACGCTACACCTCATTCCTTGACTGGACTATATACATAAACAGCCTTCCTAGATTCATTCTAATTTGTAAACAATGTAGCTTGTTCAAAAAAGGATCTAAGTTCACCTATGTAAATAAAAACTCCTTTATTTCTTGACGGGAAAAGTATTTTGGATACGTGTAATAAATTCATATAGTATCATCACTTTTGATCGGTTTAAATGGCAAACAAATATCTCATATTGAGTCTAAAAGTAATGGTAAAAGCGTTGAATTTTGATCTATCTTGTAAATAGAACAAACGATCGGAAATGGAGTCGAAGCTTTGTTTTCCAATCTCTTCTGATGGTAAATGAAGATGAGCTTGGCACACGAGTGGTACTGGTTCTTCATAACACATTACGTTACATTACAGAATGAATATATTTTATTTATTCAAAGATGCACAAAACAGGTAATAATTTAAATAAAGTTAAGTAAATAATTATTATAGATACATTTCCAAATTACAACCCAGCATATGCGCATTCAACAAGCAACATTAATTTAACAACATAAAAATATGAAAAGAAAACCTTTTTATAAAAACTTTCAAAGGGTGAACAGAATTATCAAGAAAAATAAAGATATATAAAAAATTATAAAAACAAAACAATACAGACAAAGCAATAAATTATTAATAATTTTTTTTTTCATTTATAGGCGCAATCCTTATTATTACTCTAAGATTGATGTAAACTCAAAATAAAACTTTTAATTAAGCTAAGGGCGATATATATTGTAAAATCAATCAAAAATTAATAAATTAACAAAATTAAAACAATATAAAAATACATTAAAAACAAAGCAAAAAATTGACACTAAAACTACTCATAATAAATCATTAAGCAGGTAATTATAAGCGCATTCAACTATTAATTTATTAGATATTTGGTGGTTTATTTTATGTGCACCCTGCACGATAGAAGAATCCTGAAGGAGTCCTAATACCAAGATGCTGTCGCTCGGAATAATCGCCTTTTACGAAATGCTTTACGGGTGGCGGTAGAGTTATTCCACGCCGCCAAAACAATACTTCCAACGATTCGTAATAGCTATGAATATAAAAAATTATTAATCATACATACATAATTATACATACAGGGTCATTATTTGAAGATAAAAACATTTTATCTTCAAAACAAGAAGTCGTCGTGGCGCCATGGTTACTGTGTGTATCATACGATATCACAGGTTAAGCAACGTTCGGCGTGGTCGGTACTTGGATGGGTGACCGCCGACCATTCATTTCTCACGATGACTTTCGTGCTTCGGAGGGCACGTTAAGCAGTCGGTCCCGGGTGCTGTATACTTGTATACAGTAGTCGTTAGGGTTTGTCAGAAGCCGTATCGGCACTCTTAACATTCTGACATCCACCACCCAGCACTGGGCCAGCTTGGTGGATTGTGGCCTAAGCCTCCTCATCACCCAGGGGAGAGACTCCACACCCTGCAGTGGGCTCATTACAAAGAGTTGTGATGATGATGAAAAACATTTTAAGAGAAGGTTAAGAAAATAACATGTGGATTCGATTTATGACAAAAAAATATAACTTTTAAGTGACCAAATTTTTCTAAATATTGAAAAATCGGGGCTTAACGTATTTCTTAATAAAAATAGTTAGAAAAACGCTTCTGTTTCTTGCTATTTAGTTCTAATAATAAATTAAACTAAAATGTTGTTAACTTATGAGAATTCTATGTTTTTTTCTTTGCTCCCACTCCAGCATAGAAGATTATTTAAACAACCTCGTAAATTACTCTACAGATCAGATAAATCGGATAGAATACAAAATCCTTCATTCACATAAATAAAACCGTATCAAATTCCACGAATTTGCGATTCTTTTGGTTTTGTCAATCACTGTCATTACTTACTACGCTGATTATCATTATCTTGTCCTTGTAATCTACTACGTAGTAACGAAATAATATACAGAAAAACAATCATCTCTGGTCCAGCCAGTGTATGTGTAAATGCGCGTCTTGTTCGACGCGCCTGCGAAACCTGATTTTAATTAACTCATAATAGTCGCACCGGCTTGTTTTGTTTACTGTTCTGCGCAATATTTACTGTAAGTTGTTTATTCACATTTAATTTGTTATTATGTGCATTTAAATTTGTTAAATAAATAATATAGCCTTGTACAATTAGTCAAATTGTATGAATTAGATATTTGGATCGGATTTGGCGGCGTTAGATTATGTTGTTGATTTTAAAGCTTTATTTTTTACTTTATACAATGAATCATCAAACACATATAGTGAAAAAAAATTAAATAAATATTTTTATTTAAGAAATCGCATAGTGCCAGTTAGTTATGTCTCTATCACTTTAGATGAGAGTAAAATGCAGGTAGTAGGTAATGCTGGATGAGAGAATGTCTTCTAAACTACTGGGTAGCGACCACCCCTTGAACAAAAGGTATTTGTTTCAGCCGTATTAACTTTCATAAAAAAGATAGATTCTGTTCGGACTTTTGGAGAAGTACGTTTGAGTTATTTACCGGCTTGTGTAATGGTAACGACATACATTGCCTTCTATCCCAGAGGTCTTGGTTTCGAATCCCGATGGCGGTGGATATTTGTGGGATGAACACAGATATTAGCGCCTACGACGGTCAGTGATATAGACACTACTGCGCCAATCGTGAGGTCGCGAGTCCATTTAGAACAAACAATATTTTCTCTGTCTGGGTCTTTTTGTATTCTAGGTTCCCCCTAGTTCGCTGCATGGTATCCCATATCACAAGCTATGCTTACTTTGGGGCTATGTAGTTGGTGTGATTGACTGGGGATTTTATTATCTATACATATAATAAAATGGTAGGAAAGTCAAAACTGTACATTGAATATTTTTTTAAAAGAATACTTGGGGTATGATCTACAATCGAAACAGAAACAAAAAATATAGTTTTTAGAATTTTTGTCTGTTTGTCTGTTTGTCTTTCCGGGATAAACTCAAAAAGTACTGCATGGATTTACTTCAAATTTGGCATGAAGATAGTTAAGAAGTCGGGTCAACATATAGGCTACATATTATCACGCTAGCAGTGTTATAATCGTAGGTGCGTTTGGTGCTGCATAGCGTTCATGCAGACGACGTCGCGGGCAGCAGCTAGTTATTTTTATATATTCACGGCTCTAGCCGGTTAATACTGCGTTAACGGGCTTATTATTATTTTGTAACAAATAATTATAATATACAATAATACTATTTTTCGTCATTATTAAGTCATGGATGTATGTATGTTTATTTTATTTCTTAAAGTTCTTTTTTCTTTTAGTATTTGTTATCTTTTGTCCATAATACGTTAAATTTTTAAGGAACTTAATTTGGGCTAAATGTACTAGTAATGTTGTGTGAATGGCATATATAAGATGATTAAACGAACTTCTGAGTGAAGTTCTATCGCTATTATATGAGTCGCTTCATTCGAAGATATTATATAACAGGTAGTCCTTTTTAGGTACTAGGTAACTTCGCATAATTTAAAGTATCATAAAAAAAAACACTGTGGTGGGGCGCCGCGTGGCATGATCCACCCGGTTCGCGCCAAGCCCTCATTCTTTAGAGACCCTAAACGAAACTTTTAAATGGGTTCTGGGGTGGGTGGGTACGTCATATCTTCGAATGAAGCGACTCATATAATAGCGATAGAACTTCACTCAGAAGTTCGTTTAATCATCTATTATATTTCGTCGCTTCATTCTTCAGATATTATATAACAGGTAGATTTTCAGAGATAGAAAGTTTTGTTTAGGTGTATACTTGGAATTGAAATAAGTAAAGATATAAATATGTAATTACATATTTTATTATTATAGTACTTAATAATTAGTATTATTACATAATGAGCTTCAAATAATCTTACTTTATTTGAGTCGCTAGAAATTATAATCAGCTTAAATTAATGAAACTTAGTGATAGTCTATTTATAGACACATAATTTTTAATGTAGTAATTTACTTGATATCAAAATACGTAATATTCAATAACTATTTTTAATATTAGGTTAAGTATTGTTCATGTCTCGATTAAGTATCGACAAAGCAAAGTTATTTTGTTGATCATCTAAAGGCCGATGGTAAAACTTTGCGAACACCTGTGAGTTTTGTGTCCACCCGGCCGTTTTTCGAATGACATCGACACTGATACCGGCCGTGCGCGCGGCTGAGGTCGACGCGTGTCGTGTGCTGTGCGCACTAAAACGCTCATGTCAATGCCGTTCGTGGCGAGCGTTTGCTTAATCCATCGACTTAGCGTCTGACTTGATGCAGTTCTGTGGGGAGCTTTGAATGTTACGAAGAGATTCCCGGAGTTTGAACCTCAGATATTTTTTGTAATAAAAATATATTATTTTAAAGTTGATACTGGGCATATGTTGATATTGCTTTGAAAGTTTGGGAGAGATAATAAGGGCTGTTCACGATTTGGAGCGGAAGTCTTGATTATATCTGTTATAATAATATTTACTTTATCAGATTGAAAAACAATATTTTCTAATTTAAGTAAAGACAATGTCTGTACTCTTTGACCGGTACATAAAGCTAATAATGTAACGAGTTTTTTTTTGTAATATTTTCTAATGATAAATTAATATTTGGATACCAAGAAGACAGTTGGTTTAGTACTAAATTTGGATCCCAAGTAAATGAATATTTAGGCTTAATATGTTTAGTTTTATAGGCTCCTATTAAGAGGCGTTTAACACAACTATTATCACTTATCTCTTCTCCTAATAAAAGAGATAATGCAGATCGATGTGTATTTAATGAACCGTAAGAACATCCCTTATTAAATTGCTCGTTTAAAAATCAAAGAAATAATGGAATGGATTTTTCGAAACTATTAATTCATAACCACACTTCTTGAAACCATAACTTCAATGAGACGTTGTACTGGCGAACAGTAGTGTCTGCGAGCGAGGCGAGCATCAACGTGAGAGCCTCTGGTGGGCAGCTGCGCCGGCTGAACGACGCCCGGAGAGCCTCGCGGCACCCAGGGTAAGGCTGGAGTGCAGTGGGTGCTGACTCCAGGGCTGGGAAGGCCAGAAGGAGAATACAAGTACCCCTTCGGCTTTACCATCAATGATTTTTCGTATACATTTTAATACAAGAGAAAAGGGTGGAAATGCATAAAAATCCAAGTTAGCCTAGCTTATTGTAAATGCATCAACTGCGACTGCATCAGGTTCAGGCTTCCAGGTGACAAATAATTAACATTTGGCATTGGCTCGACTTGAGAACAAGTCGATCTTAATGGGCCCGAAACTATTTACAATAAGTTGGAAAGCGCTATCCGAGAGGGCCCATTTCTGGACTCGAAATCTGCTCGATTTTCTTTGGTGTTAACATAAGAAGCAAATATCCATAAATTGCGTTTTTCACACCATTGCCAAATTTCTCTACTTAAAATATTCAAATGTGGGAACTGAATACCTCCCATCCTATTAATGTAGCTAATGGCGGTAGTATTGTCAATACGTAATAATATTGCACAATCTTTTCCTTCACTAGCTATACTTTTGAGACCTAACAAAACCGCGAGTAATTCTAAAAAGTTCATGTGATTTTCTTTTTCACTGTTCGTCCATGAACCACTATAGTTATTATTTTTGCATACTGCTCCCCAGCCTGTCCTAGATGCGTCAGTGTAAATTTCTGACTTATAATTTTGAGTAATGATTGGACAAGAAATAATATTAATATTATTTTTCCACTACCATAAATCTTTTAGTAATATCTTATTAAGATTCATTTTCACCTCATAGTTTCCTCCGAACTTATTTAAGGCTAAAAACTTTTGTCTCTCTAATATTTTTGTATATAAGAATCTATATTTTGTGGCTGGACAGGCTGCGATCAATACACCTATAAGTTTAGCGAAATTTCGTAATGAACAAGTTTTAAGATTAATGTACCTATTTATTAACTGTGCAATGTTATGCCGCTTATCGCCAGGTAACGTAATAGACATCTGTTCTGTGTTGAACATAAAACCTAAGAATTTGATTGACTTTTTTGGTACAATGTGACTTTTATCGAAATTTACAATAAAACCTAGACAATGTAATAACTTCAAAGTTTCTCTTACATTAATCATGCATTCTTCATATGTATCTCCAATAAGAAGATCGTCTTAATAGGTAGTAGACTTAAAACCCTGTTTTCTCAAATGACTCATTACTTCACGCATAATTTTCGTAAATACCCACGAGCTACCGATAATCCATACGGCATTGCTGTGAACTCGTAAGTGATCGGCTCAGACGAATCATTTTCTTGGAATTCGAATCGTAGGTACTTTCTGTTACTAACAAAAAACGGCATAAGTAGATATGATTCTTTCATAGCTATGTTAGCTAAGTATCCATTACGAGGAATTAATTTCGAGGCTGTTTTATAAGATTCCATTTTAAAATGTACTTTTGTTACGAACTTGTTTAAAGATTTTAAATTTAGTATAAACCTTTTTTCTCCGTTAGGTTTCGGAGCTAAAAATATATTTGAAATAAATTGATCATTTGAAGGAGAACAAGGCTTTATAGCCCCTAAGTCTAATAATTTATTTATAGCTATTTTCATGTCTCTTTTTTCACATGATGAAAAATTATTTTTAGGAATAGAATACTGACAAATTTGAGTATCAAATGGTATTCTAAATCCATAATTTATCCACTTCAATATAACTTCGTTTTTAGTTACTTTTGTCCAACAATCATAAAATAAATTACTTCGACCTGCATGTACCTTGATTAATGTTGGGTCGGAGCACGCGTCCTGGACTAAGTCTGCGGCTGGAACTTGGCGTTGAACGCAGAGTTCGATTGAGGGCGCCGCTGTGTTTGAGCTGCTATCGGTTTCCTCTGACCTCCCCGCCCCCCCCTGAACGACGGGTAACGAGGAGGTCCTGTCCAGTTTCCCTGCTGAGACGACCGGTTGACCGTTGATATTTGAGAGGAGACTGTTTTGGCTGGGCCTTTTTTAATTAGGGCTCCCTACTTTTCAATGGCTTTACTTGCCTTTATTTTTTCCGGCAACGAACTTCCGAATAAAGTTTCGTCTCTTTCGGAGTCTTGTATAACATGTTTAAAGTTTGTATCCAAATTAGGGTAAAATCAGTTTTACCCTATCTTTGGTGAACATAAAGTGGAGGTCTGATAATAGGCAGCATCCATCACTTACGTGACGGAAGGCCTTCATTTTGTTTTCTTCCTTCTCAGGGAGGACGTCCATCTCTCGATTTATGGTGGTAATACCGTACCCCAGCTGTTGCTGAAAGTTTTGGATTTTTTTTTTTTTTTGTCACGTGTTCGTGCTATGTCAGTTATGGCTGCTGAGATTTCAGCATTTATTTCAGCTGTAATCGTATTGAAAACAAAAGGTGATCGATAAGATCAAATAAAATTTATTAAATTTTACATCATTACGATATTGAGCGGATAACGTGATATATCTATTATAGATTACACGCATTTTCTGCTCTGATTTTTTAAATAACCTTGGAGGCGACATGTTTATGTCTAATTCATATTAATATAACGCCCATAACGTATTACAGACAACGAGATAAATCTCCTTGAGATTACCCGCATTTTCTGTAATCGTATTGAAAACAAAAGGTGATCGATAAGATCAAATAAAATTGATTAAATTTTACATCATTACGATATTGAGCGGATAACGTGATATATCTATTATAGATTACACGCATTTTCTGCTCTGATTTTTTAAATAACCTTGGAGGCGACATGTTTATGTCTAATTCATATTAATATAACGCCCATAACGTATTACAGACAACGAGATAAATCTCCTTGAGATTACCCGCATTTTCTGTAATCGTATTGAAAACAAAAGGTGATCGATAAGATCGGATAAAATTTATTAAAGTTTACATCATTACGATATTGAGCGGATAACATGATATATCTATTATAGATTACACGCATTTTCTGCTCTGATGTTTTAAATAACATTTTTAAACCGAATAAGTAGGTCTTACCTTGTAAGATTTCTTCTTCATCGGAAGAAATAATTCGCTGTTTCCGTTTATTATTTATTTTTTGTTCCAACTTTTTTATCTTTATATTATAATGTTGAAGCTGTTCTTCTGCTGTACGTTTAGGCATTTTGTAAAAACTTAAGTAAATGATTAAAGTAAATGACACTATGCTTGTTACCACGCACGAAAAAAGAATGAGGGCTTGGCGCGAACCGGGTGGATCATGCCACGCGGCGCCCCACCACAGTGTTTTTTTTTATGATACTTTAAATTATGCGAAGTTACCTAGTACCTAAAAAGGACTACCTGTTATATAATATCTGAAGAATGAAGCGACGAAATATAATTTAATTTTATTATTTATTGCGTTTATTCTATAAAGGACACATAGAATAACCCTCTAGTGGTATTACAATTAAATATTCGTTCTATGATAAAAAACTTTGCAGAATTGGATCTCTTAATTAACAATAGCTCAAAATTAATTCACCTCATATGTGTCACAGAAGTTAACTTGAAGAATTGCACTAGTTTGTTTGAAATAGAAAATTACATGATGTATACACAACTAAGAACACACCAAAAAGGCGGGGGAATTATTCTTTACGTACATAAAAGTTTAAACTTTGAGAGGAAATTCACAATAACGAAGTACTTTGAGTGCTTGACTGGCGAAATCACTTCTAAGGAATTAAATATTCAAATGGGTTTATGTATTGTGTATAGGCCACCTGAAAAAAATAAAACATCATTTATACACGAACTATATAAACATATAATAACATATTCCATTAAAAAAGACTACTTATTATTGGGTGACATGAACCTTGATCTTAAAAAAAATGACCCCATAAAAATCAACTATCTGAACTCATTAAGTGAGTTAGGTCTACAATGCGGAATAAACAATTACACTAGAGTCGAAATAAAAGACGGATTTTTATCGAAGTCATGCATAGATCACATTTTTACGCGCAGCGTTCAAAACAACGATCGAATAACAGGTGTCGTACAATGCGCGCCAGCTGATCACTACATAACCGGTTTTATTATGAGTTTGGCAGAGGTCGAGTGCGCGAGTAAACAAAGTAGACAAGTAACTTATATAGACAGAAATAAGTTAGTTAGTGAATTAGAAAACAAACAATGGGAGGAGGCATTACAATTAAATGATCCGAACGAAATTTTAGAATTTATACTCAAACAATTCTCCTGTGCTTATGATAAATGTACAAAGATTAAAAACATACAGAACGTCTCAAAAAGATCCGAATGCAACTGGGTAAATAAAAGATTGATATATATGTGTAATAAAAGGGATAAATTATTTAAAATATGGAAAAAAGATGAAAATAATATGATGAAAAAGAAATTGTACAATAAATACAGAAATAAAACAATATCATACACAAACCTTTTACGCAACAACAAAATTAAAACTGAAATTAGTGAAAACTTTAAAAATACAAAAATAGTTTGGAGTATAATAAATAGACTTACGGGTAAAATCATAAAATCCATAGACGAAGTGTTATTAAAGGCTTTCAAGACCAAAAATGCAAAAAAGCTCAGTAATGAATTTGCTAATGAATTTCAAAATAATGTTCAAAAAATATGTACTTCATGTGACAAACCTTTGTTAGAAAAAAACTTGTATATCAAAAATTCTGACGTGTCGTTACGACTAAAGCAATGTAATGAACAAATTATAGTAGAAATAATAAAAAAAATTAATGAGAAAAAAAGCCCCGGATTCGATGGTATTAGAGCAAAAGATATTAAATTGTGCTATTCTAAACTAGCCCCCGTCTTAACCCACTTAATAAATAAAATAATAGCTTCAAAAGTATACCCGAATAAACTTAAAATTGGCGTCATAAGACCCATTCATAAAAAAGGATCGTATAAAGAAATTAATAATTATCGACCGATAACTATACTTTCAATAATCGATAAAATAATCGAAAGGTTTTTTGGAGATCAAATAACAAGTTTTTTAAATGCAAATAATATTATCAACGCTGATCAATATGGATTTCAAAAAAATAAAAATACCAACCAATTATTATCAAAATTTACGAACGACATAAATAAATTACTTGACGAAAAAAAACATATAATTGCAGTATTTATTGATTTTAGCAAAGCATTTGAAACTTTACATTTACAAACACTATACTCCAAACTTTATGAAAACGGAATACAAGGTCCAGTATTAGAATGGTTCAAAAACTATCATAATAATAGATTTACGGCGGTAAAAATCGATAATCAACTGAGCGACCTAATCCCCAGTAGCATAGGAACAGCCCAAGGATCGATTTTAGCGCCGACAGAATACCTACTTTACGTAAACGATATGCCAAACGTTTTAAAAAACGGTCAAGTATACCAGTTTGCCGATGATACTTGCATTATTACGTCACACAGAAATATCACACATGCAATCGAAGAGATGCAGTTATGCTTCAATAATCTATGTGCATGGGCGCATGACCTTGGTTTAGTAATTAACTATGAAAAGACTAAAATGATGCATATTCATTCGGCACATAACATAGCGCCTATAGAACCGGTAATTTTAGCCCACGAACATAGATGCCATCATAACAAGTTCCTAGACTGCAGCTGTAAGTGCTTAGAGAAGGTACATACACATACTTATCTCGGTCTTATAATAGACAGTAGGTTCTCCTGGAAAGAGCATATTTTACACATTTGTGACAAACTAAGAGCTATAATATGCAAAATGTCAATTATAAAATTTAAGCTTCCCTACGCTGTAAGAAGAACTTTATATACAGCATTAGCAGACTCCGTTATTAGTTACGGTATAAGTAGTTATGGCAGGTCATATAAAACATATCTAGAAAATATTTATAAATTACAACTTAAATTATTGAAAATAATAGTACCTAAAAAAATTAAAAATGAACATAGACATAATGAGTACACAACATTATTTGAGCACTGTAAAGTTATAGATATATACAATAAAGTAAAATTCCAAATTCTAAAAGAAAACAAAAATATGATAAACAATTTACATATAAAAATAAGACCCAAAAAATTAAGAATCTTGTCTGAGGACATAAAATATACTTTACCGAAAACCAATAATATATACGGTCAAAGAATGTTAGAGTTCATGCTTCCAAACCTTCTAAATAAATTGCCAAGTCAGGTATTCAAAGTATATACTTCAAACACAAAAGTGGTGCAAAAATTTAAAGAATACTTCTACCAATCAAAAAAGTAAGCGGTGTGCCTACAATAAGAATAATCTTGTTTAATTTAATTATTTTTAATATTAAGTATTGTATTTTTAATATATAAATGTGCGGCCCGCTGTCACACATAAGCGACAAGCTTACGTGACAGCTACATAGTTTTTTATATTAATGTAAAATTGTTATTTTGGATAAATAAATTAAAAAAAAAAAAAATATAACATGTACGTAACATATACGTTTTTGTGCTTTATTTTGTGCTGGTGTTTCTTCAGGGTTACTGGAGGGTCACTTTTGAAATTCTAGGACGTGATAGTTTGAGATCATACATGAAGAGAAAAAATATAATAAAATAACAATATTAATAAAAATAAGATTATAAATATTAATTTGATGTCTCTTAGATTATTTCAAAATGTTTGAGTAAATATTCCTCTGATTTCAAATTAAAACGGATTTTAAACATTATATTATTATGAAGTGAATATGTGTAGCATTTATATGCAGAGCAATCCATTTTATTATTTCGCTAAATTAAAATGAATCTAAACCGATATAACAAAATAACAAACTTAGAGACCTTTACCTTTACTGAACAATAAAGCAATGATAATAGTTACTTGTGATAATTTCTATTTCAATTATTCTGTATGTGATTAAATAATTTATCATAGGAAGACCATCAGCAAGAATTAAAGGTAAAGTCATAAAAATATTCAATAAGAAGCCAATCAAAGGACGCAGAATCTATACTTATATATAAAGCTGAAGAGTTTGTTTTTTTGTTTGTTTGTTTGTTTCAACGCGCTAATCTCAGAAACTACAAGTGGGATTTGAAAAATTCTTTTTGCATTTGATAGCTACTCTTGAGGAAGGTTATAGTAACTTTTGACCACGGGATCAAAAGTTACGCGGGTAAAACCGCGCGCGTTGGCTAGTAAGTTATATTTAAGGAATTTACATACATACATACATAACTTCACGCCTGTATCCCTTATGGGGTAGGCAGAACACCAGTGGTTATAAGACCATCTGATGTCACGTTTGACAAATGAGGTATTATAATGATGGAGAGAGGCTATTGCAGTGACAGGGGGTCAGCCTATCGCCTACAAAAATGCCAATAAAACCTCTGTCCCTTAACTGACTTTTACAGTATGCCCGGGAATAGAAGCAGCTGGTACATTCTATGTTTTTCTTTCGCTCCCAGTCCAGCATGCAAAGAATTTAAACAATACAATTTGTATAAAAAAAACAATTTGAGTCCTTTTTGTTGAAGTTTTTACTTGCTCGCAAGATATAGGTATGTTTTCCGTTTTTAGTTGGTTAAGGCGAAAGGCACATAAACAAAATGGCTTATTAAAATTATGTTTGGAAGGAGCTGATATTGAGATACGGGATAAAAGTTCAGAGCAGTCTATTTCATTGGACGTTATTTTTTATTGTTTTATCAGCTATCTATGAAGTCGTAGCTATGAAGTCGTCTCGGCGGCGCCGTGGTTACTGTGTGTATCATACGACATCACAGGTTAAGCAACGTACGGCGCGGTCGGTACTTGGATGGGTGACCGCCGACCATTCATTTCTCACGGTGACTTCCGTGCTTCGGAGGACACGTTAAGCTGTCGTTAGGGTTTGTCAAAAGCCGTATCAGCACCCTGAAAATTCTGACATCCACCACCCAGCACTGGGCCAGCTTGGTGGATTATGGCCTAAACTTCCTCATCACCCAGGGGAGAGACTCATACACTGCAGTGGGCTCATTACTAAGAGTTGTGATGATGATGATGATGATATCAGCTATCCACGTAAAAATTAATGTAAGCTCAGCGCTGTGTCTATTACTGATGGTCTGGCGTCGATGCGTACTACCACTGCCAATTCTGACATCTGATTGCTCGAGCTTAGTATAAACACTCCATTACATTTCGTCTACATTACAAATCTACTCCGTAATGTCTTATGAAAAAACCGCTATCATTACGTTAGCAAGTTATTTATAAATACAATAAACACATTAGTTCCATTGTGTTTTAAGTGTATCCTGAAGCATATTTAATCAAATAGATTATTGGTATCAGATAAAATGCTTCGTATTTCCCTCTTCACACTTCATCGCGACGTTAATAGCCAATAAATGACAATAATAAAACTGAGGTAACTTTAAATCAGTTTTCGTCAAGTATCTTCATAATGCCTTGTTAACCCTGACCACAGGAAGGTCGTCACATTGTCAGGAGCCGAGGGGCAATTCAGCTAATTTATCTCATCAAAATGACATTGGGCTATCATTGCGGTTTCCTAATATCAAAATGGTATTCTCGTAACACGTTTTTAAACGTCTAAAGCCAATCAGAATGAGATAATATCCTGATCATATAGAAACTTTAACATTGCAAAATGGGATTCCCGTAAAACTTCTTAGTTTGGAGATTATTTATTAACAAGAGAACAAAACGATGACGCAATTTTTTTAGCTAAATGCCAAATTTCATTCAATTTAATATAGCATTGCGGTATTTTCAAGTTTGTGTATTAAATATGTATTTTTTTCGATGGATGTTGGCAATGCTTTTTGTCATACAAGTTTTACTAATTGACGGTATAACAGCCGGCCACTGCACTCAGTCATCTGATAAACTTTATCATCATCACGACCATACATTTATAGAGAAGTGTATCACCACTCCTACAGTCGTCGTGATTTTGTAGAATCACACTGAAATCTATTTTATTTTAATAGGTCCATAAAAAATACATCTATAGCACAGACACAACATTATATCCAGACTTTCCCTGAGACCTGTTGCAATAGCCGATTGTAACGGGGTATTTTACTAACTATCATAATAACTCCGACAAATGTCCGACAAGTCCGACAAGGCTTTTTTAGCGCTTGGATGATGACGTCAGAGGGGCGTGAGGGTGAAATAAGCATTCAGTATAATTTCCCTCTTCTCAGGGAAAAATATGAATGCATAAACTCTTGGTTTTTTCATGTTTGAAAACAGAAATTATTTCATTTTATGTACTACAAAAAGGCAAGTCACGTAAACTTTGAGAAAAACGTTAGTGATACAAAAACACAGGGTTGAAGATATTAATAGGAGATAAAGCAAGAAAATTAAAGTGTTAAAAATTTTGTAACATGAAAATAATATCATGTTTTTATGATAAATTGCTTTCCTCGTCATCCTCGTCACCACTACTTTCTTAATAAGGTACCTACTCGTATCTAGAAATGCTCGTATTTTGAAAGGTTTGTAAAAATCTGCTTATCTTTCTACACTTTTGATAGTAAATAAATAAATATTTCTGACACTCACACAACATTATCTAGCCCAAATTAAGTTTCTTAAAGAACTTGTGTTATGGATACTAGATAACTGATATACTTAAGAAATATGTAAACATACATATTGAATAAATGCATATTTTTTATTCGAATCAACTTAAATAAACATATAAACATCCATGACTTGACGACTGATATCTGTGTTCATCACACAAATATCCGCCGCCGCCGCCGGGATTTCAACCCAGGACCTCTGGCATACAAGGCAATGTATTTTACCACTACAGCAGCCGGTTCTCTAGTCTTTCTAAAGAGACAATTCTCCTAAAATCGTTATTTTATTGAGATTTAAAAAATGAAATAAAATTTTGTTCTAATGAGTATTTTTCAAAGTATGGCAATATGTAAACATTGCAGAGGCAACTTGCTTCTTTACGAAAAAAAAAAAGGATTTATTGAGACGTTGAATTGTTTTCTTTTCTGAAAAAAAAATCTTAAATTTTATAACTACAATAAGTAAGCCCACATTTTGTTTATTTTGGCGTATTTTATATCTTAATATTGAATTTTAAAATGCATTAACAAATATGAGCAGTAAAAGTCATGAAGTGACATTTCCCGAGACGGTGGTTAGTTCCAATTTTTGCCATGTGCCAAACGATTCTTGTCGGACTTTAAATGCACAATAACAATAAGGCATAGGTAGATCAACGGCGTTATTGCTTCAGGTCAGCAACGCATAATTAATCGTTTGATCTCAGATTAATTGAATAACAGAACACGGATGCCTCTAGTTGATCTGATTTACCTTTATGAAATTCACTTATTTTTGTGCAATTAGAACTCGCTGATTTTCAGAGCATAATTTTAGTCCCTTTAAGATTTGGGTTTAATGATGGAATGTTTTAATGGATACTATATATGAATAAATTAAGAGAGCATTTGAATATAGGGGAGGTAGAATTTTTCAATATATTTTATAGCTGAGACTAGAAGAAATAGCCATCCGCGTTTTTTTAATATCCCGTAATGTTACGAATAAGGTTATTACCAGAATAGTATATATTGATCTGAAATCCGGAATTTCAAATGACAACAAACGCCTTGATCCAAAATCATACGCCTTCATGTCTTACTAATATTTCTACATAGATTTTTCGATAATTGGCACTTTTGACCAGGTTTGACTAGCCAGTCGTCATTTCCCACCTCGACTTTCTCCCAAATTAACAAATAAGTAACATGTCAACTTTGCTTACAGATGATACTCTATGCAATATGGGCAGTGTGTATCGGATTGGCGATATACTTATATTTAGACAAAGTTTACTCCCGCTTCCGTAAACATGGAGTTAAGTACATGACGCCATTCCCGGTGCTGGGGAACATGGCGCCCGTGTTATTCAAACGGGAACATTTCATAGAACATATGGACAGGTTATATAAAACTTATCCTAATGAAAGGTATGTTTTATTTTGCAATCACATTGTATTATGTTTATATTATTGTAAATGTTTTAAAATAAGATAAGAGATGCATTCAAAATATGTTTTTAAAATAGTTCAATGTTTATCCCTTGACGTAGAATAAGCAGAAAGGAAAAAATATAAGTACTTTTTTATACATTACTTTTTAAGATTTATTTCATTTTCATACAAAATCAGATGGGAAATAGGCATGATTACGGTAACGAACTATTGTAAAATAAACTAAAAATTACCTAAATTATATGGGTAAAAGAATGATCTTTTAACATAATATGATTTTTTACACAATAGTAAACCATATTGTAACGGGCATAAAATATTTAATCAGATCTTTGGATCTTACTGGCCTTCTGGAGCTAGTTTTGTGTGTTTGGTTCTCGCGATTGTGATGGAGCAAGTAAAGTTTCGTTTACATGCCATCTGATAGAAAGAGACGAGAGATAATCATCATGTTTACGTTGACACTATTTTGAAATTAACGTTGTACCACAAAATAGTTTTTCACTTAATACTTAAAACAGGATAGTTGATCGTCTTTAAAAACAAACCCAGGTGGTTTATTCCACAAAGGATTCCTTCTTCCTTTATTCCTCAATCAAAAAAGGTCCAATCAAAACGACTTAGTCTTTAATTAAACAATGGTTGTAATTGATGTTGTTATTTTTAAAAACCTAAGCCGAAAAAGATAAAAAAAAAACTTGTGACAAATCTTATCTTACTAATATTATAAATGTGAAATTTTGGATGTATGGATGTTTGTTCCTTAATCGCAGGAGAACGGTTCAACGGATTTGGATGAAATTTGTCATAGTGATAGTGTACAATCTGGAATAGCACATAGGCTACTTTTTATCCCGAAATTCCCGCGGGAATCGTAATTGCGCGGGTAAACCCTAGCGCAACAGCTAGTAAATAGTATGTTGTAAGAAAAATTGTGAAAATACATGACGCTTGGGAGTCATTTTTATCCAGTATGTAGGGATAAAAGATCAATCCTTGCCGCAGTTTAGATTTTTGCAATGATTTTCCAGATTTCTCGGAAGATACCAATTTTTGGACCCTGTTGTTTTAATTGCTGACATAGAGCTGATTAAAAAGGTCACCATTAAAGACTTTGACCATTTTATTGACCACAATACGATTATTAACGAAGAAACTGACCCATTCTTTGGAAGGAATCTATTTTCACTTAAAGGTTTGTTTGTTATATTGTAAAATAATTATTTAAATTGAAACACTAACCCTTTGGCCCGAAAGTACACTTTTATAAAAGCATTTTTTATGGAGAATTCCTTAGAAGACTAAGGCAATATCCTTAGTATACGCCGAACAGCCCTGACCCAGTTTTAAAAAGTTCAAATCCTAAAAAAACCCAGCTGGGACTCGAACCTAGAAGCACGTAGGCTTACAAAGCCGATCGTCCAACGCCAACTAAACTAAGCTAGTTTTTGCTAAGCTCACATAGTTGAGCAAGTTTTTCATACATGTGCACCCACCGCAAACTATTTCTATTTTAGGTAAATATATTAAAAACTGGCTCGCTACGCTAAACTAACTTGGTTTAATGGGCAATGGAAGATCAGCTTAACAATTATGACACGAAATATAAAGCCGTTAAATGTAGCTTCTCCAAAAATGACAGCAGATTAAGGGAGTCTTATGTTTGAATAATTAATCGATTGTAGACTATTTTGTACATTTTGGCAACGTCCACACTACTTTTATTTGCAAAAAAGGGGTTAAGGGGGTAGAAATATGGAATGACTTTTTTTAAGCCTTGCAACCGATGTTTTCGTAGGTTAGCGAATTTTTTTTTTGAACTTGCTCCTCATACGGTATCACAAAGTTTCCGCGCGTGAAACCGAAGGTAAAAATATTGTCCATAATTATTTTTCTCTTCTACGTTGCTCTTTTTATCATCTATTTATGTTTTAGGGTTGGAATGGAAAGATATGAGGTCGACCTTGAGTCCAGCTTTCACCAGCTCCAAGATGCGAGGCATGGTGCCTTTCATCGTGGAAGTTGGCAATCAGATGATAAAAGCCCTCACGCAGAAGATGAAGGAGTCTGGGCGTAAGTATATTTTTTAATTTTCAACGTTATTTTTTCCCGATTATTTTCCTGAAGGCAAATTAATTTTTTATCCGAGAAATTTACAATAAGCTGGATTTATATTTACTATTTGATCACATATTCAAATGTAATACGACGTGCAGCACTTAAATGATTAAGTTTTTCACTTTGAAGTAACAATTTTAATAGGTGGTACAATAGAAGAAGTAGAAGTAGCAAGACATTGGTGGATATAGGCGATCATTATCTTCATGAGCCGAGAGATGTACACTTCTCGACGGAGGCCTCCCCCAGGATTCGGTCATGTCGTCCAGACCCGCGCCGCCCTCAGCCAGCGTTTGACGTTCGTAAAGTGTTTAAAATTACCTACAACGAATAAAAGGTTTTCATTTTCAATAGAATAGAAAACAATAATATTTATAAGTGTAATACGTACCGTTTATCATGTTACACAGATAGGCACTACATTTTACATTTCTTATAGTGGTACTTTTAGTATAAAAAAAAATTGTATCGATCTATTATTAACTTACATTTTTGAATAAGAATCTGTAGGCAAAATTGTTGTGTGGTAAAAAAGTAAGCTCCGCTGACATATTTTTGATAAACAAATTCATCTTCAGAGTTTAACTAAGTTCAAATGAAATCTATGTATTTATAAACATTGTATATCATTATCGTACCGGAACAGACTTTAATGTCATATTTATATTGCAAAATATATCTCTGTTTTCAACCGACTTCCAAAAAATGAGAAGTTCTCAATTCGTCTGTATGTTTTTTTTAGTTTGTGGTAAGGAGTTTTGCAAAAAAAATTAAAGTACATCACATTATTTAGCCAAAATTAATATAATCACAAAAAGGCCCGTTTGTCTGCAAAAGTCAACGACCTTTTATCTGACTAAAAGGACGTTCAAAGTTAAATTCTGTTAAATACAATAAAAGATTTTAAAAAATAATTATTTAATCTAAATCTTATTTCAAATGGGCATTCAATGTTTATTATCATGTTTGTTTACTCATAATTTGGCAGCTTATATTATTAGTTCTTTGTTTTCGATTGTTTTTAGTTAGGCAACTATTAATTATTGCTAGATACAAAATTAATAATCAAATACGGATTATTATAAGAAACTTACTACTTCTAAGTAACATAGGTACATAACCTCACGCCAGTCTCCCTTTCTCAGTTTTCGTTTTTTTCTCAGTTTCTCAGTTTTCCCTTCTCAGAGACAAGGTAACACCAATTGCTACGATCCAGACATACCTCTTTCACTTCCTCCATGTTCATTAATATTTTCATACATAATCGCCATTTACGGGTACTTTTAACTACGCCCTTTTAAGAATGTCACCAATTTGATCGGCATACCTACTTTTGCTTAGGGCAGCCCGTTCAGACAATACCATTCATTCTTGCTCTGTACACTTCTTTCGTAAATCCACTTTCACTCATCATTTCCAAATGTCACTTCATGTCAATTTCTATTTCACTATTGCGCACCCTATCACTCAATTTCATTGCACACATGCTCCTGAAAGCTCTCATCTCCACATCATTAATCCTACTTTCATGTCTCTTCTGCCACACCCAAGATTCACTACCATACATAAGGTGTTGCCGTCTGAACTTCCTCAAGTACAGCAACACGAGCCTTCAGTGCTAGCACGGATCTTTTGTCGATCGTAAGTTTACGAATGCTCGTATAGTATGGAGTCGGTTGCAAGTTTTTAGTAACAATGTAATTTTTTATTTTACAGTTATTTAAGAGTAGAACCTGTTAACAAACATTCAAAATTAACAAGGAACACATTTATTTAAGCTGACCGTGCGGCAATGGATAGATTTCAATTATTGCTTGCAAAACCGTCTCCATACTATACGAGCATTCGTAAACTTACGATCGACAAAAGATCCGTGCTAGCACTGCTTATTCGTTATAATTTTGCTTACCGTAACCAAGTACAAGGCGACATTAACACATTTATCTGCTATTAACCTTCTTTCAATATCACCGTGATACTTCCTATCTCTTGTGAACAAGGGCCCCAAGACGTATACTAACTCTTTGACTTGTTTCAACTTTTTGTCTCCTATCATTATATTGCATTCTGTCATATCTTCATTCCTCTCCATAACTATGACTTTCGTCTTTCCAACATTCACTCTCAAACCTTTCCTTTTTAATGACTCATCATGTTACATCATGCTTCCATGCTGGACTGGGAGCGAAAGAAAAACATAGAATGTGCCAGCTGCTTCTCTTCCCGGGCATACTGTAAAAGTCAGTTAAGGGACAGAGGTTTTATTGGCGTTTTCTGCGGGCGATAGGCTGACTCCCTGTCACTGCAATAGTCCCTCTCCATCATTATAATACCTCGAAATTTGTCAAACGTGACATCAGATGGTTTGATGACCTCTGGTGTTCTGCCTACCCTCAAGGGATACAGGCGTGAAGTTATGTATGTATGCATGTTACATCACACAATTTGCAGCAATTCCGCCAACAATGCAAGTAGCACCTGGTCGTCTGCGTAAAAGAGCAGAGATTGATCACTGTTCTATTTATAGTAGCAAATCATGTTAAATTGATATTGCTGCTTATAATAGCTTAATCAAAAGATTAAATTTAATGACAATGATAAATTTTAACTTGGATAACTATAATTTGAAATACTTAGCGACGTACTTCGCAAATTGCTACAAGTTACTAGAAACTGTATTTCATTTGATTGAAAAAGCTTGAGGTATTAATAAATTACCCAAACTGACTTATCAAATGTGTGGCCCAAGGTAAGCTTTTAGTGTTATGGAGAACCATACAGTTAAACTAGGGAGTATTCCGGTATACTTACATCTCCGCCCAAGCCAGTTTAGAAAACTTCGTTCCCAAGTTTGCAAGCCCGATCTGGCCTGGAACCCACGACCTTGACCGCCATGGTGGCCGTTATTTAACTTTCGCATCGCATAGGGTTGTGCCTTTGGATACACATGACTGAAAATAAGATTAATTTGATGATTTCCGCTTTGGAGCACATTTTGGGTCTTCGAACACCCTACGTATAAACTGTACCATCAAATATGACTCGTCACGCTTCTTAGTAAAGTGTTCCATTAAAAATTTATCAAGATCCAAATTGAGTCTTGAGACCACATTGAGACCAAATGCAGGTCATTAACACAAACAAACTAGTCTCCATTAATCAAATAAATATGAATTTGATGTCAAAAACGTTTTGTGTTTCATATTGAGTGTTAAATAATTTCACTTGACTCTCATTATTAAGATGCATTTATTTTATTTCGTTACAGAAGACTATATAGATGTGGACGAGAAGGATCTATCTACTCGTTATGCGAATGACGTCATCGCAACCTGCGCGTTCGGTCTAAAAGTAGACTCCCACACGGACCCAGACAATAGCTTCTATAAGATGGGGAAGCTTTCTTCTACCTTTAATTTTAAACAGCTGCTGCAATTTTTCATCTTCACCGCTTTCCCTAATATCTCCAAGGTAAATAAGATCTTATTCTAAAGTGGTATCAGGTTATTTTATAATGGGATGCAGAGCTGGAGATTTTTTGTATTAGAACGTTTGGTACTGCTTTTATTAAGGCTAGATTGTTAAACGTATCATTATCACTACGTAATCGCCATCAACCCTCTGCAGGAATATAAGTCTCTTCCCTGGGTGACAAGGAGGTATAGGCCGTAGATCATCAAGCTGGTCTAGTGCTGGTTTGTGTATGTCAGAGTATTTAGGGCTCCAAAATGGCTTCTGACAACGAGTTCTGCACCTAAGGATAAAGCACCCGAAACGACTGCGTAACGTACCCTCCGAAGCACGGATGTCGCCTTGACAAAATGAATGGTTGGCGGTCACTCATCCTTGTACCAAGCCTAGATTAATAAAAGATTTTGAAAAGCATAGAGAATAGATAAATGTTTGTTTTATAACATCTTGGATAATGTCGTCTCTTTTGGTCTTTTCTTCTTATTTGCAAAATCTCATCTGATGGCAAGTGATGAAGAAGTCAAAAAGAAAGCAATTGACTTTATGTGTATAACGAATTTTTGTATTGGTCGCATTGGTCGAGCTCCACGGCGGCCTGAGAGTTCCTAGGTTCTATTCCCAGCAAGGCCAAGTGAGGATCTTTCCCGGATCATGTTGTATGCTAGGTTACCTCTAGTTCCACTGTGTGTTCTCCATATCGCAAGCT
Organism: Stenoptilia bipunctidactyla; assembly: GCA_944452665.1. NCBI lineage: Eukaryota > Metazoa > Arthropoda > Insecta > Lepidoptera > Pterophoridae > Stenoptilia > Stenoptilia bipunctidactyla. The sequence goes on from OX101730.1 coordinate 5,179,659, forward strand.
TTTATAAAACCTTACTTCGGTGCCACATGTTTAGGTCTGTCAGTTTTGTTAATTTATTTCAAAATTATTTTGACTTTGATACTAAAGGCATATAATCTTGACGACCTTGCTGGCTACAAAAACTTGTTTTTTCTTGTAAAAAATGTGTCCTTACATTAAATACCGTGCAATCTAAATCCAAAATACCAAATCATGCATAGATTCATTCAAATACATTTATTAATTTGCACGTAGGCGCTATGTGGCACTCGACGATATCAGTATCAATTAAAATCTTGTATGTACATATTACTTTATCATCTGTGATTCAAACCACGGCCAAGGCCATGTAAACTGCGCAACTAGAGGCTTGTTCAAGTTGTTCAACCTTTGTTGTCTCAGTATGTTTAGACAGATTATTTATTTAAATCATATAAAAGAAAACAAAAAAACAATAATTTGAAAATTGCAGCAATATTAAACGGAATTAAGAGTATAGAAAAAAATGCACAAGAAAATGCGACAAAATTAATATTTAGTTAAATTAAATTAAATAAATAAAATAAATAAATGGCGATACCTCAAGAATAAATCTCAATAAATCGTTTACAACAGAATGCCCTAAACCTTTCTTACCCTAAACCTTGTAGAAAACAAGAAGTTTCTAGTTATTTATATAGATGTTCTAACTGCAGCCGATTTAACATCAAATTATTATATAATATTGTTATATGAAGAGGATAAATGTTAAGGGAAGACATTTTCCGTACGACACAAGTTCTTATTATTCAGTTTAGGGGCTACAAGTATAAATACGAGTATGTGAAATCTGCATTACTGATGTGTCTGTAACCTGAGTCACCTGTCAAAAACCAGTAATAAACGAACTGCGCACCCTACCAGACGTGTTTTACTTCCATACATCTCATTTGACGACGAGTTGGGATATACCCGCAAGAAAAAAAAAAAAACAAAAATGTCGTATTTGGGCAATTTATCGACTTTTGATTACAAAAGTAGTGATTGGGTGATATTTAAATGTCGATTAACTCAATTTCTAAAAGTGAATGCCGTGACAGAAGAGAATAAAGCAGCAGTTCTTCTCACACATTTGAGTGATGACTCATATCGACTATTACGTAACCTGATGTACCCAGAAGATGTGGAGGTTTCAAGATATTCAACGCTGGTAGACAGATTGGACACGCATTTTAAGCCTAAGCAGTGCTCGTTTGCTGACAAAGCAAAATTCTACAGTGCCTGCAAAGATCCAAGCGAATCATTGGGAGAATGGGCGGCGCGCCTACGGGGGTTAGCGAGCCATTGCAACTTTGGCACTGCCTTAGAAACGAACCTTACGGATCGTTTCGTCCTCGGCTTGGGTGAGGGCCCCGAGCGCTCCAAACTGTTTGAGCGCAACGCGGCGAAATTGAACATGATTCAAGCTCTTGAAATTGCAGAGCAGGCCGCTTGTGTCCGGGAGGCTTCAAAGGTGGTCAGCAGCGCAGTTAAAGAAGAGACCATTTTTAAAATGAGTGGATGTCGAGACAGGACAGGGCGCGGCAGCAGCAGCAGCAGCAGCGGCGCGGCAGGCGCGCGGAGGCACCGGTCTCCAGCGCCGCCGCCCACGCCGTACCGTGAGCGACCTATGTCGCATTGTTCTGTGTGTGGCATGAAAAATCATGACTCAAATAAGTGCCGTTTTAAAAGCTACAAGTGTCTTAATTGTGGTGAAAAAGGTCATCTTAAGAAAGTGTGCGATAAGAAACGTCCGCGAAATTATAAAATCGAGTGTGGTGAAAGTGAAAATTCAGACTGTGAAGAGTGTCAGAACTTTAACCTGAGGTATGTTACAGATAAACCTGTTAAACTGTACGTTATGTTAGGTATGATTAAATTATTAATGGAACTTGATTCGGGTTCTGGCGTTAGTGTAATTTCGGATAAAATGTATAAAAGATTATTCTCAAATTGCGAATTGTATAAATCCAAGATTAAAATGTGTTTATACGATGGTCATAAAATCGAGCCACGGGGTTATTTCAAAACCAAAATTATCTTCAATAATACTGTTAAAATTCTTAAAATATTTGTTGTAACCAACGGCGGGCCACCATTACTTGGGCGCGACTTTATGTCGGCATTTGGCTTGACCTTGACTGTGAGTATAAATCATAATTCTATAAGTACAGATGAAGAGGTGAACCAATTATTGAAACAGTTTCCCGATTTATGGAAAGATGAGTTAGGTTTGTTCAATAAGTTCAAAGTTCATTTAGAATTAAAACCTAATGCAACGCCGAAATTTTTCAAACCCCGAACAGTACCATTTGCCCTTAAAGATAAGGTAGAAAAAGAGCTGAACCGTTTAGTAGATGTAGGCATTCTCGTACCAGTTAATTACTCAGATTATGCTACACCTATTGTACCAGTATTAAAAGAAAACGGCGAGGTTAAAATTGCGGGCGATTTCTCGGTAACATTGAACAAAGACCTTCTAGTCGACAAATACCCGTTACCTAGGATCGAAGAGGTCTTTGCCAAGTTAGGGGGGGGAGAATACTATACGAAAATCGATTTAAAAAATGCCTACAATCAATTTGTGTTAAGTGACTCCTCTCAGATGTTAACTACAATTAATACAACAAAAGGTTTATTTAAATATACAAGATTAGTATACGGTTTGGCAAACGCTCCCGCGATTTTTCAAAAATCTATGGAAACTCTTTTATCTGGCCTGGACGGGGTAAGTTGCTGGCTTGACGATATTTGCGTTACGGGACCAAACAAGCAAGCTCACATTAAGACATTACAGGAGGTACTGAGTAGGCTTAACAGTGCCGGATTACGCTTACGCATAAATAAATGCGAGTTTTTTAAACCCAGCGTAACATATCTAGGTTTTATCATTAATAAGGATGGATTACAAACATCGAACGATAAAGTTCAAGCGATTATTAAGGCACCAGATCCTACAGACGTAAGTGGCGTTAAAAGATTTTTAGGTGTCATAAATTATTATAGGAATTTTATCCCTAATGCGTCCAGTATTTTAAATCCTCTTCATGAGTTGACGAGGGCGGACGCGGCGTGGGAGTGGGGCTCGCGGCAGCGGCGCGCCGTGGCCGCTGTGAAGCGCGAGCTGGCGTCGGAGCGCGTGCTGGCGCACTTCGACCCGCGCCAGCAGCTGGTGCTGTCGGTGGACGCGGGCCCGGCCGGGCTCGGCGCCGTGCTGGCGCAGCGCGCCGGGGACAACGCACCCGAGCGGCCTTTAGCGTTCGCGTCTCGATCTCTTAATTCAAGTGAACGCAATTATAGTCAGATCCAGAAAGAAGCAACGGCTATAATATTTGGTGTAAAGCATTTTCACCAGTATTTGTATGGTCGTAGTGACCCTTTTATTTTGAAGACGGACCACAGACCTTTAGTGTCGATTTTCAATCATAAGACGGGTATTTCAGTTACAACGGCGTTGCGATTACAGAGGTACTCCATAATATTGTCAGCATATAATTATGTGGTGGAGTATACGTCAAGTAAAAATAATTTAGTTGCCGATTTCTTTTCGCGATCGCCCTTACCGGCTACTGCTAATAAAACTGACACAGAATTTGATAGGCTTTATTCACTGAATTTTTTAGATCCAAGTAGTCCAGCTGTCACCTCAGATGAGCTGAGAATTGCTACAAAGAATGACAAGGTCTTACAAACGGTAATAAAGTATATGACGCACGGATGGCCGCGTAAAATCAATTGTAAATTTATTATTCCTTACTTTTACAGTAAAGCTGACTTGCAATTCGAAAATGGATTTTTAATGCGTGGTCATAAGGTTGTAATTCCAACGAAATTGAGGGAACGATTGTTAGATGAGTTACATAGCACACATTTGGGTATAGTGAAAATGAAGGGTAACGCGCGGAGTCGAATGTGGTGGCCGGGCATAGACGCGGCGATCGAGAGCCGCGCTGGCGCATGCGGGCGCTGCGCGCGCGCGCGGCCGGCGCCCCCCGCCGACCCCGCGCCCTGGCCCCGCGCACACCATCCCTGGGACCGTATTCATATTGATTATATGACAATAGGCCAGCGCGTGTATCTCGTGATTGTAGATTCGTTCTCTAAATGGATCGAATGCCTGTATATGCACAGCGGAACGACTACACAAGCCTTAATTACTAAATTAAAACAAGTTTTCGCTGTTTTCGGCATTCCTAAATCGTTGGTGTCTGATAACGACACAAAAATTAACTCGGCTGACTTTAAGGAATTCTGTTCTAATAATGGTATTAAATATATAACTTCGCCAATTTATCATCCTTGCAGTAATGGTCAAGCTGAGAATGCCGTCAAAAGTTGTAAAAAAATGTTGAAATGTATATTGTTTGATAATTCGGCTACTAATATTGTACATGAGAAACTATTAGGTTTTCTATTTAATTATCGTAATTCTAAGCATTGTGTAACTGGCGAAACGCCGGCTGAGTTGATGTTTGGTAGGAAGCTACGTACTCGACTCGATTTAATAGTCCCACAAAATAAAAATGTAAACAAATGTGAAAACAAAAAGATTTCTAGATCTTTTTCGTTGGGTGAGCTTTGTTGGGTTCGCTGGTATACAAACCGAAAAGAGAGTTGGGTAAAGGGGCGAGTAGAAAATAAGATTGGAAGTAGAATGTTTAAAATATTTGTTTTTGATTTTAATAATTACTGTATACGACATGTTGACCAGATGCTCAAGTTTAAAGGAAATCTCTCTTATAAAACAAATGAAAATATGCCATTCCTGTCTCCTTTACCTACAATAACTTCAGACTGTGATGAGATGAGAGACTCACCGGCTAGTGATCTAGGACCGGAGGAGGAAGGAGGGGCATGCTTGAGCACTGGAGATAGTGATATAGAGGAAGATTTGAGCAATGGCATGGGAGAGGAACGTGAGCAGGGAACAGTCGAGCCACAATCGTGTTTAGAGCCTCGCGAGCCGCCGGTCGTTTCTAATGCGGACCCTCAGCCGGCGCCGGCGCCACCGTCGTCACCGTCACCGCCGCCGCCACCGCCCGCGGTAGACCGTCCCTTGCTCACGCGTCAGCTCCGACCAAGAAAAAAGGTCGACTACAAAAGTCTGTTTAAATAATTATTGTTCTTTTTAGTTTCTTTTGTGTTTATTGTAAGTTAGTTTTAGAAATTATATATTACGTTATTTATGTTATTTTCTATTTATATTGTTACCAGGTTTCAAAATATGTAAGGAGGAGTGATGTGTCTGTAACCTGAGTCACCTGTCAAAAACCAGTAATAAACGAACTGCGCACCCTACCAGACGTGTTTTACTTCCATACATCTCAATTACCTACTTGTAATTAATTTAAATAACACTACTTTTTAACCGGATTAATCCCGTTATATTATACAATGTGTTAGGGTTCCGACTTTTGATACTTTACCTACGTGATATACATCAAATTTCATCGACAAAAGTCACCTTAGGGGGGGGCGCACCCCTCACCCCTCGTGATGGGGGTGATTTAAAAATTTCGTTTCTCTGGTTTGCTTTAAGTTCGTAAAACCATTTTTTTTTCATATTTATTGTGTGTATCTTGTTGAATTACATCTCATTTTAAAGCTTATTAAATTTACCAACTTTTGATACCACATTCACTAAAAAGTCATAAGAAGAAAAGAATTAATTTTAATGACTTAGAAAAAAAATCTTACTTTTTTGTAGTATTTTTTTAGTTTTTTGTCATTAAAAAAAAAACGAAGCCCTTAACAATGCATTTTTTTCTTCTTAACTAGTACTATTTGAGTTTATCTTTCTAACGATGCCAAAATTTAGGCCCGGTTCAGTAATTAGTTAAAAGGAAACACGAAATTAAAATTTCAAAAGTTTATTTTACTAAGGTAATACGTCCTAGTTACAAAATTTAAGTACTATCAAGACTCGCGAGTTAGAGCGCGCGCGCAATGCGGTAGCAGGTTGCTTCAGGTTTTCGCCTGACTGCCTCTGCGCTCGCTGCGTTGGCGAGGGATGATCAGGGCGAGGCCCGTGCCGAAAGGCTAGAGCGCACCAATCACGTCGCCCCGCGCATCGTACGAGTCGAAACATGAATCTCTTTCAGTCTAATAGTGAATGAGATAACAATACTAAGGTACTGGTTAGGATTTCTACTTGCTAATCAGTTGTCCTTCGTTTCTCGTTGCGATTGCTACAAAGTTTTACTTTCGAATTTAGCTAAGTACTACTTACTCGATACTATGGCAGTTAATTATTCACCAAGTGAAGTGGCCGACATTGTATTTATTTATGGATACGCCAATGGAAACGCTGCGGCTGCTGTTCGGGAATATCGAATTAGATTCCCTACAAGGCGCATACCTTCTGCTCCAACTTTTGCAAGCGTTTTTGCAAGATTGCGCACTCATGGAATCCGACAGCCGCGTAATGAACGTGCTGTTGTGGGGAGACCAGACATGGAAGAAGAAATCATTGAAATGATTGCCAGTGACCCGCGACTTAGCACTAGAAATATTGCCAGAAGACTTGGGATTTCGCATTGGTCGGTGTGGCAAGTTCTACGTCGGGAAGGATTACGGCCGTTTCATTTTCGTCGAGTTCAGAATTTAATTGAACCAGATTATGCTGCTCGCTTTGTGTTCTGTGCGTGGCTTAATAAGAAAGTGAGACATGATGCAAACTTCGTACGGCGAATATTATGGACTGATGAAGCCAAATTCACAAGAGCTGGGATAACCAACCACCGAAACCATCATTTGTGGCTTAATGAAAATCCCCATGCTGTGAGGCCCGCCTCGTTCCAACACGAATTCTCAATCAACGTGTGGGCAGGCATTATTGATGATGAGCTGCTAGGTCCCATCGTCTTACCAGACAATCTTAATGGTGAGAGATTCTTGGAATTTCTAAGAGGGGATTTCCTACATGAGCTACCATTGGAGTACAGACGTGAACGCCGGTCTTTTTATTTGCAAATGGATGGAGCTCCTGCCCATTTTGCCCGGAATGTACGAGCATATGTGGATGAACACTACACCCCCTGGATTGGAAGAGGAGGAACAATTGCCTGGCCGGCTCGTAGCCCTGATTTGACACCTCTAGATTTCTTCCTGTGGGGGACCATGAAACAGCGGGTTTACCTAGAGGTGCCTACAACAAGAGAAGAGCTGCTGCAAAAAATTATGACCGCAGCTGATGAATTAAAAGCCGACAGAGCTATGATTAAAAGAGCTACACAACAAGTAGCATTAAGGGCTACTTCTTGTTTATTAAACAATGATGGTCACTTTGAACAATTGTTAAATTGACTTAAAATCGGCAAAACTAAATAAAAAAGAGATTGTAAATTTCGTGTCTTTTATTTTGATGTCATTTTAGCTTAGCAGTTAGGACTGTTTCTTTGAAGTTAAACTGTCGTATTCTGTATCGTTAGAAAGATAAACTCAAATAGTACTAGTTAAGAAGAAAAAAATGCATTGTTAAGGGCTTCGTTTTTTTTTTAATGACAAAAAACTAAAAAAATACTACAAAAAAGTAAGATTTTTTTTCTAAGTCATTAAAATTAATTCTTTTCTTCTTATGACTTTTTAGTGAATGTGGTATCAAAAGTTGGTAAATTTAATAAGCTTTAAAATGAGATGTAATTCAACAAGATACACACAATAAATATGAAAAAAAAATGGTTTTACGAACTTAAAGCAAACCAGAGAAACGAAATTTTTAAATCACCCCCATCACGAGGGGTGAGGGGTGCGCCCCCCCCTAAGGTGACTTTTGTCGATGAAATTTGATGTATATCACGTAGGTAAAGTATCAAAAGTCGGAACCCTAACACATTGTATAAATCCCGTATACTTCATATTTTATATTTTAACTCGACGACGTTTAGGTGCCTTTGCAGACCCCGTGGTCACGAGCGACTGAAACACATAAGGTCAATTATACGCGATTATCTTTAGTTTTATTTAAATTATGAATTGTGAAAACTTAAGACAATATTTACAATTGTGGACTGCACAATATGTTATTATTATCATTTATTTTAAGTAATATAATATAATAAGTATACTTGATTTCAAGAAATATGATATCAACACACTAATGATAATATTGAGAATATGATTTCCGATAGATAGAAGACAATGGCCTTCAATAGATATTTCAAGTAGCTACACATAACAAACATAAGGGCTTTTTAAGTATCTTATTTTCATTATTGACAATGGAAACTGGTTTTTGCAGCGACCCATTTAAATCTCCAGTGACCACTTATTTCACCAAAGTATTCTGAAAAAAGTATTTGTGTAACAGCTATTTTTTCATTTTCCAGCATATAAAATGGAGCCTGTTTCCTGAAATCACTAAAGTATTCTTCAAAGACCTCGTCCTCGGCTCCATGAAGGACAGAGAGGAGAGGAACATCATCAGGCTGGACATGATCCACTTGCTGATGGAGGCTAAAAAAGGTATTAAAATCGTTCTTTGAACATGTGTCCATATAGCGCCGTCTAGCATAAATTATGCTCTACTGGACAAACTATCACGATATTTTTTTTTCGTAAATTTTGTATTCAAACATGTTCCTGCACACGAATTTTGTAGTAAACGGGGAACGAACCCGCACCAATTGTCGTCTAAGGCAGACACTTTTACTCCCTCGCCATAGCGGTAGTCAAAAGCTTTTTAATTACATTTAGCTATACCTGTTTACATGTTTTTGAATCATTTAATATTTTTCAGGAAAACTGGCTCATGACAAGTCAACCAAAGACGAAAGTGCAGGTTTTGCTACCGTAGAAGAATCTTCAGTTGGCAAAACTGAAATCACAAGAGGTACACTAAACTTACTTTTATATTTAAGTTCTATTTAGGGCAGAAAAACTTACCAAACTCTACCGACTTTTCATTAGCATTCGATTAAGGCACTTTCCTTGTTTTATTTATTTGATAAAAGTGTTTTAATTTTGATGAAATATAGTTTAGATCTGTGATTGCTGAAATATGTAATGATCGTCTTTCTAATTTTAAGAATAACGAATAAAACCATGTATTTTCTAGAGTGGACTGACGTGGATCTCATCGCCCAGGCCGTGTTGTTCTTCATTGCTGGTTTTGAAACAGTTTCTTCAGCGATGGCGTTTCTTTTCTATGAGCTGGCCCTCAACCCTGATGTCCAGGAAAAGCTGTACCAGGAGATCAAGGAGAATGATGACAAGCATAATGGCAAACTAGATTATGACCAAATTCAAAAAATGACCTATTTGGATATGGTTGTGTCAGGTATGTATGTTTTCAATTTGATATAACAAGACTTTCGAATAAAAGTAATTTTAATTTTGAGTTGCGCGCCACTCAATCAATCAATCAATATATATAAAACTGTTCCGTTACTGACTGAGTTACTGAGTGACTGAGTGACTGACAGACAACCTACAGCCGTAACTACTGGGCGTAGCGAGCTGAAATTTGAAACATATATTCTTTAGGGGATGTAAGGGTGTACTTAGGAAGTAATTCCCGAAATTCCCACGGGAACGTAAATAATTGGACTTTTTAGTTTATATGAAAAATCTTATTCCTTGAGTGCACGGATAAGATACTGGGCATAAAGGTTCTTCAAAAAATTACTGGTTGTGTTATGAAAGCAATTCCCAAAATTCCCACGGGAACAAGAAATATATGATGTTTTAGTTTGTATGAAAAAAATTTCTTCCTTGAGTGCGCGGATGTGATACTTGGTATAAAGGTTCCCCAATAAATGTCTGTTTGTATTATGTAAGGAATTCCCGAAATTCACACGGGAAGGGGTTGGACTTTTTAGTTTGTATGAAAAATCTTATTCCTTGAGTGCATGGTTGTGATACTTGGCATGAAAGTTCTTCACAGAGTGACTGGTTGTGTTATGAAAGGAATTCCTGAAATTCTCACGGGAACGGGAAATAATACGATTTATAGTTTGTGTGAAAAAAAAAATTCCATGAGTGCACAGATGTGATACTTGTGATATAAAGGTTTCCCAGTGAGTAACTGTTAGTGTTGTGAAAGAAGTTCCCGCCATTCCCACAGGAACACGAAATATTGGACTTTTTAGTTTGTGTGAACAATTATTTCTTCAGTGCATGGATGTAATACTTAATATAAAGGTTCTTCAATGACTGGTTGTGTTAAATATAAACAATGTTTATGCGCGTACGAAGTTGCGGGCAAAAGCTAGTACTCAGATAAACTGAAAATGCTGGATATAAAATCTCTAAGCCGCTTTGATTATTTTGTATTTTTGTTCAGAACTGCTGCGGTTATGGACCCCGGCAGGCGCATTAGATCGCGTCTGCGTGAAGGACTATAATTTGGGAAAAGCCAACGATCAAGCAACAGAGGATTATATAGTAAGTATCGATTCACAGCTAGATCATAATTTTGGTTAAACTTAAATTATCCTGTGGTTTTACCGTCAACATCATATTTTAATTCAATCTGTGACTAACTGCTTCTTATAGTTTGGGAATCATCTAAAATTTTGGCGGTACTATATTGACAACCACTATTGTTAATATGTTACCATTACAATGCCATCCTGTTAGAGGTTATTATTGTTTTAAATAAATAATTTATGGGAATAAACTGCTATCAAGTGGATAAAATGTAGGTATCGATAATTTGGCCAATACTTTGATTAGCTAAATTAAAAAAATTAAACCTTACTTCATACAAATCTGCAATCTTGATATACAACTGTTATAAAACTGTTCCATTGCTGACTGAGTGACTGACAGACAACGTACAGCTATAACCACTAGGCGCAGAGAGCTCAAATTAGGAACACATATTTCTTAGTTGTATTGTGCAGTAACCGGCACAGCTGAATATCAGTTATTCCTGTAGTTCTACGAAGAGTCCACGTTTCAGTTTATAACGTTGTGTTTCTATCGTTCATTTCAGATCCGTAAAGGAGAACCTTTAGCGATTTTCGCATGGTCCATACACAGGGACCCTAAATACTTCGAGAACCCGCTCAAATTTGATCCCGAAAGATTTTCCGAGGAGAACAAACACAAGATCAACTCTTTCACCTATATGCCTTTTGGAGTGGGACCTAGGAATTGCATCGGTAAGAACTATATGTTAAGGTACTTTTTTCGTTAGCTCTATCACCACTGGATAAGCAGGTTGTTAAAGGTCACTAATTCAAAAAACCCACTTGGTCGATACCCTTTAAGATTCGCTTGGCTAGTGCCTAGTCAGCCTCTCTCTCTACTAAATATCACCGTACTAATAGTGGTATTACGCATTCTTTATTTATTTAAGCTTACCAATGATATACGTAATTATTTAATTGGCAACGCTTGCTAGAGTATAAATTTTTGCATGGTTTTAAACAACAGGTTGCACAACAAATTAAAAAACAATGTATTATAAGAACCCAGTTCCACCATAAGCCTGTGTGCTTTCATATCAACGAGGTATTCAAAAACTCTCAAAAATATTTGGTAAGGAGTGAAAACTTTTATATCGTTCCTGTTGATTTCCCATAACTCTAGGGTATTAATGGGACCATGTAATAGAATCAAATAACGTGTGAAGAATTTTTTAATTTAATTTAAATTTTTTGTTTTTATTTTTCATACAAAATAATTAAATAAGCCAAAATATCTTATGTACAACACCTTTATGCGAAGTCTCATAACATGGCATTTGCTATCCCTTTTTTTATCGCCATGTACAGGTACATTTCGCAACGCTTTGCGTTGTACATTGTATGCAACGTTCCTCAACGTTTAAATTTTTTTGTTGTTTATAGTATGGCTTCAGTGACACGCGTCTATTGAATTAATGTTAAAGAGATTTTACAAGGGTAATAATTTATGAACTCATTATATTAAAATTGATGATATCTTGGAAAGTTTGCACTTTTGAACCGCATATTCTTTGACGAAAAGTATTATTTTTTAGTAAGGAACAAAACCTCAAAGTTATGGGATGTTAAAAAGAATAACTTGTATACAAGAATACCCTCTTGCTATCTGATTTTATAACATGGTTTGTGTGCAAGTTTAGGTAGTAATTTATTAAGTTAACCAAAAATAGTACCCTTTCTTCACTTCAAACGCCGGCTCAGTCACCGATAAAAAAATCTAAATACCTATTATGAATATAAATTATCCCACAGGATCTCGCTTTGCCCTCGCGGAGATGAAGATAATGGCGTACCAGCTCCTCAAGCATATGGAACTGTCCCCAGGACCCAAGACCGTCATCCCAGTAGTCCTGTCCAAGGAAACCTTCAACCTGCGAATGGAAGGGGGCCACACTCTCCGCATGCGATTAAGAAAATAAAGTACAGTGTTTTCGGTTCGCTGTAGTATATTTATTGGACAACCTTGGATCGTCACCTTGTTATTATAAAATATAAATATTTAATTTATTGTTGTAGCGTCGACCGGTTTGTTTTAATATTCAATAGGCCTGATTTCGCACATAAGCTAGTGTATAAGTTACTGCCTTTAAAAATTCTGTCAGAAAAGACTTATCAAGTCAACGACTAGAAAAATTAACCATGTGATACAAGCGATTATGTTATTTAAAAAAATATATTTTCATTAAAAAAAAATTATTTATGTTTTCTTTTTAATGATTAGGGGAGACCGGGGCTGGTTGTGACAGGGGCAGGTAGTTACAGTGAGAATTTCTGCGAAACTGAGAACGTAATAGTGACATTATAAAGGGACATATACTCCCACCATCGCCAGCTACCACGCCGCGAGAGCCAGTGGCGCTAGTGTTTTTGTGAGAGAAGTCCGCACGTGTTGTCATTAAAATTGCAGATTAGTAAAATTTTACACATTTAGTAATATTGGTTTTCAACCTACGTTCCATGAAGTCACAGATGTTCTTGTTGTGATTTTTACATCCTTATGGTTTTGTCTTGCAATGGTTGTTAGTTTATTTAGCTAAGTTTATCGACGTTTTTACTGCATGACCTTCAATGTTCATATTTGGCGTTGGGGTTAAAAGTTACATTTGCTCGGGGCAGGTTGTGACATGACCGGTGACCTGCCCCGTAGTGTTTGTTGCTGACTTACACAATTTATTCTTCGTAATTTTTGTAGGATGAGAACGTATATAAGAAAAACTGACCGGGGAAAAAAATCAAAAAACATTTAGGTACGAACAAGCAGCAGCTATTTTGGAAGAATACAAAACTAAAAAAGTTCGTGGCATTACATGATACTGACGAAGAAAGCGAAGTGGAGGAAGTTTCTTCTTCTTCAAACTTTAGAGCTAAGCTCTTGTCGGTTATTTTTGTCTAATATGTTCGACCCCTTTGATACGAAGAAATCTGGTGAGGAATGGGTATAGTGTAGAATTTGTAAGAATCGGTCACATCTGAAAGTGATGTTTCAGACTACAGTGACGATACTGCTTCATTTTCCTTTTAAAATTGATGGTATTTTTTAAACTATAGTTTATCTTCAATTTAAAAATACGTTTTGTTCTTATGTTATGTTTTATACAGATGTTTATAATCTAATAGGTTAAAAATTTGTTTATTTTCTTACGAAGGAGAAGACCGTTTATTAAGCGTGTAGTTTTTTAAGATATTTTTGTTTTAGAGGCAAAAGACTGCTTTATAGACATAGTTTTACGTTATTAAAATGAAAACAATAACTTACGGTGATAATTGTTGCTAATAAAAACTATTATGATATGTTTTTTTTTACTGTAACAACTTACCCCATTCAGTGTAACAACCAGCCCCAAGCACGGGGTTGAAAGTTACACTGTTTTTTTTTAATAATTGAAATATTTGTGTTGTTGCTATTAGAGTTCTACATAAAATTTATTATTAATAAAGACCCTAAATAGTTACTTAATCAAACAAACTCATAGTCAGGTAAAACAACGAAACCAATACAAAAATATGACAATTGGAAAAAAAAATGTCACCACCAGCCCCGGTCTCCCCTACCTATCACCCTGCAACGCATTTTCGGTGTACATTGATTTATTGAAGTGAAAATTGATGATTCATTTATTTTGCAAACCGAAACTTACGATGAAACAAAAATATGGGTAACAAAACTTCAATGTAACATTATTTCGATAAAATGTACAAAAAATGAAAATACATAACGATGAACTGAGTTTGTAGATAATTATTATTCGAGGAAATGAAATTGCGATGTAACCTAATTCTTTGATTTGTTAAATATTGTAAAAAAAGTTCTGCGAATCGTTTTATGGGTAATGAAAATCGTTGAAAGGAATTGCGATAAAATCCCCCATCCGTGCACTCAAGGAATAAGATTTTTCAAACGAACTAAAAAGTCCAATAATTCCCGTTCCCGTAGGAATTCCTTCCTTAGTGCTCCCCTACAACCCCTAAGGATTGTCTGTTCCAAACTTCAACTCTACGGCTAGTAGTTATGGCTGTACGTTGTCTGTCAGTCACTTAGTCAGTAACGGAAGAGTTGATATAAGATTTAAAGGGTGACTGGAGACAAATTTTAAATATTGAAGGAGTGCACTCTGAACTCAATTCTGAACATAATTATGAAATAAAAGTAGGTAATTTTTCAACAGAATTCCCTATGAATAAATAAAGAGACCTTACTACACTTTTCCCGACGCGCTGCCTCAGTCAACACGCACACAGCAGTGTTCCCGCCACGCGCACACCACCACCCGCTAAGTATCTATTGCATTACGCTTATGTAACAATGTGTTGCGTAATGAATTTTAATGAAAACTTTCGGTAAATTTTACTCAGTAAATAATTAATATATATTTTTTATTACATTTTTTCTCTTAATGTATGATCTCACACTATCACGTCCCGGAATTTCGAAAATGACCCTGTATATTAAAAACATGTAAATTGGTCAAGTTATAGATACCTATAATTATTATTGTATTAATTAAACTTAGTATAGGTATTTGAGCGGACTACGAGTTTAAATTTCCCTTTTTTTAAAATTAATTACATTTCGGACCTAAGACACCTAGCGACCTATAGTAGAATCTTTTGAATACGATTTTTCGCCTACAACTTTGGTTTAAACGAACTGAAAGGTAATATAAAAGTATATGTAGTTACTAACAACCAATCAACAGATGTCGCAATATGCATTTGCTGGTGCCATCTATATTTTTTTACTTGAAACTAGTAAATTCACTTTTAGTAACGCTACTCTCTACAAGAGGGCGCTAGTTTTATTTTCGAGAATTTTCTTTATAGTAAGGATAAAGGCTAAGAAGCTAAAATGTTGTAGTATCTACTCACCTAAAACTAATTAGATCTTCACATTATTGTCTAGTTGAGATCTATCTATGTACACGTATACGGCATATACGTTTTCTATACTTACCTAAACAAATGAAACATCTAAATAAATTCGTCTATGGCGTAAAGTCTATTCAAAATTAAATTTGATTGTCACAAGAATGTGTTAAAGATAAATAAAAATAAAATAATTTCAAAGTTATCGAAATCAAGGCACCAGTAGTTCCCAGTTTTTTCTAAGTACCTACCACCCTTTCCGTTTCAACCTAAAGCGTTCGAGATTTGTTAACTTTCAACGTTTTAAGGCCTGTTTTCTTCGTGATGAAGGGAAAGACAAGTCGAATAACAACATTAATAAATTTCTGGAACAATAGATTACTTCTTCCCAGTTAGGGTGTTACAACATCAATCGATTTTTTTCCATGCTGGACTGGGAGCGAAAGAAAAACGTAGAATGTGCCAGCTGCTTCTCTTCCCGGGCATACTGTAAAATTCAGTTAAGGGACAGAGGTTCTAAAGGTGTTTTGTGGGCGATAGGCTGACCCCTTGTCACTACAATAAATAATAATAATAAATAAATATTTCTGACATTCACACAACATCATCTAGCCCAAGTTAAGTTTCTTAAAGAACTTGTGTTATGGATACTAGATAACTGATATACTTAAGAAATATATAAACATACATATTGAATAAATACATATTTTTTATTAGAATAAACTAAATAAACATATAAACATCCGTGACTTGACGGCTAATATCTGTGTTCATCACACAAATATCTGCCGCCGCCGGGATTCGAACCCAGGACCTCTGGCATAGAAGGCAATGTATGTTACCACTACACCAGCCGGTCGAGACAATAGTCTCTCTCCATCTTTGTAATACCTCTAAATTTGTCAAACGTGACATCAAATGGTCTTGTAACTCCTGGTGTTCTGCCTACCCCTTATGGGATACAGGCGTGACGTTATGTACCTATGTATGTAAGTCGATTTTTTTCGACCGACGGATTCTTCGGCATGATAAAATATGTCGATCGACGTCAACTGTTCCATTCGTCCTGTTGATAGTAGATACTCGTAGGTACATGTTAAGTCAGTCGTTTCGGCTTGAACAATAGATAAAGCAAAATTTAATCCTTACCCCTTTAATAATTTATATCCACTGAGTCGCATACTACGGCAACAACCACCATCAGCCCTTGTTTGTCGGCAAACCAAATTATAAAAATGCGGCTTTAGAAATACGTGACCGAAATCCGAATACGTGCATTTACTTTCTTTATGTATTGTCCGCATAATATAATTATATACATAGTATTGATTTTTATTAGGTATTTAAACATAAGTTGTTTCCTGTAGCAGCCGCCCTGAAAGTTTCTCCTTAAAATTGAATTTGAAAAGTCTGCCAAACTTTGCTTATACTCTAAAAATAGAAATATTTTAGTAGTTTTAATTAATTTTCTTATCCCTTTCATTAAAATATTCGTAATAAGCCTTCTGTAGGGCTATGAGTCTCTCCCCTAAGTGTCGATGAGATTTAGGCCATGACCTACCAAAGCTGGTCCACTGCTTCTGCGACTATAAGGTGTCATCAATACATATAATAAAACAGTAAAAAAAACGTGTCTGTACATTTAATATTTTTACAAAAAAAATTATCTAGGGTTATAAAGAAATGAAAAAAGAGAAAGAATCTGAAAAAAAAAATGTCTGTTTGTTTGTTTGTAAGTTTGTCTGTTTGCACACGCTAATCTCTGGAACCGCTGGACGGATTTGAATGAACCTTTTTTTGATGTATAGCTGTGAAGCTGGGGCAACATATATTTTATTTCGGTTACTGGAACACCTGATGCAGAACCCTTAAGGGATCATCAAAACCGTGAGAAATATAGATATGATGCCTTAACAAAAGTTGTCCAGGATGATGAGCAGATTCTGCAGACATAAAAAAAATCTAGGATCTAAAAAAATTTTAATAGATTTTTAAAAGTTATGCCCAAAACTTACTTTACAAGAATATGGTGGAGATGTTCGGCATACAGATCAGAAGTACTCATTGCTCAGTTGCGCGTAGACCGACTATGAGTCTAAGGTCGTGGGTTCGATCCTGCTCACGTAATTTTTTTTTATTATATTTTTTTTTATTTTGTTTACAATAAATAGTTAATTGTGAACAAAATTGTCTTTGACACCTTTTGATTTCAATCAAGATCCAAAGAGATATCGTAATAATTTTAAAATAACTCTGTCATAAAATAGGTAGGTATGTTCGATATGACGCGGGCGGGCGAGCGAGTGATTCGCTGGCATGGCCGGCCACTCACGCTGTTAATTGTTCAAGATACCTACCAAACTCTGGGTGCCTATGACCATATTCACCCAATTTTTATTATTTCACTTGGAAATAAGATTTCTCTGAATGAACCACCAAATTTTTGTAACGGTTGGGAGTCAGACTACCCACGAGTTTATTTTTATAACTTTCTATTCCAAAATATTAAAAATACTAAGTTTTTTTTCAAATCGGTGAATAAGTCCGAATTTGACCTCATTCTCACCTGATGGTAAGTATAAATAAGGTCGAATACCGAAGCCAAGCCAGTTCTATCATAAACCCGTTTGCGGCTCTAGAACTGGCTCTTTATAAAATGTTTTCGGGACGCGTCACGCTGGCAGTAGTGATATTTGACGGCAAATTTCAGTCAGCCGAGACAGTCAGTTTACAGACCGTTCACTATAAGATGTCCCCTGCCTGCTGATTTTGGCAGCATTGTGGCAGCAGTGTTACCAATAATATGTGTCCATTTTAACCCCGTAATCTAACTTTGTTTATACCTACCACGAATAAATATATGTTTAATTTTCTGATTTGTAAATAATAAACAACTATAAGACTAGGAAGGTTTTGGATGACGACACAATTTATATTATACGAGGGCGAATCAAAAAAAATCTTAGAAAGAATACAAAAAAAAAAAATTAAACAAGAATATTTTATTTTTCTACGTAATCTCCTTCTAATCTAATACACTTAGAATACCAACTTTCTTATTCCTTCCGCAAAAAAATCATTTTCTCAACTATAAAAAAACTCCTCTACGGCAGTCATAACCGCGTCATCATCGTCAAATTTAGTTCCACGAATATGCTCCTTTAATTTTGGAAATAAGTGAAAATCACTCGGGGCTAAGTCAGGAGAATATGGTGCGTGATCAAGGACTTCGAAGCCAGCGCTACGGATTGCGGTGAGCGCAACTTCCAAACGATGAGGTGGAGCGTTATCCTGGAGAAACAACACGCCCAATGACAATTTCCCACGACGTTTGTCTTTAATCGCTTCACGTAATTTCGGGATTAAGTTTGCATAATAGGATCCAGTTATCGTTTGCCCTTTTGGCAAGTAATCAATAAAAAGGATAAATTCACTATCCCAGATAACGAAAACAGCTTGACAA
This sequence comes from Stenoptilia bipunctidactyla, assembly GCA_944452665.1. Taxonomy (NCBI): domain Eukaryota; kingdom Metazoa; phylum Arthropoda; class Insecta; order Lepidoptera; family Pterophoridae; genus Stenoptilia; species Stenoptilia bipunctidactyla. Next base: position 5,198,394 of record OX101730.1, read on the forward strand.
GCAATAGTGCCAACATAACTGCAGGGGACATCTTACGATGAACGGACAATAGCACCAAGCGGGGCTCACTCGGATTAGTCAATTATTCAGAGGCGGTAGGGTTATTCTAGGGGTAAATTATAACTAAATTGTCGTCAAAATCAATGAATGCTGGGTTTCAATATTTTACATGAGTAAAAGCTACTACAAACGAATGGTAGGTAGTTATAAGAATAGTGAGTAGTAATTTGACAAGACGTTGAATATTGAAACGCTTTATACGCTTCAATATTCAACGTGTATGATAGCTAAATCTACTGTTCGTAGAATAAACGAACATACATACATATAACTTCACGCCTTTATTCGTTATAAAACCTCTATCCAATAAAACCTCTATCCCTAAAATGACTTTTAAGGTATGCGGAAGAGAAGCAACTGGTAAATTCTATGATTTTCTGTTGCTCCCAGTCCAGCGTGGAAGCAACGAACGAACAGTGTTTTTGATATTGTAACGTGGCATTAGTAGATTAGATAGATGTTAAAGCGTTCGGATAGCCAGAAGAAAAAAAAACTGAACTACCCTAAAAATAAACATGGGAATAAGAATTCTAAGGAAATTCTCCTGGTAAAAGTACTAGGGGCTTAAAAATAACCTAAATCTGAAAAATAGTTGGTATACAGTAGAAAATTTTGCTATGTTGATAGGGCTAAATCATTAATAAAGCTTCTTGCGCGATTTAATACAGGTAGGTACAGAAGGCAGCAGGTAAGCGTAACATTACCTGTCAAATTTCCCCAAACAATTTTAACTTAGGTAATGTCGAGGGCATAGACTTCAGATTCAAGTAAAAAAAATACCGATTTGTAACGCTTGATGTGCTGCCTTCTGTACCTACATACAGAGATATATTGTAAGATAGTTAAACTTAAAATAATGGGACTCAAGGTTTTATTTATTTCGTGATCATTTCTAGCTCTTGGAAGTTAGAAACCGTAGATTTAGAAGTAGAATAAAAAGTAACGTAGATGTGTTAACTACCAAAAGAAATTACATTAAATTGGCTCAGCCATTTTACCGTGAAAAGTAGCCAATCATAACTATAGATAGATACACATTATACACTGATAATGGCTGGATGGATGGATCTTTGCTACTCTTTCACGCAAAAACTGCCGAATGTATTCTTCTGAAACTTTACAGTAATGCAGCTTTACTTAGAATAACAATAAGCTATAATTAATGAAGATAGGTATTGCATGAATTATGTAAAATTTAAGACACTTTGGCAGCCGATTTGTTTATAACGCAAGGTGCCTAATATAGTTACCTATGTTTGTAATGTACCTAATATAGTTACCTATGTTTGTGGTTAGGAGTTATACATATTATTTGGGCGAAGATTCTTCATTTTTATTATTGTTATTAAATATAGTACTTAGGACCTTGAAGAAGAAAATAACCTACTCGAAATACTAATTCAATACAGACAAAGTCGCAGGCATCATCTATGTAATATACCTACCTACCTATACTTTTTCACAAAACACCTAGGTGAAACTGCGGATCACAGCTTTGTTGTAACAGTTTTTGAAGTAACTCTATCTGTTTATCTATCAGTAAGGCTTAACTACTGAATCGATTTTGACGAAATTTTGAATAAGGTAAGTTTAAACTTCAAGGAGGATATAATAATAGTATTTATCCAACTCCAACAACCGGTATCCACGCGGACGAAGTCGCGGGTCACAGCTAGTTATTAATAAGGGCAATATTAATTTGTAAACAGGTAGTGAGTGCATAACTTCTTCTGTCCCTTGCATCATCGTACCACCTTTGACGAGGTTAAGGTCAGTTGGACATACATTTATTATTAATCTTAATTTTATTTAGAAAATTTTAATGGACTGTAATTTAAACGAGTTTAATAAATTAATAATTATCTACAGATATCATACCTTAATCTTTTTATTTCAGTATCTTAACAGACCTCAAAACTTCTAGCCTGGCTTATTTCAGTTTAATAGTCACTCATTTGAATGCCATAAAACGGCCGTATTTAGCAAATTTAGATGCTACATAATTAGTTTTTCAGCAACTGTTGATATCGAACTTATTGTACATAACAACAGAGATCTAAGGTTGGAAGTATAATATCGACTTGATCTCAACTTACTTTCTTCGTTGCTACATTTAGAATCGGTTACACCTAAAAGTTTCCCCATTGCATGTTAAAGAGCCTATTAATATAATTAATAGGTATAAAATTAATGGTGAATTTCGGATTTAAGTTTTTTTTTTTTTTAGTAAGTGACTAAACCCGCGTTTGACCTCAATCTCACCCGATGGTAAGTGACGATGAGGTCGAAGATGAAAGCACACGGGTTTAGGTAGGAACTGGCTCTCTATACAATATTGCCGGAACACATTACCGCCGGAGCGGTAACATTTGGTGGCAGACTTTATATAAAGGGTGGTTGCTAGCCAGGCGGACCCAGAAGGGATCCTACCACCAAGCAAAAAGTAAAAACAAAACAAAAAAAAAACTTTCTTTTTTTATATTATGATTGGGGGGAAATGTAAAAAAGCACCATCTTCCATCGACAAGGTTTGCTACCGTATCTCGCCCTAGGTGTCAGTAACTACCCACACTACCTATACTGGCCTTTTATCCGGAACACAGCTAAGTTTTTAGGCGACAGCAGTAAACAGGGCTGGAGGTATGGAGCTAGTTGTAAAATTTGTTACTAGTGTTGACTTCATGATGAGGACCTACACCTCTATTATAGATTACATATCAGTCTATGGTTAAACATCACACTTAAAATTACGGCAAGTTTACGTGTAAGTGGTCCACCTTAATTCGTAAAAATAATGTTGTTTTTAGGGAAGTTAAGGGAAGTTATGATCCAAATTTCATGATCTGTTGGATCATTTTGGAAAATAACTACGTGCATTCGAAAAATTAAAATGAAAACTTTTTATTCACAGTTGGTATTCTTATACACTTTGTGAACGTCAAATGCTGGATGAGGGCGGTGCGGGTCCGGGCGACATGACGAAATGACGAATCCTGGGGGAGGCCTCCGTCCAGAAGTGTGCGTCTCTCAGCTCATGAAGATAATAATCGCCCATTATCCACCAATATCTTGGTGTTGTCTACTACTACTTCTTCGACTTTAAAAAAACGAAATGAAAGTAGAACCCTAGGTAGACCGAGAGGAAAAAAGATCCTAATTTGAAAGTGGTTCATTAAGAGCATAAAGAAAAACTTCATTTTATCACGGTATCCTTTATCTCTGGATTCTGAATATACGAGTACAATACAGTAGTCCATTTAGACTCACAGGTATGGACAAGTCTGATATTCGGGGATTTGTATTGAAAAGCATAAATCGTATTTATCATTATAATCGGATATTAGTATCGGAATCGGATTATTTTCAGTTTAACATACAATCTTAAGAGGATGTTTGCCTCAACGTGGAGGTCTCCAACTTAACTACACACATCAAAAAAAGTTTGACATCACTAGCAAAAAATGGAATATTTTTTTTAATTTTATTTTTCAAGGAATTTTGCGTACTTTTTATAAATAAAAAAGATACACTTTTTGGAATAAAAAAAATATTTTTATTTTATTTTTTATTAACAAAATCTTAATGCAATTTCAGATAGTAAATAATAGAAAGAAAAAGAGGATTTAACTAAATATTGACAACATTTATTATGAAATTGTTTTTATTTAGTACAAGATAACTCCTCCCCTGGCTCGAACACATGCGGCATACCGTCTTGGCATTCTGAGAATTAAGTTCTCCAGCATTTCTTGTGGTTACTTGTCCCATTCTTGTATAACGACTTTTCTGACTTCTGGCACTGTCTGGGGAGGTGGCTGACGGTTCCAAACAGTTCGCTTGACAGCGTCCCGCGCGTGCTCAATCGGGTTCAAGTCAAGCGAGCCGCCAGGCCAGTCTAACTTGGTAATGTCGCATTCACGCAGAGCAGCGTTGATTCATTGAGCTCGATGTGCGGGTGCATTATCATCAACCTTTACGCATCGAGGGCCGTGGTTTATTCTAAATGACCTGAAAATTCCATCAATAGCAATGGTTTAGTACAAAGCTACAGTCTTCGAGCCACGATACGGGATCAACGGCGTTCTAGCACCAACCAATATACCGCCCCAAAAGGATACCGATGTTCCGCCTTGTTGAACGGTTCCGGTGGCAGTTCTTTATCTTTCAGCGTCCCTACGTCTTCTCCAGACACGAAGACGTCGGTTGTCTAGATGAGTAATTCTGGATGAGTAATTCTAATTCTGGTCTTGTCAACGAAGAGACAATTTCACCGAATGTTTTCCTCATCGTTTTCTTCATTTTGGCGGAGTCTAGCCCACCGTAATCACCGTAATCGCTCGTAATCAATCCTGGTGCAAGCAATTTCTGATGGTCTGAGTGCTAATTTGTAGTCCAGTAGCTGCCTGTAACTCAGCTTTTATTTTAGTGGCATAGGTTGTTGGATCTAGGGCAATCAGTAATCTTATGTAACGCTTCTAAGCAGCAGTAAGAACAGTTGGCCGACCACTGCGAGGTACATCAGCAAAGTTATCCACGCCACGATAATTCCGTAACGTGTTGACGGCACAGGATTGGGATACAGCCAGTTTTCGTGCTATTTCTCGCGTAGAATGCCCTGCTGCCCTATAATATAACAATTCTTGCTCGTAAAACTTGTGATAATCCCCTCGCCATCTTTTTGAATGAACTTCTTCTTCGAAAATTCAGAAAAAACGCTTGAATCAAGTTGGTCAGATTTCTGAATTTAACAAGGATTTAATCTCTTTTTACACAGAAAAACAATTGATATTATAAATTCCTTTGAAGAATGTTAGAAAAAAAAGGAAAATCGTTTTTTTCCTAACGTAATAAAAACGAGGTCGTATTATCAAAGCGATCTCCAACTTTTTTTTCTGTATGTATATCGATTAGACTCTCAAGTCTGAAGGCGATCTTAGGAGCGTGCTATTATTAGTACAGAAGGCAGAAGCGTTACAGTCAAAATGATGTCCAGATTCAATTACATTTTGTGACAGGTTGGAAAGCTTGATCTGGAACCTAATCACAGACTAGGGCTGGGTGTCTAAGCTGGCTAGAAATATTGTCAGTAGCAATATTGGGGATTCTGCATCACTTGCCCTCGGTAAAAAAAGGAAAAAGTAGCAAAACCCTCGTGTCACCGTGGTGTGCTTTATAGTTCGAGATATTGTAAAAGCACACCACGGCAACCACCGAGTATGTTTTAGAGAGACCTTCTTCTGTGCTATATGTCATTGAAGGTTTTCAGATTGCCCAAGTCTTACTAACTTTCGCTGACAGCACGTGACTACATCAGACATGATCAACTCCATAGGATTTGGGCGAATCCGTATAGTGAATCTCATATCCAACTGCCACTTGACAAGCAATGTTATTTTTCTTATATACTAATAATCAATAAAAACAGTGATAGCGCGATTTAGGAATTTTGCGAATATCTCATTAAACGTAATAAATTGAATCATTTTTTTTTTATTATAAATGCATCGCTTCAATATATTTCTATTGTTGAATAAATAAACTGCATAATATTTAAATAAGACGGGTTAATCATTAATAATTGAAATGTTTTCGTCAAATATCATTTAACGCCACCTAATGTATGCACTTAGTTCTAAGAATCATCATATTGCATGAAACATAGTAAGTATGTGAGAAAAATATGTAGATGGCACCACAAAATGTATCTATGCTTTCTAAAAATTCTGATTTAATTATTAAAATAAGCAATTATTTAAGATTTGACTAAATCAAGTAAGATCTCATTCGGCTTAAAAAAAAAATAAACCTACATTTAAAAAAAAATACACCGGTGCGCATGATAGTTGCAAGTATCGAATCCAAAACCTAGCGATCGGCAATTATCAAGTAGGCAACTACTACCTCTATACTGCAACTCACATACTGTTTGTAATAGATTTTTTTTATTGAACTTTCTGACTATGTATAATGCATAGACATATTTTTTAAGATAATATGAATGTCTGACGTTTTCTGTTTTTTTTTTTTTTTTACAATAAAAGTGTAAACTTTTAAAGATAATTATTATATCAAGTCCAAACATCTGTTACATTATTTTATTATCAGGCAGGTTCAGGATTCGAACCTGGACTGCCATGGTGCTAGCGCAAACAGAATCCGTAATTTCGCAGTATAAGATAGTTTGTTGGGCTGGCATAATTATCGGCGAGCGCAACAAAGTGCATTATTGCAATATTATGACGTTCTGTAAGCGCATGTACCAATATTGAATAAAAAAGATTTTTATTTTAGTTTTATTTAGCGTTCCTGCCCGCTAACAATGAAAGAAAATGCATTTATTTCACACTACAAATTATGAAATAGAATAAAAGTGACAAACTTAAAACCAGATCGAAAGAGATCCTAGGTTCGACTCCTGCAACGAACAGTAATTCTACGCGGTTTCTTCGCTTTTATTTTATTAAGTTTGTATAGATGCAATCTGTTACCTATTATATTACATCAAAACTAGTTTTTCATTTGTAAGTATGTAATTTAGTATGTTCGTCTTGTATGAATTCCTTGAAACTTGATACGGGTTGTTATGAAAGTGTACGAGCAGGTTGGAAGGAAATATTAAGTAGTATTAAATACATTAACTTTATTACTTCACGTTTATACGATCCGAAAATACACATTGTAGGCCCATTAGCTCGCTGCACTAGGATCATTGGTATTCACCAGGCATCAAAACCAAGACCTTAAATCAAAGCGGTTTATTTAAACCAATGTGCTGCTGGCGATTCTTCTTAAAAGTCAGTACCTACACGCCACTTCCTTTTTAGATTTTCGTATCGAATTGGAGCCGTCGAGCAAATTCAGCGTAAACACTAGGTAAACATCGACCAAAATCGGCTCCTAAACAAGTGATCGCACTAAAGCTTATATTGTAAAATTACAGTACACGAAACTGAGCCATATGTATTTGTATGATATGGACTAGAATGGTAAGTAAGTTATAATATTGCTTTTGTAATTATTGCTAATAAATTTTATCAAAAGAAGTGTGAATGCTGCCCTATGATATCGATCTTTACAAATTATTTTCTTCATGATCATTGCTTTTTTTCTGTTCCTAGTAGATGCCTGTGTCGACTGTCTATTAAAATTTTAAAAAAATTAGTGACTTAAAGTATGTATGTATCATAAGTGTTTGGTTTTAGCTATTTGAAATGCCTCATTAGTGTGTAAACGCAATAACTATATTTTGTTCAATAATTTCCAGGTCTTCCAATCCTTTTGTATCGGACTGTGAGGAGTTAGAGCAGCCACCGGTTGCTCCAAAGAAAAAGGCTGCCATTAAGTTAAGCTGCTTAAGAAAAGAAGGAAAATTTCACAATTTCCTGATTCTGAGGTCAGTTTATTCGGTGTTCTTTATTGATTAGATTATCTAGTTTCAATAACAAAAATTCTAAATGAAATCTAATTTAGGCTTCATAAGTTGTGATTGTTAGAAATAATTATTTTATTTTTTTGTACTAGCCTTTTATGATAGTCTTTAAATATGTGTATGGTTTTAAAGCTTGGTAATATTCATCGATTAAAAATTTGCAAATACCTGTCATAATATGGTTAAAACTAGTAATGTATATTTATACTTTTAAGGAAATATAGGCAAACAGATATTAAAGAAGTCGCAAAGAAAGATCGTAAACTATCTGTTGTTTATTATTATTAAGGTAAAATGTACTTACTGATAATTTCATGAATTGCCTGCAAATATCATACTTAGGCTGATTTACCTACTTTTAATTGAGTTTCTATAAAATTTCAACTTTTTTATATTAAATGAATGGATTATTAAAATTCGTATTTCATGAATTTAAGAGCTCTTTATGTGATTTGTTTTACGTAAACATCGAGTCCCGATAGTCGAGACTTGGCACTATTAAATTTTATTTGAGGTAAGTAAAGAAGACTTTTTTATATTTTTTTAATGTTAGTATTTTATATTTACAGGATGAACAGGAGCCAGTGAGGGTTTCGGCTTTAAAAAACTTTTTTATAAGACGTACTGGTAGCGGCAACTCGTATCAGACGGACCCTGCTCGCCGGGGCGATTTTTACATAGAATGCAGAGTGTTCAATACCAAGGACATTGAGCATCGGCACATGAACGAGTTTGAGAAGAGCAAGCATGCCCTGGTGCAGTTTAAAACGGCGGTAAATTTGGACAGCCCCGTATGGCGATCGGTAGCTAAATTAGTAACCGATACTAAGGCTACGTTTAAAGGCATTCGTCCAGTAGTATACCCATCTAACATTTGCTAATTTGTTTTTTTATTTTTTCAATGGGTATGTTTCATGAGTTGGTATATTATTGGAAATGTCTTCAAACTGTTAATACTTTATTTTCTTTCAAGTTTTTTAAATTTTTTATATGGTAGTAGGTTAGGTAGTAGTATATAGTTAGGTAATAGGTAGTAATATTATTGAACTTATATTTCATATATTTTATCATAATTCACTAATTTGCCTAATTATTGTGACTTGATCATTTTTTTATTACCTAAATACTTCGTATATGGTTTTATGATTAAAATACGCGCTATTTTTAACATTTTTCACTTGGAATTATAACTTTTTGTAGTTGAAAAAGTCAAAATGGATTTTTGTAATAACTGTCAGGTCAAAGTCTATCGATTATCTTCTCATAGGAAAAGTAGCGCGCATAAACTAAACTGCTTAGTACAAACTGAATTTAGCAACGTTCAAATAATAGCTTCTGCTTTTAAAAATCGAATAATTAGTTACAGAATCAATCCTACTACGAACTATATTTTTCCTGAACAATTTTTATCAGAAGCTTCTCCAATAGTATGTGATATTATTCAAAAGTTGATAAAGAAACATAAGTCAGTAAAAGTGAATTTAGAACTTTTTATTACATTCAAACTTCCAAAAAATGATGCTTTATCTTTGAAATCTTTTAACACAAAATATTCTATGGTATTCCAAAACACAGATCTATCAAAGTTGTATTATAAACATTCAAATGTTCTTTCATGTAAATGTTCAGAATTCGAACAGTCGGAATCTGGGCAGACTATTGAGTCTATAAGTCACTTAGAGATAAATATTGCTAAATTCAATCCGCTAAAAGCAGGTTCGTATCTTCCTCTCCCAAAAAAAATTCAAAATACCAAATCTTGTCTTAATATTTATAATACTGATGAGTTTTGTTTTCTTTGGTGTATTGTTGCGCATATGTTTCCTGCCAAACAAAATCCAAATAGAGTTTCATCGTATCCTCATTATTCAGAAATATTAAATATTTCAAACATATCATTTCCCCCCAACTTTAATAATATTAAATGTTTTGAAAAAAAAAATGACAACATAAGTGTTAATGTATATGGTTTGGATGAAAAAAATAATGTTACAGGTCCCTTATACAAAACACTCAAACGGAAACAAGAGCACGTTAATTTGTTATTTTTGAGTAGAAATGGTCACAATCACTTTTGTTTGATCAAAAACATTGAAAAACTTTTGAGAAATCAGCTAACTAGACATAAATCTAAAATCCATTTATGTGATGAGTGTTTTATGTATTTCAGTTCAGAACAAAAATTATCGAACCATAGTTGTGCTAGGATCCAAACAGTTCTTCCCGAGGAAGGATGTAAACTCTCTTTTTCTCACTACGAAAGAACTCAGCGTATACCAATAGTAATCTATGGTGACTTTGAAAGTCTACTGCGGGAGTACTCTGATAAGAACAAGTCAACGCATGTAGAAAATGTGCAAATTCATGAAGCTACTTGTTTTGGTTATTACGTCTGTTGTAAATCTAACCCTGAGTTAAATGAATATGTAGCTTATCGCGGTCCAAACTGTTCTCAAAAATTTGTTGAATCGATATCCAAAGACATTCAAAGGTTGTATGAAATATTGTCTATATATAGAGATATGTTGCCATTAACAGACGAAGAACAATTAGTTGTTAACAATGCAACCTGTTGTCATATTTGCAAGAAATCTTTCGCTCTTAACGATCAGGTTGTTTTAGATCATGATCATTTTACCGGAAAATTCAAAGGACCTGCACATAAAAGTTGTAATTTGAATTGCAAAGCAGCCAACTTTATTCCCATAATATTTCATAATCTTTCTGGATATGATTCTCATTTGTTTATAAACGAACTTTCAAAGATATGCGGGCGAATAAATCTGTTGGCAAAAAATAAGGAAAAATATATATCCTTCACTAAATTTATTCCAATTGATACGCAAAAAATAGCTCAGTTAAAATTTATCGACTCTTTCAATTTTTTAAGTTCTAGTTTGGAAAACTTAGTACGAACGCTCGATTCTAATGACTTTGAAAATCTAAGATACTTTTATGCTGATCAAAAATCATTTGATTTGGCTCGAAGAAAAGGCACATATTTTTATGATTATGTGAACACTTGGGAAAGATATGAAGAAACTCAATTACCAGATATAAAGTGTTTTTTCAATAAACTATCTGGCGAGTCAATTTCTAATGATGATTATACTCATGCCGTAAATGTATGGGAGACATTTAGGTTTAAAAACTTAGGCGAGTATACTGATTTCTACTTGAAATGCGATGTTTTATTGCTTGCTGATGTGTTTGAGAAATTTAGGTGCATGAGTTTAAACTTTTACAGTTTAGACCCCTGTTTTTTTGTGTCATCAGCATCTTTAAGCTGGGATGCAATGTTATTGTATACAGGCGTAGAAATGGACTTAATTGCAAATGTGGAAGTTTACCAAATGCTAGAGCAAGGCATACGCGGAGGGCTTGCTCAGTGTTCTTTGCGGCATGCCAAAGCAAATAACAAATATCTGCCAGATTATGATCCTACATCTCCCTCAACATTTTTAGCATATTTAGATTGTGTGAATTTATATGGCTACGCTATGATGTCAAAATTACCTATTGGAAATTTCAATTTTTTAGATGATCATGAAACACATAATTTCAATGTTCAGTCTGTTCCGTCTGATGGTGAAAAAGGCTATATTCTTGAAGTTGATTTATATTATCCACCAGAAATTCATGATAATCATTCTGATTTGCCTTTTGCCGCGGAAAAGTTAAAAGTGCCAATACCATCAGGTACAAATAAAAAATTAGTAGCAAATTTGTATGACAAACATAAATATATTATACATTTTGTTCATTTACAAGAATGTTTAAGAAATGGTTTAGAGCTGCTTAAAATTTATAAAGTTCTTTGTTTTGACCAGACAGCCTTTTTAGCGCCATATATTAATTTGAATACTACTCTAAGACAGCAAGCCAAATCTGTATTTGAAAAAGATTTTTTCAAAAAACAAAATAACTCTATTTTTGGAAAAACTATAGAAAACCGAAGAAATCAAGTTGATGTGAAACTTGCTAATATTTGGACTGATCGTTTTAACAAAACAAATAAATTTTGCGGCGCTGAAAAGTACATTAGTGCACCTAATTTCAAAAATCTGTCAATTATTTCTGAAAGTTTGGTAGCAGTGCAACTAGATCCTACAAAAATTGTTCTGGATAGACCTATTTATATAGGTTTTACTATCCTTGAACTAGCCAAAACTCACTTATACAAGTTTCATTACTCTATAATGAAACATATTTATGGTGGAAATGCTCAACTTTGCTACACTGATACAGACAGTCTTCTCTATTTATTGCATACAAAAGATTTTTATAAAGATTTAAAAAAGAATAGTCAGTACTTTGATACCAGTAATTTTGAACCATAGAATGTATATGGTGTTTCCCAACTCAATAAACAAATTCCAGGTTATTTTAAGGATGAAATGGGTGGTGAAGTAATATCCGAGTTTGTGGGCTTGCGAGCTAAGTTGTATTGTATACATACGAATAGGTCTTTAATAAAAAAAGCTAAAGGTGTAAAAAAAAGTATTGTTAATAGACTGGATATCAAAAAATTTAAGAATGCTCTTTTGTTCAATGAAAGTTTTAGAGATTCAATGTACATAATACGATCTAAAAATCATAATTTATATACGCAAAAAGTTGATAAACTTGTTTTAAATGCAAAAGATGATAAAAGACAAATAGTGCCAGATAGCTTTTCTACATTACCTTGGGGTCATTACTCCACAATATTCTAATAATTCGCTAAGAAACATTCTGAGACTTTTTTATTTTTATTTTGTTGTTGTATACTGTTAATAACAATTATAATTTGCATATTTAAAAAATTTAGAGATAATGTTACTAATCAACTTATGTTTATCTAAGTACTAGGCTGTATTTTCATTGATGTGATTAAAAATAAATATTTTTATTTTACTATTTTTGTAAAATGATACTTTTAAGGTTTTTATTTGAAATAAATTGAATGACCCTAAATAGAAACAGAGTTTTATTTTTATTTTATACATAAGTTATCTACACTCTTTTAAATAGTAGACAGTTAAATAAATATGTTACTTTTAAAACAAGTAAATTTTTACACATTTGATGAGTGATTTGAATTTAACTTAAATGCTTTATAATTATTAAATTATATCAATGTATAGAACATTGATATCATTCAAGTATTATATAGCACAGCGGCTATTGAAGTTCCAATTGGACTAACTACCTATCATAACTAATTTAAAAGAAAAAAAAAATGCTCCTCATGTTCATTTGTAATATTTATTTACATATAATTAAATAACAATATAACACACTGTAAACTAAAACAAACAAAAAACACTATAACTAACACTGATTGCCAGAAATCTTTTTAGATATTTTTCTAACTAATGCCTCAGTCTCGTCTAACACTTCATCATATAAATCCGTCACCAAATATTGTGCTTGCACCGACCGATCACCTTCATTTTTGTCCATAGGAACAATGTTAATTTTTATAAGATATCTTCCTTTACTTTTATTCTCATCCTTCTTAATAAAAGAAGATGTATATTTTTTCTTTTTGCTAGCCAAAAGTATATTTTTCTCCTTTTTGGTGGCGAGCCATTCCATACGTCTTTTCTCTACTTTATCCAGCCATCTATCGACATCTTGAGCATAACCACCAGCATTAAATTCGTTGATTTCAGGATAGTCCTGGCTTACGCTGTATGGATCAAATTCTTTCTGCGACATTTTCTGTAAAAACGAAAAATTAAGTAGCATGAGTATACAATAAATATTAAACTTATTACATAAGTACTAGTACGAATAAATTTATAAATAAATATTACACTCACCAATAATACTTTAAATAGTTTTTTTTTAATACAATCAAAAGCAATAACTGTCTTATTCGAAGTCAATCGTTGAAATGAATGGAAACGCTTTATTTCTTTCGCCAATAATACAAATTAATGATGACATAAAGAAAAATAAATGTTGTTAGGTATAAACTTACACACACTCCAAAAATATTAGGCACAAACATATACATTTTTAAATATGATACATAGCTCATATTTAAGAACGCATGATATATTATATCTTGTAAGATGAGACTACAAGCGTTCTTGTAGTGACAAGTCTAAAGTTAATCCAAAATAAAGTATATATGTCTATGTTAGGTAATAATTGAATTAATTGATAAGATGAAGCTGATCAAACAACCCCTATCACTAAACGTTAAAAATATAAATTTTGGCGAGACTCCTAAAAAAATTAGACATAGCGCTTTGTTGCCAAATACGATTCGTTGTATAATTTGCGGACCCTCAAATTGCGGTAAAACAAACGTTGTGATTAGTTTGTTATTACATGAAAATGGACTGAAATTTCAAAACCTGTACCTTTACTCAAAGACTAATTTTCAGCCAAAATATTGTTTTTTGCGAGAAGTATTAAGAAGAGTGCCTCAGATAAAATTCAATGAGTTCAATGACGATAAAGATGTCATATCTCCGAGTGAAGCTTTACCAAATTCTGTGTTTATATTTGATGACGTCGTATGTGAAAATCAAAAAAACATTCGTAATTATTTCTGTATGGGTAGACATAAACAAATTGATTGCTTTTACTTATCGCAAACCTACTCAAAAATCCCTAAACAGTTGTTACGTGATAATGCTAACTTTATTATAATATTTAAACAAGATGATGTGAACTTAAAGCATATCTATGAAGAACATATAAACTCTGATCTAACGTGGAATCAGTTCAAATATATTTGTAAAACTGTTTGGAGTAACCCTTATAACTTTCTTCTTATTAACAAAGAGTCATCATTAAATAATGGAAGGTACAGACAGAATTTTGATATATTTTTTAAATTTGAATGAAAATGCACTTACTTATAAATGAATTTTATACTTACAAAAATTATTAGTGTTATTCCTCTCCCAGTTGAACACAGTTGTGTTTGCATAAGATGGAGAAAAACGTTAAAATGGAATTGATTAAGTCTGTTGAATCCATTAAAAATAAAATAAAACAAATGAAAACTCAGGAACATACGATAAACTTGTCCCTTAATAAAATGCTAAAACCGGTGACTGATCCTCTTAAAACTCTAGTTGATTCAAATAGTTTTATAGAAAAAATAAAAAATAATGAAAATACTACTCTGACTACTTCTGAAGAAGTAGAATCGGATGAAAATAATGTTAGATCATCTACGAAGTTTGGTGATAATTACGAATCAAAATTTAACTCTGCTCAATCGTCGGAACAAAATTATAAAAGAGAGTTAACAGATAATGTGGAAATTTCATTAGAAGGTGGTGACATGTATGGTATATATGATGGTGTTAATATTCCGTTCGGAATAAGAAGTGAACACAAAAAAATATTTATGGGTAATTCAATTGTATCATTTTCTACTATTGATGGTGTAAATAATGATGATATAATTTTGATAAAAATTGGTGATAAAGCTTATAATTTGACCCCTGGTCTGAAAGAGCTTCTACTACGAAAAAAACCTGATTTAAAGCTAATATCAAATAAAGATAAAATTGTCTATAAGGATATGTTATATTACACAAATGCGCATAAAAGAGATTTTAACCCTAAAGGTCAAATAAGAGGCGATAAAGGGATAAAATATCGTGAGATAATCAAGCCATTATTTTGTGAAACATTAAATGATAAAAGTGAGATTAAAATTGGAGGTAACTTGCCAAAACTAAAAAAATATAAAAAAAATGCTGATTTAGTATATTGGGACGATCCCAATGAATTGGTCGAGAGATTGAAGTTACTAGTAGCTTCAAGAGATGCTGGCAATACAAATCATGATAATGAAATTTTATCTATAATTGAGGAATTAAAAGAAGCTGATATAATTAAATAATAAATAGCGATATTGATAAGATTTTGATTTAGTATTACAGACTTATTCGTCAGGAGCATTGGCAAAGCCCGTTAGTGAATCAGCTTAAATAACATAATATTTACATTTTATGTAACACATGCAAGTCGAAGAGATTGTAAAATAATAAGACTTGCAAAATATCATCATGAGCAAAGCAGATGTGGTAAATGAAATTCATAAAAACGCAAGAGTGAACTTTCCTCGAAGACGTGTTATGATGAGAGACATAGATGATCTATGGCAAGCAGATTTAATTGATATGCAATCTGTTGCCACCCAAAATAAGAATTTTAGGTTTATTCTTGTCATTATCGATACATTTTCAAAATATGGCTGGGCCTTTCCTCTTAAAACCAAATCCATGGATAGTGTATGTGACACTTTTAAGATGTTGCTGGATAAAGGTCGAGTGCCTAAGAATCTACAAACTGATAATGGAACAGAATTTTATAATAATAAATTTAATAAACTCTTGCACATTAACCATTATTCAACCTTTTCAACAAAAAAAGCATCAATCGTTGAACGATTCATCAGAACATTGAAGTCTAAGTTGTACAAAGAGTTTAGTTTAAAAGGTAACTACAATTGGATAAATGAAACTCTTAATAACGTTATTTATAAATATAATCATACTCATCATCGAACAATTGATGAAATTCCAGCAAATGTGAATAATATTAATAAAAAACGAATATTAGAAAAATATGTAAAGTTAGAAAAAAAGTTGTTTTAAAAAGTAAGTTTAAGGTGGGCGATTATGTGCGTATCAGTAAATACAAAGGAGCGTTTGAAAAGGGGTATACTCCCAACTGGTCGACAGAAATATTTAAAATTCGTAAAATACAGAATACAAGTCCTATAACCTATTTAATCGAAGACGCTATCAGAAGTCGGCCTATTTTAGGAGCATTTTATGTACAAGAGCTTCAAAAGACAAAATATCCTGATGTATATCTAGTTGAAAAAGTTCTTAGTCGGAGAGGAAATAAGGTTTTAGTAAAATGGTTAGGATTACCTTCTGCTGAAAATAGCTGGATTAATAAGTCTAATATATTATAACAATGAAAAACATTTTTACACTTTAAAACCATTGATGTATGTAGTTCGTTATATTTTATTAAGTGTTTAATCTATGATTGATCAGTCTTACGATGTGTATTGAAGAGAGCAGTCTTCTCAATTGGCTTATAAATCATTTACCATTTGAATTACATTTACCTGGATATAATTATTGTGGTCCCGGTACAAATCTGTTTAAAAGACTTAGACGCGGAGATAAAGGTGTGAATAAATTAGACGAATATTGTAAAGAACACGATATTGCCTATCATAAGTCAAAAAACTTGAGGGACCGGCATAAGGCGGATCTAGTTTTATTAAAAATGGCTAAAGAGCGGACCGTTGCCTCTGACGCAAGTGTAGGGGAAAAATTCGCAGCACATCTAGTAAACAAAGCTATGTTGACTAAAGTTAAAACTGGATCGGGCTTACAAAATCATAGCAGTGATAAAAAACGTTCAAAAAAAATAACGTCTGGCAATGGAATAAAAAATAAATTAAAAAATGTTATTACTAAAACAAAAAGACACATACGGAAATTGAAACCAAAAGGCAAGAAAATGGCAATTGAATTAGCTATGGCTGCTGCAAGAGAATTAGTTAATGATTCATCCATAGAACTCCCGCGAGTTATTCCTATACCAAAAACTGGCGGATTCCTACCATTGATCCCAATTTTTGCGGGACTATCGGCAGCAGGAGCTTTAGCAGGAGGTGCTGCTGGAATAGCTAAAACGATAAACGAATTTAAAATGGCAAAAAAGAATTTTGATGAATTGAAGCGACATAATGAAAAGATGGAGGCTATTCGCATCGGAAGGGGATTACATCTTAAACCTCATAAAAATGGGCTTGGAATTTTTGTATCGAAAGAAAAAAACTAAAATACCGGCTACCCAAGAGAGCCTTAACAAACATTGACATTCTGAAGTATGGTAATAGTATTCCATATTTTCGAGGTGTCTTTATGAGAGATGAGCTCCCCAAAAAACCTTTCAAAATAGAGTGTGGAGTAATCAATTTAGATAATTCTGAAAATCCTGGTTCTCATTGGGTAGCCTATGTAAAATACAATGATTATGTAGAATACTTTGACAGTTACGGAAATCTTAAACCCCCTAAAGAATTTATAAAATACGTAGGTAATGAAGTTCGCTATAATTATGATAATGTACAACGCGATCACCCTTTCAATTGTGGGCATCTTTCTTTAAAGTTTTTAAATAATTTTTGGTGTGGTCAAGAAATAAAATAAACAGTATCGTTCAGAAGTGCTCAGTATGCGAGCATGTCTTTAACGGTTACCATCTCTGGAAATAAATCAGAACTGGATTTATACTTTCAACCACCTCTAAGTTTATCTGGTCATTACGAGTGCGGATTGCTATATTTTTCAGTATTAAATTCAACACCGGAAGGATATATTACGAACAATATTTTGCCTGTGATTAGAATTGAATGTGATCTAGTTCATGGTTCATACTCAAACGGATTACCAACCCATATAATACATGAATTCATATCTAATACTAAAGCAGCTCATCAGTACATAGAAATACCGAAAAACGTTATTTACTTTCCAGTAAACAAAAATATAATATCCTCTATATCTATTAAGATTGTTGATCAATTTGGTTATTGCATTAACTTCAAAGAGGCACATATTCAACTACAACTTCATTTAAAAAAACGATATGATATTATATTATAAAAACCCTGCAGTTAATATTAAGCACTCTATTTCTTCTACAGCCACTAAAGTGCAAAGACGTAAGAAAAAAGTTAAGAAATTGACTAGAACAAATAAAGATTTCCTTAAAGCCTTAGGTTTTAAAGTATGAATATGCTGCAGATTACTGAATCACCACAGTTCGATACTTCTATTGAAAGTTATGAAGTCCATTCTTACAATCCCTACAACAACAGCTTCAGAGAAAATGATGAAATCAGAATTCCAATACACCAGCAAGACATATACGTGCTACCATCGGCCAGTTCAATTAACATCGAAGGTCAAGCAAAAGTCTTTGGTAAAGATGGGAATCCGTTAAAAAAATCTATAACGTGTAGTAATAACCCTATTATGTTCTTGTTTCAAGATATCAGATACGAAATAAACGGTATTGAAATAGATCGTATTAAAAATTCTGGAATAACATCAACAATAAAGTCATACGTATCAATGAATGAAGGAGAAAATAAAGTTGCTGCGTTATGGGGCTGGAATATGGACGGATTTCAAAGTGATGGTCGTTTTAGTGCTATCATACCTCTTAATAAGATTTTAGGGTTTGCAGAGGATTACAATAAAATTGTGATAAATTGTAAACATGAGCTTATACTAAACAGAAGTAACTCTAACTTAAACAGCATCATATTGACTGATGATGTTGCTCATTTTCAAATAGATGTGCAAAGAATACAATGGCGTGTACCACACATAAAAGTGTCTGACCGTGAACGACTGACACTTCTAAAACATTTAGAAAGAGATAAACCTATTCAGATTGCGTTTAGAAATTGGGATTTATACGAGTATCCATTACTTCCTAAAACTACTAAGCATTCTTGGTCAGTTAAGACTGCATCTCAGTTAGAAAAACCACGATATGTCATTTTTTGCTTACAAACTAATAGAAAAAATAATAAAACGAAAGATAGTTCGTTGTTTGATCATTGCGGAGTAACAAATATAACGCTATTTTTAAATTCACAGTATTATCCGTACGAGCCTCTAGGCTTAAAATTTACTGAGAGCAAATATAATATATTATACGAGATGTATGTAAAATTTCGTCAGACGTACTACAACTGTCCTGCGGACCCGTTGCTTGATATAATCAATTTTAAGGAAAAGGCTCCTCTTTTTATCATAGACTGTTCAAGACAAAACGATAGTTTAAAAACTGGTCCCGTAGATGTACGGCTGGAAATTGAATGCTCTTCGCCGATACCAGATAATACAACTGGATATTGTTTAATAATTAACGATCGGCTTGTGGAATATAAACCTTTGAGTAACATAGTGCGAAAATTGTCATGACTGCTATCGTAGATGTTCAAGGTTTTAAAACAGAAGCAAATGAATTCATAGTAAAAGAAATTGCAATATTGTGTGATGATAAAATACAGGTGTTTTTGATTAAACCGCCTTTTCCATATCATAAATTAACAAAACAAGAACGGAGGCAAGTAAATTGGATTCAACGTAATAGAAAGATATATTGGAGTGAAGGACTTGTATTCTATTCAGATTATCGGAAATTAATCACAGATATTGTAAAAGATAAATATATCTACGTCAAAGGTTTAGAAAAAGTGTCTTGGTTAAAATGTATTTTAGAAAATAATAATATATATAATTTAGAAGACGAAGGCTGTCCTAGTTTGTTAAGTCTTTATGATCAATATTTACATTCTCAAGCTGTATATAGTTGTATTTATCATGAAAAAATATGTGCTTTAAGAAATGTCCTATGTTTAAAAAAGTGGTGTTTAGAAAATAAATGTTTAAAATAAAAAATATATACGTTTTATTCCTGAACATACCTGTCATAATAGTTCACCTCCCCCCTAAACGTCCTAGAACGTCAGCTATTACATTTCTATATAAATTGTTAACAATGAAATGCGACTTCATTATATTTTCATTAATATTGGTTTGAAGTATTGCATGGTGAAAATGTTAAAAGAAAACTACATACCTCGATATGATATGTACAATACACATGAAATGCGCAAACATTCATTTAAATATTATTGGGCAAGTGACACTCAGAAAAGGCTGGTGATGGAAATGGTTGATGCTGGATTATTTTATGGCGGTAATGGAATTAATGATAAAACTGTATGTTTCTCATGTGGAGGCGTTATTGAAGGATGGGAGATGTACGACGATCCTTGGAGGCAACATGCTATAAACTTTCCTGATTGTTTGTATTTGAACGCTGTGAAAGGAAGATATTATATCGATAAGTGTCTGAACCAATAGTATCAATAATGTGTCTGTCTCATATTAGTAGTGTTATTGGGGCACTCTCCATTTGCGAACCGAGGTCCTACAACTATTTAAATAAGGCAACTGAAGTTGACAGTGTAGGATACATCTGGTTTTGAGCGGGCAGTATTGGGGATTCTGCATCATGCAGCTCGAGCGCAGCGAGGGCAAGTGATGCAGAATCCCCAATATTGCACTACTATTGTCATAATAGAATACAAAAATATCCGCTCTACAAATATTCGTCATTTGATTGAGAAGTATATATTTTTATGCGGATGTTAAATGTGTCTTAAGAGATTTTAAAATAGATCAGTATTACCAAGGTGAGGTGTATCATTTTATACCGAAAGACTTTTTTTCCCGTATGTACTTATATTTCAACTAGAAAGATAGGTTTTTTTTGAAGCGGGATGAGTTGACAGATCAAAAATTATAAAATAAATGTTTTGGTCAACTCATTCCGCGGGATAACTTTGGAGTGGCCTCACTTGACCAACGAGCCATATTTCGGTACTAATAACAAAGCTAGTATATAGCGTGTTAATATTTTAAACCAGCTATCGTATTTGTATTTTTCTTGCTGCATTTGGTAGCTTTACTTTTGAGAATAGTTAATAGGCTAAATAGCTAAGGATAGTCCTGTATGTAGAGTCTTTTATAAGGGTTTTATAGCGAATCATATTAACTATAGTATATCATGAGGCTTTTACTCACAATTTATTGTCGGATTTACTCACAATTTACTTTCATGCTGGACTGGGAGCGAAAGAAAAACATAGAATGTGCCAGCTGCTTCTCTTCCCGGGCATACTGAAAGTCAGTTAAGGGACAGAGGTTTTAAAGGCGTTTTTGTGGGCCGTAGGGTTAACCCCTGTCACTACAATAGTCTCTCTCCATCTTTATAACACCTCCAAATTTGTCAAACGTGACATTAGATGGTCTTGTAACCTCTGGTGTTCTGCCTACCCCATAAGGGATACAGGCGTCACGTTATGTATGTATGTATGTTATTGTCGGAGGTGTCCGACTAGTTTCGAACTTTTATGGAGTCCTTCATCAGGGGTGAGTGCAGTCGCGGCTGCACCTTGCCTTGCAGTGCGATAAGAGTTCGAAACTAGTCGGACACCTCCGACAATAAATTGTGAGTAAAATCCGCATGATAAACTATACTGTAATGACAATATACAGAAAAATTAAAATTCAGATTTTGTTTCGATGTACCTCTCCAGTCACAGGTGAGCTGGTAGAAATTTCTCTCAGAAATAAGCTATACCTTTGTACATTTGTCTTTAAGTACCTAACATTGTATCTTTTAAACTGTGTGTACATGAATAATTAAATAAATAAATAAATCAGTGCCCGTCCCTGCTAAACCCTACCTCTGATCAAAATCTAAACATTTTTAAAGTTTACTCTTTAACTTCCTATTATTTTGTCGTTATAATGACATCGAAATAGGTACCGACAGGAGTTGTAAAATTAAATGTATTAACATTGAGGGTACCGCGATAAGGCGACCGTGCAGCGACTAATGAGCTTTATCATGGCAACACCATTTTAATGACGCAGGCGCAGTTCGATATTTAAACCATAATTTCAAACTTTATGCGTCCATGGCACAGATGTGCTTAAACATAAATGACGCAGGTGACTAATCACTCGCTGGCAGATATTAAGTTGGAAAAAGGGTGTCTGCTAAGTAGTACTGAAAAGACAGTTTAAATTTAAACATATGATAATTTTGATAAAAAAGCTACCTACTAAAATACTTAGTCCACTTATCGTATGAAAATCTGTTGGAATCAATATTCAAATATTAAACTTTTACCGCCCTAACCCTTGCATAATATATTTTTTGGTGTAAGAAGTGTCAGAAGCCATTTCGGCACCCAGAAAATTATGACATCCACCAGCCAGCACTGAGTCTGCTCCTCATCCAGGGGAAAAACTCAAGGCCGTGCAGTCGGTTCATTACAAAGTTTTGTGATTCACCATCATCATCATCATCATCACAACTCTTTGTAATGAGCCC
The DNA here is from genome assembly GCA_944452665.1 of Stenoptilia bipunctidactyla. Taxonomy (NCBI): domain Eukaryota; kingdom Metazoa; phylum Arthropoda; class Insecta; order Lepidoptera; family Pterophoridae; genus Stenoptilia; species Stenoptilia bipunctidactyla. Next base: position 5,220,856 of record OX101730.1, read on the forward strand.
ACTGCAGAGCATGAGTCTCTCCCCTGGGTGAAGAGGAGGTATAGGCCATAATCCACCAAGCTGGCCCAGTGCTGGGTGGTGGATGCCAGAATTTTTAGGGCGCCTAGATGGCTTCTGACAAACCGTAACGACTGCTGTATACAAGTATACAGCACCCGGGACCGACTGCTTAACGTGCCCTCCGAAGCACGGAAGTCGTCGTGAGATATGAATGGTCGGCGGTCACCCATCCAAGTACCGACCGCGCCGAACGTCGCTTAACCTGTGATATCGTATGATTCACACAGTAACCACGGCGCCACGACGAGTTTTGTGATTAAATTTCACAAAAACTATTTGAAAATAGCACGCAAACTTGTTTTATTTATCTACTAATAATATATGTCTGTGATCCATGGCGAGTGCCTATCAATATATTTAATTTTCCTCCTATAATTAAAAAAAAATTGGTTATTCATTTGCTGTGCAGTTTAAGGAAATTTCACGGCTTATATAATTAATTTTACAAATAACTAAATATTATTTAGTAGCATAGGTACCTAAAAAATATTTTTGCATTCGAACACATTTTCTTTTTTAGGTTTTTTGAGGGATGGTTTGGACCACCACTTTGGCGATGGGCTAAACCTATCTGCCTCAGAGGCCAGTGGTTAACGGTTTGATTCCCGCACGGAACAAGAAAAAAAATGTTCCGGGTCTGGGCGTTTACCTATACAGAAGTTATTTTAATTAGCGCATCACCGATTGCATGCAGCCTCTCCACAACAACTTTTGTTTTACAACTTATTAAAATTATTGTTTTCGCATAAAAAAAATATGTATAGCCTCGGTTTAGTGGCGTAGCTCTATTAACTCTGAGCGTAGGTATGCCACGCACTTTGCGTAATAAAATATCGCTTCAAAATAATAATAGGCACTACTTACGAAAGTAGATTTGGGAGAAAACGCGTTTTTGTTATTTATCAAGATTTGTAAAAAGTCTTAGAACAAATGTTGTTGTAGGAAATGGCCCAGTACACGCGGCCATTTCCCCACTCATAGCCTGTATCGCCGCAGTAGGTATAACCGATAGCCACCCGCCACGGCTGGCTATCGGGAGGTAGAAGGTGTCTTCTTCACCGTTCCACCCTCCGCCCACCCTAACCTAAAACCTTATCCAAAATCTAACCTAAAAGCTGGCCTAAAACCTATCTTAAAACCTTACCTAAAACCTAATCTAAAACCTAACCGTGCTACCGGTAATAGCTAAAATACTGGAAAAGCTTATTAATAGCAGATTGTTGAGCTATCTAAATAAATATAAAATACTTTCACCATCTCAGTTCGGCTTTCGCCGAGACTTATCAACTGAGGATGCAGTTACTTGCCTAACATCGCTTATTGTGGAAAAACTTGACCAGAACATGAAATGTACTACTGTATTCCTTGATATAAAAAAAGCCTTTGATACGATCTGCATCCCACTAATTATAAAAAAAATAGAGAAGAGTGGTATTAGAGGAATTCCCCTAAATCTGCTTAAAGACTATTTGACAAATAGAAAGCAAAGGGTGAAATTGGGAGAATACACCAGCTCTGATGCAGTCGTGTCTTTCGGCGTGCCTCAGGGAAGTGTTTTGGGGCCTACACTGTTTCTACTGTATATTAACGACCTCTGCAGTCTTCAACCTAAAAATGCACGAGTGTTTTCCTACGCTGATGACACTGCAGTTGTTTTTTATGGAAGGTCATGGAATGAGGTTAAATACAACGCTGAGATAGGAATGACGCAAATATCTAAGTGGTTGAACCAAAACCTTCTCGCGCTGAATACTTCAAAGACGAATTGTGTTTGCTTCAGTATTTACAAAAATTCACAACCTTGCGAAAATTTTTTCATACAAATTCATAAATGTAAATCCATTGACAAAAGTAACTGTAATTGTCCTAAAATTGAAAAAGCTACATCTACTAAATACCTAGGCATAAAAATTGACCAAAGGCTATCGTGGTATCCTCACCTTGAACAAGTAATAAACAGAATCCGAAAACTTAATTACATTTTTAGATGCTTGAGACACATTGTGCCAAAAAAAGTTGATCAACACTCTGCTAAACCAAGAAATCTCCTTACCGAGATATACATTTCATTAGTTCAGTCTGTTCTTATTTATTGTATCCCCATATGGGGTGGTGCTGCAAAAACTAAACTTATCGGCTTGGAGAGAGCCCAAAGGAGTTTAATAAAAATAATGTACTTTAAAAAACGCTCGTATCCCACTGAATAACTATATAATTTAAGTAACCTTCTCACCGTAAGAAAACTGTACATTCAGCAAACTGTTTTAAAAAACATACATCCATGGTTTTCGATTCCTCTCTTATGTCGAAACGTAGATATCATGCTGTTGCGCAAGTACCTACAACAAAAACTATGTTTGCTTGCAATCAATATCAAAAACGCTCAGCACAACTGTATAATAGAATTAATCGAAGACTAGAAATCTTTCACAAAACAAAAAGTGCCTCTAAGGAAATTATTTACAAATGGTTAAAAAGTCTGAATTATGATGAAGTTGAAGCAATTTTATATCATCCTAAATAAAGTTAATTCACACTCACTAAACACACATACACACTCACAATACACACATACACTTTCACACATTCACTCACACACTTAAAAAAAAAACTAGATCAATCATGTTTCTCATTAATTTATAATTTACTTTAATTTTAATTAAATTTAGTATTAAAATTTATAATAAAATCTGTCTCATTATATGTACATTGTCTTCTGATAATTAGCAATTAAAATTAAAATAAATAATAATAAAATTAAACTAAAACTAGTTTTTAAGATGGTAAACCAACTTTTGTTTTTGTAAAAAAATACTCAGTTTGTTGAAATCATTATCTTAGGTATAGAAGAGCGGAGTCTTCTAAAACAAGCATTGCTATGCTTAAAAGAAGACTCCAGCAACTTATATGTAATATTGATTGTCAATTGTTTTTGAGAAATAAATTTTTATAAAAATGAGAAATAAATTATTATTATAAAATTATTATAACCTAACCCAATATGACGGCCCGGACGCCGAAGCAATCCAAGACTGTCGACCCCAGAGCATCCGGTGCACGACCGGAGCTCGCCGCCTGTGTGTCCTCTTCGGTCCACTCTGTTACTCAGAAAGGTACCGAGAGGACCACCCCGGGAAGGCGCAGCTGCCGCCCGATGCGGACAGACGCAGCACGCCACCGCCGTGCTCTATTGACATGTTTTCTTACACACTCAAGTTGAACATGAAAAGTGAAAAGTATGGTAGAACTTGCGTCCATACATTTATGAAGTCAGAAGCTAGTCGTTCACTGCGTCATAAAATGTGTTCCCGCTACACTTAATAAATCAGACCCTATTTTTAAACCAATCTTGAAACTCACGATTATTAACTAAGTATCACATAGAATAAGGATCAGATTAATGTAAAAATATGAATATTTGAATATTACTCGCAATGTATATATTCAAGGATAATGATGTTCCTTTAAAAAAGTAACTATAAATATAGATCTACATTGTTTTATTCTTTTATATGATATATAGAATATAGATTTTCATTTTTTTTCCACCTAGGAAAGTCTTTGGTACCGACTAAAGCAAGCTCCAGCAGGAGGAGGATGAATCCTGTTACGGACGAAAGGGAATTCTAAAGAGCTGCTAACCCCAGTGGCTAGCAGATATAGAATACTCAGACAGTGTGGGGACTGCAAGAGCGGCCACGAGACTCCTCAAAAAGCCTTAGTATACCCACTAAACAACCCCCAATCGGCTTTCTGACGGCTGCCACCAAATATGAACTGAAAGCGAAAATTACGAAGCTAAGACTAGCAAAAATGACGAAGCTGAAGAAACTAAGAGATTATCTAGAGTGATGAGAGGAAGGCTGAGAACTCTGAGATAGGAAGGCTGGAAAAATGTGTTATTCTATATTTATAGTCTTTTTAATTGAATAAAAAACAATTCTTAAAATAAAATTGAAAAAAAAAACAAAATTCATATCAAACTTTAAAACTTAAAAAGTGTGACATGATTTCACTTTCCACAACAAAATTATACAATAAACCCAAGGTCATCAAACCACTTGCCAAAAATTCACTGCTGTTGCCAACTACGAGAAACTCTTGCAAGCACTTAGCCCTGATATGATGACGACTTTTGAATGAAATATCAACAAGGTTATCATCTGGTTTTCCTTACATCGTCACAGGAGATACAGGAAAATAACAAAAATATGTGACAAGGAAACTATTAGTCTGTAGTGTTACGTAATATCTGAGGTTATGTTTTAATTGATTGATAGAATATATATATATATTTTCGGCATATTACATATACCTAGCTCAGGAAGCACGCAAACATTGTACTTGAGTAAACATAGAAATAATAGTATCTATTTTATTAAATAGATACATAATAATGTACTACTGTACTAAAACTTTTCGATAGTATATTTATGTATAGTGTAATAGTTATCTACAATAAAATTAAAACAGACTAAATTTGAAAATTATATTAATTACTAACCACACACACATACACACACATTATAGATACAGACAATCGCATATAATGAAACTAATTGTATGGCTGTATTTATTAACAAGAAAAATGAACTAATATGCGAGGACGCTGGTTTCTACATCACAGGGAATCCTAAGGTGGAGTCCAGAGTTACTGCTACATAATTTGCATTGTATAGCATCATATAATTAAGTATAAGATTATAAGTATAATATCATTTTTTCATTTTCCTTTTCATATTACTGTAACTTTCATACGATTAGAAGCACCAACTTGTTGGATTTTTCGTATGGTTTGCCTCTTACATTAGCACAATATTATTGTATATTTTTTTAATGTAACTTAACTGGCATGTTTTGCCTTTAAGTTACCTGATGGTGAGTGTAGATGCCAAAACTTGGGCTTAGAGAGGAATATTAGTTTATTACAATCATAGACGGATCGAAGGTGCCTTAAGAGTCGACTAGTGGACAACCAGAGGATTGCGTGACGATTAAGGCCTATGTCCAGAAGTGGACGTCTCCTGGCTGAATGATAGACGGATCCTTTAAAGTGATTTAACTAGACCGGCGATCATCACGACCGAATGTCGATAGCAAAGTCAAGGCATTGTGGCAATATATTTGAGGCGACAGTAATACCAATTCAACCGTTAGTTACTAAACATACAGACGAATTGAGAGCCTCCTCCTTTTTTGGAAGTCGGTTGAAAAATAAGTATAATATACTTATAAGAATTTAAGTTTTAAAGTTTGTATAGTAATGCCAATAACTGCAACATAAGTTGGCTGTATTAGGTAAGTGCACGGTATGGCAACAATGCGCGGGCGCAGACGCAGAAATTCCGAGATTCAATAGGAAACAAACTGCAGATAATCTACTTAATTATGTTCCTCCCTTGCATAACAATATTTAATGCTTCATTCTTCGAGCAAAATAAATAAACAAAGAAATATGCTTATTTCTATTAATAATAATAATAAAATAAAATCCCCAGACAATCACACTAACTACATGGCCTCAAAGTAAGCGAGGCTTGTGTTATGAGATACCATGTAGCGAACTAGGGGGGAACCTAGAATATAAATACATACATAGATAAACACCCAGACCCGGAACATTTTTTTTTTCTTGTTCCGGGCGGGAATCGAACCCGCAACCACTGGCGTCTGAGGCAGATAGGTTTACCCCTTCGCCAAAGTGGTCGTCGGATTCCCAGAGAATTTTCATTTGAGTTAATTTTGAATGCTATAGATACAGTCTAACTAAATAAATTACTATGAAAAATGTTATGAAATACTTATCTAAACTACAGAAATCTATACTAATATAATAAATCCGAAGTTTGTTTGTTTGGTTGAACGCGCTAATCTCTTTAACTAGGTGTTGGTCTAATTTTAAATATGTTTTGCGTTTGATAGCTTAATTCTTCAGGAAGGTTGTAGGATATTCCCACGGAATTGAAAGATACGCGGGTAAAACTAGGCGAAGCTGCTAGTATCCAGAAAAATGAACCGCTCTATACTGATAGAGGTGGTCTTAGTATACAGGGTGTCCCAACAACCCTATATACCTAATACCTTCACGGAGGTATTCTAGTACCCATAAGGCTTGCAGAAAAAATTAAAAAAAGAAAAAAAAAATATTTTTAAATTTTTGTATGAAAGAAAAAGTCGAAATTTATTGCTTTCATACAAAAATTGAAAAATAAACTTCTAATTTTTCTTTTATCATACTTTTTCTTTAATCCTTATGGGTATTAGAATACCTACGCGAAGGTATTATATAGAATTGGCGGGACATCCTAAAAAACTACTACTTAAAAAAAGGCTTACTTTATAAACTAAGGATTCAATGTTTTATAATCATCACTCAGTGGCACCACGCATTAGTTCAGTGGAAGCTTACTTTCTGGTAAGTAAATCTCATTCACGTGGGAGTTTCCCAAAATGAACATTACCATAAACTTAATGAGGGGCTGATAAGAGTATTCTAGACCTCAAAGCTTATCAAATTTTTCTAACACGATTCCGTGACGTCATGGTTGATGTCATTCTGTGTCTAAAATATTGTCAAGCATTTTTCCAACATGCGAAAATCGTATTCATGACATGGTGATGAATACTAATTACCGGGTGTTCCCAGCGAACAAAACTGTTTCTGTTTTTCTTCTTTTCGATTGACATACATTTGTCGTCTTTACTATTTAAGCTGCCAAAATAACCGTAAGAGAGAAGTTGTCCATTGAAAGTGAAGAATTTAAATTTAAAACTAGTGAAAGTATAGGAGCATAATAATCTATAATGTCCATAATGTCAATAATGTCCATGCAATTTACCATCGGGTCCATGCAATACCATACAAGTAATGATAATGTCAGCATGTCGGGACCTTCCCCAAACTAGGCAAAGAACTAGGGGGGAACTAAGATAGGTAACAGATAAACACCCAGACCCGGATTCTTTTCTTACCCCCGGAATCGATCTCGAGACCTCGCAAACTACGTAGTAAATTCTTACACTACTGCTCCAATCAATTTATGTTCTTCGGCTCAGGTGAAAACCATCTAGTTATACATATAGAAATACTATGCTCGTTGAGAGGTTTTCATAAACACAAAAAAATTAAGTTTAAAAACTAAAACCCGACTACTAAAACACGCTCTAATAAGTACGAAACATGATATAGTGTTAACATATTTGAAATGTGCTAACGAAGTTCTTTTATATGATGCCCCACATGAAACCGTCAAGAATATTTTTTTTAGTTCTTCTCTATAATAATTTCATTTATTTTGTCGTAATAATGTTTACATATTTGAGCTGTGCTTACAAAGCTCTTTCATTTGATACCCCACACGAAACTGTAAAGAAAAAGTTTTTTTTTGTTCTTTACTTTAAGTCCCCCAGAGGGCGTTGTAGTCAATTCAACGTAACTTTATGTAACCTATAACTAGCGAACAATAAAAAGGCTTCCAATGAAGACTCATTTGTCCTAGTATGATTACTAGTTTAGAAGTTCTGAGGGAACAGATTAACATCTATACCCACATACATACATACATACAAACGTACCTACAGATCACAATCATAACCCTTCTTTTTGCTTCGTAGTAGTCGGGTAAAAATATCATACATGTAATTATAACTTTAAAGCTTGCCTTACGTTGTTGCTTGTCTACTGTTGTGACGTATAATACGACTTTGTGACGTCATGCTTCTTAATATATAAGGTGATTTGGCACCAGAATATAAAGTGTCGGGAGTTCCCAAAGAACAATGGCGTTTCTATTTACAATTGTCTTGAATTTCAATTATCTAACAAAACGGTTATATGCCAGTATTTTTGAAATAAAAAACTTCATTAAAATGCGTTGTATCTGAATAGAACTTATTCTCTAAAAATGTTTAGTCAATTTGCTAGAACTGCTACGAGTATGTTTTTCTGTAAAGCAGTCCAATCTGAGATCTAGGCCGATTCTCTTAATAAAAAGTGAACGTACGCGCGTCAAGAGAACGTTGCAGTGCAGTTGACGCGCAGGATAAAGGAGCCAGAACCTGCTCCATACATTTCTGGGCCACGGTGTTAACAACTTGACATTTGCTTTTTTTTATTTAAAATATAACCATGTTTCATCACCGAAATTTTCAAGATAAACAAGTGTTGAGGAATTGAGATATCCATAATTTTGTCTATAGGTATACACAGAAGTTAAGTGAGCTTAGAATCACTCTTCGAAAGATATTCTTTTTCTTATTGTTGAGATCTATAAATGAATTATTGCCTAAAGCTGCACAGCGACCAAACGCAATGCCGCAATTAATACAGCGATCCATGTCAAAATGCAAAATCAGAAGTCCAATTACAAAAACCAAAAATCTTCGTGTAATGCGGGTAAAAATACTCAAGCGCAAGGAAAGAAATCAAACAAACGAGTGCACAAATAGATCGATTGACTTACTGAACGAGTCAATTACCATAGTTTCGTTCTTCATTCACTCAGTATTGCCAAACCTAATAAAGAATTTCGCCTATTTTAATTACAAAATAATTATTTAAAATAAAACTAACGCGGTTAGTTTACATTCATTTGACCTCATAATGATTCTCATTTAATATTTCTTCAATTTTACTCAGCGTATTTTCAATTATATTATGAGTTATTTATCCATACCAAAAAACACATGACAGCGATTTCCATATCTTGAATTAACTTGTTTACCCCTCACTACATTTTTAGGGGTTTTATGTATTTTGAATAAGGATAAAATAAGCTATTTTTTTAGACCAAAGTCAACCTGTTAACCCTGTGGCCCAGGCTTACTCAGTTTCCTTTGGTAATCTCTTATTTAAAACATGTTTAAAACTCTGAACTTCGACTGCACGTTGACTTCACTTCGACTGCACGTCAACGTCGAGTTCAATCATTGTGATTGATCCTTAAGAAACCATAAAATAGTGCGTAAGCAGCTGAAACAAGAATGAATACTGAACCAAAAGGAACGAAAACCGTCACTGCGCATGTCTTCTTGTCTCGAAAGTTGACATGAAGTGCCAAAATATATGTCAGTGGTAGGTAAGTAAATAAACCGAGGGAGATTTAAAGTTTACAAAATACAAATCGATTTTCTATTTCAAAGGTGAGTTCAATAAACAATTTAAGATTAAAATTTTACATAGCTGTCGAAATTCACTTTTCGTACTAATTTCAGATGTCTTTCAATAGAAAAACTGTATCTACGAGGCAATTTGAAATTGTTAATTTAGGATAATTAAGTAAAGAAGTTATAAGTAAAGTAAGTAACGTGTTTATTGAGAGCTCAACCAGTAACCACAGAATACAACATACAGTCAAAGATGTTTTTAGTGATGTATCAACATCTAGTGATGTGCCAATCGATAAGAAGGGGCAAAATTTATTAGTACAACACTCTTACCAAATTGCAGCCCTTCTTTTAAAATATAAGATAACTAGGCCAATAACAATTTTATACTAATTTTAAGAATTTAACTAGGCATCACATATCTTAAGTTATAAATACAGTATGTTTTAAGTTTAATTATTTTATACATTTACAACTTCAAAGTTTCTTAAGTAATTACTAGTTTCAAACTTCAAGTAAACTCTTACCTGACACAAAATTTACTAACAAAAATCAAAAATGTTACCTATATAAAGTAAAAATGTTATGAATTATGTTTAAGTACTCCTATTTTACTTCTAAGATACTGAAACTTGTCTCTAGGTAAGGCTTTGGTAAATATATCAGCGAATTGCTCTTTGGTACAAACATACTTTAAATCAATTTGTTTATCTATGAATTTCTCTTTTATAAAGTTATATTTAACATCTATGTGTTTACATCTCTTGTGAAAGTCCACATTTTTAATCAAACAAATTGCACTTTGACTGTCTATATTTAAAGTCACTATATCTTGATGAAATGCATTAATATCAATTAATAGTCATTTCAACCACATTGCCTCCTTTGTAGCTGCACATGCCGCCATAAACTCAGCTTCTGTAGTAGACAAAGCAACACTCTGTTGACGCTATGTTGCCCAAGTTATAGCAGCTCCATTCTTCATGAAAACATAACCGGTCAAAGACCTCCGTGTGCATGTATCTTTAGCATAGTCTGCATCACAGTATGCCTGTAGTTTATTACTATGTGATGTATAACACAAACCATAGTTTTGAGTTTCCTTTAAGTATTTCATAATTTTCTTGACAACGTTCCAATGGGTGTGATTATAACAATTGAGATATCTACTCACCAGACTGACTCCATACATGATATCAGGTCTGCTTACTATAGCCAGGTGCATCAAACAGCCAACTGCCTCTCTGTATTGTATATTAGTATCTGGTGCAGCTCCTGAATTATTTTCTAGTGTTGTATGAGGATCTACTGGAATTACATTACAATTAGCATTCTGCATATTAAATTTACACAATAGTCTCTCAATATAGTTTGCTTGATGAATAAATATACATTCTTTGGACTTCTCTATCTGTAGTCCAACAAAATTGTTTGGTTCACATTTTTTAATATTAAAATTCTTACTTAATTCACATATGACAATATCTAAAGAGTTCTTTGAGTTTGATATTAAAAGCCCATCATCGACATACAGTAATAGGTATACTTTATTGTTGTTTACATTGCCAATGTAAACACATTTATCTGCATGACTACTTTCAAAACCAAACTTCTTTAATAAGCAATCAAATTTTTCATTCCAGCACCTTGGTGCTTGTTTTAGACCATAAAGTGAACGATTAAGTTTACATACCAAATCTGATGATGCATTCAAACCTTCTGGTAGTGTCATATAAATATTCTCCTTAATGTCTCCATATAAGAACGCTGTTTTAACATCAAACTGAACCATGTCTAGATTATATTGAGCAGCTTCTGAAAGTAAAACTCTTATAGAGTCGTACCTCACTGTAGGTGAAAATGTTTCAGAGTAGTTTATTCCCTGTGTCTGTGCACAGCCTTTGGCACATAACCTTGCTTTATATAGCGGTCCAGATGGCAGGTGTTTTATTCTAAAAACCCATTTACAGCCAATTATCCGCACTCCAGGTGGTTTATTCACTAAATCCCAAGTCTTATTTTCTTCATGTGCCAACAACTCATCTTCAATTGCCTTTTTCCACTTTATACAATCCACATTACTTGTACATATGGCTTCAGTGTATGTCTGGGGGTCATCTTGCTGATCTGAGATGTCATCTGTGCAAATGTATGTATTACCTTCTGTATTTAGTCTACTTTTTGACCTTGTTGTTACATTTGACATATATTCCTTTAAGTCAATATTCCTCTCAGGCAAATATAAAGATCCCTCATCAGAGTGAAAGGAATCATCACTTGCAGGACTTTGTTCAGATAATTCAATGGATTCATTTTTCAGGAAGTTATTCTTTTGTATTTCAGATTCTGAGTTATAATCTGAAAGTGGTAATTTAGCATAATTTCTCAATACTGAATTTTCCAAAAAAATCACATCTCTACTTATAAGCACCTTCTTTGTTTTAGGATCAAAAAGCCTGTAACCTTTGGTCTGTTCACTGTAACCTATGAATACCATTTTCAATGCCTTTGCATCCCACTTTTTGACTTTAACTTTTGGTATATGTACCATTGCTTCACAGCCAAAGATCTTCAAATGGCTAATATTGGGCTTCTTACCTGTCCAGATTTCTTCTGGTGATAGAAATTCCAGTGCTCTAGTTGGGCAGCGGTTGGTAATATAAGCTGCTGTCGAGACTGCTTCTGCCCAATACTGTTTCTGCATTTTAGCATTTAAAAGCATACAACGGGCTCTTTCTAGTAATGTTCGATTCATTCTCTCTGCTAACCCATTCTGTTGAGGTGTATAGGGTGTAGATGTTTCATGGCGAATTCCACACTTTATTAAGAAAGATTTGAACTCATTACTTAGATACTCTCTGCCATTATCACTGCGAAGTTTCTTTATTGATAAATTAAGTTGTTTTTCAACCATGGCCTTGTATTCTTTGAATTTCTGAAAAACATCTGACTTATTCTTAATTATATAAGTATTAACTTTTCTTGAGAAGTCATCGATGAAAGTGACAAAATAGCGTGCACCTCCCAGTGATTGGACTTCCATGGGGCCACAGACATCTGAGTGTATGAGTTCCAGTAAGCCTTTTGCTCTGGAACCTTCTGAAGGAAAAGGATTTCTTGACTGCTTCCCTTCCAAACATGAAATACATACAACTTTGTCTTTGTTTTCAATTTTTACCCCTGTACTTTCAGAAAGTTTGTTAAGATCTTCAAAATTTAAATGTGCCATTCTCTGATGCCATAAGTAACTATCATGCTTTAAAGTTGTAGACATGTATGCTGGAACACTGTGTATATTCAGCCGGTACATGTTATTTGACAGTTTTGCTTCTGCCACTTGTTGTTTCATTTTGTTGAATATTCTGCAGCCATCTTTGTCAAATTGCACTTGACAACCATTCTTTATTATTTGGCTTACAGAAAGAAGGTTGGTGGCTAGTTCTGGAACATAAAGAACATTTTGCACTATAATACTTTCAGTTTTGCTATTTTTATTCAAAACTTGAAGCTTTACTTTGCCACATGATTTCACTATAAGTTTCTTGTCATCAGCTACTTTAATAGTGTTGACCGGAGGTGGTATTTCATCAAAGAGCCAGTCACGGTGCATTGTTAAATGCATTGATGCCCCTGAGCCCAACCATTATCATTATTCATTGATGCAGAAAATACAGCCACATAGCCAGAGTTCTCATTTGATTTCTGTTCCTTTTTCTTGTTTCTACAGTTCTTACTTATATGCCCATATTTATTACAAATATAACATCTTGGACCTTTATTAGGTTTGTTTGAAGCTTGTTTGGCAGGTAGCGAGTTAAATTTACTTTTATTAGCATACAGTGCCACATTATCTATCTTTCTAACATCTTGAAGGAGCTTAGTCTTAACTGAGTCAGCTGTTATTGCCAAACCTGAGCTTTCTAATGCCATTATCATTGGTTGATATAAATCTGGTAATCCGGCTAGTAATAAGGTTCCTAACCATTCATCATTTACAATAAAACCAATGTTTCTTAACTTGTGAGCAGTTGTCATTATTCTGTTGACATAGTCCTCAATGCTTTGGCATCCATCTAGCGTGGTAGTGATTAAATCTCTCAATAGACCTACTCGGCGGGTCAATCCACTATCGTCAAAAGCTTTAGCTAAATTGTTCCATACTTCTTGTGCCGTTGTGGCTCCTTGAATGTGAATAAAGTTGATGGGATCAACTAATAAAATAATTTTTGACTTTGCTTTAGTATCTTTCTTAAGATCAACTTCTTCACCTGAGGCCGGTTCGACGCAATTCCATAATTCCTCATGCTCAAGGTAAGTTTTTACTGTAAACTTCCAGGTAGGATAATTGTCTCTTCCAGTCAGCCTTTCTATAACTGCCATTGTACTGCCTGATGACATTTTTGCTGATGAAGATGCTTTCAATGTATGACGACCACGTTTTTACTTTTAGGTTAAGTATGTATACTTCACAATTTATTTGAAATAACTTAATAATGTACTTTTACTGATATAACTTTAAACTGTTTAATTTGGAAGAATCAGGTTGGCCTGGGCCCATAACCTGTTAATTTAGGATAATTAAGTAAAGAAGTTATAAGTAAAGTAAGTAACGTGTTTATTGAGAGCTCAACCAGTAACCACAGAATACAACATACAGTCAAAGATGTTTTTAGTGATGTATCAACATCTAGTGATGTGCCAATCGATAAGAAGGGGCAAAATTTATTAGTACAACAGAAATACTTGTAGAATTTCTATCTCTACATAAAGATTTAGCGCTCGGCCGACTGAAAAGTAGAGATGCGCGGCAGTGTAGCAAGGAGCTATGGCAAGAAATAGCCAATGCAGAAGAAAGGTCTCCCGCTGCTTTACCTCAGATTGCAGATGCTATTTCTACAATCGCCCAAGCGCAAACAAAAATAGCAGTAACAATTTACAACAAAGGTATCTAAAATTTTCAATCATAATCTTTTCATTTTCCACAAATGCACCTAAGTACTTAAATTTTTTATATGTTTCAGGTCAAAAGGTGTTGACACTGGTGACTAAAAAATGAATGTTGTTGATTTTCTTTAAAATATTATTATTTATTTAAGTTGCTTCCAATAAAACAAATATATTTTCTATTAAAGCTTTTTATTTAACAACAAAACGTCCTACACGTAGGTATTTAGTCAGGAGGAGGTATTTGATCTACACAGGTCAATCATATGTTCCTATTGGACCACAAGGCATTTATGAGAGATCTATGTACAGCGTTCCGTGCACCAAGTCTATATTTCGGGAAGCTTGTGGTAATTCAATGTCTTTCCGAATGCTGGCTTCAACATAGCAATGCTAGGGAAAGAACCAACTGAATCATGTAAAGCTCTATTTAAATTACTTCATATCATGCCACTTCCATGCATGTATATCTTTGAATGTTCATTGTTTGTAAAATGTAATATGCACTTTTTTATTCGCGCGAGAGATGTTGAGAGAACGGTTACTAGAGCAACACGTCATGGAGACCGATTAGTTTATAAAGAAGCACCGAAATTGCAGCTTTATCATAACCAGTGCTATGGGATGTGCGTTAAAATTTACAATGCTTTACCAAGACAGTTAAAGTTAATGCCACTAAATAAGTTTAAGTTTGAAATGACTAAACGGTTAAACGATAAGTGTTTTTATAGCCTGAAGTGATAATTCTTAATTTATGTTAAGTTTATTCTTCATAGTAACAATTATATAAACGATGAATTTAATCTTAGAAATGTTATGTAGACTAATTATGTCAATGATGTTTAACCTATATGCGTGACACATTCTTCAAATTAATTATTTTGTATACCTACCCAACTAAAAAGATTGCATGCTGTTAGACAATTTTGTATCAGGAACGTATCATAGTATAACCACCTTTTTGTACCATACATTGAAGCAATAAATATGATTTTATTTGATTTGATATGTACTGCCCAAAATGTTTCGTCTTGTCTGAACTGCAATGTTATGCAAAACTGCACATGCATTGACCAATTTTGCAGCAAACACTGGGTGATAGTGTAGGCATTTTGCCACCAGACAGCATCTAAAAATGTTCAAACAGATTTATATTCTGAATACAAAATTATCTTTATTGTTGATGAATTATATACCTATTAAGTATTTATTGACTTACCTATATCTAGCCTTAAGAACACCTATGCGACGTTCAACAGTATTACGAGCAGTCACATGCATTCCATAATAAAGTGCCTCTAGAGTAGCTGGGGTAGCATTTAAATAAGGTGTCATTAAGGTTTTTCTTAAGAGATAACCACTGTCACCTATAAACATAAAATCATTTTAAAGAAGTGTTCATCCACATCTCATTTCAAAATGTACCTTAATCTTAGCGAACTTTGATGAGATCTCTCCCTGAAGGTATATAACTCTCCAATTAATGAAAGGACGATGCTCACATATTATACCAAATTTAAGTCATTATAATGAAGAATCATGTTATTAAATTTCACCTTCAAATGTTTTGTCATTGCTGAGAAAGATTGAGATTCCCAACACCGAAATTTCCAATCCGTCGTTTTAAATATTAAACAATACTTATTCTGCTTACCTAGTAGGTATATTTGTTCTCCTTCATCAAATAGGGAATTCAAATAGGAATTCAAGGGATGATTACTCCATATAGTGGAATCATGCATTGATCCAGGATTGCTAGGATCTATGCAGAGTATATTTAAGTCTGCGTCACATATCTTTAAGAAATGTTAAGTATTTGGACTGAATCTGGAAATAAAACGGTCTTAGTTTTAAGTCTTCAATAAGCAGGATTTAAAATATATTTAATATCGCTTACCCTTATCTAGTCAATAATCTTTTATAAATAGTGCATCATTATTATCTCGTCGCCGTCTTAGCCTCGCTCGACGTGAATCTTCAGCGTGGCTTATTTCTAAAATGTGCCAAGCCAAATGAAAACTCATTTTTAATACACAAAATTTAGAGAAAAGTTGGTGAAAGTTCCTTCACATAAACTGCGAAACTGCGTCTTGCTTACGTCGAAAACACTGCGAGATTTGACATTTCTCGTAAGTAAAAAAATATGGGAATACGGAATCACTGCGACGTGACTGCAACGTAACTGCGAACTAATTTAAGCGACTACCATTTTTTGGTTTTCTTGCAGTTAAGTCGACGTTGACGCGCAGTTGACGCGGTTACTCAAATATCGTTTAAGGGAATACCGATTTGATATATTTTTGACAGATTTTCGACGCGACGTTGCAGTGCAGTTGCAGTTTTGTTAAGAGAAAAAAACTATAGAAATTAGAATTTAGAAGAAATCAAGAGATTGTCGCTTATTTTACTTGATACATATCATACAGAACTTCAATCCCATCTGATGGGAAGTGGTCATGAAACCGAATAACCGAATTATTTATTACTGTGTAGGTATTTAATTGTTTATCTTAATTCCACTGCTAATTTCGTAAGTCTCATTACTGATTTGATGTAATTCAGGCCCCAAGCAGTGACCTTCCTGTTTTCTCTAATCAAACTGATAAAACAACTATTACGATATGGTTCGCGCCCTAGAGTACTGACCTATGGCACAGATCACAACGAAAGTAAACAATTAAAATAATTGACTTAAATTGGCGTCTCAATGATTTTTCCTCAACTCCGACTTATGTATGAGCGTTGTGCATTCAAACAACAGCTACGCCAAGTGGTCACTCTAGCTGAAATATTAACGATACCATCACATAACCTTGTAATAATTAAGATATATTAACAATTGCTGTGTTCGGGGTTTAAAATCCTACTTCATAAAACGTCAACTGTCATATATCAGACAATATCATCCGAATACGTCACTTGCCACCACAATTTCCTCAACAATAGTCATACTTACCGAACTGCTATTCTTACAGAGCGTAACTCGTACATAATAGCAAGACTTGACACAGGAAATGCGTGTCCGTACAGTTCTCCGCAACCTATCCTAACAATCTCATCGAGCGTGCGCTGGCGCAAAGTTACATAATACTTCACTTGGGAATCACTCAGTCAGAAGTCGTTGGGAAACCCACCGGGGAATACCCTACGTACTATATTTGTAGCGCTAAAATGTTGCTTGACTAGGCGTGTTCGGAGTTTGAAAGTAGAGTGACCTTTCAGAATTTAAATGTTGTAGGAAGTTTAATTTTGTTGTAGTTTTAAATGGCGCAGGTTTCTGTGATTTCTGTTTTTTTTTTAATACTGGTTCAGATTACTTCGTTGTCAATTGTAAGTTCCAGCCTAGATTACACTACACCCTAAGATATATAACACTTGTTTTGCCTTAATATTTCCTATGTTGAAATATTTCTTGTATTCATTCTAAATTAGAAAATTAATCAGTGATTAAATAATCTCAATCTTTATTAAAGGAATAAATTATTATATTAGGGTGTTTTATAAAACAATAATAATGTTATTAATTTTACATCGTAACATAGTCCATATTTTATAGTCAACAAATAAGTTACGCCAAGTATGCAGTTATAAGGTAGTTATTTTAGATAAATTTTGTTCAGATGCTATTGAAATACTCTCCGTCTCCGTTTCACGGCTTTTGTGGTTCCAACACCGAAAATAAAACAAAAATTACAATAGAAGTAAAATATTCTTTCATCATTATAAATATATTCCGTATAAATAATAATTATTCATGCAAATTGAATGCAACATCTTAATGGCGCTACAGCTGGTTTGAGGTGCGGCGTCGGCGCCGCGAAACCCACAGCTTTTCGACTACGACGAACATCAACTACGATTAAAATATCGCCCATAATGATACAAGTTATACTGGATGTTATCAAATTGTACCTACTTATAAAATGACGTTATCTAATTGGGTTTGGTCGAAAACCCGAAATTGAAGGTCAGATTGCATCAATCTCGTTTTGAATATAATTAATATTTTGGAACGCATCTTTCTTGATTTTTATAAATTTTACTATCTATATACTTAAATATTTTCAAATATTTAAGATAGACCTATCGTAACTATTCTGCGAAGTAACGAAATAAGGAATATGTTAGGCAACATTTGTAGTACCTAAGGCAAAATTTCAAACTTACGAAATCCTATCCAATAGTAACACTTTACCAAATGATTTATATTTTTTTCTAGTTTGATGGCAGCTTATCGCTATTGGTCACTTAGTTCATGTGGCATTCACCTTTTAGCTTTTTTATCTTTCCGATTTGAAACAAGTACTTTATATTGTTTGGCACTAACTCCAAAGCCCGTAGCAATTTCAGCCGTAGATTGAGTTGGATCCACTTTATATATCACCTTCAATTTGTCTTTGTCAACTATAGTTACCTGCCAAACGCGAACCTCTTTTTCAAAACTTAAAATTTCCTGATTTAAACACCACACGTCGTCAATGTTCTTTACTGTTTCCGCAGTAGTACTTCTACACAAGAACTATGTTTCGTGTTATATCTTTATCGGTATACATGATCAAAAATTTCAAGAATTTTCTGTTTATCCCAAATTATCAAAGGTTTACAACAGCAAAACATTGACGAAAAACCAATGAGTGAATTCGAAATCAGAATAGGGCGTCGAATCGAAAATCGAATTGCGTGCCATTCCACAGATAATTAAACCTGAAAATTCTAATGATAAAATCTTCAATTACATAGGTAGTACCTATTGAAGGCTCATATGGGTGAAATAAAGCTCTTGCTCTAAGATTTCGTTGTCACTCGTAGGTACCGTATTGTTGGACTCGTCATTAATATCATACTGGCTGCTACACACTGCCCCTGTATTAAACTATGCTTTCAATCTATCCATAGATTACATGATAGGTATACAAGATTATGTGAAAGTGATTTTTACAATAGGTGATATATAGCAGTTGCTATATTTCATCGGGTTCCACCAGGTTTGAGGATGGAACTGTATTTAATAAAAGACGACCACTTTGGCGATGGGGTAAACCTGTCTGCCTCAGACGCCAGTACTTGCGGGATTGATTCCCGCACGCAACAAGAATAAAAAAAAATGTTCCGTGTCTGGGTGTTTATCTATTTATGTATTTAAGACTACCGGCTGGTGTAGGGGTAACGTACATTGCCTTCTACGCCAGAGGTCCTGGGTTCGAATCCCGGCGGCGACGGATATTTGTGTGATGAACACAGATATTAGTCGTCAAGTCATGGACGTTTATATGTTTATTTAAGTTTATTCTAAAAAAAATATATGTATTTATTCAATATGTATGTTTATATATTTCTTAAGTATATCAGTTATCTAGTATCCATAACACAAGTTCTTTAAGAAACTTAATTTGGGCTAGATAATGTTGTGTGAGTGTCAGAAATATTTATTTATTTATATTCTAGGTTCCCCCCTAGTTCGCTACATGGTATCCCATAACACAAGCCATACTTTCTTTGGGGCCATGTAGCAAGTTGGTGCGATTGTCTGAGGATCTTACTTTTTTACTTATTTAATACGTGTAGCAAGAAAATCTATACGTATTATTACTGAATTATGAACAAACATTACCGTAGGATAAGTAAGATTAATCATCAAGGTACAGTAAATGCAAGTATGTCTAATGAGCGCACAGACGATTAGCAATCACACACACACACACACACATCAGGCACGTGGCAATAAATATAATATTACCAGCAGACAACGCGAGCACATTAACATTAAACCATCAATTAACTAGACTTTATTAGACGGCTGCAAACTGTTCACAAGGAATTTTTGATAAATGTTATTCTTATTTAAACACTAACGTTAACATATTGTCATACCTACTTTTGTTCAGTATCAAGACATGTGGACTTTTTTATTGTTTGTTACGGTTACAATTTAGACAAGAATAAGTATTCAAAGAATGCAAAGCATTTAAAAAAACGACTTTACTAATACATGGGGCACCTTAAAAGTTTTGCAGTTATAGCTAATCGGCACTATTTGAATTTCGAATTTTATATTTTTTGAATCGACTTGCGGAAATTATTTGTCAATTGTTTTTTATCACACATCAAAGTTGTACGTACGTACGCAACGAAAATGGAATTAATTTGAAAAGATTTTAGAGTGATGATTTTTTATAATATTAAAAGTTCTCTCTCTCCGCAAGACTGTGCCGCTCGTCTTCAAAATGCTTTTGGGAGAGAAGCACCTTGCTTGAGCACCAAGAGGCGATGGTTTGCTAATTTGAGAGGTCGGGTTTCTTAACATGACGAATGTCGTGAAGGGTGGCCTTCAGCTGTCGTCAACGAAAATAATGTGGCTACTGTTCAGCGGTTAATTGAAGAAAAGCCGCAGATAACCTTAGAGAAAATTCGAGGACTATTGTGGATTGGTATGAGCCAAATACTGAAATTTTCACACGAAGATTTAAAAGTTTGGAAACTTTGTTGTCGTTGTATCCCTCATGAACTGACAGCGGAGCAGAAGCCGGCTCTCGTGGAATGGTGCTCACAGATGCTATTGAAGTACAAGTACAATGCCCCTGCATTCTAATGCCATTAATGACATTGTTGTAGGGGAAAAATATGGATTAGTTTAAAAAAAAGACAGCAATGCTGTGAATGGGAGTTTGAAAATGAGAACAGGCCAACAAAAGTGAGACAGGCGAGAAACGTTGGTAAAAAATAATCGCGTTTTATTTCTCAACGACGGATACCATCTGCAAAATTCCACTCGAAGATCAAAAAAGTGTAATTGCCGAATAGGAATTCTAAATTAGTTTACCCAAAGTGTAAGAAAAAGTTCGCGGAAGACGACCAAAAATCCGCGTTCTCCTACATCGTAACGAGACGCTTCTTCACAAACGGCCATAAAAACAAAATAATTTTTAGCTTCCGAAAAAGTACAACTCGTCGCCCATCCTGCTCATTGCCCAAACTTAGCACCCTCTGATTTCTGTATTTTCCCCAAAATCAAAGATTTGATGAGATATTTCACTTTTACCAACGCCAAAGAGGCAGTGATAGCGTTCAATTAGCAAGTAGAAAAAATGCCAATAGATTTGTGGTCCTCCCGTTTTAAAAAATGGTCCGATCGTATGAAAAAGAAATTTAAAGGAGAGTATTTTGAAAAGAAATAAACATTATAAGATGTTTTTTTTTTAAGTTACGTATTTTTTTTGTGTGACCTGCGTATTTAACAAGTTTGGCTCAAGTATCTCCATTTTTATACAAAAATTGTTCAAAATTTTCTAAAAGTATTACATCGATTTCGATGATACTTATATACGACCAACTCTGAAGTATCTATATGAAGTACTAATCATCAACATCGATTCATAACTGACCAAGTTATCGCGTAACAAAGGTACGAATAAAAATCACACACACGAATTGAGCACCTCATCCTTTTGGAAGTTGTTTGAAAAACACGTACTTAAATAGTTTGCACTGGGTATCCCAAAAATAACACAAGATTTGATTTAAATAGAAAACACAGTTTTTAGTCTTTTGATTGTATTTATTTTAACGAATCATAAAGTACATTGCTTGGTGGTAGGATCCCTTCTGGGTCCGCCTGGCTAGCGACCACCCTTTATATAAAGTCTGCCGCCAAATGTTACCGCTCCGGCGGTAATGTGTTCCGGCAATATTGTATAAAGAGCCAGTTCCTTCCTAAACCCGTGTGCTTTCATCTTCGACCTCATCGTCACTTACCATCAGGTGAGATTGAGGTCAAACGCGGGTTTAGTCACTTATAAAAAAAAAAAAAAAAAAAAAAAAAAAACATAGGATAGGGTTACTCCTGGAATAACACATCGAGAAAATGGCCTACACGGCTTTTCATACACCGAAATTTATTGAAATTTTCCATGACTTTTCAGTATTCTGTATTTGTCCCTGAGTTTCGCTGATTGAACGTTGAGTCTCCTAGTTTAAAGCGACCGTGTTTGTGGGCTTGATGGCATAGACTATGGTTTTAAATAACACTTTTTTATGACAAGTTGTGGACGAATTTGTTTTTCGACAATCACATGTGGATTCAACGGCGACCATCTTTGTCAAGCCCATCAATGTGAAGATGGGTTTCGTCGTTCAATAATCCATTCAATAACTTATCTTCGCTGTGCATGATCTTAAGGCTTCAGTTGTTGTGTTTATTTAATTTTGTAACCATGAAGAAACAAATTTTTCCTGGGTATACGTATTATTCATTTCTCACGGCGACTTCCGTGCTTCGGAGGGCACGTTAAGCAGTCGGTCCCGGGTGCTGTATACTTGTATACAGTAGTCGTAAGGGTTTGTCAGAAGCCACTTTGGCGCCCTGAAAATTCTGTCATCCACCACCTAGCACTGGGCCAGCTTGGTGGATTATGGCCTATACCTCCTCGTGACCCAGGGGAGAGACTCATGCCCTGCAGTGGGCTCGTTACAAAGAGTTGTGATGATGATGATTATTGGAAAATATGTATTACCAGAGGTATTATTAAATTTTAAAGTATAAATAATCAGCGTATTAACGTAAATCTCAACCAACAATTGTTTCGGCAAGCAGACACTCGCAACTGGCATGCCGAGATCAAGCCGCGTAGGTATAGCTCGCGTTTAGTCTGTTTGCATGAATTTGGATTTCTGTAGATATCTGTACTGTGCTCTCATGCACTGCTTCAATATTGACAATAAGGACTTGTTTTTGGACGACTGGAATCTTTTTTCCCGAAATTTACGAATAAATCTCTTCACAGTTGAAGAAGTAAAAACACTTCTGAACATATTTTGTATGATTTTTTTTACCTACGGCAGCTTAGATTTCACCATTTTCGAAACATTCTTCAACATAGTGATACGTTGACCGTTCTATGATGGTTTAAAGCTCCATTTTAACTAACCCTAAACTTTCAGCTGTGGATTTGTTTCTTTATAAGGGTTGTTAACAATTGGCTGCAAATTTAAAATTTGGGTTATTTTTGGGACACCCATTATGTAAAAACATCCCGACTAGCTTATAGCTTTAAAGTAAGGTTTCATGAGCTTGTTTTTAGCAGTACACACATTATGAAATTACAGGTAATAAATTAATTTTGCTTCCATGCTGGAAGGGGAGCAAAAGAAGGATGTACCATCTGCTTCTCTTCCCGGGCATACTGTTAAAGTCAGTTAAGGAAATCTTTGCTTTTACTGGCGTTTTTGAGGGCGATCTGCTGACCCCTGTCACTGCTATATTCTCTCTTCATCATTATATATCTTCTAATATTTTTAATTCAAGCGTGACATTAGATGGGTCTATAGCCTCTGTTATACTACCTACCCTATAAGGGATACAGGCATTAAGTTTTGTTTGTAGGTATCCTTAAATACCCACAAGTAGAGCCGGTATCAAATTGAATTGACATCACAGGCAAGTATTCCACGTGTGCGTTTAGAAATAAGAGACCATAAAAAGAAGAAAGTAATAATGGTTTAATAATATTTTTTTGTAACAATAGCTACATGCGGATTGTCTTTTGCTACGTAATCGCCACCACTCTGGGCGTTTGCAACTCATGGGAAAAAAGTTGTTGGACAGCTTAATGCTAGTTACCGCAGTCCAAAACGCAATAAAGCTTTATAATATTTTGAAGTTTTGCATTTAAAATGCTTAATTACTCTTAAATAACTGAAAAAATGTGTTAAATAAAAATCAGCCGACCAGCAATCGAACCTGGGACCTCTGGTTTGCCGGACAAAGGCTCTTCTACTGAGCTACCGGGGCCTGGCGGCGGTACGCGTCGAAATTACTTAACACATTTTCGATCCTGGTTATTTATATTGAACACATTTTTTCAGTTATTTAAGCGCAATAAAGCTTTTCGGCGCTGGAAATAGGGGTAGGGGTTGTGATACAATCGCTGACGGCCATGTTTTACGAAGTGATTGTTTTCTGCCGCCACCGAAGCGTTTATTAAATGTAACTACTTCCTAATACAATGGTATGGAAGTAGTTACATTTAATATAATGGATAGTATCACTATCATCTGTTTTAACCAAAACACAACAATGAAAACAGTTGAGACAAAATCCTATGCATCTATTGATCCAAACATAAATTACCCGTCGCGATTGCATCATACGCGTTGGAATAACTAATGATTGGCTTAGATTATTAAATATTAATTTGTCGGGTATTTACAATTGATTGCAGTCGAGATCACCAGGCAATGGCTCGTGCCAACCGGTTTTGGTCGCGTACCGGGAAATATCCGATAATATGTGTATAATGTGTACAATATTGTACAAAAACTTGTCTATAATTAACACATATGTACTGTGAGTAATGATGGTATGGGCGGCTACTTGTAGAGCCTTACGTAATGAGTAAATAAGTGTTAATATCTGTTTGAATGCACTCAGCAATGTTTCTGCGCCTGAGCACTCAAGCAGGGGACATGCACAGGGTTAATTTCAATTACCAAATCACCTCTTTCAGACAGCCTCTAAACATCAATCCTAACTTTTCAAAATTAATAGCTTTTAAAAATTTTGTTTTTTCCATAAAAAAAAATATTTATAGCCTCTGTTTAGAGGCGTAACTCTATTTACTATGAGCGTAGGTATGCCACGCACCCTGCACAGTTAAATATCACTTCATAATATAATATATCTAGTGTCTATTTATCTAGTGGTATAATTTGTAGTTATTATTGTGTATAAAAGATAATAATAATCATTATTTTTTTTATTTTTTTTTATAATCCGAATCGTTCGCCGGTTTCTTTCTCTCTTGCCCTGATACCCGACCGACTGGTCCGATTGTCGGGTCTTTTCCGCCGAAGTGAAGAGTAGTTATAAGTATGCGTAATAATAATAATAGGTACTTCTTACAAAATGTAGAGTAAGGAGAAAATTTTCTTTGTTTCAAATTTGTGTCATTTATCAAGATTTGTAAAAAGTCGTTGTACAAATGTTGTTGGGATTGATGTGGAGAGGACGCCCGCAAGATGTGCTGTGTCAATTAAATCTAAACCTGTATTAGTAAATAAAATTAGGTGCATCGCGGAATTAGCAGCGCTAACATCTTTGTTTCGTGAAAGGAGCTACGGACCTTTCTGATGGTGAGTGATATGTTTATGAAGGAAACTATTGTAGATAGAAGAATCAATTATACATTACCGACATCTTATCGAATGGCGTTCTGATCAACTACATCAACTCAACTTCCTTGTTCTAGAGACGTGAATCTGATCACACAGCATTAACCGCTAATCCTTTTTTCATGATCATAATTGATCCAGCCGCGCACGTGCTATACACTCAGCATTATTTATCCTCGTTTTGATGTTTGCAAATTATTATAATTCATCAGGAACGTGCCATAATCCTATTAGACGCCGACTGCGCGGTATTTTTTGTACAATAATATGCACTTTACGGAAAATATAATTATAAACAACACAACATAGGTACCTCTGTGTACAAGTGGCTATAATGACTTATATGTATATTAATATATACAGTACGCAGTCACCTGCTTCAGTACAATTAGGTAAACGTGCTGCAGTTGACAAAGTAATCATAAAATATATGAGTTATAGTAATTAAAAGTTGTATATGAATAGAATTATTTATAAAGTAGAATAAAGTACATATGTACAAAGCAGTATATACTAGTCTACCACTAGCCTAGGGAAAGCCCACTCAGATTCGCGCCATCTATGAAACACCAGAGAGAGTTCTTTTCAAAAAGCCCATTTCAATAAAGTACTGGCTTAAAAGGAATAAAAAATATTTAATATTATTTTAGATGTACCTGTGCGAAATGGCAGTCAATCACAACTCTTTTAGCGTTAGAGCCTCTACGATCTCTATCCATCCTTCTAGTTGCTAAATTCAAGTATTCGACAAGAATGACTGAAATCCAACTTTAATCTTGGTGTCCTATAATGACTACAGATAATTCTAAGCAAGCTGTGTTTAAGAATCACGTTTATGAATGCAAAATGCTTTTTCTGGAGCATTAGGGCTATTCTACGCAATGAAAATATGACGAATATGGCAAATCTATAAGCGTGCCGTAACGTGAATATCAGTGGACCAAAACCGCATACAGAGGCCGGTAGGTAACGAGCATACCTGCAGTAGCATGCGCACGCGCTCATGTGGTATGTCAACGCGGAAACTCCAGCTGGTTATTGCAACAAGGAAACATATGTGCTGCATTATCTTGTAATAACCTCTACACAATTATTGGCTCATGAGGAAAAGAGGTTCAACATTTTGAGGACCTCTTCCCAAATCATCATCATCAAAACTCCGTGTAATGAGCCCACTGCAGGGCTATGAGTCTCTCCTCTGGGTGACGAGGAGGTTTAGGCCGTAATCCACCAAGCTGGCCTAGTGATGGTTGGTGGATGTCAGATATTTCAGGGTGCCAAAATGGCTTCTGACAAACCCTAACGACTACTGTATACAAGTAAACAGCACCCGGGACCGACTGCTTAACGTGCCCTCCGAAGCACGGAAGTCGTCGTGAGAAATGAATGGTCGGCGGTCACCCATCCTAATACCAGTCGCACCGAGCGCGCTTAACCTGCGATATCGTTTGATATGCACAGTAACCACGGCGCCACGACGACTTTTTCTTCTTCCCAAATGCTTGTTTAAAACTTAAAACTTTAAAACTTAGTTTGCTTTGTAGTTGGAAAATCATACACTATGTTTGCAAAGGCATGAAGAATTACTTTGTTTTTTTTTATTTTATCGTAAGTTTGTAGGAAACGACTCATAATGTTCTTGGTGAATCATTTTAATATTTAACAACCCTAATTGAAAAATTAAAACACAACCTTCTATTTTCCTTTAAATCTCAAGCTTATTTAATTTTAGGTATAAAATATTCAAATAAATGTTACTCGTGATAAGTTCTAAAGATAACAGAATATTTTGATATATTATTTAGGACCTTAAAGACATTACAATAATTTTGCTGTTATACTTTCTCATTTTCTCACATTGACACTGTATATCGCTGTCGCCGCTGCCGAGGCGAGCTCCTGGGCGTGGCCTATATATTTTGATGTAAGCGCTAGAAACAAAATTATACAAATTCAACAGGTTATAAAATAGACTACTGGTAGAAAATGGCCATTTCATAAAACCCGTCTTCGTAGCACTGTCCTGTTTTGTTCGTCTACCGAGCAACTTTGCTGTGTTCCAGATAGAAGGTCGAAATATACAGTGCGATCCAGAACTTACTGAGGATGTAATATCGTGAGCTCTACTATATATCTACTTTGTGTTAATATCCCATTGTCTCGGCAACGCACCAGATGCTATCTTCAAGTTATAGGTTTATATAAGTTGGCGGTGCGATGGTGATTGGTAGTTTACGTGCTGATTTGCACTCAATTATAACAGTAGAGATGGCCTATTGGAGTTGTGGTAAAAACTTTGCCTTAATGCCAGGTGTTCTGGGGTCGAATCCTAGTAAGGGTGGAAATTTAGATTTCTATTTAGTTTATAATAGATATTATTCGTCAAGATATAATAATAGGTTATACAAGGTTATTGGTAATCAGACCGGAATCTTTTTACGTGACATAGGAGAGTTCATTTCCAATAACTTGAGTCCAAATCATGGAATCTCAAAAACACAAATTGCACGATTAAACCAGTTTATTATCACCTCTCGTTTCAATTCGTCAAATTATTCATAGAAAATCCTAATTTACATGATATAAAAAGTTTTAGACAACAACAAGTTAGCGTCTTAATGATAGGGACACTTTGTATAATTCCTTTGAAGGATTAAAAATGTAGATTTTGATTTTGTTTCTTTAACTGTCCTGTTAAATGCTAACTGTTTTACCTCATTGTATATCCAAACAGTTGTATAAGTTTTTCAAATCAAGTGAACGCAAAATTTATTAGCACATTTTTGGAGAAAAAAGCTATTAATTGTAAAGGTTTCTCCAAAAAAAATATGTTTATTTTATAAAACGTCTTGTAGCTTGTGTTCATAATCACACTGAAACAGTTTTATTGTTGTTTATTATTTACTGACTAAACACCTATCAAAAACTGAACAACATTGAAATCGGACCAATAGTTTTTTCACAATCGATGTTAGAAGGAGTAAAACTGGATTTTCAGAAAAAAAAGGAATAAGCCCAAATACTTTAAAAACGGTACACTTTGGAATAACATGATTTGGGCTCAAACGATTGGAAATTACCTCTCCTATGTCCCCTTAAAGATTCGGTCAAATTACCAATAACCCTATTTCATAAGAATTTTTATACGTAATTCATAACTCAAGTTCTTAAAGAGAATTTGCGCTAGACGGTTCGAATGTTAGAAATAGGTATATTATTATATGACATTTTTTTATGGTATCTGTTGTTTGTGTGGACCGAAAACATTAATCTATCCATGACCATTTTGGATACTTGTTATGCGCCTCACAAATGCGCCGCAACAATAATACGTGTTTTTGAGTAGTTAAATGTTGTCAAAATAATAAAATATATATTTTATATGAAGCCTATAATTTAAGAAATTGGATATGAGTTGTTTAATATAAAAACAGAATCGTGTTGTATTTTTAATTGTAACTTTGTAATTGAATTTGATACTTCAAAATCTCAAGATTTCAAGAAGGAACGTTTCAATTTTTATTAAAATACTGACAATACATTTTAAAATACATCTAATAATCTTCCATGCTGGACTGGGAGCAAAGGAAAAACATAGAATGTGCCAGCTGCTTCTCTTCCCGG
Organism: Stenoptilia bipunctidactyla; assembly: GCA_944452665.1. NCBI lineage: Eukaryota > Metazoa > Arthropoda > Insecta > Lepidoptera > Pterophoridae > Stenoptilia > Stenoptilia bipunctidactyla. The sequence goes on from OX101730.1 coordinate 5,249,755, forward strand.
GCATACTGTAAAAGTCAGTTAAGGGTCAGAGGTTTTATGGGAGGTTTTTTTTGGTGGACGATAGGCTGACCCCCTGTCACTGCAATAATCTCTCTCCACCATTAGATTGCCTTAATTTTTTTCTAACGTGACATCAGATGGTTTTATAATGGTAATATAAGGGCCTGACCCATAAAGGATATAGGGGTGAAGTTATGAATAAATGAATGAATGAAAAATTAATTTTAACAGATCTTTGAATTGGAAATCCCAGAATCATCCAACAGCAGTGGCCAAGAAACCACGGAATTCCAACTTAGAGCAACTATTCAGCCTAATGATTGGGTTTTAATAACTAGATAAAATAATTATGTTAAACTATCAAAAATGACAAGTAATTACTAAAATTGTTTTTGTCAAACTGAACTGTTGATATTTTTTTTCGATACTTATCTAGGAACGTCACAGTCACAGACATTATGTGTACACCGGAACTACTACACGCCGAAACGTCGATATGAAATAAAATATTAGGCGATAAAACTCGATTAAAAAATCTTTTGTTAAAAATCCAATGTTTTTTTTTTGCTTGTAGGTATAAAAAAGAATGTAAAAAAACGTAAACAAACGCTTGTTCCACGCATCAAAGCATGCTTAGGTCTCGTGCGAGCATTTGAATTTCGAATGAGGAGTGAAACAGACGGCTGCGTGTGCGCTTCAGGTCCTAGTGATTAACGATCAGGTTTGGAGTACGAAACAGGTATGAGCAACATTCATAAGGTCACGCAGTAGTAAGCCCCTGGCAGCAGAATATGGCTCATTAGCATACTGGTCCGCCCCGCCCCCGACGTTTGTCATTATAAAAATACCTCTAAGGTAATCAATAATGTACAAGTCTTTAGATTTCATTCGTTGCTAAGATTTTTATCAAATAGTATTTTTTCTCTTTTTGTGTTTAATTTGGTTGTTAATGTTTCTTAATTCCATTAACACTGCACTACTTTTTCGTTACCGTATGAAAGCTGGTTAGACTACCGCAGGGTGACCGCTGATCATTAACTTCTTACGCGGAACTCCGTGCTTCGTTAAGGAGTTGGTCCTGGTTGGTACTGTATAGAGTTATTTTTTTTTCTCAGAGGCCATTTCAGCGTCCTTAAAATCCTAACATCCAACAACCAGCACTGGGCTAGCATGTTGGTTTATGGCCTAATCCCCTCGTTATCAGGAGAATCATGTCTAAAAAGGACCCAGCCATCGCTTCTTAAAACATACAACGAATAATCAACGAATGTAGAGCATTAAAAAAACCGACTTCACGTCAAAACTTTGGCTGAGTTATAATGTCATCCACCTAAACATTCTACAAAATCATACATATTCTTTCAAAAATTTGAAATTTTCATTGAAATACTCAACAAATTTCTATGAAATGTATATGGGACCAACTATGAAGTATCTGCTATCATATGAAACAAGAATTTTCAAAGTCAATTCATTATTGTCCGAAATATCGTGTAACAAAGACACAAAAAAACATACAGACGAATTGAAAACCTCCTCCTTTTTTGGACGTCGGTTGAAAAGTATACAATAATATTAGTGCAGGTTCTACAATGGGCTTGTAGATGCTTCCTGGCTGGTATGAACTACAACTCCAACGACCAGTACACCTATTGCAGCGTTACACATGGCGTCCCTCAAGGCAGCGTTCTAGGCCTTACCCTATCTTAGCGCTGGGACCCGCGACGGACCATTTTTGTATGAAACCGCGTCCGCGCCCGCGTAACGCAGCGAAGTCCCTTAATTTATGTAAATGACACGTCCGTTTACAATGGCACAATCTACACTTATGCCGATGATACAGCTATTGTCTTCACTAGTCCAACTTGGGACATCGTGAAGTCTGACGTCGAAGCAGGTATTGCCCAGGTAGCAAATTGGCTAAAAAACATCCTCTTTACACTAAACGGCTAACACAGCTAAAACAGATTATATTGACTTTACTAAAACTCAAAGGACACAACCCAGTGACATTTTAATATTAAAATTCATACATGTCCGGATCCCTCTTTTGCATGTCAATGTCTAATTTTAAAGAAGGCTACCAATATTAGGTACTTGGAAATATTGGTAGATCAAAGACTTTCTTGGTACCCAAAAGACAAAATTGACTACAACGATAATACGGAATTTAATGTCAATGTTCAAAACACTGCGACATATAGTGCCAAAAATAAAATATTGGTTCACATCGCAAAATCTTCTACTGAATACAATCTGTGTTGCATTGTGCAGCCAGGAATTTCCTACTGTATTCCAGTCTGCGGAGATCCCCGAAAATCCTGTTTTATTGAAGTCGAAAGAGCCCACAGAGCATTACTTAAAGTAATGTACTTTACATGCTTTTTAATTTATCTGTAATTTAAGTAAACTGTTGTCTGCTCGTAAATTACACAGGGTGACTGGTGGGACACTGTTGAAATTCGAGGACGTGATAGTTTGAGATCATTAATGAAGAGCAAAAATGTAATAAAAAATAAATACTAATTATTTACTGAGTAAACATAAACGAAAGTTAAATAATTGATTACTCAACGCATGGTTACAATAGCGTTTGCAGCGATCCACGCGCCAGGTCACGTACCGTGATTGACTCAGGCGTAAGTAAAGTGAATAGTAACATAACTTTATTTATTTATAGGCAATTTTAGTGAGTTAATTAAGTACCTACTTTTATTACATTATTACGACCAGAATCGAGTACAGAGTGCTCTCCTTCAGTATCTAAAATTTGTCATCAGTACAAATAACTTTACATATTTGTACAAAGCAAAAAATACGATCGTATAGTATGAATATTATTGTGTCTTTGCTATCAAGGGATTAAATAATAATAAAATATTTATTGACACACGAAGTAAAGAATAAAACACGAAAATACAATAATATACAATTGAATAGTTTATGTGTCAAAGGGGTACTTTCAGCTAATGTTGCTGTTAGCTAGCAACACTGGTTTTCAAAATACCCCTTTGCTCCAAGCCGTTCTTCAAATAATTAAATTGCAGGATATAATTATAGCATTTAAATAATTATGCTTCTTCACAATAGGCATAAAAAAATATTACAAAACAATGCGAGAAAAGAATATCATACATTTTTATATTAATAATTTCAAATCATTCTTTTGCACTTATTTTACATCCATATACTCATACATACACCTAAATTTTCACACCCATTAAATAAATAATACAAAGGAACCATTTTAAATGTTGACCATACAGTTTTAATTTATTATGAAATTTTGATTATTTTTGTATAATTCTATAGTTTTTATTTTTTTAATTTTTGTTGTCTTTTATGTCATTTAAATTATTGTTAATTATAACTTCTTTTAAATTTTATGTTGTTTAATTTGTTTGTCTGATATTGAAATGACATAATCTTGTATTTTTTTTAATTAATAATTTGCAATAAATATTTGATAATTTATTTAGTTAACTCTACTAACTCTAGTTATTTAGGTTATCCATGTTTACTAACATATACCTATTGTATTATTGATAAATTAATATTAAGTTGTGTAGGAGCGGGGTCTCCTGGCACAGATAATATATGCTTACAATTAACGAATGCAGAGCATTAAAAAAACCGACTTCACGTCAAAACTATGGCTGAGTTATAATTTCATCCACGTAAACATTCTCCGGACCCTATATTTATATATTTTTTCAAAAATTTAAAAATTTCTATGATATAACCAACCGATTTCGAAGAAATTTATATGGATCATTTGATCAATACGTACAGACTTATTGAGAACCTCCTCCTTTTTTGGAAGTCGGTTGAAAAGGAGATTCTTATCTACTATTGTTATTTATATGTTTTTTAAATTTTTTTGGGTTTCTCATTGACGACGTTGTTTAACATGGAAAGCTTATAACAGACGGTTACTTATCAGTTCTTGAAAGGTTACGATTTGAACACATACGAAGCAGTCCTCCAGCGAATAAGCCAGTTACAACCAAAACGTCAAGATAAATAGACAAAACGAATGTTATTACCGAGAAAAAGTCCTGACTTTTATCATCAATACGATCTGACGACCGGCTGGTATAGGTGTAACATACATTGACTTCTATGCCAGAAGTCCTGGATTTGAATCCCGGCGTTGGCGGATATTTGTGTAATGAACACAGATATTAGTAGTCAAGAATTGGATGTTTATATGTTTATTTAAGTTTATTTTCTCATGTCAGTTATCTAGTATCCATAACACAAGTTCTTTAAGAAACTTCATTTGGGCTAGATAATTTTGTGTGAGTGTCAGAAATATTTATTTGTTTAAATATAGTTTTAGTACATCAAACAATCACATAGAAGACGTTAAGATAGATGTTATTACTAAACGTAACTAAGCCAGCTTATGAATTCAACCTCCCTGCTCCTTTTTCTTCTGAGAAAGCTGACGGTGGAAAACGCTGAATAGGAAGCCGTACGAATCAACTGTCTTGAGCAAAACTTCGCCAGAACATAGTGTTGAAACTTAGCTGCTAAATTTGTTATATAAATCGTTGCGCTTGTCCCAGAAATTAGAAAACAATCAAACAAACGTGCTAAATTCCGTCAATTCCAGGTAACACAATCCATAAATGGAAAAAAAACGTGCAAACCCCTTCAAGTGTCACTCTGAAGAAAAGTTTAAAATACTATAAAAGCATAACTTTTCTAAAACAAGAAATATAAAATTGAAACAAAAAGCCACACAAGGTGACTTCAATTGTTTACAAAGCAGACATTGCGCAGTTCAAAAGCTCACGTGGCGAACGTGCTCCTGGACTGCGTAAACAAGACTCGAACACCCGTCCACCTGGCCCTGACCTTCCTGCCGAAATCCTTGGAGATCAAATCGTAATGACCATTACGTGTGCGGCGTGTTAACTGCGCCAGCGCGGGTCGGGGAATCACTTTGTAGGCCTCTAGATTTAAGTCATACAGGTTCTTGTGTCGCTGCTAGCTTTTGATCTAAAGGTATTTATAGAACTAGATATTTAAGGAAAACTGTTGACGAATTCATGTGAAATCAGGCTACTGCTTTTTGGTAATGAGATGCCTTGGAAACAAAGTGATAAGGATGACTATTGTTACGAAATGAAGCGACAAGGTATCAACAGTGTCAGCTAGTAGAGTGACTGACTGTATTATAGTTATCCTGCAATATAATGCTGACTACAGGTACTTGTAACAGACGTTAAATTATGTGAGGAAAGTAATACTGTAATTGGGTAACGTAGCCATTGGGATTTTCCCAACACACACATGGTTTCTAAAATAATAAAACTATAATGATTTTAATTTTTGTGTAATCAAATATGTAGTTCTTTTGAAAGTACATCAATTTATCTGTTGTAGTTGTTTATCTACTGTAAAGGAATCTTATTCAACTTCTTCTACTTAAAATTACTTCACAAGCATTTTAAATCCTTGTCAATGGCTGAAATATCAAGTCATCAATATAAAAATTCTTCGTTTTCATAAATATTTTTTCGAAAAGTTCTCTATCCATTTCGATGAAATTTATATAGAGCAACCTCTGAAATCCTCTATCATATGAAGGAAGAACATTCAAAGTCGATTCAGAATTATCAAAAAAATCGCGTAACAAGGAAACAAAAAAGAACATACTTGTGTGTATTTTGTGAACCTCCTCGTTTTGGAAGTCGGTTGAAAATATGACAACATCTGTGACCTTACAAGTAAAAAAATTGATTTTTTTATATATAACTAGATGACCCGGCAAAAGTTGTTTTGCCATATAAATAAAAAAAAAATTGATGTTGGCCGATTCTCATAGATACCGGATAAGCACAAAATATTTCATCAAAATCGGTCAAGCCGTTTCGGAGGAGTATGGCAACGAAAACTGTGACACGAGAATTTTATAAGATATACCTCATACATTTAGGAGTATACGCGATAACTCTTTTAACAAGTTGAACTTAAAATCTTCGGTCTACAACCTGCCACATAGTGGTCATTCCAAAAACTCGATAAAATTGCTTCGATAGTCCCTTTATAGTACAGGTTGCTAAAGTGTGGAAAGAACTGTCTGCGTCCATTCAAATTATACCATTAGAATGCATAGACTGACATTATACAAGATAATATAGATTTGGATAAAAATTGTGAGTAGGTCAAGGACATGCTTATGTTAGTTACAAAACTAGGTTACCTATTTAAACATTTAATGCAAGGACGGCGTTTCATTTGAGGTATTCTAGAGGTTTTGCCTACAGATTTGGTTCGCAAATTTAAAAAGGTACTTTTTGATCGGATTTTATCGAGCTCATTTATAAAATACAATTTCAATCGACGTGCTAAATACTAAATTCTGTGAAACGGTAGATTATTATAAACCGTAGAAGTAATATCAACTCGGCTATGTGCGGGTATTGCATCTCGTATTAAAGCAGCTACAGTAAGCCTATTTCCATATTTTATTCTGATGTCTTTTATTACTATCGCCGCATTGCAGTCAATTTCCTATATTCAACCGACTTGCAAAAAAGGAGGAGATTCTCAATTCGTCTGTATGTTTTGTTTTTTTTTGTGTCTTTGTTACACGATATTTCAGACAATTATAAATCGATTTTAAAAATTCTTGTTTCATATGATAGGAGATACTTTATAGTTGGTTTCATATAAATTTCGTTGAAATCGGTTGAGTACTTCAATGAAAATTTCCAATTTTTTAAACAATATGTATGATTTCGGAGAATGTTTACGTGGATGACACTCTAAGTCGGCCAAACTTTTGACGTGAAGTCGGTTTTTTAATGCTCTGCATTTGTTGATTATTTACACATTCGAATATCGGCGCTAACGTAGTACTGTTATAGAGGGCGCTAAATGCAATGGATGACTGTTTGACATTCGATTGCAGAGCCATAGGTTATATCTTGAAGTAGGATGATGGCAAGTGACAGATAGACGGTTAGGAAGGAGAGGCGCGCGGACGCATCCTAAAGTGACAGTTAATATAAGCTCGGTATTACTTGGATTTAGCATTGTAACTGTAAAGTAATAATCTCACTCCTCACGCGAACTAATCGTACGAATCACTCGATTACAGATGAAAATGGTATCAAAATCCAAAAAAAGTTTTAAATATCCGGTAAAACCTTTATATAAAGTCGTCATTACTAAAGAAAATAGCTGCCAATTCCAGTTAACAGATACTTAAAAGTGCATTTATATAAACTTAAATCGCGAACGTGAAAAAGTCAGCTATAAAAGAAACAGGTTGCCGAGTTGTCGAGTATAGATTGACCACAAATCACCGGCTCAGTTGCTAAGGTCACTCGCTGATCAATCTTGTTGGTCCTCTTTTTGAAAGTTTTATGACGAAGAAACCAATTTTGAAGAACATTCAACCAGCAGATATTTTACACCGGCTTTTGCGTTTTGCCCGCGACTTCGTCCGCGTGGAGTTAGGTTATATCGTAGCGTAACGTAGCGTATGCGAGCGCTAAGAAAGGAAGTAGAATTGCAAGGGCGAAGTGTCAGGCTAAAACTAGTTACCAGTAAAATGGTCATGATCTTGGTTTAGATCAATAATCAAACTAAAGAGTGGTTCAGGCAGGCAGTTGCTTCAACCGATCAGTGTCTCATTATTCCATTTTAGCATATTGCACCACTGACACTCATAAAACCCAAGGCTACACTGCTGTCAATTCTACAGGGGGCACATCTATTACTACCTACCATGGGGCACACTAAAAGTTTGGCACTTCTAGCTAATCAGAACTATTTAAATTTCGAATGTTATATTTTTAAACGACTTGCAACCTTCTTAGTAAAAAATATTGGCCGGAAATCATTCATTGTCATTTTTTCTATTACACATCAAATTTCTATGAACGCAACGAAAATGAAATTAAGTGGAAAACATTTTAGGACTATGACTTTTTATGATTTTTAAAGTTCTCTATGTCCCCAAGACAGTGCCGCTCGTCTTCAAAATGCTTTTGGAAAGCAGCACCTTGTTTGAGGCAATCGTTTGCTGAATTTGTGAGAGGTCGGGTTTGTTTTCATGACGATTTTCGTGAAGGGCAGCCTTCAACTGTCGTCAACGAAAATAATGTGGCTACTATTAAGCGGCTAATTGAAGAAAGCCCGCGGATTGCCTATGAGACAATTCGATGCAATCCGCGGGCTTTCGGGCTATTGGCTATTGTTATTGACTATTTGGTATGAGCCAAATTTAATTTACAATTAAATTAAATTTACTAACTAAATTAAATTAACACGAAGAATTAAAAGTTCAGATACTTTGTTGTCGTTGGATTCTTCATGAACTAACAGCGGAGCAAAAGCGAGCTCGCCTGGAATGGTGCTCACAGATGCTACTGAAGTAAGACCACGGGCATTCTAACAATTTAATTTTACCGTTTCACACCACTTTGTGTGTCAGTCCGTAAGTCAATAACAGAACAATTTTAAATTGATTGATTTTGATACTATTTTTGCCACAGTAGGCTTTGGCTACGTTTGATTTAGTTTGATTGAAAACGGTGAAGCGTGAGCACCAAAGTGACTTTTCGTTAATAATTTCCGAGTAGCAAATCTTACCTGATGCTTTAACTTTATTTTATTTTTTGTAGCAGGAATACCCATTAGGACCCCCCTGCAGCTGAAACCCTACACAAAACCCTTCGCCTAACTGACAGTGCTGATCTTAAAGTCTTTTTTTAGATTTGAAACATTTGTGTTCATATTTGATTTGGAATCTATATGTATTCCTATGTTATTTATTTTTACCTTTAATTATCCAGAGAAAGTAAACAAAAAACTTCTTAAATTATCAGAATAATAGATAAATTAAATCGCTTGGTACAAGATTAAGTACTTATCTATGTGATTGATTTAGCATTTTGTTATAGTTTGCCAAAAATAGAACACTTGACAAAGCGCACTGCAGCCAAAACTTAGCAAAGGTATATATTCGGTACAAAACTTTTACTCCTACACATAATAAGAGATGCGAAGAGATGGAAACACTAACAGACCCAGAACGCAAATATTTCCCATTCCGCGCCCTTGAAAGTGGACACTGTACCGTCAACTCTTGTGGGGTTGGTTTAGGATAGCACAACTGCCCCTGTATCAGGGACTGCATATCGGTAATCAGTTTTTAAATAGTACTAGTAAAACTTCAGTACCCTTATTATTGTACTGCTTCATCAAACACAATACCTGTACAAATTATTACAATCTAACTTATAATACCCAAATAATGTATACCGGATTAATTTCTGTACATGTTTTTAGTACAGAAATAATTTAACCTATTTATTTTCTTTACCGAAATGTATAGGTCAGCATATGTCCCTACGCTTCATAGGCTTCAACTAAACTATCGAACACTCTACAGTTATTTAAAAATTAAATTTTAATATTAATATTATTACGGGAAAATTTCAGTTAACTGAAAAAAAAATCAGTTATGCTACAATGATAAAAAAGGTACAAGAATTATTTCAGTATCAATTTTGTACTGTTATTTTTAAATACAACTAATTTAACGGTATGATGTCATACAGAATAAAAATGTACAGAAATTCATACCGGTATGTAGTCCTTGCTCTGTATAGCGTGTCGTAAAAGACGACTAATCTGTGTGACCCCCGCTTGGTGGTAGGATCCCATCAGTGTCTGACTGACTAGCGACCACCCTGTATATAAAATCTGCGACCAAATACCGCTGCGGTGCTGATGTGTTCCGGCAATATTCTATGAAGTGCTTTGTTCCCGTGTGCTTTCACTTACCATCAGGTGAGATCTATTAAAAAAGCTATTAAATTGTTCACCTGTATGTGCAATATTTAAAGTAGATAAACCTATGAAACGTAAGGTCGAATATTCGTTAACTATTGTGTTGATCACTTAAAGCACAAAGAACGGTATAATTGATCAGGATAATCTTCATGGTATTTAAGTCTTAGTACTTCTATTTGTAGAGTACGCACCGAGTAGGAACTTACTTTCATTGTATCCTTTTTTCTTTATGGTTTATATCATTCTGTGCTCATATGTTCATTTCAGTATTATTGGCACCAACCTCTTTATTTACACAGGGTTAAAATTTAATTAGCGCATCACATCTTGCAGCCTCTTCACATCAACCCCAACAACATTTGTTCTACGACTTTTTAAAATTAATAGTTTTTTTAAGTTTTACATTTCCCATAAAAAAATATATTTATAGCCTCGGTTTAGAGGAGTTACTGTATCTACTCTGGGCATAGGTATGCCACGCACCTTGCGTAGCAAAATATCGCTTCATAATAATAATAGGTACTTTTAACAAAATGTAGAGTTAGGAGCAGATTTTTTATGTTTTTAAATTTTGTGTTATTTATCCAGATGGCATTGATTTATTTATTTTAGTTACAAAATCCACAGACCTTAAAATTTAAACTTTAACAAATAAATCTTGTAAGGTGTAGCTTACATCTAATTACGGATTTACTTTTTATAATTTACTAGCCACCGCGCGCGGTTTTACCCCTGTAACTTTTGATCCCGTGGAAATTTCGGGATAAAATATAGCCTATAACCTTCCTCAAGAGATGGGCTATCAAATTCAAAAAGAATTTTTAAAGTCCCACTTGTAGTTTCGGAGATTATCGCGTTCAAACAAAAAAACAAAACAAAGTCTTCAGCTTTATATATTAGTACTAGCCACCGCGTGCGGTTTTACCCGCGTAACTTTTGATTCCGTGAAAATTTCGAAATAAAATATAACCTATAACCTTCCTCAAGAGTTGGGCTATCAAATGCAAAAAGAATTTTTCAAATCTCACTTCTAGTTTCTGAGATTATTGCGTTCAAACAAACAAACAAACAAAAAACAAACTCTTCAGCTTTATATATTAGTAAAGATTACATTTAGAGAGCTAAAATATATCAGTATATAGAGAAGCGGCCTACAAGAGGTGATGCGCTAATTAAAATTAACCCTGTTATCGTGTATTTGTATATACGATAACAGCATGTTTTTTAGGTTGACAGAAAATTGGTATTGTTCGTTTAGATGCCTACGAGCTCTGAGTCAGTCTTCTCATTGCTGCGGGAAAAATCTCAACTTAGGCGTATTTATGGACTGAATTTAACTAACTAACTTGGATCTTCGTGTACCTAGACAAGTATGTCTCAAGTTTCACGATTTAGGCCAACTAAGCGAGTTAAGCTAAACTAAGTTAGTTTAGCTTAGCGAGCCATTTTTTCATACATTTGCGTCAAATAGACATAGTTTGCGGCGGACGCACGTGTATAAAAAACTGACTCAACTTAGTTTAGTAGGCGGTGGACGATCGGCTTAGATTTTTAACTCGACTTTTCTTTACATAACCCGTGGTCATGAGTTACCACGTGTTATTTATTAATTACTGTGGCTTTGAATGTATCACATAAGAGTGTTATATGTAACAATGAATTTGATGACTTTCTTGAGAGTTTACCATCACCAGCCTAGCAGGGCTAGCATGCAACCATCGATTAATAGTCGAATCGACAAGATAAATATTATTTTGTTATTTTATCCTATAATGTAAGGCTAATATGCGCACCATAATATTGTAAATAGAATTACTCGATCTGATACCATGATTAAGACCACAGAACCAAATATGTCATAATCTTAATAAGTAATAAATTCAAACAATAATTGGATCGGCCCATTATCACGGACAGGACTATTCTAGCGAATAAACCTGATATCGTGTTAATGGACCGATCGTCGTCCAAGGTGTTTTTGGTGGACATAACCATACCACATGACGAGAATCTCGTGAAGGCCGAGACCGAAAAGCAACGCAAGTACTTGGACCTTGCACACGAGGTGACCGAAATGTGGGAGGTTGTGTCCACCGAAATCATCCCGGTTGTAATATCCGCAAACGGTTTGATCCCAGCCACACTGGTCAGACACCTTGAAAGGCTGGGATTTGGCGGTGGTTCGCTTCCAGCACGCACGCAGAAAGCGGTGCTGCTCGATACTGCCCGAATCGTTCGCCGGTTTCTTTCTCTCTTGCCCTGATACCCGACCGACTGGTCTTATTGTCGGGTCTTTTCCGCCGAAAGGCGAGTTGATTTTGACATACCGAATAACAATAATATACATCAGTCTTCAAAAAGCGTCAATATAGTATAGTATAGTAAATACTTGCAGAATAGTTCTAAAATTCTTACAACTTGAAGAAAATGAAACCATCCTATCCTCATCAACCACCTTACTGTGATTTACTTGGCGTCAGCCCGTAAGCACAGTTATAACCGGCTATTGCCGAGAATAAATAAAAAATGTAGAAAAATAACAATAAATACCATATTCTAAGAAAATATCGATAAAAGGCCCGATTTATCGTTGTCGACGGTAGCATGCTAGCCCCGCAGTACCATTTTGTAGCAAATCTCTTCTTTCATAGTATACTACACGACATTGATAATATTTTCGTCTATTTGTGAGTAACATTAAAATCACAATAAACAAAAAAATATTTCCTGTTAAATTGCCGACCTCTTCAGCGCGCTATCTGGACAAACGAGGTAAAATACGAATAAAACCTAATCATCCATTACGGAGCAGTGATCAGCATTTCATGCATATACACACACATATTGTTGTTATTAATGTAACAATATGGCGCGCACGTGCCATGTAATCGAGCCTGGGAAACTGGTGATACGAAAGCTTTGTTTTTCCAAGAAACCTTTTATCCTTGTAGTCCAAGGCTAACGAGGTGTCTTGGTGACGTCATCTGGGTTTTGATCACCATCAATTCGGCTTTCTTTTGGATTTACCAATGTGTCTTCGGGGAAGTAGGAAAATTGAACTAAATGGCGTAATATGGCGTGATTTAAATGTTTCGTCGATTGGGCTGGTTGCTATGTATTTTATTGGTGACTAAATCCGCGTTTGACCCAAGTTAAACTGATGATAAGTTACATGGTTACATAGTTCCAGTTACATAGTTACATAGTTCGCTACATGGTATCCCATAACACAAGCTATCTTACTATGGGGCCACGTAGTAGGTGTAATTGTCTGGGGATTTATTTATTTATATAGTAGTATTTTTTTATTATAATGAACAATGATATTGTAGAGGCGCTGTAGCATACTTGCAATGCAATTTTTGGCTATTTCTTTTAGATCATCTGTGTTATGCCATACCCTTAGGATATTTTCAATCAAATCTCTTTTATTGGTTTCCTTAGATTTTTTTTTGATGAAAGTCGGAATTGTTTGTAAACAAAAGTTAATTTAACAGTCTAGGCAGGACTTAGGAACTCTTAAAGTGCTATTCCTCCATCATGTAAATTCTGCTTCAAATATTGGTTTGATATTTTATTTAACATGTTTTATTTGCGAATTAATGTTGTAGGTTTGGGACTTTGAACATTCCGTTGAACAAACTACGTATGTTCCATTTGTAGTAAGAATGTGATGTGTGAAATATCATGATTAAAAGAAACAGAGGCTTATGGTTCTACATTTAAATGGATTCCCGACTATCATAGACTAACACCTGAAAAAGATATGTATTTTTTGCTTATGTAATATGTACCGTAAAGTGGGGCTACTAGAACTTGAATTCGTCTCATCATAGTTGTATAGGTTTACAGTTTTACTGACAAAAGGGCAAGCTCGTAAAGGCAAGCTCGGTGTTGTTAAAAACTTCACAATATGAACTTTGATGAGATGACCTGGACCGCTTAGTGTTTAACGCAATTCTGATTGACAGGTTGTTTCTGGCGATAAAGGAATCGATGAAATCTGGCCCTGGGGTCTTGAAGACCTTGACCTGCTTGCCTTAATCCAGATATTTTTACACTTGAATGTCTGCCTTCGTCAAGGGAAAACCCTAATTCGCTACAATTGCAAGGGTTTCAGAAATCAACTGCTTCTCAGATAAACGGTTGGATGTCCAACAGGTTTCATATTTATTCCAAGCATCTTACGTACTAGAGTTGGCCAAGGAACTTTGAGTGTTTCTGCCGCCTTTTCTTGGACATCCCACCACGAACTGCATCCATAGCTTTTTCCAGGTCTTCCACTATATAATTCTTATAGGGGTTTGACCTTTTGGAGTCTTTTGATACTTACGCATCATTTTTATTCACTATCTTTAAAAACACAAATAAAACACTAATGAACAGAAACGCAGCCGCATCACACTTTCGTGAGAAAGTTAAAGCATGGACGCGTGTGTTCTGGTCAAGTAGCCCCACTTAATGGTAGTTATTATATTCAATTGTAAAAGTAAAGGTTTCTACAGATGGGTGGTTGTGTTCGTTGCTGATTAACAATCAAGCTCTGAGTTGAATTACCCTACCAAGTCTGGGATGACAATAAACTTTCTAGCCTGATATTCCCTCGGGATATACTCGCCACGACTACAGCGTTTATAATATCAACTACGGTACTTAAGTGATTGCGTGGCTTGTAGACAAATATTTGTGTTTTTTTTTAATTATTTTATTGTATTCGGAAAACACAAAGTCAAAGTCAAAAAGTTCTTTCTTTCGTACATACATTTGAAATAATTCAAATTATTTACAAATTGAACTGATTGCCCCACTTCGGAAAGTCGATCTGTTGAGAAACGCAACAGGAACCATCTTTTAAAAAATTTCAAAAACAGTTCTCAGTCAAGGGGTTTTCTTCCAGGTATTTAGATATTTTATACTGGCTTATTAAGTCTACTTCTATAGCCGGCTTGTCTACGTATACATTAGGCAATGAGGTATTAGATAGAGGTTGAGGTAGACATAAAGACAGAAGCAGAAGTGGAGTAAGAGGTAAAGACAACAACTTTGGCGATGGGGTAACCCTGTCTGCCGCAGACGCCAGTGGTCGCGGGTTCGATTCCCGCTCGGAACAAGAAATAAAAAATGTTCCGGGCTTTTATCATTATAATATGTATTTCTATTCTAGGTACCCCCCTAGTTCGCTACATAGTATCCCATACCACAAGCTCTGCTTAGTTTGGGGCCATGTAGTTGGTGTGATTGTCTGGGGATTTTTTTATGATTATTATTAGACAAATAACTTATTTTATGTCACAACGGAAATCAAACGTACATTTTGCGTTCTTCACAGTATCACAGAGCTAAGGCATATTAAAAATGTAGGTAATCTATTGGCAGATACCTTGGGAGATAGAATTCACAATACATATAAAAACAAGTTTATTTTTTAATCTTGCTGACACCCAAGACGTTCTAAGTCGGGCTTCTATTGTTTACTATGTAGAAACACAAAACTAATGACTACTTTCAGTTTTTTTCGTCATAAAAAGGTCGGATATCTAGTGTAGCTTCTTTAAAAATCAGTTTTTGAAGTGTCATCTACTTGTCTCGAATAAAGTACGGGTTAAGTCAGAACTTGGCTGATTAAATATATAATTGATTATTTTTACCTTTAAAAACTAAAGACGCTCTGTCTTTTAGAAACTTCCGAACAGAGGAATTAGATTGAATGTATATCTTTGATGCTTGAAGTTTATTATCTCTGCTGACATAATTATCAATATAACACTTTATAAAATGAGCGTTAGACAGGCCAGTCAAATTTTTTTATTACCGAAAATTTTGTCAAAATTGAGATTAAGTTCTGATTTTTCAATCGTCACGAATAATGTTAACGAGCTTGGAATAATCCAATCGCCCTTGTTAACGCGGTCTCCACACCGTCAGGGTACAACCGTGACTGCTCTGTTCTATAACTAACCTTCGGGCTAGCGGATCTATAGAATACCCTTTCGTCCGTAATCAGGATTCATCCTCCTCCTTATAGATATTGTCTATTATGTGACAAATCTTTCCTTAGCGGAAAAAAAGAACAAACGTAAATAACTGAAAAAAATATGCAAAATAAAAATCACCCTCAGTGGAAGAGCACTCGTTCGGCAAACCAGAGGTCCCAGGATCGAGTCTTGGTCGGGTGATTTTTATTGCAGTCCTGCAGAGTTCGCCTGGTAAGCCACCACTCTTTATACAGGGCTAATTTTAATTAGCATATCACCTGTTGCAGGCAGCCTCTCCACATCAACCCCAACAACATTTGTTCTGCAACTTTTTAAAATTAATTATTTTAAAATTTAAGTTTTCGCATGAGAAAAAATATTTATTGTCTCTAAACTGGTGTTTCACTATTTACACTGATGCCACGCACCTTGCGTCACGCCACGCCACGTGCAGCGAGGCGCGGGGTTGCGGAATGATGCTCAAAATACAGAGTAATAAATAAAAGAGGTAGCTAACAATTTTTAAGCTATTGCATAGCTTCTATCGCGGACCTTGAGCGTAGGGACCGAATCCAGAAATTCCGTAACGAAAAAAAACCTAACATCCCCCACTCCGACCGGCACAGCGGTGATACTTTGATTTCATAACTTTACATGCGGGCTTTAATAAACAATCAGCGCCATCTACTAGGAACTTGTGGAACTTCATATTAGATCAAATATTACTGCATTAATAAAATAAATAAATAATTATAATTGCATAAGTTTATAAAAAATGCTATGCAATAGTTTACCGCGGCAGTCTCCGAGTGCCACACGTTTTTTGTTTGTTTTTATCTCTTTGTGTTATTTATTTATCAAGATTTGTAAAAAGTCGTAGAACAAATGTTGTTGCGATTAATGTGGAGGGGCGGCCAGAAAAAGGTGATGCGCTTATTAAAATTAACTTAACCCTGTAAAAGAAATATCGTGAAATATCACTGTGTGGTATTACGTATTGTGGTATATGAAGAGCTTCCATAACCAATATACTTCCATATTCGAAACCATTCATCTTCACGACGAGGTCTCATCCTAACTAAGTCAAATCGTATGAAGGTAAGTTTTACAACAAGTACTGAAATGGATCATGGAACGTGAATCAGGACCCGCGACTAGCTGAGAGTCACTAGTCTTACTAATATTATAAATGCGAGAGTTTGGATGGATGAATGGAAATTTGTTCCTCAATAACTCAAGAACGGCTCGACGGATTTAGATCAAATTTGGCTGTGTTCAGTCTGGAATAGTACACAGGCTTCTCTGTATCCCGATATTCCCACGCAAATACTAAAACACCGCGTCAAATAGCTAATCTAATATATAAAATTCTCGTGTCACGGTTTTCGTTCCCATACTCCTCCGAAACGGCTTGACCGATTTTGATGAAATTTTTTGTGCTTATCAGGTATCTATGAGAATTGGCCAACATCTATTTTTTTTTTTATATTTATATGGCAAAACAACGTTTGCCAGGTCAGCTAGTATTAAATAAAATTCAAATTAAACCTGATGCATCACATTCATAGCAAAACCCACATTACAACTCATGAGGCTATGTCGGTGACTTTGTATGACCTGCAGGACTATTCATCTCTATGAATAGTCCTCTCTACTTCCTGCGAGTATATCGAAAATTAGTAGTAGGTACTTTCAAGTCGTTTTGACGAGTAGTGAGCCTTCACCAAACATAAACTTAAATGCGTAACATTTTGAAGTAATTCATAAGAATAATAAAAAATTACTTTCAAAATAACATACAGTTTTACGAAGAGAAACATAGAAGGGAAT
This sequence comes from Stenoptilia bipunctidactyla, assembly GCA_944452665.1. NCBI lineage: Eukaryota > Metazoa > Arthropoda > Insecta > Lepidoptera > Pterophoridae > Stenoptilia > Stenoptilia bipunctidactyla. The sequence continues at coordinate 5,267,379 of OX101730.1, forward strand.
ACCTACCTATTGTTATGAAGTTATTTTATCTTCGGGTCAATGCCCGCTTTTGACGTGCGCTTTGGTAAAACCATAGATAGAGATGGTTTCCGGCAATGGCGCTGCCTTCTATGCCAGAACTTTCAGTTTTGAATTCTGATATCCTTCTGAAATACCCTTCTGAAATATAAAATAAATATTTGAGTTCATTTATCTGTTATCTAGTTTTCATTACACAAGCTCTTATTAAATATTTAAGATGGTGTAAAAGTTGGAAGAAGCTATGAATTTATTTATAGTAGGTACAGTAGCTTAAGCACTAAACGAAATACTGTTTCATCTGACTTTATTGTGTTTAATAAAAATATTTTGACTAGTTGTTTCGGTGTCTTTGCAAAAAAAGTTTCAAGTTAAAAATATTTCATTAACGCAATAAACCGTGAAAACTAAAGACAATGTAAGCTTAAGCATTCTACAGTTTTGTAGATCTATGGTTAAGTAGGCTTTTAATTTAATTCGCCAGCCTAGCCACAACCAGCAAATGTTTTGGCAAGTTAAATCTGTAGTTTCCTCAACCCAGGCTTATAATGTAGTTGTGGGTTTTTCAGCGATTGCAGCCGGGCGGTCTGCTGAGTTCACAAACCGCAACGGAAGTTATCGTGACTCAGAAACCACCACGCATCATACCGTTATTCAATTCGTTTGATATTTAATATTTCTTTTTAGAGGACATAATGTGATGGAAGTCACGTTAACAATTACGAACGAGGCCTTACACACATATACCGTCACTTTCTTATATTATCATTTCATATTTGAGGAGCAGTTGTCAATAACATGAGATATGAAAAGTAAAATAAATAAATAATTCTGACACTCATTTAAGATTATCTGGATAATAAACTTGAGAAATATACATGTCTGACTGGGAGCAAAAAAAAACATAGAATGTACCAGTTGCTTCTCTTGTTGGGCATACTGTAAACGTCAGTTAAGGGACAGAAGTTTTCTTGTTTTAGAACAAATATTGTTGGGATTGATGTGGAGAGGTTGCCTGCAAGAGGTGATTCGCTAATTAAAATTGACCCTGTATATATCATTCTGCCTACCCCATAAAGGATGCAGGCGTGAAGTTATTTGGGTTTGTATGTAAATATATTAGAAATTAAACTTAAATAAACATACAAACATCCATTACTTGACAGCTAATACCTGTAATTCGAACCTAGGTCCTCTGGCATAGAAAGATTATGCATCATAGTATTCTACTAGGTATATCTACTTGATATTTTATTTTAAAATACGTAAACCATACCATATAACGAAGAAGGCGACATTTTTTTCTTTTTTTTAATATGACTAAGCCCGCGTTTGAACCCAATCTCACCTAAGCGAAGATGCGGTCGAAGATGAAAGCACACGGGCCTATACCCGGCGCGGCGAACCTTGATCCCTATGACACTGACAGTAATTTTCACAACATAACCTTGTAGTGCCGTCACCGTTACATTAGAATCGTATTGGAGGCTTCTAAAAATGGCATTTATTTATTTTACGTAGCTATGTTCCCATAAAATGATATTCCGTTGGATCTTACGAAGTAACTTTTGCACAACGTAAACGTAAAGTGTGATTGAGATAATTTCTTGCAAATTGTCATAATTCCATGGGATACCATGTAGCGAATTAGGGGGGAACCTAGAATATAAGTACATAAATAGATAACACCCAGACACGGAACATTTTTTTTTTCTTGTTCCGTGCGGGAGTCGAACCCGCAACCACTGGCGTCTGAGGCAGACAGGTTAACCCCATCGCTAAAGTGGCCGTCTATAAATATGAGGGCAGAATAGGGTTGAACAGTATTCCAAATAAAAGGGAGAGTATTCCTTGTGAGTATTCATGTGAGTATTGCTTCGAAGTCGAATTGGGAGCCACTTAAGTTTAGTGCCATATTCAGATACGTGATCATATTTGCGCAAACCAATTATAATTCTTATGCAAAGGTTTTGAAGGTACTTAGTTTTCTCAGATACTAGACATAATGACTACGAAACTATTCGTGGGACAATCCACCAAAATGGAATAGCAGACACAAGATATTATGTTAATGTAATAAAGTAAGCTAGAAATCAAAATTCATTTATTGCTCCAGGTTGGCAATTGTTAACCCTAATTTTAAAAAAACATTTCAATTCAAATTGAACACCTACATTTTCATCGCAGCCCCTTTTTTGTGCTTATGAAAATCACCCAAATATAATAATAATTGTTTCTGACTCTTCTGTCCTGATCTCCAACTGACGATTTAAGCCGAAGTATGTGATGACTGACTTCATCAAGTGTTTTTCGAAATTCCTAAGATGGATAAAACTTTTTTGATTTTTTTTTTATTTTGATTTCCCGGTTAAAATGCCCCGGGTCCTTTCCGCCTGAAAACGCGTGTAGCTGTTATCAACTCTAAAATGCCTAATTACTTGTATTGTGGATAAAAATTGCACAAACTAACTAGACGTGAGAATGTTTTGCTGTTACACAACAGATAAATTATTGCTAGTCCGTCACTTGATTAGATAATATAATATAATCTTTATAATATAATATAATCTTTCGTTTTTCAAAATTACATTTTTTATACTAAACCTAATCTTGGTTGGTCATCTGTTGAAAAGAAGTGGCAAGGAAGCCTAAAACACATTTGAATTTTTGCGACTTTTTGAATTTGAATAACAAAATAGTTGACACCCAAGGTCATTCAACTTCGACGTTTTGAAGACATTTTGAAAAAGTTCTACGAATGGTCGTAACATTTTAAATTTATGTAGCCTTGAAAATCTTAAGACTAAATAAATGTAAAAATGTGTTAAATAAATATCACCTGACCAGGACTCGAACCTGGGACCTCTCCCACTGAGATACCGGGGCCTGGCGTTACGCCTCGAAATTACTTAACACATTTTTGTTTTAAGTTAACCACCTGAGACCAAATTCTTTACAGAAATTGTGAATCCCAGTTAAAGTTTATGATCTTACACTATTCCGGGTATTCTAGCAACACTGTTTGTCAAGCCTTATTGCCAGTCATGTTTCGGTATGCCGAGCGCATGCCGAGTTCGAGCCGCGTAGTTATAGCTCGCGTTTCGTCCGTATGTACGAAGTTGAATTACTGTAGATATCTGTACTGTGGCCCTACTTACCATCCCTCGATGAAACCGTTACCATTCAGCAACTCCGTTTTCTGTCATAGGGCTTGAACTATACTAAAATATTCTTACATTTTGGCTTTTTAAAATGATATATCGACAAATTCAGACGTGAAATTGCCATCGACAAAAGGAAAAAAGAGGACATGACATAACTACGAAAAAACGTGCCTGTTAATGTTAAGCCAGAAACAAAGATGGCGGCTTGCCGTAGTGCTCCTAGTTTTTCTTGGGGCAGCCTAACACACTGCATCTAACCATGGTAATGGCAGTATTATGCAAAGTTCTGCACAATACAACGATTTCACATAAAAACACTAACATTTTCTTCAAAATTTGCAAAAAGCAAGTCATTATGATAATTGACGCACTTGTTGTTGACTGTGGCGTAACATGGCGACTGTCCGCATTGTTGTCATTTAAGGCAATAATAAAACTACTGTTATCCTTTTTTACGTACAATTACTCTCTTGAGTTAAAAAGAGATTTTGTTTCTTTAATCATTGGAAATTACACTTTTTTTTATACATTGAACATTTCACCTTTGTCTTATTATCTTAAAACAATAATCTCGAATGCAATGGCATCATCAAAGTCGTGGCCGCTGTGCATATAATTTTATCTAGCAACTCAAAGTCAAAATATTCTTTATTACGTAAGTATTTAAATACATTTGAAATAAGTCAAACAATTTACACATTGAACTGAATCTACCACCAACTTAAGCAACGATCACCCTGGTTATTATAAGAATGGCTGATGGTCAATCACTAATGATCACGTCGCCGTAGGAAGTTGGTCCGGATTGCTCTATAAACAGAAGCCACGTCGGCAATTTAAATATTCTGGAATCAACTAACCAGCACTGGGCCAGCTGGGTGCATAACAGCCTTTATCTCGTCACTCAAAAAAAAAATGACTTAGGCTGCAAACTGGATGGTAGCTAGACTAGAAGATTTCCGCGACACGATACAAAGTGATTTATAAATAAAGTTTATGGAGTTCGTATGAAACCGCGACATATCGCTCGAGAGCCCGCTGGCGTCGAGAAGGCCCCAGATTCCCCGCGTCGCTCGCTGCCCGCGCCGCTGTTGCTCTCGCTGTCGCTTCCGTCCAGTTTGCAGCCTTAGGGTTCTGCAGTGGGGTCATTACAAAGGCTTGTGATTAGTTGTTGACAATAACCTCACATTTTCAAACAAGCATCAAAATAGCAAAATATGCACTTAAATATAGTTGCACATTATTTTTATTTTGATTTAAAAACAAACAGTATACATTTATACAGTATACAGCATACATTTTAATAAAAATAATTACTAAACACTATTTATGGTTTTGCATTTAAATTCAAGCTTCCATTGCTAAACTTTTTTCCTATCTTGAACACTATACTTATTTTGTGATTTCCTATGTGTAGTTCCATACTAATAATAAATAAATAATAAATATTTCTGACACTCACACAACATTATCTAGCCCAAATTAAGTTTCTTAAAGAACTTGTGTTATGGATACTAGATTAATGATATACTTAAGAAATATATAAACATACATATTGAATAAATACATATTTTTTATTAGAATAAACTTAAACAATAAACGTCCATGACTTGACGACCAATATCTGTGTTCATCACACAAATATCCGCCGCCGCAGGGATTCGAACCCAGTACCTCTGGTATAGAAGGCAATGTATGTTACTGCTACACCAGCCGGTCGTCAAATACTGAGTGATGAATCTGGTAATGGTTTTAAATTAAGTTATCGTTGTAAACTCAGTTTCAATGAAGAAAAATTGTTGATCATCCTAATCTACGGGTACTTGGATCAGTTAAAGAATGAATCACGTGTACTAAGATGCACTTCGCAACTTATTCGGTTGCGATAAGGTTCCAATTCCAATGAAAATGTATACATCTTTTTAGAGGTGACTGTACAAATAAAAATAAAGAAATTCTGATGTCTATGTGTGCGTTTAAGGGTGTGTGAAAGTTTATTAAGCGTTCATGAAACCATTTTGCTTATAATAAGGTTGGTTACATACCAAATATATTATACGTTTTTGGACTTGATTTTGACTTGACCTTTGATACTATTAAAAATATTTAAAGAGTTAGAAAATATCTGTTAAGAAATAGTATAGATTGTACACACACACACAACTTCACGCCTGTATCCCGTATGGGGTAGGCAGAACACCAGAGGTAATAAAACCATCTGATGTCACGTTTGACAAATTAGGAGGCATTATAATAGTGAAGAGAGACTATTGCAGTGACAGGGGGTCAGCCTATCGCCCACAAAAAAGCCTCCCATAACACCTCGGTCCCTTAACTGACTTTTACAGTATGCCCGGGAAGAGAAGCAGCTGGCACATTCTATGTTTTTCTTTCGCTCCCAGTCCAGCATAGAAGTTATAGAAGATTGTATTTTTAAAATAAAACAGATAAATAAAACCTAATGTGTTGTTCCTGTATTAGTTTTGTTTATTGTTGTAAGTAATGATTATTTTATGGAAATCTGTAAATCTAACCTTTAAGAACAAACTATAAAAAAATTATAGCCTACTTTAAATCTTTTTAATGTTAAATGCTAAAAGTTATTTTGCTTCTAAAATAAATCAATTTTAAAAATATTTATAAAGAAAAACCGGCGAGGATATTTGGCACGTGTAACGTGTAGTTGCTACGCGGCGACCTTCCCAGGCTCTACGACGGCTCTACTACGCGTCTACGAAACTTTCCCTTTTCTACTGAAAATTTTGCTTTCGAATTTGCGACCGTATGCTACAAAAACTAATTGATTCATAGACTACACTAAAAAGATTGGCAAATATACTAGTAAGTTATTTAGTGGAAGGGTTTTTTTTATATGTATTTGCTTTATAAATTAGGTATTAGTTTTTAAGTTAAAGAAAAAAGAAATCGGTCCTGGAGTACAAAAAAATGAGCAACATAGTAAGCGTTTCCAATAGCCGCTAATCTATAAACTAAAAACAAAGCAATCTTACCGAATAAGGCCATTAGTAGAAACGGTTCACATTACCCGATTACCCGTATTACGGAGTCGTTACGCATGGAGGGGGGGCGGGATGCGGGGTGCGGGGGCGGCACGCAGAAACGTGTACGTAGGGAGGCCAGCATGTAAACAAAGTTGTTGTAGAGCGTACGCGGGCGGGAGGTCCGCGCGCCCGCTGCCTCGCTCATTCAGTGGCGCTCCGTCGACTGCAGCGCACGTGCCGTCATGCTCGATCACGCGCGACCCTACGAACACAACATGTGCGACGTCTATCTCCCGCCCAGCCCTGCGCCGCCCGCGCCGCTGGACAACTTCCACATCTTCAAGAAGGGCAGCAACTCTTACGTCTATGGAGACTACTATTCCACCGGGTACGAGCTCTACGGAGAGCCCGACGCCCCGGCCGCGGCCGTGTACCACGACCTCCTCAACTCGCGCGAGTGCCAACGCGACTACACCTACAAGTCCATCATCGAGTGGACCCCCGAAGACACCATGTCGTGGATCTTCGACACCGCCAAGCACAGTGGGTTCCTCGAGTGCGACATTCCTTTCTACAACTTCAAAGTCTCCGGGAATGAGTTGAGAGTGATGAGAAGCGATGAGATGCAGCAGAGGATGGCGCATCCGACCGTTGATCCCTACTTATCAAGGAGGATAGCAGACACTCTATTTGAGAAGCTTCAAAATCGAGTGACCGAGGAGGTACACAGACAGCCGGTGTACAGATATCCCAGCGAGTTCCCAGTGGCTTCACAAACGGAGCAGACGGATATGTTGGACTTGGACTCTTTGGAACACAAAGCTCGGCTGATGGCTGCATGCCGCGGGGAGGCGCCGGTACGGGATACCCCCCTAGGCGGAGACTCCAGTGACGAGGACCCCTACCGGCACTCGGAGACGGCCTCCCCCGACTGCTCGTACAGCAGCGATGTCAGCAAGTCGGGTGACGAGGAGGACAAGCGCAAGCTGTTCAAGCGGCCACCGGGCCGGCCCAAGGGCAGCGGGCGCAAGGTGTGCAAGCGCCCGCGCAGCGTGTCCGTGCCTGAGTTCCTGCGCAACCTGCTGCTGGACCCCAAGTACTGCCCCGCCATCATCAAGTGGGAGGACCACGCGCAGGGCAAGTTCAGGTGAGTGCCGCCGCGTGACCCACCGCACGTGTCACACTTGCATTGTTCCATGGCCGGGCCTTATTGCCCATTTGTCACGCCGAGATAATGGCCCATTTACTTCAAATGTATCGGCGTCACGAGCTTCATAGTTGACGCCTCGTAAAACTCACATCATTTAAAGATACTTCAATTTGTTTGCATTAACCTAAATAGAACACGTAACAGGTACACGCATACTAGTAAAGTTCAACTAGTAAACATTTAACTTTTCGTCGTCAAATCATTACTATACAAGTAATCTTTAAGACTTTTAATTTTCAAAATCCAATCACACGCTTTGAAATTTACCGTACCTAGAGTCTTAAATGTTGAGTCTTAACAAATTTGAGTTTTATACCTACCAACGAGTATGTATAATACTCGTTATACAGTTCTTAAGCATCATAGTTACTCCTATCAAGTGGAACCATTTAAGATAAAATTCTTATAACAATGTGAAACTAATAACTATAAGAAAATCGTCGAAAACCGATTTAATGGACGTTATATTTTATAAGCTACTGGAGATTACGAAAACTCTTGTACAAACAGCCATTGAAATACGTGGAAGTCGATATTATTTATTTGATATGCCTTAACAATGCAATTTAATACTTAAATTTAAAATACGATGGCATAATGACAATTTTATTTTGAAGACTTTTTCATTAAATACCCAAAAATATAAACTCTCTTTCATTCTTTCTTTTAATCGCTCTAGTTTGTTTAATACCCAATAAAGCTCTACATTTTCATTCCCAGTCACACTTGTAATTTCTAAGAGGTTTACCAACATAAAATGAAATATAAAATATAAATCAAGAAATTCCAAAGTTTTCATATTCTTCGAATGTATCCATTCTATAAACGGTTTGATTTCTGAATGAACTGAAACTAATCATTTTGATACAAATAATACTATGATACACTCTGCTACAATCGCAATCTTAATTTCATAAGATAATCATTGAATATCTAACCATTCAAATAAGAAATGTAGCTGATAACTATTAACGATATGAATTCATAGATACAATTGATACAACTCATACAAAAACATATCTTCTTCATTAATCTAACTGTGTTGTTGGTATTTTTTCTTAAGCGTCACCTTGTGAAGTTACTGAAAAAATATAAAGTATGCAAAAAATAATATAAAAAATTGTTATACTAATTTGTGTTAGAAATACATTGCATTTCGAATACACGCAGCAAGGACTAATAACAGTATTTAAATATGAAACCTTTATCTTTTTTATTGTATTCTATTAATCTAGGTCAACAATTAAAATTTAACAACTATTCGATGAATTCAAGTTGAACCCCCATTGACTTGATAATGAAATAAAATTGAGATTGTTCAGCTGTTTCTTTTCAAATGCATACACAAAATAATACATCCTCTACGAAAAAAACAAATCGTCAGAATGAAACTAGAAGGTATCTCTAGTACTCTAGGTACTAGGTACTCTACAAAAGAATCTATCAATAAAACCCCATAAACTACTATTACAACCGACATCATAACACAAGCCACACAAAAACAGTTGACTTAGTTGCTTATCTCAAACCGCTTGTAATGTTCACCTGCTCATTGTCACCATTACCCTAACCTTGCGCGGCGACCTTGCGATGAGTCTGGCGTGGCAGCATCGACCGCGGCGCTTGCGCAGCCGGCTGCGCGCGCACGCCTACTAATTAGTTATTTATTTATTTAGTGCAACCACCGTAAGTAATTGGTGTTTGGAGATTTAATGCGAAGAAAGTGTTTGATAAAATGAACGTAAAGTTATTTACTACGACTCGTAACTTGAACATCTGAACAAAGTTTATATGAATGAATTAATATATTTATATTTCTGCATAAAATTCTGCAAAATGGGCAATACCTGTAACTAATTTTTACAATTTGATATCATGCTGAAAGGGCTAGCAAAATTGCGTTTTGTGCTGACTCGGTTCTAGAAAGTTCTCTGTTTCCTTTTTTAACCAATTCATATCCATTTAATAGTCAAGGACTTTAGGTTCCTTGGATCTCGTACGATGACTCGCACGAATACGATTTCTCTTCAAAAACAATGCAGATGAAGGACTTTTAACTCATGAGAAAGGTTAAAAATACTACTGCATTATAAAATTAAGCATTCAATCAATATTTTACAATGAAATCTAAATTACCCGAAAAGTAATTGCTAGTATATTATAAAAAAAATACATGAATGAATGAATGAAATTTTATTTGCAAAATATTATGTTCACACACATGCCAAGTTGGAATTGATATAAAATTTAAGTATCTATACTAATATATAAAGCTGAAGAGTTTGTTTTTTTGTTTGTTTGTTTGAACGCGCTAATGTCAGAAACTACAAATGGGATTTGAAAAATTCTTTTTGCATTTGATAGCCCAACTCTTGAGGAAGGCTATAATTTAGGCTATATTTTATCCCGAAATTCCCACGGGATCAAAAGTTACGCGGGTATAACAGTGCGCGGTGGCTAGTCAATAATATTTTGCCTTTATACAGTAGGCATGCAAATGTTCACAAAATGTTTCTTAACCAAAAAGAAAATGGAATAATAACAACAATAATTAAGTTTACAAGTCAAGATAATAATATAAATTATGTCATTTATATCAATTTACCACACATAAACTCAATACAATATTAAGGAGAAAGTAACGACGACGCCAATAAAGAAGCCAAATTTGGAATATGAGTCTCCACCTTGTCTGATGCCTCGTTTCGTAGAATTAAATACTTCGTAAGTATACCTGGAATCATTATGGTATTTCTACTTAAATTGATAAATATTCAATTCCCATAAGGAATCCTTTAGCAATTCTCAGAAAATTAGAAAACGTCTGCTCGACCATCTTTAAAACAGATCTATTTCGATGCGGTTTTACTTTTTTTTTTTTAACTATCACTGTAACCTTACAACTTCTTTTTGCGTAACTTTGACCCTTTTGAAATATTATAGCCGTCTATCTTCTTTAAGAGAAGGGTTGTCAAATGCTATAAATTCATATTTACAAATCCCACTGATAGTTTCAGATATAAGGTAGTTTATTCTATATTAAAAAAAAACTCTTCAACATTACGATGTGAAGCAAATTAGAACGAAACCGAATTATTCAAGATCATAAGACTAATAAGACTTGATTATATTCTCTTCCTTTCGTAACATTTCTAATCTTTTATGTTTTAACAGTACTACTTGAAATAGGTATAGTCAGCCCCATGTACCGATAAAGATGTCAGTGCGTTAACGTTGCGCCAAATTCCTTAAATATTGTGCAATATCATGTGAGATGTATATCAGCTTTACATACAGTTTAACTGATTACATTACCTGACTGAATCAGAGTTGCCAACGTTAAAAATAATAATCGTCTTTGCACGACTTGCTGCTTAAATAACCAAAAACCTTCATTTTTTGTTAGTAATCATTTTAATTTATTAAAAAAGTGGACGTTGTTTATCGTAAAATAAAGTCTTGTATTCAATGTTAATGTGTCTATCTATACGTTAGTAGATGTCTTATACTAACTTCTGATAATTTAGTATTCAAAATAGTTTTTAAAAATAATAGGTTCAGTATTACAGCTGTAAATTAGCAAGTAAATCCTATATCATTGGTTCGTGCAAGTTTATTTTGTTACTGAACTATTAGTCTTGCGTCATGCGCCGATTTCCTATGAATTTCAATTGTCATTTGAATGTTATTGCTTTGCGGTATACCAAGAAACATCGTATAAAAAAAATATAGGTCTTTAATGACGTGTCTTATTTTAACAGAACTGTTTCTATATCTGTATCGAAATACCCACGACAATAACCTATTTTAATTATTTAAGACACAACATATATTGCATTTCAATATCTCTCTGTGAAAACAATTTTATTTTGATTATTTAAACCATTGCCACTAACTAGTTTTCTAAGTCGCTGTGTGTACAATTACAACTAGGGCGCCCCCGCCCTTGCATCGTACTATAGATTTTTTTCATCCCTTCTCCCTTCTACCCAAGGCCGTCATTCACTTCCGGGTTTCTTACTTCCCAGCAAATAAGGGCTCTTTACGTATTATGATAATACATTTCTATTTTAACAAAGAAGACCTATTTATATAAGTTACTTTTGTAATTAAAATGTTATTTTGTCTAAACTATTTCAGTTCGTCCGTTAATTTGGTTATGCTATCCAAATTAAGCAATTTCGAAGTTCAAAACTTCAAATTCTAAATTCAAACTCGTCAGTAGTTGTCGGATTGGGCAGCATGTGTATCGAGAGTTCGAGACCATTTACAGGAAAGTTAAAGGGCAATCCTGGCAAGCAAACACAAGCACGTAACTCGTGGCAGCCCGTTGCCATGGCGACCGTCCCGGGAAGCCTCCAGTCACGTGTACGGGGAACTTGTTTCTGCGTTTTTCTTTCCACGGGTTCCACGAGTATCGTTAGGGTTCCCAAAACTTGTAATAGAAAAAGGTCTCGAAGAATGGAAAAGTTCCAGAGTTTGTTTTCGTAATTTCTTTGTTCAGACCCTAAACGTATAGTAGGGCTATTTTTTTTAAAGGTTAAGAAAAATTAATCTTATACATATACTATCTATTATACAATCCTCTGTTAAATAGTTTATTCAATCTCACAGTAACAGTTGTAAATTTTCATATTATAAACAAAACTTTCATAAAACCCGTAGCTACAGAATCGTCAGTTGAAAACCCTGGCTCGTGTCTAACCGTCTTTTCTTTTCCTCTGGTTCACTCGCATTTTTTGCCACCCCTCCCCCCGCCGGCGCGTGCAACCCTCCCCCCCACCCCGACAGCTCGTGTACGAGGCTTAATTGCGTCTGTGAGTGTGGTCCACAGAAATTAGAACAAGGGTGTTATAGAGCCTTTGTTTCTGATCCGCCAACAATATTTTTATAAGAACTTAAGTTTGTTGAATTTTAAATTAAAATGACTTTATTTAAACCAAAAAAGTGTACTTAGTCCTTTTATAAATATTACATGTTTTCATGAAAGTACATTACAAATTTGAGCATTAAATTACTAGATCTTTTTGTTGAAGCTACCGAGTCATCAAATACTTAAATATGTATGTTATGGTAGAGTTGTTACAAACTTGACCTTGCTAATAAGTAATTCCTTGTATAAGGTTAAGGTTGTACTACAAATTTACAACACAAATACAAAAAAACTGCCTTAACGACTATAGCTAGTTTTACTATTTTAATTTAGTTTTAGTTTTATGAAGAATAATCTCAGATATTGTAGGTTTGGCAACGTTTGTCCAGGTCATTACGAGGATCGTTGACCGCTTGCTTTGTTTTATTTTACAGTGAGTTAACCAGAAGTCATACTGGGTGCCATGAAAATTTTGACATCCGCAAACCAATACTTGGCCAGCTATAAATGCTTAAACTTCTTGGATACCCAGGGGAGAGCCTTGTTAATTAGATTTTATGAGTTTTTTCTAATCAAAAATTTATATTATCATCGTTGTACGGTGCTAGTAGATGTTAATAAGCCAATGCGGTGTAACAATCTCAGTGAATCTTCAGAGAGTCTATTTAAAAAAACACATATATGACGTTGATTACAATTGTAGTTTATTTTCTATCACTTACCTATTATTTTTTATGAGTGGATACGGATCATGAAACATTTGACTTACTTAATTGATTGTTAATGTGTAAAGTAAGTAGCCATGATAATTATGCGCTATCATTAAAACGTATAAATGATGTTTACGTTACACAAATCGAAAACTAAACCGCGATGCGATGCATTAATTAAAACGTTTGTTAATATATTCGAAATAAATATTACAGTTAAATTGTTATTGTGTCCCCATAATTAGTTTTCAGATAATATTTCTCGTTAGAACAAAACACCGATAAACAGTTTTATCATGTTCTAAAGTACGTTGTAAACTAATAATAAAATGTATATTTCATATTGTAATTTAATTTTGATTAAATATTTAATGACGATATTTTTAGAACTCTGCGAGCTCCATCGGTTTCGTTGTCTTACACGAGGCTTGCACCAAAGTCTCTGTAACATTTCTTTTTCGTGAAAATCTATTTATAACTAGGGCAACTCGGGTAACGGGCCTCGTGCCGTCTCCCACCCTCCTCCCTTAGCTTTAGAGTTCATTTCAGATCAGCAGGTCAGTGCGTTGGTACTTATGTATTTTTTTCTCATAGTGCGTCTATTATATTGATTAGTAAGACTCCCCTCTTCCGGGTGCTGTGTGTATCTTTCAAGGGATTTCTCTCGTCTTTGTTTTTAGGAGGAAGGTTCAAAAGGTTTTGTTTTGGTTAGTAAAACTTATAAGAACTTATAAACTTATAAACGAAACTTGTTTTTACAATTAATACCAGGTTTTTTTTTTAAAACCTGTTTTGGAGACTGGTTTAGTTTAATTTGTCGTCGCCTTTATGTTAGGCAGAGACTATTAAAAAACGACACAGTAAAATACTATTCAATTTACAACAAATATGCTGCTACAGAGTCTATAGTTTGTTTAGTCACCACTTGACTGATCGAAAGCCATGCTTTGTTTAGAACCCTCAAGGTCTACGTACATCTTTGCTCAATCCCGTACCCAGCCATTTATTTTCAAAGTTGAACGTTCATAAATTTTTTGACTTTTATCCACTATATTAATTTTAAAATGCTGCGTAAAATGTGTATTTCTACACAGAATTTCACTTGAATCAATGCCAACTATAATAGAGAAGACTTTGAAAAATTGACTGCCCATCGTGTAAACGTTGAAGAAATAAATGATATCAATTTCAAAACAAATTAAAGTTAGTTTAAAATAACTTAACCGTGAGGTATGAAAGACTTGATATAACATGAGTGAACAATCAAATATCCATAACTAAGCAGGCATCGTAGAGAAAATTCTAGGAATATCTAGAGATTAGTAAATTCTTAATCAGCACGCATATATTTATTGGAGATAAAATGAATACTATAGTATTATTAAATGCGATAAAATCCGGTTTATTCAATATATATGTATCGTGAAATCTTAAAATGAACTATTGAAACAAAACCCCTCCATATTTAATTTAAATTTATATTTTGCTGTCACTAGGTTCTCTAAGTCCTCTCATAAAAAAATCTTGGTCCAAAAGTTGAAGCATTTATTCAATAACAGAACAGTGCAGTAAAGACTGCCAACGTCACTCGGCAATCAGGTTTGGCTTTGTGTATAAATTAACAAAAAAATAAATATTATTTCGTGTTCATAGTGATCTGTTAAAAAGGCAAACTTGTAAATCCAGTTTTGGATTGGATGCGCGTTGCAGTGACGGATCGCAGTCCAAGTTTCGAGTTCCGATAGAGGGCAACAGAAATCGAGTTTTTGCAGAGATTTTAACCTTTGGTTTTTATAATTTTCGGTTTTTGTGTGGAATTTATAAAATTGTACAAAGTATTGCTGTATTTTTTTAAGTTAATCCTATTAGTATTGGGTTTGGTTTTTAGAGACCTTATAAAGTCAATTAAGCTTAAAATCTCCTTGCCATTAGTGTCAGATTTTATAATATTATTTTTGTTATCGAGCTGCTTCGGTTGATAAACGCTGAGCCTAGGATTTTGACCATCATTAAATAGAGGAATAGAGTTTTTATCATCAACACTATCACCATAAATACTTTTACTCTACCAACTATATATTGTCTTGGCTGGATCGTATATTATTAAATTTGCTACCACAGTACTGACTATATCTCAGTCTTCTTTATTCAAGTTAGTTTGTACTACATCAGGGTAACGTGATTAAGTTGCATAAATTCAATAAACTTCAGAGTATTTTTGGTGATGAAAAAAATTAATAATCATTATTTTAACATTAGTAATTAACTATTTTACCACGATACACATAAGCAAATTTATCATGGCCTACCTCTCCGAATAACCAAAACGATATAGTGGCTCTACAAGTTGTCTGGGTTTATGTATGTTATTAAGTGTGTATATTCTAAAAAAAACTGCAAGTTGGTTTTGATAAAATCTTTCTAAATTACATAGCCTGTCTCTTGAACCAGGCTTAAGTATTAATACATTCCTAAATGCCCAAAATTAATGCAAATTAATCTACGAGAAGCAATGAGTAGACTATTTTGAAAACACTCTACTAAATAATTTTTCTATTTACTCAACCTCAAGATCATGTTTCGTTTACAGGATTGTTTTTTAGTCACCCACCAGCCAAATTTCAATAATATTTTCTTTGACACGATATAAAAGTACCTGCATATTTATTTTAGCAACGCTCAGTAGAAAAAGATTAAGATATGGCACCACAAACAGTTTTATAAACAGTCACTGTTGATGAACACAACTACTTCGAAGCGGAATTGCACTGATAATACTACGACGTAGTACTACAAGATGCTTTGTAGTAGCGCGTAGTCGTCTTTATTTTAATGGTATTCATTCATAATTTAAAGTGACCATGCTTTGCTTAATATGTTACCGAACATATTAATTTCTTTGTAAAAAAATATACACCTTTTTTGCAAGAATCTTTTCTATAAATGATAAATAAATAAAATAATGATACTTATTGTCTAAAAATAATTTGGTCGGTGACTAAAAAACCTGTATAATAGCTCTTTACTCTATACACGTGTAAAGCTGTTAGGTACTTTTAAAGCTTGTACCAGAGAGGTCATCTATGAATATTTATTCCGAAAAATTTAAGCCAATATATAGGTAGTTATTTCGGCGGTTATCGTCTGCCATTGGGGGCCGAGTTCTTAAAGTCACCGCCCACTCGTTTCGAATAAGTTTAAATAAAATGAGTGGTGTCGTATACTCCCTAGGAGCCTATTTGTAGGTTTCAGAAAAGCCTACTTTTTCCTTAAAGCCCTCTTATTTAAAAGGTCATACCTAATCGATCGAGAGCTTAACTTTGAAGAAGGAATAGCTAATCAGAATCAAACAAAATATCATTGATCAGTAGCGAATCTGTATCTTAGGGGGCTGTTAGGTAGAGTCAATTTCATATAATAAGAGTTTTACTGGTATGCTAGGTTCAATAACTTGGGGGAAGTACTTCCACAGTTAAACACCTTAGCTCTGTTCATAATAGAAGGACAGGAACATCTTAAGTCCCAGGTTCAGCAACGCATCTTCTAAATGTAAGATGGTGGTGACATTATATCAGGTACCTTTTTAAAGAACCAATAAAATTTAAAACAATAGGAGTATGTATATTAAAACCAAGAATTTTCTGGATTTTACACCATAACATACTTAATTACCATAATATACATTGTTACTCGGCGTTTAACGTCGTCACGGAGGCCCCTTTTATTTTATGTACTGAATCATAACAACTTGAAAAATATGATTACTCGTATTTTTAGAGAGTTCAGTCCAAAATATAACCCCACTACAAACTTTTCTAGTTTGGGGCAGCTACGTATTAAGGCTAGATATTGCTAGCTAGCCTGACCATAAAAAATATGTTATAAAGTGATTTAGACTCAATAATATTGACCAAACGTATTGGAGAACAAGTATCATTATTGTCAAACATTTCCGTATTCCTAAAAGTCACACGTCAGGTGTCAAACTGATATCACACATATTTCGTCAAATGTCAATAATAAAAAAAAATGTAAACCAAATACCTGTCTGCTCCGATATCAATATTTGTAAGTTATTTTAAGTTCCCATGATAACAGAGTTTAAGCAAGCTTGTTTACTAATAACTATTTATTCATTCAAAGAAATTAATAATAACAATCAAACCTCAACGTCGTAGAACATGTTAAAATGTTAAGACAGAAAACGAACATTCGACTCTATGTTCGTCTCTTTCTAACAATCCAAACCTGTTGCTACTTAATTTGAGTTTACTCCGAATTATCCATTCGCCGATAAAATTAATCAGTATTTAAAACAGAAACTTCGATGTGGACGTAATTAGAGCAAGATAGACAGTGTTGTGATATTTGCGCGCTGGGAATCCCCTTCACCAATCCACACACACACTCGCGCGCTGGTGACGTTTGACACTTACAGATACCTACCTCTACATTGACAGCTACAACACACACATCAATATTAAAAGAAAAACAGGTTTTAACAAACTATCCACGAAGATTTATTTTACAAAACAACATACTGTTTTTTATCATTACTTTTTTTTTTCATAAAAGTACTTTATGCCAAAACGTATATAGGTTCGGATTGATAACTTCATAACAATTATCAAAGTGCGTTTTTTCTTCCTATTACTAGGCAAAATTTACTGTCTATGTAGTATCTTACTAATATTATAAATGTGAAAGTTCGGATGTATGGATGTTCTATGTGTGAAACGTATTTTTTAAGTTTGAAAGTATGGATGTTTGTTCCTCAATCACGGGAGAACGGCTAAACGGATTTGAATGAAATTTGGCATAGGAATAGTGTACAGTGTGGAATAGTACATAGGCTACTTTTTATCCTGAAATTCCTGAGGGATTCGGAATTGCGCGGTAAAACATCTAGTTAGATATAAAAATATAAATATGCTTACAAGTTTTTTATCTGTATAAACCTACTTATAATTTGATGAAAAAGATAAGGCATTTCTAGCCATTCATACAAAGATAGGGAAGTCATATGTCTCATTCATACAATTTCGTATTAAAAAATTATAACGTGTTACAAATATGCATGCCTCCTACACGTGACCTGTCATACACGTGCACACCTATTCTACATTCATATTAGAACAAGAATATTAAAATATGAACTTTTTTTAAAGGATTTCAAATTGATTATGTGTTTATTTATTGGAAAGTTATAGAAAGTCTATAATGAATAGAATAGAGTTTAGATTTAAAAAGTAGTTAGAACCGCGCAGTTTACACCATCACACCTACAATAAAAGATACGGGTCATCAAGTTATAAATACGCGCGTGCGCCGCGTCATCGCGCCCGCGCAGCGTACGAAAGAGACGGCATGAGGAAAATATGAAAACATTTACATCTTAACTTGTATCATAATTACTTTAATAAGCAAAAAAAGGTTTCTCTAAATATGTGAATTGTATTGTCTGTGTAGGTGAATATTTATTTTCAAATTTAAAAAACTTATAAATCTGGGAGATTCACTACCCTTAATTAAGGGTAAGCTTCATATCTACGTAAATATACAGTTTCTATTCATAAGCTGTATAAATAGTCAGCTGCTGCATAAGCTATTAGCTCAGTTCTTCAGCATATTTCCAACGATAGGTATAGAGTCAGTAATTCAAAATTGTTCACAGTTTTGTTTTTACAACTTTTGAACTTGTTATTCAAAATTGTCCAATGACTTGGTATTACTATGTCTGATAGAATGATAGATGAGCATGCCTTGATAAGATATGATATAAGTTACTCCATATCGCGTCACCTATCAAAGAGTTTCAGCCTACGAGTATATCTCATCATATCTATCTTCGAAAGGCAAGATAAGCAGTTTAGAATTACTTCGAATTTACTCCTGGCGACACCATCGCGCACATCCTCATTTTTGGGTGGGTGTCGTTATGGAACGATCTCCCGATTGAAATTCGCTTGGCGCGCACACCGCGCATTTTTAAACGGCATTACCAGGTGAAACACTGGCCATCTTAGATATCCATATTTATTTATAAGGATGTGTATTGATATAGTATTTATTTATATAGTACATAAGTATTTATGTAAACGTTTATGTATGTTTATGTAATTATTCGTATGTAGTTTATTTTACGAGCCGTACACTTCGGCCGCATTAATTTCCACCAATGCCTGGGTTGCCTGGCAGAAATCGCGCTTCGGCGATAAGGCCGCCCTTTGTATGTTAATTGTGATCATTATTTTTATTTTTAAACTGTGTTACCATGTTGGTGTACAATAAAGAGTATTATTATTATTTAGTAACTTCCATGCTGGACTGGGAGCGAAAGAAAAACATAGAATGTGCCAGCTGCTTCTCTTCCCGGGCATACTGTAAAAGTCGGTTAAGGGACAGAAGTTTTATTGGCATTTTTGTGGGCGATAGGCTGACGTCCTGTCACTGCAATAGCCTCTCGCAATCATTATAATACCTCATTAGTCAAACGTGACATCAGTTGGTCTTATAACCTCTGATGTTCTGCCTTCCCCATAAGGGATACAGGCGTGAAGTTATGTATGTATGTATGTAGTAAGTGGCAAAAGGACTGACCATCTAATGTCTTAAGGTCACAAACACATATTGTCCATGGGTTACCATAATAAGATAAGACAAGAAACTTTCAATGAAAACTTAAATTTGCAATCGTTGACTCTAATCAATTTGTACACCTTAGGTACATTACGGTTTAATTAAATACCTATATGGTAATGACCTACAGCAAAAAAAAAACAATATGCTTTTTTTGTAGTGTACACAAATTATGCTTCACTACAATAACAGGTTTGATAAATACTGTAATTAAAATAATAAAATACAATGTTTGGTCAATAACAATTATATGTTATGTGGAATTTACAATATACCATATATTTTACACTACACATTTAACCTTGGCCATCAATCGCATCGATACATCTCCGGTCAATTGAAGAGTATTAGATACCTAAAGACAAAATGTCTCATTACTTTTTAGGACGCATTATGATTAACAGTTATAAATCATTTGTTTAAAATTTTAAGGATAAACAATTAATAATAAAAATTTGGGAACATTAGGCCTTTTTATAATTTAGTTCATAAATAATAAAATATCAGGGAGCAGCTAATAGCAATTATTGAACTACTGCCATTTAAAACTTGCCTCCATATTTATTAATTTCTTTGGATTGAAGCCGAGCTTGTATGAGAGTTATCCATTAATTGGCAAGCGGGCACTGCTAAATATCATCCCACCGAAGATGATACTATGTCAGTCTTCATCGTCAGTTATCTTTAGGCAAAATTAGGTCAATTTCGGGTTTCATCGCCAGTCATCATCATCATCATCATCATCACAACTCCGTGTAATGGGCCCACTGCAGGGCATGAGTCTCTCCTCTGGGTGACGAGGAGGTTTTAGGCCATAATCCACCGAGCTGGCCCAGTGCTGGGTGGTGGATGTCAGAATTTTCAGGGTGCCGATATGGCTTCTGACAAACCCTAACGACTACTGTATACAAGTATACAGCACCCGGGACCGACAGCTTAACGTGCCCTCCGAAGCACGGAAGTCGCCGTGAGAAACGAATGGTCGGCGGTCACCCATCCAAGTACCGACCGCGCCAAACGTTGCTTAAACTGTGATATCGTAAGATACACACAGTAACCACCATCGCCAGTAGATAAAAACAAAACAAATTAATTAATGACTCATAAAGATTATTAAATTAGTATGGGTTCCGTAAGCGCTTTGGTTTAAACTTTAGCTTCTAATTTAAAAGTATTTACTAAGGCTTCTTGCCTACTCCATACAACAAACCTCAAAATTTAAAATAAAAAAATTGATAAAGAAACTTAGACTGTATTTTTTGCAAGATAGAGCTTCAAATACTTAATAAGAATTTTGTGAGATGGTAGAAAAAGGAGGATTTTGAAACCAAAGCATCGTGTATTTGTTTACACTTGTTTATTTGTTAGTGCTCACCAATACTTGGAAAGCATTAATTCATACGCGATGTGAATCTTTAAATAAAAGTGTGATAATTAATATTGCACTGTATCTCTCTACTAATAAAGTCGCTAGTTGCTTGCGTCGAGGTTTCGTAAGCTGTTATTCGGTGCCAATTGGCGATGACTCCCTTATAAAAAAACGGCAAGGATGGTGACCTCAACTCCCGTTCGGTTTTGTAACTTTGAATAAATATCAGCAACTGTACAACTGTTTACAATCGGCTCTTTCGTAAATATTTATTTCGCTGCATTAATATTTATTTATTTTTGGCACTGGAATCCGTTTTGTGTTGATAACTATCACCTAAAACTGATGGATGATGACGCCAAGAATTGAGCAAACGGATCTTTTCAAAACGTTTTGAAAAGTATACTTAATATCGTTAAGTTCGTGAGACACATATAATTTACATTTTGTACGGTCGTTTCGTTCAGTTTACAAAAACTTTAAGTGTTTTTAATGTTTTATTTTCGGTGCAGAACCCTGACAATCTACAATCTTACCACATAGACGCAGTTCTTGGTAATTTAGTCGTTAATATAATTTTGACAGTTTAAATGACTCAATTTGTAAGCAAACAGAGTGAGCCATAATTTCATCTCAACAGTAACATAAAAACAGATCGCTGCGTGCCTACTAATGAGAATGAAAACCGCCTGTTAGTCCAAACAACCAAACAAACTTCTTTTAAACACATTGCATCAACACATGACGTCTCAATTGCGTTAATACTGAAATATCTATTAAAATTTCATAAAATAAATAAAAATTAAGTAGTCGAGGCAAATCATGTACCTATGATCAGCTGTAGCAGCAGGGATTGACTGATTCTGATCTTTAAATAAACTGCGCCCTGCACGCCTTATAAACTTTGGAACATAGCATTTTCTTATTATTTCTTCTTCTTCTTCTTTACGTACTGAAAGTTGGCCGACAGCGAACTCTTCCTGTATTTTTATTTAGTTATTTCATTTTTAGTCACCTCTTCATGATTATCATAATATGGAGTACAACATGACATAAACGTGATTTCTTCAGCAACATTTATAATCTGTAAAAAGATCTGGTGTCTACTCATATCCTAGATACGTAGAAACTGCAATATCAAATATGTATCTAATTATCAGCAGTTGTTCAAATAAACAAAGTAATTAAATAAAAATAGGCATTGGTAGGCCTATTCCTATTCATTTACCATTGCTCCGTAGTAGAATTCTTGCAACTGTCATAACCGCCAAATATCATCGATATGACGATGTGTTGAAGCGGTCCTTTACAGCTACCTGAAAATTAAGGTTGTTTCTTGTAAGGTTGAGGTCAAGGGCTGATTTAGTAACAGCGTGTTTACCAAAGCACAGCTGAGTCACATGCGGGGGAAGTCCTGTTACACGTTCGATTTGTTGTAGACTTTTGAAAACCTTTTGATCCTTAGAAAATCCTTAGTTAAAATACTTAATATCATATTTCTTTAATGATTAACTAAAATCTTACTTGAGAACTAACGCTCCGGTATCAATTGAATAGATCATCCTAGCGCAAAACATTTTGAAGTAGTTAAAATTGCATGAAATATTAGAAGCAAGCATAACCAAAAAGTCACATACATCAATGTTTAGAAGGTTCTAGGTAAAGTCCCTTGTAATGTAAATTTATATGTCGCAAGATGAACATGGTTTTAATGCTAATAGTACTCGCTAATAATGTGTCAGAATTATGTGTTCGGACGAATTATTCGGTACTCCACAAAGATATTTCTAAAGCTATTGGAATATTTCTTGGGTAATTAAATTTGGGGCTAATTTTGCAAATAATTATCATTATACTTAGTGATTAAATGCTTAAATTACCAGTTCCTACTAGATAGTAGCCCCTTTAAGTTGACGTTTTTTTATTGTTAATCAGTTTTTCAGGGCTGAAATCAATATCGACTGAAATATTAAGGATTTTTTACCTTTATTTAAATTTAAGTACCTGAATATAGCTTTAAAAGTAGGCTAGCGTAACGTTTGTGTAAACCTTAAAGCTTTAAAAGATTTCTTGCAAATTCATCGCATCATTAGTCATACAGAAAATTTATTTTAATGACATCTATGTGCAAGGTTGCTTGCTGCCTTGTATCAAGTACATTCCTTCTTCATTTAACAGGTTTTATTTCCAGTAAAACCTATTTAAATAGCTTGCATGTTGTAAATCGACCTAAACAGAACTGCTTTTCAAGTTTCTTCATAGTGTAAACGAGCCTTTGACAGGTATTTTTCATGGCGTCATTCGTGCCATCTATTTCAAAATCGTTTGAAACAATAACCTTTTGTTTATGCGTGATTCGAGTCATTTGAACTGATTATGTATTCCAACGTCGAACAAAGTCATGGCGCGCGGGTAGACGAAGCCTTGGTCACCTTATAATTGATTCTAAAGAGATTATTAAAGTTTTATTACCTGAGGTCGCGGTCTGATCTAAATAGTACCGTCATCGGTGAATGCATAAGTAATACTATCTTGTCATAAATTGTTAATAAACCGACAATTATTCTACAACTGTCTCAATATTGATGCTTTTGAATAACTTTATTTGTTATCCATCACGTTTCGTTTCTATAAACAATTTAATACTTACAGCAAGATGTTTCTTTTTTTTTATCTTTATTTTAAAGAACGAAGGTTTGAACAAGATGTTTCTTAAAGAGCATTCTACACTTGTAGAATTAAGATCTTCTTCTTATTATTATTTATGGCAATCAGCCGTTGTTATGAGTCAACAGACTATTTTTGCCAGTATCGAGTGGAGGGGCATAGACTATCTTTGACAGCTACCAGCCCTTACTGCTGCTTAAAAATGCTCTATAATATCAGTAGCCTATGGGATTTGAGCTAGCATAATAACCTTATATTGAATTTATGGATGTATTTCAAAAGGCGTTTGAGAATAATAGGATCTGGGATTGAGAGTAGAGACCTCATATTGATTGGTCTAGGGATCTGTTGGGGAAGAAAGGAATACAGTGAAGACCGGAGAGGCAGTTAAAAAAGATGTGGTCAGTTGTCCCAGGTTCCAGTCCGCAATCGCACAATGGGGAATTACGAAAGACGATTTTGTTTAGGAAAACAGGGAAGCAGTAATGGCCTAGCCTCAGTCTACAGACAACTGAGGTAGACTGTTTATCTGCAGCTTTAATTTAAAAAAAACCAGGGCTTAGTAGGTATGTTTGGTTGAATAGAATAAAGATAGTAAAGCAATACTATTGTGAGATGATTATAGAGCTGTCATTGTGATAGTTGACGTTTGACACTAGTTGTACAATCGTATAATTACAGAATAGCACAGATTAAAACATAAGTTATACAAAATAAAGGTCTCCTTATGCACAACCTAAAAAAATGTTAAGCATATATCAGTAGGTAATATATAAGTAAAGGTTATACATAAATCTTCCGATGCAAAGCGCTTAATTTACAATTTAATAAACAGGTAAAGTTATTGAGACTGCAAAGGATATCTATACTTAATTTAATATGCTTTTATGTTTTTATAGGCTTAAATTATTCCATAGAAAGATATGTTTGTTATTCTTATATGTATGACTCACAATGTTTTCTATGCAGTAAACCTGTTCTTCAAAATTTTCATAGTAGGTATGGAATTTTTTCCTAATCCGAATACTGCTCCGTCTTTTTATTTAATACATTTTATTCATGGTTAATTTCTAGTGCTTCTAATCACCATGTCTTTTTAAAACATAACTCGGTAGAGAGTTGTTGTTACCACAAGCCTTCAATGATATTGCACTTCTAACGTTCTAACTTTTCTAAACCACGTTGAATTTACATGTTCAGTACAGAACCCCTACTTTAATATTTGACTTTACTGGTTAAAAGATACTAAAACAATATCATTTGAAACCTAAGAAAAAGCTATCATTTAAAAAGGCCAAAATATTATAATTAACACAAACCCTTTTCTTTAATAAACCTGTAAACAAAGCAAATACTTACAAAATCATCATACACAGCGGCCCTTTCAATTTGCAAACAAACGGTTGAAGATCCGTTTTCCATCCCTTAAGGAATGCCGGTCACGTACGACCGCTGGATCCTTGGCCTGTAGATGCGCCCGCGCCGAAGCCGCGCAAGGCCGGCGCAGCCTCGCGCCACACGCACCGGGCATCCAAATCTACGTGAATCACCACACAGAACAAACTGGAAGGTTAATGACATAATACACTCTCCACTTTGACAATTTCAACCAAATAAACTGCGTGTAACTAAGGTTAATACGTGCATAAGTTATTTTATCATAATACGGGTTTACAACAATGTTGTTTTATTGCTGAGTTACGTAATTGTTTAGTTAAGGCTGCTTCTAGGATCTTTATATAGAGATGTATAATAATTACATGAGGTTTTATGTATTCAGTATTTTAGTTATTATTATTATACTAACTTATTATATAACTAGCTCCTGGTCTATTCATAATATGTACTCCTCCTTTTTCAATATTACGATTAAAAATACCATGTATGTTCTTCTCGGCTTACTTCTGGGTCAATACTCCAACTTTTTTGCGCACAGCCATTTCAGGGAAACAAAATTCATCCTTGTATACACTTTATAAACTGTCACGTTTGATAAGATAGCATTATTTACCCAATTCCATTCGACACTCCGCTTTAAAAAAGGTAAAGAAGTTGAGTCTGGCTGTCGTCGAGCACCGTTCATCAGCAACAGTTGGTACCTAGTTATTTTAGCCCTAAAAATATTTTCTACTCACCCGCTGTTGCCGCTTTCAAATTAAATGCAACAAAACTTTATTTATCATTTTTGCTTGAGGCAGCCATTCGATTATACAGGATTGCAACATGATGATCGTCATTAGGACTTATATGGATTACTTTCAAAGAGATTCATAATTATAGCTAGGGTCGTTTTTTATTATTAATGTAGCAATATTTCCATAATCCTTTAACGTTGACCTTACTCGCTACAAAGTTCGTAGTCATCGAAGATCACAAATTACTTGCCAATAACTATCGGCGATTATGCAAAACCAGGCCCTTTATAAATAAACTAGATAAACAATTATTGTAACAAATAAAGGAGGAGTATCGAAACAATTGCAGCAATGATTTCACGAACGTTGTCGGAAGCACAACAATGCGAGGCGGTGGGAACCTCGCGAAGGCTCGGCGTGGGGCAATCAGCGAGTACTGCCGTCGATAAAAACTGATAATTATCGCTCCTTCGAATGTCGAGAAAAAACATAATTTGCGATCTACGACACGACAAGCTCCAATGCCACGGCTGCGGCCTGAGCACAACGTACGCCCGAGTACACGATAAACCTAGTAGCTCGACCTTTGAACAGCTCTTAATAATATAGCAGTAAGATTGATTTTAACCTTAATTCTAAAGTACATATAACGCAGCTCAAAAGATCCGTTTGGTTTTTTTTATGATACAAAACAAAAACAGGCTATGCTTAGGCGTTGTTACCAATTTTAAACGATTATTTTGCTTTTTTTTCAAAAATTTACATAAGCTCAAGTTTTATTTGAAGTTGGGTACTAACTGGGAGCAAATGCTTGGCCGTCCAACTCAATTCTATGTGATGTTATCTTCTTCCATTTTTAAAAGGGCGATAAGTATCAGCGGCTACGCCGACGACGCGCCTTGTGCACTTGACCTACCTTCGATAAGGTGCCATGACAATGATAGATAACAATGTTGATACTTTTAGTACTTAAACTCGCTTTGACTCGCAATTATCAACACAATTGATATTGAATTGAAACGAGTCAAGTATATTGACTTTGATTACCCAAAGGAGACCTAAATTGTCGTTTGTGGTCTATAAATCAGCATTAATCGCTCTATTAGCGAAGT
Organism: Stenoptilia bipunctidactyla; assembly: GCA_944452665.1. Classification (NCBI taxonomy): domain Eukaryota; kingdom Metazoa; phylum Arthropoda; class Insecta; order Lepidoptera; family Pterophoridae; genus Stenoptilia; species Stenoptilia bipunctidactyla. The sequence continues at coordinate 5,294,278 of OX101730.1, forward strand.
CGTTTTATAATGTGATCCATCGGTGTAGAGTCAAAATCGATTATGAGCGCTAGATGGCGCGCTATGGTTCAGCAGCTAATAGCTCCGTGTGTCGGCGGGCTGCGCGCGCGCCGCTCTGCTTGCTCGTCGCCGCGCCGACCGTCACGTTACAAGCTCCACAGATAATGACAGCAACAAGTAATCCTTGACTTCGATCACAATTATCTGGACACTTTGCATCAGAACTTGACACCGTTGCCGGCGCTCTTGCGTTCATACCTACATTTATATTCACATCTATATATGTCTTTGAGTAGAGGTTGAGAATTCATTTAACTAGCAGTAAATTATATGAGCAGCCGTGTTATTAGGATTGCCTGTTGAACTTGACTTCATTGTTATTATTCAAGTATTGAAGTAAAACTTTAATGAGCTCTATACAATATCTGTTTCCGAGACGATAAGATTATTATTTTATATTTGAAATCTAAACTGCGCTTCTAACATTTTATGTAATGTTATATTAGTTTTCTGGTTTTCTATAGACATTTAAGATTGATGATGTTTTTTCATACCCGCCGACCTTGGCCAATCACGTGGCACATTGTGAACCTTGATAATTTGCAATCAATCTCATCATAACAATTAAATAGAGTGAATCTTGCTGTGTCTGCTTTAAAAAACTATCATTATACATCTATGTCAACTTTGGCTTCGCATTACAAAATCTAAAAAGAAGCATCGACAAAATATTTACTTCACGCGGACCTTTGACTCTCGACGCGTATTTTTTTCTACCTCGACTTCCGCATTCAAGTAAACAAAGTGGCATCGTGATTAATTGTTTTTTTTTCTTCTGTTTTAGATTTGTGAAGCCGGATGAGGTGGCCAAGCTATGGGGGAAGATGAAGCAGAACGACAACATGACGTTTGAGAAGTTCAGCCGTGCCATGAGGTACCACTACCGGCAGTCAGTGCTGGTGTCGGTTCCCACGGCGCGCCTGGTCTACCAGTTTGGCCATAAAGGTCCGGACATCAACACGGACAACCCCAACTTCGTCAAAGTCAAATCGGAGCTGGACATTCGCGACCTGTACCCGTAGGTCGCTCATCTAGGCTAAGAAACCTTTGTTAATTATCGATGCTCATTTGTTGAAGAAGCTGTGCAAGGACTTTAGGGTATAAGAATCGTTTTGAAGGATGTGGAGGTGGTAAGGTTGATAAGTTTCGCGCGAATGTACCCGCCGGCCGCTTGGTCGCCGGGGGTTGCGTCGGCGCGGCTCGCAGTGAGATTACTCCGTGGTTTTTGCGCAAGTCAACTTGCAAGGTTTGGAAGCGCCCACGGACCCACGTCCAGGCACCTGGAAGCCGGCTCGTCCGTCAATTACCTGTAGTTAGCCCCACTTGTTGATGTGTCCATATTAACCGTAAGACGTTAGCTCTAGTGGTTTCTCAATACGCGCTGTCAATCCTTCTAAGGTTGTTTAGGACTATGAATTTTTGATAAAGTATTTTTGATGTTTTATTGTTGTTACCATTTTTAAGAATAACGTATAGTGATAATGATTGAACAAAGTAAACATTCCAATTTTTATTTATACATTTATATTCTAAGATTATCTCTTTTCGATAAATCTAAGTTGTTTTAAAGTTGCCATAATAAAGTTTCTGAGTACTTAATAATTATAAAATAAAATTAGTTATGTAATTAACTATTTGAGATGTCACAAAATCTAGTTAGAATTGGATAGTATAAATATTTTTGTATAGTTGTATAATTCTTGGATCACAACTCCTCTTTCACGGTCGACTCGCTAGTTGGCTCTCTTCTCCAGTGACAAACTTTTATGATATAAAAAATTGGCGCAATGATATAAATGACAAAAAGATCTGCAGGCCAAAGATTAAGGTGACAAGGTGTTATGTTATTGTCCTATTTAGATTATATATGATCAAATGATCAAACACACAAATGTTATTTATATTACAAGTTTACTTTAGTTTTTATACAAGTTTTGAGTTCTTCTTCATATTAAAGTTAGTTTTATAGTTTTAAGTTATTGTCTCTCAGGCGACTGCTGTGATGTAAGATATTGAAATGAATACTTTCTGTAAATAATCCACTTTTCTTTTGAACCATTGATCACTTCTTTGTTTAATTTCTTGAACTGTATCCTTGACTTTCAGATAATATTTTTAATACGTGCTATGTATACTTCTGTACTTACTGTCTTCAGATTGATGGGTGTAATGCTTCGTTTCATATTGGTCCAATTGTCAAACGCTCACTAACACGATGATGGGATTTTTTTCTAACAACGCAACTTTACAGTACAAAACTTTGTGTCTTACGAAACAACGATAAAATTATAATAATGTTATATTTAGTTTACGACAGCATCTCTATATTTTTGAATGGAGTAAGTTGTTTGGCGTTTTGTACCAACTACTTGATACGTATTTTGCTCAACAAAGCCAATCTATGTTAAGGCCTATTGATGTTTAAATAACATTAAAATTTAAAAATAAAAATGTAATTTAATGTTAAATAGTTAAAAGCTAAGAAAGAATTATTCCAAATATATTATTATTATTATTTATGAAACTTTTAATGTTTATCTATTTTGAAGTGCAATGATATGATTTTATATACTAAGTATATTTTTGAATAATCAAACGATTCTGGTTATATTAAAAACATTGTTTCTGAAACTTTAGTTAAGTAGATAGGAAATAAGAATTGATCTGTTGTGAATTTGTGCAATCTGAAATATGATTGTAATATCTGGATATTATAAAATAGGAAAAATATATTATTATTAATGTGAATCACAGCTTTTTATTTGAATTTCTTCTCTCCACTGTGTCATTTAGGGGCGCTTTGCTGTGTCTGCTACAGTACACGGCGCGATGAGTCGGGATCTTTTGCAAGAGTAACCATCCATCCAATTATAATAGAACCATCTGATAGATGGCATTGCAACAATAACAAACTGCTGCATTTCAAAGCAGAAAAAATCGGCCTTTATTGTCAGTATATCAATTTTTATTACAGGTACAGTAAAAGAACCAAAAAAACAGTTTCATTAGAAATCAAATCTTGACGGTCTTATCGCTGAAGAACGTTTTCTTCCAGACAACCATGGCCTTAACTTAATAAGCTAATGAAATTACTAAAATAATTAGCTATTCGAGCTTCAACCCTAGGCTGGCAACGCATTGTTATTTGTACCGTATCAGGGACTGCATATCGGTATAAAAATTTTAAATAGTCGAAGTAAAATTCATGTACTCTTATGAGTGTTGGTTGCTACTACCCAGCAGTGGACTGTATGAAACTGTGGAACTTGTTACTTTCTAGTTTACTTTTTAGTACCTAGCTTACTTCAAGTGTACTGCCTCTTCAAACACAATACTTGTACAAGTTATTAAAATCTAACTTAATTGTATCAATACCCAAATAATGTATACAGGATTAATTTCTGTACATTTTTTTAGTACAGAAATATTTTAACCTGTTTATTTCTGTACCGAAATGTATAGGTCAGCTTCATAGGCTTCAACTAAACTTTCGAACATTCTGAAGTATCTGCTTCATTGTTTAAAAATAAATACTTAATATTAATATCAGTAATATTTATACCGGAAAATTTCAGGTAACTGAAAAAAAACTCAGTTATACTACAATAATAGAAAAAGGTACACGAATCATTTTAATATGAATTCCTGTAGGTACTGTTATTTTTAAATACACCCAATTTAACGGTATATCGTCATACAGAAAAAAATGTACAGAAATTCATACCGGCATGCAGTCCCTGTACCGTATTGATGCTGGGATGCAACTTACCATCAGAAAGATAATGCAATCGGCTTAGTTAACATTTACAAGAAATTGACTTCAAGACAAATAGTCTCACATTTATTTCATTTTTAGATACAATAGATATTTATAAAGGCGTTTGGATACATAAGATGTTCAGGCGATGAAACTTCATAGTAAAAAAATAATAAAATCCCCAGACAATCACACCAACTACATGGCCTCAAAGTAAGCGAAGCTTGTGTTATGAGATACCATGTAGCGAACTAGGGGGGAACCTAGAATATAAATACATAAATAAATAAACATCCACAAAAAAGAACATCTTTTCTTTTCTTGTTCCGTGTGGGAATCGAACCCGCAACCACTGGCGTCTGAGGCAGACAGATTTTACGCCATCGCGAAAGTGGTCGTCAAAGTGTTTACTTTCCGCTACCAATTTTTTTCTCAGTAGTAACCAGGGGCCTTACTCCCTCCCGACGCGATCGAGAATCAAATCAACTCGATCTCAAGCATTTCGAAACCGATACTAGCGCCGAATCGAGCAGTGGCTCAAATTGTAACTAATCAGGATCGAATATAACTGTATATAGCTTGTAACAAATGACCAAATCTATGGTACGATTTGAGCCACCGCTCGATTCGGCGCTAGTATCGATTTCGGGAGTGCGAAAATCCTTGAGATCGAGTTGATTTGATTCTCGATCGCGTCGGGAGTAAGGCCCCAGAGTTAGTAACAATTCTTGCTAAGAAAGTTCATATCGTCCTACGATTAAAAGTATTACAAACACGAATTGTTAGTAACTCTACAGGACACTGTCTAGGTATACTAAACCCGCAAACTTTTTTGTTATTGGTTACTAAACTCTCGTTTGACTCCATCTCACCTGATGTGAAATGCAGACGAAGTTGAAAATGATAGACTTTTCCATTCTAGAGAAGTCAACCACCACAAAATGCATGAACAACAAATGAATGCTATAACTGCTATGATTCCAAGAGCCCTAAGCTGACATAGATCGCACTTGAATCTGATCAAACATCGTAAACAATCAGTCCGCGTAGCATAGCCCTCATCATCATCATCACAACTCTGTCTAATGAGCCCACTGCAGGGCTATGAGTCTCTTCTCTGGGTGACGATGAGGTTAAGGCCGTAATCCACCAAGCTGGCCCAGTGATGGTTGTTGGATGTCAGAATTTTCAGAGTACCGAAATGGCTTCTGACAAACCTTAACAAAAACTGTATACAAGTATACAGCACCCGGGACTGACTGCTTAACGTGCCCTCCGAAGTACGGAAGTCGTCGTGAGAAATGAATGGTCGGCGGTCACCCATCCTAATACCGGCCGCACCGAGCGCGCTTAACCCCCGATATCGTTTGAAATGCACAGTAACCACGACGCTACGACTTCTTATAGCCGTACTGCCATTGAATAAGCAGGCCATAAAAGCAACTAATCGGAGTGGCCCCTGCTTGGAGGCAGGACACCTTAAGGATCCGCTAGGAACCAACCTTGACGTAAAATCTGCCGCCAAATATGACCGCTCCTTCGGTGATGTGTTCCGGCAATACTTTATCCAGGTCCTTCCTCAGCCCGTGTCTTCTCATCTTCTACCTCATCTTCACTTACCACTAGGTAAGATTGAGGACAAACTAATAAAAACGTAATCTATGTTCAAAGTAGGTTAACTTGCTAAGTCCATTTTAAATAGGTCTGCGGCGGCAGCAATCACAAGTAAGCTGACTTAGGTAGACTCAACTCCGATCATATCTCATAGCTGGACAGATGAGTCTGCTATACTTTTAGTAGGTCTTTTCTATGAGTCAAGACATTTATTTTTTACTAAACCTATACAGTAACTTATTCCAATAAAGTGCGAGCAATGGTTAGATGGCGTTGAGAGTCACTCTAGAAATAGCATCACGCTATGGCTTGACTCAGCTGTCATTATATCAGCTGAGATTCTAACCTACTTTAGAGTCGAAACATCGACCTCCATGGTGCATTGAACAAATGGCCGACTGAGATGCGTTCGGGCAAAGATTTAAATATTTGCGTTCGGGTTAAATCTCCATTGCATGACAAAAGTATTCTAGATCCGCAGATAATTTGTCACAGATCTGGATATGTTTGTATGGAAGTTATTTTATAACGTGTAATTGCTGAAATTATATTTAATTACACCTAACAACTAAGTTATTATGCATTCTGTCTGTTTCTCAAGTTGTTCGATAGATGGAGTTGTAATAAATTTAGGACATTCATAATAAATAAATAATTATTCTAAGCAGTTGATGAGCAGCACCTCTGATTTGGTTGTCAAATAGCGATTGCGATCCATTTTGAATCATTATTTTACTTTTTATTATAATTACTGTACATTTTTATACTTGATATGATAAATTAATCATTCTAGGACAAAAACAAAACTTTATACTAAACACAAAAATACCCTAAATTTTTGTTTTCACTACACGACAAAGCATTCCTTACCTAGTGGTTTACTAGCTTCCTTCGTATCTAAAAACTAATTAGCTACGTTGACTCTTGCGCGACACGGACCCAGTTTCCGTTTGATCTTTACCGTCGTCAATGGTCTCAAGATATGACCTCTCGTGGCCACCAGACCGAAACTGCTACAAGATGTAAAGCCTAAAAAACAACACAACGCTTTTAGCTATTTGTTGTTATTGCTCAAAACTAAACGGTTTCATGCCAGGTAAGTACCTAAGTAAACAACGATAATCTAATATTATCACTGTATTAAATTCTCCGCACTGCAATATACCCGTGTCTAAATATTTGGGAGTCAGAGAAACCTACTAGAACTTCAATCACTTTGGCGAGTGGGTTCGATTTCCGCTCGGAACAAGAAAAAAAAAATGTTCTGAGTCTGCGCGTTTATCTACATATGTATTTATATTCTAGGTTCGCCCTAGTTCGCTACATGGTATCCCATATCACAAGCTCTACTTAGTTTGAGGCCATGTAGTTTGTGTGATTGTCTGGGGATTTTATTTTATTTTTATTTTAAAATATGAATTAAATAGTTGACTCAACTATTTAATTAAAGTTTATTGATACAAAACACTCAAAAACTAGAATTACATCGGTACTTGTTTTGTTTTATTTATCCTACCTATTTATCTAACAATGAGGTCTGCCTCAGCATCATCATAGTCCAGGCGCGGTCCTAGGGGGGGGGGGTCACAGGGGACATGACCCCCCCCAAAATCATGAAAAGATGAACATCTTATAAGAAAAGTAGCTAAAAAAGATACTTCTGATTTTAAAAAATTGTTGTGACCCCCCCAAAGTTCAGATGTGCCCCCCCCCCAGTCCGCGATCTTTCTGCATTATAAGATAACATTGAAAAATAGCATAATCAGTAGTGAGGCTTGTCTTTAAGGGGCCTTTACACTTAGTTTGCTGGTAAGCAGCACATTGCTTCGCACACCTCACCTCGAATTAAAAGTTCCATTTCTAAGAGAATATAGGTTATTTACATGTGAGGCACAGAGAATAAGACCGCACTACACCGCAAAAAACCACTGAGTCCGTCCCCAAAATAAAACTAAACTCGATTAAGCACTTTTCCCCCAAGTAGATAATATCACAGATAATAGGTACTTACTTGCCTTTCAAGATTATTTAACATCTTTACTCAAACTTTTGGTGTCGCTGGTGTAAAATAAAATTGTAAGTACTTGATAGATAATTCGATTAAAAGGTATTATTTCAGATTACGAATCGTGAAAAATTAAGACACTTTTAATAATGATAAAGCAAGGAATAAATAAATACCACATAGATTTTTATAAAAAAGAATTAACGTGCAGTTACTATAGGTGGCAGCACTAAATTGGCAAAAGAGATACCGTACGGACCGAAATTAAACTTTTCTGTGCCGTAACATAATAAAAATGATAAAAAGATGGGTTCTGATTTATAAATTATGGTATTCAGCGTCCCCAATATATTAAAGGTCAAAAGTTCTTCGAGGCCGATTGAAAAGGTACCGGATAAAAGAAAAAAATGAGGCTATGATGATTGGCAAAACCTACGCCCAAATAAAAATATCAACGCGGAATAAACTAGCCACCGCACGCGGTTTTACCCGCTTCACTTTTGATCCCGTGGGAATTTCGGGATAAAATATAGCCTTTAACCTTCCTCAAGAGTTGGGCTATCAAATGCAAAAAGAATTTTTCAAATCCCACTTGTAGTTTCTGAGATTAGCGCGTTCAAACAAACAAACAAAAAACAAACTCTTCAGCTTTATATATTAGTATAGATTAATGATGTAAAATAATAGTAAATAATCTTCTCAAATAACTTTGCATTGCAAAAAATATTCATTACCTACTTTTTCAGAGAAGCTATAATTAATTTTATACAGTTAATTTTATTTGTTGTCATTTTATCAGACTGACTACAGCAGAAGCATTGCAAGTGAAATTTGTAAAATCCAGGGTAGCTTTTCAGGGAAATATAAGCACGTCTGCGCCTTAATTGTATGCATAAATTCTCCTGAAAGCGCCAAACCAAAAACTAGCGATGCCCAACCCAACATGGCCATCGCATCGGCAATATTTGAGATGTTGGACTGAAAATGTTTGAGTTAGATACTTTCACCACCAGTTAAAAACATAATTTGATGAAAACGGTAGAATTACAGGATATTAGCTACTTTAGAAGAATCATTGGCTGACACCCCTTTGTATAGAATCCTACAGTTATAAGAAAAATATGAGAAAGAAATTATGGGAGCGGAAAGTTTAGTTCATTTGGTTCATGTATATTTATGCTGCAATGTATCGCTGCTAACTAAATTTCGCAAATTTTAATACTAGAGCAAAGAGTACTAGTTTCGGATTTGAGACACCAGTTAGCAGCACCGTCGTTGTACGCGTTCCTTTTACAGCGCTTATCGTAGTATACCAATAGTTTTTGTATACATACATAACTTCACGCCTGTATCCCTTATGGGGTAGGTAGAACACCAGAGCTCATAAGACCATCTGATGTCTCGTTTGATTTAGGAGGTATTATAATGATGGATAGAGACTATTGCAGTGACAGGGGGTCAGCCAATCGCCCACAAAATACACCAATAAAACCTCTGTCCCTTAACTGACTTTTACATGCCCGGGAAGAGAAGTAGCTGGTACATTCTATGTTTTTCTTTCGCTCCCAGTTGCAGTCCAGCGTGGAAGCTTAGTATAGCAATAGTTTTTCTACTCGAATATAGATGTCGCAGTATTTGTTACTGTTAGAACCATGTCGTATAATTTATATTTTCAGTTTAGGTATTCAGTGAAACCGAAATGAAAAGGTTATTTATAAAATCTTATTCAAAGTTGTATAAAAGTAAACAATAAAGTACATTTTGATTTACAATAAATATAAAAACAAAACTGCACGAGAGAATTTTTACCAACTTACATTATGTCATTGCTATAGCGCTTTTAATAAATCCTTAGAAATACTTAAAAATAACAAAGCGATATTATTTAATATTATAGTTTGAAAGATTAACAAATTACTTCACTAGGCTAAGAAGCAGACAACTTGAGATTTTTTTATACAGTGACATCTATGGTAGAATAGAAAAACTATGTAACCGCCATCTATATTTTAATATGGGAAGCTTTTCGTACCGACAAAGTATTTATTTAATGCAATAGGTAGCGTTCAAATACATAACAATAAATACCACTTTATTAATTATAATGTCGGCTGCGAAAAGCATACTAAGGAATTAATTCTGTTTCTTTTTTTAATTCTTTTCTTAAGTTGTATAATAATAAGTAGAAGTTACCAGTACCTATTTATGTCCTTCTGTGAAGTCTTTTTTCGACAGAATACCTACCTCTTACCATAATAAAAACTTACGAAATTTTTTAAGACCTTGTTTGTCAATAAAATCACCGTCAAATTTTTGATTTTCAAATGTCAGTACCTATTTGAATACCATTACGCGTAATCAGGTACCTACCTACTAATTTAAAATTAAAAACAAACAACAAAAACCGAAGCAAAAACTTCTCAAATCCCCCGATAATTAGCTAAATAACTAATCACCTTTCAATTACACGAACGAAAATAGCCAGCACTTCAGTGTGACGCGGCATTTTGGCGGGAAACGCGGAAAATGGCAGCTGACCTCGGGGCTTGACTGCCTTCCGCCGCAACGCGCCCATCGCGATGGATCGCAGGAAGCATGGAAGTGCGCGCGATGAACCGTGGAAGCATGTAATTAGATGATGCAGCGGCTAGACCCAACCGTGAAGACTATTGTTTTGCCTCTAGGTTACCTGGGGGCCTGGGCGAGGAATTTTGTATTAGCTGTCGATTGAGTCGACAGTTATTTTTCATTTTATTTTTGCAATGTTCATTCTAGACTGAATATTTCTTTCAGAAAAAAGGAATAGGCAGTACCATAATCTCTATGCTCTGTTAGATGACATGAAATCACATAGATACTGTTCATAGCCCGGTTTGCTATTTCTTGTTATCCCTAACAAACAACTCTCGGAAGAATCTGGATGAATTAAAGGTCAAGACGTTTGGGGCTTATCCACCTAATTAAAAAAAGGTGTATTTGAACGAATGCGGAAAGAAAATTAAAAAAAGAGCAACTGAGCTATATATATATTTTAAGAACAATAAATTTACCTTATAAATATATAAAATAAAATTTTAAAGCGCAAAAAATTAAATATTGACAAGTGGTAATACAAGTTCAGCTCGACATCGTTTAGAATTGATAATTAAGACTGATTGATACAAGATTGTTATGGGAGGCTTTTTTGTTGGCGATAGGCTGGCCCCCTGTCACTGCAATTGTCTCTCTTCACTATTATAATGCCTCCAAATTTGTCAACCGTGACATCAGATGGTTTCATTACCTCTGGTGTTCTGCCTACCCCATACGGGATACAGGCGTGAAGTTATGTATGTATGTATGTATGATACAAGATTCCATGTTCAGATTGTGTCGCGCAACTCACAACCACTGCATAATTTCGTTTTTATCTCGCTCGTATTTCCACTTTTGTGAGACATATCCAGAGGAGTTTGGGCAATTCTATGCTGACCCTTTAAAAAATATTTTTTTGTTACGTTCTCATTCTCGCAGGCTTAGTCATCAAACCTGACCAACGAACACTAGCAGCCATGACTTCGCTACATCGCATTTTGCTCTGACACACGGTGACTAAATGTTGTCATTGTTTCTTTTTTACCATATCTCCTACAAAAATACTTGCAAATTCATTAAGTAAGTACTTGGCGTGTTTCAAAATCTAATTGTATATTATTTGGGTACTTCTTCAATGAAAAATCTACTTCCTGTTTTAACTTGAATCGATGATATATAGTTAAAACATAATTAAGTAGGAGTTTTTGTGGTGCCAGTGCCTCAAACGTGACTTTTGCGTGGTATCTTGTGCAGCTAACCAGTAAGAGGAGGGTCTATAGAGAACTAATACTTAAAATACAAGCAAGTAAATACGGAAGAAGAACCTTAGATAATGCCATACATATGACCAATTTACCACAACAGCTGCGCGTACACAGAGTAAAACAAAAACTAGGAAACGCGTCACATTTAAGTTATGCGTAAAAATAAATTATATATAACCGTCGTTTCGTTATTATAACGAAGGCAATCAAACAAAGGTGAGCTGGTGAATGAGATATCTACCCAAATACAAGTTTTTATTCTCTGTTATCTCAGTCTTAGCTCAGTGCGAAACGTGGCGTGGGTCAAACTAAGATAATCAAAGAATTGTAGGTAATGCTGGCTACATAGATGTGAACTAAAATTTAAAGTGTACCAAGTCCATTAATAAAGATTTAAAAAAAAAGTGAATCGGACGCTGAACATGATCTTGTCCTGGACAATCTTCTTGTTATAGGTACTTAAACAAGGTTTTGAAAAATCTTAAAAAGCTCATGATGTTTTAAGAGTCAAAATGAGAGATAAAATGTCTTGTAAATTGTAGAAGTTGCAAATGAAGGTAGGTAGGTTGGTAAAATATTATTAAGGTTAGGTACGTAAAGGGAAAAATAAGATCGAACCGCGTAACCTGTCATGCAATCACTCACTAGGCAGGTCACCTTTACATTATTTATACGCAAGATATAACCCAATTGCTGTTTCGCTCGGTTTTAGCCGAATTTAAAGGTTAAAAGTCCAACAAAAATATATAATAATATATATATATACAGGGTTAATTTTAATTAACTCATCACCTCTTGCAGGCAGCCTCTCCACATCAATCCCAACAACATTAGTTCTACGACTTTTAACAAATCTTGATAAATAACAAAAAAAAAAAATTTTGCTCCTTACTCTTGCTTGGTGGTAGGATCCCTTCTGGGTCCTCCTGGCTAGCGACCACCCTTTATATAAAGTCTGCCGCCAAATGTTACCGCTCCGGCGGTAATGTGTTCCGGCAATATTGTATAAAGAGCCAGTTCCTTCCTAAACCCGTGTGCTTTCATCTTCGACCTCATCGTCACTTACCATCAGGTGAGATTGAGGTCAAACGCGGGTTTAGTCACTTATAAAAAAAAAAAAAAACTCTACATTTTGTAAGAAGTACCTATTATTATTTTGCAGCGATATTTTACTGCGCAAGGTGCATGGCATACCTACGCTCAGAATAGAGTTAGGTACTCCTCTAAACCGAGGCTATAAATATTTTTTTATGGGACAACTCAAATTTAAAATGAAAATGAAAACTTTTTATTCGTAGTAGGTAATTTTAATACACTTTACGAACGTCAAACGCTGGATGAGGGCGGCGCGGGTCCGGACGACATGACGAATCCTGGGAGAGGCCTCCGTCGAGAAGTGTGCATCTCTCGGCTCTTGAAGATAATGATCGCCCATGTAAAACCAATGTCTTGGTGTTGTCTACTACTACTTCTTCGGCGTTAAAAAACGAAATGAAAGTAGAACCCTAGGTAGACCGGGAGGAAAAAAGCAAGATAAAAAACAATTCGTTTTAAAAAATCTCACAACAAGTGTTGTTGGGATTGATGTGGATAGGCTGCCTGCAAATGGTGATGCGCTAATTAAACTTAACCATGTATATCTTATAACACGTGACTGTACCCCATTATTATGCCAAGTTTCATCCAAATCTGTTGCGCCGTACATCCAAACTTTCACATTTTTATTATTAGGTAATAAATAATAAATATTTCTGACACTCACACAACATTATCTAGCCCAAATTAAGTTTCTTAAAGAACTTGTGTTATGGATACTAGATAACTGATATACTTAAGAAATATATAAACATACATATTGAATAAATACATATTTTTTATTAGAACAAACTTAAATAAACATATAAACATCCATGACTTGACGGTTAATATCTTTGTTCATCACACAAATATCCGCCGCCGCCGGGATTCGAACCCAGGACCTCTGGCATAGAAGGCAACGTATGTACCACTACACCAGCCGGTGGTCATTAAAGTAAAATTAAGATAGTAAAATTAACTAGTGGAAAAGAAGAGCGAGTTGGCATTCCTTACTTTATAAACTGAACACTTAATTAAAGTTACCGAATAGTTATCTAATCGATTAACTTGTTTTAATTATTGTGTAAGATAGTACCTAATAACTAAAACATTGTAGGTACTTAGTTTAAACAAGAGGCTTTTGTAAAAATGTTTGTAAAATGCGAATTTTGAAGTTGCGCAAAATTATATAAGTAAATTCTGACACAACCACTCACACACACCCATACATATTAATATTGTACATAAACAGAGGTTTCACTTTCACTAATAGGATATCTTTGAAATTTTTAATACCTAGGTAGGTACTTTGTATGATTAAGTACTTCCTAGTTTTACAACAAACGCTCAATATTTAAAAAAAATACTTATTTTAGTCATATTTAATTTAAAAAATATCGTACATAAGTATTTACATAAGTAAGTACCAGCTCCATGTGGCTTCGCCTGCTTAATTCTCAAACAAACTTTTCAGCAGCGCGAGCACAGAACTTTACCGATCCGTGTTTTCACAAAACTTCGTATAGTATGGAGTAGGTTTGTAAGCAACAATCAAAAACTAGCCCCTGACCACAGTCTAAAAAACCATATCAATTTTTATATTGTGCCCTGACCCAGGACAAGTTTAAATAAATATGTGCCTTACTAATTTAAAATGTTTTAAATGTTTCAAAATTTGCAACCGACTCCATGCTATACGAACATTCGTAAACAGACGAGTCGACAGGTCTGCGCTCGCACTGCAGCATTGTCTAGCGGCTTCTCTAGCAGAGCTGCGTAGGAGTTACCCGTGTTGGCTAAGCAATGCGATAACTTTAATCAATTCCGACTGGCTAACGATAATGCATTCAAACACACAACAACTTACGTACCCTATCTTTATTATATCTACGTATTAGTACCGATGGAATAATAATCAACGAATGCAGAGCATTAAAAAAACCGACACTTCAACACTTTGGCCGACAGTGTTATCCACATAAACATTCTCCGAAATCATACATTATGTTTCAAAAGTTTGAAATTTTCAATGAAGTACCCAACCGATTTCGATGAAATTTATATGGGACCAACTATGAAGTATCCTAATATAATCGATTCATAATTGTCTGAAATATCGTGTAACAAAGACACAAAAAAAACAGATGAATTGAGAACCTCCTCCTCGAAAATAATAAATAACTAAATGGACCTGAAATCGTTCAATCAAATTCTAGCTGTTAGATGTTTTTTAAACAAAAGTGTTTTGTTATTATACCTCCATTATATTTTACACTTTTAGATTTCGTACGATTTCTGAAGAGTCCATAACCTGCCCCTTGTGTGGGTGCTGAACTATCAAATACACAAAGTAAAACAATCAAACCATGCAGAAATTATTACATCTACATTTTAGACTGCAAACTGGACCGCAGCGACAGCAAGAGCGACAGCGGCGCGGGCAGCGATTTCCGCGACACAATAGAAAGTATTAAGTTTGTATGAAACCGCGACAAATCGCTTGAATATTCTAACTAGACTGATAGGTACTTTTGCAAAAGTTTGTACCTAGGTGTCTTATGAGTTTAGCAGATATTTTACTTAAAATGTAGTCAAATGTTGACACGGATATTCAAGTGAATTAAAAAAAATTGGGTTACGTCTCAGTTCTTCATACAAATTAAAAAATTCTTTACATTTTTTTTTCAAACAGAAAGACCAAATCGTCGTCCATTGCTTTCAACACCTGGTATAAGTGAAACCTCTACAAGAGCTCGCGCGTCACTGTGGCCACCGCATGCCATAGGCTTGGGCCCCGCTTTAGGCCCCAGTCACCGCGCATTCAGTGTGGCCGCACACTTAAGTGCAAGCTGTTTCGCGCGGTTTTCTAATCTCTAATCCGGTGGGTATATCGGGATGAAAAGGTAATGTCAGCCAGACAATAATCTATATCTGTACCAGATCCAGATCCGATCCGACAACCTTTTTTTCGTGAAAGACCCATACATACTATAATATTAGTAGGATACATTTAAACAAAGTTCCTGTCTCTTTATACTAAATATTCCATTTAAAGATCGTCGATCAGTTCGATCACAGAAAATGTTAATAGCCATAAATCTCGAGTTGCAGGTAGAATGGCTGATAGCCCGGTTTGTTGACAGAGCTGACTGTAACCCGACCCAGTTTGGAAGGTATGCGGCGACGTGTGCGGTACTGCGGTACCGTTTATCATTGGTTAGTTCCGTGGCTACTATAACTATACGTTAACTAAAAAAATATTCCTAACTAGCCACCGCGCGTGGTTTTACCCGCGTAACTTTTGATCCCGTGGGAATTTCAGGATGAAATATAGCCTATAACCTTCCTCAAGAGTTGGGCTATCAAATGCAAAAAAAAATTCAAATCCAACTTGTAGTTACTGAGATTAGCGCGTTCAAACAAACAAACAAACAAACTATTCAGCTTTATATATTGGTATAGATTAGTTATTGCATTGGTATCAAAGTAATCTAAAGTAAGTAAATAAGTACAGAAGGCAGCAGATCAAGCATTACATTAGCTGTCAAATTTCCCCAACCAATTTTAACTTAATGTTGAGGGCATAGAGTTCAGATTCAAGTAAAAATTTTGACAGATTTGAGATATATATCTACTATAAAATCTATTATATACCTGCTATAAAAAAGCCGTCGAATATTATTACAAGAACACGATTTTCTGGCCTATTATATTCTGCTACTAACATTATTAAAACGACTTTATAAGAAGTGTATAACATAATATGATCATTAAATAAAAGGATTGTTCATAATAATACTACATTTAAAAATCTTGCATAAAGGAAGACACGCTGTGGAATATAACGGGTTCAATAAAACTACGACGGATTCCTTGAACTTTTTCGACACTTCCTAGTATGTAGATAAATTATTATATTTCCGTGTCTTGACGTCAACTATTTAAATTCTAAACTTGTTATCAAATTTGTCTAAGCAACTGTATTTCTATTTCAAGCACCCTGCCATAGCCCGGATAGCTCAGTCGGTAGAGCATTGGACTTTTAATCCAAGGGTCCAGGGTTCAAGTCCCTGTTCGGGCGGTTATTTTTTTTTATTTTCTCTTATACATCTTGTCTTGTAAAAATATTTTAAAATAATATTAATCAAATTTAAATGTTTTTTACATTATTTTTTTCTTAAAAAAGAGTTTTGAATTGTTAGTAACCGAAGATAAGTTTAAAGATAATAAAAATATATACGTATTTATTTTAAAGAAAAGCTTAATAATATTCAAAGTTTAATTTTAAGTGGATATTCCTCCTTCACTTCTGGACATAGCACTTTATGAAACTGAAATAAAAACTTAATATATCTACGCTACGTCCTTACATATCTAGCTAGAGAATGTAAATAAATGGTTAGTATGACAATAGCATAAAACCAGTAATAAACACCTAATTAAAAAAAAGTAAAAACGTTTAGTATAGGTTTTTAATGTTCTTTTAGATTAAATTACTTCAAAAAACTGTGATTGTCTAGTGAAGCGGGCAGGGCGCGCGGCACATTCCGTCACCGGCTGCGGGTACAGACGCGCGCCTCGCTCGCGACCGAGCTCCAACGTTAACTACCGCGAAAAGTTCCCAAACAGACGTTCCAATAATATGACAGTTAAATACCAAACCCAAAACAATGACTAAATACAAACTAAACAACACGCTCCGGTCGCCGTCGGAGGTGATTCTAACTTCGTTCGTGCCCAGTGTGGACAGCAAAAAAGATGAAAAGGGGAATTTGGACAGTAATCAGAACGAGAGCTGTGGGGGCTGCCAGTGTGTTTCCAAGCCCAGGGCTGGTGTAGGGCTGGGGGTGAACGAGCTGAATGTGTCGGGGTGTCTTTGTAGGCAGCTGCGGGGCGGCTGCGCGCTGTGCCCGCCGGGCGTGCTGAGCCCAACGCCAGCGGCGCCCGCGAGCCCCGTCGGCCTCGCCTTCAGCACCGCCGCCTATACGCTGCCTTACCACAGTGAGTACCTTACAGCCTCTCCTTACCTACTATATATACCTTACTATCAAGTGGTTATAGATATTGCTTTTCTGAACGTTTTTTGCTATAGTGGCTATCGTTGAAAATCAGCGCTGTGGACTCTTTAGCACTTCAGCATATGATGAGTGAAGGCCATTTTGGAGCCTTTTTATGTTGTGATTACAGTATCTACTTTTTTCACAATATTTCATTTTCGTATAAACCTCTTACTTACTTATTATTCGCTATTTACTTATTATAATTATAAATCCCGTTAGGTCTTACTCTCAAATCCAACATTAAATATGTGGCTACCTGATATTTTTACTGCGTTAGGTATACACAATAAACACGGTTAACTCCAGGGCATGAACCCTACGTTGTTAAAAGACACGAAACGATATTTAATATAGACTTTAAACAGCATAAAATAAAATATTATAACTTTCTATTTACACAATTCTGAACCTACTAGTGAAGAATGCCCGTGCGTCCGCGCAGTCGGCCCAGATGCCTTATTTACAAATAAACCTCGTCCACACGTCGCTTACGGCTGGTTTTACAACTACTTATTTTGTGTAAATGCTAATTTATCTTTTCGAACATTGAATAATCTACATTTGCCTTTGGTAAAAATATCGCGACAATGGCATGACGGAGTGTTAAGTATTTCAAAGGAGCAGGTGACGGGTCCTGCTTTCAAATAACCAGATGTCCTCCGTTAAAGACCACCCTAAGTCTTCGCATTTCAAGAGGTCACACATTGAAATTAATTCGAATGTCGGATATCTTTTGGAACCGTGTTATTCAGTAGTGATACGTAAAGAAAAAAATCTTGGATCTGTAGGTTTATCAAAGTTTATTTCTAATACTATTACAATGTGTAACTGTATCTATAAATTTCTGAGACAAATTTAGCCGTTCCTTAGTTTCTATAATTATGTTAAAGTAGTTAAATTTAATATAGGTAGGTACGTTAGAATTTTAATATAGTGTGAATTATTGAAATATTGATTGATTTATTAAAGTATTTTATCTGCTCAGTTATTTTATAACCTTTAAATCTGAAACTCAGTTCTTTAATTATATGTAGTGCTCCTAATAAAAACTTTTAAAATAGGTAAATTATTATAGTACTAGCCTGTACAGTCCCACAGCTGGGCAAACGACTACCTCCAGTTCTTCCATTGATATTGTAGTACCTACCTAATACGTATTTATATTCAGATGGCATACAGAATGAGAAGTACAGTTTAAAATTACCCAATACAAAAATACACGCTCTATTGTAGGTACACAATAATCTATGACATTTTTCATCATATACATTTAATACAGGAAATCTCTAATGTTTCTGACCTGCGTGCTACTGCGCGTATCACAATAAAACATACATTCACCAAATTTGCATTGTTATTCTTATAAAAACAACGATATATTTTTATTATACATCACAGTGATTGTTCAAGAGAACGTTGAACGCACGATACTAATAACTAAGTGCAATCTGTGATCCAGAAGTCGTCCCATTGATATTATATTCCGAGATATATTTCGAGGAGAAATTGCCCTATGTGAGGACTCACACCTGCCTAGTAGATTGATACGTAATATCAACGTTAATTATGACAAAATTTGCGAAATCTACACAGTTATGTAAACTACTTACCCCGTTCAAATGAATTTTGTCTAGGCACTGTTACAGGACCCAAAAATGTTCAGAATGATTCGTTAAAATTAAAGCATTTCTACATGTAACATAACATATCTTTCTAATATATAAAATTCTCGTGTCACAGTTTTCGTTGCCATACTCCTCCGAAACGGCTTGACCGATTTTGAAGAAATTTTTTGTGCTTATCCGGTATCTATGAGAATCGGCCAACATCTTTTTTTTTTTATTTATATGGCAAAACAACGTTTGCCGGGTCAGCTAGTCTAATATATAAAATTCTCGTGTCACAGTTTTCGTTGCCATACTCCTCCGAAACGGCTTGCCCGATTTTGATGAAATTTTTTGGTGTTTATCCGGTATCTATGAGAATCGGTCACACATGTATTTTTTTTTTATATGGCAAAGCAACGTTTGCCGGGTCAGCTAGTAATCTATGTAATATGTGTAAACAAAGAATTAACACATTGTTGATGCTGGTGAGCAAGTCGTCAAAAGCAATACTTGCAGTGTATGGTGGGTACGAGGAGCAACGCGAAGTAAACAGTCGGTCTTAGGCATAGGATTGTGTAGCTAAATCTGAAAATTTAATAATCAACGAATGCAGAGCATTAAAAAACCGACTTCACGTCAAACCTTTGGCTGAGTTAGAATGTCATCCACGTAAACATTCTCCGAAACCATACATATTTTTAAAAAAATGAGGTACTCAACCGATTTCGATGAAATTCATATGGGACCAACTATGAAGTATTCTCTATCATATGAAACAAGAATTTTTCCATAATTGTCCGAAATATCGTGTAACAAAAACACAAAAAAAATACCGACGAATTCAGAACCTCCTCTTTTTTGGTTGTCGGTTGAAAAAAGATTAGAATTTTTGTAAGTTAATATATTTCAGTCGTTTTGTTATAATTTTTAAACTCATTACTGTTAATTTCACATGGGTATTAAACAAGTGATTGATACATTAATTAAGTTTCCCTATGTAATCATGTTGGTGTACAAGAGTTTATTTTTTATTATTATTACATTTTTATGTTAAATTTATTTGACTAGTAAAGCAATTTATTAGTTTTATTAAGAAAACACCTAGCTCGTGTTACAAAAGGTAACAAATTCATATCATACATAATCCCAATCTAATAATTAAAAATGATAGCATCATGCGCAGAACGAACCCGCAGCCTCTGAATACCTCTTACCCTGACGCCGCAGCGAAGAAGATTTTTTACTTAGCTATATTACCTATATTGTTCTTTATTTTCTGTAAGCGATATCTACTTACAGCAGGCATGTATTCGATCCATACAGAGTAATCGAGTAAGCGGTGTAATCGATCTCGTCAAGCTAATTGTGCTGAGAGCAACGGCGTAACCTTGGCGACACCCGGACTTTCTCGTATTCTAATACGGCGATTAGTTTTACTGAATTAGCTGTCGAACCGGCCGCCGCGAGAAAGTAGGAACTAGAGACGTTGGACGGTCACACCGAACTTACTATTTACTTTACTTTAATAGTTTTTATTTGAAAATACTTAATCTCACAAACAATCCTGAAGCAAAGCTGCATTTTTATTCATTCTTGTTTGAACCTGCGTTTAGCCCCAATCTCACCTAACTGTAAGGCAAGGACTGTATACCGGTATGAATTTCTGTACATTTTTTCTGTATGACGTCATACCGTTAAATTAGGTGTATTTAAAATTAACAGTACAGGAATTCATACTGAAATAATTCGTGTACTTTTTTTTATTATTGTAGCATAACTGATGTTTTTTTCAGTTAACTGAAAATTTCCGGTATTAATATTAATATTAAAATTTTATTTTTAAATAACTGTAGAATGTTCGATAGTTTAGTTGAAGTCTATGAAGCGTAGGTACATATGCTGACCTATACATTTCGGTACAGAAATTAAATAGGTTAAAATATTTCTGTACTAAAAACATCTACAGAAATTAATCCGGTATACATTATTTGGGTATTGATATAATTAATTAAGATTTTAATAACTTGTACAGTTATTGTGTTTGATGAAACAGTACACTAATAAGGGTACTGAAATTTTACTAGTAATATTTAAAAAAATTATACCGATATGCAGTCCCTGTAGGGACAATTGGTCCAAGATGAAAACACGATATTAGGAGATAAACATTTTTTTTTTTATAAAATATGGATGGGACGTTTGTCTTCCATGACACCTGATGTTAAGTGAACATGAAGACTAAGGTGGTACACGTCCATCCACGAGAAACCTAGTCACTCGACGCTTAAAAGTACTAGGACTATACTGGTCAGGGAAAATAGACGCAGGCAGTTCATTCCAAACCTTGGCGACCCGTATCAAAAAGGAACTGTCAAAGCGCTTAGTTCGACTTTTCGGAATATCAACCGCATACGGATGGAAGTTCTGTCTGCGTCTAGTAGTCCGATGGTAAAATGGTGAGGGTTCAGTTTGCTCAAACAGAGCACTCGATAGGAATGGCGATATTTGACGGCAGACGCTATGTGAAGGGTGCTTACTTTTTAGCCATTTGGTTCTTCTAATAGTAGGTAGTCACCGACTCAGACGTTGATGTAAAAATGAGCAGGTTCGCGGTATTTTACTCGCGTTTCTTTAAATAAGACTTTTAAGTTCAGAGGTTAGTACGCTCAAAGAGGTAATCTATTTACTTATTGTATAGAGTCGTGAAATTTGAGGTTATATTAACAGATGATGCCATCAGGCTCCGGCGGTCGTTGCCCCGCGCCGCAGGGCGTCTACCCCACTCAGCAGGCCATTGCTGTCACAACACTACGCACCAGCCAACCCCGAACAAACATTCCCGCCCGCTCTTACTCACAACATTACCAACTTAATCACCACTTCATATAACGTAGGTACTGTGGAAACCTATTTTTAGAGTTTTAGGGATCTGTAACTTAAGAGAAAAAGGGAACCCTCATAAAAACTGTTTTGTTTCTCTATCTGTCCATCAAGGCAATTTTTCTGAGGAACTTGTAAAGGTATCGAGCTGAAATTTAAGTTTTGATACACAAAGTCTATTAAATAGTCAAAGTCTGTAATCCTTCAAGGCAGAGATAAAAATCAATGTTCTTAGTAAAACAAAATCGTCTTGCTATCAAGATGTTTTGTAAGAGCCGTTATTATTCAACTTCTGTTTTACAGCATCAGGATATAGGATCGGCTTTGTAATTTTATAGCCCCTACCGCCCTTGGATAATTGTATAGCCCCTACCGCCCTGGGATAATTGTATAGCCCCTACCGCCCTTGGATGATTATATAGCCCCTACCGCCCTTGGATGATTGTATAGCCCCTACCGCCCTTGGATGATTGTATAGCCCCTACCGCCCTTGGATAATTGTATAGCCCCTACCGCCCTTGGATAATTGTATATCCCCTACCGCCCTTGGATAATTGTATAGCCCCTACCGCCCTTGGATGATTGTATAGCCCCTACCGCCCTTGGATGATTGTATAGCCCCTACCGCCCTTGGATGATTGTATAGCCCCTACCGCCCTTGGATAATTGTATAGCCCCTACCGCCCTTGGATAATTGTATAGCCCCTACCGCCCTTGGATGATTGTATAGCCCCTACCGCCCTTGGATAATTGTATAGCCCCTACCGCCCTTGGATGATTGTATAGCCCCTACCGCCCTTGGATGATTGTATAGCCCCTACCGCCCTTGGATAATTGTATAGCCCCTACCGCCCTTGGATGATTGTAGAGCCCCTACCGCCCTTGGATGATTGTATAGCCCCTACCGCCCTTGGATGATTGTAGAGCCCCTACCGCCCTTGGATAATTGTATAGCCCCTACCGCCCTTGGATAATTGTATAGCCCCTACCGCCCTTGGATAATCTTGTCGTAAAAGGAGACTAATCCGAGTAACCCCGCTTGGTAGTAAAATCCACTCAGGGTCTGACTGGATAGCGACCACCATTCATATTAAATCTGCCGCCAAATACTATCGCTCTGGCGGATGTGTTCCGGCAATACTTTATGAAAAGCCAGTGCTTCCATGCTGGACTGGTAGCAAAATAAAAACATAAAAAAGTAGCTGCTTCTCTTTCTGGGCATACTATAAAAGTCAGGTACAGGGGTTTTATGGGCGGATAGGGTGACCCACAATGCAAGTCTCTCTCCATCAGTATAATACCTCCAAAGTCGAACGTGTCATAAGATGGTTTTACAGCCTCTACTGTTCTGCCTGCCCCATAATGGCAATTTGTATTTTAAACTGACGTAAATAGTCTTTTAATTAATTAAATAAATAAGGGATACAGGCTTTATGTATTTATGTAGTATCTTTATAGACTCTTCTGGTCCGACCTTCGTAAGCCGGGCTACGCCGCCCCAGCTGACAGCGGCGCGGGCGCTTTAATTGACATCAAATAGACAATAGACATCAGTTCCACAATTCAATTAGAGACGTGCCCGTAGGTACCTGTGTTGACGTCATTCGTTACTAGATGATTGATCAAATAACTGCATATTGGTGCACTCACACACAGGTATATCAATATGACTGAACGTAATGCGCGACAATAGTGATATAAGTTAGCAAAGATCCCGGCCTGTCCTACCAATTTGGATATTTCGCTCAAAATCTTGTACTTGATCTCTGGATAACTTTTGAATTATAAATTGTAAAAACGAAATATTTGTAAAAGTTTTAGTTCGTGCCACAAAATAGTCCAGTGTCAATTCTTAACATTAGCGATTGATTTGAATATCGAATCTCAATCTAAAATCCATTTTTCTTTTTTCGTACAAAAACCAAATCTCGATTTTGGTTGCCATGGCAACGCCAATACTTTTAAGTGTTTACAAAGAAGGGTTTGGATAATGATACAATTGGATTAGCTTGTTTCTAAGATAAAATTTATACCAACAACATAAGCAACGTTAATGAAATAATTATAATTATGCTGTTCTAGGTTAATTCATAATTCAATTTTTTAATCAAATAGGTTAAATTAAATGTTAAGCTTAAACAGTACCTCCATACATGCTCAGAATTTTACTTATAAAACTTGAAATATTATTAGTTCTAATTTGCTGAGATTAATCCGTGCTTATAAATTCTCCGACTACTTTTTTTTTAGCTAAGCAATGTTTACAAAATGGCCATGTTTACAAAGTCTAACAACCTTTGCCGAGTAGGGCAGTGCTCATCAGTGATGATTCATCTTCATACTTTTTGTGATTCTTTCTTATAAAACGTACAATACTTTTTTTTGCAATAACAATCGATCTATCTAACTTGATATTTAAAAGAATCATGCTATACCTATGCTTTAAAAAAAATTACTAATAATAGAACTAGATAGCATCAGTTTTGTTCCATTGGGCTGGGAGCAATGGGCGAAAGGCTGACCCCTTGTTACTGCAATAGTCTCTCTCCATCATTATAATACCTCCAAATTTGTCAAACGTGACATCAGATGGTTTTATAACCTGTTCTGTTTTAAATCGATCGACGGACGAATGGAACAGTCGACATCGATCGATGGTTAATCTTAATAACAAATAGGTACTCAACTTAATAATAATAAAATCTTTATTTGCATGAAAATTGGTACATTGGAGGTCTTATTATACTTAAACATTTAAGTTTTACAATATTCTACAAGCAAGTGTCAGTGCGCAAATATTTAATTTAAGATATGTCGAGATACAAGATTACATAAGTAAATTACTAAAGTCAAATGGAAAAAAAAAATTATTTATGTCACAATATATTTATCATTTAAAAATTCATTATTAGAGTAATATAATTTACATAGCAAGAATTCAAATAGACTAGTTTTAAAATTAAATGGTAAACTTTTTATTTTATCTGGTAGTTTATTAAAAATTTTAACTGCCATACACACAATGATTTTTTGAAGTAATGTCAACCTTTGGGCAGGTACATATAATTTTTCTGCATGTCTCTTGCGACTAGAAATCATAGCCCGATTTTTTGGAAACAACTGTGGATGTTTTAAATAACAATAAGTAGGTAAGTAATGCATAATAGATATTACGAAATGTGAAGTATATCAGGTTCTTTCACATTGCCTGCATATTGGTCGCTCTATCTAGACATTTTACGGCTTACAAAGCGCAAACAACCAATTTAGCTGAAGTAACAAGTTGTCTGAGAATGTTACTTTTTTACGATTGGCTCATTTGACAAAAATATCCTTATCCCTTTCCAATGTTATTTAAAATACTACTGAAATAAGCTGAGATATTTAAATTAAATTTCAATAGTTATGCGGGTAATATCGCGTAAAGCTGCTAGTAAATTTATAATCCAGAAAGTACAAGAGTTACTTATAACCATAAATAGGTAATACAAAACAAGAAGTAGGTAATAATAATATGAAAATACTAGCGGCTTTAATTAAAAAATAATTAAAAAGTTTCCAGTTCGATAACGAAAGAACCTTTATTACTAACTAGCTGTTGCGCGCGGTTTTACCCGCGCAATTTCGATTCCCGCGGGAATTTCCGGGATAAAAAGTAGCCTATGTGCTATTCCAGATTACATTCTAGCACTATGCCAAATTTCATTAAAACCCGTTGGGCCGTTTTGCCGTGATTGAGGAACAAACATCCATACATCCAAACATTCACATTTATAATATTATCAAGAGTAAGATGTTTAAGAGCAATTCGTTTTGGTAACTAAATGGAAATTACATAAGTAGGTCACAATAATCGCTTTATCACGAAAAAAGGCAAAGTAAGAAATTTTAGTCCATAGTATAATTACATTTGAAAAGTTACGTACTAAAACAGAAGTAGACGATTTTCTTTTGTTTAACTATAGAAATTAAGTATGCTGCAGCTGAAAACTCACTCTCAACCTGTAGATGTACCAAAGAACATTGAGATCAGGGTAGCCAACTTTTTTTTTTCAGAAATATACTTTATATTCTGGTCTGAAAAAATATCAAACAGTATTTTGGACAAATAAACAGTGTTTAATTTATTTAATGATTTAAACACATATTTTTAGAGCTTATCACACAACTTATTAGTTTAAGGCTAGCAAATAAAGTATTTAGCATTTTATGCTGAAAACAGTATTTTGTATACTTTATTTTTGTTTAACAGTAAAAAGTATAAAGTAGTGAAAAACAGTATAATACTGTTTTTAACAGTATGTTTGGTAGTCAACCCTAATTGAGATGTAAGTAGGTAACAAGTATTTCGCGCTGATGTGCTAAGTAACGGACTGGCCGGTCAGCAGCAATTCAAGTTAGCAGTGAATAATCTCGTAAGATCTCAAACAAGTTTAAATCACAGTTAATCTTAAGAAGTTTGGAAACAATTAAGAATTATAAAAACAAACAGGTTGCATTATACGTGAGGAGCCTCTTAAGCTGATAAAACATTTCAATACCCATTGTATCGGTTGTTCGTTGTAGTAGTGATAGTGTGTCACACGTCTCAAAATGGCTGGTGGTAAAGCGAGTAAAGATTCAGGCAAAGCCAGGGAGGGATAACAGTTTCCCGTGGGAAGAATTCATAGACATTAAAAAAATTGATCTACTAGTCATGGTCGCGTCGGAGCTACAGAGGCCGTTTATTCAGCAGCTATTCTGGAATATCTTGCCACCGAAGAGTTGGAATTGGCGGGTAATGCATCTAAAGATCTCAAGGTGAAGCGTATCACTCCACGGCATTTACAGCTGGCCATCAGAGGAGATGAAGAATTAGACAGCCTTATCGAGCAACTATTTCTGGTGGAGGTGTTATTCCTCACATACACAAATTTCTTATTGGCAAGAAGGGAGGCCCAGGTGCTCCAGTTTAATTTAATGTAAGAATTGCTACATACAAAGGTTTACTTACAAAAAAGTTGATAGTAAAATATAGAAAACGTGGGCGGGATACAAACAGTCGCCGCTGAATTGAAGCTACTGTAACTACTGCTGCGCTGAATATAGCGGACGTCGCTTTAAGAGCACCCCTTCAAAGGCGCCTCCAGTGACCACGTGCGAACAATGTGCGCAGCTACGCTTCAACGACTGCGTGACAGCGCATGCGCGGATCGCTGCGCATCACTGCACTCCTGCGCATACGACGATACGGGACTACGTAGTTGGTTCTGTATGGGTTGTATTCGACTTTAGCCTAATGTCTCTTAACGCAATTTAGAACTAAAACATTATTACGAAAAACATGCCTATAGATAGATACCCATAGATATAACATTGGCTTGTCAAAATTTCTAGAGTAACTAAGACAAATCATGAAACAGAGACATGCTCTCTCTCGCTCTCGCAACAAAAATCCGCTGCGGATCAGGAATTGCGCTGCGCCCCGGGGCGTCTGCGATACTTCATATAAAATGTATGAGAGGGTCGCAGTCGGATTTTTGCGCTGCTATGCGGCCCGACAAAGTGTGCGCGCACCTTAAATCAGCTTTTGTCAGCAACGGTTGAGTTTGAAGTAATTTGACATAAAAATACATAAAGTGAGAGAGTGTTGAGTCGAATTAACCTCAGTGTCCCCTTAAGTTTAGCTTCAATTTCAACGCGTCCAAAACTCAGGCGTGTCTATTCTCCGCAAAAAAGAGCACCTTCACATTAACGCCCACTTTCCAAAATGTATCTGTCCCCATCACTGACCATCTAGGGCTTTTAGGCGTAACTATAACATCCAGTTTAAACTTCGGTCAACAAATTGTGTCCATGGCTCAAGTAGCTTCGAAAAAGTTGGGAATCATCTCGGAGGTACGGCGGTACTTCAGCCCTGCACAGCTTCTTAACTTATATACAGCTCAAGTGCGATCATGCATGGAGTACTGCAGTCATCTTTGGGATGGTTCAGCCAAATATCAACTAGAAGCGCTGGACTCCGTTGACCGAAGAGCCCGTAAATTAATTAACAACGTCGACCTTACGACCAAAAAATTACAGACCCTAGAGCATCGTCGTAAGGTTGCTTGTTTAACCGTGTACTACAGGATACATTTTGGTGAGTGCGCGAGTGCTCTGTTTGAGCAAATTGAACCCTCACCCTTTTACCATCGGACTACTAGACGCAGACAGAACTTCCATCCGTATGTGGTTGATATTCCGAAAAGTCGAACTAAGCGCTTTGACAGTTCCTTTTTGATACGGGTCGCCAAGGTTTGGAATGAACTGCCTGCGTCTATTTTCCCTGACCAGTATAGTCCTAGTACTTTTAAGCGTCGAGTGAATAGGTTTCTCGTGGATGGACGTGTACCACCTTAGTCTTCATGTTCACTTAACATCAGGTGTCATGGAAGACAAACGCCCCATCCATATTTTATAAAAAAAAAAAAAAAAAAATTGTAATTTCGGAAAATATTTACAAATTAAATAAAATATATTATCTGAAATTAAATAGCACATTCACTTTGACACATGAGGACAATCTCATTTATAAAGACTTATTATACAATGGGTACACCCGGAAGTTTTTGCATGTATTGATTAGCATACTACGAAAAAACATAAATATTTATACATCATTTGGAATTTTTTGCAGGACTGTTCATTATTAAATGAAAAGAACCTGATAATGACTTATTATAAAAACTAAATTACTAAACATTTAAAAAACTATACGGATAAATAATACAAAAAGAGCACAAACGGTAAATACAATTCATTAAAGCAGTCACAGGGAACATGTTTGTAACAATGACAATATTATATTATTATTTTTTGCGATATCGGCTGAACGTAGCTTATGTTAAACGGTCGGAAATTGCCATAACGGCCTCCAGGTGTTGCGGTTACAAACTTTGTTATCTATTTGTACAGTAATTAGGTTTATATTTCAATTATTTAGAACCTAATCAAGTTCTTAACATACATAACTTCACGCCCGTATCCCTTATGGGGTAGGCAGAACACCAGAGGTTATAAGACTATCTGATGTCACTTCATACATACATACATAACTTCACGCCCGTATCCCTTATGGGGTTACATACATACATAGCTTCACGCCTGTATCCCTTATGGGGTAGGCAGAACACCAGAGGTTATAAGACTATCTGATGTCACTTCATACATACATACATAACTTCACGCCTGTTTCCCTTATGGGGTTACATACATACATAGCTTCACGCCTGTATCCCTTATGGGGTAGGCAGAACACCAGAGGTTATAAGACTATCTGATGTCACTTCATACATACATACATAACTTCACGCCTGTTTCCCTTATGGGGTTACATACATACATAGCTTCACGCCTGTATCCCTTATGGGGTAGGCAGAACACCAGAGGTTATAAGACTATCTGATGTCACTTCATACATACATACATAACTTCACGCCTGTTTCCCTTATGGGGTTACATACATACATAGCTTCACGCCTGTATCCCTTATGTGGTAGGCAGAACACCAGAGGTTATAAGACTATCTGATGTCACGTTTGACAAAGGAAGTATTATAATGACGGAAAGAGGCTATTGCAGTGACAGGGGGTCAGCCTATCGCCCACAAAAACGCCAATAAAACCTCTGTCCATTAACTGACTTTTACAGTATGCCCGGGATGAGAAGCAGCTGGTATATTCTATGTTTTTCTTTCGCTCCCAGTCCAGCATGGAAGATAGTCCAGCATGGACTTAAATGAAACTGAATTTTGTGTACAGCAGTGCTAGCACGGATCTTTTGTCGATCGTAAGTTTACGAATGCTCGTATAGTATGGATTCGGTTGCAAGTTTTTAGTAACAATGTAATTTTTTATTTTACAGTTATTTAAGAGTAGAACCTGTTAACAAACATTCAAAATTAACAAGAAACACAATTATTTAAGCTGACCGTGCGGCAATGGATAGATTTCAATTATTGCTTGCAAAACCGTCTCCATACTATACGAGCATTCGTAAACTTACGATCGACAAAAGATCCGTGCTAGCACTGCAGCTTCGTAAAAAATTCTCGTTACAAATACCACAGTGTCTGAAGACATAGGTATGGTTACCCGTTTAGGGTCACAAAAGGCGTCTACTCTGACTTAAACCCGCCGCACCTGGTGGTAAGCTTGCTTCAGTGTTCGACTGACTAGCGACCACCCTTCATATAAAATTTGCCGCCAAATATCAACGCTCCGGCGGCAATTTGTTCCGGCAATATTTACTGAAGAGGCAGTCCCTTCCTTAGGGCGTTTGTCCACCGCCGCCGTCACCGTCACGTCACCGAGAACGAGATGACGGCGCCGAAGTAGCGGTACATACATTTACATTACATTACTTAGCCGCGTGTCCACCGCACATCCGTCACCCGAGCGCCGTCATCCCGGCCGCCGGGATTGCGAGTAGATCGGCGTGACCGCTAGATCGTCGCCCGAGATTTTGACGGGCCGATGTGCCGGCAATACAAAACACGTATGAACTTGTCCACCACTGCCGTCGCCGTCGCATCTTACACGAGCTCAGTTATTATTTTGTTTGTAATCAATTATCATTGATTAGTATTAACATTGTAATAAAAATGGCGAAAAAATTTAAATACGATATTTATTAATTAATAGAAATTATAGAAAGTAGAGAATGTTAAAATTAAAATGTTAAACTTGGCGTGGTGTATATAAAACGCCCCTGCTGTGATGTATCGTTCACGTATTAGCGGATGAACCCAAAATTCTTTGCATCGCCTGCGCCTTCGAAGGTACAAAAGCAGTAGAAGAAGTTGTCGCCGGTTTAACCTAGCCATCACTTTATTTCTTCGAAAACGCGACTACCACGCATGACAGCTGGAACAAACTAAACCAGCGAAATCGGTCGCGATGGACAAACGATCGCCGTTACGTCATATTAAACTCGGCCCGAAATAATCTCGTTCTCGGTGACGGTCCGGTGACGGCGGCGGTGGACAAACGCCCTTAGGCTGCAAACTTGACGGCAGTGACGCTGGCAGAAACTGCGACAAATGGCTCTCACGCCGTCACGAACGGCCCAGATTCCCCTCGTCGCTGCCCGCGCCGCTGTCGCTGTCGTCCAGTTTGCTTCCTTAGTCCATATGTTGTCAACTTCGACCGCATCTTCACTGACCAGTAGGTGAGATAAGATTAAGCTCTGGCTTAGTCCCTAATAATAACAACCCAGTAATGACGTGTGGCACTCGAACGCAATGATACCTCGGAATTTCCCTACGGGATCGAATCAAAAATAAAGAGATAGAGAAAATCGAAGTAGTCAGAAGGATCGCAATAATGAACTGTCAATGGGCAGGGCACTGTTATTGTAGAACGGATGGCCTTTGGGAGAGTAACGTTCTCGTGACCAGGAACTGGGAGACGGAAAGTAGGCAGGCAAGGTTGACTTACTATCTTGTCAAGGATGTGGGTAACCTCTAGATGTGGGTAATGCAGAACTGAGTGATGTGAAAATCTTTGGAAGAGGTCTTTGTCCAGCACTGGAGCATGGTAATATTATCTATACTGTATTTCTTTATACAAACGGATCGACGCCGGATCGACGCGGCACGATCTTGGCTTGCGCTTGGCTGAATGCCGGAACTATTTTTGATAGAACTTCATATTAGAATGAGGATTGTTATGATTTACAATTTAATAATAAAGCATTTCTTACTTCTCAGTCAAGGCGCAAGATTTTTCGGTTGCTAATTTATAAGACTGATTTGTTATTCAAACATAAACATGGTTTTTTGACACAAAACGCATTTTTATTGAACACTTCCTATTCAATTTACAGAGGATTTTATTTGTTTATACATATAAAGAGTATTTTTTTCACAATTCACAAAACTAAATGGAAATAAACAGAAAGTAGGCAAATGTAATTAAAATGCTGGAGGCGGGCAGCCCTATCGCATGAGCTGCAATATTGTATAGATAAATATAACCCTGACTGTAGGTATCGCTGCTAATGACGATGATCATCGTCGCGTTAAGATTACTGATATTATGGGTATTAAATATCAGTAATATCACGATTTAAGCCCACGCTGCTCCTACCTCTTAAGGCCGCAGCCCTATTTAATTATTCGCAAAGTGACATCCACAAATTCATCGATGGTATTCATAATTCCTACATGAATGACCGTCGTTGACATAATTAGCGGCGCCGGCGCAGCGAGCGTTTGTTTGACACTCTGACAGGCCGTGAGGTCGCCATGTTGCCTTCACACGCGTGATTTAGTTTACCTAACGTATTTGATGAGCTAGAAGGTTATTGCCAAGTTGACGTCGAAACAGGTGAACCATCAATAAAGACGTCTTTCGTTTTGTTAATTGTAATTTGTAGTTAACCGTGCCTTAGATGGTATTCGTCATACTTATTATCTAATTTTACACAGGTTGGTTATTTGTTACTTGAAGCTGAATGTAGAAACAATTCTGCGTAAAAACTATTGTTTTGGTTACCTTTGAAATTATGTATTTATTTAACATACGCAAGAAGGTTTTACCCGTACCGTGAAGTTTAGTCATTAATCGTTTCATACATGATCGCCGGTTACGGGTACTTTTAACTAGGCCCCTTTTTAAATATGTCGCCAATCTGGTTGGCATATGTTCGCCTAGGGCGGCCCCTTCCGACATGACCATCCATCCAATTGTGCTCTGTACACCTCTTTCCTAAATCTACTTATACTCATCCTCTCTAAATGTCCAAACCACCTAAGCATACCCTTTTCAATCTTACTTACTAGGCAAATACGTCTTCTTTTAATCCGCATCTCTTCCTTATTTCACTGTTGCTTTATCACTAAATTTCACACCACACATGCTCCTCAAAGCTTTCATCTCCACAGCAATAACCCAGCTTTCATGTCTCTTCTGCCACACCCAAGACTCACTACCATATATAAGTGTTGGCGCCAAAACTCTCTCATGTACGGCAAAACGTGCCTTATTATAATTTACACTAATAAAATGAAAAACCACAAAATGGCTATTACTGCACGTTCTAGATTATCGCGACGACGAATCTAAGTTTATATTTGATGTGGCCAAGCTATTCGTCGTAGATTGAACACGAACGAACAACGGGAACGCAAACATTCGCCACATAATGGAGCCATAGCATAATAGGCTAAGCTAAGGGCTTAGGAAAGAATAGGCTCTTCATAAAATATAGCCGAAACACATCACCGCAGGAGTGGTATTATTGGGCGGCAGAATATAATAAATATGAATATTGTCACCGTACATGAACAGTACATAAACTTCGATAAAATGTGCGTCGAATAAAGTTTGATACGGTACAAGTATAATACGAGTATATCACCATTTGAAGCTATGGATATTAGGCCGCACGCATGAAATCGAAAGACACACAATAGACTATGTGTCGGTATTTGCATTATTTTGAAAGTCATGTACACTGTTAGGTAATGAAACACTATTGGAATTACCGTGTATTCCTACTTCCTACATACTCCGCTGTTATTACACTATTATAATTAATCCAAAAGTTTGGTCTATGTAGGTATGCTTAATAAATCACTATAAAGATATAACTGAATGGATAGTGTCGAATAGTGTCCATGTGTAATACATACATGAATTGAGCTCGTACACTTACCTACCATAAATATAACTGGATACAAGCATAACAAAAACATATTATAAGTAGGTAAACAGCAATGAAGTCGTCTTTCACAAAATATGGCTGTAGTAATGTTTTTCATTCATGTATAAAAACTGGTCAAACGTAAATCAAAGTCAGCAGCAATTAAAAAGATTATCTTTTCAATCTGTGTCAAAAATTGCTAATTTATTTTCTGGTATCCTAATTAGCAGCATCGATCTAGCATTGCAACTTTCTCGGCTAATCAGTGATCAGCAGCGGCGACTGATCAGCTGACGGCTAGTTAGATAGTCGTTGGTATTCGCGCGGTGTCGCGGCCCCAACCTGTGAAGCTAGGTGAGAAAGTGCCGTATAAATCGACACTTATATTCAACAAGTGTTAGATAGAGTCTTTTTTATGACATAACATTCAAGAGATTATTTTGTTGAACAAACTTTAGGTATGGCTAACATAATCGACAGAGGCCTTTTCGATAAAACCTTTCGCCAAAAATTTTAACTTCAAAATAATTAACTTACTTAAAAAAAGTAAACTTATTTTTTTACTTATTTTGGAGTAACAGTGTTTACATATTTGAAATGTGCTAACGAAGTTCTGTTATTTGTCGAAGTTATGTTAGTTCCACACGAAACCGTCAAGAAAAATTTTTTTAGTGCGTAAAGCAGTAAATACTATTATTATCTCACTTTTTTAAGGGGCTAGGGCGTACCTGAGCGACATCAATTCCACGCAATTTCGCGCGACCGAGAAATTTATGTCGTTTGGTGGTAACTTGGTTTGGCATCTTTGTTTTCTTTCAGATTTCATTGTATTGGTACTTTATACTTACTGAAATTAATAAGTTATAAAAATCATTATTCATAATAACTTACAGAGTCACGAATTCATAATACGTAACTTTGCCGGTGCATCAAACACGCGTGGTATCGCCTTGAAATCCAAAAGCGCACTGGCCTATGGCACTGGCAATGATAGTACTAAATAATAGTGATGCGCGTGACTATATACATTTTTCTATGGATAATTTACGTAAAACTTATCTAGATTTTAGGGCTTTAAAAAAAGAAGACTTTGTTTGTAAAGGTACAAAAAATATAGGGACAGTCTGCAACAGAATTGTGTATACCACACAGTCTCCCGCACCCATACAATATGCAAGCTTATTGTATGTGTGCGGGATACCGGGTGGTATACATAATTCGGTTGCAGACTGTACATGTCTATATTTATTGGTTTCTTAAGTGTTCAAAAAGTATTTTCAA
The DNA here is from genome assembly GCA_944452665.1 of Stenoptilia bipunctidactyla. Lineage (NCBI taxonomy): Eukaryota > Metazoa > Arthropoda > Insecta > Lepidoptera > Pterophoridae > Stenoptilia > Stenoptilia bipunctidactyla. The sequence goes on from OX101730.1 coordinate 5,329,125, forward strand.
TTCGAATTGATTTACTGGGTTAAAATCTGAAAAATACGAAGTCATGTTCTTAAATTTTTTTCTCAATTTTGAGCGTTTATTGACGTTTATTTTACAATAACTATAAGGTTTTAAGAGTTAAAATAAGCACTACGTAATTTTAAATGTAATTTTTCCTCTGTAACCATGTTGGTGTACAATAAAGTGTTTATTATTACGTTAATTTTTGGTCTTTCATTTTAATATATGCAAATTATCATCATTCTCAATATTATCTAAATAGGTAAAATATGAAAAATCGTAACACTCTTTTCGGTGTTTTGCACGATCTCCCTCTTTAAGAGTTATAATGTTTACATATTTGAGCTGAGCTCCTTTATTTAAGACCCCACACGAAACCACATTTTTTTTGTAATTTAGGTACTTTAAGAGGGCGCTGTGGTCAATTTAACTTTATCTTATGTAGCCTATAACCAGCGAATAAGGCGACACCTGATTTGTCCAATTATGATTACTAGTTTAGAAGTTCTGAGGAAACAGATGAACATCCATACCCACATACATACATACATACATACAGGTGAAAATAATAACCCTCCTTTTTGCTTTGCTGTAGCCATAGTAGCCATCATTCAAAAAAGGGTTTCCCGGGATACCCATTTTCTGAGTTTTTTATAGAAACATCAAAATAAAATGCGTGGCTAATAAATGTTTGAGCCAATATTTGTCATGGATATAGGTAATTTAATTTTCCATATTTATACGATATTCTTAGTTGAGGTAAGTCACTTGTAGTTTGTATTTAGTTTGAGGATAACTGAGACGCTGTGTGAAATGGCCTTAATCTAATATATAAAATTCTCGTGTCATAGTTTTCGTTGCCATACTCCTCCGAAACGGCTTGACAGATTTTGATGAAATTTTTTGTGCTCATCTATGAGAATCGGCCAACATCAGTTTTTTTTAATTTATTTATATGGCAAAACAAGGTTTGCCGGGTCAGCTAGTAATTTATAATAATATGTGTTATAAGTGGTGATTATGTTTTTTGAGTTCCAATCGTTTCTACGGTCCAGCCTTATTAGGAACACACTATTCTTGCAGCTATATTTCGAGTATTTGAGCCTCTCAGTTTTCACTGACATTCATTGAATGGCCACCAATCCCCCGATTTTTGTCTCAAAAGCCGCAAGACTTTTAAACCATGAATATAAATAGTAAAATAATAAAATCCCCAGACAATCACACCAACTACATGGCCCCAAACTAAGCAGAGCTTGTGATATGGGATAGGAGGAATGTTGCGAACTAGGGAGGAATACGGACCTAGAATATAAATACAAATACAGATTATTTGGCCCCAGGATGTTCCACCACAAGAGCACGATCTTAGTCTGTAAATATCTTAACACACTTCGCTGCCGGGTTTTCCAGTGGAGACGGACCTACTACGTCCCAGTATGAAGGGATTACTGGGTTCAGGGAGTGAAACGTCACGGGACATGTGATTGCGGTGAACCTCCTGTGTAGACCAAAACTTTATCGAATGAAGAGCTAAATAAACGTAATTCAGAGCCACTCGAAAAGAAGGAAAGTTTTACTTACCTATATTACTTTAAATTCATTGCGCCTCTCAAGACAAGAAATGGCTTATTCGATTAATCCCCAAAAATAGTTCCACTTCAAACCCAAGACTTTAGCAAGGATTATAAATCGTAATATTTATTTTCAATTAAGGCAAAAGAGTGAGAAATAGAGTCACCACAATATTTAAAGCGATACAACTGTATTGTACTGTACCTACTTATTTTTCATCTGATAATGTGATTTTATAATCTAGAAAGTTGTTTGCTCAAGCATTCTAATCCGAGGCTGACATTTTTTTTAGGACAAATTGTACTGTATATATTTAAATCTGAAGATGTGATTTATAGTAATTTATTATTAGTTCTCTGTGAAACAATTCAAATCTGAAGCTGTGATTTCGTCCACTTCATTTCTGTAGAATAGTAAAGTTCTAAATTTATTGTACTTCCGTGGCGGGTCGTTCATTGATACAACAAACAAAACAGAATTTGTTTTGGCGTTGAAATGGATTTGAAGTATATAAGATTATTTAGTTTTAATAGCTATAATTTTTTTGGGGTTGAAGTGGAATGAATATATAGACTGCAAACTTTTACGCAAGACTGCTAAGCGCAATGTGCCAAAAAAACTGAACTTCCTCTTACGAATCTTTTTTAAGATTGTTTTAAAAATTGTTGTTTCCCGAGTTGGCGCGCTCAGACATAACACACACTCTGAACGACGTTTGATTACCATTGTGATTGAAACAAGGAATGTAAGAACATGACACTACTCGAAGCTTATCGTCGCGTCGTGGAATCGGCAAAAACGCTTAATGCATGTTTAACTTATTATATAAAAAGAAACACCAAAGAAATTGACAGTTATTTCAAAATACAAATGTAATCACAAATATTTGGTCCAGTTTACCTACGAATTTTTTATATACAGCCTTAGGATGTAGTAAGATTACAGTAAACAACGAATGGCTTCCTAATCAAATTTCAACTGTACTGCGACCTCTTATCGGGAATTGCTGCGTGTTACAGCTTACCAACAAAGCCCTCAAGTCTTCTAAGAGAGCAGTGTTAGGGTCGTAGGGTGTCCAATTCTAATTATTTTATTTTGTATTGATATGGATAAATAATGTCTAGAAATAAATGCTTATTACTATTGGGCATACTAAAAGCTATACGCCTTCTTGGGGGGAATAACCTGACAGTCTGACCAGTCGGTCGGGGGTCAGGGCAAGAGAGAAAGAAACCGGCAAACGATTCGGGCAGTTTCAAGCAATACCACTTTTTGGATGCGTGCTGGAAGCGGACCACTGCCAAGTCCCAGCGTTTCAAGGTTTCTGACCAGTGTGGCTGGGGTCAACCGTTTGCGGATATTACAACTAGGATGATTTCGGTGGACATAACTTCCCACATTTCACTCACCTCGTGTGCAAGGTCCTTAGATGATTTAGTAAGTCCATGTACTTGTGATACTTGTCGGTCTCGGACTTCACGAGGTTCTCGTCATGTGGGATAGTTATGTCAAACAAAAACACTTTGGACGACGATCGGTCCATTAAGTCTGCGAACTGGACGACAGCGACAGCGACGGCGGCGCGGGCAGCGTTTTCCGCGACACAATAGAAAGTATTGAGTTTGTATGAAACCGCTACAAATCGCTAGAGCGCCCTCTGGCGTCGAGCACGGCCCAGATTCCCCGCGTCGCTGCCCGCACCACTGTCGCTGCCGTCCAGTTTGCAGCCTAACACGATATCAGATTTATTCGCTACAATAGTCCTGTCCGTGATAATGGGCCGATCTCAGTAGAGCTTGGCGCTGCCGTTTTCGAGAACGGGCTCCGGCGTGTACTGGTTATAACGCAGTTTCTGATTGATGAGACCGTATTTTAGAGCGAGCTCTTGGTTGCAAAGCTTGGTTATGTCTATGCAACCAGAAATAACATGTCTGAGGGACTGGCCTGGTAGGCTGCACGCCCAACTTACGTCCACTGTGCCGTCCGTCATTATGTACTTCTGGTGGTTGTTCGCCCTGAAAACCTGGTCCTGTATCGCAAACCCTTTGGTTTGCCCGAAGCGCCGCCAATGCACGGAGGCTTAACGGTCCACTTGTGGCTCGTGTAGAGCCTTGTGAAACCTTCCTTGCAGCTCTTTCTCTTTCCATACGGTATCACGATCAGATATGCTTAGTACCGCCGGTGTCTGCCATGTCTCGAGGCCCAGATTGAGAGGGGTGAATCCTTTATAACACGCTACGACCTCTTTATGCATACCCGCGTCCGCCTTCGCCATAAAATAGGCTCGGAGGTTCCATATCTCTCTAAGTAGGCCTCTTCCTCCACACTTCCGGGAGATATACAGACTCATTACCGACGATCGAGGGTGATACATTCCATGGAGGGTCATAGTAGTGCGGACTTATCGTATAAGTTTGCTAGATATGACCGCACAGCTTAAATTCCACAAGCAGAACTGATATCGTCGTTACATCAGTACAGCGGAACCAAAACGGGATTAAATGATTCCGAGGCGGTTCTTTTCATTCCATGCTTATTAGATAAAACTATTGTTTAGTTGAAGTTTTTTGAAAAATGGATTTTGTTTTTTTTGACATTGTAGTATTCGGTTACAGCTTTTCAGGTGATTCTTATTCAAGGGATTCTTACTTAATATGTTCAATTCTTATATTATTATTGAACTTATAATTCATGTTCAGTATCTAGGATGCCTATGTGTGTAATTAATTTTCGAAATTAATTGTAAGCCTTTGTTACTGAACAATCAATCATTTTATGTTTTGTAATTTACACAGATTTTTACCATAAATAGAATAGATATAAAACTAGTGTCAACCTTCACAATTTCAGTAGGCATTGCGGCATATATTTGATTCTGTATGTATTACTATACTATATTCGATACTTCACGGTATAAGCAATATGGTATTGGTACATTTGTCGTTCGAGCAGACAATACCTTGCGTGGTGAAATATTATGTATTAGTACTCTTCGATTACCTACTCAATTAGATAAACAGAATTTTATTTATAATCAAATTTTAAGTATTTTTTATCCTTCTTTAAGAATGATTTGCTTTGTAATGCAGAAGCGTCTTATGCACTTCATGCACTCAACCGGTCGCTCTTTCTAGTGTGGTTTTTAAAATAAACTCTTTGCTGACGTATCTTTCTTTAATTTAATTGATTTATAACAGGTTCACGTTATATAATTTTATTTGTCTATAGAGCTCAATAAACATATATACATAACTTCACGCCTGTATCCCTTATGGAGTAGGTAGAGTTTATAAAACCATCGTATGTTACGTTTGACAAAAGGCATTATAGTGATGGAGAGAGACAGGGGGTCAGCCTATCACCCACAAAAAAAAATCTCCTATAAAACCTCCGTCCCCTTAACGGCCTTTTAAAGTATGCCCGGGAAGAGAAGCAGCTTGCACTTTCTATGTTTTTTCTTTGCTCCCAGTCCAGCATGAAATTTTTTTTGTATTTTAGAGTATATGTACCTATCATATCAAAATGGAAGATTTTTTTTATATTTACCTGCTCTAAAAAACTTTTGATAAGTTTCCTATTTATTAGTTACCACCAATATCACAAATAGGTACTCGTAAACATAGTACCTTCACATTTATCTGGCTCTACTCTTTATTACGAACAGAAACTTTTCAATAATTCAATAAAAATTCAGACATTTGGTATCGCATGGCCATGCTCATATAAATATTTAATAATAGTGGATTATCTAATCAGGGTGCGCGCGCGCCGCGTGTCGGTGACAATTTGCGGTCTGTACCAGTTCTGATGCGGCTCGAGCGATGCGGTAGTGGGCGACTGCAGGAAACGCAGTAAATCAATCGCTCAGCTCCTAACTGATGGTAATCGGAGTTTTGTGGTTCCGAACCCTGATACGTGAATACATTCTGGTATTTTCAATGATGATTTTCCAGCCATTTTAATGCAGTTTCGTTTGAGAATTTGCATTTTTTACCTATAATACTTTTAACTAATGGCGTTGCTATATTGATTAAGCAAAACATACTTACAGCAAAAAGTGTCAGTTGTTGTCAACCTGTTCTGATACTGACTTAATGTGATGAATAGGCGTCAAAATGATAAATTGCACTGCAAATTATTTAGACATAACCTGAGAATTCTGAATGGAAATCTTCCGGTCAAAGTTTCCTTTATTGGCAGGCGTCTGCTTCTTTTGTTTACGTCCATTATATGTTATTTAAATACTTTTAATACTTTATTTGGTGTTTGGTTAATCAAGGGAACGACCACGCAGGAACGGTAGACTTTTTCGGCAACGCATCATTAATGCGACCTCAGTATTCAGTGGTGTCCATGGGCCCGGAGGCGACTACCACAGGAGGCAATAGCGAATTCATAAAAAAGAAACTAATGTGACGTGTACTTACCCACTTGTATAGGTACTTATACTATATTGTTACCATTATTACAGTCCGTAAAGGATCATATATACATAAATTCAACCTATAACATCTTTCTTTTTATTCCTCCGTCCCGACCTTCACGGCGGACGTATGAGCCGCAGCCGAGAGGAGATGATGACAGCTGCGCGACGAGATAGTGTGAGTGAGTGAGTGAATTAAGTGCCGGCTATCTATAAGTGTTTAGTTATATATTAAATGCGTACGTATGAAAAGTCTGAATCGTAAATATTCTCGTTTGTTATTTTAAATGTCAAATATTGTACTTTTGCACAAAAAAATTAAAGACATTAAGATGTTATAAAGACTTAACAAATTTAAGTAAAATTAGAAGGACAAAACAATCATTGAGGAAAATTATTTAGAATCATATCGTTTATATAATCAATATTATTATGTCTATGTCTTTCTTTGATACTTATGTTAGTATCAAAGAAAGACAAATAAAACAAGAACAAATAATTGTAACTTTGTGATGAGATAGAAAGTTATTATAAAAAAACATTAAAGATTTGGTTTGCGTCCCAGAACTCCCAGAATATACATACTGCAACGATGGCTAAAGACGTTCAAACTGCAAGTTCCCTACTTTCTGTAATGACAGGAGAGGGAGGAATAAGTTACGAAAAACCTAATTGACGCGATAGATTTTTATACACAGACCTTTAAAGATGAACAGCAAAACATATTTAATTAATTGGTATTAATGACGCGCTTAACAGAAAGTGGTAAACTACGTTTATCATCTAGCTATTCGTCTGTTAAGGCTCTCTTAGATGATATGAAAATACATCTTTTGGCTAAACAATCTTTTACAGCTCTTCACCTAAAATCATAAACAGTTACTAAAAATCAGACAAGGACCACAATCTGTTTAGGATTATGGTAAGAAAATTGAGGATTTACCTATTTGTTAAATTGACGAATACGCAGGCTGACGGGTGAGTAAGTTCATATAATTTGTTCAAATTTTTCATTAAAGCCCTTAAATGAAAAATTTGCAATACAACAATTTATTGAAGCCTTGCATAATAGTCGTTTAAGTACCATTTTAGCAGCCCGAGATTATACGGAACAAAAAAATTTAATAGGTTGAATATATGATCCTTTACTGACTGTAATAATGGTTACAATATAGTATAAGCACACATAGTATACAAATAGGTAGGTACACGTCACACTAAAGACAGGCTCAATGCTAAAATTATGTTAAAAGTTTGAAAGTGTGTTTCAAGCGGATGCCGTGGAAGTGCGTTCGGCTACCAGATCCTTGTTTTTCAAATAACTATTGAATTCAATAACCGAGCGTTCTATATTTTAACAATATTGAATACTACCAGTTGGTCACACAAAGAACAGAGTTTAACTCCGCAGCGATACCTACGTCAGTGATGGTATTTAGTGTTGTTGCTTTTCAACCGACTTCCAAAGAAGGAGGAGGTCTCCATTCGTCTGTATGTTTTTTTTTCTTTTTTTTTGTGTCTTTGTTACACGATATTTCGGACAATTATGGATTTGAAAATTCTCTTTTCATATGATAGAGGATACTTCATAGTTGGTCCCATATATTTATAAATTTCATCGAAATTGGTTGAGAACTTCAATGAAAAATTTTAAAATTTTGAAAAAATATGTATGAGTTCGGAGTATGTTCACGTGGATGACATCATAACTCAGCCAAAGTTTTGACGTGAAGTCGGTTTCTTTAATGCTCTGCATTCGTTGATTATTAAATTTATCTATTTGTCCAACCATTCGTAGACAATTTATTATGACTGCGTTGGGCGGGGATCGAAGCAGCGGCGTCGGTAGTAGACAAAATAATTTGCAGGCTAAATAAACGGCGCGCAAACGTCAAAACAAAAAAACAAAATAATAGGCCGCATTATAAAAACAATGATAGTGTCATACATAAATGACGAACTACTCTCGACTCTCGGAAAATGTGACTAAGAAAAAGTGCATCTATACCTATTATTAAGTGTCTTCGGAATAACAATATAATCTAAATTAAAAATATCGCGATTATTTTCAATATGATTTATAGAATTTACGGGATTCTTACCACGATTTCTGATTTTTATTACTCGCGTCCGATATTTCGGGGCTCTCATAAGATTGATCGCGGCTCAATCGTGGTCAGAATCCCGTAAATTCTTTCAATCAATATTCAATCTACCTAATACTACTTATTTATTGCAATGAACATTTTATTGTAAAATTTTTTGATCACGTTTTATAGATAAGTATTTAAATATAACTGTGATAGTTATGAACAAACTAATTATGTTTTTTTTTTATATATTAAGGATAGGACGTTTGTCATCCATGCCACCTGATGGAAAGTGCGCATGAAGACTATGGTGTTACACGTCCATCCACGAGAAACCTATACACTCGACACTTATAACTTCCAGGACTGTAGTGGTCAGGAAAAACAGACGCATGCATAAGTTTACAGTAACTTATCTTAATAAACTTATAAAACTCTTCCGTAGAGAACTGAAATTTGGAACATAAAATCCTTAGAGGTTGTGGGGGAGCACTAAGGAAGGAATTCCCGAAATTCTGCAGGAGCGGTAATTATTGAACTTTTTAGTTTGTATGAAAAATCTTATTTCTTGAGTGCACGGATATGATACTTGGCGTAAAGGTTCTTCAAAAAGTGACTGGTTGTGTTATGGAAGGAATTCCGGAAATTTCCACGTGAACGGGAAAATATATGATGTTTTAGTTTGTATGAAAAAAACTTATGCCTTGGGTGCATGGATGTGATTCTTGATATAAAAGTTCTTAAATAAGTGTATGTTTGTATTATGGAAGGAATTCCCGAAATACCTAGGGGAACGGGAAATATAGAACTTTTTAGTTTATGCGTGTATGAAGTCGCGGGAATGCGCTCGTTTATAATTATATAGGTAAAAGAAATTCCTATAATATATATAGCTATAACTTGGTTCTATCTCTACATCTACAAATGCAGCGTCTCCTTATATGTTCCGGCTAGTTTTTGGAATGACTGAACAGATTTTACACTAGTTTTCACCAGTCCAAGAGCAACTGCAATGGAGCCTATAACATATTTAATAAAATAATTGGTAATAATAGTAAGTGACATTTTATAATGTGCAGATGTGTATCATCAGCAAAATACCGAAGATAAAATGCCTTTTATAAAAATTATGTTCAACCATAAGTCTTTATTATTTTAATTAGTACCTATTTAAGTTTAGAGTTGGTAAATAAGTAACACAATTTGTGCGCGACATTGACATCTGACTTCTGTTCAAAATAAAGTCATATATAAATAATCTCTGAAACACATTCAACACATTATTGAAAATGCATTTGAAAAATATATTAAGCCTTTAGTTTGTCACCGAGACAAAAACAGTTGATATACACAGGCCTATGCTGTCCACTTTCAAGAAACAAATAAGGGAAAGGATATTTTTTCCCTTTTTGAGTATGTTAGGGATTGTCTCCGACTATGACATCGACTTCAGAAGATTAGCTTTGTCCAGCGCTGAAGAGAATTTGAGGAAAATTAGGGAAAATTTGCAAGCGCTGTAAATGTTTGTCTTCTCCCCGGGGATAGTTTATTTTCGACCCGTGCTATCCTATTGTTCCTTTTTTGTAATCTAACACAGATTCAAAACGTTAGAAATGTTCTTTAAAACTTACCTATTGTTAACTTGACGTTAACCTGCCGATTTGTTATCATAAGAATGCATAATGATTAACTTGTAAGATATGTATTTTAAAATATTATTTAACTTTATTTTATGACGATACTAGGTTTGCTATTATATTCATTAGTTAGTTAAATAAATCGCATTTTACGTTGATTAGTCATCGCCGCCAGTAGAACTAGTAGGTAAAGTTCAAACTCCTAAACGATTTGCGAAGTACGTTTAATAGATTAACTCGTTTGTATTTGCAGTACCTATGTGTTTGTCATTTTACTTTCTTTCGCCAATGGAAGATTGGAAGATTTTCCAATGGCAAGATAGCCAATGGAAAACAAAGTATACCACTTGATAAAACAGACATTTATGAAGATGTAAAATAATACAAGCAAGCAAATTTATGATAAAAATATATACATTTTTTTAATTTTCTCTATCATTTTGATATAAAATTTAATGATGAAGTTTGATAATTTCGCGACAGGGCAGGCAGAACCGCGGTATTATCAGACGAGGCGGGCGCTTAAAATTGTAAAATATGAAATTATATCTCATTGATATTACCTTTATTAAACCCCGACAAAAAATGTTAGTATGCGACTGTTCGTGGCATTGTAGATTCTAGACAAATGCAAACAAATTCATTTAAAAGATCTTTTCCGAAATTTATCTCTGTTTAGATTTAAATGATGCTTATTATTGCATGTGAGGCTGGAATAATTTTTTCGCTATTTAGTGATTATGCCTACGTTGTATGTATTACTATCGTTGTTATTAATAATACAACATATCTAATATATAAAAATACTTACCGATTTCCACGATATTAATTTTGGCACGGTTTTATTTTATCCGACCAGTAAGACAATACCGCGTTTTCCTCATTTTTTGTAATTTTACAATAAGTACCTACTTTTTGTTTAAATTTTGGGCTCTTTGCCATACGGTATGATTAAACTAACTTAATTTCCTACTAATTACTGCATTTTGTTTCCCAAAAAATTTAAAATCTTTAAAATAATAGATCTAAGTCCTTAGGGGCTCGGTAGCATCCAACTCGGGGAGAAAACCAATATTTCAAGACAAAAGACTATTTGGACGGTTTTATTACTATAAGCGATATCTTCCATTCAACTTGCTTTTATACACATATGACTATTAACTTAGATATACTTCACTAACGTGCAAAGTATACCTTATTTACCGAGGTAAGTAGTAACTTGCGCTCCTGTACGCAAAGTGTCATGTGCATTTTGTACTGGTGCGTTAATTTTGTTTAGTGTTCAATTATTTTTATATATTCGAGTGTTTAAAAAGTCCCCCCCCCCTCCCACCCCAGCGGCATCAGGAAGCGTTGCAGAAGCTGCCTTGACCGCGCGCAGCAAAAACCCAATTAGCAATCGACCACTCTAGGAAACTCAATTATTCACTAGAAACAAAAACTTACGGTTTTTGTACTGGGAAATATGAAAACTGGATTAATCTGACGGATCGAAATTAAAAACATAAGGTTCAAGTGCCAAGCCAAAGATTAATAATTTGATTAGATTTTTTAATGTTTACCCATTCCGTTGAAACTTAGCTACTTATTCGCTAACATATTAAGCAAACCATGGTCACTCTAAATTACCATTAAAATAAGGACAACTAGGCGCTTCTACAAAGCATCTTGTAGTACTACGTCGTAGTATTATCAAAGAAATGCCGCGTCGCAGTAGCTTTGTTCATCAACAGCGACTATTTTCATAAATGTTTGTGGTGCCATATCTTTATTTTTTGTACTGAGCTATGCTAAAATAAATATGCAGGTACGTTTATATCGTATCAAAGAAACTAACATTTAAATTTGGCTGGTAACTACAAATACCCTGTATAAAGATCTGGAAATCCCTAGTGCAGTAGATTATCATAATTATTTTAAACACACTACGTCCATAGCTGGACAAAGACCAGAGCGGGTAATCGTCCACTTTACTGATCAGATTGGTGGCTATAGTGGGTTTAGTTGAGGCACGCTGGTCATCCTTTAATATGTCTTAACTTAATGGACTCCTGCACCACCAGAATGAAGCATCAGATATTTATATATTTTTTATTGCAATTAGGATCTAAGGGAAATATTGTAAGTACTTATAACTTGTTCCAAATTCAACATGGGTGATGTTAAAATAAAACACTTTTGAACCGGATTTATCGTGTATAATTTATATTTTACATTTCAAATCGACGTTTCGTTTTTTTTGCAGACCCCGTAGTCACGAGCGAATGAGATGCCAGGTTAGATTGATAGTTGGAAAAAGCACTCTGTACTCACTCTCTACTCGAGCACTCTGTACTCGATTCTGCGTTGCAAGCACAGAACTTTATCGCCTCGTCTGTATACTACTGTTCGTATAATATGGAGTTGGTTGCAGTATGAACTTTTTAGTAACATTGTATTTTTTTATTTAGGGTGGCCGGCTCCATACTTATTTATTTATTCAATATGGCAAATACACACACTATGCGAACGTTCGTATCAATACGAGTCGATATAGTTCTGTGCTCGCACTGCTGATCATAATTATGTAATAAAAGTAGGTACTCAATTTTTCAATACAATTCCCTATAAATAAATACAACTATGTTACTATTTACTTTATATACAACTGAGTCTATCGCGGTACGTGACCTGGCACGCGGATCGCTGCCAACGCTAGCGTAACCATGTGTTGCCTAATCAATTCTTTAACTTTTTTTTTGCTTGGTGGTAGGATCCCTTCTTTTTTTTTTTTTTTTATATGTGACTAAACCCGCGTTTGACCTCAATCTCACCTGATGGTAAGTGACGATGAGGTCGAAGATGAAAGCACACGGGCTTAGGAAGGAACTGGCTCTCTATAATGGGTCCGCCTGGCTAGCGACCACCCTTTATATAAAGTCTGCCGCCAAATGTTACCGCTCCGGCGGTAATGTGTTCCGGCAATATTGTATAAAGAGCCAGTTCCTTCCTAAACCCGTGTGCTTTCATCTTCGACCTCATCGTCACTTACCATCAGGTGAGATTGAGGTCAAACGCGGGTTTGGTCACTTATAAAAAAAAAAAAAAAACTTTCCGTTAAGTTTACTCAGTAAATAATAAATTTTTATTTTTCATTATATTTTTTCACTTCATGTATGATCTCAAACTATCACGTCCTTGAATTTCAAAAGTGACCTACCAGTGTCAGCCTGTACATGATCTCCATCTGTTTCAGTCTTCGAGCGTAGCGTTGAGGACTATTCGATCGTGACCACGGGGTCTTCGAGTTTAAATGTAAAATATAAATTATACGCGATAAATCCGGTTCAAAAGTGTTTTATTTTAATCAATCAATCAATTCTTTATTGCTTTCCAACATAAATAAATTAATTTATATCTTGTACTTAATGAAATGATTATATTTTATCCATTGTATCAACAGGGGCTCTCAGGACTCATTTGGCTTATACATAACTAGGTACAGTTTATATTAATCCTATTTTTCTTATCCACGTAAGACGAAAGGTGGGGTTTTCATATGATGTTATCCAAAATATTTGTTAGGCTTTGATTCTTACTTACTTAACTTGTACTGTATAACCATAACTTTTATTTATGAGAAAATTTAAAGCAAATATACCCTGAATTTAGACAACGATTTCATAAAACTATGATCAATGAAATTTACTATCTTTACAAATGATGTCACTTACATATTGTTTGATTTCAACATGTAGCCGAGCACAAATATACATTTTGGAGACAAGGGAATATTGTACATTAGTGTTCTTTTAATTCACTTTTTATTTCATAAAACTATATTTAATCTTAATTTAAAATAAACAAAAGGTCTGCCATTATCGAATCCATATTTCTTCATATACAACTTTCTATCTTCTTGCATTTACTGACATTGCAATTTTCATGCACATTTACGAAATCTATAGAAATAAATTATGTGACAATATGTTGATTCAGTTCAAGGTTTTAAATCGTAATCGTTTGCAGTGAATGCAGACTGTAATAAAGTGGAAGTGAAGTTTCTATATACGCCTGATTGTTATTTTTACCCGATTTTGACCTGTAAGTATGTACGAGTATGTTTGTTGGTTTGTATGTGTTTCCGTCAGAACTTCGAAACTTGTAATCATAATTGGACAAATGAAGTGTCGTTGGAAGCCTCTTTGCTGTCCGCTGGTTATAGGCTACATAAGGTTGCGTTGAATTGACTACAGCGTCCTCTAGGGGACCTAAAGTGAAGAACTTACTCGAAAATAAGTGAAATAATAAATAAAGTAAAGAACTAAAAAAAAATCTTGACTGTTTCGTGTGGGTTGTCAAATAAAAGAACTTCGTCAGCACACTTTAAATATTCCAAATAACACTACACTCCAAAATAACACTATTACTCCAAAATAAGTAAAAAAAAAAGTTTAAAAACTAAAACCCGGCTACTAAAAAGTACTAAAATAAAATCAATGCGGCATACGATCACGGCTACCCTTTGAACAGATCTCTATCAATATGACGTAAATATATAAATATTTCAGCATAAACTATTTTCTTGTTTCGTACTTTTTAGAGCGTGTTTTTATAGTAGTCGGGTTTTATTTATTTAATTATTTATGTACACACAGATATAAAAATACAGGGTTCCTTAAATCTAACATATGTACAAAGGTACTGCTCATTTCTGAAAGAAATATCTACCAGCAGACCTGTGAATGGAGAGTTGTAACAGAAGCAAAATTAGTGCGTGTGTACCTAACAGAAATAATATTCCAATAGAATATACGAATACTGAATACTACAAATAACTAAACACATACGTAACTATATACTTACTTAACACATACATACATATAATATAATATTTCAAGTTATATTCGTTGATTATCTACTATTTGACTTTAAGTTATTATGTCATGCATGAGAGAGGTAATGCTCCCTTGCTCTTTTTCTGAAAAGTGTTATGGGTTTTGAATCACGTATTTCGAATAGAAATGAATTCCACAACCTGACAGCATGTATATTGAAGGAATAGGAAAAGAAATCGGTTTTATGAGGTTTTATATTTAAGAGAGTACGTTTATGTGCTCGGCATAGCGTATCTTCAGAATGGATGAAGGAGAAACGCTCACTCAAGTAATTTGGAGCATGTGGATTATGTAGGACGTTGAAGAGGATACACAGAATACGAGTATTCCTTCGCAATCGGATCGGGAGCCACTCAAGTTGTTTGCGGTATTCAGAAACATGGTCGTACTTTTGAGGCCGAAGATAAAGCGTATGCATAGATTTTGTAACCGTTCTAGATTACTTAAAAGCTCCTCGGTAGCATCTAAGTAGCAGACGTCGGCATAATCAATGATAGGCTGAATAAGCGCTTGCGCAAGGGAGATCTTCGTCTGCAATGGTAAGAAGTTTTGAAGACGCTTAAGCGTGTGAAAGGAGTAATGTACCTTACGTACTGATTTCACCTACGTTAGCACGCCATGATAAATTGGAATCCATAATAACTCTAAGTTTTTTTTCTATGTCGGTGATAACAATTGGTGTCCCATCAAAAATTGTTGGAGGGAGATAAGCCAGATCGAGGCAACCGCGCACATGTCTGCTGCCAAGTATTGCTTGAGACTTGTCGGGATTCACACGTAATCCGAATGATTTGGCCCAGCTGCTGATGCAAGACAAGTCGTCGCTAATTGCTGAAACTGCTGAGTCAACATTGGATACTGCGAAATGCCGGTAAATCTTCGAGTCATCAGCGTAAAGGTGATGCTAAAATGAAAGAACTTTAGTGATGGTATTTATAAATATAGAAAAAAGTAGAGGAGAAAGGATGCCACCCTGGGGTACGCCCGCAACAAGACCATACTATTCAGAGTAAAACTCATTAAGGCGGACCCGCTGAGACCGTCCCCGAAGATATGAATTGAACCAAGCTAATGCAGAAGGAGTGAAATTAAGGAATTTCAATATTCCTAGTAAGATATCGAAATCTACGGAATTAAAGGCGCTACTGAAGTCAAGTAGCACAAGCAGTGTTAGGTATCTATTTTCCATTGCCCACCGAATATCTTCAGTCACATTGATGAGGGCTGTTACGGTACTATGTCCTGGTCGAAAACCAGATTGATATTGACTCAAAAGACTGTTAGAGGTTACAAATGATGACAACTGTTTGTGCACAAGGTGCTCAAGAACTTTTGAGGGGAACGACAGGATTGAAATAGGTCGAAGGAAGAAAATGTATGAGAGAACTAGGTGATGGAAAATTTGCATGTTTCCAGTAAACATGTTGGGAAAGTGCCAGTGGTTTAGTGGTTAGTTTTAAACTTTATTTTTTTATATCAAGACACGATCAATATGTAAATACGCAACGCTACAAATGTAAGTGCGACTTGTTGACTATGCTATCCAATCTTGCTATCAAATTTATTATTTTATTATGTATTATATTTTATTAAGGATGAGATTTGTTTTCGTCTAAGCTACTTTCTTGCTGGTTTAGAATTACAATTAAAGAAATCATCTATCAATCCCACGCTATACTTATTTTTATTTTTTAAATCCGAGAATAGTTAACTAACAGCTACAAATTAAAATAATTCTAAAATATTTCTTGATGGGGTTGAATCGAATTTTGAAATTCCCATAAATGACATGCTGCTTCTAGCCAGCCCTAATTTAGAGTTCTTGTAAATATAGGTACTAAAATGTTTAACATAAAGAATTCTATATTTTTTTATTTCAGAGGTTCTTTATGTTTATGTCCATGTTTAATAACCCCACAAGTACTTAGCCCTTTTCTGCAAAGCGAATATGGTTTCAATATCTGCTGCGTTGCTCTACAGGTATTCATTACCTACTTACATTTCAATTTAAAGTTTAAATTTTAAACCATCTTGAGCGAATTTTCCTAAGTGAATGCTGTAGAACTAATTTTGAATCGGGAACTTTAGTAGGCATCTAAAGTTATTCCAAAAAACAATATTATCTACAACACTTACGAGCAACCAAAGCGACTCAATACATACTCTTCCATTTCACGATGTATTTATTTTAACATTTAATTTATTTAAATTTAAAAAACACAGGATTTAATTTATTCCTAAAATTTTAATACCCGTGAAGAAAAAATGCCGAAATGACAGCAAGCATCCGATAAGCGCATCTTAATTTTTTTGAAAACATCTCGATTCTATTTTTAATTGTTGGTCTGTATTGTTGCGACCTCAGTTCAGACTCAGACCTATAAAAATAACAGTTGGGGTAGTATCGCATCCGAATAGTTTCAAATATCAGGAAATTTGCTTAATCCTTGCGTAATTATAAGTGGCCTACTGCAATGTAAGAAGAATTAACATATAAACAAGGCACACGAAGGACTGCAAGAATAGTATATTATGTAACAAGTGAGCGAAGTTGCTAATTACAGTCGAGGCTTAATAATGAGCCGAGACTGTAATTAGCAACGCTCACGAGTTACATACGACGTTTTTCAACACACTTGTGAGTAAAAGACAGACATACGTGGTCATAAAATAACAAACACACTTGATAACAAAGCTGTGAATTGTGATTGAAAAATGGCGACGAGCCTCGCGCATGCGCGTAGGTTTTTTTTTCTGCCAAATGTGTCAATGTCTGTATAGCATATACAGCCTATTTTAAGTGAAATGTTTAATTTGGAGTGGTAAATGCAAATATTTTAATATTTTATAACAAATTATTGTAAATTGTGAACAATTTGTTTGATATACATATTTGTTTTACTAATATAAGGCGCAAACATTTAAAAACGTATATGGATTTGAAGTGGTATAAAACCTCTTTGTTGTTTCTGAAAAAAATTAATGTATAACCCGGATCAATAAAATATGCTCTGTTTACTCGCATGTAATTTGCACAAAGGTACAATTCAACTTTGTAGGATTCATTATATTATGCACTAGGGTATAATATATTATGCACGCGTGACTTATAGCCCAGTTTATAGTTCTAAATTCAATAGAATAAGGCTCACTTTACGAGCAAGTGTGTTGAAAAATACATATCAATCACATCTGACGTTGAGGTCTGAATGATCTACGAGAGACAGAACCCGCATTTCATATCTTATAGCTATGTTCATCTTTAATATTTTACTACAATCATTAGAAGTACATTACTGACAGAATAGTATTTTTATTTTTATATGATCTTTGCTCTAATATAATTTTTAGTTTCGGCCCTTCATAAGGTTGCTTTCTGTAAAACTTTAAAAAATAGATTGGTTGCATTCAAAAACAATATTTGTCGTAAATATTTAAAAATGATTTTCTTTTTTTCCATGGGCTGTCTTATCACGGTTTAATTGCTTTAAAATCAGTAAACAATCTATTTTTTTGTCATATATTTGAAACCAACAAGTAAGCATCCATACGCACTAGCGGGTAACCGCAGGGTCGGCTAACCACGCGGTTAACCGCTTTTTAAGTTTAAAATGCAACCGCGAGGCAACCGCGAAGCAACCGCGTTTAAATCACAGGGGCGGCTAACCGCACGGTTATACGCTTTCTAGGTTAACATCCAACCTCGAGGCAACCGCGAATAGACCGCTTTAAGCGGTTGGATCGCACACGAACTGCCTAGGCGGCCAACCACTAGTGCGATAACAGTTTTGTTTTTGTTATGATTTATTTATTGTTATTATATTATACTAGCTGTTGCCCGCGACTTCGTCCACGTGAATACCGGTTATGGGAGTTGGATAAATCATCAATCATCAATCAATATATATAAAACTGTTCCGTTACTGACTGAGTGACTGAGGTACTGAGTGACTGAGGTACTGAGTGACTGACAGACAACGTACAGCCGTATCTACTGGGCCTAGAGAGCTGAAATTTGGAACATACATTCTTTAGGGGATGTAGGGGTGCACTAAGGAAGGAATTCCCGAAATTCCCACGGGAACGGAAAATATAAGACTTTTTAGTTTGTATGAAAAATCTTATTCCTTGAATGCACCGATGTGAAACTTGGCGTAAAGGTTTTTCAATGTGTGTCTGGCTGTGTTATGAAAGGAATTCCCGAAATTCCCACGGGAACGGGAAATATATGATGTTTTAGTTTGTATGAAAAAATCCCATCCCTTGAGTGCACGGATGTGATACTTGATATAAAGGTTCCTCAGTAAGTGTCTGTTTGCATTATGGAAGGAATTCCCGAAATTCCCACGGGAAGTGGTTGGACTTTTTAGTTTATATGAAAAATCTTATTCCTTGAGTGTACGGATGTGATACTTGGCATGAAGGTTCTTCAAAGAGTGACTGGTTGTGCTATGAAAAAAATTCCCAAAATTCCCACGGGCACGGGAAATACATGATTTTTAGTTTTTAAGAAAAACACTTATTCCTTGAGTACATGGGTGTGATACTTGGTATAAAGGTTCTTTCAGTGGATGTCTGGTTGTACAGTTTCTGAAATTTCCAAGAGAAGGGTAGTTAAGCGCATACGAAGTTGCGGGTTAAAGCTAGTAATATTATAATATCGTCCTTGAAGTCCAAAGTCAAAATCAATTCAGTTGTTTATCTGTGAAAGCGTTACTGATAGATAAACAGAAAGAGTTATTTTAAAAACTGTTACAACAAAGCTGTCATTCGCAGTTTCACCTAGGTTTTGTGAAAAAGACGTACAAAAAATAAAATAGAAAAATTAACCTACAAAAAGTATATACCAAACGGGAATACCCTATGAAAGGCACACTGGGTAAAAGTTAGGCTGCAAACTGGACGGCTGCGACAGCGAGAGCGACAGCGGCGCGGGCAGGGACGCGACGCGGGGAATCTGCGGGGGTAGCAAGCTACCGTCGACAATGATAAATCGGGCCTTTTATCGATATTTTCTTAGAATATGGTATTTAGAGTTAGTAATTTATTAAGACTATGACATATTTGGTTCTGTAGTCTTAATCATGGTATCAAATCGAGTAATTCTATCTATTATGGTGCGCCTATTAGCTTACTCTAGCCACCGCGCGCGGTTTTACCCGCGTTACTTTTGATCCCGTGGGAATTTCGGGATAAAATATAACCTTTCCTCAAGAGTTGGGCTATCAAATGCAAAAATATTTTTTCAAATCCCACTTGTAGTTTCTGAGATTAGCGCGTTCAAACAAACAATAAAACAAACTCTTCAGCTTATATTAGTATAGATAATAGGATAAAATAACAAAATAATATTTATCTTGTCGATTCGACTATTTATCGATGGTTGCTAGCCCTGCTAGGCCGTTCTCGACGCCAGCGGGCGCTCGAGCGATTTGTCGCGGTTTCATACAAACTCAATACTTTCTATCGTGTCGCGGAAATCGCTGCTCGCGTCGCTGCCCGCGCCGCTGTCGCTCTCGCTGTCGCTGTCGAGTAGTCGATTAGGTTTATATGTAGGTAGGTTTATTACATAGATGGTGCCCGCGACTTCGTCTGCATTGAATTAGTATTTCGAATAGGTTATTTTCTTCTCCAAGGCCCTTTCTAAAAAAATAAACATGAAGAATCTTCCCCCATATAATATGTAGGTATAACTCCTAACCAATACATTACAAAGGCACATTCTAGGTAAAGCTATAGTACTGAAAAGTTTCATAAAAATCCATTCGGTAGTTTTTGCGTCAAAGAGTAGCAAAAATCCATCCGTCTAGCCATTATCAGTGTATAATATGTTTAGTAACCTATATGTTTGGCTGTTTTTCACGGTCAAACGGCTTAGCCAATTTTAGTGTAATTTGGTATGGTAGTTCATAAAGTCCTGTGATGAGTTTTGACACATACACCACATTTTATTCTGAAGAATTCTACGGGTTCTGACTTCCAAGAGGCAGAAACGATCAATAAAGAAAACCTAAACGATATTGAGTTCTATTATTTTACGTTTAACTTTTTTACAATATATCTCTGTATGTACACTACCTACATTAAATCTAGCAAGAAGCTTTATTTAGGTATTAATGATTTAGCCCTATCAACATAGTAAACTTTTATACTACATATCAACTATCTTTCGGATTTATTATAATATTATATGTCAGCCACAGATGTCAGCAGAATAGAACAACAAACAGACAGACACAAAAAGACATTTTTTTCTTTCAAATTCTTACTTTTTTTTTCATTTCTTAATAACCTTACATATTTTTTTTGTAAAAATATTTCATGTTCACACGTTATTGTTTACTGTTTTATATATACATATGTATGTAAAGATAGATGTATGGTAAAGATTGACACAAAATAAACAAAAAATATAATAAAAAAAAATTACGCGAGCAGGATCGAACCCACGACCTTAGACTCATGGTCGGTCACGCGCAACTGAGCTATGAGTACTTCTCACGGAATGTATCTGCTTTGTGGTACTTCTGATCTGTATGCCGAACATCTCCACCATATTCTAGTAAGTTTTAGGCATAACTTTTAAAAATCTATTACAATTTTTTTAGATCCTAGATTTTTTTTATGTCTGCAGAATCTGCTCATCATCCTGGACCACTTTTGTTAAGGCATCATATCTATATTTCTTACGATTTTGATGATCCCTTAAGGGTTCTGCATCAGGTGTTCCAGTAACCGAAATAAAATATACCCTATATGTTGCCCCGGCTTCACAGCTATACATCAAAAAAAGTTTCATTCAAATCCGTCCAGCGGTTCCAGAGATTAGCGTGTGCAAACAGACAAACTTACAAACAAACAGACAAATTTTTTTTTTCAGATTCTTACTCTTTTTTCATTTCTTTATAACCCTAGATATTTTTTTTTGTAAAAATATTAAATGTACAGACACGTTTTTTTTACTGTTTTATTATATGTATTGATTAATTACACAAAGGTACATAGAAGTGTATGTGGCGCCGTGGTTACTGTGCATATCATACGATATCGCAGGTTAAGCAACGTTCGGCGCTGTCGGTACTAGGAGGACCGCCGATCATTTATTTCTCACGACGACTTCCGTGCTTCGGAGGGCACGTTGAGCAGTTGGTCCCGGGTGCTGCATACTTGTATACAGTAGTCGTTACGGTTTGTCAGAAGCCATTTCGGCGCCCTGAAAGTTCTAACATCCACCAAGCAGCACTTGGCGGATTACGGCCTAAACTCCTCGTCACCCAGAGAAGAGACTCATAGCCCTGCAGTGGGCTCATTACACGGAGTTGGTATGAGGTACATAGATAAGCATTTAAATGCTTAAACTTACATTGATTTCACATTTTTAAAAAAATGTTTTCAGCTAGCTTTATTTTAAATCAATTCCTTGTGATCAAAATCTGGTTGAATTTCAACGCGTATCTATCTTGAAAACATAAGAAAATATTACTTTTCTTTATCTCGTAATACCTCTTTGGTTATAACCATTTTTTTTCGTTTATATTTCTTTACCGTAGGTATTTTAACCGGAAAACTTAAAGCATTTATTTATTTAAATTCAGATTCCTTAACTATATTAAGTGTTTATACTTGAAAAATATCAACCAAATAAAAAAATACGACAAATTTAAAATTCATAGATATACCATTAATCTGTTTGATATTGGGTCTATACAAGTTTGAAAATTACAGTATTACGTAGTTTCTTGATAGTACCTACACACGCTCGTCTAAACGGCTGAAATAATTCAGCAGGGCGGCTCTACCGCCATTCATCACGCAGTACAAACAGGCCGCGGTGCCGTCATCCATCACTGCATTGACTGTAAACATAGCTCTATTATTTCCTTGACAAAGAAATAATAGTTAGCTATTAAGACTTTTTCATAGTTGCTGCGCTATTAGGAATTAACTATAAGAATGAACTATAAAATCGACAAGCCAGGGAATCATTTTAATGCTGCGCAATCCATCTGCTGTGGCTCCGTTTTTCTTTGTGCATTACTATATACAGGGTGACTGGTGACAAATTTGCAATACTGAAGGAGAGCACTCTGTACTCGATTCTGATCATAATTATGTAATACTAAAGTAGGTACTAAAATTTTCTCCAGAAATCCCTATGAATAAATAAAGAGACTTTACTACACTTTTCCCGACGCGCTGCCTCAGTCCACACGCACACAGCAGTGTTCCCGCCACACGAACACCACCACCCGCTAAGTATTTATTGTATAACGCTAATGTAACCATGCGTTACATAATGAATTCTTTTACTTTCGGAGAAGTTTACTCAGTAAATAGTTAATATTTATTTTTTGATTTATTTTTTCTCTTCATGTATGATCTTAAACTGTCACGTCCTGGAATTTTGGTTCCACTTTAGCCACGGTAATATTATCTAGTTTTACTGTGCCTTAGCTCCTCATAGGCACCTGGGCTCGTACATGTCATGAATTACAAGACCTAAACTGGAAAAGGGATGATTCAAGTAACTTCGCTAGCTGATCCACCTCTTGCAATATATCTAGCAAGAGACACTGAGTCAGCATGGAGGTTTATATTCTATACTTGTCACTGAAACTGTTCATACACACATACATATCTTCACGCCTTTATCCCTTATGGGGTAGGCAGAACAACAGAGGCTTTAAAACCATCTGAAGTACCAAATTTGCCAAATTTGGAGGTATTATTATGATGGAGAGACTATTGCAGTGACAGAGAGTCAGCCCATCGCTTACAAAACGCTCATAAAACCTCGGTCCCTTAACTGACTTTTACAGTATGCTCGGGAAGAGAAGCAGCTGGTACATTCGATGTTTTTCTTTCGCTCCCAGTCCAGCATGCAAGCGATTCGTGCTTCCTACCTTCAAAAAGGATTGTGAGGTTGTTTTTTCTCTTAGTACTATTCCAAAAACTAATATTTTGATGGTAAAATAGTAGCACATTGACACAACAATAACTGAGTTGTCCATCGCCGTGCGCGTGGCTCGAATAACGTCAGCGTTCGTTGGAACGATCACCGAGCATTGTTGTACTAGATACTGTAAATATTTGTGCGAGAAAACGACACTGTGCAGTGAAACTGCAAAATTACAACAGTGCCTTTGTGAGTTGAACTATTCATTGTTCTAAATAATTAAATAATGAATATAATCTGTTAGAGCTCGTGGATCTAGGTCATCATTAAATATTAAATAAAACTACTTTTTACTTTTTTAGGTACCTATGTAATGTAACTGTTACATTACATACCTAGAATGTTCAGAGAAGCCATTGAAATTAAAAAACACCCTAATTTTAACAGAGAAGATGAATGGAAACTATCACCAGCATGGGACCCTGTTCTCAAAGATATTAAATCCAACATCCAACAAACAGCACGACCTGAAACTCAAGACACTGTCAGCTCATTTTGTGTTAACCCTGAACGCTACGCTCGAACACTGAGAAATAGATGGAGATGATTTATATCTTTTTCCACTATCAATCTGACGCCTGACACCTCAGTCGCTCGTGACCACGGGGTCTGCAAAGACACCCAAACGTCGAGATAAAATGTAAAATATAAATTACACGCGATTAATCCGGTTAAAAAGTAGTTTTATTAAAATTATGAATCGTGAAAACTTAAGACAATATCATCATTAAATATTTCAGAACACTCACATATTTATCATGAGTGGAAATCATAAAGAAAAATATCTCAATGATGCTCTTATATCACCAAGTTTAACACGAATTTGACATTTGAAGTGATATTTTTTCCTCAAATGAACTTTTAGAACTAGGATGCACCCCTAGTGTGAGATCGCCACAACACAATTACGGACAAATAATTGATGAGTTGTAATTTGTTGTCAGTAATAACCTTGTTTATTGACCAGACGTCTCCGGTGTCGTAGTGACAAAGGAGAAAAACATAGAAATCATACGATGAGTCTACTTATTTACTTTGTCGTCAAAGAGGGCGGGCGAAACGAGCATAATGATACTCGTAGTCTAATTAATGGTATATCCAGTAATGTCGCGACTTTTGTTGGAACATCATTTAGCAGCAGTGAATTTTTTTTTTAACCTACTTCCAAAAAAGGAAGTGGTTCTCAATTCGTCTGAATGTTTTTTTTTGTGTCTTTGTTACACGATATTTCGGACAATTGTGAATTGATTTTGAAAATTGTTGTTTCATGTGATAAAGGATACCTCATTGTTGGTCCCATTTAAATTACATCTAAATCAGTTGAGTAAGTCATTGAAAATTTCAAACTTTTGAAAAACATTTATGATTTCGGAGAATGTTTACGTTGATGACATAAACATCTCAGCCAAAGTTTTGACGTGAAGTCGGTTTTTTTAATGCTCTGCATTCGTTGATTATCTGTTCTAATTTCGGTGTTAAATGGCTGTTTGATGTTATAGTAAAAAAAGACCTTGCACTACCTGCAAATCTCCAGATGCAGGTAATAATGCAGTCCTCAGGAGAATAATTGAAACAGATTGCAGGTTCAGACAGCAATATTTGGAGGATCACTTAGTTAACATTAAGTAAGTACATAAACTTAAGAAGTAAAATTTACTTACGTTGAAACTTAGCCTAAAAATTTCGGATTTTCAAAAATTCACACGTTTTTTTAATGAAGTATTTCTTAAGATTACCTTGACGACTTCCAAGTTTCTTAAACTTCATGTTTACTAGCGAGATATTATCAAGCTAATATGATGATTATCGAAAGATTACGTAAAGGAAAAATCAATAGACGCCTTAAGATTTCGCTATTTGCTCAAAAAAAAGCCCAGTGTTTAGAAATCTTAGATCGTTAGAACATATTCAATGAGCATGCAAAAAATACTAAAAATGTTTATTTGAAGACTAATTCTTAAACGTCGTATATCAAATTTTCGTCATATTTTTCCATAAGGTCAGTTAGATTTAACTCCGAATCGTTCTTAAGCCTAATAACAGTTTAACTAATAATGAGCATACTGTCACTGATCTCACCGATCGTTCCGCCAACCCCAAAAATATGATTTCTGTTGAAGCAAGCAGTTACTTAAACGTGTGAAAATATTTAGCAAACCACACCGACTTTCCTTTTCAGCACATATTTGCTGAATGACAAAACCAAACATTTGGCAATGGCCTTCCGTAACTTTTACAATAATACCTGTTTCGTCATACTTATAGCACACATTTATTTGCGCAACGAACTTTTTTGTAATAGCTTTAATCAATGCAATAGTCATGATATGGTATTTAAATTGGTTTGCGGCCAGGCTAACAATGAGCCTGGATTTTACAAAATAGTCTCAAGGAACAATAGGCGGTGAATGGATCTCAAAAATAACTTCTCGAATATGTCCATGCCTTCAACAAACCACCCATTTATGACATCGGCATAGTTATAAATATAATAATAATAAAGAAATTACATAAAATTAAAAGTCGGCTAAAACGTTTTAAAAAGAACAGATAATAAATAAGGTAAGAACTAAGAACTCAAATAAGAAAGTAAAATAATGTGAAAGTGGCGCGACTTGAGCCCTTAGTGTTCGGCAAATGGTGCCGATGCCTAAACCGTTAGGCCATTGCAACAAGTTTCGTAGTATCTAAAAGAGAAATGGAACAGGAATGCGCAAGCAGCTTAGCGTCTTTTATTATAATACTTAAATAGAAAAACCAAGTTGCGTTTTATCCTGAGAAAAGGTTCAGCTCAAAATTTTTACACAATTTATCTCATTCAGCATTTAACAAACAAGTGGATTTTTCAGAAATACATGAATATTTATAGTGTCTATTTTATAAAGTAGTATTTTCATTTATTGAGTCTTGATGACTCACAGTTATACCACTCCCGCAGTGAGAACACTTCCGGAGGTGAACAATCCTGCTCAGTAAAGAAGTCCCTGAACAGACTAAATACATACTGTAGCTGACTCAATTTTTTTACGTTTCATTAAAGGTAGCTGATCTGAACGACTCCCACTTGTTGCTAAAACAACTACAGGGTTCGCCTCAGCTGGCTAGGGACCATCCTTACATAAAGTTTGCCTTCTAGAGTGTGAAGTGAAGATGAGATTGAGGTGAAACGCGGACTTACCGTTTTCCTTAATAAAATGGACAACATATATAGATAACGGAACTTCACCGAGGATTATTCTAAGGTATATGTCGGTATGGGAACTCCCTTCAACAATGGACTGTAAACTTTAAACGTGTAAGCGTGGCATAATCGGTTCTCACTTACCGATTTGGACAGCGCTTTTTTGGATACAAGCAATACTTACCTAATAAAACGTAATCATGTCTCTTCAGAAATATTAAATTATTTTATCTGCAATATTTACGTTAGCCACAATGACCTGAGATAACTTTACATTTTTAATTTGAATTTTCTTTAATTAATACTCAAATGTGAATAACATCTTGCTTTAGGTATCTACTAGCTTTATCCCGCAACTTCGTATGCGCTTAACTACCCTTCTCGTGGAAATTTCAGAATTTATACAACCAGACACCCATTGAAAGAACCTTTATACCAAGCATCACACCCATGCACTCAAGGAATAAGTTTTTTTCATACAAACTAAAAATCATATAATTCCCGTGCCCGTGGGAATTTTGGGAATTTTTTTCGTAGCACAACCAGTCACTCCTTGAAGAACCTTCATGCCAAGTATCACACCCGTACACTCAAGGAATAAGATTTTTCATACAAACTAAAAAGTTCAACCCCTTCCCGTGGGAATTTCGGGAATTCCTACCATAATACAAACAGACACTTATTGAGGAACCTTTATATCAAGTATCACATCCGTGCACTCAAGGGATGGGATTTTTTCATACAAACTAAAACATCATATATTTCCCGTTCCCGTAGGAATTTCGGGAATTCCTTTCATAACACAACCAGACACACATTGAAAAACCTTTACACCAAGTTTCACATCGGTGCACTCAAGGAATAAGATTTTTCATACAAACTAAAAAGTCCTATATTTCCCGTTCCCATGGGAATTTCGGGAATTCCTTCCTTAGTGCACCCCTACATCCCCTAAAGAATGTATGTTCCAAATTTCAGCTCTCTAAACCCAGTAGTTACGGCTGTACGTTGTCTGTCAGTCACTCAGTCACTCAGTACCTCAGTCACTCAGTCAGTAACGGAACAGTTTTATATATATTGATTTAACTCACCTTTAAATCGATGAACAGAATTTGGGTGATATTTTAACTTAAATTCGTTATCACGCATTATTTTATTATTTTAAACATAGATATCTATTTATAAAATAAGAGTACTTAACCTACCTACTATCGCCATGAAATCGTAAATCTTAATTACTGTGGGTATACCACAATATAAGGATTTCTAACAAAAGGCGACGACACAGTCTATTTCTTTTCTAAATAAATAACAAAGCACTGATTTTCAGTGACTTAGTATCGGTTGAGCTAATAAAACTGAAATCAAACAGATTATAATCAATGAATGCAGAGCATTAAAAAAATGACTTCACGTCAAAAATTTGGCTGAAGTAGAAAGTAATCAAGGTATAATATATATATATCAAGGTATAATATATTATATCTCCGAATAAGATAGATAAAATTTATTTGTTTATTTACACTTCAGTTTATACCTACAGGTAGAGTAAAAGAAAAATGAACACTTACTTACTTACATAAAAACTTGGCGGTCTTGCGATTTCTACCAGACAACCATGTTTGTGGAAGCGACAAAAAAAAACTTAAACTAGAAATCACACAAATATAAAAACTTAACAAACAAAAGAAAAACGAAACAAAAAAAAACAATTTTGTTAATTATTTCATCAAATAATGAATGTTTATTGTTACTAAATCACACACTTATAAACTAAAATAACATTCATAAAAATACTTAATCTAAATCAGTGTGCGTTATAGCAGCGCAAAAAGCCATAGTGCTGATATTCTGCTACAGCTTAAGGAGATTAAATTATACCTTTGGATAAGTAATGCATAAGTAAAGTTAGTAGTGAGAATTGTGCAATCAATATAATAAAAATATGTCAAAATTGAGAATAATTCAACAGTAAAAATAATAAAATCTTAAATAGAATGATATAAAACTTTATAATATAGCAAACCTTCTCATTACTTATTTACAAAGTGGTTTGGAACTTTGAGTTTCAGTATGTCCATAAGAAGAGTCTTTCTTCTGCTCTTAAAACTGTTCTTACCTTGTAACATTCTAATAGGTGACGGGATGTTGTTTTAACACATTGCTGCGCTGTATCGAAAGCTATCAGTAAACGCTACGGTTCGGTGGTGTTGCATACTTAAAGGGGCTCGTAAGTATCTAGGTTTAAAGTCACGTTTTATATAGGGAAATTTTAGTTTGTCTAGCAAATACTCGGAAATAATTTTGTTATGAATAATGTCAAACATAAATGTAGCCAGGTGAAGCCGTCGCGATATTCAACATTGATGCTTTGTTAGGAAACGGTTTTATATGATTTCTGGGGAAACATTGAATCAACAAAGCATTCTGCACTCTTTGAATCAGTCGACTAGTCCTGCCTGTACAATAATCGAGGTCCATACAAAATATCCGCGTAATTGAGTGTATACGACACTAACGTTCGCAGACAGTTATTCTGGCCTTCTCCGAAAGTAAATGACGGATTTGATGACGCCTCACGATGTCTCGCCGCCTCTCTCTTGAGCACTCGTGTAAGGGGCCGCCCAACATGAGTTTCATTTGGTCCATCTCATAGGGATTCGTCCGCGCGATCTAGTGCCCTCTACTTTGCCCTGAGTGACAAGGCGTTCTATGGACTCATTGCTTCGCCTTGAGAGTCTAGTATTAGGCTGGGCGTATTAGAAATGTGAAGTTGGACGTCATCGGCGTAAACATGATACTTGTAATGCCTAATTTCATTAACTAAATCAGCGCAGTAAATATTAAACAACAGGGGACCAAGTATAGAACCCTGTGGAATGCCGTGATGAACCAATTTAGGATCAGAAGTCAGGGTACTACCATCTATTTTTTAAAGTTTGACAGACTGGAGACGATTACTTAGATAGCTTTTAAGCCACATCACACTTTAGGAGTCGATTCCGTAACAAGATAGCTTAGCCATAAGTAGTAATACTGTCAAAAGCACGTCAATACTGTCAAAAGTCCAAAAACACTACAGTTCCAGTAACACCTCTCTTTGATCGCTTGTTGACACCCGTAGCAATATCCAGTGTAAGACATGTTATCTTTTTTACGTTAGAGGTATAATGTTTAAAAAAATCCAATATTTAATGAAACGAGAAATCATACGTAGGGATTTAAAAAAAATCATGAAGGCAATGGATATCGATGAAATCTATATGGGACCAACTATGAAGTATCCTCTATCATATGAAACAAGTATCATCAAAATCGGATCACCCAGTCTATAGTTATGAGGTAACAAACATAAAAAAAACATACACGACGAATTGAGACCTCCTCCTTTTTTTGAAGTCGGTTGAAAACTCATTAAAACGTATGTTAACCAATATAACCTAGAATAAAACATATAGGTATGTATATGTCGTTACCATCAGTTTGTTAAATTAAATTAGATGTACTGACTTAATTTTACTTTTATAAAGACTTAACATATAAAAACTTTGATCAATGTTTCAATTTGAATCTAATTGGAGGTTTCAACTAGTGGCACAAGTAAACAAGCATAGAAAGAAACTATTTTACTTGATACAGACGACCACTTTGGCGATGGGGTAAACCTATCTGACTCAGACGCAAGTGGTTGCGGGTTCGGTTCACGCCCGGAACAAGAAAAAAAAATGTGTTTGTCTGGGGATTTTATTTATTTATTATTATACTTAGTTTGATTATACTGTAACCCAACTACATAGGAACTTTAGATGATACAACCTATCCCCGTTCTTAGGATTTTTCATTTTGAATCTATGTAACGTGAAGTTCGCAAGATTAGCGCACACCAGCAAGTGAAGAAACTCTTTAGCCTGTTTATGTTTATTTAGTAATCAAACAGTTCCATGCTGGAACGGGAGCAAAGAAAAAACATAGAATATGCCAGCTTCTCTTCCCGGGCATACTGTAAAAGTCATTTAAGGGACAGAGGTTTTATTGGAGGTGTTTTTGTGGGCCATAGGCTGACTCCCTATCACTGCAATAGTCTCTCTCCGCCATTATAAACCTCCAAATTTGTCAAACGTGACATCAGATGGTCTTGCCTAAGCCATAAGGGCTATGGCGGTGTGAAGTTATGTATGGATGTACAGCTTATGTTTACAATGTATTTAGACTCTAGGTTACAATCTAGTTCGCTAGGTACATGGTATCCCATAACACAAGCTATGCTTCATTTGGGGCCATGTAATTGGTGTGATCGTCTGGGGATTTAATTTTATTTTAATACATTGAGAGACCAGTTGTAAAAAGGTTAGTGTTTATATTAATTCCAGTGTCTCCAACAGATGGCGTTCCGGCCGGGCACACGGGGCGCGCGGCGCGGTGGCGGCGCGGCGCGGCGCGAAGGGCGCGCGCGTGCTGCTCCGCCAAGACGCTGCGCCGCCGCCTGCCCATCCTGCAGTGGCTGCCCGCCTACAGCCTGCGCAGCGGCCTCGCCGACATCATTGCAGGTAACGCACTCTTATTAGGTACTACCTCTCAATTTGAAACAAACGTTTTTGACGACCGGCTGATGTAGGAGTAACGTACGTTGCCTTCTATACCAGAGGTCCTGGGTTCGAATCCCTGCGGCGACGGTTATTTGTGTGATGAACACAGATATTATAGTCGTCAAGTCATGGACGTTTATATGTTTATTTAAGTTGCTTTTCTAATAAAAATATGTATGTTTATATATTTCTTAAGTATATCAGTTAACTAGTATCCATAATGCAAGTTCTTTAAGAAACTTAATTTGGACTAGATAGTTTTGTGTGAGAGTCAGAAATATTTATTTATTTATAACGTCTCCCCCAAACCTCTCCACAACGCTCGGTCCTGCGTTACTCATTTAAAGTTTTCCAGCGAACTATATAAGATCGTCCACATTTCAGGAGGCTCTGAGTCTCTAAGTTTGTGGCCGCTACCCGCGGACCTTACTACTCCAACAGCTAACCCTAGCCCTGCTCCTGGTCACTTCCAAGCTGGTCGTTCACAATCCCAAGAAAAGAAATAGCTGGCTGTATATGGCCCACGGCCCGAGGGTTGTCTGGAAAGTACATGATAGTGCGATGTAGGGTCTTTCAACATCGTCGTTGCCATGTAGCATGGTTTATGGTAGGTACCTACATGTATGAAAAGATTGATGAACGTGGAAGAAACGAAAGAGGTATGTCTGGATCGCAGCAATTGGTGTTCCCTTGTCTCTGCCTACCCCAAAGGGAGACAGGCGTGAGGTTATGTATGTATGTATGTACCTACTTAATATTTTGGAAAAAAATAGTCTCTTATTTGATATTTTAGGGTAAACTAGTCAGTATTTAAGCTTTTCACTTAGCGCCTTGCGAAATTTATCTGCAGATAAAGGTTATAATAACAGGACCAGTCAACTAAACAAACACAAAATTTTAGTATTTTCAAATAAACAGGGCAATGTACGGACACAAACCGATTCAGGTTTCTTTTATAGGTATGTAAGCTGATTTACTTATATCCAGTCTTTTGGAACCAATTAAGTGATTTTATGTAGATGCCAATTAAATAAGTAGGTACTTATTAAAAAAGCAAAGCGCAGCGGGTGAATATGAATATGAAACTTAACCAAAATATCATATATTTTAATAACGATGACGTAAAATTTAACTTACGTTTAATAAAAAGAGTTGTAAAATTGCGTAAAATACCAATTGTCAAGGACATTGGACTCGAGTAGCAAAATAAACTTCGATTTCATTATTCCTTTACAACACGTTATGTTGCAAAATCTTAGTATACATGTGATAATTTTAACTCATTTCACTCAATTTAATAGGGAATGGATATCCCAATAACCATTTTCAATAACTTTTGACACCAATTATTGTGTTCACAGATTTTATTTATATTATTAAGTAGGTACCTATTAAAAAAATGGTTATTTAACTCTTGTGACCGTGACCGTCATGGCGACTAAAAGAAAGTTTTAAGAGCTCTAGATCCTTCCTTCAGACTTAACATGTAATTCGCTTTATTTATTTCATTGCTGACCAAAAAATCGTTTTAAGAAAATACTTCTTCAATGATTTTCTTCTTTTCTTACTTCTTTAAATGATTGCATAGGTACGCTGCGTTTCGGAGTCGCAAGCAAACCCTGGCGACACACTCCGTCACATTGTGCGTCCATTTCATTATCTCTCGATATCATGACGTCTGTTCTACGGCAGTTAGTTAAGGGGCTAGGCCGTACGCGAGCAGCTCAAAATCCAGAAAATCCACAGCTCTTAATATCAATTGATACATAAAAAATAGAGAATAATTCTTATAGCCAATTACGGATTTACATTATTTTTGTGTTTCTTCTAAACGAGTAGGTAACAAATTATTATATTCAAATCATTAAAATTATTAAGCACTGATAAAAAATTATATGTAATTAAAAAAATGGATTTGAAAAATAATTGATTAAAAAAAATGATTGACAGTTACATTCATAAAAATTAAAATTGAAAAGATTACAGTGTTTGGTGAATGTCAATTATATAAAAAAAAGAAAAATGAAATTGTCAAATTTAAAAAGAGGTAAGTAGTCATTATTAGTTACAATGAGCACTACGCTAATTTTTGGTCTTTCATTTTAATTTATGCAAATTATCATCTTCTCAATCATATCTAAATAGGTAAAATATGAAAAATCGTAACACTCTTTTCGGTGTTCTGCACGATCTCCCTCCTTAAGGTGATTATAGGGTTTAATCCTTGATCTTCTAGTGGAAGCAAAGTAGGCAATGAAGGCCATAGTTACTTCTTGTTGATTGTCCCATTGTAAAATCAGAACAAATTTGCCATTGCAGCCAGCAGCTGTCATTTTAAATTGTAACAACACAACACACATGTTTATATCTGATTTTTACAATTTTGCAAATTTCTGACCAATAAACCTACCTAAATATATTATACAATATATCCTATTCTGTGATTGATTGCCTTCTTTCATTAAAATTATTCTGCTTATATATCGTTATACAATCTACTTAAATTGATAAAATATTTTGCTCACATGATCTCGTGGCTTAAATAAAATTATTAAACGATCGATAGTTATTACTTCAAAACTTAAAGTTCATTGACCTATCTTCGTTTATAATTTTCACGACGCAAAATGTTGACGACGACCAAGTAACACTTAACTATGAATACAAAAAATCTGCGAAAGTGATCCGCATGTCCTTGCTATTAGACGCAAAAAGCGCGCGCGCTCTGCCGTGAAATTACCGAGTCATTCGTACAACAGTGGGACCAGTAACTTACTTGAAATGTAAGAGTTAGTTAACAATGTAATCCTTTTCGAACGTGCGAAACTCCACTCAACGGCCGGCTGATTTCCTTTTACAATTATTTAATTAGGTATTAAGTAAGATAAACTGTGACCAGAAACTACCAGTTTACAACTTTATATCAGCTCTAGTAACACGATAATAAGTAGCATCCACAGTTTTTTTCCAAAATAGATTATTGTCTCGTGCTGTTATCAGAAAACATAAACAATTATATGTAATCAATGGAATGGAATTATACAAATTATCTTTGTCTGGCGATGGCGGCGAGAGCACGCGGTGCAGAAGAAGGAAAAATGAAGCCTATATGATTAATAGCTTTAAAATTGTTTTTTTTTTAACCGACTGCGGCACGCAAAGGAGACTTTTTTAACGCGAGTGTATGTATGCATCTATGTATGTCTGTTTCTTGCTCCCTGATTTCTACTAAACGGATGGATGGATTAGAACAAATGAGGTTTCAAAAATCAACTACTCGAGTAATATAGGCTACATGAAATTCCAAGATGGCGCCTGTAAGGTGCCTGTAATTTTTTACGGGGAAGCAATATTTGACTGGTTTAGTTTAATGAAACTATACCATGTCTGAGGGTTTATCGTCATACAAACACTTATAATCAACTTGGGTTTCACCATTTTTATGGTTTTTAAGGTTTCTGGTCACACAAATAATAGTACCTACCTAACTAAAAAGTGGGAAATAAGAAAAGTAATTAAAAAACTAAAAAATCCGACTGCTAAATACAGTAAGATTCAACTAAAAAGTACAAAACATACAATATTACTAAATATTGTATGTTTTAATTACTAAATAAAAACTTTTAAATAATATTTGTAAAAAAACTTGTAGCGGCAGGCGGGGACATATGGAATATAATATAAATAACCTTAAATAAAAATGCA
This sequence comes from Stenoptilia bipunctidactyla, assembly GCA_944452665.1. NCBI lineage: Eukaryota > Metazoa > Arthropoda > Insecta > Lepidoptera > Pterophoridae > Stenoptilia > Stenoptilia bipunctidactyla. Next base: position 5,364,155 of record OX101730.1, read on the forward strand.
AGGCAGTTTTATACTACTAAACCAGGTGGCGATAATTTCATTGTAAGTTTGTAAAAACCTCATTCAATAAAACAAGCCTGCAATGTATTTGTAATGTGGAACCTTTCAATTGTGTAATTATAATTAACTATTCCGAACCCTCTTGGGCTTTACTGTCTTTTGCCACGAAATGAAAATCTTGATCAGAAAACTTCTTCTAGACAGTTTTGTTCTTTCTTTTGTACTTAAATAGGTCCTGTGGCCTGCGCTATGTGCCCGGAAAGCTGCACTATTGAGGACCTCAGACTGGCCACAGACCACGCGATAAAGGTGGCAAGTTTCAGGGCGGGAAAAACATAACATTATAATAATAATCAATTCATCGACACGATAAGAAGAAGAAATAAACGCATAAATCTTCAATCTATTATACCTACACATCACCTGGATTCAACTTTTTACGATTAGTCTATAAATAAACTGTTTATTAAGAGTACAAAATTTTACTAGGTTCCTACATGAAGAAATTAGAAATGCTTTAAGAGATGCCCTCAGTCTGTCTGTAAGTACGAACCAATTATAATTAAAAGATTCGCAGACTACTTATTGGGCAAATACGTATGGAGATGTAATCACGCCGAATGTGGTACAGTTGAAATACAAAGACATGGCAACTTTCAGGAGTGAAACGATACCTTACTGTAACTGTCACCCGAAACATGCTACAGTGCAAATATACCTAATACAGCAGTTGTATTCTACTTGACCACTTTTTTTTACTGGAGGAAAACGTGCAATCACGTCCCCGACCGCCCAAGGGGGAACGGCGGGGCTTGTGGGGATGATCCGGCAGAAGGCCGGACATACCATACCCACTAAAAACCTTCAGGTGTACCTCATCCGCCATAGATAGAGCTCACAGTACCGCCATTGGCATTACCCGCGAGTTCTACTTGATAACATTATAATAATAATCAATTCAACTGTCAAGATCTTAAACTTAATTTGAATATCGAATCGCGTGCCATCTTGGAGAAATTATAAAATCTTGTGAAATTCTCTTATTAAATTAAGCCATATTTTCAAACCGGGCGTTACAAGGGCGTGAGAAGTTACTGCTACAATGAATAGCTAAAGATGACTTTAAGATGAAATCTTTGTCGATTGTTAGACATTTTTTATTAATTTAAATATACCCTACTATTATTGTTACTGCCCTAGTTTAGAGAGCCAGCCTTGCGTCATGGCAGAAAGAAAGCTATTAGTAAATCTACATTAATTACAAATTCCAATTAAACATATTATTTCGAACCAATGATTTTATAAAAAGTAAGAGAAAACGTCTATAAGCAGTAAAATTAAAAATTAAAAGTAAAATGCAAATAAGAAGTTTATTATTGTTTAATGAGCGGCTTTTACTCACATGTTATTTTCGGACATGTCATGTCAGACTACTTTCGGGCTCTTAGGATAAAAACTATCGATCGACGTCGACTAATCTACTCCACCATTGATCGACGATCGATTGATCGGTGTGGTAACACCCTTGTAGAGTCCTTCTGCGCCTCGTCTGGCATTGATCCGAAAGCAGTCGAACATAAAGAGTCCGACAATAGTCGGACATGTTCGACATTAACGTGTGAGTAAAAGCCGATCAATAAACAATAGTTATTTACAACTATCCTGTTTTTTTTTATTTTAGTAATATTTTGATGTTACTATCTTGGACTACTAAACGCAGACAGTACTTCCATACGTATGTGGTTGATATTCCGAAAAGTCGAACTGAGCGCTTTGACAGTTCCTTTTTGATACGGGTCGCCAAGGTTTGGAATGAACTGCCTGCGTCTATTTTCCCTGACCAGTATAGTCCTAGTACTTTTAAGCGTCGAGTGAATAGGTTTCTCGTGGATGGACGTGTACTACCTTAGTCTTCATGTTCACTTAACATCAGGTGTCATGGAAGACAAACGTCCCATCCATATTTTATAAAAAAAAAATTGATGTAATTCCATGTATTACCAAAATGCTACAGCTAGGTAATTAGTTGTACAGTAGGTAACTCAACTGTAAGAAAACACAAGTTATTATTACTGATAAGTAAATATGAAATTATAATCTGAGTGGTTATGACCTTAACTAAACTTATATGAATTGGTTTATAATCATCTCTGAATATTTTTTAACGGTAACTAAACTGATCTTATCTTCTCTGGTTAGAGAAGATAAGATCAAAGATGTCAGCACTCTACTTTAGGACGGGACTGGCGCTTCACGAAACATTGCCAAAATACATCAGCGCGGGAGCGATGATAATTTGTGGCGGACTTTAAAGGAAGGGTGGTTGCTAGCCAGGAGTATAAAAGTGTCTTACCACAAAGTGGAGTAGCTTGGTCGTATTATTTAAAAAATGCTTCCTCGGAGGTAGGGCTATGCTCTCTCTCATGCTGACTATCGCAAGCTGACTATTTCTCTTGCGTTTGCAGGCATCACAGTCGGTCTAACAGTGATCCCGCAAGCGATCGCGTACGCCGGTGTGGCGGGGCTGCCGCCGCAGTACGGGCTGTACTCGTCTTTCATGGGCTGCTTCGTGTACACTCTGTTCGGCTCTGTGAAGGACTCGGCCGTCGGACCCACGGCCATCGCCGCCATCTTGACGCGGGAGAACCTGCATGGACTTGGCCCGGAGTTTGCGGTGCTGCTGGCCTTCTTGTCAGGCTGCGTGGAACTCGCCATGGGGATTCTGCAGCTTGGTTAGTACTTCTATATATTAAGATTTTTACAGTTTTTAAAGATATCATGCAAGATATCAACAGCAACTGATGGAAAATGGTAGAACAGTCAAAGATGTAACACTCTACTTTTCAAAGACTGTAGTAGACGGGAATAACACTGGCAGTTATTTAGTTATGGGTATTCCACATCTTGGCCAGTCGTATCACAAAATAACTGTAAAAATGTAAAATATGAAAAGCAAAAATAAACTCAAAGATGAAAATCTTTCTAACATGTTTTCAAAAAAAAAAGCCATGTAACTTTGCGAAGACGTAACGTAAATGAAATTTGATACGTCTATCTACATTATTTAATTTACTGAACACTTCCTTGTTGACCTTGACAACCCAAAACATATTAAACATGTTGCTCTAATAAATAGTATTGTTATTTCGGATGGCTACTTACACAGTAGGTTATCGTGTGTTATGTGCGGCAATAATGATAATAAAACCAAGCGCACCGTCGAATGACGCGTGCCCGTAAACTAGTGACTCAGGGCCGTAAGAATGTGCTTCGAAGCGCAGGCGCAGGGCCTGCCGGCGGCGGCTCTCATCACCATTACAAAAGAATACAAATGTGCTATATGCTCGGCCTGCTACCATTTCCTATCACTCACCTACGTAATTATTACCGACGTTATCTACATTTGTGTCAAACCAAACACATTTTTCTTACTTGGAATAGCTTATTTGGTATTCAAATAGATATGTAGTACATACTTACTCAATTACATTTTCAATTTTTACAATTAATTGATGAAGTTACAATATGAGTAACTCAATTATATTTGATTTTCAATTGATTCTTCCGCAGTTAATTAGGCATAGTTCCTAAATTAACAGTTTTAATAAACGTTTGTCGTAAACACGTTTACAAAAAAAAAAACATTTCAATTAATAACATACGAAGCATCATTACAAAAATGAGTGTACAGTTTTTTAAATGAATACTTATACACTACTCACTTAGTATTTAAAGATAATGATCGAGATAAGTGTCGACATAGCAAGTGTGAATCAGTAGATACATAACCGCGGACCGGAAGCTGTTAGCGCAGGCTTACACGCCGCTTCCGTTGTTGATGTTGTGGTTTACACGACGCAGCGATTTCACGGATCAACTATTCACAAATAAACAATTACAGCGATTACAGGTGTAGCCGTACGTGAAAGATTTCGAATCACCAACCAAATTATAGCAAGTTATCACAATAGTGAAAAAAAACCTTAGATAATGAAAAAATACACATTTTCTTTTGTATCAACTAGTGCAAACGTCCGTATTAATGGCCATTTTTAGTGAAGTTGTAAATTTGAGTGTATGCCTTTACCTGCTTACAATACCTATGAGAGCTAGTTACATCAAGGTAATTCAATTCAATTCAATTCATTTATTTGTACGAATATAGGTCAATACATTAGATGTTACAGTTCAATACATAAGTTGTCCTAGCCATATTCTACCATTGCGGCATGTACATTATAGTTTTGAATGAGAGAAAATAATAATAATAGGTATACAAAAGTCAACATTTTATAGTTATACATTAATCATAAAAAATAACGAAATTCTCTACTATGATAATCTAATTACATAAAATATATTTTAAAATGAGAGTTACTTAATATTAGATTAACAAAGTTATTGTTGGTTACCTGGTTTAATTTAATTAACAATTTTATCATTATAATAGTCACTTAATGTGTAATAGCACTTGTCCACTAAAAATGCCTTAAGCCTTTTTTTTTAATTATTATAGTTGTTTATTTGTTTGATTTCTTTAGGCAGTTTGTTGTAAATTTTTGGTAAAGAACTAATAACCATTCATTTATACACGGGACTTTAATTTCAAAAACACATTTTTGTACCTTATGGATAGATCCGGATAGAATGATATTTTGTGATACTTTGTCCCTTTAAAAAAATGGTATTGACAAAACATTCTGTGACAATATTAAATATTAGAAGATAAGCAATGATTACCCAATTAATAACGTCCATACTGTTTATATGGTCTGCATAGTTGAGTTATACAAATCTCTTATTCATGAAAGAATTGTATATAAAATAGCGTTAAAAAATTATTAGGATTTATTCAAACTTAATGTGTAATGTAATTATTAATCGCCAGGGTTCCTGATAGACTTCATCAGCGGGCCGGTGTCCGTGGGCTTCACCTCCGCCGCCGCCATTATCATCGCCACCACGCAGATCAAGGACATCCTCGGCCTCAGCTTCCCTGGAGGAAAGTTCCTGCAGGTATCATCTCCACATCTTCAGTTCATCGAGCAAGGACGCTGGGCGCGCTCGCCACTGTTTTAAATCACATTTCACAAAATATTTGCAAATAGTTATATTTTTAAAACAAGTGCGAGTTGTTTATGAATTGTTGTGAGTAGGTAGGTTAAGTTGATGTAGCGGTCCCATCCATTGTGTCAGTAGTGAGCAGGAGCCGCTGGCACAGGTGTGGGCTCCGGGAAATGCATTTCTGTTCCCGGTAGACGGTGAGTGTAGTGCGGGTATCTACTGACGTCATTTAGTTGCAGTTGGATTTAACCTTTATTTAGATATACTCGTACCTCTGTGGAAAACAATAGGAATTAAAAAACAATACAAAGTACCTAAATATGTTTTTTATCAACAATGAAGTTTACTAAAACTTTTTTTTTAAATCCACTTCTTATTGCTCTACAAGGTTCATGGATACCCAATGTCGATCAAAGTCGATTGATAATGCAGGTAGAAAACAGTGAAGAAAAACTCAAATTTTTACATTCCTACTGTATACCTACATAAATGGTTTCAAAGGAAACCATTAATTCCCGATCGTTTTGCGTTTGCATCCGTCAACATCTCAGCATGCTAATTGTTGCGTGTCCTTGAACCGATCGCTCTAGACATTTCAATGAGTCTGCGAAGGGTGTAAGTAGAGGAGAAAGTAATAGAGCACGACTTCAAGGTCTCTTATTATTCGACGAAGTTGTTGGCACCACGTGCTGTGGATTAGGTTGAATGACAAAGAACATTAATATTAAATGTAAGAATACTTAATGTTGGACGATAAGTTTTAATAGTGAAGTCACCCTCGTAAGAATGCTGTGTAACTTAAATGTTGTATTAGTTAAAAGTGTGCTTAATCTTCAAGACCATTTACATTGGAAATTGAGATCGAACCTAATTTACAAATAGAAAGCATACTTATCAATATTTAATTTTATAAATATTAATAATCTAAACTTTGATTTTAAACGCAAATCTTAATGTAAGTACATCAAGCATGGAAATACAGCCTATCAGGGCCGTGGTAAATGTGCTTGACAAAATCTTGAATCTTAGCCTAGAAAGTTAGCCTGTCTTATCACATCCTCCTAACATAAGGACCTGTATCTTAACCTGTTTATGCCAATAAAAGAATGATCCTTGCAGGTTTGGGTGGGGCTGTACGAGCACATTGGAGAGACGCGGCTATGGGACACCGTGCTGGGCGTCTCCTGCATCCTCGTGCTGCTGCTGCTCAGGGTCAGTGTTAATGCATTAAAATTACATTCGGAACCCTAATTCCTTGCCCCAAGGTATGTTTCAGTCTACTTCCACTGCATGAAGACTGCCGCTTTTGGAATTAAAAATTGTTTTTTTTTTATACGCCGATTTATGTGACGATTTAAGTGACAATTTTATGTTTATCATGAAAATAGTGTAGCCTCAGTTAGGAATGTATGTACATACCACGGTACATACCGTCTTTACCAGTTTAACTTAATGCTAAGCTGTCACTATATACTTACATGCTTAGAAGTAGGTAATGTCTTGCCTAGAGCTATGTAAAGATGTCACTTCCCGGAGAACCGTAATTTATTTTAATTGCTGGTGCAAGGTCTCAAGGTTGCTAATTGCTTGAGAGTCATTACCAAGTTTTATGATGAAGATCGAAATAAAATGCCACCCAGATGGTTATCTTGTGAGAGCCAGCATCCTCGTCCGTTAGTTAATTATGCGATAATCCTCAGTAGGTGAATACTTCAGCGGAACAATGCAACAAAACAATTGTTTTTCTCAGGGTAAATATTTATGTCTTTCCTTATTGGCTACACAAAGTTGTCAAAATTAACTACAAGCATTATTTAATGGTACCTAGATTGAATATTAACAATTATAGTCATTTTAATGGCGTAAATTAAAACGGATAATTATTCCTTGTGAATTACAAATATAAAGTAGGTTCCTTTTGAAGAGTTTCACAGATTTTTTAACGATCTTAGCAAGTTTATTTAGTGTATGTAATTTATTAAGATTATGACATATTTAGTTCTGTGGTATCATGGTAATTATGGTATCAAATCGATTAATTCTATCTATTATGGTGCACATAAAAAATAGGTACTTACATGTTTTTCGAAAGTTAATACTCATGTTAATAAAGTACCTACGTTTATTTTAACACGTTTGAAATAAATTTGTTGTACATACATACATACATAACTTCACGCCTGTGGGGGTAGGCAGAACACCAGAGGTTATGAGACCATCTGATGTCACGTTTGACTTTGGAGGTATTATAATGATGGATAGAGACTATTGTAGTGACAGGGGCTCAGCCTATCGCCCACAAAAACGCCAATATAACCTCTGTCCCTTAACTGGCTTTTACAGTATGCCCGGGAAGAGAAGCAGCTAGTACATTCTATGTTTTTCTTTAGCTCCCAGTCCAGCATATGTTGTAATGTGTATAAAAAAAAACCTTTCAGAAAGTGAAAGACATAAAAGTGGGCCACAGCGGCAAAGGCGAGGCGGACAGCGAGGCGGGCAGCGGCGCGGCGGGCGGGGCGTCGGGCGGGGCGGAGAGCGGCGCGCCGCGCACGCTGCAGCAGGCGCTATGGTTCCTCTCCACCACAAGGAACATCCTCGTGGTTCTCGTGTGCGCCGCGCTGGCATACTACTTCGATACTCAGAAGCAAACGCCCTTCGTGCTCACGGGTAAGCTTACAGCCCGTTCACACATTGTCCGTTTTACTGGATACGTTTTACCGAACACGTTTTTTTTCATCGATGGCGCTTGAAGTTGTATGAGCGACACATATGACACAGTATTCAGTATGCGAATTTACCATACAAATAACATATCCAGTAAAACGGATCATGTGTGCACGGGCTGTCACTTTGTATATGATTTGAGGAGTTGTGAACTCAAAAGAACATTACTGTCTCTACGATTTTGATTCCATCACATGAAATATAAATCATAAACATATTGTAATATACATTATATGAGTTTTCATGTAGGAAGTAAATCCAGAGATTAATACAAATAAAATAAAACATCACTGTGTTAAATCGATTAAGATACATATCAATATACATATATATATTGTATATATATACAATACAGAGGCAATTTATATGAACATACTTATTCAATTTATAAATAATATAGTTTCCACGGCTGCTCAAAAAAACGTGCTGAACATTGTTTAGAAGAGGATTTCGTTATGAAACCGACGCAGTCATTTCAAGCATTTTCTACCTGTGGTTTCTACAAACACATGTAGACATGTGTTGAGCTTGACCGATTCATATTCCTATAACTTGATATAAGTATTTGTGTCAGTGATACCTTTCATTTACCTACCTGAATTTTCCGTGTGAATACACGTACTTATTTCATTTAATATTCATTCATCGGAGCACCCATGCATTATTTCAATTTTGACTCTTTCTTTTGTTTTTGTTATACATTTTTTTAGCCGCTTAGGTTCGCTTTAGAATAGCCCTGCTGCTTCCCAAGAATAATTCGAAATTCAAAAATTCTTTATTGCAGAAAATATGATAAGTACAAAAAGGTGTAATTATAAGTAAGAATAGGTATAGGTAACCTATCACATATTTCACTGTAGGACAGAATGCAATGTTAAATTGAAGTTATAGGATCTCACATTCATACAATATTATAATTAGATTAGATATTGACTTAATTACCTATAGACTTCTAACGACTAATACGAGTAAACGCCGCTTGGTCGTAGGATCTCGTCTGGGTTTGCCTGGCTAGCGACCACCTTTAGTATAAAATCTGCCGCAAAATATAATCACTCCGGCAGTGATGTGTTCCGGCAATATGAAGAACCAGATCCTTCCCAATCCCGTGTCACCTTCGTTCGATCTCATATTCACTTACAATCAGGTGAGATTGATATCAACGCGGGCTTAGTTACTAATTTAGAAGGAATAAAATGAATATCTTGTATTGATATCCAGGCCAGAAGTCGTCGTGGCGCCGTGGTTACTGTGCATATCAAACGATATCGCAGGTTAAGCGCGCTCGGTGTGGCCGGTATTAGGATGGGTGACCGCCGACCATTAATTTCTCACGACTACTTCCGTGCTTTGGAGGGCACGTTAAGCAGTCGGTCCCGGGTGCTGTATACTTGTATACAGTAGTCGTTAGGGTTTGTCAGAAGCCATTTCGGCACCCTGAAATATCTGACATCCACCAACCAGCACCGGGCCAGCTTGGTGGTTTAGGGCCTAAGCCTCCTCATCACCCAGAGGAGAGACTCATAGCCCTGCAATGGGCTCATTACACGAAGTTGTGATGATGATGATGATATCCAGGCGAGGTGAAGCCGGGGCTGCCGGAGTTCGCGCTGCCGCCGTTCTCGGCCACGGTGGGCAACCACACCTACTCCTTCATGGAGATGACGTCCACGCTGGGCTCCGCCATCTTCGTGGTGCCGCTGCTATCGATACTGGAGAACATCGCTCTCGCTAAAGTCTTCTGTGAGTATTGTTTGTGGGAGATTAAGTTTGATCTTTTCATTTCAGACTGGCAAGTGTTTATTTAAATACTTATATCAGTTTCCTTTTAAATGTTTTTCATTAAATGAATTAATTCTTTTTACGATAAGAATAGATCCCGAACATTATGTCTAGATACTAATTTTGAGTAGGTACCGATAATATGTATTTTTGAACTAAGCGCATTTGGATGAGACAGATACGACGAGGTTTTTAGTTTTGCATTACGAGTACGTATGTAAGTCAGATTGACAGAAAACGGTGATGTAATGAAGTTCTTTCAATAGTGCCTAATGCTGTATTGTATAGAAATATAGGATCAAACATAACTTTTCCCTAATTGTGAAAATGAGCCACGTTTTAGTTTATGAAGTTAATTATTAAGAACTAAGGGGCTCGATGTCGCTCGAGTTTACCGTATCTACCAGAAGATTGGCAATACGTGTAGTTCAGAGTATGATGTTTTGATTGTTAATTTTTCAGCGGAAGGCAAGTCAGTGGACGCGACGCAGGAGATGCTGGCGCTGGGCGCGTGCAACGTGGCGTCGTCGCTGGCGCACTCCATGCCGGTGTCGGGCGCGCTGTCCCGCGGCGCCGTCAACCACGCCAGCGGCGTCGCCTCGCCCGCCGGCGGCCTCTACAGCGGCGCGCTCGTGCTGCTCGCGCTGCAGGTACCGCACTGCTGTCTGCTGCAGGGGGTGTCGGGCGCGCTGTCCCGCGGCGCCGTCAACCACGCCAGCGGCGTCGCCTCGCCCGCCGGCGGCCTCTACAGCGGCGCGCTCGTGCTGCTCGCGCTGCAGGTACCGCACTGCTGTCTGCTGCAGGGGGTGTCGGGCGCTGTCCCGCGGCGCCGTCAACCACGCCAGCGGCGTCGCCTCGCCCGCCGGCGGCCTCTACAGCGGCGCGCTCGTGCTGCTCGCGCTGCAGGTACCGCACTGCTGTCTGCTGCAGGGGGTGTCGGGCGCTGTCCCGCGGCGCCGTCAACCACGCCAGCGGCGTCGCCTCGCCCGCCGGCGGCCTCTACAGCGGCGCGCTCGTGCTGCTCGCGCTGCAGGTACCGCACTGCTGTCTGCTGCAGGGGGTGTCGCCCGCTGTCCCGCGGCGCCGTCAACCACGCCAGCGGCGTCGCCTCGCCCGCCGGCGGCCTCTACAGCGGCGCGCTCGTGCTGCTCGCGCTGCAGGTACCGCACTGCTGTCTGCTGCAGGGGGTGTCGGGCGCGCTGTCTCGCGGCGCCGTCAACCACGCCAGCGGCGTCGCCTCGCCCGCCGGCGGCCTCTACAGCGGCGCGCTCGTGCTGCTCGCGCTGCAGGTACCGCACTGCTGTCTGCTGCAGGGGGTGTCGGGCGCTGTCCCGCGGCGCCGTCAACCACGCCAGCGGCGTCGCCTCGCCCGCCGGCGGCCTCTACAGCGGCGCGCTCGTGCTGCTCGCGCTGCAGGTACCGCACTGCTGTCTGCTGCAGGGGGTGTCGGGCGCTGTCCCGCGGCGCCGTCAACCACGCCAGCGGCGTCGCCTCGCCCGCCGGCGGCCTCTACAGCGGCGCGCTCGTGCTGCTCGCGCTGCAGGTACCGCACTGCTGTCTGCTGCAGGGGGTGTCGCCCGCTGTCCCGCGGCGCCGTCAACCACGCCAGCGGCGTCGCCTCGCCCGCCGGCGGCCTCTACAGCGGCGCGCTCGTGCTGCTCGCGCTGCAGGTACCGCACTGCTGTCTGCTGCAGGGGGTGTCGCCCGCTGTCCCGCGGCGCCGTCAACCACGCCAGCGGCGTCGCCTCGCCCGCCGGCGGCCTCTACAGCGGCGCGCTCGTGCTGCTCGCGCTGCAGGTACCGCACTGCTGTCTGCTGCAGGGGGTGTCGGGCGCGCTGTCTCGCGGCGCCGTCAACCACGCCAGCGGCGTCGCCTCGCCCGCCGGCGGCCTCTACAGCGGCGCGCTCGTGCTGCTCGCGCTGCAGGTACCGCACTACTGTCTGCTGCAGGGGGTGTCGGGCGCGCTGTCTCGCGGCGCCGTCAACCACGCCAGCGGCGTCGCCTCGCCCGCCGGCGGCCTCTACAGCGGCGCGCTCGTGCTGCTCGCGCTGCAGGTACCGCACTGCTGTCTGCTGCCTGCAGCAAGTGGCGGCAGCATGCCGGTGTCGATATGCACACACTGCCCCGAACCAAGCTGCATAATAAGGCGTGTCGACGCACCTACGCTTGTAATTGCATAAAATCAGACCTGCAGCATCGTTCGGGGTTTTACACACTCAGACACTCGGTATGCCATTCCTTGCGTCTCGCTGCACACCCAAGCGCGGTTGTCGATTATCCTCCATTTGCGCGTGAACTGCATTCTCTGTGAGATGAAGTTTGCGTATTTTCTATACAAACGGAGAACATTAAAAGCAAAGTAAGAACAGGCATTTATGCCCTAAGCAACGTGGTTCGGGGCAGTGTATGAGTCGCCTTACTGCGTTTCAATGTAGCGGCGTATACTGCATACCGACAACCACGCCAACGGGGTAGCCTCTTCGGCCGTCCGCAACACAAATGTGTGTAAGCTTCCTTTGCGACCGTGGTTTACACACCCGTTTATTTTATAAATTTAATTCTGGCGGCTAAACGACTGCAATGACTTCCACACTACACCGCGTTACAGATGCAAAGGTTACTTATTGAGCAAAGCCAGTATGGAGATATCAGATACAATCAGACGCTGAGAAATGTGTTTTCAGAGCTCCAGCATTTAAATTTGGAATACTAGGTAATAATTTTACAAAAGAAAACTTATACTGACGCAGCAATTTTGGGAACATAATATTTTGTTCAATGGATATCACTGTATACTCAAAAGAACCCGTTAGTCTTTCTATAGGTACAATTGGTGACGAGGAGGTTATACAGAAAGTACCTCCCAATATCGATAGATTCGGTAGAATAGGTGACAACATTTCAATGGTGCTCTGTTATTTATAACCCAAATTTTGTATTTAGCTATGTAACTCCGTTTGTTGTCCGATGAAAATAAAATAAAAATAAAATAAAATAAAATATTTATTAGTTTTTTTGTCTGATTCCAGTACTTCACGCCGTACTTCTACTACATTCCCAAGGCGTCGCTGGCCGCCGTTATCATCGCGGCCGTCGTGTTCATGATGGAGCTGCACGTCTTCAAGCCTATCTGGAGGACGAAAAGTAAGTCAGCGAACCACTACTAATAGCATATTTTATGAATTAATCCTTGTTGCTTTCTAAATGACAGACAATATTGTTCAAACTCGCATTATAAGGGTTTTTTGAAGCAGATCGTTCGTCGGCCTTACTACGGCTGCCAGCCAAACGCAGCTTTCGAAAATGTAAAAAGGATTGGCAAACTATTTGAACCAAATGAGTTTGAGGTGGAAGTTAAAAGGTCCACAACGATAACTAAACAAATCGGTTTCTATTTTTTTCGGACATATGAAAATAAATTCGTACATATTGATAAATTTAGAAATTGATAAACAGATCAAGGAATGTACAACTATATCCCTTACGGGGTAGGCAGAACACCAGAGATTTTAAATCTGATGTCACGTTTTACATTTATAGTGGTAGATCATACTGCTTTGGATATTTTGTCTATCTGAGTTGGTAAGCTCCAGGGTAGGATAGGCGGTGTACTTAGATACTTTATAATAATAATAATAAATAATAATAAAAACTTTATTTACTTACAAAAGAAAAACAAATGAAAACACAAAATAAAACAGATTTAACAAATAGGTCATGTAAGCAAAAAGGCCCGGATTCAGCATAATGTTGAATACCGAAACTAGTTCAGTAACAACGCTGCTGTTATTCTGTCAGAGCCTAAACAGAAGATAATTCCGCCTCACAAATTGTAAACTAATGTTACTTGAAATAGGTAAGATAAAAAACATACTTTCAAAATAAAATATAAGATTGAATAATTACAAATAAAACATTCAAAACCAAAAAGAAACCTATCATGTAATAATATATGTTCAAACTAAACAACAACTATACACTGTAAAAATAAAAAATAAAATAAAAAAGTAAATTAAATCATAAAGCAATAAGAGAAATAAATAAAACAAAAAATCACTGAGACAAAGAGTCGCCATAGCTCAGACACCCTGCCACTTTTTGCTGGTGCAATAAAAGGTCTTTAAATAATTTCTTAAATGTATATAAATTGTTTGCATTACGAATCGGTGGTGGGATATTGTTCCAACATTTGGTGGCATGGTATCTGAAACTACCGCGAAAAGCAACAGTTCTGTGTTCTGGTATCGAGAGTTCCTTTACACACGTTCTAAGCCCAAAACGCTTATGAGATGATTTCCACGACAGCTTCCTAAACTAATAAAATGGCAATTGGTTTTTGATAACCCCAAATAACATTGAAGCATAGAGATAAATTTGTTTGTTCCGCATATTCAAAATATTTCCTTGGTCAAGAAATGGCGTAACGTGGGTCCGTGGAGGAAGTTTATAGCAGAAGCGCGCGCACGCATTCTGCACTCTTTGTATGAGGTTCTGTGTTCTTCCCAGTAAGCAAGGACCATAAACATTTACGCAGTAACTTAGCCTGGAGAGTATTAGACTGTCACATAACCTGATTCTTAAGTCAATTTTGATAAACTCTCGCACCCCGTAAAGGACCTTAAGTCGGTAGAAACATCCGCGAACGACCTCCACCACGTGGTTCTCAAATGTTAAGCCGCTGTCTGCATTAACACCAAGATTACGTGCCTGCTCCACTCGGTCTATGTTTATTCCCATTATAGAGATGTTGGGTAATGGATTAATATTGTTATACGAGATAACGTGATTTTTCGAGCCAAATACCATAAATTTGGTTTTATTTGGGTTAATCACTAAGCAGTTTTCTGCTGACCAACGAGATACCTGATCAAGATCATGATTTAGCTTAGAGATCGCATCAGGAACGTCACTCGGCTTAAAAGAGATGTATAACTGCAGATCATACGCGTACAGGTGGAACTTACTATATTGAATAACGTTGGGAAGATCTGCAGTATATAAGATGAAGAGAAGAGGGCCCAGAATAGAGCCTTGAGGTACGCCCCTCTCCACAGGTGTCACCCGTGAAAATGACGTCTGCCCATCCTGACTATCAACTGATACCACTTGTGATCTACTGGTCATATAGCTGGCCAGCCAAGTAATGGTTGTATTGTCAAACCCATAGTAAGCAAGCTTAGATAGTAGAAGGAAGGTCAATATTAATACAGTCAAGTACTAAACGTCAATTCCCTGTCTCTGGGTTGTGACTACTATCTAGTAACACACATGCTCGTTTGCCTAAAAAAATAAGATCAATTTAATATTTTGGAACAAATGTACCGGTGTGATAATTGTGTGTTGTGTTCGTGCAGAGCTGGACATCGTGCCGGCGCTGGTGACGTTCGTGGCGTCGCTGCTGCTGCGGCTGGAGCTCGGCATCGTGCTGGGCATCGCTGTTAACTTGTTGCTGTTGCTGTACGCCGCCGCGCGACCCGCCGTCTCGCTCTCGCTGCAAGTCGTGAGTATAGCGCCGTCTCGCTCTCGCTTCAAGTCCTAAGTACCAGGCCATGCAATGTGTAGGTCTAGAGAGCAATCTCTCGACGCAATTTCAATTTTCTTAGGCCATTCTTATGATGTGACTTTTCACGATATAACGCTCTCATTATCATTCTTCAGGGCCATTCGTTTTTCCTCTGGACGGCGGAAAGGTTAAGGCTCTAAAGCACCAAACAAACCCAGTGCAGTAGACTCCAGAAAGTCACTAACTCGTTCATGAGTCAATGTGTACGCTTTAAAAATGAAATTCCACAAATATTGAAGGTTAAGATTACCACTTAAGATTAAGATTTAAGGATAAGTGTTGTGTGAAAAGGTCTATCCGATATCCGGATGCAAGAAGATGGTATTCCCTGGCTGAAAATTGTTATTTATGTATTTTTAAAAGATGATTGCTGTTGACTGTCTTGCCACTTCTTCTCAACAGATCGACTTTCCGAAGTAGTGGTAGATTCAGTTCAATTTTTAAATAGTTTGACTATTTCAATACTAGGAAATAAAGAACTTTTTGACTTTGACTTCACGGAAGTCCTCGTTATGCCATCTTCATGCCAAGTTACGGTGATCACGAGAGTTAAATTTCCCTGTGTGTGTGTAGAGCGGCGACGGCGTGGAGCACCTGGTGGCGGTGGTGGATCGCGCGCTGGCGTTCCCGTCCGCGGCGCACGTGACGCGCGCGCTCAGCAAGCCGCGCGCCGCGCCGCTCGTGCTCGACGCCAGCCACGTGCCGCACGCCGACTACACCGCGGCGCAGGTCAGTCACCCCACCGCCTATTTCTCGGACCCAGAATTGAACCTTGCTGTATCCATTCTCACAACCGACTTTTCTTCAGATAACATTTTCTTAGGTCGAAAGTTTGAGGCCTTAGATTTAATGCAATCCTACATTTGATGCAGTATTGGTGGTTAATCTCTAAGCAGTGATATCTGACACTGTAATTCGGTAAACTCACAAAGTACGGTGTGGTTCTTAAAAGATTATTTCAAGCACCAGACATTTTTCATGTAAAATTAATTGCCCTTTTATTTTATTTTATTTAATTATTTACAAGTTATCTCAAAAATATATATTTTAATGTAGGTATACAAAATATTTAACACTGTTCGTTCAAAACCGAACAAATAAAGTCCAACTTTAAGGCGAGGATTTTCGAGCGCAGTAGGCATTAACGCTATAATATGGGACTATGTGGCGGGCAGTCGCGTAAATGAACTCGTCAGCGCACAGAAATGTCACAGAGTCAACCTAATAGTGGTTGTATAGTAGTACAGTGCTATTATTATTATTATACGAAATTCGTTTTTACGATAACGAGGTTTAGTTTTATCAATATCTCTACTCTCCAGGGTCTGAAGTCCCTCATCTGTGAGTTCGAGGAGCGGCAGCAGCCGCTGATCTTCTACAACGTGCGGCCGGCGCTGCTGGCGGCGCTGCGCGCGGTGAAGCCGCCCGCCTTCCTGCACGCCAGCAACCAGGCGCAGCTGGACGCGCTGCTCCGCCAGCTAGCGCCCCCCCATTGGTGAGCACTACCCCTCCCCCTTATTCCTGTTCGCTAGTAACAAAGCGCAGCTCGACGAATTCTTGCGCCTCTCCCCCCCCCACTAGTAAGCTCTACTCATTCCTGCACGCCAGCAAAGTAAAGGCACCTAGATGCGTTGTTTGCCAGCTAGCGTCACCCCACTGGCGAAACCCAACTTTCTACACGTTACCGAGCCCGCACCGCGGCCTGCCTCGAACTACACTTGGTCAAACCATAAGGACTTTAGAACTACTTCTACAATAAGGTAGATTGGGATTCGACCTTTTCGACGCCAAAAACTTGTATAGAAGTTCCAGATTTCCGTACCGTCCACGCCACGACTTTTGTAGTTTATCAAGGTTCTTATTCTTATAAAATGCATTTAGGTACAATACATAAAATTGATTAGAGTTAATCTGATACTGCTGAGTTATCACGGATTTTACAAGGCGTGGAGCCTCTTACTTTTAAGCAATTAGTATACATGTTACCATTAGGTACAGTCACGTGCAATAAGATGTATACATTTTCATTGGAATTTGAACCTTACCACAACCAAATAAGTTGCAAAGTGTGTACATCTTATTGCACGTGACTGTACATGGCATCAGTGTTTATTTATATAAAAAACTTAAATTATAACATATATTTATCTTTTATCGATATAACGCTATCCCCTCCTTGCTTCCGTACTATAGAATTAGTTATGCATACCTATATACGTTGACAATGATATCAACTAAAATAAGTTAATAATAATTAACTTTTTATTGCACAACTACAAATATATAGACAATCTTGAGAAATACTAATTTAGGCTATAACGATAAGGCCATAAGAGGCGGCCTTATCGCTAAAGAAGCGATCTCTTACCGACTACCTTAACTTTTGGTTGTACTGTTTATTATTTAAAATTTGGCATCTCAGTGTTTGTGCTTAATAAAATAATTTATGAGTGTTTCTATTGCTCGACCAAGTTAACCATTCCAGAAATGAAATGGACCAAATTTTCGGCGAAATTTTGGCACAAACAGTGCAAACAAAAAAAATATAGTAAAGTTATACGGGTTTAACCATGGCCGCGCAATCGTATCGTGGAGAATGGCGCGGCAATGAAGATCTCAATAACTACGATAGCTAGAGATCTAGCCTTTTTTGTTAAAGGAAGAGTGAATTAGTCAAGAAAAACAAAACTTCAGAAATTATCATTGTTTTAGAATTAACCCCCTTTGGTACAGTTCATTTCTGGATTGCTTAACTTGGCCGAGCAAATCGAAACGCTCATAATTTTTGGTCTTCAAAATGAATTAATATCAACCAGTATTTGGATTTCTTTGAGTTTTACTCGAATATTCATATGTTTAATGAATCAGCAGGGCTAGCATGCAACCATCGATAAATAGTCGAATCGACAAGATAAATATTGTTTTGTTATTTTATCCTGCTTCCATGCTGGACTGGGAGAGAAAGAAAAACATAGAATGTGCCAGCTGCTTCTCTTCCCGGGCATACTGTAAAAGTCAGTTAAGGGACAGAGGTTTTAAAGGCGTTTTTGTGGGCGATAGGCTGACCCCCTGTCACTACAATAGTCTCTCTCCATCTTTATAATACCTCCAAATTTGTCAACGTGACATCAGATGGTCTTGTAACCTCTGGTGTTCTGCCTACCCACATAAGGGATACAGGCGTGACGTTATGTATGTATGTATGTATTTATCCTATTATGTAAGCTAATATGCGCACCATAATAGATAGAATTACTCGATTTGATACCATGATTAAGACCACAGAACCAAAAATGTCATAATCTTAATAAATTACATACACTAAATACCATAACCTAAGAAAATATCGATAAAAGGCCCGATTTATCGTTGTCGACGGTAGCATGCTAGCTCCGCTGGATGTGTTATTTGTGCGTTGTTGTGCCTAAATTACTAAATCTTCAACTTATTCTCGTGCCAAGTCCCTTGTGTGGGTAGTGATAACACGTAACCCTGCGACTATTTAACCCGCCAAAAACATGCATAGTTTCGGAGTTACACTTATCACTGTACCAAAAAAGCAATTAACAAGTATAATGCTTTGCGATAGACGTCTAAGATTTGCAGCCACATCGTCTAATTCCATTCATCGCATTGAAAAGACATCATTAACAAAAATCAGGTGTCGTGCAGCCAGAACTAAAAGCAGAGGAATAAAGAACTAGTTTCATAATCTTTACAGTTAAACAAAATTTAAACTTTCCAAAGCTTTAGAAATAACATCACTTAATCATTAACTTTCACAAAAGTTGATTGTGTGAAACACAACGTGTTACAGCCCGTTCACACATGATAAGTTTTACTGGATATACAACACCATGCGCCATCGATGAAAAAAAAACGTACTTATCCGGTAAAAAGTGTCCAGTATAACGTACCATGTGTGAACGGGGGGTTACTTTGTACAAAGTTATATACTTATCAATATTTTTTGTTTCAGATGGACCAAGCTGACTCTTGTGTCTCGCCTCATTCTGGACCAGTATTACATCACACATCTATTTATACTGCTTCCTACTGTAAATGACGATGTACTATTTAAGCTGTAGATTTTATTTAGACATAATGTTTTAGCCTTTAAACACTCGAATCGTTTAGGATAACAAACAAATCTGACAGAGTCTGTATAAAGTAGAAATAAATATTTCGAGTATTTAGAGGATCGTGACTGTTTGAGTGATTGAATGAATTGTAGATATAACGCGCAGGATTACTGTAAGATTGGCCATACAATAAAAGACGTATTTTAAAATTTAATTGTTTATTTATTTACTATACATAATGGTGTCTTTAGATCTTTGTTTACAAACGACACGATACAGTACATCGGAATAATAATTAGAAAATACATACACTAGACTACATTCAGTACTCACTGCACCATTCCATCGTGATTCGATACAAATTTAGCTTACTATATTCATTCCTAACTCCTCTGACAAGGCGCAGTCCTGTGTTAACCTCGTCGGCAGTACAGTACAGACCTACATTCGAATTTCGCGATTAACTATATTAACAAGACACAAACCAGGCAATCACTGATTACGCAAGTTTAGCCTATTCTACCGGCGCGTCGCGGCACCAAACTCTTACACTCAGATTGAGCAGTGGGTAAATTCATAAAACAAATTCTTTTACATTTGCATTGGCTTCTTAAATATAATTTTTGCTACTTGAAAAGTGAGCAGGGCAGTGCAGGATCAATTTATTCCCGAAAAATAGTTAGGAATTTCCAAAAAGGGAAGACCTTAGCAAGATTGAGATCAAGATACTGAGGTGATTCGCCAATCGATTAGATAGAACTGCGAACATAGATCGTTTAATTCATGTTAGTGACAAATCATTCAGGTATCGACCAGGTACGCAAACCTTCCATAACGCTTACATAAGTGCTAATGCACCAAAAAATTTGGCATTATCTTTACTTTTATATACGAAAATACCTAATTTAAGATTAAAATATGACACATTAATTAAAATAAAATTTGCACTTCACCTCACACTCTACTAGTCAACGAATTAAAATCATTATAAACTAAAATCAAAATTGTATAATCACAAATTGAACTACAAAATAGACACAAATGGCGGCTAGTGGGTACAGGCTAGCGCTATCCAAATATATTTATATAAATTCATAAAGTGCCCCGCGGCTGTAAGACGAGTATTTTATAAATTGGCATAACTAAAGCCGCGGCTGCACGGACCAAAGAAACGCGATATTTCGCGTTCGCCCACGCTACTCTTTCACAAGTACAATGACAATTTGCCCATATTGGCTCTTATATTACTAGGAAATAGAGTTCATTACAATACTAAGAATAAATGCATAAAATCTCTGCGAAGTGGTATGCGCAATGAGGCATGTTCAGATCTAAGAAATACTGTTCATTAAACATAACTTTGAGACTGATATTTTATTTTATTTTGATCGTTTAGAGTTGAACAATGCTCAATCGCAAGGAATTACTCACACTATCACTGTTACTTAGACTATTAGCTTCCGATCTTTGATTTGACAAACATTTCAACACAGATAGAAGCATAACTTAGACTTCTATTAGAATTCAAGATTAATTATATATATAGTATTTTTTAATTAGTTTGTGCGGCTAGTAAAGACCCGCGTATAGCACGATGTCAGATAAAACTATGAACCACTTGAAAAGAACACGTGGTCGCAGGATGTAAACTTGAGCGTGATAAACTGTGACTGAACTGAACCCAGTCTCAACCCACAGAGCAAACAATTTATGTACAAAATTAATTTATCACTAGACACTTACTTTGTTACATTCGATAGACTATTGATTAAATTGAGTTTTATTCAGAAAAATACACCAAATATAAACAGTACAGCCGCTATCGTAAAGATTTCAAATCATTTCTCATATGTGGAATGTCACAAGTGTATTTATCTGAATAGAACTTTCAAGTTACATATCATAGGCCATATATTTCCCTACACTCTACCTGGCTGGAGCCTTACAATAAATTCGGACGTAGTAATATTGACACGTTATACCTTGTGAACGCATAAATTGCGCTTTGAATCTTTTTTCCCGAATCAATGAAAAAACTCGTTACTGTTTCATTATTCTGCCTCTTCATACAAAAATAACTTAGACTTGTGCTGTAATTGTTAGATAGTCAATGCTTAGCGACTATATCTTCTGATTGATTAAATAGCTTATTGGGTCATAAGTATAGAAGATAACTCTTTGCGGTTTCCCTCAAAACTTCAGCAAGTCTTCGTCCAGATCCGTGAGCGCCAGTTTACTGTCTATCACTGAAACCAATCAGAGAATCATTTTAGTGTTAAGTACAAGAAAAGGAATACATTATTCCACCTAATTATATTTACTTCACATAACAAGTGTACGCAGTCTTTCGAGATTAACTAAAATATCTGCCACAAACTCATTTTTGAGCACACCAAATATACCTCAAGAGTAATCACCGGCTTTCAATATACTCTCTCTCAGAACAGTTTTGATTTTACAAACTGGACCTGACATACGTGAAATTATTCACCGACCTTGACATCGTGCTCCATTTTCGACCTAATGACACTTATAACAATGTCCAGTTAAGGTTAACCAGTACAGATTACCACCCAGCACTGGTCTACCTTGGTGATCTCCGCCACGTCACTCAGCGGAGACTCATGGCCTTGCAATAGACAGAGTATAGATCACTCCTAATACTTATCGACTGTCATAAAGGAACACTATTTTCTAAATAGATTTTTTTTAAATTACCCTATGAAAAGTTAAGAAAACTTGAAAGTAGAGCACGCCTTAGAACACTCTTAGAAAAAGTCAATGACTTATATGTTATAGTGTGGTACTCACGCTGAGCCGGGATAGTAGTATGGCGGGGGACGCTCGTACTCAGTGGGCCCATGGTAGCGGGGCGGCCCTTCCTCCCAGTGCCTGCAAGCACACAACAAATTGTTAGATAGAGAGCAATACTACAAATTAAACTAGTAAAACATTAGTGGATAAAAGTATAATTTCTTCCATCTTTAGTAGGCAATAATAATTGAGTTGGATATTAGTATGATAAGTAATATAATTCTTAAAAAGACTTAAACAAATTCGACATGGTTGTAGATTCTAGAAGAAAAGAAAATCGCCGATGCAAATTTAACATCTCTTATCCAAAAACTAAAGAAACTTACTTCTGTAAACATTCGTTACAAATTATAAACCTTTAAAACTCTTTTCCACTTTTTTAGACAAAATGGACACATACGAAGTATTAATTTGCAACGTCGACATAGATTTACATAAGCTGCGACCATCGACAACGATAAATCGGCCCTTTATATCGACATTTTCTTAGAATATCGCACTTAGAGTACATATCTTTTAATAAATATAGCAGCTTTAGTTCTGTGGGCTTAATCATGGTATCGAAATAAGAAATTCTATCTATTAAGGTGCACATATTAGCTAGCATGATAGAATAAAATTATTAGGTAATATTTATCTTGTCGTTTCAAGTATTTATTGATGGTCGCATACTAGCCCAGCAGAAAGGTACACGTTGGAAGCTGCGGACATAACTAGTTAAAGATAACATAATACAACTCACTTGGGGGCCATATCATTATATCTGCGCGGGTGGGAGGAGTCCTGTGTGCGGGAGCTTCGCGCCGCGCCGGTGCGCTTCTCAGCCTTGTAGGCGCTGCAACATAGCGCGCGTATTAACACAAACCGTCGCACGTATTAGCACAAACCGTCGCACATATTAACACAAACCGTCGCACGTATTGGCGCACAACGCCACACATATTAGCATACAATACCACACGCATTAGCACTATACCTGCACACGCGTTTGCGTTCTGCTACACATTACACCCATTACCGCTATATTACGTGCCAGGGCATTCTCGTTTGGGAGTGTCTCAGAAAACTCTCTGGAAACATGGTCGGAAAACATCACCGTCGAAGCGAAGTGTGATGTTAATAATGGCAATCAGAAGAAATATTCATCATGTTGTTCTTTGTAAAAAAATATGTCAAATACCTTATTTTTTTCGAATGTACTTTTTTGCATTGGTGATCAAATCTCTGCTTGACTAAATGGCTTGAAGGTAAGGGACTATGAGGTCGAAAGTTAGCACCTTGATTGCTTTACGAGGGTCTTTGGCTTATTGAATCATTTCTGATGCCCCCAGTATATCAACATAACCTTATTATGCTGGCTAAGCGCAATTTACAGTAACACCACCAAGTGAAGTAGCATGGATACTTTGAACAACTATTCACTATCCAATTGATAAATTCATCTCCATTTAAGTAAGTGGTCACTCTACACAGAACATCATTCTGCTACGAAAAAGGCGAATTCACTTATCGCCAGATTCAAGTAAGATCACTCGCTGGTTTAATTTAAATAATGTTTGATAAACAGTGACTCACTTTATAGTGATATGTCCAAATTACACTAATATTAGCATTGTTGAGAAAACTTGTCTTTTACTTTTCATGATATAAATTAGTGTGGAAATTTATGAAAGCATTCGCAATGATAAGGATGTACATCGGAATTGATCACAATTTATGGGGCTCGAACCCAATATCTTAAATTTTAAATTTACCATTTTATTTTTCTACTTCTTAAGCCAGTAGGAGTCAGTAAGCTGAGTAACATTATTTAATAACATGCAATTAAAACCTTAAATGTACCTACTTAAATTAGAGTGAGACACAATAGCATCAGCAAACAACACAGAAAATTAAACGGGTTATAGGAAATAATTATCCCGAGACATGCGGTAAGAACTAGCCAGAAAGAAACACACGAGACAGGCCGATACAAGGAAATCTAAAATAGTTCAATCAAAATCAACCCAAAAGATATAATTATGATTTTCATAAAATATACATTGAGTTCTGCGACAGTTAAAATCAAAGTTGTTTAAAACTAGTAAACTCTTGTTCCTTCGTCACATTTAATTAAAATAATGCCAATAATAAACTCGTGCAGACATTTACCAGGCTTAAGATACCAACTGTCAAAGAGCTGAATGAACATTGAATGAAAGAAAGGCGGAAAATTATGAAAGCAGTAGTACGGTCGTGTGCAGCGAATGAATGAACCATTACCAAGTGAGAGGACGCGGCGGGCGCGCGCGTATCCAGGCGCGCAAGTTAGTTCAGTCACAGTCTTATAGAAAACTACGCTATACATATACTAAATCAGATTATTGTTTATCATTACACTGTTTCACTATATATAGACTATTACACAGGGATACACATAGATTCGTATAAGATTAATATTTGGTATGACGACATATTTGGAATATCAATGCAAATTAATCCACTGTTATATTAGAATTGTCTATATTAAACTAACCTAAATTCTTTATAAACACTTTACACACTAAGCTCAAACTTATAAAATTTAAACTATTCCAAAGAAAGTAGAATAAAGTTTTTTAATGTGGAGGTCTTATAGTTCCACAAATACTTAAATATATAACCAGAATGCAATGATTTTCACAATTTGTTTTAACTTTTAACTTCACTCTGGGACAGTATGAAATAATTACATTAAAATGCAATCTCGTAATGTGTCTGAAGAGACTTAAAGTATTCGTAAAATGAGCCGTTATCTCGAGTAGTAAGGTTTACAATACAATGTACTACGATTCTTAAATCTAACTCAATTCACTTCAGTGCTCACATTCATTACGAACATGATAGTATCTAAATGCGATTAAATATTAAAAGCACGTGATATATTCGACGACACGCTAAAAGTTCAATATCGAAGCAGCATTTTAAATGACATATATTTCCAATATTGACTTAGGTAACGATTGAGCACTTACACCAACATCCCTTTCACAAACTTACTCATTAGTTATTACTACAAATATAGAATACACGTAGAAAATGTTTAGTTTACGATATGTCGGTGGGAGTGCATCACATGTCAGCCCACCACAATTTCGCGCCTCGCACAGCGCAACTATGCCGGAAGGCCGGCTCACATTTTTTTAAATATGGGCAATACAAGTACAAGTATACAACAGTTAAATAGTAAAAAAAAAACCTTTTTGTTCTATCGTTTCACGGCAGTATCCGTGTGATAATCAAAGTCAACTGGAGCATATTACATATTGGGCCTTGCCCGTTCAACTGGCTTATATAGTCAATTAATCTACTTTGCTTATTTATCATAATAAGATTCTATAATCTACTGATATTTCATAATACATAACTTTAAAATGTGATCCAAAATGTGTATAAAATGCCAAAATATAATTTGAAAAAGTGCTACATCAGTCGTGCGCGATGCCTACCGCTTAACATTGTAAACTTGTACAAACTTTTAATTACTCACAAGCAATAATTTCTTATAAAACGCATAAAGTTTCCCAAAACGTCACTTATAAGATATTTATAAATGGATAATATAGTGTATATCGCTACAGTATGGATATAGTATTTAAATATATTCACATCAAAATATGGAATGAGCTTTCAGTATAAATAAGACAAACTTTGGACACAACACTTAGGATATATTTAGTTAAGGACGTCCGTAAAGGTAGATGCGATTATATTATGTCACTTTATTCTTGTTCTCGGCCTGGCTGCTTCTGTACGACCCATCTTCAAATAGATAAAACTCATTATCTTATCATCATCTCAGCAACAATTATTAAGTAAATATTGTGTTATTCTGACAGACAAATTTCAGAATCAACTGTGAGAATTAATTTCATTCAAATATTTTCTCATTTGACTAAATATTCCAAAAGTAATTTATAAAACTCTTAAATGTGTACAAAACCAGGACAGTTCGAGAACAACAAATCAGACACAACTCTTAGTGAGAAGGGTCGTAGACCTATTTTTGATTGAGATCCGATGGCAACTTCCAAAGTTTATTAAAATCTAACAAGTGGCGAGGCATTGAGCGGTTGCAAATGAATGCTTGGCATTGGACGTCTCGTTATTATGTAAAGCAGAAGCGTTTCTATTGATATACCGTAAAAATATTCTATGATTGCGAACTAACAGCAGCTTTAAGGTATGGCAAACAGACAAAGGTTTAAAAATCGTGGGCACTTAAAAGCACATTTTGTCTCAATATTAGTTGTATGGATTAACATTTATCAAAAGCAATCGCATTGCGCTTACAGTATTGTTTTATGCACGGAATAAGTGATAAAGGTTGGAATGGCCATGAAGCTATTTTTGTATGAGCACCAGCGTCGCCTATCTGTCTATATTATCAAAAGAACGAAACAAGCACAAAATGGCTTTCACTTTACATTTAGCTGTGTTTGGGGTTGTCAAAAATTTCCACTACCTGAGAGATGCGAGTCTGCCAGGAACAGATTTCAAACTCTATGCCTAAGAAGATGGCAACTTTGGTCTCTCATCGATTTGACTTTAAGATTTAACTTATTGCCTGGCCGTAATGCATTATTGTAAAAAAATGAATTATATATTTTTACATTATTTATTCTAATTAGTTTATAACTTATTATAACTGATTTAGAGGTGCACTATTCTTTAAATGTCCTTTTTAACTTATCTCAAAATAATAGATTTTTGTATATTTTGATCATTTTTTTTTTGCATATTATTCGTCCGTATTATATTTAAAAACTGTAGTGATAAAAGTTTATGCTTTTTTTTTTAATATGAACAATCTAGAGAATAAATAATCATAACTTTTAAAATGTATTTTTATATAAATTATGAGATACACCACTAGAAGCAACAACGAGACCATGTTAAAATTTAACGAGGCGTGAAAGCCGTGCACATTAACTTTTTCATGCGATTTTTTTTTCACCTTTTAATTCATTTCATGCTTTGTCCAAACTATTCGCCAATATAGCAAGCAATGTATGTATAATATGTATAATACGCCTTCGTTGCAATAAATATCTTAAATGTTTCAATTGTGTTATTCATTGCTATTTTTGCGACGAAATTTGAGTATTTTATGTATACTAAGGTTAAGCTTTTTTTCTTAAAGGAATTACGTATAATTTTATAGATTATACGATCTAAATGTCAGCAGCGTTGCCATGCCCACACTTCCATTTCAACCTTTTACATCTATTCCGTGCATAGCTGTATAGCCGAATGAACTATCATCCGATATTTTCATATGGATTCATTGATATATTATTAATTCTAATACGAAGTTTATCAGCAAATATAATGTACTAAGTACTCAAAACGATATTTTATGTCGAGCTTAGTTGGACATGAATAAACCTACAATCAATTTAATTACTAAACAATATTTTTCTACTGCTGCTCGTAGTTGAAAAGCAAGAAAACGCTCCAGGAGGGATCGTTTCGCAATAGTTTAAATAACTGGAAGACAATATAAAGTAAAAATCGATTAGATCTCGCTACCGTATCAAAACACTAGATTGGTCAACCATTTTTAAATTTAAGGATAAAGTTGAATAGGTCTAGAATCATAATTAGATATAATCAATAACACAAAATTTTATTTAACATTCCGCTGAGAGTATGGCTTAATCGAACTGACCTAAAATATCACATCGAATGTCATTAATTGGTAAAATATATGAAATAAATCTATAACAGTTTAAACAAACAAAAACATTTTATTCAAGCTGACCGACAAGTTTCACAAACTAGAACCCGATCATAAACAAAAAACATATGAAAATAAAACCTAATTATTAGTATTCACCGCTACCGATCACATATAGCTTATCGAGCAATGACTAACTCTATGGTATATAGCCATACTTAATACTACAGCGAGCTTTAACTGTTGGTAGTGTCGCGTGTCAACTAGAATCCTACTCGGCGTCATGAATGCCGGACTCGTTGTCTTCATCCTTAGCGTCGAGGCGAGTTTTGAGGTCGTCGAGCAGAGCAGGCGGCGGCAACAGTGCGCACACTACCCCACCGCCCGCTAGCACCAGCTGCGTGCCGGCGACGGGCACGCCGGGCACGCCGGGGGCGCCGGGCACGCCGGGCGCGTCGGGCGGGGAGGCGGCGGGCGGCGCGGACGGCGCGCTCCGCTCGCGCCACTCCGCGATCTTGCCCTCGATGTCCAGCGTACTTCGCTTGGAGCCACTGCACACCCGCGAGAGGCGCCGTCAGAGCCCGAGGCACGTGCTCACTGAATTACTACTATGGCCATCTCTACTTTCCAGGAGAAATTACCTCCCACCCATTTCGACTAGGGTCTCTATTCGCGCTTGAATATCTTTCGTTTTAAACGTAAGTGTCGTAATTCAGGTAGCACGTGGGCAAAAAATACAATAAACACAGTGCCCTAACCAAATGATAGATAAAAGAACTTAACCAGAAAGAAAATAAACTAAAAGTAACAGAAAAAAGGATAAAATAATTGTCCTAGTCCACATGCCGGGGCCATACACACATGCGTCGTTGTTTCCATGCGAGAATTGTTTAGCTTACCAACTATTACAGGAATATACACTTGTTTCGGTAAGATATGATGTTTTACATAGATATAATTTTATATACATACATACATAACCTCACGCCTGTCTCCCTTTGGGGTAGGCAGAGACAAGGGAACTTTTATATAATAATATTATAATATTAATTTTATATAATATACACAAATACCATTAGCTTTGTCCATTATTACATATACTTATAGTTACCATTTAAGGAAGAAAATTAGCAGCTATATTATTTTACAAAAGACACCGGTAAGCCATTCAACATGCTTGCAAATTTACGCTCGACATTTCAGTAGCACAATTTCAACACTGCACAGACATGTCTAAATTTACTTGCCGGATTGTGAAAGTACAATCAAAAACCCAAGCGTACACTTGCAAAAACTTGAAAAGGAAGAAGTTGCAAAGCTCAAGTTCCAGGTGAGGGGTGTAAAGGGCATGCTACGGGGATGTGGGGACACTTACTTGGCGAGGGGTACGTTATCGCGGTCTGCGTACGCGTCATACAAATACTCGCTGCAACAGACAACACACGTCAGTCCCGCATTCTGCCCGAACCTACCGTCTATCGAGTCACTACTACAACGCTCGAGAAAGCTTACGGTACTACATACTGGATTCAATGTTAAGAAAATTGTATCTTATTAAAGAAAGCATAGATTTCAAATCTATACCTCGGGAAAACCAGACCTCGATGGTAAACTCAATGAAAAGACTGGATTGTCGACTACTGTTTCAATAACCAATGTACTATGAGTGTGGGCATCGATACTAACGCTAAACTTACAGTATTTAATGAGAGATGTCAATGGTTTAAACAAATAAAACAAAAAAATAAATATAAATAAACAGTGAGCTACTACAAAGCGTATATACATCGATTAATAAACCAAAACTTATTGTGTGGGTGTAAGTTTGGCAAGTCAACTTCTTTGTTCGATCTAAACAAGCTTTATGTGTTTTATTCATGCCGCCATTACTGTATTGTAGATGTGAAGGCGATTGTTAAAATACTACGCAAAGTTTTCGTTTAACAGGCTTCAGCTAACGAAATACGACTAGTTCACTGCTGGTAACTTCATGGATCGGATAGAAAATTCATATCGAATTTGTGAAAACTCAGTCGACTAGGCGATCTGCGGGCTACCGACATGTATGTACTATGGGATACTTTATACGAACATCGCTAAGCTGACAAAGGATCGAAGCGAGCTGCTACGGGGTCGAAGAGCTGCGTCTAACATGCGAAAAGTTACACTGCCGTACTACAACATGAGAGTCATCATTTAACTTATTCACGGCTCGATTTCAATATTCTGTCGTCATTTTATTTAAGACATAAGAGATAGCAAATCTCGAATGATTTATTGAAAATAAAAATTTCATTTGTTTTAGATCTCGATTTTTCATATGGTCAGTAGGGCAGGGTTACTTCTCCACTCGTCACTAACAAACATAGAGTAGGTAACAGGCAGGCAGCGAGCATTACCGGCGATAGGTTCGGGTCACCGGCGCCCGCTCGGCCGGCCCGGCGCCGGCGCCCGCTCGCGCGCCGCGCACTCACTGCGGTAAACAACGCGTCAACTCTACACTCCGCCGCCACAAAACTAGGGACATCCCTCAAATAGGGAGTTAAACAATTCGACTTGAGATCGACTCTAAGAGGAATATTTAATTTTAGAATTCATTTTACATATTTATAAAATTTTGGAAAGTATTGGGTATATTTAGCTTATGTCGCTTGGTATGTTAGTTTGGAGAGAATGGCGGTGAATGATGAAAACAATATTAAATTAAAGAAGAGAACTTAAACAACTGATAACGTTTAAGCTTTATCGCATTGTGTATTTAGTGTTTATGAAGTATGTGGTGTATTTGCACTTTAGAAATCATTTGTATGATGATGATGCAGATATAAATGTTCCCGATCAGCTCTTCAACCGCAAGCAGCGTGCTCAATCAAACATATAGATTCAAAATGACATTACTAAAGCGGGCAAACAACCTCGGATATCCATTGCGAGAGTGGAATATAATGTATTCACAATTACATGCATCTCGGTTCAACCCTTATAGAAGGTGTACCCTCCACTCTTTAGCAGCAGAGGTCAAACTACGTACAGACGTAAAGGATGAGGGTGCAACGAACCCAAACAAACGTAGGTACAGACAGTCCTACTACCCCTTACAAACACAAGGTTAAACACAACTATACAGGCACGATAAAACTCAGAAAAAGAACAAATAAGTCGAAAAAATAATAAGAAACAGAAGTGAACGAAATCATCAAATAAAATAAAGGCGAATTATCTGCAGCTTTAGCTAATCCGAAATCTCAGGTGCTCTTGCACTGGTATCTACTATACTTTTGTAAATCATTTAATTGATGCCACGAGCGAACGTTTAAATATAAGTAAATATTTAATTTAAGCAAATATTTAATTTAAGTATATTTTTAAATCATTTAATACTTAATGTCCAGTAATTGGAAGCACGTGTCATTTGACCATTCAATAATTAAATGAGTTTATTGAAAAGGAATTTGCACTGTTTTTGAAAATTTAAACGTTCAGCTTGAGACGACAAAGAAACATGTTTAGGAGATATTTTGCAAGCAGTCCTAAGTTTATTTTAAAGTTAATAAAAAAGCAGCAAATAATTCGATAAAAAATGATGATGAATGATAAATGATTCTTAAAGCTAATCTCGGCATCACAATACTAAGTAAAGATAACTTGTATTGCCACGCCAAGCATGTTGAGGACGGCTTAGAAGAATTTGAATATTTTATTGAAAGTGAGTTCTCAAGTGAGTCTTATAAAAGTCAGTCTTCAAGCCGTCTTCAAAAAAATCTTAATATCATATTAGGGTATGGAATGAGTGATTAGAATCAAAGGTCTTTTCATAGTAATTAAACTCTGGTACTATGAAGAGATATTAAAGATATAATATGGACGTGGGAATGAGAGAGACAGAGCGGTATACTATGTTTTTATTTTAAACGTTTTGTATTAATAATATTAAATTATACGATATTTTACATTTTTTTCAAGTGACCCGGGATAAACTAATGAAACTAATTTATTACAATTTCTTCTTTAGGTATCTGTTTCATTTTATTCTGTTTAGTATTATTACTTTCAAAAGTGTACGATGATTTTACGACGATGTAAAGGTAATTTTGAACAGCACTGGTCACTGTTCAGAGTATTAGCGGAACTCGGCATTTCTCGAATAAATATGAAAGATTTGCAGAATGGATATTGATAGTATTATTATTTTTAATTATTTCAAAGTTAGTAGAGCTGACACTCGAATTCAAATAACACGATGGCAACTCAAACTTTCTATTTTAATTAACTTTAAAAATTGGGACATTAGCCGCGTTTATTATCTAATAGCTGTTGCGCGCGGTTTTACCCGCGCAATTTCGATTCCCGCGGGATTTTCGGGATAAAAAGTAGCCTATACGGATTCGGAAGAATCCCTCTAAGTAATGGTAAAAGAAATTTTGAAATCGGTCCAGTAGTTTTTGAGCCTATTCAATACAAACATACAAAAATACAAAGGTTTCCTCTTTATAATATTAGTATAGATTTCGAGCTAGTAATATTTCGACGTGCGTCGGTTCAAACTGCATAATATCGTCGTAAATGTATGACAACTATAAATTCCAACCGATTTCTAACGTTAACGACCTTGATTTTGTATATTTTTTTAATGTTTAACCTCTACGCGTGACTATTATGTTATATTGAGTTCTTATTACTAACTTTTTAATGAAATCAAAAATGCTCCTTTTTTATTTCATCTGCGTTTGATATTCTATTTGTTATGTGTATATCACTGTCTATTGAATAAATGTGTAAATTCAAATTTAACTCCAACTTATTCAACGCTACTCTCCACCCACTACGCACGCCCTAGCCTGCGCTCTCTCTCTCCCACACAAACATATGTCTGAGTGAGACAGCAGTACTCACGCCTCGACGAGCGGGCCGGGGTAGGGGTCGACGTGCAGGTAGAGGCGCGCCAGCTTCTGCGACACCAGCAGCAGCGGCAACAGCAGCACCACCATCCACGCCAGCGACACCCAGTACCCGTGCTGTGGAACAGAAAAATCAACGCTAAGTATATACGTTGACGTTGCAGTTTACGTTGCAGTTTGCGTTGCACTTTACTTAGCAGCGTATAACCAACAATGTCGACTTTAGAAATAAAGAGTTAACTACAATTCACTTTGCAGCTACAGTGTAACTGTACGACTACTGACAACGTCGATATCAACTCTTAGAGACAGTTCGAACGATCGTGAGGCAGTTTCGGCTCGATCGCTGCATAGCCCGTATAAGTCACAGCAAAATTTTATGTTTCATTTTATTCTAAAAACAAAGCGTGACGATACAATTCTCCTCGCACTCTAATTCATTTTATTCTTTTCAAAAATATTTCACTTTGAATCATATGTTAAACAGGTCAAATGAGAATTAAGTCAGTTGTCGAAAAGAAAACATTTTTTCAATTCCGATCGTTGACTGATCGCTTGTGTCCCAGCCGTATGTATACGGCACGACTAGGCATGGGGTGTCACGGTTTGACCATACGGCATTACTGCTATAGATAGCGTATAATCATGGAAGCCATGAGAGTATTGCGGGATGAAAAACCGAAGTATAGACAGAAGCATAATAATTTTTAGTTATAAAGTCACTTATCATCTTGATTTTAAAAATAGTGAAATTACTCAGATTACATACTTCGTACCTATATTTAATTTATTTATCAGATTTTTTTATATAAAAAACGACTTATTTTCATCTGAGTGTAATGTATTTCTCAGTCAGGGCATACATATATCAAATACCTAGATGGGACCACACAAGTCTTCGTAGCAAAATGTCTCCTGTACATATTATTTTATAAAGCATGCAAGGCAACATTCGCCTCACACAGCACAAGGATTGCTGACCGCCGACCTCTAAATCATCACAACGATTCCCGAACTACGGAGGGTATAACAGTATCGGAGCCTGTACTACTATTAGCGTAACATTGACTCCACTCCTGCTGCAGCGAGGGGGAAACAAGGACGGCAATTTACGCTGTATCAGGGGAGAGAAGGACAGCTACATACCATGGGCGTGAGTACGTGTGTACAAGCTCGACTTGCTGTGGCGTTGTAAGCGTGCGACAGCGGCCCGCAGCGGCCCACCGTGCCGCGTGCCGCAGTTAGCACGCGGTTGAGGTACTCCTTGACAAGAGTTATTACCACGTCGCCGTAATCGCCCGTCATCTGGAACGCACACAAATACATAACCATTACTCATCAAGCGATAAGTTGCGGTTCTTCCATGCGGGTAAAATCAGGCTAAAAATAATCAAGGCTATGCCTACTTTCTCGAAATAAATAATAGTTATAAAATTATCACAGAATATGTACAACGACTTAATCTCTATCTTTATTTCAATACAACTATGAATACTATAATGTGTAAATAACAAAATCGTCGAACAAAACCAATGTATTATAACAATAATTGTAGTTCAATAATTTTCCCATCCGTAAACAATGTTAGCAATTGTTAGCTTAGAAATTTTATTTATACCGGTTTAGTGTCTTATTCCAAGGAAAATTTAATAAGTGTGAGTATGAGACTATTAATAGTTTGTCTTGTCTTAAGAATTCACGAATCCATATAATTAGATAAAACACTTACTTAACTAGATATAATCATATAACTATAATTAAGGGCTTAATTATGGAATAATCATCCGATGTTGTAATCAGAAGTTGTAAATGTAACGGTTTGATGAGATGGAATGCATCCCGAGGGAATAAAAATTATCCTCTATGTCCTTCCAGGCTTTGCCAATAAATAATAATTAGAATGGAAGATGAAATATTATTGTCACTAAACAACTTTATTCTAAATCGTCAACTCGGAATTACAAACGAACCATAGCAACTCCAGCATTCGGTTTTTGAATACCAATTAATATAATCACGGAAAAAATATACCAACTACTACCTACATGGATTTTCAGTTTAATTATACCGTTTTCTAAAGGTACGCGCACACTATGCACTATTTAGGACGTTGTGACCACGGTGCTTATAAAGACCCCAAAACCTCGAGTCAGAATATAAAATTTAAATTTAAATAAAAAAAATATTATCTCTACTAAACTCTTTGCTGGAACATTAGAAGAAGTATTCGTTTCTCTGCTATTTGGAAAATGAAGACTGACCCTAAGCAAAAATTGATTCAAGTCAACATCTTAGTCGATTTGATGCCATCAAGGTTAAATAAAGGTCAAATGTATTTTGTTAAAAATCTATGAAACAACCAATGTTTTTCAATGTTTTAAATCGACTAAATTAATCAGAAACCTTGGAACGTTTTTTCATATGAAGTAAATAAAAAAAAATTAACAATGCCTCCATTTAGAACTGTCAAAAAATCGATACAGGCTGAATACTTGCTCAAGCGTTGTTCGTGACTAAAGTCGCTGTCATTATGGAAAGTCATAAAAAAATCTATAGGTATGGTGCTGACTGAACATAAGCGTTGAGCAAGCGAGTCGATAATAATTTTTATCTGATTCAGCTATAAGATGAATTAATTATTCTTCAGATTTCAATCTACTTAAATTTTTCAATCTACTTAAAGATTTCAATCTACTTAAATGTCTCTGTGTGTGGTGAATAAAATGGATGTTTTCATCTTTCTTTCCAAATAACAGTTTTCATTACACAAGCCTTCCCCTGCTATCAGTCGAAATGTACTCACACTGATCATAACGGCGGTGGCCTGGTCGTTGAGCGAGGACTGCGCGTCTTCCGTCTCGCGTAGTAACTCCGCGATCTCTTCCTGCTGCATGCTTCCGTTCGCTAGCAGACGCGTTTGCAGACGGAGGGTTACGTTCTGAAGGGAAAGGGGGGATATTAGTACACATATGTTGGTATAGCTTGCGTTAAACTTCTAGTCCTTTCTGAGACGTTTCGCGAACATGTGTTACAAAAAGCGTGCGAGAAACCCCTCGCAACAACTTCAGAGAAGGCGTAATTCAATGCAGTAAATTGACAAACTGCATAATTGTTTGTATATATAGACCCCCTAAATCACACTATGATAGTTTTGAACTTGTTTTAGAACAAGTATTGGATAAATTATGTAATAAAACTAAGAAAATATTTGTTTGCGGGGACTTTAATGTTAATTTATTAGAAAATTCATCATTGAGTAAAAAACTAATAAATTTGTTTAAATGTAATAATCTTAGTAACCTGTTCCTAGAACCAACTAGAATAACAAGGACCAGTGCAACTTGCCTAGATAATGTGTTTTCTAATGTTACTCCGGTAAGTTCATCAGTTATAAATAAACTAAGTTCTGATCACAGCGGTCAGTTGGTTACTTTTAAATACTCAAAGAAAATACAGGTCAATAAGAATATAATGGTTGTTCCGGTCAATAAAAAGCGTTTGGAGAGATTTAGATGTAGTATTATTAAAAATATGCCCCATATAGCCCACTCCAACAATGTAAATTTACAATACAGTAATTTAAGTAGTATAATAAATAAACAACATGAGAGTGTATTTATTCCGAAAAAAGTCTCTCCAAACAATTGTAAATCCTTCAGTGATTGGGCTACCACAGGTATACATATAAGTAGAAAGCACCTATATGATCTCTATCATGAGAAATCATATAACAAAAGTGAAAGTTTTTGCAACTACGTTAGAATTTACTCAAAATTATTTAAAAGAGTATGTGCCGCAGCCAAATCTATATATCTAAGTAATAAGATAAAAAATAGTTCTAATAAGACTAAAACAACATGGAACATAATAAATAAGGAAACTGGAAAAGTTAAGGATCGCAATACTGAGTTTAAACTTGTAATTGACAATAAAACCATTAATGTAGATGAAAATGTTGCGACAGCATTCGAAAATAGTTTTGCTGACATTCCAGTTTCAACTACTAAATTGTTAAATTCTTCACCTGTGGTGGCTGAATCATTGCTGAAAAATCATGTAAGTGAGTGCAAGGAGTCTTTCAAGTTCCAACCCATAGACACCGGGGACATTTTTAAAACATTTAAGACAATTGATGTTAAAAAGACAACTGATTTGTGGGGCATATCTGTTGAAATCTTAAGTTCTATCATAGATGTAATAGCTCCTTGCCTTGTTGAAATATTTAACAACTGTATTATAAGTGGGGAGTTTCCTGATTTAATGAAGCATAGTAAGGTTATTCCTTTATTTAAATCGGGTAGCTCTACGGACCCTACTAATTTTAGACCAATTTCGATTTTACCAACATGTAGCAAAATTTATGAAAAAATTATTCTCAACCAGCTATTAGCTCACTTCACAAAAAACAATTTACTTCATAACAAACAATTTGGATTCACAAGGGGTCGTTCGACAACTGATGCTGGTGTTGAACTGTTTGAAGTAATAGCTGGTGCCTGGGAGGGGTCACAGGATGCTCTAGGTGTATTTTGTGACCTATCCAAGGCATTTGACTGTGTTCAGCATGACACTCTCATCAGGAAACTCCACCACTACGGCATCAAAGGCACTGACCTCAAACTTTTGAATTCTTACCTGAGTGATAGAATCCAGAAGGTTGAGGTTAACCGGAAAAGGTCAGCTGGGTCGGTTGTGAGAATGGGAGTGCCTCAAGGTTCAATTCTGGGCCCATTTTTATTTTTAGTCTATATAAATGATCTACCCTATATGGTAGGCAATAATCACGATATTGTATTGTTTGCTGATGACACATCATTAATTTTTAAAATGATAAGGCAGAAAACCAACTACGACGATGTAAACAATGCTCTCTCTAATGTAGTACAGTGGTTTAATGTAAATAATCTAGCTTTCAATGATAAAAAAACTAAATGTATAAAATTCTCCGCACCAAATGTACAACAAGTTGAGTCTGATCTGCGGCTTAATGGGAACAGGTTGAATCTAGTAGATAACACTGTTTTTCTTGGAATTACCTTAGATTCTAAATTGCAATGGGGCGCCCATATCTCACAGCTAGCGAGTAGACTTAGTTCAGCAGCGTTCGCGGTAAAGAAAATTCGCTCATTGACTGATGTTAATACGGCGAAGCTGGTTTATTTTAGTTATTTTCATAGTATAATGTCCTACGGCATCCTACTTTGGGGCAATGCCGCAGACATTGACACGATATTTACACTGCAGAAAAGGGCTATTCGTGGAATGTATAAACTTGGAAGTAGAGAATCTCTAAGAGAAAAGTTTAAAGAGATTGGTATCTTGACCTTTGCATCACAATATATATATGAAAACATTATGTATATTTATAAGAATAGTAGTAAATTTAAAACCATGAAAGATAAGCATGATAAAAATTATTCTGTAATGACAAGGAACGACCATAAATTAGCGTTTCCCAAATTAAGGCTGGCTAAAAGCACCAAATCATTTATGGGAATGTCAATACGTATTTATAATAAAATACCACAGTCAATTCAATCTCTAACGTTTAATAAATTTAAAAGAACTATCAAAGAAACATTATGCAAAAAAGGCTACTATAAACTCCAAGATTATTTAGATGACAAAAGAGCGTGGGATTGATGTCTCCACAGGTTATTTCCAAATATTAATCATTAATCACTATGTAAGCAGCTTGGCTGCGACATGATATTGGCAAGCACGAATAGCTGTCTTCTGTTTGTTTGTTCATGTCATAGCAGAGCTGTATTTCTGCCAAATTGTACCTATAATAAGCACTTTTTACAAAAGAGTGCCGAGAGTTTTTTTTCCGCCGGCTTTTTTCCTCTCGGTCTACCTAGGGTTCTACTTTCATTTCGTTTTTTAAAGCCGAAGAAGAAGTAGTAGTAGACATCACCAAGACATTGGTGGATAATGGGCGATCATTATCTTTATAAGCTGAGAGACGCACACTTCTCGACGGAGGCCTTCCCCTGGATTCTTCATGTCGTCCGGACCCGCGCCGCCCTCATCCAGCATTTGACGTTCGTAAAGTGTATAAAATTACCTACTACGAATAAAAAAGTTTTCATTTTCATTTTCAGTTCCAGTGTGCCCACTTTAGGGAAGAAAAAAAATAGTGAGGAGGTTTAACTGAATGAATGTAATTATTTTTTAATAATAATGTTGGAAAAAAAATATGTTGGCTCACAAGACATTTCTTTTTTCATGGTGCTGTTAGCCAAAGTAACGTTAACGATATCAAGTAACGTTAACGATATCAATTTTAAACTCCTCTTAGTTTAAAAATTAAGAATTTACCAAATCGATTTTACCTCTACTGTAACCTTTTTATAGCACTAGGTATGTTTGGTAATTAATTATTTTCATAAAAGTAACTTTGAGGATAAAGTACACACTTCAAATTCAATCATTTATAAATTGCTTTAAAATTTTATGCAAAACGAATGACAAAGACTCGTACATTTTCAATCATTCTCATTCAGTACTTACACTACGAAGTTTTTAACTGGTATCATTATTTTTCTATTTGTCATTTCGAACTGTCAGTTTACTGCATTGAATTCAGTATTAGGATGGGTGACTGCTGATCATTTGTTTATTACGACGACTTCCGTGCTTCGGAGGGCACCTTAAGGGTGCTGTATACTTGTATACAGCAGTCGTAAGGGTTTGTCAGAAGCCTTTTCGGGGCCCTGAAAATTCTGACCCAACCAGCACTGGGCCAGCTTGGTGGATTATGGCCTATACCTCCACGTCACCCAGAGGAGAGACTCATACCAGTGGGCTCATTACTAAGAGTTGTGATGATGACACCATTTGATTTACTCTTCGATAGATTTAAGGATACGGTAAAACAAGTGTTGTTTGAAAAGGACTCTTATAAGATATCCCGATGCAAGAAGATGGGATTCCTTGGCTGAAAACTGTTATTGTGTATTTGTTGCGGCCGCTTATGCCGCTCGGGGCTAAACAAATCGCGACCTCCTCTCCGTAGCATCGCTGTATGCGATACACTTTTGTAAATCCTACTTAATATTACTTTAAAATGAAATGAAATCATAACTTCTCATAACAACTCAAGAATTTCATAAACTCGACAACAATCGAGTTTCTTGCCACTTCATCTCAACAGATCGATTTTCTGAAGTGATGGTAGATTCAGTTCAATTTGTAAATAGTTTGACTTACAGTGGAATCCGTTTATAGACATCGAAGGGAAATAAGAAACAAGTCATACTAAATGGACGTCATACAAAGCATAGGTACTGCAAGAATAAATAAACTGTTTAAGTTAGTATGTGATTTATTTTAATAGAAAGGAATAAAATAGAGATCAATAAGTAAATCTACGCTCTGAGACTCAAATCAAAAATGTCTTTCACGCGCCGAAAGTCTTTGGGTATAACGTGACTCTCCCGAACACTGGCAAAGGTGTAAGAAATCATACGGTCGGTCACTACAAGCGGACAAAATTTGATAAAAAAGGGTTACAATAAGCGACGAAGTCATTATATCCGACTCAGTTATATAATTTATATGAAAACCAAACTTCACTGTGTGAACACGTCATAATTAGCGGTTGGTAAATATAAGCGGAGTCATAATAAACGGATTCTACTGTATTTCCAATGAACTCTTATGTATGGTAGTGAATCTTGGGTGAGGCAGAAGAGACATGAAAGCAGGATTAATACTGTGGAGATGAGAGCGTTGAGAAGCATGTGTGGAGTGAAATTGAGTGATAGGGTGCGCAACAGTGAAATAAGAAAGAGATGCGGATTGAAAGAGGATGTAGTGACTAAGATTGAAAAGGGTATGCTACGGTGGTTCGGGCATTTGGAAACGATGAGTGAAAGTAGATTTACGAAAGAGGTGTACAGAACAAGAATGGATGGTGTTGTTGAGGGGCCGGCCTAGGCGAACGTATGCCGATCAAATTGGCGACATTTTAAAAAAGGGCCTATCAAAAGTACCCGTAACCGACGATCATATATGAAAAGATTGATGAACGTGGAAGAAGCGAAAGAGGTATGTCTGGATCGCAGCAATTGGTGTTCCCTTGTCTCTGCCTACCCCAAAGGGAGACAGGCGTGAGGTTATGTATGTATTCCAGTGAAGTAAAGAATTTTAAGACGCTTGGTACCTGTAGCTGGGTGGCTAGCGCGGCGAGCGGGGTGAGCGTGTCGGCGTGCACGCGGCGCAGGCTGGCGGCGCAGCGCGCGAGCTGGCGCGGCGTGTCGCCGAAGCCGTCGCGGCCCGCCAGCGCCTCGCTCGTGCGCGCCAGCTGCGCCGCCAGCTCCAGCAGCGGCATCGACGTGATGTTCTAAGACGCTTGGTACCTGTAGCTGGGTGGCTAGCGCGGCGAGCGGGGTGAGCGTGTCGGCGTGCACGCGGCGCAGGCTGGCGGCGCAGCGCGCGAGCTGGCGCGGCGTGTCGCCGAAGCCGTCGCGGCCCGCCAGCGCCTCGCTCGTGCGCGCCAGCTGCGCCGCCAGCTCCAGCAGCGGCATCGACGTGATGTTCTAAGACGCTTGGTACCTGTAGCTGGGTGGCTAGCGCGGCGAGCGGGGTGAGCGTGTCGGCGTGCACGCGGCGCAGGCTGGCGGCGCAGCGCGCGAGCTGGCGCGGCGTGTCGCCGAAGCCGTCGCGGCCCGCCAGCGCCTCGCTCGTGCGCGCCAGCTGCGCCGCCAGCTCCAGCAGCGGCATCGACGTGATGTTCTAAGACGCTTGGTACCTGTAGCTGGGTGGCTAGCGCGGCGAGCGGGGTGAGCGTGTCGGCGTGCACGCGGCGCAGGCTGGCGGCGCAGCGCGCGAGCTGGCGCGGCGTGTCGCCGAAGCCGTCGCGGCCCGCCAGCGCCTCGCTCGTGCGCGCCAGCTGCGCCGCCAGCTCCAGCAGCGGCATCGACGTGATGTTCTAAGACGCTTGGTACCTGTAGCTGGGTGGCTAGCGCGGCGAGCGGGGTGAGCGTGTCGGCGTGCACGCGGCGCAGGCTGGCGGCGCAGCGCGCGAGCTGGCGCGGCGTGTCGCCGAAGCCGTCGCGGCCCGCCAGCGCCTCGCTCGTGCGCGCCAGCTGCGCCGCCAGCTCCAGCAGCGGCATCGACGTGATGTTCTAAGACGCTTGGTACCTGTAGCTGGGTGGCTAGCGCGGCGAGCGGGGTGAGCGTGTCGGCGTGCACGCGGCGCAGGCTGGCGGCGCAGCGCGCGAGCTGGCGCGGCGTGTCGCCGAAGCCGTCGCGGCCCGCCAGCGCCTCGCTCGTGCGCGCCAGCTGCGCCGCCAGCTCCAGCAGCGGCATCGACGTGATGTTCTAAGACGCTTGGTACCTGTAGCTGGGTGGCTAGCGCGGCGAGCGGGGTGAGCGTGTCGGCGTGCACGCGGCGCAGGCTGGCGGCGCAGCGCGCGAGCTGGCGCGGCGTGTCGCCGAAGCCGTCGCGGCCCGCCAGCGCCTCGCTCGTGCGCGCCAGCTGCGCCGCCAGCTCCAGCAGCGGCATCGACGTGATGTTCGTCTCCAGCTGGAACAACACGTCATCCAATTATAAAATCCCCAGGCAATCACGCCAACTACATGGCCTAAAAGCAAGCTTGTGTTATGAGATAGCCGTGTATGTAGCGAACTACGGGGGGAACATAGAATATAACTACGTATTATACAGGGTGACTGGTGGGTCACTTTTGAAATTTAAGGACGTGATAGTTTGAGATCATACATGAAAAGTTAAAAAATAAAAATTAATTATTTACTGAGTTAACGGAAAGTTAAGCGATCCGCGTGCCAGGTCACGTGCCGCGATTGACTCATTTGTATGTATAGTAAATAGTTATAGTAGTATTTATTTTTAGGAATTCTAGTAAAAAATTAAGTACCTACTTTTTTTACATAATTATGATCAGAATAGAGTACAGTATAATAGGGCGCCTAAATATCTCGGTCTGCAATTGATGCCTTACAGCCCTTGGCTACTAATCTACTACTAAACCGATTCTTTAAACGAAAATATTTGACCTGTGTTTTAGGTTTCGCATAAACAAAAAGTGATTGTGTTAATAAAGTATCTTGATTTCCAAAACTTATTCTTTAAATTTTTGGCTGATAATATCCTTCAGTGAA
This sequence comes from Stenoptilia bipunctidactyla, assembly GCA_944452665.1. Classification (NCBI taxonomy): domain Eukaryota; kingdom Metazoa; phylum Arthropoda; class Insecta; order Lepidoptera; family Pterophoridae; genus Stenoptilia; species Stenoptilia bipunctidactyla. The sequence continues at coordinate 5,406,909 of OX101730.1, forward strand.
ATTCCCATTGTAGTTCTCGTTACCAGCTAGAAGAACACAGTGATAAATAGATAGATATTTATTTTATTCACATCAAACACACATACATATAATCAAGCACAAATACACATGCACAAATACACATGCATATATAAACAAAATCAAAAAAAAAAACAAGAAATCACAAAATAAAAGAAAATAAAGTAAATATTTTTCAGTAAATTAAATTTGTTCAGTAAAAATGTATGCTGATGCAAAATGGCGATAATTCAGTGAGACGTTTGCATTTAAGCAAACCATGGATTTTCAGTTACCGCCAGTGAGGTCTTCGCAGAGGCGCATGTAACTATACCGACGCATAGTATTATTATATGATTATATGTAATTTACATTGGTTAATATCGAATTGAATAAACATAAAATAAAATAGAATAAATAACATTGAGACTGTAAGTTACAATTCGGGAAAAAAACATCAATAATGAATGAGGAAAATATTATTATTATAGTTACATCCAGGACTTGTCTACATATAAGTAAATAAATATATAAATAGTGAGGGATTCCTATCGTCGATAAGACCCAAGCAACTAAGTTTCAGTTCATTTGTTTTAGCTTCTCAGTGAGAGGTGGAGCTGCTCGTCTTCCATGACACCTGATGTTAAGTGAACATGAAGACTAAGGTGGTACACGTCCATCCACGAGAAACCTATTCACTCGACGCTTAAAAGTACTAGGACTATACTGGTCAGGGAAAATAGACGCAGGCAGTTCATTCCAAACCTTGGCGACCCGTATCAAAAAGGAACTGTCAAAGCGGTCTACACCAGGGACCGGAAAACCCCTTTATTTGATTAAGCCTATTGATAGGGTAACCCTATCAAAATCTTACCATATGGAAGTGTAACCCTATTGATATGGTAAGCCTATCGACGTGGTAACACTTTGAATAAAGTTAACTACTTTCGGATGCGCTTACCCTGTGATAGGGTTGCCTATTTCTATCTCTTTTCCGCGCATGCTGTTGATTCGGAAGTATAATTCGAAGTGCGAGATTGAATAGATGGTGATATTTTTGATAATTTGATATTCTTAGAGATTAAATTTGCCTGCAGGTTTTAAAACCCTATTGAATCGGTAACCGGTCGGGTCTGGCATGATGGTCTCTTAAGCAAGCTTCCAGCATATGGCATACCGACCGGGCTCTGCGACTGGATATCTGATTTTCTGAGGGAACGGTCGATTCGAGTAGTCTTAGACGGCTACTCCTCTGACCTAATGGCAATTAATGCCGGGGTACCTCAGGGATCTGTTCTCTCTGCAACTTTATTCTTGCTGCACATTAATGACCTCCTAACACCAGGCATTATTGGATATGCTGATGACAGCACTGTTGTTGAGAGATATATATCCAATGCGCGAACGAGCGCCCATGAAATCCAGGTTTTGAGAGAGTCTATGATTGAGCGCGTTGATTCGACCTTGCGGAATGTGTCCGATTGGGGCGAATCTAACCTGGTCAAATTCAACGCCTCCAAAACACAAGCGTGTCTATTCTCCGCAAAAAAGAGCACCTTTACTCTTACGCCCACTTTCCAGAATGTATCTGTTCCCATCACCGATCAACTAGGGCTTTTGGGCGTCACTATAACGTCCAAATTAAACTTCGGACAACAAATTGAGTCTATGGCAAAAACGGCTTCCAAAAAATTGGGTATCATCTCGAAGGTCCGGCGGTACTACAGCCCTGAACGGCTCCTCAACTTATACACAGCCCAAGTGAGGTCTTGCATGGAGTACTGTAGTCACCTTTGGGATGGATCTGCCAAATACCAGCTCGAAGCGCTAGACTCTGTTGACCGAAGAGCCCGAAAACTCATAAATAACAACAACCTTACAAATAAAAAATTGCAGACGCTGGAGCATCGTCGTAAGGTTGCTTGTTTGACAGTCTTTTATCGGCTACATTTTGGTGAGTGTGCGAGTGCTCTTTTTGACCAAATTGAACCCACCCCTTTTTACCACCGGACTACCAGACGCAGACAGAACTTCCATCCGTATATAGTGGATATACCAAGAAGTCGAACAAAACGCTTCGATAGTTCCTTTTTGGTACGGATTGCCAAGGTGTGGAACAATCTGCCTGCGTCTGTTTTTCCTGACCACTACAGTCCTGGAACTTTTAAGTGTCGAGTGAATAGGTTTCTCGTGGATGGACGTGTAACACCATAGTCTTCATGCGCACTTTCCATCAGGTGGCATGGAAGACAAACGTCCTATCCTTACAATATAAAAAAAAAAAACCTTCAATAGGGTTTTCGATTACATGAAGCTAACTCTATTGATATGGTAAGCCTTAAATTAGGGTAAGTCTTCGATACGGTTACCAAATTGATAGAGTTTTTTAAAACAAGTCTATGAAAAACCCAATCAAAAACCTCTTTAAGGGTAAGCGGTTCCGGTCCTTGGTCTACACAGGGCACTCACCGCGGCCAGGATGCGGTGCAGGTTGAGTTGCGGCAGCGCGGCCTTGTGCAGCGCGGTGAGCGCGCGGCGCGCGGCGCGCGGCACCACGGCCAGCGGCGCGCGCGACACGCGGCCGCGCAGCGCCGCCACCTGCTCGCTGAGCGCCGCCACCACCTGCCGCTGCACGCCCTCCAGGTCCACCACGCGCCGCAGGTGCAGCACCTGGACACAACGCAACGACGTTACACAAGGCATAGGATGAAGCACAACAGGATATTTCTAAAAGTTTCTAATCACTTATTTATTAAGCTATTGCATAGCTTCTATCGCGGGCCTTGAGCGTGGGGACCGAATCCAGAAATTCCGTAACGAAAAAACCCTAACACCCCCCACTCCAACCGGCACAGCGGTGATACTTTGATTTCATAACTTTACATGCGGGCTTTAATAACCAATCAGCGCCATCTACTAGGAACTTGTAGAACTTCATATTAGATCAAGCATTACTGCATTAATAAAATAAATAAATAATTATAATTGCATAAGTTGATAAAAAATGCTATGCAATAGCTTTACCGCGGCAGTCTCCGAGTGCCACACGTCTTTTTTTGTTTACGGCTTGGCTTTGCAGCATGACATATGGCATACTGGTGACTGTTCCACTCACTTACTTTCTTGTCAAGACAACAGCAAAAACGTCATGCTCTCTTAGGCGGCATGGCTAGTGGTAGCGTCGGGTATCGGGTCACCCTCTTCCCTAAAATATGGTTGAGGAGGGTGATGGCTGGTGCTTGCGTTATACTCGTGAACGGGTGCTGCTAGCGGTGCCAGGTCGTTTTGCTGATGATACAATGATTTTATTTTATTCCATTTTTGTTTAAATACTCTGGTCCCAGTTTGTCATGTTCGTGTTGTGCATCCATAGCTTAATGCACCTACTATGTAAGCAATTTGGTTTTTGCATGACATTGGCTCTCACAATAGGGAATATGCATGTGATTTAGAAATGGACAAAAAAAATTATGTGTAATCTTTATTGCTAAAGAAATATACACACATAATTATTTTTACAAATTATCATGTTTCTATTAATAAATTTAATTATTTAAAAGTAGTATTTTTTAAATTCCCTCTCAAATTTTCAAAACACAACGCTATTGGCGGAACGAAACGTGACGTCACCGTTCACTCGGGATGGGTCGTTTGTTTGTATTATTGTTGTTGTTGAAGGTTATTCGCATTGTTTTACCGCTGTTTATGATTAAATTATATGTGTTTTTTGGGAATTATTAACTGAAAGCAGAGACTAATTGTGAAAAAAGACTTGCCACAATGACTGAAAGCGGTTTTGTCAAGGCGCAGTCGGATAATCTGCCTAAAATTGATGTGTTCATGATGATTACGTACTTTGCAAATAATTCTGACTTTACTTCAGCTGAACTAAGAGGAGTAAAAGCTGCAAGGTAAATAAGTTTTAGATAGTCAATAAATTTTCATATTCCTTATTTTTATACTGGGTGAGATGAGTTAATCAAGTAATTATAACCTAAAATATACCTACCGCTAATTTTACTTTTTGTGCCAGATCTGAACGAGAATCTTATGGTGATTCAGCCGTTGGATATGTACAAGTAAAACGAGAGAAAGATATCTGCGTGGTAAAGGCTAAAATAACACCTGAGCACAATGTCCGTCAAAAATGTTACAATGTGATTACTACTTGCAATGAGAGCGAGGGAAATATTCTGTCTGTTCAATGTGAAGATTGTGCTGCACATTTAGGTAAGTAATCACTTATTATTATCAAATTCAGGATAAGAACATGTTACTGTATCAAAATTAAGTATCAGTAATATTCCCTCATACTTATATTATAATGGAGGATGGATGTATGCAAGCATGTTTCTTTTCGGAAAAGAAATATACAATACAAATACGCTTATTGCCAATAGAAACAAAAGGTAACCAACATGAACAGTCAGATGTTGCAATTTGGGCGGTCTTATCACTAGCAAGCGATTTCTTCCAGGCAATCCTTTTTTCATACCTAATATAAAAAAATACTTGACTAAGAAGAGGCTGATGGGCAGTGCACTGTTAACTTATTTATAATTAACCTAAATTAAACTAAATAAAAGATGTACATACATACCTTACTTATATACATCCATCCTCTCAATTTTTCACATTATAATATTATTATATTTTAAGGGAATAATAGTTTTAATACTGATAATTTCATAAATACAATTTAATAATGTAAATGAAATAGTTCCCGCAAGAAACATGATAAACAAGTCTGCAGGCAAAAGGTATTAGACTGTATAACAATACTTTTTTTGTTTTAGGTGGCTGTAAGCATGCCATTGCTTTCTTAGCCTGGCTTCACAGACGCAGTGAGGATCCACCATCTACAAGTGTAGAATGTTATTGGAAAAAGCCTAAGTTATCTTCGGTAGGCACAAGCTTAAAATTCATGAAAGCAAAAGACATGTGTTCATTACCAAAGACAAGAAATGATTCAAGCAGATCACAAAATGTCAGTTTTCTCTCAATGTTTATAGATTACAGTAAAAATGTTGATAATATGGATAATCAACTTATGAAATATTATAAAGTACCAAATCCCTTGGAAAAATTGTCAATTCATTATTTAATAAGTAGCTTGCAAAGTAGACCTACAAATGCTCAAGAATTTATTGAGTTTTGTAAACAAAAGATGGATACAAATTCTTGTGAGGAAGCTGCACTTGCAACAGTTGCTCAAAATGATTGTCCATTGTGGTATGAACTTAGATATGCTCGTATAACTGCTTCAAAAGCTCATGAAGCAGCCCACTGTAAAACATTTCATGGTACATTGACTGAATCTATAATGGGGGCAAGTAAATTAAAAGACACAGAAGCAATGAAAAGAGGTCGGTTTCTCGAAAATGAAGTATAAAAAAAGGTTGAACAACTGAGAAATATTAAAATTAAAAAGTGTGGCTTAAAGCTAAGCTCAGTTTATCCCATTATGGGTGCTTCACCTGATGGGCTAACTGATGATTATGTTATAGAAGTGAAATGCCCTTTATCTGAGAAAGCAATGAGTCAATACATTAAAGAAAACCAAGTCTCTTTCAAATACAAAGCACAGGTACAACTTCAAATGCATTTTTACAGTAGAACTAAAGCTCTGTTCTGTGTTGCATCAAGTGACTTTGAAAGTTCAAAAAATATTAACATCATTGAAGAACAATATGAAAAGGAGTTCTGTGAGGATCTGTTAAAGAAATGCACACTATTTTGGTCCAATGCAATTTTTCCTATTTTGTTTAAATAAAACACATTTATATACAAAATAAAATTACTTCTTTATTAACACATCCTGTAAATTAATTAATCCACAAGCTATTATTATTACTTCATCTATTACAGGGATCAAGTTATGATCAATACATGCGTGAGGCAGTAACATATGAAACTCTCTTAGTCTACCTATGACACGTTCCACATGTATTCTTAAAGCCGCTATTTGCTTTGATTGCTTGACATCTTCTTTTGTACTAGGTGTAGATTTTGAAACCGAGGGAGGTCTAACTAGGGTACAATTCTTGTTTGTTAACAGACATGTCAAATCTTTAAAACCCCGGTCTGCCATAACTGCTTTCTGAGGAGGTAAGTATTCAAGAAAGCCACAGTCTTCTACTATCATGACATCTGTTGCCCTGCCACTGTATCCATCAGATATATAATTAACAAGACCGTTTGGAGTACATGAAATTAAATATTTTAAAGTATTACACTTCTTATACTGCGACCAACTTAATGATTGATGCACTGGATCTGTAGGTTTTTCAATTTGTATTTCCAGACAGTCTATTATAGAAACAACATTAGAATACCTAGCTCTGAATGGAATAGGTAATTTTTCAAATATTTGTGATGGTGTTGGCCAAACAATCAACTCTTTCAATGCCTTTGAAATGATTACAACACTTTTAGAAAAAATTCTGCTGATTGTGCTCTGTGAGTATCCAAAGTTTAAAGCCAATAAATTAAAAGATTCATTTAATTTTATTTTTCTTAATGTAATAAAAATATCTATAGGTGGAATGGCTACATATTCACTTAATAGTTTTATTAAATAAAATGTGTTCTTTGGTAAACCTAATAACATTTTAGGTTCCCTTTCTAAAGCAATTAAAGTGCCACTACGCATTATGTTCTTAAATTGTAAGTCATTGTCTGTTTCATCCTCAATAAGCCAACTTGAATCAGATGAACTACGCACTGGTTCATAATCAGTTGATAATGCTGAAGACTGGGAATTAACACTAGTTACAGAAAAAATATCAGCAGGGTTATCTGGGAACAATTTTCTTATTATAGTAGAAGACTGAGCAGATTTTAAAGGGGATGTAGATATAGTTTTAGATGGTATAGAAAACGGAGATAATGCTATACTATTTTTGTTTGCTGTTAAATTCACATTTACACCTTTACTTCGATAATGAACTTTACTAGTAACTTGAACAGCTTTGTCAACATGCATTTTTTTACTAGTAGCTTCAGTATCTATTTTAATCTCGGGACTGTTCAATTCTATGTCCATACAGTTTGGTATTGATGCCGTACTGGGACCAGCTTCAGCTAGAGCTTCTTCAACCAACGCTTGTCTATTCCGTTTTAAAGCACCTTTTCTCTCCGGTGGTAGCTGCAATTGATCTTTTTTCTGACACTTGAATATATGTGGTATAACACCTTTTTTTAATAATAATGACACTTTTTGTCCATGTTCCAATGCCATTATTTTGTATTTAATAAGATTTTCTGTATCTTTTTCAATCTGAAAAGCAGAAATAATTTATGTGAGTCCAAATAAGTAGACTTTTGAACTACTTCAAATAGGTGTCTTACTTAAATAAGTGGAATAGAAAACTAGTACATATATATTATATAATCCGATATGCTATGAATCAGAGATAGGAATGTTAAAATGTTGAGAACATCTTTATGAACTGTTTGTTTTAGTCAAGGCTTATAAATAAAACAAATTTGTGTATTGTAGGTCACTCAGTAAAAAGGATTACTTAGATTATTTTTCAATAGAAATTACCAACCGTGCAATCAAAGAAAATTAGTTAAAACGTTTCGTGATCAAAGTCAGGTGTTGATCAATTAAAATCATAATGTTCATAAATTTGTAACATTAATAACTAAAAACATTGGCAAACAGAATACCTAGTCATATGAATAAATAATTATATTTTTTAGGTTAGGCTATTGTTTATATTGTTCGCGAGTCCTAATGAAAGATATTTCAGGTACATTCATGTTTAATACTCACCTCAAAATGATCTTCACAACAATATAAACTACTTAAGCACGATACATTATCTCTCCTCATCGCCTTACACCACTTTTTCCTTAAATTTGCATCTTTGGGCATATGAAAATATATTTTGTCAGGTGCATTTTTATTGTTATTTTCGCACATAGGGACAATACAATATTTATAATAAGCTTTTGTGTGCTCGTCCATTATAATAGTTGATATTTAATCACTTTAAGTTCAATCACTCACTTTAAACTGTGAATCAAATCAAACACTTCGTTGTTACCTATTAAATTCTAGTGGACGGTGACGTCACAAAATAAGCGCGCCAAAATGGTGCGTTTCAGTCGTCCGAAAATGATAGCAGTTTTAATTATTTTTTGTCAGCTTATTTAAAAAAATTGTGCAAGTGTTATATTTTTTTCTGGTTATATAATTACTCATAGAATAGTTTAAAAAATTAAAAAAAATACATGCATATACCCTATTAGCTGTCTTGTGTTTGTTTTTTTTTCATGTCATGATCAATTTGTACTGTATGTACATATTTGTTTTAATTCGTATAATCCTGACTGAAAAAGAGAACCAAGAGTTTTTTTCCGCCGGCTTTTTTTATCTCTTGGTCTACTGTAATAACTTATTCACTAACTATCAACACCATGTTAAAGCCGAAGTACAAAATTGTGACGTCATTAAGCGGCCATTCGATGGGTTTTATGATGAATAAAATTTTTCATTTTCATTTTCAAGGTACTCCTACACTAAACATACAATAAGCCGCAGTCAGACCGACCAAGCAAAGTTCGAGAGCCACACGCGGTCTTTCTGCTCGCAAGCTACCACCCTGATCTCGCCACGCAACGAAGCTCATTTAGTTACCTTCATATATAAAAGATAATGACGTTTCAATCAAAAGACAAAGCGAAAACAGTAGACCAAAAAAAATTTACCAAAATCGTAATTTGTACGTTTTACGGACTGTATTTAAGTAGCGCTAAGATAGAGAACAACGGGCAAGAACGATTGACGTAAAAACACTTGCACTTATTTTACTGCAATCTAATGAGTATCGGAGGAGTTCACGTAGGAGATAGTTGAATGAACTTTAGGTTCCACGTCTGACGTTACACGACACAATTACAAGAAAATGTTTTTTGGTGAATTCGGCTCTAAAATGTACAAAGTGGCCTGTCACCCTGAAATAGAGAACAACGGGATACGATTTAACACTGTTTAATTAGAACAATTAACTATATTTAATGAGATATGGATGATGAGGGAAACCAAAGCACACGGGCACTGCTGAGAGTGAACTGCCACGAAAATCTTCACATCCCAGATACCACAGTGTCTGAAGACAAAGATTTTTGACCAATGTGTGTAATGACGTGGGCGCTAACTGTGGGCCCAAGCTCAAAGTCAAGCTCAAAGTCGCTCAGCGAGCAATGGAGAGGGCTATGCCCGGAGTTTCCTTACGGGATCGAATCAGAAATGAGAAGATTCGCAGGCGAACCAAAGTCACCGACATAGCTAGAAGAGTTGCAAAGCTGAAGTGGCAATGGGCAGGGCATATAGTTCGTAAAACGGATGGCCGTTGGGGCAGTAAGGTTCTCGAGTGGCGACCACGTACTGGGAGACGCAGCGTGGGTAGTCCCCCCAAAGGAGGAACGACGATCTAGTCAAAGTCGCCGGTAAACGCTGGATGAGAGCAGGACGGGACCGATTTGCGTGGAGAAACTTGGGGGAGGCCTATGTATGTACAGCAGTGAACGTTTCCTGGCTGAATGATTTTTATTTTATTTTAAAACTACTATCGACCAATTTCTAAATTGTGCATCATAGCTAAGGTCTTCGAAAGAGTGGTATATGATCAATGATATTATGCTGCATTGCATCTCCATTTCAACGTTGACCAGCATAGCTTTTTAAAAGGCCGCTCAACTGTTATTAACTTAATATTATTTAACGAATATCTTACAAACAGTATGAGTTCGGAAAATCAAGTTGAAGTAATATATACGGATTATAGCAAGTGCTTTGATAGAATTGACGATAGACTTCTACTACAGAAGTAACAGCTTATCGGTATACAAGGGGATCTTCTTAATTTAATTAATTGAGCAGTATCATTAACCCGCATCAACAGATGTTTTTCCTTTAATTACAGTGCATTACATTACAGTGCTAGTACCGTCTTTTTTGGAGTTCTGATAACATTTAGCTTAATGAAACTATTACCTATTTTTGAATATAGCAATAAAAACGTGCTTGACTGGCTTGACTGATCCACGATATTTTTATAAACAAATTTTATTACTAAAGTGAATTTTTGTGAACAAAGAAAATAAAACTTCCATTTTTCTTCATTTACAGAAGTTGTAGAAAAATAATAAGTGATGGAAAACAAGTCGTCCAGTATTGAGAACAAAATAAGAAAAGTTTAACTTCCTACATCTCCTAATTAGTAAACTTAGTAGGGTACCCAGTCTGCCTATCTTCTTCGAGCTATATACTCGTAATCTGATGCGACAATTATAAATATTGATGTATGCCTCGCTCTCACCTCATAGATGGTATTGTTCTGATGGCAGGCGGTCATGACAGTCCTCATGTCGAAGGGATCCTCATCAGGGTTGCGCTTGCCGAACATCGTCAGCTCCAGGTCCACCATCAGCTCCAGGTCCGAGAACAGACGGTTGCCTTCAGGGTGCCTGAGGAATTGAGGTTATATTAGGGATAGGTTGCCGTATAAGCGTGGAAATATTTATTTATTGAAAGTTATTCCAACATTTTTACATTTATTTATTTTTATTGATTTAAATAAGGCTTACCAACTAAATACATAAAATCACATTACATAAAATACATAATTTACAAATATATTGTGGTACATATGTATCTAAATTAAAGGTATGCACTACTTTTTCAAGAAGACATTTTTATACGCGAGACAAAAATTAAAACAGAAACTAGGATGATTTATAAAAAAGAAGTTAAATAAATTTATTACAAAATAAAACAACAATACAAAATAAAACAGCAAAAGTCAATTTTTGCAACATACATAAATACATTTTTTAAAGGAAGCTAAACTATCACAAAAAATATCTAAATTACTATTTTGAAATATATTATTGTAACTATTTAACATTGTTGAAATAGGAGAGGAACTGCCATATTTATTTTTTCTCAAGGCCACTGAGAAGGGCTTATAATTATGCAGCGACCCTATACATAAGATATACATACATGCAATTATTATGAAATACAAATAAGATATAAATCGCTTCCATGCTGGACTGGGAGCGAAAGAAAAACATAGAATGTGCCAGCTGCTTCTCTTCCCAGGCATATTGTAAAAGTCAGTTAAGGGACTGAGGTTTTAGTGGGGTTTTTGTGGGCGACAGGCTGACCCCCTTTCACTGCAATAGTCTCTCTCCATCATTATAATACCTCCAAAGTCAAACGTGACATCAGATGGTCCAATAACCTCTGATGTTCTGCCTACCCCATAAGGGATACAGGCGTGAAGTTATGTATGTATATAAATTTTTAAGTGAAGTACATAAACTCGGTTGTTTACGGTATGTTAGGTGTGTCCAAATAGAGCGCAACAATTCATCGTGTGTCATGCCGCGCTACTATTAGCCGGCGGCAATATTTTCCACGCAAATGCCTAAACTAGTCCCGCACGCGGCTAATTTTCGTCTCGCGAATGCCGCCTGCGCTTGCCTTGCATGCTGAGTTAAGACACTCCTATTATTTATCATTTTATATAATCTATCGTAAAACTTTTCGAGCTTTAGCAAGGCTTGTCTATACTAATATTATAAAGAGGAAACCTAAAACCTATTTTTGTATGTTTGTATTGAATAGGCTCAAAAACTACTGGACCGATTTCAAAATTTCTTTTACCATTACTTAGAGGGATTCTTCCGAAACCGTATAGGCTACTTTTTATCCCGAAAATCCCGCGGGTAAAACCGCGCGCAACAGCTAGTATAACATACACGTAAAGAAAGTTTAATAAACGCTTTACGTAGTACTACAAGATGTTTTGTAGTAGCGCGTAGTCGTCTTTATTTTAATCGAATTCATTCATAATTTACAGTGACCATGCTTTGTTTATGTAAGCGATTATATTAATATCATTGTAAAAAAAATACACTTTTTTTTGCAGAAATCGTTTTACAAATGATACTTATTATGTAAAGAGAATTTGACCAGTAACCAAAAAACAACCCTGTATTGGCAATATCTTAACATTAAACTTATTTGTAAGAGACATCTTCTCTAAAAATTTTTCAAGATGCATTGTGTTTGTTATCTGTGATATTCAACTAGTTAATTGTGATTGCGTGGTTGTGACGTATTTGCAATAGTGAAACGGTTGATTTCGCGTCCCAAAAGCGCGTCTCCGCAGGCTCAGGACAAGGACGCACATACCGTAGTCTAGTATACAATAAATGCAGATCAAATTCAACATTAAGGTAAAATTTTAAAATTCAAAAATTGTTGAGGGTTAAAATAAAATTATTTAGAGGTTTTAAAAATTAAGATTAACTTTTATACGTTATTGCTAGGACCAATAATTTATACGAAGCAATAGATATTGAAAAAAGGCCTATTTCAAAATTTTCATGCAGTAAATAATGTCACTCACATAAGCGGGTCACACACGAAGCGCTGCGCGGTGGTTCCCACGAGGAAGTACGTCGACAGCAGCACCAGCACGCCCGCGCCGCACACGAATATCAACACTATCCCACTGTAATAAAAACACTATTTGTTAGATCGATGTTGCTTGATGTGATTTCGAAGAAGCTTTCTATCGATTAATTATTTTTTCAACACACTTGCTCGTAAAGTGAGCCTTATTCTATTGAATTTAGAACTATAAACTGGGCTATTAATATATTATACCCTAGTGCATAATATAATGAATCCTACAAAGTTGAATTGTACCTTAGTGCAAATGACATGCGAGTAAACAGAGCTTATTTTATTGATCCGGGTTATACATTAAATATATGAGCGCGCGCGGACATGCGGCGCGCGGACAGGCGCGGCGCGGCAGCGCGCGTGCAGCAGCAGCGGCCCGCACAGCGCCTCCAAGCAACAATAGCGTGTGTACGTGTAATGGGACAGGGTTACTGACGCGCAGCAGCTAACAGCTGCTTCAAATAAATTTTATGACCACATATGTCTGTCTTTTACTCACAAGTGTGTTGAAAAACGTCGTATGTAACTCGTGAGCGTTGCTAATTACAGTCTCGGCTCATTATTAAGCCCTCGCCTGCGGCTCGGGCTCAAATCACAGCCTCGACTGTAATTAGCAACTTAGCTCACTTGTTACATAATATACTATAATACTGCATTAATTAATGGAAATTGATTAAATCAGAAGTGTATTTTATAGATGGTTTTATTCTTCTATGATTATATGATATGATTTCCAGTGTTTCACAGGGCTCTGTTTTAGGTCCCACACCTTATAGGTATCACTTTCATATATTATTTGACGACCACTATGGCGGTGGGGTAAAACTATCTGTCTCAGACACCAGTGGTTGCGGCTTCGATTCCCGCACGAAACAACATAAAAAAATGTTCCTGGTATGGGCGTTTATCTACATATTTGCCCCAGTTCGCTACATGGTATCTCGTAACAAAAGCTATGCTTACTATTAGGCTATGTAGTTGGTGTGATAGTTTGGGGATTTTATTTTTTATTTATATGTTATCACAGCCTCCATCCATATCTAAAGGCGCATCTATACTTGTCTTTAATTTACACAATTTGAATTGCCGCGCCAACAGTAAGATTATCCCAGTGCAGATTATAATAATGATTATTATTATTATCTGTACTGGGATAATCTATTATTATTACTATTAGTACTATTATTATCTGTACTGATAGCTTTAATTAGTATAACATACCACAGCAGGCAGCTGGCACCGGCTCCTTTATTGCAGCAGTCGGACGCTCCATACACATCGGGTCGTTTGCCGCACACGCCGCACGCTAGCCCACAAGCCAGTAGCGTGCACACCTGTGGACAGAAACACACGTTAATACACAACACAATATTCATTATTAGGCATTTATACCATCGGAGGATCATACTTTTGGCTACATCATGAAATATCGGGCACCTTACTGGCTATATCGTCATAACTTTTATTTAAAAAATCTAATAATATTCGGGTCAAATATTTTTGTTAAAAAAAACCGGTAAACAAAAATTTATTATAGTATCTTAAAAAGTCTGCAAGTTTCAAGCCTCTTGTTGTGTCTTGCTTTAGTCACCCGAGTGAGGACACTGGGCGCGCGGCGCTCGCTCGCTACCGCTTCATGCGACGTAGCTACCTACTTGCATGGTAGGATCACGTACGATACGCGTACGAGCAATTGTCTACATTATTTAAGGATCTTAAAATAGAATAGTTTATATAATAATTTAGTTTAATTAGTAAATGAAATAGTTTTAAAGTGGTAGTTCACAATGTGTCCAATATTACGATTTGACGGCAACATTAATTTCAATGACTATTCAGTCTTGTTATTTCAGTCTTGAAACTACACTTTTCTGAATAGAGTGACTACAAGCTACGGGAAGGTTTCAACATAGCAGTGTTACTCACGCACGACGCCGCACAGTGGATCGATCCCTTACAAATGCTTGGACATCACATAGAATCGCATGTTAGTAAGAACATCTCTTGAAATAAAAAGTATATGCCTAGGCGTTTTATACCTTCTTAAGCTTAAAGGGACCCAACTGGTAATTAAATATTATACTTGTAATATATATTTTTTATAAAAATAAGTCCAATTAAAGCCTTTTTTTTAACTTATTCATTTTTTTTTATACTAAGAAAAGAAAACTGTACATAGATATTTATAACTATTGTACCTCTTCGCCAAATATTATACCTGAAGCTAAAACATCATCCAGTAGATATCTAACTTCAGGTAAGTATTAACGATTACTTTGTCGTCTTTTTAGGCGAATTGAAATGAAAGGATCTGATAATAGTAACAATAATTTAATTATGTCCGTATTACATTTTGGTCTCGATAATTTTCTAGTATGGTGAAGTTTTTAGTATCTGAAAACTTTATGATTGGCTTCCTGTGCATCTTCCGCTAGCTGTCCAATGGAAACGATTTTATTATAAGATATTATATCTCTGCTCCAAGGACTAATTTCTTATGGAGAGTAACTGGCATGTGATACCATCCATACAGTGAAACAACAATTCTGCTGTTGCACGAGTATAACTTCTTAAGTATAACTTAATTGTATAGCCTGAAGCTATAGTTTGTAATATGACGTAAAAACGTCTTATAAGATTTTCTTCAATACCTGTGATGCGAGCATTGGTTTTATAATTGGCAAAAAAGCCGGAGCTGTGTTTCCATAATTCGTTTTTCCGGAACCCTGTTTTACGTCCTCAATTAGTAATCCTAAGTCTCACGTAAAATCTAGTTGAATTTTTCTCACTGTATTCGCTTGCTCGCGAAGTTGCGATTAAAATAAAAGTAGGCGTTTCGTGAAGTTTTGATTTCCCTCAAAATTGCGGATACAAGCGGCTCATAAAAGTAGCAGGGAGTATTTAATGGTTTATTAGTTCTCATCAATACATTCTTGGAATTAATTGGCCCTTTTAATTGAACACAACTTTTTTATTTTCTTTAAAATTGGTATTAAATGTCTGTTACCATTTACAAATACGATAAAAACGCGAAGCTTAATATATAAACTGATGATTTATATATGACAAATGGGTATCAAAAACACGGGTTTCGTAAAAAGTATAATAAAAAGTATGAGTAAATTTCTCCAGATAGTGATAAGGTCTATTTGAAGCTCATTTATGGCGGGTTTCAATATTCAACTGACTGCTATGCGTAACCGGTACAGGTACAAAACTGGTAGGAAAAAAGTAGCGTTTCACAATATCTATTAGCTACAGGCTGTAAGTTCTCAAATTTGGCATGGGCCCTCCTTGCGTGACGTTCTTCCAAGAAAATAGGTGATTATAGTGATTAAATAGTGATTTATAGAATATCACGCATTCGCAAATTATTTGTATGATATTTGAACTAAATAAATATATAAACTTATTCAATTTATGTTTGCTATGTTTTAGTATTAGATAAATATATTATAGTATGTTTTTAGAGCTTTTTATTAATAATTGCGTTTAACTGCTTACGTAAAACGAAACGCCAATCCTTCGACTAATTTTGCCATTGGTTGAATCACATTTTTATGACGTCAAAGTAAATATTTAAAAGAAAAATTATGTCATTCAATAATATTCGTCCTTTTTTTTCAAAAACAGTTATAGATAAGTTAGAAAGAGAAAACTGGATTATTGATATGTTGACAGATATTTGATAGGATATTTCGTTAAATGAATAAATTTTTACGTCGTTGGCTAGATAAAATGACCTATTCTTTAACTGTTCATACGTAATGAAAACATAACTCTTATTGGTCGCAGCAGACTGCCATGCTACCTTCACCTCATTGGTTTAAATTAATAACTCATTACGTCGTCGTTGGCAAGATATAATGACTTATTTTGTAAATGGTCAAAGTAACCTAGCAACCCATTACAGTCAAACAGTTCGTAAGCAGTGGTTTAGATGTCAAGATTTTGAATATAGAAAGGCATTTTGGTAGTGATTTCTATTGTTCGTAGGCAAAACGAACAGTTTTCATAATATTGAAACCCGCCAATATTCAATAATAAGCGTGTTTTAAGGGCTTAAATTACCCATATTTCGATATAACATCACATCTACTCTATTTGATAAGATTGCATATTCTGCCTGATTTCCAAGCATTTGTATGGGATCGATCCACAGTGTACCGGCGCGGTGGCAAGAAGCGTCAGAAAAGTCTGTCAACTATTACACTACTATGGGATTCAAATAAGAATAGGAATGTGAATGACTTCTATCTGTCAAAAGTCCCTTGAAAATTACGGTCTGCACAAATCTTTTTTTTTTTACAAAAATAACTATTGTAATGCAGCGTCTTTTGCGTTTGCGCGCGTGGAGCCGACATCGCGCACCTATATAGTGATCCGCAGAACGCCGTTCGCCAGTCTGTGTTGCGCTCAGCGAGCAACGGGAGAGGTTCTCTGGATCGACTTAGGTCGGTCTCTGGATTCTCTCGTGTTCTCTGAGTTCGGGTTACTCTGCGCGCAAATCGAGCCAGTGTCACTGTGTCGCTTCGTTAGCGAACGACATTTAATGCATTGACGCTATGTGCGTAGCTTCCCTTGCGTCTCGTGATAATTATTGTATTATTTTTTGTTGGTAAAACATAAGTATTTAATTGTTATGGTTAGGCTAAACTTAGTTTATTTTTTATTTTTTGTGTAATTATATTTCTTTATTAACTTTATTTATTTTATATTGCGCGTTCATATTTATTCCCCACACATACCCCCTGCTACCCTATATTTTACAAGAGTATTATATCAAATAGAAATAAAAACTTTATTTTATTATTTTTGTTTTATAATTCAATTAGTTTTTTAAAACTTTATTTACACGCGAAAGTAAATAGGATGCATGATGAAAAAGCTTCGAAACCACGCCAACATTATACGACGACGATGACTCTTCAGATAATGATTCTTCATTATTAAGTGGAATGGAAGAAATTGATAAACACGAAATAATTTTTGTATCTAAATGCTAATAAATTCCAAATTAAATATTATTGCTCTGCCGAATTGTGACGCCTGTGACGTTACAATATGGCGCTAAGTCGATCCCATTGTTACTTTAAACACATTGTTAGTAACATATTGCATGTAAGCGGTACTCACGGCAGTAGCCAGCAGCGGCGCGGCTCTGGTAATGTACAGTCGATAGGGGCTATATTCCTTGTGTGCGCGCTGCATGGTGGCCGCG
Organism: Stenoptilia bipunctidactyla; assembly: GCA_944452665.1. Lineage (NCBI taxonomy): Eukaryota > Metazoa > Arthropoda > Insecta > Lepidoptera > Pterophoridae > Stenoptilia > Stenoptilia bipunctidactyla. The sequence goes on from OX101730.1 coordinate 5,424,617, forward strand.
TGTCGCTCTTGACGTTGTAGCCATGCGCTGGCGTTGCCGGCCGCTGCAGACAGGCGTCCTGCTATTTTCTCTAGGCGTACTCCTGCATTACACAATAGGCGTTTAAGATAATGCTCGTAGTATTCGAATAAGAATAGTATATTACAGCAGCGGCCGGCAAGAGAGGCATTGATGGACGAACGTGCGAATGTGGGCCGAGGAGAAGCCGAGGCACACACACGTAAGTCCATCAATGCCTTGTTGCGGCCAAGGCTTGTATAGTACTTTTCTCAAATAATGCGCAGAAATTAAAAAAGGAAGTAGTACAATTCAAAACTTTTATTTGAATATACAATTATTGAATGTACAATTCTTAAATTTAAAAGTATTTAAAACCAATGACGAATTTGACGAACAACTAATAACAATAGTTTTTACGCGCCAAAGTATATTTTTATGTGCAAGACAGTTCGAAATTTAAATTAAACCTTTGATAAGTCACCTCTTTGGTCGCCACGTTGCGGAGTAGAAGATCGTTCCATTTTTAAATTACACGACAAATATGATTTTACATAGTAATTTTCATACAACTATTGTCGGCCGCTATATATAATAGATATAAATTTAGAGTTATATTTTTTTCGGCCAGAATTACATGGATAGTAATATTGATGAGTACCCAAATAACTTTCTGATTGAAAGAAACTGACTTTTTAAGTGCATTTAAAAAAGTTAACTATTCTCGAATAATCAAAAAAGAAACAATCTTTTGGCCCAATTATGAAGATTTTATTCTTATCTTTCAAAAAGACCATAATTCGCGGCAATAAACAAACGCAAGTCTAATTTACTTATCGTCGCTTCTGGTGTACCCCAAGGATCTCATTTCTGGCCTATTTAATTCATCATTTTTTTTTATTAATTCATTCAGGTAACAAACAGTCTTAAAAAAGAAAAAAATAATACAAGCTATAACACAAATAGACCTATAGTACCATAAAAAATACAATATAAACTAACTTTCATAACCTTAATAAATAACATTTATTAATTGGTATACCACAACCCAAACAAAACAAATCACAACCAATAACAAAAACAACCTAATAACCAAATATTCAACCGAATATCTTTTTTGCTAAATCTATTCTGTATGTTCTCAAGTTTCATGAAAATATATCGATTGATTTAAGAAAGGTGTTGTAATAATGGCAGGACCGCCTGAAGAAGGTACTTCTAGCGTAGTTCGTATGATAGGCGGGAATGTGAAAGGTATCTATTATCTAATGAGCGTGAGCAATAAAATTTAAAAAATAAAATTCATTGATTAGTTCACGATTTAAAGCTATACAATACCGGTAGCCCGTAGCGGTTGCTGCAGCGGCGGCAGCAGTTCCTGTATGACCTTGGCGACGGCGCCGCGCACGGCGCGCAGGCCGCCGCCGTCCGCCGCCGCCTCCGCCCAGCCCTCGTCCTGCTCCAGCGCCGCCAGCCGCGAGATCATATCCGACATGTCCGGCAGCTGACGAAGACATAACACCTAATAATAACTTATAACACCTAGTAAGTTGTCTCAGACTAATAAACAAAGATCTTGCGACCCCCGGCCATGCGCGAATCAACTTTCCACGCATCGACATAGATCTACTGCCTTTAGGTACGCAGCAACCAAATGCTGGAATAACATACCACCCCCTCTAAGGAACGTTAAAAGCTTTATAAATTTTAAAATGAAAATTAAACAAAAATTACTTGAGCATCAAATTAAACAAGGAACCCTACAGCACGATACGAGCGCGATTTAATTTTTCAATTTATGTTTTAAATAATTTATAAAAATGATTATGATATAATATTTTGTTTGTGAGATTTTCTATTGTTGTTATCATATTAATATTTTCTTTTAATTTTTTGTTTTTCATTTTGGTTATTTTATTTTGTATTTTATTATATATTTTGTTTGATTGTTACATGTAAGTTTATTCTGTGTGTATAATTACTTTATGCTGCCGTAAACGATACTCCACGGTTGCAACGGAAGACCAGCGCTAGTTTATTAACTAGCAACATGCTGAGTTGCGACCTGTTTGTGACATTTTTTCTTTTTTCTTTTACTTTGTTAGTCTACATTTTTATGTGTAAATATTTTATTTTTGCTATGTGTTAATATTTTATTTTGAAGCGTGTGTCACAAATAAAGTCGAGCAAAACGCTTCGATAGTTCCTTTTTGGTACGGATTGCCAAGGTATGGAATGAACTGCCTGCGTCTATTTTCCCTGACCAGTATAGTCCTAGTACTTTTAAGTGTCGAGTGAATAGGTTTCTCGTGGATGGACGTGTAACACCATAGTCTTCATGCGCACTTTCCATCAGGTGGCATGGAAGACAAAGGTCCTATCCTTACAATATAAAAAAAAACACGTCACTTATTACCTCCAGTTGCAACTAGGGCTGCCAACTATACTGTTTTTCACGTCATTATACTGTTTACTGTTGAACAAAAAAAAAATATACCAAACACTGTTTTCAGCATAAAAAGCTAAACACTTTCAGCCTTATTAATAAACTCGGACTAGAGCAGGATTAAAGTTTCGTTCATTTTTTAAATTTTCGCTGAGGCATAACATGCCCTTTACATAATACTCATTTTTGATTTTTTATTCAAATAATGACTGTTTAAGTCAAATATTTTATTGTTTTATATTGTGGTGAGTGTGCGAGTGCTCTTTTTGACCAAATTGAACCCACCCCTTTTTACCACCGGACTACCAGACGCAGACAGAACTTCCATCCCTATATAGTGGATTTACCAAGAAGTCGAACTAAACGCTTCGATAGTTGCTTTTTGGTACGGATTGCCAAGTTATGGAACAATTTGCCAGCGTTTGTTTTTCCTGACCACTACAGTCCTGGAACTTTTAAGTGTCGAGTGAATAGGTTTCTCGTGGATGGACGTGTAACACCATAGTCTTCATGCGCACTTTCCATCAGGTGGCATGGAAGACAAAGGTCCTATCCTTACAATATAAAAAAAAAACACACGTCACTTATTACCTCCAGTTGCAACCAGGGACCGGAAAACCCCTTTATTTGATTAAGCCTATTGATAGGGTAACCCTATCAAAATCTTACCATATGGAAGTGTAACCCTATTGATATGGTAAGCCTATCGACGTGGTAACACTTTGAATAAAGTTAACTACTTTCGGATGCGCTTACCCTGTGATACGGTTAGCCTATTTCTATGTCTTTTTCGCGCATGCTGTTGAATTCGGAAGTATAATTCGAAATGCGAGATCGAATAGATGGTGATATTTTTGATAATTTGATATTCTTAGAGATTAAATTTGCCTGCAGGTTTTAAAACCCTATTGAATCGGTAACCTTCAATAGGGTTTTCGATAGGCTTACTGCTTACATGAAGCTAACTCTATTGATATGGTAAGCCTTAAATTAGGGTAAGTCTTCGATACGGTTACCAAATTGATAGGGTTTTTTAAAACAAGTCTATGAAAAACCCAATCAAAAACCTCTTTAAGGGTAAGCGGTTCCGGTCCCTGGTTGCAACTAGGGTTGCCAACTACACTGTTTTTCATATCATTATACTGTTTACTGTTGAACAAAAAAAGAAGTATACCAAGCACTGTTTTCAGCATAAAAAGCTAAACACTTTATGTATGCTAGATTTTAATTGATAATTTGTGCAAGAAGCCTTAAAATTATGTATTTAAAATATTAAATAAATTGAATACTGTTTATTTTTCCAAAATACTGTTTGATATTCTTTTCAGACTCAAATATACTTTATTTTTAGAAAAAAAGTTGCCAACCCTTGTTGCAACAAACGTTGTAGATTACGTCCACCAATTTAGAATACCCTAGATCAGGATATCAACGCTTCAAAAGTATCTTGCTAAAACTGCGCTAAAGCGTAGTTAGGCACACAGTGAGACGTCACAGTGTAAACAATTTTTAATGTTACAACCGCCATGCGCTCCAGCTTGAAATAACACCTTATTATCCTAGTATAAGGTTGTTGCAAGTACCGAATATTCAAAAGTCTTTATGTCATGTATTTTCAACCGTTCAAAAAATGAGGAGGTTCTCAATTTGTCTGTATGTTTTTTTTGTGTCTTTGTTACACGATATTTCAGACAATAACTATGAATCAATTTTAAAAATTCTTAATTCATATGATATAGGATGATGAAATTTCAAGTATTTGAAACAATATTTATGATTTCGGAGAATATTTACGTGGATGACATTATTAGTCGGCCAAAGTGTTGACGTGGAGTCGGTTTTTTTAATGCTCTGCCTTCGTTGATCATTAATTGTTGAGGTAGACGTAGCACTGAGACACTTTTTCGCAATGAGTTTATAGATAGTACTTCTATGGTATTCTAAATCGATGTTCGCGCCAAAAATCCAGTCTCCTCTGAAGTTGTTGGAAGATATTTCACGTAGCTCTACAAACACACGATATTTCATACCTATTTATTACTGCGCGCGCAGCGACTCATGCTTTGATCAGAGGAGAAAACAAATTTGACGCGAGCTATATCAACTATTCATATATATCTACATTTTGTTGTACACAGAAATACCTCGCCGGTATTCCTCAGGCAAGCGGCACACTTTCACGAAAGCTCAATTCTACGTTTCCCAACTCCTCCTTAATACATAACTGTGACGGAATAATACTTAAGTTTTCTTTGACAGCTATTTGTGAGTAACATTCTATGAAACTCGTTTCATCTCCTGATCAGGTCAGAAGCATTTGATAAACTTGTGTACTTTACACGCCACGATACTAAGGTGGGTGAGATCAATGAACCTTTGGAAGAGAGCGTTAAGACTGACCAGAAAATTTTAATTCAAACACAATTAAAGTAGTACGGAATTCTTAAACCCTCATGTTTTCGATTTTTTAAAGCTTCGAAGTCGAGAAGCGCTCGATTACATCAGTAACAAAGCAAAAACCTGAATAACGATTTTCTGATCTGTCTTACGTTACTGCCTCCTTCTGCAGGTAAAGTTTTATCCATTCATTATCCACACTTTTCATATTTAGTGCACTTTCTGTTTATCTACCTGCCTGATACATAGCCTGGTTTATTCAATCTGCCACATACATAAATCTCCCAAAAGAAAGGCCAAGATTTTCTACACGTATCGTATATATGTACGTATCAGTTTAAATCAACCAACTATTAACAACTAGAACAGTAAACACAACACTGACACACCAAATAAAGTCAATGAGATGAGCGGGCACAAGACAGAAGCAGGTAGAAACAGAAGATGAAAGTCAACGGGAAGGTCCTTCTCAAACCCTCGCACTTACCGTGGGGAAGTATTTGTCCAACGTCTGATGAGCGCGTGGAAGGAAACAAAAAACAGTCAAAAACAGTCGGAAGTAGCAACAAGTGACAGTAAGTGATGGCATAAATAAATTAAAAAGCAGAGACAGAAAAAAACATTGAGAATTAAAAGTTTTGTCCGCCATGATGTACGCACGAAGCCGATGCACGGAGACGAAGGACATTCCTTTAAACTCTGAGTTTTGCTTTTAGTTTATTTTAATTAATATTGAGATTAAAAAATCTTAAATATATTTTAATTTTAATTTGAACCATGCTGTTTCATCGATTATAAAAGAGGAAAAACTGGACTGTAATTCTAACCAAATCATTGTTATTCTTTTCTTAAAGGCACAACAAGTTATGAAAAGGTGTATCGTTGATGCGCGATAAATCTAAACAGAACTCATAGTTTAGTAAGCGGGTTGATAAGTCCACTTAGTCTGCCTAACACACTTAAAATGATCGTAAAAATTTAATTGTAGACGAAAGTTTAAATATTTAAAGATGTTTTGATATTTTTTGAAATGGATTTATCAAACAAAGGGCTTTAATGGTGATTTGTGAAAAAAATATATTGTCAATGTTTAGAATAATGTAGAAGAGGGAAACAAATTGTATGTTTATGTATAAGTTCCGATAAGACATAGATTTTCGTTGCAAGATAGGTAGTATAAATCGAACAAAACCATAGAGCCATGGACTTTGTATGCCTTAAAATTTTTCAAGTATTTATCAACCCGCCTTCCTGCTTCTGGGAAAGTTTTTAATTTTGCTCTCATCGCCCTGAAAAATAACTGCATATTACATACACCTTCCTTTGTTTCTTCGGCCTGTGAACATTTAGCTATGGTTACCTGGCTGTACTGTATCTCTGTGTCCAGTTCCCCGATCCTGTACTTCTCCTGTAGCTTCACGCACTGCGGCTGCGAGCACTGCGCGAGAGTCTGTAGCAGCTCGGCTTTTACTTTGCGGAGCGCTGCGGGAATTGTGAAACTGTGAATTTTGTGGCAAGATAGTCATACGCATTGCATAGATAATATAGTGCCATCAGCGGCTTTGATGTGGGGACAAGATAGTGGACATAATTTTAAGTAAGTTACAGACAAACCCAAAATGTCTTTTTAAGGTAAAATGCCTTAAGGAAATAGAAGAAATGATTCCAATAAGTAGTGCCAAAAATATGAGTTTTTGCTTATATTCGTATTTCTATGTAAATTTTTCTGTCGTTCTAAATGCGTCTCTGATCCGCCATTCAAAATCACCTGGATCACAAAGAATAATGAGTTAAGTTACAAACGATTTAAAATCGTAATTAATGAAAACGTTTTATATTATAAATTAATATGTCCCGTATTCGTTTCTTTTATGCCGATCATCCTGCATGCCGATCATCCTTTATAAAACAATAGAACATGTAATAAAGTCAAATGAAATCAAAATTTTGAACTGTAGGTAGGAATATGACCAATATCAGAATTGAACTGATGGCAGCGCCTTAAGTGTGAAGTAGCTTGAGTTAAGCCATGAGGTTGCGATGACGCACGTCAGCATTACTTCGAGGAAAGCTGGGCTACATTGCTTACAAACGCCCTTTCTTTATATTTTATCTGTGGACACACGCACCTGCGTTGAGCGTCTCGGCCTGCGACTGCAGCTGTCCACTGAGACGCTGCACCTGCCGAAGCTCCCCCAGCGTGTCGTTGACGGACGATAGGATGTCGGCGAGCCGCGCGGCCGCCGCGCCCGCGCGCGTTCTCGTAACGAGAGCCGTCGATACTGTGATGCTGCTGCCTGGAAATGGACATACGGTGACGTCGCAAGGTAGGGAAATTGTCAAGTCTTCTATTGCTAGGGACAATTGACTTTTGTACGACATAAACCTATAGATCTTAGGCTGCAAACTGGGCGACAACGGACGCGGACGGCCCATACAAATGGCTCGCGCGATGCTCAAGCTTGTATAAACCGCCCGCGTAATGGTCATCCAGTTTACAGCCTGAGTCTCAATCTAGCTGAAAAACTGCCTCACAATAAGGACGAGTTGTGCTACTCGGAACCTAGTTCGATGTATGTATATACTTAATGTATTTTTTCTGTTAATCTAATTTATAGTTTTAAATTGCCAAAAACATCTTACTGTGTCACAAAATGTCAGTGAGATCCAAAACGAAATTACACATTATATTTTTGTTAAAAAAAAAATAAGGAAACGTGGCTGACGAAACTTATAATTTATTATCAGTATGTTTTTATTTAAATAATGAGCGACAGCATGAAATATAAACGGATTTAGTTATTTTCATCCATTAAAACATCGCTTAAATCTCTCTAGATCAGATACCGAAAAAAATTGGGGGCACTTAACTAGCCTAGCGTGCCAATTGTGTCGGGAACGAACATTTTGACTGCCAGTAGTGGTATTTTAACTCTGGATTGCTTAGTCAATTAGCTACGACAAGTCAACCGTAATGTTCATAAAGAACATCTAGCCGTTAAAAGAAAACAAAACGCGTAGGCCGCTTTTCAAAGAGATTGTGTTTGAAGTTACAATTCCATGTTTTGTCTGGTCACTGCTAAACACAGACAGAATTTCACATGTGTCTACACCCAGCGGGGTCCCATGTCTGGGAGACCAATGAGTGATTCACAGAATTAGTTCTGAATATATTATACTGAATTATGCAGAATTATGAATCAGCAGAAAAACGGAAATATAGGCTTTTCTAAACGACCTCCGGCCAGCGGGATATTCACCAAAGTTAAATCTGATGAACAATAAATAGATTTCTTCTATTCCGCAAAACAAAAAACATTCTTCTAACATCCCTAATTATGTCACAATAAGGCATTAAGGGCAATTTTTTTGTACTATCTTTTGTTATGTTAATCATAATTACTTAATTTAGGTATGATGCCTGTATTACCCTAGGTCATGATAAACAGATGAAATAACGTTTTATTGCATCATATTTTTTGCTTATTTTTGTAATTTAGTTAATATGAATTATATTGTTTAAACTAGTATTAATTTCACAATTGATGTTATTCTTAGATATAAGTTTTTATCAGAAATAAATATATTATTATAATTTTACTTAAATAGGTAATTTAAGTAAAATTATGGTCGTAGATAATATACATTTTAATAATGTAGTGTAAAAGTTACAAAATTAAAGCCCTTGAGAGAAAAACTCCGCCGAGTGGAGGTTCCTTTGCAGCTTGATTGTGACATAAGTAGGGATGTTAGAAGAATGTTTTTTGTTTTGCGGAATAGAAGAAATCTATTTATTGTTCATCAGAGTTAACTTTGGTGAATATCCCGCTCGCTGGCCGGAGGTTTGTTAGAAAAGCCTATATTTCCGCTTTTCTTACGGAACAAATTCTGTTTTCAGCATAATTCAGTAGAAAAACTTCAGAACTAATTCTCTGAATCACTCATTCGTCTCCCAAACATGGAACCCTGCTGGGTGTAGATGTAAACATGAATTTCACCTCAATTACCTAGTTCGGACCGACAATTTCGCCAAAACAGTTTCTTAAACGTCTATATAGACTTTCTTTTGAATCTCACTAATGTAAAAATGCCGGCCACTGCCGCCTGATCACTTTAAAAAAATATCGCGCAAACATTACTGCAGCGCCGAACTGTTTTACTGTCTCTATTATTATTTGAGTGCAAGCAAAAATGAACTTGATGGTGGTCAGGCGGAAGTGTCTTCGATGGTACAACTAGTACCAAAGAAAGGAACACCACCGAGTTCCTAGGCGATAGCCAATACAGGTTTCGCAGTGGACGCTAAATGAACCGACTATATCATTTAAATGTCCGTCATTTTTGGAACGAGGACATGGCGAAGCAGAAACTAAAATAAATTAAATTATCGACCGAGCCTATAAGAAATCCGGGTATAGAGAAATTCCATGCGTCTTCAGTTATATGTTTTAAATAAATTAAGTTCGTATAATGTCTTTGGGTCGCGTTGACATTTTTTTAATATATTACTACAATGGTCCTTAGTGCGTTCTGTTGCACAGATAAGTATTATTAGACATAAAATTTTGAAAAGTGCTTCCAAAAGAAAAAAATGTAACAGGATGATAGTTTTTGTCCTTTATTGAAAAATCTTAATTTCGTTTAAAATATTACTCAGTTATACTGGATTATTAAATTAAATCCACAGTCAAATGCATTACTAGAATTACTGTTCAATTAATTGTTGTATTTTTTTCTTTAATGTTTAACCACTTTAGAAATTTCGACGTATTTGTTGGTGTCTCGAAGATAAATTATAATTATTTAAACATAAATATTGTAATAGACTCTTTTGCTTTTAATAAAACTTTTAATTTTGTCTCTGCTAGATGAATTTTATTTGGAATTAAACAGTACCTTTATACTAACATTATTATCAATGGATTAAAACTTGTTAGTAAATAAAGAAATCTAATCAAAGCAAAATTGTAATGAATGTGATAAAGATTTAATCTGATATGTGATACCAGGTAATACAGATTATAGATTAGTTAATCTTATTGGTGATCTCATGCTCAAATAAATTAATCAAATAAAAATATGTCCAAATACAGGGTTGTTTTTTAGTCACCAGCCAAATTTAAATTTAATTTTCTTTGATACGGTATAAACCTACCTGCATATTTATTTATTTTAGTAAACTTTATTACAAATGGTCGCCGATGATGAACTATGTTAGGCTACCATAACGTAGTACTACAAGATGTTTTGTAGTAACCTGTAGTCGTCTTTATTTAACAGTATTCATTCATAATTTAGAGTGGCCAGGCTTTGCTTAATATATTACTGAATATTAAAACAAAATTCTATATCACTGTCACTATGTGAGTTCATATATCACTATCGCACAAATTAAGCCAAAGTATTTTTCTACATGGTTTTAGAAAAGTCAGTATTTATTAGCAAAATGTGCATATGCGTTTGCAAATTATAAAAGATAAGAAGAAAAATACAAATTTAATCCGTCACATCAGTAGTAGCACAAATTTAAAATGATATTTTTGTATCAAATTATGATACTTTTGACATAAGTTGTTTATCTTTATGGGAAATTATTTTCATATTACTGAAGAAGTAACTTTGTTGTTTAAATTAAAAGTACCTATGTGTAAGTTTATGTTAAATATTCTCGGTTGGTTTTTAATATTATATGTTTTAGCTATGTAGTCAATGAGCTTTTGTTCATTATCATATCTATGTGTTGCCTATGTTAATATTTTTTTTTTATAAGTATGTATGGTGTAATTATTTCCTTGTTAACATGTGACTACGATCGGAAACTGCTGTGTGTCTGTGGGATTTTGGGTTCCGGAACCCTAAAAAAGAAACCCATTAGTTTCTTTTAAAGTTTATTTCTTTATTCATACATTGACTGATCATTTATTAAACGAACGTAGAAACTGGGCACTCGAAAGCGACCATCAATGCTGTGGAGTGGTATGACAGTGTTGCAATACGACGACGACCACTTTGGCGATGGGGTAAACCTGTCTGCCTCAGACGCCAGTGGTTGCGAGTTCGAATCCCGCACAGAAAACGAAAAAAAAAATGTCCCGTGTCTGGGTGTTTATCTATTTATGTATTTATATTCTAGGTTCCCCCCTAGTTCGCTACATGGTATCCCATAACACAAGCTGTGCTTACTTTGGGACCATGTAGTTGGTGTGATTGTCTGGGGATATAACAATACTCACTGGCTAGTATAGCATTAAGGCGCTCCTCCAACTGCCTGTAGTTATCAACTAGCAGATGCTTGGCGTGCGCCTGAGTGGCGTTGAGGAACTCGCGCGCGTCGGCGATGCCGGCCCGCAGCGCGCGCGGACTGTCCGCCAGGCCGGCCTCGGCCTGCGCGTCCGACGCGAACGCGCATACGATGCCGAACCTGAAACCACACATATACATATTGTTATTTTCTCAAACATGCTTGGAAATTTGAGCATTATTTTAACAACCTTCTTCGAGATAAATCGAACTTGTTGTACTGGTCAAGCAGCGGCCGGCAATAGTGAAAGTATTTATGAATGAAAATCCATATCTATCGTGTTTAGCGTCCAAATAAATTACTATGAAAAATCATATTTGTCGTGTAATTTAAAAATGGAACGATATTCTACTCCGCAACATGGCGACCAAAGAGGTAACTTAAAAAAGGTTTAATTTAAATTTCGAACTGGCTTGCATATACCTACATAGAAAAAAACACATTAAATTTTAAGAATTTATTTTCTATTTTCATATAAGAGTTCCGAACTCAGTTTAATTTCCGAGCATTGTTTGAGAAAAGTACTATACAAGCCTTGGCCGCAACAAGGGATTGGTGGACTTACGTATTTGATTCACACATTCGTCCATCAATGCCTCTATGGCCGGCCGCTGCAGTAATCTACAGTATCTACTAATAATCATTATTACAAAGTTGTTTAGGGTCAGTTTCGAATAGCCCTACAGCAACCCCGGGATAAGCGTCATAAAAGGGACAAATTCAAAAGACCCCCGCCTAATGTAGGACACTTTCTATATGTAGGTCAAATTTGCCGCCACTTCACAAAGCAGGTCGAGAAAAAGAAGCAAAAAAAAAAGTAGCAAGAACCACAACAATAATCAACTTTTATAATCAACGAATGCAGAGCATTAAAAAAAGCGACTTCACGTCAACACATTGGCCGACTAATAGTGTCATCCACGTAAACTCCGAAATCATACATATTGTTTAAAAAATTTGAAGTTTTCAATGAAGTACCCAACCGATATCGATGAAATTTATATGGGACCAACTATGAAGTATCCTCTATCATATGAATTAAGAATTTTTAAATTGTCTGAAATATCGTGTAAAAGAGACACCAAAAAAAAATCTTTTTCCTCCTCCTTTACCTCCTCCTTTTTGGAAGTCGGTTGAAAAATCTGTTTACAATGAAGGGCTTTGATCGTCCTTGTATTGAAAAAAATATAGTCCAAGGATAAAAGGATAAATGTTGAGTACCTTTAATACAGGTAACTGACATAAATAGAAGAAGTGTTACTTGAAGCTAAAATTGTTCAACTGCTGCATAAATGTTGAGCTATAAGGGCGAACTAACCAATCTACAATTGCACTTTGTTATTATAACTTGCACTTGCTATGTTACTACTTTTTATTTATTTATTTTTTCTCTAAATTGTATAGCACAGATTCCCAATTTTGCAAGTTACCTGGCTGTTTTATTTTCTTTTAAACATAAAATGAGTGCATTAAAACACAGATAACACTGAACCACCCCTCCAAAAATTTACCACTTTGGAATTACCTATTTCACTTTTTAGGATTTTTTTGTATGGAATCCGCACAATAGGACTTCTTTTTCTAAATCACATTCTAAAGACGAAATTTTAGTTTAACTTTAGGCGATTTAAAGTCTTTTTTGTTTCAACTATGTACTCATTAATCATTTACATGATAAGGTCAAAGACTACTTTTTGGAGGGGTGTTTCCATAGTGAAAATGGTTTGTTTTGACCTACTTTATAACCCCTCAAAAAATTGAATTTGAATTTGAATCATATTTTGCCACGAGGGAACGTGAAATAAATGGCTACATGGCGATTAGTTCTTTTATAACAAATCTTTAAGATTGGTTTTACTCGATTTTTTGGCAGCAACCGAGAATTGACAGCGAATATACAGGGTGACTGGTGACAAATTCTAGATACTGAAGGTGAGCACTCTGTGTTCGATTCTGATCATAATTATGTAATAAAAGTAGGTACTTAATTTATCACTAGAATTCCCCATAAAAAAAATACTACTTTACATACAACTGAGTCAATCGCGGCACGTGACCTGGCACGCGGATCGCTGCTAACGCTATCGTAACCATGCGTTGCGTAATCAATTATTCTTTAACTTTCGGTTAAGTTTACTCAGTAAATAATGAATATTTATTTTTTATTATATTTTTTTCTCTCTGTGTATGATCTCAAATCTCAAACTATCAACGTCCTTGAATTTCAAAATCGATCCACCAGCCACCCTGTATAATGCTCGAGTGATGATGAACGCATAAGAAAGGCAGGTGGTAGTATGCTCACAGGAAGAGGGTTAGCAGCGCGATGAGCAGCAGCGCGAGCACGGCCTTGAGGCAGGTGTCGTACTTGCGGTCGAAGGGCCGCCGCCGCCGCCCCGCGCGGCACCAGTAGCAGCAGCACCACAGCAGCCTGGAAAAACCAACACATTCCCTCTTACCCTCCTAGACACAAAACGGTAACTTCTTGCATGTCGAATGTTCCGGCACTTTGTACGTTTGCAGATAGATTTAACTCTGTTTTTACCATAATCTTTTATTGTAGACCAGCTGCTTATTATAAAAGTATTAACTCAAGAAGTACCAACTCGTGTAACGCTTAGTTATCTGTTTCTACAGTCTGCAGCAGAATTATGTATACCTACTCTCCCGCTCACATACAATATGGCATATTGTATGCGTGCGGGATACTGGGTGGTATACATAATTCTGTTGCAGACTGTACAGTCACCAACAAAAGTTGATAAACACATTGAAATTTTCAAAGTCCTTTTTCGCCATATTGTGCCTAAATAACGACTTATATTGATTATAAGACTTATATTGATTCTGTGTATAGTTGTAATAATAAAACATAGAAATAAGTCAATATTAGTTGTTATTTAGGCACAATATGGTGAAAAACGACTTTGAAATTTGTTCTATGTGTTAATCGACTTTTGTAGCTGACTGTACGTCTTTCGGTAGATAAACCGCGAAACAAAGTATTTCTACTGTTTGGGATGTTAAATTACCTATTCATATATTTACCTGAATACTGCTCTCACAAAGTATTCATCATATAATACTTTGTGAGAGCAACAAAAAGTTTAATAATGTTATTAAAAAAAAACCTTTTGATATTTAAATGGCCACTAGGACATAGCAAATAACCTACTCTACATCAATTTGGCCGGCGATGGACCAAACGCCCTGTATATCCATCAAAAGTTTATAAAACATTTAAATTCAATTACTTAGGTGACGTACTTAAATTCAAAACATATCTCTTTATTTTTAATAATAGGGAAATCATAAAAAAATATGTCACATTTATTTTAAGCAACTACTTATACTATTTTCCTGGACATTTTCATTTTTATTTCAGCATACCTACCATCTCCGTTAAAAGAAACGAAACCACTTTTTAAATACATAAATTTCATTGCCGTGCATTTTTTAATCAATTGAATAAAGTTTATAAACTATCCTTATTTTGAACCGAGTAGGAAAAGCTAAAGTTAAAAGCTCTTATCTCAGCTTATTTTTAGAATAGGGAAATGCGACAATACTGTTTAGGTACTAAGAACTTCATTTCATTGCAGGAAAATAAATTCTGTTGACCTATTTCGATAAGAATATCATGTACGAAGACCATTTCATTATACGAAAATCGATATCGTTATTGATTCTTGCATGTAGATTTTAATGTAGTTGCAGCGTTTTATCGCCTTTCCATTTCGTGACCTCATCGCAAGACATCGTGATCGTATAAACGTAATCAAAATGCAAACATCAAAGTGTTTGAGAGTACCTAGTGGAGTAGTTACCTATCGTATCAAAAAATCTGACAGTAAGTAACAATACGGACTGGATAGACCTGTTATTGAATCGAGATAGAGCGCAGCTGTTTTTTGTCCTACTAGTTATAAGAAGTCGTGTGAATGAGGATAATCCATTAACCCAGATTACTAGAACTATGTGACAGCAATAAAAGCTTAAAGTTGTGTGATGGATATCTAGGGAATAGATCTTCAAGCCCTTAAAGTTAAAATAATAATGGTCCCGGAAGCGACACATTCGATTTGCAGGCGAACATTCAAAATAATCTATTGTAAAAAAAAATGTACTGGTTGTTTCAAGTTTTGAAACAAATGACATGGAGATAAACATCGTTCAAGCCGAATCTGATGATAAATTAATGTTGACGAGGTGAGGTCGAGCTCAGCCGGAATAGTTTTGTGTTGTTCTCTATCTATACTGACTGGCTCTGATCTGAGTGTATACTACCTACTACTTCGCGTCTTTCCATTCTGTACAGGGCTAGAACGCAGCCATAGGAAACTGCTCGCGTATATATTGGAAATAACTTTTTGTTAAGTTCTTGCAATCCATACAAGAGCAGTACGCAAATATTCGCGTATACTTCGTAGTAACGTAGTAGTATATCTTGTTCCATAATGTACAGCGCCAGTACCTATACGGACTCATCCTCACCTAAGCTAACCTATTAGTAATTTTGTATTACAGCATAGTACTCGTGGTAAGTAGTTATCTTATTATTTTCTGATAAGCATGTCGGATAGCTGACCAAATTTATGGCGCTTCGCCGGCCGCTACCGCGGCACCGCTCGCTTCGCTCGCTCGGCTCGCGCACGTATATAACTACTTATATGCAACCTAACATGTTCCTCCTGGCTGCGCTCGTCGTCGCACCTAACCGTACCGACTCCGTCTTCCGGTGCAATTGTTATGTTATGTATTTAATCCTCTCTAATAAAGTTTAAATATAATTCCATATATTACTGAATCAAAAAAACTTAACTTTTAACACTCTTGTCAAGTGTAAGTGGTGTAGTATACCGTCAAACACGCCAACTTTGCCCGTTTTTTTCAAAAAACTACGAATATTTTAAAAAAATTCTATGGGTACCTGTGTTCAAATTCAGCTTTAGAATGAAGTGAATGCATATTTTTAGTTATTTTTGTAATAATTTAATATTTAATCCCACTTTTGGTTGATTCTGATGGCGGGCAAAGTAATGTGGATTTCTAGCCAACATTGCCCACATTGATTTTTGACGCAAAAATCTAATTTATCTGCATTATAATAAAACCCACTTCAAGTATTTGAGTAATGATGGCGTTTGCTGCAGAAATCTAACCATTTTCTTTAAATCTCACATAGCAAATCGAATGGGCAATGTTACCAAAGGATATTTTCACTTTTCCATACAAACCTAAATTCACGATTTCTGAATGCTAGGGTTGTCACATTTGAATAAAATCCCTAAAATGTTTTATTTTTATACGTGTTATGAAAAATAGAACTCATTTTAAAAAAACAAGTAAAACAAGTTTAGTAACTGTTGTAGTTCTATAGATCAGAAAGCTGGGCAATATATGACTTCGAAAATTTTTCTTCACGTATTCATGAACCAACTTTAGGTCTATCTTTACTAAGTATCTGGTAATTTTTTCTCACCTTACTAGCGGGGAGAAAAAATTACCAGATACTTGCTAAACTTTAAAAATTTTATTTCTTCTGCGGGTGTTAAAGCTGTAGGATGTCCAACAGGGTTCTGATGTTTATTTTTAATTTTATTAATTATTGTGCGTCTTGTGATAACGAATGGTCTTTCAGCATCTCTTGAAGAAATTCGATGTGTTCCAAATGCCTCGCATGCATGTCTCAACATGACCTTGGAGTAATTTTTATATATTCTAGACCCTAATTGTACGTCTAAGTTTCCGCTGTCAAATTCTGGATTTAATTTTCTTTTTCTGAAATATAAACAAAATAGATACAATAAAAATTATGGGCCAGCTAGGTACCTAACAAAAAAAACGAACAGTCAGGAGAAAATCTGTTTCTTTATTTATCAATTTTTTTTTTGTTAAACTAATCAATTATTTATTTCACCTCAATTATTTTAATTTATTTATTTACTAAGAAAGACATGCCAAAAGCATTTAATATTGGCTCCACGCCCGGGACTTGGTTCACTTGGAATATGAAACTCAGGTACCTTTTACATAGTAGTTCCAGGAAATACTTCCTTCAACCATACTCGCATTCATGCCTTCCCTTTTTACAATAAGTTACCAACTCTTAGTAATCTAATTGACCGAATGTAAGTAGTAAGTTTATTAATTATCTATACTGATATTACAAATCTGAAGAGTTTGTTTGTTTGTTTGAACGCGTCAATCTTAGAAACTACGAGTCCAAGTTTTCCGATGCGTACGCTACATAAACAGTAAATGATAGGCCAATATAATTTAACGAAAGCAAAGCCGCGGGCAGAGCTAGTATATTATACAGTGTGTAAATTGTGACACCCCTAGGCTTTTTTAGTCAGCGGGCAATGTTGGCTTTCAAAGGTTGGAACATTTCAGGGTAACATTGCCCATCATCATATCTTTTAATTAAAACAATATTCAGTGTTGAAACCATTACCAAATTACTTAGCACATTGTCTTTTATAACGTACAATAAAAGAAACTTACCTAAGTCTTCCCCATCATACACAATTCACTTTTATAATTCCACAATTTTTTGCCCGCAAAAACACTGTCCTCTTTCGACACGCTCCAACAAATTGCTGAGTGAACTTTGCGACAAACATCTTACACGGTGATGCTATAATTATAGTGTATTTTCTAATATCGTAATAAATTTTACCTTATTACTGATACATTTTCACACCTTAACGAAATAGTTTAAAAATTGCGTTTCGGGCAAAGATACCCTAGGAGGCAAAGTTGGCATATTTCACGGTAGTCGGCAACGAAGACGTGATCATCCACGATACTACCACAGAATAAGTAATAGTTGGTACAGAAGAATTACTCCGCAAGAAGATCTAAATAAATTCGAGTCTTGCTACGACGCGATACGGTGGAATTCAGCTCGCACAGCATTACGTACCTGCAAATTTATATACCTAGAAGTTTTGTCTCTTTCTATCGCATGCCTCTTATCTTTTCTTACGCTGTTAGGGTTGCTGCCTAGTGAAGAATAATTAATCTCCTTATTTGTAATTAAGTATCTACCGATGTAGGTATTACTGTTATTCTACCTTTGTAAAAAATATTGTTTAAACTTACCTACAGTACAAAATGAAAAAAAAGTGACGACGAATAATTAGTAATACTACATATGTTTTGTTTGCTAAATTGAACATAATCAAATCCAAACATAATCTAATTGAATATTTGTTTCTTTTTATGTCCATTTTTAAATACTATTTGCGACCTCGATCATAGAATTACTGTGAGTGCTATTAGGTAGGTAGGTATCTACAACGTCCCGATGGGCGCGCGCGTGATACACGACCCATTCGAGTTGCGCCGGCGGAGCGCTTCGCTGTAGGTAAATAACGGATGTACCGCGCGGAGTGAGCCAGGCCTGATACTACGCAAAATTCTTGTATGCATTATATAACAGATTTAAAAATTTCGTTCTGGCGTTGTATTGAATGGAAAGACGCAGGTACTTCACAGGTTCGATTCGTAGTTTCATGACACGAGCTTATAAAATAGCTAGCATTAATCTTACGCAGGTTGCGTGTCAATTTTGGGTAATTTACTATATTTTTGGGCTTTTGATCTTTTACTATATACTTTTTGATCAAATGCCTTCTCCGAAAAAAGATCTTATTAAAAGCAATTTCACAATAAGGGGCCATAGAATTATAACCCTAAAAGACTGTTCTTCACAACAGGGGTGAACGTGAATGTTGTTATCTTTCCCGGCGTTTACAGCGCGTTTGCGGCTGTTCCACGACTATGATCAAAGTACACGCCGTGAATTACCGGGCAAGTGAGGAGCGGCCCTTAAGCCTGTCGCGTACGTACCCAGCCAGCGGCAGTATGGCGGCCACGAGCAGCGCGGAAATCAGCACGCCCGCGGGCCCGGCATAGTGCGCCGCCAGCTCGCGCCAGTGCTCTCGCAGCGGAGCCACGTAAACCTCACCGCCTTCTACCGTGACGATACCTGTAACAACCACCAAAAATACATGTATTTACAAGTAATAAACTACAGTGGACTAAAATAATAAACATATAAGTAAAATTTCTAAGTATTCTAAGGAAAAGACGATTGTCTTCTATATCACCGGAGAGTGAAATTGAAGCCCAAGGTGGTTCACGTCCATCCACGATAACGCTCGATAAAGTATACTCAACGCTTGACAATACCAAGACTATAAGGGTCAGGTGAAACAGACGCAGGCAGTTCGTTCTAAAAAGCATCTAATTTTTTCCTTTCTTTCGGATTTTTTGAAGGTCTACTAAATAAGGATAGAAGTTGTGTATTTCAATATGCTTAATCCGTCTTATGGAATAAAATGACTATTTAAAATATCCTACTTACGTTACTTCAAATAAAACAGGTTACATTCCACCTGTACCTATACACCAGAGTTTGCTCAACTCCATTAAATAATTATTGCGTATAGGGCAACAAACACAACACATCCTGCCTGATAAACTTTCTCGTTGATAATATTTGTAGTTTCTACACAACAGATAAAAAATCATTCTAAAAACATTATTTAACAAGGTTAACTAAAATTTAATTGGACACAATTCATAACAATATAGGCAATAATATCAAGGTCTCAGTATTTATTGGCATATTGATTGATTAATTGTTTGAATAACTGTCTCGTGAGGTTCGATCCCCGCGGAGTGACAAAAATTCGTCATTAAATTTTTCGTGACTCAAACATAATCATTGAGCAGATCCTGCAGTCGCCGGAAGATGCTTCTCAGTATCGGCGGATAAATAGACAAATCTCCAAGTCCGACATACGCCGGTTTAATACAGATCGTATTAAAACGGCTAAAGAGCAAAGTAAGGGCTCTCAGGTCTTTGCGAGAGATTTGTCTACGGGGCAGAACCAACTGATGAAGTAGAAAACGGACGACGGCAGGGTTGTTTAGTCTAAACCCGAACTTTTGAGTGTAGTTGAGAAGTTCTACGAGTAGTTATACACGACAACACGGGCTCCTGTCTATGACATGGCAAAAGACCCACGAGTAAAATTAACCCGACACTATACCGAAGATATCCCAGACGTCAGCCTGTACGTGATTAGTATGGCCTTTAAACAACTTAAAAACAACAAGGCGCCGGGTGATGATGGAATTACAGCCGAGCTTGAGCTGAAAGCTGATGGAAAATCTGTGCTTTAGACCCTTCAGAAGCTGTTTAATTCCGTCATCTTCGAGGGCCTAGGTTGATGATAATGATAATGATGACATAAGCTTTGCTAAGTTTGGCGTGTAACATAATAATACTAGTTAGATTGGAGCACATAAGACACGTGATAACTAAGACAGGTTCCAACCTAGGAAAGCAATGAGTCAATGTATCACCTAGGTATGTAGCAAACTTTTACAGTCATGAGGATTTCCGCAAAGTGTTATTTAAACAAAGGCTTAAAATATTAAACATTTTCCTTCAGCAATACAATATCGAGTTACTCAAGTATTATAACAGGTGCAATCAATATAAAGTTAAGTATTCATATCAAATAACATAATTCATTTAACCAGAAACATGAAATAAACATTGTCAGTATTTAAAACAACTTTGGCCTTTTATCTTTCAACCTCTAATATTTTTTGCTACTGTTCCACTAATTATTTACTTAGACTATCAATAACATGGTTTGACTTAAAAGCCGATGATAAAAAACTTTCTATTGAAAATTAAGATTTTTTACAAAAAACAATAGCTACACGTACGTCCGTATCGTACGCACGTACTGCACGCTTAAATAATTCTTAGAACATAAGTTGTATTCTGACATTTTTAATTCTACTTGACATTTTCTTTATTTAGGTAGGTACCTTTAATTATTGTTCTTTGACATTTCTCATTATGACATTTAAATTTTGTTGTAATTTCAATTTAAATAATAAACATAGTAGGTACTTAAGTATGACTAATTCATAAATTGTAATTTTGAATTTAAATGAAAAATATTAATTAAATAATGACATAATAATATTAAATAATAATCATTAGTTTTTGTAATAAAAAAAGTACTGAAATAATACCGTATTATAATACTGTATACCTACCTATTAAGATCTTTTTATACCACATTCTGGCAAATAAATAAATTCTTATTCTTATTCTTGAAGCAATTTCTATAGTAAAATTTCATTAGTGTGCTTTACAGTCGTAACAATGGAATACTTTACCACGTACGCACCACTTGGCTACACGAGGAGCTAGCCCGTACGCGCGTACGGTACGGACGTAGCAGATTTGTATGAATAGGCTCGTAGACACGCGGACGCAGCGTGGGCCCTAATTATAAACAATAATTTGACTGCCATAAGGTTGCATTTCAAATCGCTAAATCGCAACGTTGTCGACATTTCACATCTAACAGCCTGTTCACACATTGACCGTTTTACTGGAAAGTTTTTACCGGATACGTAATTTTTTCATCGATGGCGCATGGAGTTGTATGAGCGACTTCACATATGGCACAGTATTCAGTATACGTATTTACGGTACAAAAAAAGTATCCAGTAAAACGGATCATGTGTGAACGGACTGTAACTTGTCCTTATCGATTTATTTTGTATTTACGTATTTAGTCAAATTATTTTTTTTCTTGGAACTGTGTTTTGTTTTTTATATGTAACTAAATGTTTATCTGTGGAAACTTTTTTTGGCCTTCTGTCATCTATAATTACTGTGTGGTTTGTAAATTAGTTGTAAGTTTTACTAATAATGTAAAATAAATAAACGTATCGAATCGGCGATAAAAATGAGAACCCTCGAGATAACGGCACGACAAAACGTTATCGCCGGAGCCGAGTCAGCCCGCACAACTTATCTCCATTAGCCACTTGCTCTATTATTACAAGCTTCCCTTTCTTAACGTGTCCACGAACCAGTTCATTAAATTGATATAACGTATATTGTAGCATATCAACAGCCAGCCCTTTACGAATTCGACTATAAAGCTAAAACAATAAAGGTCAATTTTGCGTGAGAGCAGCCAACATTCGCGAGATCGGTTTGTGTCCCAATTAGAACTAGTTTAGTTGATTGTAAAGTATGCTGTCTGGTTGCTGCACAATTGTATCGGAGACAATGGAGTAATATTAAGCGATCGGGATTCTAATTTTACCTTAGTAGAACATATAAAAATACGCTTAAAGAAATGAAAACACTTAAGTTTTTACGTCTTAGAAGTAAAGAATATTTTAGCCATATCGACGAGGATTTTTGGGAAATAGAGAGTCGGTAAAATAAGTAAGTATGAAAAGCAAGTGAAAAATGCTAGTAGATTCATGTTCTTTAACGTTTTGGAAGATTTTAAATGACATTGTTAACTGTAGCAGCTGTGTCCGCTGGCATACTAATGGAATTATTTCCTCTCGGTAAGAACGGTACATCAGGCCTCAGCCACACATTAAAGATTGTCATTTATTACAAGTGTGAACTCGCTTTTAGGATAAAATGTATTAAAATGGAATTTATATACTGTGGAAACATAGAATATTGAAACTGCTGGCTGTAAAGGAATCAGCGAACCTTTGAATGAGTGTTGCCACAACTATCGCTTCATAATATCTTTTATGATGACCTACCTACATAGAGATTACAACAAGTTCACACAAAATATTTTACCGCTATATTCACAATCACATTCGGCCAGCCCGACACGGTCAAGACAACAGATACGTTATTTCGGCATCTATCGCACCGGCTCGTTGGTCTAGGGGTATGATTTTCGCTTAGGGTGCGAGAGGTCCCGGGTTCAAATCCCGGACGAGCCCTAATATTTTTGTATTTTTTTTAACTTTTTCAGTTTTTTTTCTAGATATTTAAAAGCCCAATTTTTGTTTAATTTAAACATAACTTTCTAGGCCATATTTAATATCCGACTTAATGCGTGTTTATTATTAACATCAGTAAGAACCTTGGCCGTTAGTGTTACGCGCTTCGATGCCCGGAATGATCACTTCTGCTGTACGCCGGTTCATGGTTCATGCATATTTATTTCGGCTAAATAGTGCCTTTGTCAGATTATGTTCACGTCAATGGATGCTTTGTTTTTACCTCATTTATTTATGCGAGTCATTCATTTCTTTGACTTTTTACATTATTTTTGTTTTTCTCTTCGAAGTATATTTTATGTTCGTAATTTACTCAAAGTATATTATTTATTACACACAAATAAAAATAAATAGATTGTATAATATAGTAATTAAAAATTCCTTCTTCACCAGTGATATGATATCTTTTCCAATAAAAAGTATTCTATATACAGTGTCTGGTCAACGATGTCGGACCCGTTAAGGCGAAGTAATATGGTAAATTTTATCGACAAAACCACAGTACAAAGGCATTTTGCCCTTACTGTTTAGAAACGGCGGCGGCCCCATTTTAATTTTTGCTTATTTTTTACTTTATTAAAACTTTACTTTATTTTATTTTTTTCTTTTTTTCGGGTGAGTTTATATATTAACCGATGTAAAGGTCCTACAGACATAAAAATAATTTCTTTTGACAGCTAAAAAAGTTAAGTACAAACAGTTAAGAAGTCGTGACCATTTGAGTATGACCCTCTCAGAAGCAATTTTTTTCCGATAATAGGAACATGCATTAATTAAAAAAAAAAATTAAAATAAGTACATATTATTTTAATTTTTTTTTAAATTATATTTTGCGGTGTAACTATCCAAATAGTACATTAGTAGGTAATTGAAATAACATTTATTTTCCTTTAACTTGTCAGGTTCTTTAAAACAAAGGGTCATATTCAAATAAGCACAACTCCTAAACTGTTTAATTTGAAGCTTAGGTTTTGACATTAGTTTTTAGGTAATATCCTAGCACTGCAAAAAAATAAATAAAAAAGGTATATTCATTTACTTAACTGTTTAAATGTTTTGAATAACATTTTTCAAAAAATTTAAACAGTAAAAAAAGCAACCAAATTTTTTTACACTATTTACGTCTCAAGTATTTTTTAAAGGTTTTAATGTAAGTTTTTGATATTTTTTAGTGTTATCTTATTGCCAACTTTTTAAGCTATCAAACGAAATTATTTTTATGTCTGTAGGACCTTTACATCGGTAAATATTGTTAAATAAATAAACTTAACCGAACTCAGTAAAGGAAAAATTAAAATGGCCGCCGTTTCTACACAGTAGGAGCAAAATGCCTTTTTACTGTGGTTTTGTCGATAAAATTAATCAAATTACTTTGCCTTAACGGATCCGACACCGGTGACCAGACACACTGTATAATAGACAAAGGAAAGTGTTCCTCATGCATATGAAATGATATGGACTATGGAGAATCGTCTAACAAAATGCACGCTTGATTAACCAGAAATGCATAATATACAAGAGTTAGACAGTATCAATAAAAAAAACATGAATGAAACTGTAATCCATTAAAAATTGAACGTTCAAGAATAAATGCGCTAATGATTCATAAGAAGTAAACACAAAGAAGCGTATCGAGGTTTTGAATCGCCTGACTATCAGCTAACAGTTGTATGCTGGCGGAAGTCTAACCTTGGACCAGTTCTGTTCGGACAAAACCAGAAACACTACAAAACACTAAATGTATCGCTCGATGCAAACAAGTTGAAAAGTGCGTAGATAATTATAACGTGCAATGTGCTGCCACCTGGCGGCGCAAGTGAAGAGTCCTCGTAGCTACTTCACAGTCAACACCGAGCAACGAGAACGCCGAAAGGAGTTCTGAAGAGGTTTGAAGAGGATTTCAAATGCTCCCTAAGCTTTAAAAACACAGTCCGGGCTGCTTGAACCACTCTCCTTGTTACTGAATGAAGGTCAACATTTTAAGTGCTTATCGAGTTATATTGATACTGTGAATAGAAATACCTGCCTAATTAATCATGAATTTTGACTGTATACGGTCGGCTGAATTTCGTATAGCCTCCAGGCTATAAAATCCGCTTAACTAGAGAATTAAAACTAATCACGGTTTTTAAAAAAAATTAAGTCCGTACTAAATTCCAATTCTGCCGCCTAGTATTAGATGAAAATCATCTCATAGTTACAAAAAACATATTAAATGCGATAAGTATGTAAAAAAAAATAAAAAAAATATAGACATAAAAATATAAAAAGATATTCCCGTACCGGGAATCGAACCCGAGCCTCCTGGGTGAAAGCCAGGTATCCTAGCCACTAGACCATACGGGAGATATCAGCTGAGTCGAAATAACGGCATCTATGCTGAATCATTACACAATGATTTTTCAACACCAAACTTCCAACAGAATAACAATGATTCATCATTACCAAATTGAGTGAATAAAAAACAATCGCTATCGCAGTTCGCTAACCAAGATTAGACGCTTATTTTTGATCTAGACAATAGGCTGTTTTAGAAGCAGTAACTTATCATCTAGATGCCAAACAGTAGGTTATAGAATGGTACCAGTCGTTGTTAAATTTAAACTATTTCTTAACTATAGGTATGTGAGTACATTGACCCGTGCGCGGCGGGGCGAGGGGAGCCCGCGGGACTAGGGAACGCGGGGCGGAGCGGCGGGGGGACACACAATCGATCGCAACTGGCTGCGAGCCACGCTGTCTGACAGCCCTGGCTGCTGGTGCAACCCGCGCTCGTCGCCATGGCAACGCCCCGGTACCTGCACTCGCACGGGACACCTAGCCTGACATACTAACTCAAATTACTCAGTCTTGCCTGTTGTGCAACTTTAAACTTTAATATAGCCAATTCTATTTCATAATCATAAGGATTCTAATAAATGACAGCAACAAGAAAGCCGCTACTAGCGACAAGTTCAGACATTTCTTTGAATATTTTTTTTTGGTTTTCCAATTATCTTTTACCGCTATGGTACCGTACACCGTAACTACAGCGTTTTTGTTTCCAGGTGTGTGTATACTTGTTAAGCTTCTCAGTCACCTGTAAATGTCTTCCTATTGTTATTCTCCACAAGTATATAAATAAAAATAGAATCGTCAGTGCTCGACGTCAAATGACGGAGATATCGCGGACATATTATGAGACGACAAGACAAGAGTAAGTTGATGCGTGTTCTTTTCCATAATTACTCATATTATGAGTTAAGACTTCTGAGATTTACAGCTTCATTAATATAAAAGCCATAGTAAAATCTAGAAAGTTTTCCAAAACACCAAACTAAGACTGCAAACTGGACGGTAGCGACAGCGGGAGCAACAGCGGCGCGGGCAGCGATTTCCGCGACACGATAGAAAGTATTGAGTTTGTATGAAACCGCGACAAATCACTCTCGCTGTCGCTGCCGTCCTGTTTGCAGCCTAAAATGTATTCAGGTAAGAATGTATCGCTGTACCTATAGGCAACTATGATTGCTTAACTATCTACCAGCATATTACACCGTTTACTTTGTTTACTTTGAAACTGCTACAGTAGGAGCGTTGGTTTATTTTAATGACTGGACTAATACAGCTGTGCGCTACGATGTACAGTCAAGTCTAATAAGGTGTATATACATTTTCATTGGAGTTTGAACCTTATCACAACCGGATAAGTTGCGAAGTAGGTATGTACCTACGTCTCATTACACGTACTGTACCAGCGCCGTTTGTTTATGTTAAACATGTTCGAAAAGCCTGCTTGGCAATCATGTGATTTGAAAGTTGTAAATATTTACTTCCTGAAACCATTTACAAGCACACAACACAACTTTACTCAAAGCAACTACTTAACTTTATATTTCGAACATCGCTTTTTTAATGAGAATTATTTGCTGTGTATTACCTATGCTATGACAAATACGTTATGCTTGCTCTGAGATTGGATTTATCATAATCCCCTAGGTAAATAGGAAGTTTATACGTGCATAAACAAAAAAACCCTATTGTCTTAGCTTTGCCTTAATCAATACAGAACTGAGTTAAATTATTAAATATTTTCCCAGCAATAATATTATCTTTTAATGCAGCATTCGCAAATAAGTGGGGTTTAAGTTTCAACAATGGCTATCGGCTCTGCGGAAGTTATTAATACATTCATTTGACAACTTCAAAATGTAACTGCATGACACTCGTGTTTTATTTAGATAACTAATTGTATGAGAATGTTTAACTGTAGCATCTCTTTTCAAACAAACAACGTCGCATTGTGGCATTTAAAAACATGTTCTCTTTAAAGGAAACTGAGTAAGCCTGGGCCACAGGGTTAACAGGTTGACTTTGGTCTAAAAAAAATAGCTTATTTTATCCTTATTCAAAATACATAAAACCCCTAAAATGTAGTGAGGGGGAAACAAGTTAATTCAAGATATGGAAATCGCTGTCATGGGTTTTTAGTATGGATGAATAACTCTTAATATAATTAAAAATACGCTGAGTAAAATAGAAGAAATATTAAATGAGAATTAATATTTTTCTTGTTAAATGAATGTAAACTAACCGCGTTAGTTTTATTTTAAATAATTATTTTGTAATTAAAATAGGCGAAATTCTTTATTATTTTTGGCAATACTGAGTGAATGAAGTATGAAACTACGGTAATTGACTCGTTCAGTAAGTCAATTGATCTATTTGTTCACTCGTTTGTTTGGTTTCTTTCCTTGCGCGTGAGTATTTTCATGGTTTTTTCTATGTTTAAGATAGCCCTAAGAAAGTTGTTAGTACCAATTTATTAGTTTGAATAGATGTTTAAAACTATAACTACAATAACTAAGTAAGTATAGGTAATATCTTATAATGTCCTATTTTATCTAGTATGCTATCTAAGTAAAATGTGCTACTATTTATTTTTAATTATAAACTCTCTAAATAATTCAAAATACAATAATCCATGTATAGATTATTGTTATCTCAACGGTAAGAAAAAGAATAGCTTTCGAAAGTGATTCTAAGCTCACTTAACTTCTGTGTATACCTATAGACAAAATTATGGATATCTCAATTCCTCAGCACACGTTTATCTTGAAAATTTCGGTGATGAAACATAATTATATTTTAAATAAAAAAAAGCAAATGTCAAGTTGTTAACAACGTGGCCCAGAAATTTATGGAGCAGGTTCTGTCTCCTTTAAATATTTAAAAACCCTCAGACCGTCGCCAAATATTAGAGCTATATTTTCGGAATTTCTAGAATAATGTCAAGCTTTGAGTTGTTCAATTATCAAATTTGCGCAACGTTAGTTTTCTTAGTGAAAGAATCCATATTTTTTTTACATCTCATTAAAAAAGGTACCGCGTGTAAACGATCGCTACTAAATGAAGTAGGCACTTATTTGTTCAATAGCTAAATGTTATCTAAATTCGAATCAAAAATTTTCCTTCACTCCTTACAAATATATATAATCCTACAAATACAATCATAGATGCCTTATAGGTGCAGATTGTGATACTGAGTCGATGTAACCGAAGCCAGCTGTGACTGCACGTTCCGCGCCCGCCTGCGACCGCCTCACGCAACATTATGTCACCAACACCCAGCGCGGCACTGGACACCTGACTCGCCACATAATGCAACACAATAAAGACCAGCCTAAGCAGACCCATGCAACAACACCAACTTGATATCAAAACCATGTTTACAGAAGCTCTGCTCAGCTGGTCGGCAGCCCGTTTGTCTTATCTTTCATTGTTCCAAGAACTGGGAAGAGGTTATTTAATTTCTTGAAAACGATACAATGAGAAAGGCGAGGTAATTTTTTGCAGACAAGACTAATCGAGAATTTTTCCAAATTAATGTAAACAAGCTATGATAAACTTTAGTACTCAAAACCTTGGAACAAATTGTGGTTGCCTTTTGACATTTTTAGCGACCTCAAATGATAATAGCTCTTAGTCACTGATTAAACTGCGAAATACTCGCACAATTGTTGAATAACATTTAATTACTTGTGAAATATTTTGTGTTCTTGCCACTTGAATGTCAATGCATGCATTGGTAGAGCGAGCGTGAGGCAATACGGCGATGCAGGGTGAGAATTACGGTTTATTATTTTTTCTATTTTCCCATTATATTAAAATAAATGAATAAATTAAAATTAAGACGTAATAAAATTAACTTAACAAGACGTAATAATTGCAAAACCCACTTTCAAAACATACTCGGCGTACCATAATTATTTATTACGATGTTGTAAATTCCGTAAATCCCCAAAGGGTTAAAATGTGCAAAAGGTGCTGTCCGCACGACAGGCGTGGCGCGCACCGACCCGTTCCGCGAGCCCGAGCTTCCACCAATCATATGTTAACCGGACTGGGGTTGTCCCTGTCGCAGTGGTTGGCACCCGGGGTGATTACCACACGGTCGGATTACTAACAAGGATTAGGTACCTCATGTATATTTCATTACTTTTCATATCCCGTGAATGCAAAACTCTAAAGCAAGACATGAACATAACAAATTTCAAATTTAGTCATGGAGCTGGTGAAAATTGTAGAAATGCGTATAGAATCTAATAACGTGGAACGACCACTTTCACATCCGCAGCAAGAAAGTTTCCGATCGCACAGTGCGGGCTGGCTGGACGCCCCGGGCCGCATGCGAGCCGCAAAATGTTGCTGTCTTGGTACAGACAGCTATTCTCGTGGCGCAACCAGCTAACCAGGCGCCCAGTCAACATTACTCTACATTAAATTGTACTTATCTATTGAGTTCCTGATTTCACTAGTTTAATTAAGGTACTTAATCATCCTTGAATTGTTGAATTTGCTGATTTTTACAGTATTTATTTACCTAACTAAACTCGCATTTGACCACAATGTCGCAAGTAAACTACACAAAAGACTAAGATCAACATTAGCAAAACAAGACTTTCGGTGATGTTGTGCAGGCTAATTCAGTCTATTCATTAAATGAAAGCCTTTGCAATGAAGTGCAAAGTGACGCTATTTAAACCCCGGAATATTAAGTGCCGTTGCTATTTATGCCTACAACGTATGTATTATTATCATATCTACAAAAAGCAACAAATGCAAGGCGATAAGGAAACAAGCGTGTCAAACGCGCGCCGGCCATTTCCGACGCGGCGACACTCTCGCAGCAGACGCGCGACACACTCCAACTGTGCGATATCGTTGACTTATAAATATTATCTAAACTGGAGACTTTTTCCGTACTGTGGTTGAAACTAATATCCTATGAATCACAGAACAGTTAAAAAAGGTAAATCATACAAATGTTATGAAAACTGTTTTATTGAGAATGGATACTCTTTCTTTCTATGATCGAGCTGATATTTAAGTTTTTAACACACAAGTAGAGCATACCCTGGCGACTATTGGGATACATTTTTATGAATTATATGCCCATTAAGATATGAAAAGTAAAAATAAATCCCCAGACAATCACAACAACTACTGGCTCCAAACTAAGCAAAGCTTGTGATATAGGATATCATGGACTCTGTTACTTACTATCCTAATCTTCAGTCTCGCCAATACCATACACAAGTTTTTATGTGAGCCGTGATTATTCATTCTGATATCGGTACAGCCACGTGTAATAAGATGCATACACTTCGCAACGTATTCGGTTGTGATAAAGTTCAAATTCCAATGAAAATATATACATGTAATTAGACGTGACTGCACCTAGTTTCATAAAAACTGCAGCCAATCGAACTTCATTAAAACTATAAATTGTGATAGTTTACTCCAGATTAGAAGACATTTTGCTGGAATGGAGGGCCCAGCTAATATTTGATATAATTTTCGTGATATGTTATTATTAACATATCTTAGAAAACTTTTGTTATGCGAACAGGCAACAACTATGCCACTGTGGCGGGTCAACGCTCGATCTCAGATAACTCTGTCTCTCTGGTCGATTAGAAAGAGCAACTAAAATGTTATTTTACGTTCAAAGCAAATAACTATTTCAGCTATTGCGTAAGGTTGTGTAATGAAATCCAGAAAACTGAACTGCCTAAGGACATCTAAAAGCATTAGCTTTTGTATAAGCCTTATAAAATTCAAAGTATGAAATACGAAGTCCATTGCAGGCAGACTCATCATTTAAAAAGACTTTTCTAAAATTAAAGCCTTGAATTACTGAAGAAACCTTTTTATTTCAGCTGAAGGGTAGTGCAATTTACCTTTCTCTACCAGATAATGCAGTAAATGTGAGGTACATGACATCAACTAGAAAATCTTGGAAAATATCATAAATCGAACTCCTCGTTGGTAACGGTTTCGTAAAACATATTTTCTGGACGAACGGTTTCCGCGATGGTTTATTTACTGAAATGGATGAAAAATTCTCATCACGTCCAAAATCAATTTCGCCGCCGGAATGTGTTGCGGTTATTACACTTTTTTAGGTAAAAATATTTCCAGACTTAAATGTTTTTACAGGATTTCGAAACTTCCGAAATTGCAAAACTGCATAAATATTCTTGCTATATATTACTATAATTATTTTCATTATCATCCACATAAATGTTCGTTGGCATTAATTAAGCACAGAACCTATGAAAACTGAGCGTCAGTAAAAATTATGAATCTGTGTGAAAGATTTAAAGTGCTGCCTCCAAATATCATCGTTTCTATGCAACTTTTTCTAGCATTGGCGTCTTGCGAAGAGTTGTTCCTTCGAAAGCTTATTTTATCTATCTTTGTACTTCAATATACAGGGTGACTGGTGGTTGAGTTTTTATTTATGGGGAATTCCAGTGAAAAATTTAGTACCTACTTTTATTACATAATTATGACCAGAATCGAACACAGAGTGCTCCCCTTCAGTATCTAAAATTTGTCACCAGTCACCCTGTATACATATCATAGATCGTGCTTACAAACATTACGACTAAAGTTGTTGACATCTTTGAGCTACGCAGCTGTGTATTCAGTTTTCTGCCGAACAAAGCACTTGTCTGTCTATTTACTCACAAACACGCAAAGCTCCTAAAACGTCGACTGATCCACAGAATGTCACGTGGCGCAGCGCTGCGGGTTGACCCACAACGACGACGCCCACACCCTTGTGAGCTTTCACTTTCTTATGCAAATGTCTTTAAAAAAAGGTTTTTTTATTTATTTCGTGCTAAGGTGTGTAGTATCATCATAATGAATTGTAGAACAACATGAAGGATAACAAGGGATTCTATTACAAAGCGCGTAACATCTCATGAGCGGACGTGCGTGAGCTGCCTTAACTAATTACCCTACAATTGCTTTATGATAGTGGGTTTTGTGGGAGATATGAATCTAAGAACTAAACGAGCTGATAACATTTATTATGAGTAGAATGCTAAACTTTATGTTAATTTAATCCTGTATTCCGGCAATTTATGATAAACAATGGAAATGCCAATATAACATTCGATGACTCAGTGGCGATAACAAACCGAGACCGTTCTCCGAACTTCTAGCGCTCACTACCTGCCGCGGCGACAAGCCATTTTAAGCTCTATGTCCCAAACTTATGAAGTGATTTACACTATTTCAGTATCGATGACACATGATCCTTCAAAGGAAGAAAAAACCACAACGTCCGTGAAACACACTGAACTAAATAGAAGCGGTTACTGTGCGAGTGACCTGTGTAAACGAAGGGGTTCGTTGCGTTTTCGGTATCGACGTGTTATCAGTTGACACTTTCAGCGAGGTTTCCTATACTGATAACAATATTAGCAAGTGACATGAACGAAAAAGAAACCACTCGTATTCATGAGTCCTACAGATGTTTTTAGCATGGCTGACAAAACAGCAAGCCTTGACGAACGTTGCATGTGCGCTTTGCTCCAACGCATGGCGTGAATCATAGAGTTTACAGACATTTCATGGATACGGCCGAATGCAGTTCAGCCAATGATTTACAAAAATAAGTCTTACTGCACTGCAACAAGAAGCATGATTAACGATCGCTGGTCTCGATGATCAATAATGCGACGTTGAGCAAGTGACCTAGTTGGGGTCACGCAGATCGGCCGCCTATAGGTATTGCCGCATCGAGCTGAGATACAACGCTAAGAATAGAAAGTATTTATCAATCAATATATATAAATCGATTATAATTAATGAACTCTTAATTCTTATGATTGAGCTGAGTGATTTTATGCGTACTTTTTACCTCTTTCCGGCCTTATTAGATTGCCATTAAACCTATCAAAAACCTTATTGTATGTTCTTGACAAGGCCAACTTGCTACTATTATTGTATTTTTTTATCATTAAATCTAATAAAAGTTAGACATAATTCGTTTCCATGTGATTTTCACAATCATAAGTAAGTTATAATTTGTGAACATACCGTAGGTACATTCCTGTATAAATAAATAATAATATAATAAATATTTCTGATACACAACATTATCTAGCCCAAATTAAGTTTCTTAAAGAACTTGTGTTAGGGATACTAGTTAACTGATATACTTAAGAAATATAATAACATACATATTGAATTGAATAAATACATTTTTTTTATTAGAAAATAAACTTAAATTAACATTATAAACATCTATGACTTTACCACTAATATCTGTGTTCATCACACAAATATCCGTCGCCGCCGGGATTCGAACCCAGGACCTATGGCATAGGCAATGTACGTTAGCCCTACACCAGCTGGTCGTCAAATGTTTAAATTATGTGTTTAAATTACATATGTTATGTTGTATGTTTAAATTATGTTGTATCCGACATATTGTTCATCGTTTGTCATATAATTACAATTACAATAAGATAAGATGTTATTATTTATCCTAGAATTTGCGCAGCTCATTCAAAATAAGATAAGACATTGTTTTTTAACTTCTTTATATGTATATATTTTTTATGTATATCAAAAACAAGTAAGTAAGTTAGAAAGAAGCTAAACAAAGCACCTTTTCTACAACTCTCCACGAAGCTCACAGCAAGCAAATTGTACAGTAGTTATAAATGCAACTTTGGTTCGGAGCTTATAATATTTAATTTCAAGAAAAGCAGTCCTTGCGAATCGATCCACTCTCGTTAGCGCAGCTGAGCAAGCGAGCTTCGATCGTGCTGCTCAAGCAATAGGGGCGACGACGTATCTGCTCTCAGCTCAGTGTGGGTAGTTCTATAAATAGTTGTGCGTGGAGACCTCGCGGGAGTCTGCAATAAGTGCAATTGATTCGACCTCGCGGCCCGCTCCCCAGGATCTGCCTCATCAAGATTATTATAATAATCATCATACAAACTGCTGTATCAGAACTATCTCAGAAACTAGCGCAGCAAATGTACTCAACTAACTGGCAGAAACTTCAATAGGCTCCGACGAATCATATTTTGGAAGGCCTATGTGGCGCAATGGCTGACACATGGCTGCGAAAGGACAGCACTGCAGTGACACGTGTTTTTGAGATCCAAATTTTAATTTTAAGGATCCTATAATGTATTATTTTATACTAAAGCATTCTATCCGTTATTTAGTTTCCATTTTGCTTACGGCTAGATTGCGCAGAGTGAAAGTTGCCTCTTTTTCTATGAACGATTCAATGGGAACAGCATGATTGCGGAAACATAAAATTATTGATTATAGCTCCTTTTCTGAGTGACCTCATTATAAAAGTGAAAGTAGCAACGAGCCATAAACAAAAAGAGGCTTTACGCTTAGTCATCTGGATTATCCTAAAAAGAGCAGCGTGTTGGCAACGAGGTCGAGAGGGCCTGCATTGCAGGTGCGCCCTACATCGCATCCAGGCCAGCGAGGCCCTGCGCCGCGCGCCAGCTGCCAGCATGCCAAACCTTGCTTTGACTTCTAGAGTTCATGCCTATTGTTCTGTTGCAGTTCGTTACTTTGTTTCATTCAAGCACTACACAATGAGCTCTTAACTCGAAAAGTATAAACAAACTTTACATAACAATCGACTAATAAAACCCCTGCAACAGAACTATAAAAGTATGCAGACGTTTCATAATACTCCCCGATAATGGCTGTAACGCGGAACCACATCGTAAATTGAAATTAAGTTTGGCTGTGAGCCAAACCTAAACCGATACATTTTTATCGCGCATGTACTACTGTCGCTCTATTTCGTAAATTCATATTTGGGTCAAAGTGGCAATCATGCATATAAACTTGCACCATAGCAGAAGTAAGTAGCGCGAAAAAAGACTAACACGCAAAGTCGTTGAATGCACGCTGAAGTGAAGCGATGTGACGTCGAGCTGAAAAACACTTTCCATTGCTTGACTCCTGAAAAAGTACCAGGCGAGCAGAAACAGTGTAGTAGTTAGATGAATTGTTATCAGCGGGCGACGGCGGAGCGCGCGGCGCGGGCGGCGCGGTGTCGTGACGCTCGCGGACGCATCTCTGTGTAATGTTACTTTGCTACAGTACTTAGCACAGTTATCTTATCAGCGTAGTTGTCGGTCAGATTACAGCACGCCGTCACGGCATATCGCCAGCTACTGCACGGTTATGACGACTTGGTAGATTGTGCGAAATTATATCAAAACCACATAAAAACTAATACAACAATTAATTGCAAAATTGCAAAATTTGCAAAATTATAATACCTTTTTTATTGACTACACCAGATAGTTAGTTCTTCTATCGTAAACAATTTGTTTAAAAATATTTATGAATGAGCATACGTAAGCTATGTTTATTACATAATATCTATGTAAGTACTGTATCTACTAGGTCAATGTTCTAACAAATTGTTGAATCGCTTATCACAGTTTTACCTACATACATAATATGATGAACTTTATTCCTGTAGGTATATTTACAAACAATAGAATACGAAATGTAGGAAGGTCTGTTTGTTTGCTGTCCACGGCCACGTACAGTCGGAACCACGCTTCGTGGTGACAATGACCCTGCCGAACGTTGCCGCCTGTACTTGTCTAATTTGGTGATTAATTCCCATTCATCAAATATTTGTTTCGCAGCAGTAAAACCTTTTATGGGCTATTCTGCTTAGGCGGCGGCGGGCTGTACTAAGGAGACTGAGTTCTAATACTTTCCCCAAACAAATTGGGAATTAATTTACTTTCTTTCTGAACCCAGTTGTAATGAAGCCCGTTGTGTTTGTTCGTCCTCTTCATTTCTAATCAACGGAATTAACTAATTAATTTACGTTTAGACACAAATTGATCGACCCGATATCGCCCACATTGCCCTGAATTCACTTTCTATCAAGAGTAACAAAACAACAGCTTGATATGGTCTGAGATAACCTCTACAAACTCTTAAATTGCAGTATCTAGAATGATAAGGTTGAAGATTTGTAGTATAACGGAATAGTACAGTGACTTTCACCTCGTACCTACTGTTCATACCCATATCATCATCATCAACAGCCTGTAGACGTCCATTGCTAGACATGGTTAAGATAATCTAAAAAGCTGTATCGCGATGGAGGAGGCTCTGATCGCTCACCCGTGCTTCCTGCAGACTAAAGCAATTACTAAAAAGACGACGCTCGGAGATGCTACCGATATGCGAAACTAACAGCATGTCTTACAGAACCCGCCCGAACCTTTATCTGAAGCGCCTCACACTCGTGGCCAAAGCTTTTACACTGTCGTAAATCTCAAACATAACTAGAATCAGGAAGATGTGGTAATTATTGTTTACTTATACGATAAGCGCTTACTCCACGCCAGGTGTCCAAACATATCATTCGTGCCTGGTCCTAACTCCTAACCAAACATTGAACGAGCTTCGCGCGTGCATACTTGTTTATTTTACCAGAGCGCGCTTTAGAAGAAATCTATCTTTGGAAGGTCAACGGAGTGTGTTTTGGCCTGATTAGCCAGTAGTCACAATAAACTGGGCGCACACGAGCGCTCCCAGCAACTCGCGAGCTCTCGGTACTCAACGATTGAGAGCGGATGCGCTTAACTACAGTGATACGTCTCCGTCCTCGATGTATCAAAGACGAGAGGATGTCGTAAACGCTATGCCGAATGAAAACCGACCGTCCGTACAAACTTATAAGGATCTTTAGTGTGTTAGTGGGAGAGTTGGTTATCTAGTTAGTTTTCGGGTCAACTACCCACAGCAGTGAATGGAACTACTTGAGAAGCTGCGCTCTTTAAGCACTTACGATGTCTCCGAGCTTACGGCGTTTGTGAACGAAGGCTTTTAAATAACTGAATTTTATGAAGTAATGTTTACTTGTGAGAACAAGTCGGACGCAGATCAATGGCTTGAAACAAACTTACTTGCATTATTAGCGAGTTGAGCTGACGCGATCGCCAAATGAGCTCGAATCAAGGTCACCGTGCGCCTAACCTTGGCCTGAACGCGCAAATCTAACGTTTACCGGACTTGATTAGAAAGTAGAACGCGCGCTCGCCCATTCATCGATCTTACAGATTACGCATTTGCAGGTAACTATGTATAGAACGGTGCATTTTACACCGAAATAAAATATAAAAGAGATTCGACAAAATGCCTGGGACGATTCATAATTTTTGAATATTGAGTTGCGATCATTCACGAGCCGGTTTGTTCAGCGAGATGGCAGCCGCTCGTCGCAGCGTTACATCAGTGCAGCGTTTATTGAAATTCAATGGAGCGTTGCGGCTTGCGACACGCTGCTGTCAGATACGATCTCTCTGTCTGCTGCAGCTCTGGTACTGCACTGTCACTAACTGTATTATTCTTATTGCTATGAGGATGCCCCACTTAATATTTTACTTTACGAGAAACAAAACCTGTTCAAGCTTAATAAAGGGTAGATAGTTTCAGAATGTATATGCGTATTGAGTGTATTCCTGACAAAAGAATAAAAAACAGAGAACGGATGTGAAGGTCACGTCCAAGGCAATATGATAAAAGCCATCTTATCTGCGCGTATACCGTTCCACTACAGTATCTAAACTGTCAGGGACTTGTTTACAACACATTCTTCAAGCGGATGTCGAGAATGGAGCTCGCGCGAGAGGTGGTATTGTTTCTATACAAGTAATTACCCACGCTGCAGGCGACGTGTTATGAGAGAATACAGTCCATTCGTGGGAACAGCCGCAATCAATGCGCTATGGTAATGTGACGCGCTGGAATTGCAAGAACCTGCCAGTTCGAGCTCTTGTTGCTGTCTTGTAACTGAACCGTTCATAATATTCTGGGAACTTCTTTTAAACGGAATAAGGTTTGCCCAAAATAAAACTGCTTTCACTTGT
Organism: Stenoptilia bipunctidactyla; assembly: GCA_944452665.1. Classification (NCBI taxonomy): domain Eukaryota; kingdom Metazoa; phylum Arthropoda; class Insecta; order Lepidoptera; family Pterophoridae; genus Stenoptilia; species Stenoptilia bipunctidactyla. The sequence continues at coordinate 5,462,856 of OX101730.1, forward strand.
TTTTTGAATACCTTGACAATCTGCCCACGTATTTGTCTGACTAAGTTCGAGCCTTCTTTGTAATGCGTTGCATATTTATCGGTCCTACATCAATATTCAGTAGCTCTTGCTTGTATGGGATATTTTGCATTTCAATTTATAAAAAGCTCCGTTTACTTTGTAATAATCAACGAATGCAGAGTATTAAAAAAACCGACTTGACGTCAGAACTAGACTAAATTGAAACGGGAAGCGACAGTCTTTCTATTTCTATTACTAAACATTTAAAAAAACATCCATGTGAATAGAGAACCTCCTCCTTTTTTTGAAGTCGTTTGAAAAGTACAACTATTGACATAAGCCGGTACTAAGGGACAGTGTAATTTCGAATCATATCAATACAAAATCCATTTTCGTAAAGTAAACTTAAAAGTGTGTACGTATTGGGGTGATTATGCACAGGTCGAGAAGAAAAGGAGGCTGTAAAATGACGCAGAGCTGGCGCGTGCGCCGCCTTTTCCCCGTGAGTCAGGCAGTGCGCCAGCCGCTCACCGTTATCCACTCTACTTCAACGTGTCGCCTCACAACGGTAAAACATAGCTCTTCATGTGTATAGCTTTTTAAGTAGACTACTTCAATATAAGCGCTAGTACTGCATTCCATCATTCATTCATAGAGAACAATCATTTAGTAATTTTAAGTTTTTTAACATTTAATTATCTGATTTTCAAGTATCATTGACTTAACAAAAAAACGTAGAATTAAGAATAAATAACTAAAACCTGCTGTGCAAAGCATTACGTCTACCTAAGGAAATAAGTTTAGTAAAAGCGTTTATTTGACCTTGTTGCTACAGACAAAACGCATCGATGGTTTCTTTATTTAAACGCTCTAATCTCGGAAAATACCAGTCGGATTTGAAAAATTTGTTTGCGTTTGATAGCCCGGCTCTTGAAGGTTAGGTTATATTTCATTAAGAGACGCCTAAGATATTTATTATTTACGCCTTCGTCTGATTTAGAATAAAGAACATCCTATTGATAGGGAAAACTTTATTTGTCACAATACGAGCTTCTTTCAAAAAAACTAAGTTAATAAAGTATTGAAGCGTAAAGCGACAAAGGCTCCGTGTCGTCGGCAGGCGGCGTCGTGTCCGCTAACAATAGACCCGTGCATATAGACAATGGAGACGGGAACCGCAAAAACGGGAGTCACCGCCGCCGCCGCACCGCTGCACGCCCGATAAGAAAACCCCTGTGAGTTAGGTATGCAAGCGTAAACTTCACTGTTGTTGAGTGCCTTTTAGGAATCGGAGCAATTTCTTAGTTTCAATAATCATAAAGGTAGACTCATTCGCCTCCCTAAGAACCTGCCTCTAATAAGTTGAAGAGCAGGGCTAGCATGCGACCATCGGTAGACGCAAATCGACAAGATTAATATTACCGAATGATTTTATCCTATCATGTTAGTTATATATATGCACACCATAAATTATAGATACAATTACTTGATTCAACACCATGATTAAGCCCAAAGAAATAAAGCTGCCACATTCTAAGAAAATATCGAAAATAAGCCCGATTTATATCGATATTTTATGTAGGTATTTATCGTGGTCGATGATCGCATGCTAGCCCCGTAGATTGTTTAAATCTTTTTGTCGAATGTCTCGTTTTCTATATCCGAATCCTAATGTTATAAATAAACTAAATTTAAAATAACTGTGGCCACTGATTTGATTTGTCCTTGCCTTCATACAATTGCATTGTACCAAAATAAAATGGCCAATTATCCTTATCAGATTTCTAAATGTACACCTCTTTAGAGTGGATAGGTAGGTAATGTTGATAGAGAATTAACTATTATAGCGAATGCCCGCAGGCACAGTTCCCGGCTGTAGTGGCTTCATAGCAGTCATCACGTAAAGGCTAATCAGTAAAAACTGGTAGCTTGCGACGGCGCGGCAGGTCGCCGAGGTCGACGCCCGAAGTGACGTCGCAAGCGCCGGCCCTGCTTGCACGCATGCACCTTTCTTACAGCTAAGAAAGTTTAATTTGTACAAAGAATTTAAGTGCATATTATCCTGCAATATGGCTGTTCCTGTTCGCCCCCGCGTGCCTCTATTTTAGGACTTCCGCTGCGTTAGCGACGCGCCCGGCGGCAGTGAAGCTGGAGTGACAAAAACTACACCTGTTCTGACATTTCGTAGGCGGCTCCTACCAAATCAAACATTCATGCACCAGCTGCATGTTTCGAAATTAACAAAATTGTTTTTACTCATTAATTTTCTTTTTTAGTAGGTACCTAAGTTCCTAGCTATTTTACTTTGTAACTAAACTATCTAAAATTTAAGTAAGTGATAAACAGTGTGGAGTATTTTACAGTACCGCCACATTATGAGTATGACTCAACCTAATGAAATAATGTTAAAAAGTCCCCGCAGTTCAGTGACACTGGCGGATGGTCAAATATAATTATTGCATTAGGATCATACTTATTCATAAGTAAAAACATTCTGGTAACTTATAGTATTATATTAGAACAAAGGAATTAATGTTCCTCTTGAATAACTATCTAATTGCTGGTTTTATTATAGAGTCATTATGAAAACATTAATTATTTTTCAAATATCATTTAGTGAAGTCATCTTGTACAGCTAATTGCTGGAGGTAATAAAGTAAACTTGTGCATTAAAGAACATTACCATTTTGATTATTCCCATTGACCAAAACTTTGAAGACTATCAGTAGTTTGCAATTATTATACCTACTGGCCATAACAATACATTAATATTAAGATTTTAATGTAAAACTATGGCTGGATAATCTATTGAACCAGTTACATTTGACAGTATTCATGGTGCAGTGGTCTAGACTCTAATCGTGAGGTTGCGGGTTTGAATCCCTCATGGAAAAAGAAAAGATCTATTATGTACTTTATGTTCTAGGTTCTCCATAGCTCGCTACAAGGTATTTCATAACACAAGCTTTGCTTGCTTTGAGGCCATGTAGTTGGTGTGATTGTCTGGGGATTTTTATTATTTATTGTTAAGATTGTAATGTAAAGAAGATTCCGATGATGAAGAAACTAATCTATTGAACCAGTTATGTTATTTAGACAAGAAATGTTACAACCATGCAATGCTTAGTTCTTAGCTGTCTGTAGAACTTGATTTAAATGCTGCTATTGTTACTCAAGCTCAATTGTATGGTAATGTTTCACTTGTAAATAAGTGATTGTTATTAAGTAGCTTCAGATTCAAAAATGTTACCCTAACCCATGCTTTGATGATACAGAGTATTTTTTTTAAATATGTGCATAAATTTTTAGAATTAACTATAATTAGTAAATTAAAGGAACACATTAATAAGCTTTCTCAACGCTAAGTCTATGATATTTGAAGGGACATAATTTTATACCTAATGCTAAGATATTTAATTTATTAGACAACCGGTGGTAGTAAGTGTAAGTGGTAGTGAATGGTGGTCACAGGTTCACTACCACTTAATAAATACTTTGAAGAACAAAATTTAAGTGATTATACTATTATTATGATTTAAAACTCTGTGATACTCTATGGATTTCACTGCGACCAGCTTAATTGAACATGTAGGTTGGATAAACTTCTACCATGGACAAAAACGTAGAGCTTTGTAATTGGAAACTTGATCCTAATTTTTGTGTTTCAATGCAAAATTATTCTGTTATATTAAATTCATGTAAATTGGGTGGTGTAATCTTTACAAAGAAAATAACACTGATATTACCACAGGAAATATAAACATCACCTTCTGACTTATCTTATATGTAAATAAAAGTTTTTCACAATGGGTTACTGTCAAATAGATTTCATTTTTAGATATGATTGACTTCTTCGAAAGAATAAAAGAAAATTCAAGACAAACCTTCGGGATACGCCTGTTTGTTGACAATGGCATCAATGATGTAAGGCGTGGCGTTGTAGAGTGGACCCATCGCCCGCGTATCGAAGTCATCAGTTGCAATGTAGGTCGTGTTAATGACTGGCGTGGTATACTCCACCACTTCAAGCTGCAGTACCGCCAAGAGCTCTGATGCCGCCCTTACGCGCGGCAGTAGCAGTATCACCATCCACCACATGATTATTCACTTGCACATTAACACCGCTAATTCACTATTCGAACACCTCTCAACAGCTGCTTGCACCACAAACACCCGGAGATTCCATCAAACATAAACACTGAGCGAAACGGGTCGCTACTCCTTCCTACCCGAACACAAAAATGTTATTCCGACACCCGCTAGGCTTTTTATTTAAACTGATTACAAATAAGTAAATTGTATTAATATTTCGTGTCAGCATTTACGATTTTTTTATAACTTATTTGTAAAAGCCTTTGTTTCGGCTAGCACCACCACAAACACGTCGGACATAACCGCACCGCAATCAAGCGGTCGATGCCGATTGCGAGCAGCGCCAGTCGGCCAAGTTTAGATGATCGCAAACGATCTTGAACGAAACGACCCGAACTGTTTCACTCCGAAATCCAGCCAATTGTAAGACCCGTATAAATGATCGTCTTGAATTTGAACCAATTGAGAACCAATACGATTCTTTTAACCAATCCCAACCTTTATATTTTGACAGTGACGTTGATGGTTTAGACGTATAAAATGTTTCCAAACAAAGACAAAAAATATCGCCTAGGTTTTGTTTTCGCTGTCAAATAAACATAATAACCTTTGATTTATTATATGTCGAGATAGACAGTCTTAAAAGCTTCAAACGCGTCCCAAAAAATAGAGGTGACCTGTTGGCCATTAAGTCCGACGCCCGCTTTCAGTTTGCTTCAAACTGTCTGTCACTGCGTTCCACGAGAGTAAAAATGTCGATTTGTCTGTTTAAAGTGTGCAGAAATTACACAACATTCCTTATAGTAATTTCCTGTAAAATAACCCTTTCGTAACAAAAATTAAATATGATTTCGCCATTACTTTTGGGTTGCCTGGTTATAATATTTGTAGAGTTATCCGAAGGATTCTGGTAAAAAAAATGTGAAGATTATTTTTATACAAAAATGCATTTTATATTTAATTGATACCGGTATTGTATAAAATCTTGTAACGCCGCGTCGTCGCACGCGCCGGCTCAGAGTTTTAAGAAAATTAGAGCTGCAATCTCTTGAATGTTGACAGAAAATCATCTCCACACCATTTGCACAATTTAGAAATATATTTATACCTACTACCTACTATATAAAATACACAATATTTATGGGTGAAAAAAAATGTATTTTTTTTTCCAATATGAGAAATCTAGTAATAAAATGTAGTTTTTTATCTTTTATTTATAGTAAATTATATCCCTATCTATATTGAATATTTAAGAATCTAAGTTGTTTATGTTGAAAATACATCTAGCTATTAAAATATTTTTTCCAGAAATTTGGGATAGTATTAAAAATCAGTAACACTGCCGGATGTTTAAACGTTTAAGCGTGATGTGTCGCGACTGTAATACATTGTAAGCTACGATTGTTGTGTGCATCATTAGACGCAACAAAGATTTCAAACTTGGCCCATTTTTTTAACGTCATAATACGTTACTCTATCTCATACTCTATCTAGACCGTAGATCTAGAATCTAGACATATAGATAATCAAATAACAATACGTTTTTTAAAGGTACCTATAAAAGGAAACTAAATAAAATCTGTTATACCTACAGGAAAATATTCATACAAGTTTTTGAATCGAGAAAGCTGGTCAGAAGATTTGTTTCTCTTGCCTTATTATTATACATCCCTTTTGTTTGAGTAGGTATTTGATGCTTATGCCACAAAATATAACTAATAAAGAATAAAGATGATAATTAATGATATTACCTACCTAGGTGTCTAAAAATGTTGAATGGTCGATGCAGTTAGTGCGAAAATTACAAAATTGAATTAAGTTATAGTCTCTACGGCCAATGCAATGCTGTGGAAAATTAACGTTTAAATATTCTCTGGAGTTTAGAGCATAGTGGCATGGTGCTCCATCGCATTGAAAAGCTTGCTGCGGCGAACTGCCAAGTTAATTTCCTCGAATAAATGATGTTAATTATTTTGCAGAAACTTCACAGAAAAATGCTTGTCCGTTTAATCTTGTTGGCGAATCCAACCGCTAAATACACCATGTACGTGTTCCCTTGAGCTGTGCCAGAACTACAATACATTTCCGCATAATCACACGGAGTGTGTGGCATAGTTCTGTGGCAGCAATTAAGACACTTAACTAATACATTCCGAGGTAATCACAAATCACAATCCAAATCATTTAGCTAGTCCTTTAAAATAGCCAAGTTTGTAGGATTGACCAAAACACAGTAGAAGACAAAAAGAATACGGAGTCTACTCATAAGGGCAGACGAAGAGTAATGAATAAGTCAAAGATAAAGCCAGGTCCTGAAACATTACCAGCACGTAATGCAAACCACGACTTATCACATAACAACACAACAATATTTAATTTATTGCCCTTGTTTATGCATAAAACGACTTTAAGTTTATAAACAATAAGAACAAATAATGTTAGTTACCTGAATAAAGCTTTTCAAGTAGCGATTCTCGAAATTAGATAGAGCTTGACTTGACTCCGACTTCCCCATTTCCATGTCCACGTCCTGTCTTTGTCCACTCCACGACTATCCTCATTTCCATCCACATTATCTCTATTCTCTCTCACCTCTATCGCTACGTCTATCTCTGCTTCTATCTTTACCTCTATATCTATGTCTACGTTTCTGTCTAGTACTTGTTTGCCTATTGTATAAATATAATAGTAGACTCCAGAAGATCAACTCGTTCATGGGTCAATGTGTACGCTTCATTTTATAATAAAATATTTAAAATTAACCCTTTGATGGATTTAAGGATAAGTGTTGATGTGAAAAGTTTTACTTTAAGATATCCGGATGCAAGAAGTTGGTATTCCCTGGCTGTAAATTGTTATTATGTATTTTTTTTCTATTATTTTTAAAAGATGATTGCTGTTGAGTTTCTTGCCACTTCTTCTCAACAGATCGACTTTCCGAAGTGGTGGTAGATTCAGTTCAATTTGTAAATTGTTTGATTTATTTCAAATGTATTTAAATACAACTTACGAAATAAAGAATTTTTGAGTTTGAGTTTGCTGTGTAAATGGAAGTAGTTACTTTCAATAGTGTGCCTTGGGAAGCACTCTGGCTCGTTCTTCATAAAATCGGGTGGACAGAGAAGTTTGTGAGACTTCTAAGACTCATGCATGACGACATGTAGTGCTGCGTCGCTGTAAACGACGAACAGTCCGTTTTTTTCCTGTCACCTGTGGGGTAAAACAGGCGTGCGTTTTAGCACCCACACTGTCCGCGTTATATTTTGCAGTCGTAGTCCGAGAGGTCTCACAAACGATTTCTGAAGGTGTCCAAATCAGTTTTTGCACAGACGGCAATATTTTTAATCTCTCCAGACTAAAAGCCCGCACTAAAGTTTAGCATGCCGTGATCACTGAGTTGATGTACGCTGATGACCTGTGCTTCGTAGCAGAATCCCCAAGAGGCTTGCAATAGCTAATGTCCGATTTCCACGAGTCGTGCTAAAAATTTGGTTTAAAAATCAGTGTCAAAAAGCGGAGGTGATGTCATTTTAAAGTCATGGTCGCGAATCACTGAATATTACACTCGGAGGGGATGAGCTGATGCAGGTGGACAAGTTTCGCTACCTGAGGAGCACAATTTCATCTATAGTGTGATCATGATGCAGTGATCAAGATCAGAGAATCGGCGCTGCTGCAGCGGCCTGTCGCAAGCTGGACTCTAAGTGATGTGTGAACGATGTGCTCTCATGCCCGCAATGTGCGAGAGCTTTTACAAACAAAATTGGCTACATAAGCCACATTGATTCCACTATGGAATCAATGATAGGGCACTTGATTTTATGAAATCCTATTTATGCAATAGAATTCAAAGAGTTGATATTAATGGAAAGAGATCATCGGGATCAGCAGTTCATATGGGAGTGCCCCAGGGCTCGATTCTTGGGCCTTTCTTATTCTTAGTTTATATAAATGATTTGCCATTTTTAGTGAAAGACAAGTGTGAGGTCATATTATTTGCTGATGATACCTCTTTTCTATTTAAAGTGAGTAGGCAATTGAAGCATTGCTTTGAAGTAAACTGTTGTATTGAAACTGTGGAGAAATGGTTTTCAGCCAATAACCTACTACTCAATGAAAATAAAACTAAATTTTTAAAATTCTCTTTGCCTAATGTCCGGCATGTAAATACTAACTTAATTGTAAAAGGACAAGAATTGAGCCCTGTAAATTCAACAGTGTTCCTTGGCATAACCCTAGATGCACAACTACAATGGGGACCACATATAGAAAGGTTGGCGAAGAGACTTAGTTCTGCAGCATATGCCGTCAAAAAGATGCGAAATATCTCTAATGAAGCTACTGCGCGGTTGGTTTATTTTGGTTATTTTCATAGCTTAATGACATACGGCATTCTCCTGTGGGGAAATGCTGCCGATATTAAAACCATCTTTGTGCTGCAGAAACGGGCTATTCGCTCAATCTACAAACTTAATTTCAGGGCGACACTTAGAAATAAGTTTAAAGAAATTAATATTCTTACCTTTGCCTCACAATATATCTTTGAAAATCTTATGTTCGTAAAAAAGAACTTAAACATGTTCCATAGAAAATGTGACTTGCATAATGTTAATACTAGAAATAAGTACAAGCTAGCCAGCTATGATAGTAGACTTCATAAATTCACTAACTCATTTATGGGTCAATGCATACGTTTTTATAATAAGGTTCCCACAAATATTCAAGACTTACCACTTGATAAATTTAAAGAAACTATTAAACAAAAATTGTGTAGTAAAGTAAAGGCTTTTATACAATTTCTGAATATATGGACGATAAAAGTCCTTGGTTGTAAATTGTTTTTCAAATATTCTCAATCTCCAACTCCATCTCCAACACCATCTCCAACACCATCTCCATTTCCTTCTCATCCAACGCCATCTCCATCTCCTTCTTATCCATACAACAGCAAGAACGTCATGCTCCCTCAGGCGGCATGGCTAGCGGTAGCGTCGGGTGTCGGGTCACCCTCTTCCCTAAAATATGGTTGAGGAGAGTGATGGCTGGTGCTTGCGTTATACTCGTGAACGGGTGCTGCTAGCGGTGCCAGGTCGTTTTGCTGAAGATTTTATGACTATGTTACTTTTTTGAATTTGACTCTGACTTCCTCATCTCCATCCCATTCCCCCATGTTCACGTCCGTGTTAGTGTCCAGTCTCTGTCCACGACTATCCTCATCTCCATCCACATTATCTGTAATATCTCTCACCTCTATCGCTACATCTATCTACTTCTATCTTTACCTCTATATCTATGTCTACGTTTCTGTCTAGTACTTGATTGCCTAATGTATAAATATAATAGTAGACTCCAGAAGATCACCAACTCGTTCATGGGTCAATGTGTACGCTTTTATAATAAAACTCCAAAATATTTAAGATTAACCCTTCGATAGATTTAAGGATAAGCATAAAGTTTTATTATAAGATATCCGGATGCAAGAAGATTGTAAATTGTTGTTGTTGTTATTGTTATTGTGTATTTTTAAAAGATGATTGCTGTTGAGTTTCTTGCCACTTCTTCGCAACAGATCGACTTTCCGAAGTGGTGGTAGATTCAGTTCAATTTGTAAATTGTGACTTATTTCAAATGTATTTAAATACTTACGAAATAAAGATTCTTTTGACTTTGACTTTGACATGCGAGCACACCAACGGCAAAACCGGACTTGAAGGCAGTCGCCGTGGTCGAAATCGGCCGGATTACATCATCATCCCCTATCCGTCTCCTAGCGGCAACTCTAAACGAGCAACTTCCAGAACCTAAACCAACAGGTTTTTAACAATTTTACACATATTAGCGGATTAACGATTAACGTTAACTAATGTTAATTCTTTAACGTTCTTTAACGCTTTAACGTTTAAGGAAGCAAATTTTTTTTGTAGCGGATGAACGATTAACGAAGTTAACTTTTTGATTAACGGTGCCCAGGTATGCTCGTACGTAACCAATCTCCCTGCTGATAAGACACTAACTTTTTCAACATCTCCTGCGCATGCAAAATGCAGTTTGACGTTGTTACTATTTTTTGTGATCGCTTAGTCTACTTTTTAACTGAGGCTTACTTCTTAATTTCATGGGATTCGAACGTATGGATATTTTTACTCATTCCTTATCAATTTATTCACTTGTTATTTTTACAGAGCTACTTCATTTTCATTAAATATCTGATAGTGTTTTATTTAACTCCTATACCTATTCCGTCGTGTGTCTTGCTGCTTTCTTAATTCATACTAGCTGCTGCCCGCGACGTCGTCTGCGTGAACGCTATGCAGCACCAAACGCACCTACGATTATAACACTGCTAGCGTGATAATATGTAGCCTATATGTTGACCCGACTTCTTAACTATCTTCATGCCAAATTTGAAGTAAATCCATGCAGTACTTTTTGAGTTTATCCCGGAAAGACAAACAGACAAACAGACAAAAATTCTAAAAACTATATTTTTTGTTTCTGTTTCGATTGTAGATCATACCCCAAGTATTCTTTTAAAAAAATATTCAATGTACAGTTTTGACTTTCCTACCATTTTATTATATGTATAGATGAAAGTTCTTCTCAGAGCTGCTTCATTTTAATTCAAATTCAAATTCAAATTCTTTATTTAAACTTTAAATTGTTACATTTAGACTTGACGACTAAAAAGATGAGAATAATACTTTGTTTCATAAATTATATCATAATTGTTAATAGCAGACTAAACCAATTTATACATAACTAATTTATTGTAACAATACAGAATGCATGGACTGTGGATCCCACACTAGGAAGAACCTGTATCGTGGGCATCCATTAATATCTCCAATTAAATATCTGTGTGTGTTTTATTTACATCCTATACCTATTCCGTCGGTAGCCACAGATCACGTCAGTCAGTCAGTCACCTTTGAGTTTTGGGGTCTGAAAACTGCTCGCGTCCGCAAGGTTTAGCCCTCGATGCCTTGTACGTGGTCCCTGGGTGGCGCTAAACGAGCGGTATCATTTGGTGGTAGGCTTCGGCCGCGGCTTGTCACCACCCACTAGACAAAACCATGCCGCCAAGTGACTTAGTCGCGTTCCGGCATGATGTTTAGTGTAGCCATTTAGGAGGGTAGGTCTGAGTAATCGTGCTGCATCGGAGAACTGTTTTCAACTCGTAGGATAGTGACTCACCGGGTAACCCGTTTTGGAGGGTAGCGGGATCCGAAGCACGGTGCACCGCTAGCTGACCGCAGGTAGTAGGGGGCCCAAGTAGCATGCCAGCCACATGCAAAAGGCTGCCCCGCCACATCGCGAAAAATCCCGGGAGGCTCCATCGTTCCGGTTGGCGACCGGTTGGAGAGGACCCGATGGCGACCTCCAGGCGAGTTCCCCAATGGTGCGTTGTTCCCTACCTACGAGTTGCTTGGTTCCATTTGCAGCGCTTCACTCAACTTCTATTCTCCTCCCTATTCACTCCACCACCAATTCACAATGAAAGGTCCTAAAAAGAGTGAGGTTCAACAGCGGTTGCACTTCCTCTCCCTCAAAGTGCACTTCTGTAACATCCGAGGAGTGCACTCCAATCTGAATGATGTCCACCACCATCTTGAGACGGAGAGACCACACCTACTCTTTCTAACGGAGACGAAGATCTGCGATCCGTCAGACTCGGCATACCTTGGTTACCCAGGCTATATCCTGGAGTCTCTATTCCGCGCGCACGCCGGGGTGTGCATGTATGCCAGTGACGCGATCTGTTGTCAGCGTCTTCGTAACTTGGAAGTGACGGACCTTTCAGTCATGTGGGTTCACATAGATACTGGCCTAGAGCAAGTGGTTTACGCCTGTATCTATCGTTCACATAGCGGAGATCGGGAGACAACGAGGCTTATGGAATACCTTGGCAATACAGCAGATAAGATTCAGCAACGTTTACCCACGGGCAGTGGTTATACCCGTATCAGGACACTGACCATGCTGGCAGAGAGGCCTTTAAGTTTTCGTTGGCTTATGGTCTCTCACAGCTTGTTAACGAGCCTACGCGCATCCCCGACGTTGCTGGCCACACTGCGTATTGCTTGGACCTTCTGCTGACAACCGATCCTGACAGATACTCGGTGTCCGTCACTGCACCTTTAGGGACATCCGATCACTGTATGGTGAAATCTGTATCGCTGTACTCACCACCTGATACCCGCCCAAAAGGCTCCAGGCGAGTATGGCGTTACAAGTCAGCAGATTGGGATGAAATGCGACATTTCTTCGAATCTTATCCATGGCGGCAAACTTGTTTTACATCAACCGATCCATAGTGCTGCGCTGATGCTGTCTCAAGTGTGATAGTTCAAGCAATGGAGTACTACATTCCCCACGCTGACCTATCCCTTGAAACCAAAGCTTGCCCATGGTTTAATAGTGCTTGCCTTGCCGCTGAAAAGCGAAAGCGGGAAGCATACAAAGCCTGGGCAAATGCTCGCAGAAGCAAAGCCCTGGATTCGCATGAACTTAAGAAAAGATACAACGCTGCCGCCAAGTCCTGCAAAAAGGTGATCAAAAGAGCTCGTTTTGCCCACATAGGCCGTATCCGAGACAGAATAGCAGCATAGCCTTCGGGAAGCAAAGCTTTCTGGTCCCTTGCCAAGTCGGTCGAAACGAACTTTTGTCGCCCGTCGCTGCCACCACTGAGGAAACCCGATGGTTCTCTGGCCCACACTGCTAAGGAGAAAGCAGATTTATTTGCTAGTATCTTCGCGGAAAATTCTCGTCTAGATTGACAAGGAAAAATCCCACCTCAATTACCTCAGTTCAGACCTACAATGGGTACCGTTCACATTCGCCAAAAGGAGGTTCTTAAATGCTTGCTGCACCTAGACGAGAACAAAGCTAGTGGTCCAGACGGTATTCCTGCAGTGGTCCTAAAACGTTGCGCAGCTGAGTTGTCTCCCGTTTTGACGCGCCTCTATCGACTTTCATTGGAATCGGGTAAGGTCCCCAAGTCCTGGAAGCTTGCTAACGTACAGCCAATACCGAAGAAGGGAAGCCGTGCCAATCCTGTCAACTATCGACCAATTTCAATCACCTCCATATTTTGCAAAGTCATGGAACGTGTATTGAATAATCGACTCCTGGCATACCTCGAGACCAACGAGCTCCTAAGCGATAGCCAATATGGTTTCCGCAACGGACGCTCGACCGGCGATCTTCTCGTGTATGCCACTCACTTATGGAGTGAGGCCTTGGAGGGTCATGGTGAAGCAATAGCTGTATCCTTAGACATTTCCAAGGCCTTTGACAGGGTCTGGCATGATGGTCTCTTAAGTAAGCTCCCAGCATATGGCATACCGATTGGGCTCTGCGACAGGATATCTGATTTTCTGAGGGAACGGTCAATTCGAGTAGTCTTAGATGGCTACTCCTCCGACCAAATGGCAATTAATGCCGGGGTACCTCAGGGATCTGTTCTCTCTGCAACATTATTCTTGCTGCATATTAATGACCTTTTAACACCGGGCATTATTGGTTATGCTGATGACAGCACTGTTGTAGAGAGTTACGTATCCAATGCGCGAGCGAGCCCCCGTGAAATCCAGAGTTTAAGAAAGTCAATGATTGAGCGCGTTGATTTCACCTTACGGAAAGTATCCGATTGGGGTGAGTCGAATTTGGTCAAATTCAACGCGTCCAAAACTCAGGCGTGTCTATTCTCCGCAAAAAAGAGCACCTTCACATTTACGCCCACTTTCCAAAATGTATCTGTCCCCATCACTGACCATCTAGGGCTTTTAGGCGTAACTGTAACATCCAGTTTAAACTTCGGTCAACAAATATCTGCCAAATATCAACTAGAAGCGCTGGACTCCGTTGACCGAAGAGCCCGTAAATTAATTAACGACGTCGACCTTACAACCAAAAAACTGCAGACCTTAGAGCATCGTCGTAAGGTTGCGTGTTTAACCGTGTACTACAGGATACATTTTGGTGAGTGCGCCAGTGCTCTGTTTGAACAAATTGAACCCTCACCCTTTTACCATCGGACTACTAGACGCAGACAGAACTTCCATCCGTATGTGGTAGATATTCCGAAAAGTCGAACTAAGCGCTTTGACAGTTCCTTTTTGATACGGGTCGCCAAGGTTTGGAATGAACTGCCTGCGTCTATTTTCCCTGACCAGTATAGTCCTAGTACTTTTAAGCGTCGAGTGAATAGGTTTCTCGTGGATGGACGTGTAACACCTTAGTCTTCATGTTCACAAACGTCCCATCCCATCCATAATTAATAAAAAAAATAAAAAAAAATTATAAAAAGGTACAAAAATAAAAACATAAATTAAATAAACAAAAATCCCTTTATAATTCCCGCTGAGCGACTTTAAGCTTGTTGAGAAGGCCTATAGTTAGCGCCCACGTCTCAGTGCCGTATGTCATCACTCGATACACACACTGGTCAAAAACCTTTGTCTTCAGACACTGCGGTACTTAGGTCGAGAATATTTTACGGAGCTTTCTGAACGCTGCTTAGAAGGGTTGGATTCAATGATTGACCTCTTTCTCAAAGTTGGACCTACCTAACTGGATTGTATGTCCTAGTTATAGATAATCGTCGATAACTTTGAGCGTGGTACCTCCAACTACCACAGGAGGAGGTGCAACATGGACGTTCGACATGATCTTCCTCTTAGCCATGTTCATTTTAAGACCCACTCGCTGCGAGGTTCCATTGAGGCAGGCGCGGTCTCGCAGGCAAAAATTTGGGGGGGTCACAAGTATCTTTTTCTAGCTTCTTCTCCTGGGGTTCATCTTTTCATGATTTTGGGGATGGTCATGTCCTCTGTGACGCCCCCGGGGACCGCGCCTGCACTGAGGTCATCGAACACTCAGGTCCTGCAGGGTCTCAGCCATGACTAAGATGTCATCCGCGACTCGAAGGTGAAGGTGATGTACTCGCCGTTGTTGTTGATGCCGAGCCCATCCCAGTCCAGAAGCTTCGAATTCTAATCCTGAAGATGGACTGACCTAGTGGAGTTTTTGTACAAAAACTTCAACGTTTCGATAGTCAATTTGGCACCGCAGCAAAGACTTGAGTACAGCCCAGATCTCGATCGAATCGAAGGCTATTGTTTTTATAAATTCGTAGTTGTAAAATAGAAGCTTTTTCAACACACTTGCTCGTAAAGTGAGCGTTATTCTATTGAATTTAGAACTATAAACTGGGCTATAAGTCACGCGTGCATAATATATTATACCCTAGTGCATAATATAATGAATCCTACAAAGTTGAATTGTACCTTTGTGCAAATTACATGCGAGTAAATAGAGCATATTTTATTGGTCCGGGTTATACATTAAATATTTTCAGAAACAACAAAGAGGTTTTATACCACTTCAAATCCATATACATTTTTAAATGTTTGCGCCTTATATTAGTAAAACAAATTTGTATATCAAACAAATTATTCAAAATTTACAATAATTTGTTATAAAATCATTATGGCCTATGGAGTTAGAGGGGTAGCATTAGAACTCTTAAAGTCCTATCTCGAAAACAGGATGCAAGCTACCCAAATTAATAGAATATGCATGAAATCTCTCACGGAAATAAGTTATATTTCAAAATATAGACAGGTTAAACAAGGTGTTCCACAAGGTAGCATATTAGGTCCTTTATTGTTTATAGTTTATATTAATGACTTGCCAAATATTTCATCACAACCAATGGTGCTATTTGCAGATGACAGCACATTGATATGCAGCAATAGTGATATAAATTCATTAAAACTTGACATAAAAAATAATTTGGAAAATATAATGCAATGGTTAGGGACTAATAATTTGATGATTAATCTAAATAAGACTAATATTTTAAATTTTTATAACAGAAAAAAGAACATGAATATATTTGATCTAGACTACTATGGACATGAAATTAAAGAGGTTAAATTGACAAGATTTTTAGGCATAATCGTGGATGCCAATTTGAACTGGAAAAGTCATTAAGAAAGTGTCTGCAATAGACTCAGTACTTCTTCATACGCTTTACGAAAACTAGCGGCAATTGTTAATGAAACGGCAGTTTTATCAGCATACTATGCATATGTCGAATCTCTTCTATGTTATGGAATAATTTTCTGGGGGAATTCCACAGATAAGGGAAACGTTTTCAAAGCTCAGAAGCGTTGCATCAGGGCTATTTATAACCTAAAAGCCACAGATTCGTGCAAACCGTATTTTAAGAAGTTTGGTATTTTGACGTTTCCATGTCTTTATATATTGGAAACTGTTTTGTTCATTAAAAAAAATTTCGTAATATTTGAAAAATTAAAAACAAAACGGAATGTTGTTCTTCGAGCCCAACCACGCGCAACTACCCTGTATTCGGAGAGCTTTTTTGGGATGGCCCCACGTATATATAATAAGCTACCAATTTCTTTAAAAAAAATAAACAATTATGACAAATTTAAAATTAATCTAAGGAATTTTTTATGTGATAAAGCATATTATTTGACATCGGAATATTTTAATGAAAATGACATGCAATAAAAATGTATTAAATAAATGTAATTAATTATATATAATTTGTAATTGTAATTGAACGCCTTAATTATATTCTTATATTGTACACGCTGTCAAGGCAGAATATGGCTTAGACCAATATTTCTCTATAACACCTCATTATACCTGTATTCGTGCAAAAATAAATAAATAAAAATATTAAAATATTTCCATTTACCACTCCAAATTAAAAAAATTCACTTAAAATAGGCTGTATATGCTATACAGACATTGACACATTTGGCGGAAAAAAAAACCTACGCGCATGCGCGAGGTTCGGCGCCATTTTTCAATAACAATTCACAGCTTTGTTATCAAGTGTGTTTGTTATTTTATGACCACGTATGTCTGTCTTTTACTCACAAGTGTGTTGAAAAACGTCGTATGTAACTCGTGAGCGTTGCTAATTACAGTCTCGGCTCATTATTAAGCCCTCGCCTGCGGCTCGGGCTCAAATCACAGCCTCGACTGTAATTAGCAACTTAGCTCACTTGTTACACAATATACTATTATAGACAACGAAAAATATGTTTCCAATATAGTAGGTCAATTTGGCTATTAATAATAAAGATATATTTGAGATGAGTAGGAATTTCGCTCACGTTTTTGTACTAAGGGACAAGGTGACGGAATGACATTCTCGGTAAAAAAGTAGCTACCTATTTATTTATTTTCTTTATAGGTACCTAATACGTTTTCTTTTTAAATAATAATGGTATAGACAGCAAGCATTAAAATAAAAAAAAAGACTTAAGTAGTTAATACGTATGACTCAACACTTGGGAATCAAATTTCGTTTGATGAGAAATACCAATATATTTTATTTGAAATTGGTACCTAACTAATATCCCTCTTAAAATTATTCTGTATGACACACACAGTAAGGTCATGCATTCGCAGCGTTATCGGTATAATGATTAACATTTTTGCATAAGATTCAAAACCCTATCTGTCATATACCTATTCATCTGCCTACGCTACGCATTAGGCAGAAAATGCAATACGCGCGCTCTATACCTAATATTATTACTCTAAGTTTGATGGTTTGAGGGTACTTACCTTCTTTTCGATGTAATAATAAAAGCGTAAGTTATTTCTTTAGGAACACCAAAACTCCCTTATGAAAGTCAGCACTGGATCCACCTCATTTACTATAAATCATTTATATATCATGCACACCAGTGATATTTAACATTCAATTACAAGTTAAAAAGTTTCCAACTTGATTCGTTAGTTGCGTGAAATGGGCCGGTAAAGAATACCCAGTTCGTTACCAACTTATTTCCCTGCATAAGGACTTCATTTCCTATTGGAGAAAAGTTCATCCAGTTGGAAAAGTTGCACATCCGGGTTCATCTAATGATCAGATTTCAATAATCCAGTTCGAAACTTTTGATGCAATCGGATAGACAATTGCAACTTGAAAATATAAACGAACTTCAGAACCATCGAACTCTACGGAAATAGAATATCTTAAAACAGAGAACTAACTTTCAATAAATGTAATTTTCATAAATATTCAAAATAAGACATTGGTAGGTATATTAGGTAACGAGTTTTACGAATTTTACTTTTCCAGAACCTAGCTTATTATGATTTCCCGTTCCGTTAATTTCATCATAATTTGGAGCGACTTCCCCTCGGAACAATAAATCATTTTGTCTCGTCGTCATTTTACTTTTGTGGTGGTGAACCATCAAAATTTGTGGATATTGTATTCACACAGAGCGCCATCTAGCCCTAAAAGCACACAGCTTTTTCGTGTTATAGGACCAGACAATGGCTAAACATACTTATACTATTTTTTTTTTTTTTGAAGTACATACAAATCATGCATAATACACCCATAATAATGCTAACAAACATGTTATATGCCCACGAATGTCTCATTGCGAGGGAGTCGAGCCCGCGACCACTGAAATTATCCTTGAAACATTCATATTTCAACCCCGATTTTGAACGCAACTGTTTGGTGTTACTCTTAATAGTAATAACAAAATGTTTAATGTAATTAACATTCTTTAGCCTACTATGAAAATAATAATTTATATGAAAGTTTTTAAGTATAAAAAGTTGGTATTTATTTATATTTTAGCTAATCAAGGTATTACCACAGAATAAGTAATAGTTGGTACAGAAGAATTATCGCAAGAAGATCTAAATAAATTCGAGTCTTGCTACGACGCGATACGGTGGAATTCAGCTCGCACAGCATTACGTACCTGCAAATTTATATACCTAGAAGTTTTGTCTCTTTCTATCGCATGCCTCTTATCTTTTCTTACGCTGTTAGGGTTGCTGCCTAGTGAAGAATAATTAATCTCCTTATTTGTAATTAAGTATCTACCGATGTAGGTATTACTGTTATTCTACCTTTGTAAAAAATATTGTTTAAACTTACCTACAGTACAAAATGAAAAAAAAGTGACGACGAATAATTAGTAATACTTACCTACTACATATGTTTTGTTTGCTAAATGGAACATAATCAAATCCAAACATAATCTAATTGAATATTTGTTTCTTTTTATGTCCATTTTTAAATACTATTTGCGACCTCGATCATAGAATTACTGTGAGTGCTATTAGGTAGGTAGGTATCTACAACGTCCCGATGCACAGTAGTTTCATGCCATATAAGCGTTTGGACATAGGAGCATTAAAAACTGAAGTTGCCATTTTGAAAAATAAAAAATACCACTGTATTCCAAACTAAAAAAGTAATAACAATCACTAATTGCAACTTTTCGTATAGACTCATACTTTTCATGTAATTAAATTAAAACTATTTTTTTTGTATGGAGAGCACCATTAAAAGAGCTATATCTCGTGATTCCCTCCTTGTTTCTCTATCCGGTTTACAGATTTACCATCACACAATTATTTTCTATTATTGGTCTACAGCAAAATTCGCGCAATCATGCGTCTTCGGAGATATGGCAAAAAAACTATTTTATCTTATAAAAAAGCATTATAACTATGATTTATGTAACTTTCTAGAGACACAGTGAATTTAAAAGTAAAATAAAATTATCTCAAGTATTATAAATGCTTCACATTCGATATAATATACATTAAAATAGGTACCATTAAAGTAAGGGCTTTGGAACTTTCAGGAATTTTCCCAATGATAAAAGGTTGGGTCAGTGTAATTAGCTAATTATTAAGTTGTTCATAAGCTTATAGTTAAATTTTCGAACAGATAAAAATATTATTAAAAATAGTTGCGATTAAGGTAACAAAAGATTATTCTTATGAAATTAATCTGGTTAGTAACTGTTCTTTTTTTGTAGTGTTAAACCTAATTTAGAATATTTAAATGTCACTGAGCACTAGAAACTAATGCTTTTAACTATCTTCAGCAAATGAAGTAGTTCTTGATTATTTTGGCCCATTATTATACTAAATTTAACGAAAATATATATTTTCTTTGGGTTTTGGCCTATATCTCCGAAGACGCATGATTGCGCGAATTTTGCTGTAGCCCAATAATAGAAAATAATTGTGTGATGGTAAATCTGTAAACCGGATAGAGAAACAAGGAGGGAATCACGAGATATAGCCCTTTTAATGGTGCTCTCCATACAAAGAAAATAGTTTTAATTTAATTACATGAAAAGTATGAGTCTATACGAAAAGTTGCAATTAGTGATTGTTATTTCTTTTTGAGTTTGGAATACAGTGGTATTTTTTGCGTTTCAAAATGGCAACTTCAGTTTTTAATGTTCCTATGTCCAAACGCTTATATGGCATGAAACTACTGTGCGATGGGCGCGCGCGTGATACACGACCCATTCGAGTAGCGCCGCCGGCGGTGCGCTTCGCTGTAGGTAAATAACGGATGTACCGCGCGGAGTGAGCCAGGCCTGGTATTACCAAGGTATTCAGGTTACTAAGACCTATTCAAGGGCGTATCTTACATGGCTATTGGAGGTGTATACAAAAATTACAGTCCGACATTAAATGTCTAAATGTCTAAATTTTAGGACCTTGTAGATCTGAACGGACTAAAGATCGGAACTTGGCGCCACAGTAACTTTGATTCAGGTTACTAAGACCTATCCAATTAAATAAGACATTGGAGGTGGGTGTCGAAATTATGCCTCGTCCTTTATAAGGGACACTTCCAACCCCTTCGATTTGAGTGAAGACCAGTTTAAAAAAATATTTCTTTTCCCGCATCAAGGGGTTATACATGTTATCGAAAGACTCAATATAAGTATATGGTGAATTAGATTTGGGCCCCATTCCTGGATATTGGAAGGTATTTATCAGCTAATAATATGTATGTATTGAAGCTATTAAATTTACAAAAGTGAGTATTAACTATTGTTAACTATGAGGCTTTAACTTAACCCTGTGCCAGTGTACTCACGGCTGAAGAGCTCCAGAAAAGCCCGAAACTAGTCGGACGCCTCCAAGAACAACGTGTGAGTAAAACCCGCATGACAAACAGCATTAAAGCTGTTTATCTTTGGCTTTGATTTTCGCTACTCATTTTGATTGTGATGTTGCTTTACCATGCTTAACCATGTTTATCCCAGGATTTCCTATATCTAATTATACTTACTTACAGGTCCTTAATACCTTGAATTTCTTGGCACAAGGTAGCTATCAAACATCGATAGGTAGCAACTATAAGCTTGGGTTAAGTCAATCTTTAGTTTAGAACTTTAACCTACGTATGTGACTTGATTAACCGGAAAATTTTGCCCGCAGAAATCAAGTTTCCTACCATCAGAGAAACTTAAAATGAAAATATAAGGGGGTAGGTTAACATTCCCATTTGTCTATGTTATTCATATCAAACTAATTTCTTTCATAATTTTTAAATAGGTTTGAACGAAAATATGGGTTCCCCAACACATTAGCTGCAATAGATTGCACCCATGTTGCAGTTGTTGCTCCTAATAGTAGTTCTCGTATGGCACCAGCTGTATTATTTTATAACAGAAAAGGATTTTACAGCATCAATTGCCAAATGGTGAATAAATAAATAAATATAGTTACCTACGTATACAACTAAAAAGAGGTGTTATTTTCCAGTATCAAATTGTTCCTTGCAGATTTGTGATGCAGCTGAAGGGTCAATAATGTGAAAGCCGACTTTCCGGGGTCCACTCATGACACTGCTATTTTTCGTTCTTCTAATGTGGCAATGTACTTAATTTTATTATTTTTAAATAAAACTGACATCGTTTAATTTTTTGAAGACATTTATTATAGAATTTAAGTGACATTATTTTGACATAAGTAGATTAATTTTATTTGGGACATTATTAGGATTTGTTTTAATTATTTATTGTATTTCATTATTTTTACTGGACTTCTTTAGGGACATTGATACGAATTTTGACATATTATTTGAATTTATACTTAATTTACTTAATTTTATTTTGAAACATAAAAGTTGTTACCACAAAGCAGATAGACATAGTAGAGCTGCTGTAAGCAAAGTTGCACAACTTCAATTTGGGTTATCCTGACGTCACAGCCTTTAGTTCAAGCTATTCCTCCCTAGAGGCACTGGCGTCAGTTCGTCGATGACTTCTGTGAAGTATGTACACGCGTAGATATTTAAAAAAAATTAAATCCTCCATTGTTTCTCGATGTAAAATTTATTTTTCTATACTTTTATGAAGGAATCACATTGACAATCCAAATAAAATTAACTTACCACGAAGATAATTTCATTCATAATAATTTTTTTACAAATTTTTTGTTTTCCAATTAGTGATTTTTATGCCCCGAAAAAAGGGTGCGCTATCTAGCGTCAAATAGAAATAATTTTATTTCGCGGTTTTTCTGACAGATTTGGAACGTATGAAACGTATGAAAGGGGTATGGGTAATTTTGGCATCTTTTTTTTTTCTCGCGGCCAGTGATGAAATGTGATGGGTATTGTAGGCCTACTACTACCTTACATTAAACTGCAAAAAATATTATCCTACAGACCAACGTTACGGAGATATTGAATTTCAAAGTTCGAAAAAATTTCAATATTTCTTCTTTTTCATTTTAGCTTTTTGAGTGCAGTAGAAATCGAATTGTTTTACGAAGTAACGTTATTTAGTATATATTTTAATTTTTATCTTTAGTTTTAATAATATACAGGGTGTGCGATAAATAAATATTTATTTTCAATAACGTAGACGTTTATTTTGTATAAAAAAAATACAGAATAAAATAATCTTTTAGTTTGTAACACGAACATAAATGAAAACATTGTTTGATTGCTTTTTTATTGGAATTTATAGCTATGTTTCCGCATATTCCTCATTTTCTATATCATGACGCAAAATAGTAGAATCTAAAAACATTGCTGGAGGCGTCAAGTTTTCTTGGTACCTGGCCCATCCCAAAAACCAAACTATTGACATGGTGTGAGAACAACAACCGAATGTCCTCATTTCTATGACACACGTACAGAAGTAGCCCACTATTGCATCCCTTCCAACAACATCTCCTTCTATCAAAATATATACGTAAAAAATACGTCTATTTGTGTGCCTTGATTGTATTCTTCCTCGTAAAAGCCAAGGATTATTATAAAACATGTTGCTCTCATGCACATTTAAGAGGTTCATTTCTTAACACACTTCTATGATATATGAACCATTTTTGACATGCTCCCCGTAATAACTCCTGGCTTGCTTTAATTGGTAAGTTCCAAGGGAAAAAAGAATGAGATCACCTTGTGTCAATGTGGGGAATTCATCTAGGCCAGGTACGTTAGCGTCTATGGACTGGAACTCAACTCTATGTCGGTTTAAGTTGTTGACAGTTACGTAATTACCTAATACGTTTTCTTCGTTTTCTCTCCTGTGAACTTCTTCAATTATTTCTTGGGCCAGTCTATGGTCCTGTAAAGGTTTTCCAAATGCATTCAATAGAGCTCCTACTATTTTTACATCTTCAATTAAGTGGTTTGCTGCTTTATTGAAGTACTGATGGCGCAATTGGCGGAATTGGTTTTCTATACGCCCATTGACGGTTTCGACAACCCATCTGCGCATCGTCACTTTTCTTGACTGATTTGCTTGCAAAGTATTAATGGCATGAAAGGATTGTAGCCAAACGATTTCAACTCATCAATTACGTCTCAAAATCCTCTATCGAGAATAAACACGTCACCCTCTTCAAAATAATAATTGAAGGGATCGAAAGGATCATTCAGTATTGAGTGCAAGATAGACGCGTCCGATTTCGTTGCTTCGTAAAGACCATAAATATCAAACTTAATTTGGGCTTGATAATGTTGTGTGAGTGTCAGAAATATTTATATATTATTATTATTTACTAGCATTAGTTATCTAAAAGTAATTAAAAAAGCTCAAATACACATGAATATTACTATAGACTCACACTATTATGTGAATGAAGCCACAAAATCTTGTATTTGTTTCTAGAAAGTACAAATAAATAATAAAAATAAAATAATAAAATCCCTAGACGATCACACCGACTACATGTCCCCATACTAGACTTGTAAATCCTGTATTATGGTTACCATGTAGCGAAGAACTAGGAGGGTTCCTAGAAAATACGTACATATGTTATATAAATACACCACCAGACCCGGAACATGTTTTTTTGTTTTCCGTGCGGTAATCGAACCCCGACCTTCGGATTGAAAGGCAAAAGAAAGAAAGAATTTTGCATTTTTGCAATTTTGAATTTTGCAAGAGTACTTAACGAAATACAAAATACATGTACGCAAAAAACGTTAACGAATCATCTTGCTGCTGTAACGTAGTTGTAGTTTGAGTAGAATAAATAAAAAAAATACATTAAATTCTTACCTGAAAAACGTTGGCTACATTTGCTAAGCCACAAGAAACAAGTGCTGTTGAATGAAATTCGAAGATAAAGGATATGATCTCCTTTGTGCGCTACCTCCGATTCTATTGAGGCTTCTGCCACAGTATATGCACGAACCAATGATGTCCATTATAATGAAGCACAATCACGATATGCAGATTCAAGTCCGTAATACACGCCGTGGTTACAATAGGTATAGAAGAAACTAAGTCCAGTAGGAAAGCCAAAACGTCGAAATACAGCAAGAAAAACATGTCTATAATAGATACTTTCGATTTTACATATAACAATATAACCTGAACGGCATTAAATAGGCTAACATAGCAAAGGAAAAATAAATCAATTTTCTCAAACTTTAAAATTCAATGTCTCCCTAACGTTGATCCGCAGGGCGATAATTTTTGCATTTTGATTTATGTTAAGAATAGGCCTAAAATACTAACCACATTTCATCTCTGACTGCCAGAAAAAAAAGACGCCATTAGCAAAGGAAAAATAAATCAATTTTTCCAAATTTTAAAATACAATATCTCCGTAACGTTGATCCGCAGGGCGATAATTTTTGCATTTTGATTTATTCTAGGAATAGGCCTAAAATACTAACCACATTTCATCTCTGGCTGTCAGAAAAAAAAAAGACGCCAATAGCAAAGGAAAAATAAATCAATTTTTCCAAACTTTAAAATACAATATCTCCGTAACGTTGATCCGCAGGGCGATAATTTTTGCATTTTAATTTATTCTAGGAATAGGCCTAAAATACTAACCACATTTCATCTCTGGCTGCCAGAAAAAAAAAGACGCAATAGCAAAGGAAAAATAAATCAATTTTTCCAAACTTTAAAATTCAATATCTCCGTAACGTTGATCCACAGGGCGATAATTTTTGCATTTTGATTTATGTTAGGAATAGGCCTAAAATACTAACCACATTTCATGTCTGGCTGCCAGAAAAAAAAAAGACGCCAACCTTCATACTAGGATTACTCATAGCCCTTTCGTGAATATTTTAACCTTATGTTTTAACCGGTTTTCACTACTCGCTACTAGGTGACTAATGCCATCGCCTGTTTGGGGATAGGGCAGCTCCTCTATATATTTCCTCCGTGGTTGTAACTAACATAGTTTTTAAGTTATTTGTAATACTAACAATTGGGCCAGGATGCCATAATAAATACATATTATTATTATTAATAATAATATTTTGATTAACTACTTACCTCTTTATAACGAAATTTGATTTGAACTGAATTTTTTTAAGAAATTTATTTTTAGACCTGATTTCTACTTCTAATGAAACACTACATTTAATTATGTATTGAATAAAAAAACCTTGTCAATGAAAATTTGTTTTCTTTAGAACATAAATTCATTAACTATTCCTCCGGAACTCCGGAAACTAACTATAGGTACCTATTAAACTAAATTTAAGTACTACCTCAACCTAATTTTGGAAATATCGAAAATACCGGAATATCGGTATTTGTCAGAGGCCAATACCGAAAATACCGGTTTTGGTTAAATGACTGTATTGGGTAGGTATTTTGGTAGGTACTATTAGTAGTATTTAGTAGGTATTTAAAAAAATATGTTTAAATGTACTGTAAAGATGATACATAATCATCATTGTGAAATGTCTCAATTTTTTTTTTTTTTTTTTTATAAGTGACTAAACCCGCGTTTGACCTCAATCTCACCTGATGGTAAGTGACGATGAGGTCGAAGATGAAAGCACACGGGTTTAGGAAGGAACTGGCTCTTTATACAATATTGCCGGAACACATTACCGCCGGAGCGGTAACATTTGGCGGCAGACTTTATATAAAGGGTGGTCGCTAGCCAGGCGGACCCAGAAGGGATCCTACCACCAAGCAAAATGGAAAGATGAACCATTTAAAAGAGAAGGAGGAAGAAAAAGATACTTCTGATACAAAAAAATTGTCGTGACCCCCCCCAAAATTCAGTTGTGACCCCCCCCAAAATTTCAGTCTGGGACCGCGCCTGCCTACATCCTAATATTTGGTCCAAAGTTCAAGTTATGTGAACAGGATTTATCTTTTATTTCTTTAATAAAAAAGTGTTCTGAAAAGTGCCAATGTTGATTGATCAACCAAGCTCGGGAGCACGTAAAAGCAAACATTTATGTCACTTTACAAAATATAAAAAATTAAAATTCTGTTAGAATGTTATTTTATTTATCATCTAAACTAAACCCTTAAATTATGCACATATTTTCACAAAACACACACAACTTGTCCTCATTCACATCAGAGGACTTTTACATATTCTCAAACTATTTCACTTAAGAAAATGTAGCATAGTTTATGTCCAATCATAATCCTCATCAACATGAAAGGATATAGTACCCCACTGTCAGGTTATATTGTGCCAATCTGACTGCGGAAGTAAGTAGGTTTCATTGTTACTTCTGACTATATTGATGCCAGCTCCAAAGTATGGAATTACATAAGCAGAACCATCTGCAGGTCCAACAACCTGTTAAGAAAAAATGGTGTTTGAAATAAGAATAACATCATTATAGAGATAAATACGAATCTTCAACAAATATTTTCTGCAATCTATTGACATCTGAACTTTTAACACGCAAAATCAAGTGTATCATAACAACAAATGGGAAATAATACTTTTACGCATAATTAAACTTTGTTATTAAAATATCCTAAAAATACACATGTTTCAGCTCAATTGTTGTTTCCGACTTATTTGGTATAGTCCTTGAGATACACAATCAATAACTTTCTTTTCTTATAAGGTTGATAATAAGGTAGATAATACAAATATCTATTGACAATTTGTATTATCTAGAGGTAAAGCTACCTAAACAGCTTTTCATGACTGAAGCATAGACTCACACAAAATTTTTCACAGATAACTTTAAGAAAATGTGAAGGGAAATTAAATTCACAGCTTTTAGAGCATTCTAGAATATATTTTATTTCTATAATCTTAAATACAGTCACTACCTGTATTTTTTTAGTTACTTATAGAAAGCATATTTAAAAATGTATTGGTTCTTAATATTCTTCATTTTAATATTTATTTATTAAAAATATATATTTACCTGTGCTGCAATTAGAATTATATCCAACAGATGTCCTAAGAAAAGGAATCCCAAAGTGCACATCTTGGCTAAACCAATACCAGGGTATCCCAAATAAAACCTATCTAGTCCAAACATCCCTAAGAAAACTGACAACAGCAATGCGACTTCCAGTGAATATCCATTTCTGTAAATAAAAAAATCAATAAAAATTACAAATATTTTTTTATATCTGAATTTAAATGTATGTAAAAACAATTATACTTACGTCCACTTGCAAGGCAACTTTTTGGTGAAAGTTGAGTTGTTAGTTTCATTGCATATAATTCCATCTGCAGCAATACATTGCACTAAAAATAAAACATAAATAATGATAAATTAACAAATTACAAAGTAATGCCCAATAATGTAAAATCAGATAATAAATTAAAAGAAAGAAAAAAATTAACAAATGGTAGAGAGAAACTGTTTTGTAATATGTGCCCGTCTGAACAGATTTCTTGGGTTCCAGATAGTAATGCAGCAGTGGCTCAGTACTTATACAGGGTGACTGGTGGGTCACTTTTGAAATTCAAGATCGTGATAATTATTTACTGAGTAAACTTAACCAAAACTTAAAGAATTGATTACTTAACACACGGTTACGCTAGTGTTGGCAGTGATCCACATGCCAGGTCACGTACTGCGTTTGACTCATTTGTATGTAAGGTCAATAGTAACATTTTAGTAGTTATAATAGTAGTATTTATTTTTAGGGAATTCTATTGAAAAATTAAGTACCTACTTATATAACATTATTATGATTGGAATCGAGTACAGTATCTCAAATTTGTCACCAGTCACCCTGTATAATTAGTGATACAGAAATTTACCACCTAATTAAAAATAAAAAACACTAATCACTATTGCTTGAGGTAGCAGTTGCAGGTTTTTTATGGGTGATGCTTATAACTTCAGGTAACACAAATATAACAGTTTTTGTAAGATAAATAGCAGCTGTAGAAAAAACAAAATATATGTAGAAATATTTACCATCAGCTTGTCCTTCCGCAGTAACAGTTTTTCCTTTAGTACAGCCTCTAAACTGTTGAGTATCAGGATCTATTTGGTTTAAACTAGGATCTGGACAAATATATTGCCCTAATCGTAACGTACTACAATCGACTATTGCCAACTTATCTAAATTAGCCTCATCTGAACTATTAACACCCAAAATCAAGTGTATCATAACAACAAATGGGAAAATAGTAATTTTATACATAATTATAGTTTATTATTAAAATATCCTGACAGCGTTACACATGTTTAAGCTCAATTGTTGTTTCTGACTTATTTGGTACAGTCCTTGAGATACACACACAAATAATAACTTTCTTTCTTATAAGGTTCTTCTACTTTTCGAATTAATTAAATTATTATATTACTGTGCTACTTGCTCTAATAACATAACAATAACTTCCTTTTGATATATTTTTCTTTCTCTATGACAATTGACAATGGAGAGTTTTCTGACAGCTCATAAAAATTAGTACAAAAAACCTCTATAGATGGCACTTTTTAAAAGCCGAAGGCGTTAAGTCTGTATACTATAATGTAGGTAAGTGGTATCTACCATTTATGGTTATTTGTACGTTCAATTTCTGATACAGACGTCAATTAATTTATTTTACTTTTTAAAAACGCCGTGTGGAATAAATACTTCGCCTTCGCCTTTTGTAAAACGCCATCTATCGAAGCCTTTTGTACCATTTTTTTACAGTTTTGTTTTTTTAATGAGCTGTCAGAAAACCTTTCATTAACTCTTTTGAGAGCACAAATAACATTAAGTTAAGAAAAGCGAGCAGTGAGCACAAACTATATAGAAAGGAGTAAAGTTCAAAAGACGCTGCACTATATTTAATTATTGAATCAATTTTAGATCTTATTAATAGAGAACAAAGTCGTTTATACTTTGAATTTCCATGTCACCAGTAACCGGGATGAGCGAGAGGCTACTACTGACTGGTTGTGTATCCTGGTTGTCTAGAATCTTGCCATTCTAAAATATTAGTAGAAATCTAGGAGAAATTCTATTTTTTTCATAAATTCTATTCTATTTTGTTTATTTTCAAGTCTTATTATACGAACATGATAATATTCTATAATGGCATTGAAAATTTTCGTTTTTAATTATTATTTATTTATTTTTTACAATGTTGTAATGAATGTAACGAAAATCAAAAGGTATTCGAAATTCATTATTTTACCGTTCCACCAAATAGACACTACAAGGATTTTTTGACACTAATTTTTTTAACATATTTTTGAAAGATTGTATAAAAGAAGCTACATTTAGTTTAATCTGAACCTAAATTTCTATACCAATATTAGTGGCTCGATACATAGTGAGTCCAATTTTCCATGCTCCACGCAAAATATAAAAAAAAAACATAAAAATAAAAATAATTATTTTTACCGTTTCAATAATGTTTAACGAAACAACGTTTTCCGGGGGGTTTGTTACTTCTACAACGTGGAACATAATGAAGAAATAATACTTAAGGAGATTGTATGGGTGAATAGATTTGTAATCCTTACGGTTCGGCTGAAAATGAAGTTCCAAGTTTAGATCTAATGGGGAGTTTTCTGACAGCTCATAAAAATTAGTTCAAAAAACCTCTATAGATGGCACTTTTAAAAAGCCGAAGGCTTTAAGTCTGTAAACTATAATATAGGTAAGTGGTATCTACCATCTATGGTTATTTATACGTTCAATTTCTCATACAGACATCAATTAATTTATTTTACTTTTAAAAACGCAGTGTGGAATAAATTCTTCGCCTTCGCCTTTTGTAAAGCGCCATCTATCGAAGCTTTTTGTACCAATTTTGTACAGTTTTGTTTTTTTAATGAGCTGTCAGAAAACTCCCCATTATCGGAATGTCAACCCTAAAAACAGCTGTTAGTTTTTGTTGGAATATATTTGATAACAGATGGCGTTAAAATAATGTGCTAGGTAACTAAGACAGATACCACTACGTCTCGGGAAAGTAGTTTTGGGGAAGTTATAAATACATTTTGTTTTATTTGTTTTCATTTCCTAGTGTGACGAAACTCGTGTCATTCGCTGTGCTAGTGATTGCAACGTTCGCTACTCAGCACGGTCACTGACCTACGGCGCAAGCCTTTGTTTTCGTTTATTAGGTTGACTAGGTTTGTCAAAATATTTTTAGGTACAGAAGGCAGCACATCAAGCGTTACGAATCTGTCCAAAAATTTTACTTGAATCTGAACTCTATGCTCTCGAAATTAAGTAAAAATTTGTTGACAAAATTTGACAGGTAATGTAACGCTTGATCTGCTGCTTTCTGCACATGCAATAACTAAATTTGTATATAAGTCTATACCAACACTGATAATGCTAACTCTTTTACAATATATTCTACGTATGGTATATACATTCATTGATATGTACAGTCGTATCTCGAGTCAATTTTATGAAAAACAAAGTTATACTTAGTTAAAGTTACAGTGGTCTATCCATCTATCTAACTAAGTCTGTGGAAATATGCAAAAGAGTGACATTGTGCAATTTGGTAATGTCTATAACGATACGTAATCATGTATGATAGTACGAAAGAGATTAGGCCACGAGAAGGTCCCCCGCACCGGAAGACGGAGTCGGTACGGTTAGGTGCGACGTCGAGCGCAGCGAGGAAGAGCATGTTAGGCCTAAATATCTGCTGAGTTTAATTCACTTTGCATTAAGTCCTTACAGCCGTGGCTAATCTCCTGGAATCGTAGTTTCATTTAATGGAAGTATAACAAAAAAAAAATACATTTCAAAAATATAAATTTCAAAGTATGGCAATATGTAAACATTGCAGAGGCGACCTTCTTGTTTACTCTTTTTATGGGTTTATAGGGGCTTTAAATTGTTTTTCTTTCTTAAAACAACTTCTTTAATTTTACCACCACCATAAGTAAGCCCGCATTTTATACATTTTAGCGTTTTTTAAACATTTTTTTTATTTAAAGTATGTACAGTCACGTGCATTAATATGTACACACTTCGCAACTTGCAACTGAACACGAATGGAACAGTCGTCGTCGATCGATAGTTTTTACTAGGCCAAAAATTCCGATCGACGTCAATCGACGCCATCGATCGATGCCATCGATCGATGCCATCGGTTGACCGTCGATCGAGTGGTGTGCTAACACCCTAAGACAGGTACTACAAAGTATCCGTCTTAGTTTAAATAAAACTACTTTTTAACCGGATTAATCGCGTATAATTTATATTTTACATTTTAACTTCACGTTTCGGTGTCTTTGCAGACCCCATGGTCACGAGCGACTTAGTACATTTTCACCTGTAGGTAAGTATGCGCGTTTTCCACAGTGTACCAATTTAAAAAACTACTGTAATATGAATTCGCAAGTTCAAACCGAATAACACGTTAATTTTTTCTATCCGTGAGATTAAGTCTTAAGATAATTTACAGTTTATTAGGTAATAACTGCATCGCGCGGTTTTACTCGCGCAAATTCGAATCCCGTGGGAATATTGGGATAACAGGTAGACTTTGTGCTATTACAGACTGTACCCTATCACTATGCCAAATTTGATCCAAATTCATTGACCCGTTCTGTCGTGATTTAGGAACAAACATCCATACATCCAAATATCCTTCCAAGCTTTCACATTAATAATGTAAGTAGGTACCTAAGTTAAGATAATCCAACTCAGGATTTTTACAACAAAAGATAGGATTAAATGTACCTACTCTAACTGAATATGACTGAAACCATTGTAGCAAATGTCGTCTTACATACGTACCTACTTAAAACTTCCTACAACACAATCTTCTGAATACTTAAATACCGTTTGCGCTAATAGGTGATTAAGAAGTCAAGACATACTTAATAGTATTCAAGGCAAAACGGTTCATAATAAAAACAATAGAAGGTATTTCTAATACTTAACAACATACATGATCGAAATACAAATTGTTATCAAATAACTAATCATCAATTTAAGAGCAACGTAAAACAAAACATTAATTTACTCTCAATAAACCATGATATCAAACTTTTCATACAAAAATCTATCACATTTCTTTAGAAATACACTATTCCAAGAAAACTAACATGAAATTATTACAAATCCTACTGAAGAGAGATTCAAACAGGCAATCAAACTTACCAATAATTCTAATAAGAAACAAAAAATATCCTCTCTCTTCAAAATTCAAACGTTCTAATAATTCTAATAGGAAATATTTTGGGTAAATACAAATAATAATAATACCTACAAATATACCTACCTATGATTTTGTAAACCTTAAAATATGATACAGCTTCTTGTTTGTTTATTCTCACATATTTACAACTATCAATACATACAACATAAAACAACAACCAAAGCATTAAATTAATAAAATTAGCAAGTAAGCAAAGTCTTTTTCATAAAAGATAACCTGTGCATGCTTTTATGTAACACACATAAGGTGTATTATCGCTCAAATCGCGGGACTGAAAGATCATTAAAAGTTCTATTGCTTCCCTTTGTTGGTGTCTCGCGGCGCCGCGCCACCGTTCTGAAATTCCAAAAGGAGCGAAAAAATTACGCGGTTCCCTTTGAGCTTTACCGCTGCTTCCAAGCCACACTAAAATGGGATGCGTTAAATATTTATGTACTATGAACAAATTGTAACTCAACAAAATTATTTAAAACCACGACGACTTCAACTTAATTATTATGAAATAATAGAATAAAATTATCTTGTCGTTTTTACTAAATAAGGTTTTTCACATGACCTTTGTACGGTACCTTTACCTTGAAGTTTCGAAATCCATCACCGAAAAATATTAACTTGAGCAGCTATAGAATTTTCGCACTCTCTATTCAACTTTTAGAACTAGCTTTTATATTTTATTCAGATATGTCTGCAATAAAAACTCTTTAGTTTATTGTTCACTATTTTTTAAACTTCAGATTTTGGAACTTTGTATAATCTAATTATTGCCGTCGTCTAATTTAGTTATTTATGAACCGATCGTCAATCGTCATTTATGAAATATCATACCTGTCGCTAAATGTCAAAACTCAAAATATATTTGTATGTAACTCACTCAAAGCATGGTGTGATTTACTGAATTTTATTTTTGAACAAACATTGTTTTAAAAATAAAAACAGCTTACTGAAATCTAAAATCTGTACAATACAGTCTTTTGAATAGCCTATTTACGAGCCGGAAACATTCATTGCAGTTATACGGTCTTAACACAATTATATGGCGACGAAATTCATTAGAAATGTCTTTAGAGTTCAAGCAACAAATAATATGTTCAGGAGATGGCAGAGCTCCGAGAAAAGCGTTACGAAGTATGATCCATTTTATTCTCAGAAAAAAAAGGACAAAAAAACGTATTTACAGGTTGTAAAAATGTTTGAAGAACAGGATAAAAGAAGAAGAGGCCATGTCGAATTTATTTATGCTGCACTGGCTAGAATGAAAGAATTCGGTGTTCACAAAGATCTAGAATCTTACAAAGCTGTTGTAGATATTTTGCCTAAAGGTCGCTTTATTCCTTCAAATATATTTCAAGCTGAGTTTATGCACTATCCAAAACAGCAACAATGTGTTGTAGATTTACTTGAACAAATGGAAGATAATAGTAAGTACATTGATTTCTATTTTAAATCAAAATATTTATAAATTTTTAACTTCAATTTATAAATACCTTTTTCTGTTTATTTACAGAGGTAATGCCTGATTCTGAAATGGAACACATGTTGCTGAACATATTTGGGCGCCGTGGAATACCTCTCCGTAAATTTTGGCGTATGATGTATTGGATGCCAAAGTTTAAGAATCTTAGCCCTTGGTATTTACCAGATGAGTTGCCGAATGACACAATAGAACTGGCAAAGATTGCAATTCAAAGGATAACATCAGTAGACCCAGGAATGCAAACAAATGTTTGGCAGGTGCAGGATAACTCATTTTTATAAAAATCTATTATAAAAAAAAACTATTATTAAAATATCTCTAATTTAACCCTACTAATAATAGCTTTGGCATTAATTTTTGTTTTTATGTATGTATTTTTGATATTCATTGATTGAATATATCTAAAACAACTACTTACCATTTAACAAATCAATATATTCAGCCAAACACAGCTATGTCAGCCCAGAATAACCCCATTAGTTGAGTTATCTAACCAACACAGAAGTCAAAGGGTTCCAAGGAAAACACCAAATCTGAGCGAGCTTACATAAGTAAACTTTTCTAACAAGACTAGATTATGAAATTTTCAAATGTTTTAAACAAGCATGCAAGTTATCTGATGGTGATGATGGTGACATAATGGCGATGCGCACACAATAATCCTATACTAATACTCCTGGTCCATAAGTAGACCCTAGTACCTAATAATATAATGTACCTAACAGTACAATATCTACAAAAAAATATATTTAAAAATGTGTATAGAATAATGTAATTAGTATAACATTATGACCAGGAAAAGGGTTTTAATGCAAGACACGATTACATCTCGGGTGACAATTTATTAACAAATAGAAATAGTTTATATTCCAAAATATATGTGTATTCACACAAATATTTAATCATACTTTTATCTTAATTTTATCAAGCATGTTTAATAGATATTAATATATTCAATCTCTGTGGGTCACGTCTGAGGACTCCACATATAATATTACTCTAAGTAGAGGATAAGTTTAGGATATGATGGGACAGACATTTTTGGTTTCTAAATAAAAGTCCTTAAACCAAAATAGAAATTTAAAAAAAAGTTACTTGATATCACTATTCTTTATGGACACCTGCGCAACAGCTCAAGGAAAAACCAGCATTGCTGACCTGATGCTAGTAATTATAATTCCATATCAGTTTCTGAAAGTAGTTCTGTTATTCATAAATCCTTAAGACATTTTTGATATGTGGTGATAACTTAAAATGTATTAAAAGAAATCCTTGTGTTTTATATATGATGACACTGTTTTTGTAATAGAATTTGATAATAGTAGATTGTGTCAATCACAAATAACAAATAACTTTTTGTCAGACAGAAGAAATAGAAGCGTCTTTGGATAAAACCTGGATAGTGAGCGCACAAAGCCCAATGCAGATGATGTTGTTAGAAAAGCAACCACTCAACGACCCATTGGTTGTAAGAGGGCCTTATAGAGTTTATTTGAGAGACCAAGTAGTCTCTTACTTTGTGCTGTATGGACGGACACAAGAGGAAATAAAAGACGACTCCGATCCTGACGGTTTGTATTTCAATGTTGGAATTTAATACAATAAAGTCATTTAATTATTTTAGAAATGGTTGTTCATTGTAATATTTTTCAAAGTCAGTATTTTGGGGGCTGTAAATAAAAAGAAATAAATTTATGAGTTAAAATTATTAAGTTTATACATATACAAACTCCGTTTATATAATTCTGTTGTGTGATCTCAGTCATTACACTGTTGTAAAAGTAATTTAATGTACAATATAAAACTATGGAAAGTTTAATATGATATTTACATCATCCACGTGTTAATTCGCTTTTAACTATATATTTTTTTACAGATGTATCAAATCTTGCAAAGCCACTTGGAATACCAGGCTATACTGGAACTACAAAATTACCCGCAGTTAAATGTACAGTTCATGAGCAAGATGACGGGACTGTTATAGCTGTTTGTGCCACAGGTATGGATCAATTATATGTATTTTATATTTCACCACAATCCTTCTTTAACCAGAGAATCACCTGTCTCCACCCTGGGTGACCAACAGCTTATTGGTGGATGTCAGAACTTTCGGGGCGCATACATGGGTTTTGAAATACCCATATGCAGGGCTTAGTGTCTAATACAAAATACAATAGAAATATACCCTGCTATATAAAAGTATATAGCAAATGGCACCTTAAAGTACTTAAAGCCCTCCTGAACCATATATTGATATCAAAAAGTACTAAACTAATGTGATACAAAAATCTTACTTACTTTAATACCTTCCACAAATTTAAATATGTACGAAAAAATCCTAGAAAACCAAAATAATAATGAAATCGTCCTTCTTCATTATATTTTAATAGAGCAAGTTGTCGGATTTATAAATTATATGTACGGATTCAATACTATGACATTTTAAAAATATATTCCATTTCACCAAATTTTGCACACCAGCAGCTGTTGGTAGGATCTTGTGACACATACTTTACTTTTTAAGACCTAAAATGTACCAACTTCCTGGCAAATAAAGACATTTCATTTCATTACCTTATTTTTTTTCATCCCAAATGACCACTAGAAATTAATATATAGATATTTATATTTATATATTAATTTAAAATTATATATTACTGGTGTTTTTTTGTGACCACCAATTTCGATTACCGCGGGAATGTCGGGATAAAAAGTAGCCTATGTGCTATTCCAGACTGTACACTATCACTATGTCAAATTCAATCCAAATCCGTTGAGCCATTCTGTCGTGATGGAGGAACAAACATCCATACATCCAAACTTTCACATTTATAATATTAGTAAGATAAACTAAAATATATAAAGGTGGCTTTTGGCAACGCGGTCCCGGGCCCGAAAGCGTCCCGACTCCCGAGTACTGCGACTTCTTAAAAAAAAATGCCTCTGCCTGACAGCTCCGTATACCTACATACCTATAGAAACAAAGTGTTCCTGTTGATTTCCGATAACTTTGAGGTTTTGTTCGTAACTAAAAAACAATACTTTTTGCCAAACAATATGTGGTTCAAAAGTGCATACTTTCCAAGATATCATCAATCTTAATATAATGAGTTTATAAATTATGTAACATCTCGTAAACATTAATTCAATAGACGCGTCTCACTGAAGCCATAGAATAAACAACAAAAAAATTTAAACGTTGAGGAACTTTGCATCCAATGTACAACGCAAAGCGTTGCGAACTGTACCTGTACAAGCGATAAAAAAGGGATAGAAAATGCCTCGTTGTCATACTTCGCATAAAAGTGTTTTTACATAAGATGTTTTGATTTAATTGAATTATTTTGTATGAAAAATAAAAATGTTAAATTTGAGAAATTATTCACATGTCAATTGATTATATTACATGGTCCCATTAATACCCTAGAGTTATGGGAAATCAATAGGAACACCTTGTATAGAAATGATACCATTAATATAAAATTTATATGGTAATACCATAAATGAGTACCTACCGTTTAATTTTAATTGTAATAAATTTTTCAACACACTTGCTCGTAAATTGAGCGTTATTCTATTGAATTCAGAACTATAAACTGGGTTATAAGTCACGCGTGCATAATATATTATACCCTAGTGCATAATATAATGAATCCTACAAAGTTGAATTGTACCTTTGTGCAAATTACATGCGAGTAAACAGAGCATATTTTATTGGTCCGGGTTATACATTAAATATTTTCAGAAACAAAGAGATTTTATACCACTTCAAATCCATATACATTTTTAAATGTTTGCGCCTTATATTAGTAAAACAAATATGTATATCAAACAAATTATTCACAATTTACAATAATTTGTTATAAAATATTAAAATATTTGCATTTACCACTCCAAATTAAACATTTTCACTTAAAATAGGCTGTATATGCTATACAGACATTGACACATTTGGCGGAAAAAAAAACCTACGCGCATGCGCGAGGTTCGGCGCCATTTTTCAATCACAATTCACAGACAGCTTTGTTATCAAGTGTGTTTGTTATTTTATGACCACGTATGTCTGTCTTTTACTCACAAGTGTGTTGAAAATCGTCGTATGTAACTCGTGAGCGTTGCTAATTACAGCCTCTACTGTAATTAGCAACTTAGCTCACTTGTTACATAATATACTATTACATTTTGTAATATTTTTTGTAACTTATTTATTAATGTAACTTCTATTGTGTTTATTTTTTGTTTGTTTGTAGTGTGTTTTAAATGAAATTTTAATGTTCTAAAAACCCTTCATAAACTAAACCAACATACCAGACAAATCACCGAGATTTAAGGTATGTTTCTAAATATTGTAAACTGTTTTTCTTTTTAAATAAATAATAATAATAATAATAATCTCTCATGTTCGGTAAGTAGTTTCTTATTACCTCCAAACGGGGCTTGTAGGTGACTAATTAGCGCTTTAGGGTAATAATTATAGATGCGAAGCTGGTTAGTAACGATTTTAACCACGCGGTTAAATATGCATTTTTCGTTATTAACGGTTAATTAACCGCGTTTTATGCTTGTTACGGATAAATACCACCGCGAGATGTCGCTAGCAGATTGAAATTTGAATCGCAAGGTGCGCGCTAATGCCAGCTTCGACTGGCAAAAAAAGTCGGTTGAAATTCCCTACCTCAAAAACTATTGAACCGATTTTGATAAAACTTATATTATACTCTAAGTTGAACGATACCTAGTACAACAAAAAAAGAATTAGTCAAATCGGACGTGTAGTTCCGGAGATATGCGAACACATACATATAAACATACATTCACTATTGAAATTTGGCAATGTTTTCAGACTTTAATATAGACTAACATATACGAAAATTTTACATACATACGAGTGGAATTGATAACCTCCTTTTTTGATGTCGGTTAACAAGAAAAGAAAGAAAAACTTTATCCTTTTTCGTTGTCATTGTCAGATATTTAACCGTTAATAAATAACTGCATTTTATTGGTAGTTAACCATAAATTTGGTTTAATAACGGTAGGTCACGGGATTTTTAAAATATACGGGATAAATAATCTAGCTAGAAAAGCCCTAGGGCGGTAAGTAATTAAAAAAACACTTCTTTCTTTCAAAAAGTTCCTGTACATCTAACCATCATACTGGCAATAGACATGCATTCAGCCCAATGACCAAAGAGGTCGCTTTGCTATTCAGCCTTGTCTTCGTGTGAGTATAATAGTCATCAATTTTAAATATCGAACGGCGAAGCTCAAATTCGATCTCGTAAAAAATCTTTACTTGATTCTTTTTAATGAAAAAAGGCGGGAATAGAAAACACCTGCCCTAAAATTTGAAAATTGTTCTCATTTCACTATAAATTTCAACAAATAAAACGTTTTATTCTTGTCATGCCGGTTTTATTCTACTTACCTCACAATCGGGCTGCAATTGATGCCTTACAGCCCTTGGCTACTAATCTACTATTAAAACACTAATACCACTAATGTGGAAGTTGGAACGCACGGAACCCGTGCCCTGTCGGAGTCGTAGAACTTAAAGCATCCCAATACAAAGTATGTAGTTATAGATTTACAAAGATGAATTTGTTGAACAAGTTCTGATAATATTTCTTTCTAGTCCGCACAAAGTTCTGCAACGTCGTCGCCTCGATTCTTTTCAATGGGAATGGCAGTTTTTAAAGACTTCGGAAAGTAATTTTGAGCCATTTTCTTAGGTTCGCGCGCTTCGGTTGGACGATGGGCACGAAATATTTTGTCGTTATAACTTTTGTTACGAGTATTTATCGCATCTGTGTTGATTTTAATGGTATTTTTACGCTACTTCCAAAGGAGAAGCGTGGTGTTTTTCAAGTGAATTATGCATTTGGATATATGAGGGTATAATAGGCATAGGTACCTAATATTGGTGGTTCCATAATGGTGGAAATAATGGAGTGTTCGCCACTTTTTTACTTCAAAAATAATCAACGAATGCATAGCATTAAAAAACCGACTTCCAAGAGGACGAGGTTCTCATTTCTTGTGAAAACGGAGAATACTTAAGTATTTTTAAAATCTTAGGTATTTGTTTTAGCATTATTTATGCCGAGATTATTATTAACTAGCCTTCGCACGCGGTTTTACCCGCGTAACTTTTGATCCCGTGTGAATTTTGCAAATGCAAAAAGATTTTTTCAAATCCCACTTGTAGTTTCTGAGATTAGCGCGTTCAAACAAACAAACAAAAAAAAAAAACAAACTCTTCAGCTTTATATATTAGTATAGATTGTCGCCTAGGATTTTGAATGACGCATTCAGTTGGAATACTCCAGATCGCAGGTTCCTGGTATGGTGCGTACAGATTGCTGTAATGGAATTGGAATTTGATGTCAAATGAAAGCTCTGGGTATAATATGATTAACTCCTCCTTTTGTAAGTCGCGCGACTAGATCCGCGACGAAATCCGGAAAAAATCTTTCTCAAGATGCGTTTTGAAATGAAATGAAATGAAAATGAAAATTAATGTTCTAGAATGATTAATTGTTTAAAATACTGCTTTAGAAACAAAAAGTCTGTTTACAACGTTATGTTTCATCCTGTTCATACTGAATGTTATATTATACTGATGTTTATATTATTTTAACGTGTCTTCTTCTTGTTTCAGGTACTTCATCAAGAGATTCCTTGCTATCATGGGTAAGACTATTAGAGAAACACGGGAATCCTCTACTCTCATCTATACCAGTTATATTTACGCTAGTAGCGCCCCCTACCGATGTTTCTCTGTTTGAAACACAATTAGCAGCGAAAGAACAAAAAGAGGAACAGA
This sequence comes from Stenoptilia bipunctidactyla, assembly GCA_944452665.1. NCBI lineage: Eukaryota > Metazoa > Arthropoda > Insecta > Lepidoptera > Pterophoridae > Stenoptilia > Stenoptilia bipunctidactyla. The sequence goes on from OX101730.1 coordinate 5,503,928, forward strand.
AGATGTGATTTATTTAATGAAATAAATGTAAATAGTATTTGTTATGTAGTAGGTTGTAGGAGAATAAAAACTTTTTTGTTAAGAAAGTTTTAGTTTGTTTGTTTTGTTATTACCAAAAACTTCACTGGTTGTTTCTTAGTCACCAGCCAAATTTAAATGTTTGTTTCTTTGATACGATATTAACGTACCTGCATATTTATTTTAGCGTCGCTCAGTACAAAAAAGTATAAATATTGAACCACAAACCTTTTTAATAAAAAACAAAATAAAAATTTTGAAAAACCCACGACGCGACGGTTAAAGACTAATTGAAAATGAATAAAATAATTTAAAATCCCCCGACTGAAATGATTTATGTGACGAGAGATAATTAACGTGAAAAGCTTTTTTAAAAGTTCACTTGATCTCACACAGAGTTGGTCATATTATGAACAACATACTATTCGTTTTCATAGCACTTCCCTATGCTTACCTATTCGGTTCTCGAAGATGTAGATGTCGCAATAACATAGGTATTCAACTCCCTATGAACTTTATAAGAAGAGCAAGAAAATCCGTCTGGGGCTGCCATTGAATGAATTCGTTTTGAAGTTTTATATTGAAATTTAAAATATTGATGGCAGCCCTCGACGGATTTTCTTGCTCTTCTCATAAAGTTCATAAGGAGTTGAATACCTTTGTTATTGCGACATCTACATCTTCGAGAACCGAATAGGTAAGCATAGGGAAGTGCTATGAAAACGAATAGTATGTTGTTCATAATATGACCGACTCTGTGTGAGATCAAGTGAACTTTTAAAAAAGCTTTTCACGTTAATTATCTCTCGTCACATAAATCATTTCAGTCGGGGGATTTTAAATTATTTTATTCATTTTCAATTACTCTTTAACCGTCGCGTCGTGGGTTTTTCAAATTTTTTATTTTGTTTTTTATTTCCAACTTTTTAAAGAGCATAATATAGGTACCATACATTATATTACACAACACCTCGTTCCTCATCCGCCCTCTAATGTCCCCACCACCGCTGGAAAACCCATGTAGTTTATTTAAATACGTCATAGTGAAGTATTATAATGAGTGAGAAATCAAGATGCGTTGATGAGTTGTTACCGTTAAACCTATTTAAGAACATTATACCAATCAAATCCAAAGCGATAATTGAAAACGGCATTCGAATCGGACCAATGGTTTGCAAACAAATATTTACTGCAGCGCCCCCTGGTGAGTTGTTACCGTTACACCTATCTCAGAACAGCGCTAATCAAATCCAAAGCGATCACTGAAAACAGCATTTAAATCGGACCAATGGTTTTGCAGATAAACGGTAACATTGGCTTTTACAAACAAATGTTTACTGCAGCGCCCCCTGGTGAGTTGTTACCGTAACACCTATCTCAGAACATGCACCAATCAAATCCAAAGCGATTACTGAAAACCGCATTAAAATCGGACCAGTGGTTCACATTTAGACGACGCCATTTTCTTGCCTGTGGTATACCATAAAATTATCGTCTAAACAACACGTAACATTATTGCACTATAGAAGCAAGTTCTATTCAAAATTGTTCGTGGTATAAACAGCACGAACCAATTCTTGCATGCAATTATTGTATGTACTACCATTTGCAAACATGTGCAGTTGAGGAGGGTGTGTTATTAGTTGATGCTATTCTCAGACAAGAAATATTGAAAAAAGTCTTCCAGTTTAATTATTTGCTGGATAAATTTGGACCTTCTATATACAAGCAAAACACTACTGTATAGTTATTGTGTTCCTGGTTTTAGAAGTTTTCCTTAAAAAATAATCCATCAAATTAAACCAACTCAATAAACATCAACACTACCAGATCAGGTACTTGTAAAATCCTTTATTTTTTCCCGTTTCCCGATTACCGTTTCAGTACCAAGGGGTACTGAGTTCATAATTTTTTTATTTGTTTGTTATTTCCTTAGGTCCAAAGCCAAACCCTTCAACTCCAAATTCTTCTGCAAATACTGCAAGTGCCACATTACGCACATAACGATTTTTACAATTATTGTTTACGATGTCCCACAAATACTCATGGTTGCGATAAATTTCGACAAACTTGATTAAATCAGCAGAACCAAACTTAAATACTTGTTGAGTAATACCTACCTACTACTTTTTTTTAAATAGGAAAGAAACACTCGGGACAAAATGTGGGTTTTTTTCTGAGAACGTTCAATATTGAATGATTTTGTCTGCTCAAATTCGTGCAATAATTGAAGCAACCCGTCAGAAAGTGGTACAATGACATAAAAGTTTGTCTTTAGACAGGTCAAAACTTGAACGCCAATATTGCCTGTCAATAATCTCCTTGGTGTAAACAAAAGGCACTGGCAATTATTTCCTGTCCAGACTTGCATTCAATTTTGGAATTACTGGCCGCACGTAAACAGTTGCTTACAATTATTGAAGAGCAATTATTGCTCCCACTAGATTTCATGCAATAATTGCTCTTGAATGTTCATGAAAATGGCGTCGCCTAAATGGGCCTTTATTGTGCAAAAAAACCGCTGACTACGAATCAACCCTGTATAGAATAAGTACTTAAGAAACCGAGTGACCCCAATATGGTTTTGTTACTCGATCTGGGATCTACCACGTTTATCAGTCTTTTGTTTTTTTATTACATTTTATGACAAATAAGAACTTAGTAAAACGTCTAGAAGAAGAAATTATATAATAATGTTTTTAAGTTTTTGCATTTAAAATGCTCAATTATTCTTAAAATAAATGAAAAATGTGATAAATAAAAATTTCCCCAGGTCCCAGGTTCGAATCCTGGTCGGGTCATTTTTATTTATCACATTTTTCATTTATTTTAGGAATATATGATCATTTTAAATGCAAAAATTTAAAAACATTATTATATAATTCTTCTTCTAGACGTATTACTAAGTTTCAGTTTTGAAATTGCTCTTGTTTATGTACGTGGGTTAGCTAAATTCGTAATAACAAGTCTACAATTTAGTAGGTTTAGTACTTATGAAAGATGTTACCTATCTAATGTTCTGTTGAATTTAGTTTTGTTGGCCACCACATTGTTTCGGAAACACTGCGGTTACCCTGCGATAGACAGTAACATACGTCGCCGACCTAATGTTTGCAGACAAAATTAATTTCTAGATTTTAGTTTACAGGAATTAAACTATGTATTTGATTTAGTGGTTTAAATATTTTAAGTTCGAATAAAACAATAGTAATAGGATAAAATATTACATGAAATGCATTTTTAGCTTCGAGTAAATAGATTTCTCATGGATGGACGAGTAACTCATGGACGTCTTCATTATCACCTGGTAGCACGGCAATCCCATGTTTTTTATATAAAAAAGTGACAACCGGTTGGTGAAACGGTAAACCCCAAAAAAGGTACCTTCTATGCCAGAGGTCCTGGGTTCGAATCCCGGCGGGGGTGTATATTTATCTATGTCTAGCCATGGTTTTTTTTTCTATTAAGTTTTTTCTAACATTTAAATATTCAAATATACAGGGTGACTGGTGGGTCACTTTTGAAATTCAAGGACGTGATAGTTTGAGATCATACATGAAGAGTAAAAGTATAATAAAAAATACCTAGATATTAAATATTTACTGAGTAAATTTAACCAAAAGTTAAAGTATTGATTACGCAACGCATGGTTACGCTAGCGTTGGCAGCGGTCCGCGTGCCAGGTCACGTTCCGCGATCGACCCAGTTGTATGTAAAGTAAATAGTAACATAGTAGTATTTATTTATATGGAATTCTAGTGGAAAATTAAGTAAGTAACTACTTTTATTACATATTATGATTAGAATCGAGTATTTTTTTTTTACTTTCATGCTGGAATATGCCAGCTGCGTCTCTTCCCGGGCATACTGTAAAAGTCAGTTAAGGGACAGAGGCTTTTATAGGAGTTTTTTTTTGTAGGCGATAGGTTGACTCCCTGTCACTGCAATAGTCTCTCTCCATCATTACAATGCCTCCAAATTTGTTAAACGTGGCATCAGATGGTTTTATAACCTCTGGAGTTCTGTCTACCCATAATACTACGGCCACACTACCTTACCGTCTACCGGGCTGTTACCGCAATAATTATGGCATTAAATTACCGTTTAAATTACTGCATGAACTGATGTGGCCACACTACCTTACCGTCTACTGGCAATAATTATGGCATTAAATTACCGTTTAAACTGCATGATATGTCAATTTTGGCGGAAAATATCACTTTTTCAAGATGGAGGTCGAAGCTACAGCTGTGTTGTGTTTTATGAGTGCCAATTATTTTTACACGAATCTTTTAAATTTCAACAAAGCTAGAAGAAGACAAAAAAAAGTTTCTTCTTTTTTCTTTTTCAAATCATCTATCGTAACTTCAAAAGATAAATTTTGTTTGATCCGACGCCAGGCATCATTTTGTACTATGCGATTTTTATGTTTCTTCTGTCGGGTATCCCAAAGAGATGGTTCGGATTGGAACAATTCTAAAAACTCGAGCGCTTTTTCATTTGACCACTCCATGTCGGTCGATACGTGCGTCACCGGTGAGCTCATATTGCACACTGGACAAACGGTAGTGTGGCCACAAACGCAATAATTACTGCGGTAATCTTCTTTGATGTGCGAAAAAAGACCGCCGCCGGAGCTATTGCCTACCGCCATTTGCCATATTGATTGGCAATGTAAAATTATGGCCGTAAATCGTGGTTACACCTAGGTGTTGTTTAAGTTATGGCAATAATTATTGGCATATCACGGTAGTGTAGCCTAAGCATAATGCTCCGGAGGCGGTCTTTTTTCGCACATCAAAGAAGATTACCGCAGTAATTATTGCGTTTGTGGCCACACTACCGTTTGTCCAGTGTGCAATATGAGCTCACCGGCGACGCACGTATCGACCGACATGGAGTGGTCAAATGAAAAAGCGCTCGAGTTTTTAGAATTACTCCAATCCGAACCGTCTCTTTGGGATACCCTTTTGTGTCTTCTTTTAGCTTTGTTGAAATTTAAAAGATTCATGTAAAAATAATTGGCACTCATAAAACACAACACCGCTGCAGCTTCGACCTCCATCTTGAAAAAGTCATATTTACCGCCAAATTTAATGCCATAATTATTGCCGGTAGACGGTAAGGTAGTGTGGCCACACCAGTTCATGCAGTAATTTAAACGGTAATTTAATGTCATAATTATTGCGGTAACAGCCCGGTAGACGGTAAGGTAGTGTGGCCGTAGTATTAGGGATACAGGCGTGAAGTTATGTATGTATGTAAATCCGAGTTTGACGTCAATCTCACCTGATGGTGAGTGAAGATGTGGTAGGAGTTTAGGAATAAAATGACTCTTCATAAAATACTCTCAGACTTCGTCGCTGCGTCGTTGGAGCGTTGATATTTGGCGGCAAATTTTATATGAAGGGAGGTCGCTAGCCAGGCGGACCCTGAAGAGGTCCTACAACCAAGCGGATTGATCCGCTTTTACGACTCGCGTATCCAAGGGCGGTACTCGGTAGGGCTATTCAAAGCCGCCTCTACGCGGATAAAATATATGTTGATGATTTATCTTTATCTTTATCTTAAAGAGCTTATTAATTTAGCCTCATCTTACTCTTACTAATATTATAAATGTGAAAGTTTAGATGTATGGATGTTTGTTCCTCAATCACGGGAGAACAGCTCAACGGATTTCGATGATATTTGGCAAAGTGATAGAGTCTGAAATAGCACATAGGCTACTTCTTATCCCGATATTCCCACGGGGTTCGAATTTGCGCGGGTAATACCGCGCGAAACAGCTAGTAAGCAATAAAATCCAGTGAAAAAGTATTTTTCCTGCAGAGAACCGCTGAACAGATTTGGATAAAATCGATTTGGGAAATCACTCTTACGGCTCTGTGGCGCGCTGCGACTGTCCGCATCGGGCGGCTTCTGTGCCTTCCCGAGATGGTCCTCTCGGTACCTTTCGGTACCTTTCTGAGTAGCAGAGTGGACCGATGAGGACACAGAGGTGTCGAGCTCTGGTCGTGCACCGCATGCTCTGGGGCGGCGGTCTTGGATTGCTTCGGCGTCGGGGCCGTCGTATTGGGTTATGTTACGTTTTAGGTTAGTTTTAGGGTAGGTTTTTGGATAGGTTTTAAGTTAAGTTTTAGGTTAAGATATAAATTAGGTTTTAGGGTAGGTTTTAGGTTAAGTTTTAGATTAGGTTTTAGGTTAGGCTGGGCGGAGGATGGGACGGAGAAGGAGACGCCTTCTCCCTCCCGATAGACAGTCGTGGCGGGTGAGGGAACCCACTGCGGCTATACAGGCTATGAGTGGGGAAATGGCTGCGTGTACTGGGCCATTTCCTACGTGGAGGGCGCATGGCTCAGATTGAGCGTAATCCGCCGGGGCCCGCGGGAAATGCCACTGGCGATACCGTGGGCCCCAATTATGGTGGGGACCTGGAGGTTTTTAGTGGGTCGGTTCGGCTTTTTGCCGGATCATCCCCACATACCCCACCGTTCCCCCTTGAGCGGTTAGGGACTTGACAGCACGTTTTCCTCCAGACAAAAAAAGTATGTATTATATTATTAGCGCCAGTATTGATTTTCTGAACACGTGCTGAACACTGATAGTGTACATATTTGTTCTTAAGTGATGGATGTCTGTAAGCTTATCATACAGACCTACATTTATTTTATAATATGTATGTTAATATATGAATGGAGTTTACCGTTAAACTAAATCAGTGTTGGATTATGTGGTGTGCCGTGGGAAGCAGATATTTATTAGCTACGACCCGCGCAGAGGGACTTTATAAAACATGAGAAACATCGATTTATAAAATGACAGAGATCCAGGCCCTTCTCCACCATTTTGGTTACGTCCGTTTCTCAAATATGCACTCCTACCCATAGATTTATATAACACCTACTAAGAGAGATTCAAATATACAAATTTTCATAACATTTTCCGTACCGTACGCGCGTATCATACGCGGCGCTTGGCGCATTCCGAAATTCCGTATCGAACGCGTGTATGGTACGGACGTTGCAGTTTTGTATGAAACGAGCGTTCGTACGCGGGACGCAGCGTTGGCACTTAAGCCCTACAGCTCTTGGATAAGTGTGTCAAAAATTGCGACTATTACGAGTGATCCCCGCTTGATGTAAGGTTGATAGGAATGGAAGGTATTAAACAGGAATAGATTTATTTTAAAATTATTATAAGATATTTCAGGGTCTTCAAGCGACCTTTCTACATATAAAATCTGCCGCTTGAGTGATAAGGATTTGGTGAATAATTATGATGTACTTATCGATAATTATGAAATTCGCTTACATAGCATGTGGATATTGTTTTAAATAATAAAATAATTCTAAAATAACTCTTGTCCAGTTTATTTCTACCATTTGTCACAGAACACCTTATGGGTTTCGTTTTAAATGTTTGAATTCTATAATTAATGGTTTTCTTTTTTACAATCAAACTTTAAAAAAGTGATTCATAAAAAGAATATATTGAATGTTGTTTGCGATGATGGCAAAAAACTCGATACTTCCATTAACAAAAACGTGTTTTGATCGTAAGTCTTTTTATTGTATTGTTGTTGGCTGAATACGGAAAAATACTGCATCAATACGTCTATACCCAGCCTACCTACTTACAAATATTTGGCAGATCTTAATGTAGATATTCCAGGTAGTGTAAAACTAGAGCCTTCTCTACAACAGTTTACCTAATATCCCTCATCAAAAAAAAAATCTTTTGTTGAATGAACCCGCCTTTGACCTTAACACCTGATGGTAGGTAAGTGATTATGAGGTCAAAAGTACTCGTAGGTCCAAAGCGGGGGTCACTGGGAATAGTCACGGCTTATCCAGATGGCTTAGCATGCTTTATGAAAATCTAATCGTAGGTTACTCGTATGAAAAACAAATGTGCTGAAAAAAATACACAAAAAAAATAATAGTTTGTTAATAATAAAACTATATTTGAAGTTTTTGCATTTAAAATGCTCAATTATTCTTAAATAAAATGAAAAATGTGATAAATAAATGGAATTTGAATTGCAATGCTTCACTTTAACTGGGATTCACAATTTCTGTAAAGAAATTGTTCTCGGGTGGTCTTAGCTGCAAAGCTATACCATTAGATGGAGCTACGTTAGGAATATAACGTAAAAACAAAAATGTGGTAAGTAATTTCGAGGCGTATCTCGAAATTACTTACCACAGGCCCCGCCAGGCCCCGGTAGTTCAGTGGATGAGCACTCGTCCGGCAAACGAGAGGTCCCAGGTTCGTATCCTGGTCGGGTAATTTTTATTTATCACATTTTTCATTTTATTTATATTTGAACTAACTAAAAAAATAATCTTCTCTTTGCCTATTAGCTACTAAAGGAAAAGTACCTAGTCTAAAATTTGGGGTTGAAATAGAACTTTGCAAGGATCACAATTTCATCAAAATTTCATGATATCTACCTACTGATTATGCCAACAAGCAATAAGTTCCAATGAGACAAAACAATGTCATATAGGTTTATACCTATTTTTGGTACTAAATAGTGACGAAGCTATAAGACCCCGAAGTTTGTAAGTATACTAAATTTAATGGAATGGGCAACCTTAAAAATTAATTAATGGACTGTTACAGCCCGTAACAATTATGAATTATGAGAATAAACCTTGAGAAAATCTAGATAATTTGATCTGACCGCGCTGTTAATTTAAAAATCTGTATTTAGCTGCGTAATCCAAAATTGACTACCTACTGAGTAACCTATTTGCCGTATGTACCACTTTTTTGTAGTATGTACACACACTTTAAATACTTACCTACTACTTACTTAATACCTTATACTTAAATACTGTTCTTCAGTTAAGGATTTATACTTTTTATACTTAGATATTAATAGTAAGTAAACAGTAAATAAATAATAATAAATAAATATTTCTGACACTCACACAACATTATCTAGCCCAAATTAAGTTTCTTAAAGAACTTGTGTTATGGATACTAGTTAACTGATATACTTAAGAAATATATAAACATACATAAATAAATAAATAAATATTTCTGACACTCACACAACATTATCTAGCCCAAATTAAGTTTCTTAAAGAACTTGTGTTATGGATACTAGTTAACTGATATACTTAAGAAATATATAAACATACATATTGAATAAATACATATTTTTATTAGAAAATAAACTTAAATAAACATATAAACATCCATGACTTGATGACTAATATCTGTGTTCATCATACAAATATCCGTCGCCACCGGGATTCGAACCCAGGACCTCTGGCTCAGAAAGCAATGTACGTTACCCCTACACCAGCCGGTCGTCTGAACGGTAAAATATTGTTTAGAACTGTTTATAAACAAATGGTCACTGTGATGTATGATGGGTCATTTAAAAGAAAAGGCGTGAGAGTAAATTTTGGAAACACGAAAGTCATGGTTATGGAGAGGAATGAAGATAGGAGACGAAAGGGGTAAGATATGCCACGGTGGTTTGGACATTTGGAAGGGATGAGTGAAAGTAGATTTACGAAATAGGTATACAGAGCAAGAATGGATGGTATTTTCGGAAGGAACCGCTCTAGGCGAACGTATGCCGATCAAATTGGCGACGTTCTTAAAAAGAGCCTAGTTAAAAGTACCCTTAACCGGCGATCATGTATAAAAAAAAAGAAAAAAAGAAAGAGGTATGTCTGGATCGTAGCAATTGGTGTTCCCTTGTCTCTACCTAAGGGAGACAGTCGTGAGGTTAAGTAGGTATGTATGTACCTATGTATTTTTAAATATGTTTTTTAATTTAAATATATTATTGTATTTGGTGCAAATAAATGTACTTACCTATAATTAAATAATTCTGATATAGTCTGCCAATTTTGGAATGGTAAAGCTAGCGAAATACTTACTACGTATTTACCAGTTACTGATGTGTTACAAAGTAGCGCATAGGGTGGGTCAAAAAGTTGGCAACTAATTCACAATCAAGTTAGTTTGTTCGGGGAAGAGCGCCTTAATAGCTCAGTAACTAACTACTCACTCAGTCAGTATATATCTACTCATAATAGACTGCTAGGGACTTAAAATAAAAGCTATTTTACTCTACAATACTATTTTGTTTATACGAATCCTGATTACAGTTAGTTCATAATCGGTAACAGAATCGTTAGCAATAGTTTTTATATTTACCATGTTCTATTTTAACTCAATAATCACACATTCGAGCGCACATCGTACGCGATCCCAGGATGGATACAAGTAGGTTCCTACGTCTCATGAAGCGGTACGTCACCCACACAAGACACCTCGAGAGGCTTCAAACTTGCTGAGTTTTTAAAATAACATTATATTTTTTTGTAATTAAGTAAGATCTTATACCAATTTTTTAAACAAAAATATTTGAATACTTGACTAGTGTGCGAGGTTAGGTACGAATAAAGAAAAAACAACGTTGTATAGGTACAGAATTTATAGGTCGCTGCTAGAATTTACTAGGTAGGTATAGAATTTAGAATCTCAGTATAAGTAGGTAAAGGTACGTGCAAACTTTGCGGGGGCGCATTGCAGCGCAATAACCCGCCTGCCGCATTCGCATGCATTTTATATGAAATGCGAATTAAAAAGAGATTCAAATCACTGTCATGTTAAGAGTCTGTATGTACCATGATCACAGATTCGACTCAGATTTGATTCATATTCGATTTACATTCGATTCAGATTCGATTTGGATTCGATCGGCTCGCGCACGCCTGTATGAGAGCTGTATGAATTCCTGTGCGCTACGATCGTTGTTGCACCTAACCTACCCACTAGTTTTGTTGTGGTTAAATAAAGAGTCTGTAATTTAGTCGCTCACTTTGTTATTCAGTCGCTCTATTTATATTTCATATCTACCATTCATTTACTTATACTTTTCAACGTATTAAAACAATTTGACGACCTATCTGCCTCAGACGCCAGTGGTTGCGGGTTCGATCCCCGCACGGAACCAGAAAAAAAAAATGTTCCGTGTCTAGGTATTTATCTATTTATGTATTTATATTCTAGGTTCCCCCCTAGTTCGCTATATGGTATCCCATAACACAAGCTATGCTTACTTTGGGGCCATGTAGTTGGTGTGATTGTCTGGGGATTTTATTTATTATTTATTTTATTTTAATATCTTGTCGCAAATTTGTTTTTAGTACCTATTATACCTATTATATCACGCACGCGTGACCAGATCGAACGCGTTATTAGGAACAGAAGGATTTATGTAATAGGAAAAACATCGATAATTTCACACCTTTGTCGGCTCAACAAGAATAACTTCCGGTCTGCTATGTTAATAATACAATGAGTGCGGTTATGGTGCGGTTAACAAAAAAATAACATCTCTACCTAGCCTACCTAGACACAAATAGATTTAGCAGACTAACAGTGGCATTGACATTGCGACCAGTGTTTCCACTCTCATGATTTCCTTTCCCCACGCATCAATTCAGATTTCCCCTTTTTAGGACTTATTTCCCCTCAAAAAAAAAAAAATCTGCTCTAGTTTTTAGTTTTGGCATCAGTAAATGAAGGTCTTTAGGTATATATTTTCTATTATATCCTGCCCACGCCTCTGGTGATACCATACTATGATAAAACTATTTATTATTTACATTAAATGAGTCAACAATCATCGACAAGTAGACTTTGCATATAATTACTTTGATATAATGAAAGTGCATATCACTAGCTGTCAATTTCTTTCTAATGTATTTCCCTTTTTCTTCCCCTCTGGACCCTGATTTCCCCTCAAAAGGGGGATTTCCCCTCATTGTGGAAACACTGATTGCGACTACTATACACTTTTAAAAATATCACTTTACAAACCACAGATAAAAAATGTTATTTATTCACAGATCTTCATTAAAGTGGCGAGACTTTTGAAACGTAGGACTAATTTGACGCACATGTTTACAAAAGTTGATAAACAGCTAACTGCTTGCTCACTTCAGTTCAGTCACAGCCGGGCTGCCAGCCAGCGAGCAGTCCACCGTGGAATGAAACTGTCAGCCAGCAGTTGACCTTTTGCAATAACGCGGGAAACACGCGTGGCGCATTCCATTTACAAACTTGTTTACATTTAACGACATTTGAAAAGTGATGTAAAAACAGTATTACGTGCGTGTTATGAAGGAAAAGTGTCTAATTAATTAATTGTGAAGTTTAAATAAATATTTTTAGTTTAGAAAAATTGGTCAGCAGTCATTTAGCTATGTTTAAAGATACAATATTTATTGCTTTTATTGTTTTCTTCAGTTGTATCGGTAAGTTGGCGTAACTAAATACCTTCTTTGTAATAGACTTAATATAAAGGTTAATTGTCATACCTCACAGTAAAATGTAAGTAATATGTAAAATGATAACCAAACTAACCATGTAATGGAAGTTTGTAAATATTATATCTAACCATAGTTTGGTATTCTTAATATATCGTGTGTCCTGAATATAAAATTAGTTATGGTTTAATTATGTTTAAAAAATATTTTTCTGATCAGTGTTCAGTAGATCAAATAATATTCTGCTCATAAACTGGTTATGTACCCACCTGAACTGATTAATTTATTCTTATATATCGCCGACTCGGAACATAGTCTGTATTGCGGTGATGTAAAGATTTTAATTAATTTAAGAATACCCTCTAATAAAATTAGTACAGCCAGAAAATAAAATGGCAGCATTTTACATTACTAATCAAAAGTGTGGGATGAATTTAAAATACCTACTGGAACTTGAAAAATATCCAAAAATAAATTAAGAATAATAATAAATTAAATACTTAACCTAACCCAACCCATAAATAAATAATCTGGTTCTAAATAATGTAAGTCTTCGTTTATCTCACTCAAAATTGAAATGTTCGCAATATTTTTTAATGTAGGTTGGTATTTCGTAGTTTAAGAACATTTTTTTTATTAAGTAGTTGGTACCTATCTACCTACCTACCTCATATTCAATCGCTGTACCCGCGTACTTTCTCGCATTACGTTTGCTGCTAATTATATTTTACGTCCATTTATTTTCTTTATTTATTGGAGTAATATAAACATGGTCATATGTTTTTACATTGTTTTGTTTATATGTATGAATACAAATGACTGCAATAAGTTACCACTTATTACAAATTCGAATTACAGCCTCTTTATTTCCCACCTTAGGTAAATTTGGAAATAGATTTGTTTTAAAGGATTCTTTGGGATATTTTTTTTATTGCTTTTACATTTCTTTTACTGACCTTTGAGATATAATATCGAAAAAGTTTTTGTAGAGTCAGCAAAAAAATCTTATGGGTAAAAATTCATACCAAATAAAATAGATCCCGGCTGAGATTCAAAAATTCTTGCCATGGTTACAAAAATTAAATCACGGATAGTTAGTTATTTTTGTATAGGTTTGTACTTATACCAATATACAAATATACTATAATAATCCAATATACCTACTTATTGTCAGTTGTATTAGGTATTGAAATATCGCAATTTATATTTTATAATAAGTGTTCGCTATCCAAGCGAACTAAGAAATGATCACGCGAATTAGTTGTTTTTTACGACATGCATTTCAGGACGGAATTAACTATCAATATCTAAATGAATTTTCATTACCGCGACAAGACAATTAAGAACTTTAATGATGCTACTTTGATAGACATAAATGGACAAAAATTAAATATTAAACATTTTGCAAATATTCATTAGTTTCTATTCTAACCTTACCTACATTATCACATGAGCCCTTCATGAAAATAGTGTAGAGTAAAAATCAAGAAAATGGATAGTTTCATGAATAATTCCATTACCTAAATATAAACACAAAGAGGTCCAATGTTATATGTAGTTAAACATTGACACTGCTTGTGTCCAAAGGATAAGTAATGAACATAAGTAAATATAGGTAATAACGTTAATTACTAAGTAAGTGAAGCGGACGTCCGAATGTCTTTGATCATAAAAATGTTTGCCAAATAATGAAATCGTGTCCTTACATCCATAGCTTTGACTTTGTGTGGGTCAATTAATTAGGAGAATTCTCATAATTGCGAGAATTTTCTAACAAAATAAATGAGAGTAATGGAAACATTATACTTGCTAGGAATATATCATGTTTGACATGAGTGAATGTGAGTTGTTTTCTGAATATGACCTTTAATATGGCTCGTCTTCATTTTAGTTCATTAAAATAATTATGAGGATATGCTTTATACGACGAAAAGGAGTTCTGAATTTCAAAACTACAACTGTGTCTTATTACTAAACTATACTAAAACCGTAATTGTTGTTTTGTGGAATAATAAAAAAAGGAAATTAGGAACAAAGAGGTATTCCTATCTGATCCTCAAAATTTGTTGTTACTTGTATGAATACCTATAAGCCGATCAGAATAGAAATATTCTGGTTTGTAAGCCTAATTAATTACAACATTACTTATACGTGTACAGGAGTATGTTTGTAGTACAATTTTTTGAGGAATACTGGATTCAAGTGTCGGATAACTCAAGCCGTGATTTTTTTTTGCCAAACTTGATAATGTTGCAACATTACAGAAATGATTGTCGTTATCGTTTCTATATCATCGAATTCCCAATAATTTATATTTTTTACCTGCATTGAGGAGTTAACTTTTTGTCAGTTCAATAGTACTACCTACTTAATATGCATAAAAACTTATTTATCGAAATCACTTAGGTATATTAAGTTTCATTTTAGCATTTTCAACAAAAAAATAACGTTACGTTTGATTACTGGTATTTATATCATCACAGTATTTCCAGTTAACGCATCCGTATTGGAGATCAGACCGGAACAACTCAAAATATTATGTCTTGTTTGTGCATTTTCTAAAATAACAAATTTATTAATAAATATTCTACTACGCCTGTAAGCAAATTATTAATCTTTTGTTTGTTTGTCGTGTATTCTATATATTAGTTGTTATTTATATTTTATAATAACTATGTTTAATCTTAAATAGGTAGTTATCGTGTAAACTAAAACTTCATAGATTACTTCAGTTCGAAGCAAAAAACCAGTTAGTTTATTTGAGTCAAATATATCGGACTGTTGTCAATCTATAAACACAAATAACTAAAGGCGTGGCAACTCTGGGCGAGCTACCAAACACCCACGCAACTTGTTTTTGGCTCTAAATACTCTCATCGTAGATATCTATTACTACATTTAACAACATAGGTATATGTACACCAAATCATTTAAATTCATGGCATCATATTTATGTAATTTTGATTTTTTTATAAGTGACTGAATTTTACCGCGTTTGACCCTAATCTACTTGATCTTGATGGCAAGATTAGGTTCAAACGAGAAACAAAGGTGCAAATATAGAACATGCGGATTCAGTAATATTCAATATGCCAGTCACAATTAAATAGAAGAAGCGTCTTAAATATGCCATAAATTATCATCATTATTAATAAGTAATATACCTACATGCTATATGAAAAAACAAAAAAAAGCATTATATGTAGAACAGAGAAAGGAACACCTATGTTAGGTACCTACTGTCGGGAAGGTAAGCAGGTAGGCATATAAAAAGTGTAGGTATATGGCCGTTACAATTAAAATGTTAATTTGACGAACGCTATATCACAAAAATGTCCTTAGTTAAAAAAGAGATGAACGGACCGATCTTATTACCTAAGTGTAATCCTTCTTGTCGCACTGACTACACACTTGTGTACATACCTACCTACCTACATTAGGTACATATGGTAGGCGGATTAACTAACATAGTGGAATGTAGAAATTAGTGTGTCCACTTCCAAGAACGCTTGATTTATAGGGCGTTGTAATTAAATTTTGAACATAGGACAGATTAAAATAAAATAATACGTCATGTTATTATAATGATAAATATAAATTCATAACAAGCAGTTTTAGCTCACTTTATTAGTGCATCAATTATGTAATTACTGCTGTTTGATTTATCCTTCTAAGTCCTTCCTTACTGGGGCCCAAGACACAGGTTAACCTAAGATTCAGTATTACCAAAAAGAATACACAAGTGGTTTTTTCCATATGATAAGTAATTTCACTGAATATGTTTACATATTTCAAGGTAAATGGTCTAGTTTAAAAATAAAATAGGAACACTATATTAATTGTCATTATTAACTATAAAAAATATAATTAACAAAATCCAGAGCATTAAAAAACCGACTTCACAATACTTCACATCCGAAACTTTGGCTGAAGTCAATGTAAATATGGAAATATTTTCCGAACACATACATATTTTTTTTAAAACTTCTTCATCAGAACTAGACTAAATTGAAATGGGACCACATGGGATTTTCTAATAAAAAAAGAACCATCAAAATCGGTTCACCCAGTCAAAAGTTATAAGGTAACAAACATAAAAAAAGAACATACAGACGAATTGAGAACCTCCTCCGTTTTTTGAAGTCAGGTTGAAAAACCACCCAGGATCTAATTGCTAAGAAATATTAAGTACCATCTTTATCATGCACAATGCATCAAGAGAATTATTATGAGCAATAATAAACGAAGTAATTGCCTCTATAACTACTGAAGCATACCAATCATAAACAAGCTGCGTTTTAGTATAAGTAATCGATATAAACAATATTGGACGTCATTTCATGTCAAGGCAGCACAGACTTACTATGGCATCACTCGGTGCAATTTAATCAGGCAACTACTTAATAATTGTCGGTTCTCTCGAGTCATTCGTGAATGGCGCTCGATCTCGATTACGTCTAAGATCGATGTGTGTCTTAATCGGTGTGTGCGTTACTGTAGCCACAAGCACGAACACATGCAAACATATCGTACGATCTATTTCGACCAATAGCGGTGCGTCATTTCGTGGGCTCGCCTTCCCCACTATGCGCGAGATTGCAAGTTTCTTGGAACGAATATACCTACCTGTTTATAGAACACATATGACAAAGCGAAACTTCACTTCATGGCCATTACTAAGATATTACAATGTTTATCAATTTTGTTACTTTTTATGTTATCAGTCTATAAAATGGTAAAAAAGGCCGACATTAGGTACTCGTATTGCTTTACTAGGAAGGTAGGATCTATGATAGATAATGAATGATAGACTATTAAGTATTATTATAATAGACTAGTTTTATACTTAGGTACATATTAAAATAAAACATTAAATAGGTAATTGAAAAAACAACTGCAAAATTAAATTCAAATGCAATTCAGTTAACCCAGATATCGAAAAATACCACTACACTGTAACCATGCAGACTTATTGCCTATTCATCATAGGATTTAATCTGTGGATTTGGTTCGTAAAGTTTAGAGAGCTATACTCGAAATGACTAAAATAACAATATTTGAATATTTACCACTTGAGTAAATAAAGTTGCTAACGATTTGTAAACTAGTTTTTTTCCTGTCAGTATCAGACAAATGAACAACTTTAGTGACGCGGGCAGTGTATATGCGGTGTATACTCTAATAGATATCTGTAGGTATACACCGTCACGTGTGTGAAGCGTGAAATAAAATCACGTTACGTTTAAAGGGAACGTTAATATGGCATTGATAGCTACAAGTTATGCACATGCTTACTGTATTGTTCAGACGATGTCCAGAATGGTTTTTTTGATTTGGCTATTTTAATGTTAACTTATAACTGGTAATTTTATTTCCTGTTACTTTTAGTAAAACTGAAATCAAAACTAACTGGCCGTGTACCTACATTATATTAAACCCTGAAGTTAGTGTTAAAAAAATGCTTTAAGTAGATAAAGTACAGTAAGTACCTAATGAATGTTTTTAATCTTTTAGCAACATCGAAGCATCCATATTTTTACGTTTTCCCCTGTTGTTATTCCTATTTATAAAATTTAATGATGTGAATTGTTAGGAGTTCCTTTTATATTTTCCAAGAAGAGCAGTCAATAAAACTGCTTGTTATATTGGAATCACGATATTTTTATAAAATCACATTTAGGGTTGCCACGCGTACTTTACAATAAAGTATTGTCTGTTATTTTGCGTAAGTAATTAATTGTTAGCTATATGGCTTATGAAAAACTATATTTCGTAATTGCGGGATTTGATATCGCCATGATGCAAAGAGCAAAAAGTTTTCTCGCAAGCATATTTGCATAAAAGGGAACTTTACCGACTGATCCCGAATCGATAGGTTGACAAAACCATTTGACCGTTCGTTTAGGATGATTTAAAATGATTTTTGAACACGCTTTAACTTTTTTTTAAGTAGGTAGGTACTAGCAGTCAAAAGTTGGAATTATACTAATTTCTTAATTATCTACAAAAAGATACAAATAATTTAGAAAAGTATCTAAATGTTCTATTTTATAAATGGGTTGAAGTCACGAACTAGTTATTTACAGATCGCATTATAAACTTGAACAGTTTTAAACTTGATGATATTGTTTAAATAATCTATTTAAATCTCTAAAAACTTAAAATAAGGATGATCTGTATAAGTTTGGAATCGAATATGGCAATATAGTAATACCGTATTGATGAAAGTATTTCTGTTACTTAACAATTTTATATTTACTGTCTATTCCTGTGAATGGTACTTACTTAATACATAACAAATGAAAGTACCTTTGTATCTGATAAAAAATGAATTAGTTACTTATTTACATTAGCTTCATGTAAAGATGCTGTGTTTATCAGTGATGATAGCTTAATAAACTTGCGGAGAGCAGTAAAAATCTGTTTTCAAACATTTATAATCAAGAAGTAAAGATTTTTTACCGGATTTTATGGCATATATCATACTACGACAAAATTGTACTTTATTGTGACAGTACCTATTTTTCTACCTATAAATATCTGATATATTAACGGAGGCAACCCTAATCACATCCTTAACAGACAAATAGAATTTGAATGAAGATTTGAAATGGTAGAAAATAATAAACTCTTTCCGAAGAATAGAAAACACATAAAACGTCACTTTCGTGCGAAAATCAAGCAAAAACTCTTCTATTGGCAACGGTAGTAATGTCTCACAACAATATATTGAGGTAGGTACAATCAACTATAGAAGTTTTCGTGTAGACAAGCCAATTTTTTATAACATCTTCGTAATGAGTTTACATTTTAAGATACGCATCATGAGGGTTTTTGCGTGACATTTATACAACTTTTGCATGATAATAGCGTGTAGGATTTATTAATGAAATAAAATATAAAAACTTCGTTTCTGCTCTCAAGGTATCCCGTCTTCCCAGATAGGTTCGTTCGTGTCCCGTCCTGCTTATTTCTTTACCTTCCCTATGTTCAAGTAAGACTTTGACCCTTTACCCTTGGTCGTAGGAATTTAACACCTAATGTGTCTTACCTACGGTAGTATTTTACAAAGAACCATTTTTATCTGGATCTGAATATTTTTTTTAAATAATATAGGTATTTATGTCCACTTCAGAAATTAGTATTGTTTAAGGTTGTTTTCGGAGCATTTTCGTAAACAAATAAATTGTAAATAAGTTAATTTAGAGGAACATTATAACTTAAGTACTACCTTAAAGTATTTTTTAAAGATTTTTTTCTTATTATTTTACTCAGTGATAATGTATAAAATAAACTCGTAATATTAAAGAAATGAAAACGGCGTTGAAGTGTTTTTCCTTGACTGCACTTCATAAATAGGGTGATAGTATGGCTCATAGAAGATCCGTCCGGAAATACCTACGTTTCGCTTAAGCTATCAGTACGGAAAAACAAACTTCCCTTTTACAATTAGGGTTATTTCTTTTTAAAAATGCACGTTCTATATCTGAAACTAAATAGTATTTTTTTATACAAAACGAAAAATAGTTTTCAAACTAAAGATAAAACATAATAAGTATACATAGCGGCTTTTGCTATTTACTGTACCTGCCGCGGGGCTCAGGGTTGCAGAGAGTGGATATTGCGTAATATCCTTAGGAAGGATATAAGGGATATTACTTTCTATCCCACTTTTACATCTTCGAGGACATATAGACACTTTAACGGAAAGAGATTTAAAACGCCGTGTCATTAAATGGTCTCTGCGGTTAAATAAACATAAAATTTTGCGTTTTCAATTTTGTCCTTGTACTTATAAATAAAATAGCAATTCTTCTAACCTCTGCCTGTGGTAGCCTATGAGTGTGTTAGGCATAGAATATTGTATCATGTATTTTTTATTTACCGACTTCAATAACATTTTTAAATCCTTGTCAAAACTGTTGGTGAACTATAAGGTCATTCTAAATATTCTCCGTGTTCTACTAAATCGATTTCAAAGAAATTATAATGGGACCACCTCTGAAGTATTTACTATAAAATGACTTAAGAATATTCCAAGTCAATTGATAATTGTTCATAAAACCACGTAACAAACATACAAAAAAACATACACACGAATTGAGAACCTCCCTCTTTTGGAAGTCGGTTTAAAAATAGGCACGTATGTATTCACATATCGTAGCCATTCCAGTGTCGCTTACCTATTCGTATAACTAGCGCCTACTTAAATGTAGTTAGTTGACATTATTTTTACAAAGGCCAAGTTATCGATGGGAGACCGATTGCTACGATTATCCTATACATTTGTACATGTTTATTTAGCAAAGTATTGCTTACCATATGACTAGTGTGCATACATATACTTAATACTTTTAAAGGACGATGCATAACTTTGTATGAGATCTGGTACCCGCTTCAATAGATATGTGTGATATATCGTTGAAAAGAGTTCATCTTCTAGAACAAGAATTGGTAATGCGCCTGTCTTGATTCTGAGTCCAAGCTGATAACTAATCTAAAATAATTAATCAAAATCTCCGAAGGTAAAATTAAAAATAATCCCTTAATTCAGGCGCGCAACAGATAATCACGGGGATGGTGTCGCTTACTATCTACGCTATAGGTGACCCGTCTGCTATTTTGTCTCTGAACGGACTGACTATCAGAACTTGGCGCAATAGTAACTTTGATTCAGGTTGCTAAGACCTATCCAACGGCGTATCCTACATGGCTGTTGGAGGTGGTTACCAAAATTATAGCCGACATTTAGGACCTTATAGCCCTGATCAGACTAACGATTGGAACTTGCCGCGATAGTATCTTTGATTCAGGTTAATAAGACCTATCCAACGGCGTATCCTACATGGCTATTGGAGGTGGGTACCAAAATTATAGCCTGACTTTTAGCTACATATAGCTCTGAACGGACTAACGATCGGAACTTGGCGCCATAGTAACTTTGATTCAGGTTACTAAGACCTATCTAATCTAACGGCGAATCCTACCCGGCTATTGAAGGTGGGTACCAAAATAATGCATCGTCCTTTGGCGACGACATCTGCGTTTGACCTCAATTTCGCCAGATGGTTTTGAACTTAATATTGAAATGAGGCTTTAATTTTACTTTGCTTACCTATTTGTTGTATACATAGATAGAATAAGTCTATGAAGTATTATTTGCAAATCCGACTTTTAGTTTCCGAGGTTAAACTAACAAACAAATTCTTTATCATATTAAAAAGTAAGTATAAATATTATATTGCCTCTACAAAGAGAAATCAAATACAAATAAATCAATATCGACAGCATTTTTCAAAGGTAAACACATCACTCAACTTTCTAATATCTCCGATGCCCTTAGCGTTAGCAACTTTTTATTTTAATCTGTGGCCCTAACTACGTGATGAAGGGCTTTTTAATTCCGCTTGTTCCTAGCAAACTTTTGAAAAAGTCTACTTAAGCTTCATTAATTAAATACTTCATCAATCGTCCCTGGACTTTTATAAGGATTAGAGTTTCATAGACTTCAGTCGAAGTCGAGGAGAGCTTTTTTTGCTGACCGTAATTTTATGTCTTGGTAATTTGAAATTTTTTATAAGCTTTTACATGTTTGAAAATTGAATAATATTAAATTTACTTTAATTTGCAATAGGTATTTAATAAATAATTCACTTTGTTTACTATTTATTTCGAGTCTAGATATACTTATTTATATTTTTAAGATTTAACATGAGAAATTAAATAGGTACATTTTATACTTTTATAATTATGTTGTTGACATATTCGTAAAATCTTTTTTTAATATATTTATTTTTCATAGATTCATAGCTTCTAGAATACATATGACTTAGGCACGTACTACGTACTTAACCACTATAACTTACAACCGATATAAAATACTAGCCACTGCGCGCGGTTTTACCCGCGTAACTTTTGATCCCGTGGGAATTTCGGGATAAAATATAGCCTATAACCTTCCTCAAGAGTTGGGCTATCAAATGCAAAAAGAATTTTTCAAATCCCACTTGTAGTTTCTGAGATTAGCGCGTTCAAACATACAAACAAACAAAAAAATAAACTCTTCAGCTTTATATAAGTATAGATGAGAAAATTATGATCGAAATTCTGAGTCAACGCGAAGTCAATACTTTGATTAGTCATTTTAGAGTGCGGCCGTTGTGGGAATGCGTTCCTGACAGCTCCTTATGTCCACTGAATAAAGTTTATTTCTGATTCGAAGTTTTAAAAAGCTATGATTTTGACAGCTGTCAGGAACGCGAACTCCCACCGGTCGCACTATAACCCGTATATTAGCATGGTAGGTAATCAGTTTCTCAGAAACTTCTTAACTATTTGAGCACTTATTTAGTTTGACAAACGAGCTATTGTTAGCAGTTTCTTGATCGACCATGGTTATAGGCTGTTTTGAAAATATAAATTATATTCTTCGGTTCAAAACTTATGCTATACGATTTAAATAGGTACCTATATGTTTTTTTTGTAATCAATCATGTTTCGGGCTAAAAATATTGTTGGTTAATATCAAAGCTAGTAAGACACTTAAATAAATAAGGTAACCATCGAATCAACTAAATCATGATGACCCATTTTGCTGAAATTTCGTTTGAAACTGTCAAACTTGTAAGGCCTTTCGCGTATAATGCACTTATGACTTTTTAGATAGGTACTGTACAAATTCTGTACTCATTAAATGTTAGTGTCGAATGTAATGATAACAAGTTCGTCACCAAAGAAACCTACCTTCAAGCAAATTTCGACCTACTAGCATTTAGACGATTTGCCAAAATGAGCTTGTTGTGGATTCAGTTGGTTCGATAGTACTAATATGTAGTGTAAAAAACTACTTTTTAGCAAGTTATTGTTACTTGAACCTGCGAAAAAAAAAACAGAATTTGTTCCTGATATATTAATTAAATTTTTATTTCTATATTTTAAAACTTCCATTTGACTTGGTATATGAGGCAAAGTTCTCACAGTGTGGATGAGGTAAAAGATGACAGCACACAGCACATAAAAAAATAACTGTTTGACACTGACGAGATACTTTAGTAATATGAATGTTGCTAGTTAGCCAGGTGCACCCGGAAGGGGTTCTAGCAACTAGCGGGGGTCACTTTAGTCACCTGTTACGACGCTTATCCAGGGGCGTAAGTCTGCAAACTGGACGGCGGCAGCGACAGCGGCGCGGGCAGCGACAGCGGCGCGGGCAGCGACGTGGGGTATCTGGCCCGTTCTCGACGCCAGCGGGCGCTCGAGCGATTTGTCGCGGTTTCATACTCAATACTTTCTATTTTATCGCGGAAATCGCCGTCCAGCCTTGGGGCTATTCTAAGTCGACCTAAAACGCACAGTTCCTGTGTGACAAATTGCAAATGTCCGAAATAATTCATAAACAATATAATATACAGGGCGGCAAAAACTATGGGACATTAATGAAAATGTAACCTGGAAATGTAATGAAAATGAAACCTTAAATATCGTAGATAGGGTGTTTTGCTGAAAGAAGACTTTATATGATTATCAAATATTAGTAATTTTGCATTTTAAGATTTCACATGGATTTTCACGTTATTGGGTTCAGCAGTTTCTTATTTCTTTATAATTTGATTAAAATGATTAAAGTTTTTGTCCATTTTTTCGATTGGTATGGTATCATAAAAAATATTTTTCATTTTTAAGTCGGTTCGATTCCAAGACAAAGCAAATAATTTTAATAAATCTTCAAATGCAGAATTACTTATATTTAAAAATCAAATAAATTCTTCTTTCAGCAAAATACCCTATTTACGATATTTAAGATTTCCCCTTCCCCTTGATGCCCCATAGTCCTTTGAGTTTAGGTCGCCCTGTATTTAACTAATCTCTAAATTGTAAAAACTGCTTTTTTGCAACTGATTGTTACTTGAAAATACGGAACAGAAATTACCTGTTTTACAAATTACCAATGTAGAATCAAATCGTAAACAATATTGATATTCATTAAATATAAAAAAAAACTCATTATTGGCAAGTCGTCATTACATTGACGTCACTATAGCTGACCTTGTATACTTTTGTTTTAGGGTTCCAGAAATCCGATCTTTGTATAAAAAACACTTTTTTATACGAATCATTCTGATAACTGATAGTTCGCGTGTTTTGTTTTCACGGGTTTTTTTGTTACTAGGTTTTAAAAGTAAATTATATTTTGAATAAAAAGGATAGAAATCTAGACCCTAGTGATATGTGGATATTTGGGAAAAGAAGTACCTATGAAAAATTACACAGTTTTCACAACGATCCATGATTTTCAAATTAAAATGTTATGCAAATATTGCAGACTAGTCCAATATTCATATAAAAATTAAATTAACTTAAGTAAAATAACTCTGGTGAACGAAATTATAAAATAACGTAAACAATTATTGTTA
Source organism: Stenoptilia bipunctidactyla (assembly GCA_944452665.1). Classification (NCBI taxonomy): domain Eukaryota; kingdom Metazoa; phylum Arthropoda; class Insecta; order Lepidoptera; family Pterophoridae; genus Stenoptilia; species Stenoptilia bipunctidactyla. The sequence continues at coordinate 5,528,661 of OX101730.1, forward strand.
TAAATAAATAAAATAGAAGCCCCAGACAATAACCAACTAACTACATGGCCTCAAAAAAATGGCCATCGCCAAAGTGGTCGTGTTGGTTTTCTTATTAGGTATTATATGATTTTGTAGATTTTTGTATATGATTGCCGTTAATAATCAGAGGCCTATAGGTCCCATACTCTTTTTACAAATATTTGAAATCAAATTATTGTAATATTTTACCCAGAATGTAAATATTTTAGTATTTTTTTAGTTTTAAGATGACCAACAGTTTCGAGCAATCATTATCACCATCACAACTCTTTGTAACGAGCCCACTGCAGGGCATGAGTCTCTCCCCTGGGTGAAGAGGAGGTATAGGCCATAATCCACCAAGCTGACCCAGTGCTGGGCGGTGGAAGCCAGAATTTTTAGGGCGCCTAGATGGCTTCTGACAAACCCTCACGACTACTGTATACAAGTATACAGCACCCGGGACCGACTGCTTAACGTGCCCTCCGAAGCACGGAAGTCGTCGTGAGATATGAATGGTCGGCGGTCACCCATTCAAGTACCGAACGCGCCGAACGTTGCTTAACCTGTGATATCGTATGATACACACAGTAACCACGGCGCCACGACGACTTCGACGTTTCGAGCAATATTTATACAATATTTTATAGTACCTACTAGAACAGACATGAGCTACAAAATATTGAAACGCAATTCAATCTAATCTTTCCGAATCTCTCCTATGTCTGTACACGATTATGATACCATTATCTGCGAGACAGTTGATAACAATCATCACGTTATCATCAACAGTTTGTTTACGATTTTTGTCTGATGAGAATTATTTTCCTAAATAAATAATAATAATAATAAATAAATATTGATTTTGAAACTTCTAAGTTTGATTTTGGAATCAAACTAAGAACGACAGGAGCGTTTTGGGACTTAAAATAAACAACAGACAACAATCACACCAACTACAACTTAATTAGAGATTGTAATGTAGAATACGGCGTGACCACGGGGTCCTTAAAGACATGCTCCTTTAATGATACCTTTTTACATATAATACGGGCCAGTATCTAAAAAGGTTTTCTTTTTGATATCCCATAACTTTGAGGTTTTGTTACTAAAAAAAAAACCTTTTTGCAAAAGAGTACTTATGTGGTTCAAAAGTGCATACCTACTTTTCCAAGATATCATCAATCTTAATATAATGAGTTCATAAATTATCACCCTTGTAAAATCTCTTTAGCATTCATTCAATAGACGCGTGTCACTGAAGCCATACAATAAACAACAAAAACATTTTAAACGTTCAAGAACGTTGCATACAATGTACAACGCAAAACGTTGCGAACTGCACCTGTGCATAGCGATAAAAAAGAAATAGAAAATGCCACGTCGTCATACTTTGCTTAAAGGTGTTTTACATAATATGAAAAATAAAAACAATAAATAAATTAAAATTGAAAAATTATTCACATATTAAGTATTTGATTTTATTACATGGTCCCATTAATACCCTAGAGTTATGGGAAATCATGCGGAATACCTTGTATATTTACCATAATAAAGCTGAAGAGTTAGTTTGTTCAGTTGACCACCACCGGTCTGCTTACAATTTATTTTGCATTTGCAGACATATTTTATCCAAAAAATTTCCACATATCAAAAAATAAGCGGTTAAAATCGCACGAAGCGGCAAATAGCGGAAAAAGAGTCGATCATGAAAATTATTTATTTAATATTTAAGCTTAGATGAAAAATTCGTCTCTCTAGCGTTCGCCAGTCTGTTTAACTAAATGGTACAAACTCAAAAACCGAATGAAAGGTTTTCTTTCACTAAAAATGGAGGAACCGAAAGAACGAGGAAGGTATACGTACCTAATATTTTCATTACGATTGATCGAATCAGGCGTTACTTTGCGGAAATCCATGACAACTACTTTAACAAAGTTACCTTGCTAATTCCGCGACTTGTACAAGGTAACTTTGTTAAAGTAATTTTCATAACGGTTTCGTGTTTATTTGTAAAATTTTTATATTAAATACTTTTATTAGTTGTCCCTACAATACACATGTTATAATCGTAATTAATATTTGAACGCCAAATCTTAATTAAATAAAGTTTTTTATTCCTGTGTATGAAACTGAGATATTATCAAAAGTAAGAAAAATATGTTAACGAGCATTATAAACGGCGACGATAATTTTTAAAAGTGCAAAATGAAGTCAGCTAGTGGCCACCTTGATTTACAGCATGCAGTGACAGATTTTATTAAAAAATCTTTGTCGTATGCATTCGCACAGTGCACTACTGGAACCACAGATTTATATTCGTATTTTCATACAAATTTAAACTATTTTATTACTTTTTGGGTGATGTCTGGAGCGTACTCGTATATTATAAAAATTGCCATCTAGTTCATATAAAGGAGCTCAAGTAGGTATGTTTGCTTTTTTTACTGAGGGAAGGATCAAGGAGCAAAAGAAATAAAACACTGTTCTAACTTCTTACAACGATACATTCATTATTATAAAAAAAGGAATAATAATATGGAATATTACGAATAAGTACGATCTTGCCTATCTAAATAACCGTAACCGGAATTGCTGTCCTTTAAGAATTTAATATCTACCCGGAAGGTTGTATTAACTAATACTCTATAAAAAAAAAACATAAAAGCAAAGATCGGTTTATGCACACGCTGTGGTGATCAGATGAGTGGCTTGGAACTTTGTTATAACTTTTATAAAATAATTTTCATGATAACTTTGGATTAGTTTGGATATGTGATATTTTTCGACATAAGTGAAACTAAACAACCGACGTTTCCCTTAAAAAGAAAACTAAATGAATTTAATGGACATGATTTAAAAAAAAAAAACAGTCAATGAGATCTTAAAAAAGTTTAACTATCCATCACCACTATTGAAGGAACTTTTCCTTAACCGGCTTCCCCTTAATTAATTAAGCTCAGATAACAAGCTCATTCAAGAACCATTCTGTTAAATTTCAAAGGCTTAAATTAAATTAAATTAAATTCTTCCAGATGCTCTCAAAGAGAACTGCAGCAAAGAGGAAGATTTCCTGCAGCGCTGTTCCATGGCGCTGCCTGTGCTAAGCTCACCTGAAATATCATTCGCGCTGACTCGCGAGGAACTCGACAAGAGCTGTGTGTAAGTTCTCAACTCCACTGGAGTTTTCTAAGCTGTGCGGCTTAATAACTTAGATTAGATTTATTTTAAAATAAGTTTAAGTTTTAAGTTCAGGTTTTAGGTGCTTGTTTGTGAGGGATTACCTGCTGTAGCGTTAGAATCTTTCCTTGAACGTACTATAATTGTAGAGCGGTTATTTTGTTTTTAAAAAGCAGAGCATGTAAGGTAGGTAAGCTTCAGTGAATCTGAAGTTCTGAACTGCAGATTGAAAGAATAAAGATTTTGGTGGCGCCATCTATCAATATTTAAGTGAACTTTTTCTACTTTAGTATTTTTGACACTCACCCTCCCCCCACCTTACCGACCCTGGACTTGAAGTTCGACCGCGAACCGATCGAGGAAGCAACACGTCGCTGTGCTGCTATAATTTAAATCTAATTAGCTACCGGAGCTGAGCAATAAGGAGTAACCGATTCACATTTGGCACCAAACTCATCAAGGAAAGAGAATCCGATCACCGAAAACGGCGACTACAGGCTAATACTCCCAACATCCCTTCCCTTTGTCTGGTGAGTCATTTTATCATTAACTTAATTTGAAAATATTGTTTTTTCCAACCACAATTACAGTCCACTTAATTATCGATAGATAGTGCCGCCAACAAAATTTGGTCCATGGGCGAAATGCAAAAAAATTGTACATTTCAGAAATCTTTTACGTCTTATTATAGATAAAATATTTTGACATTTTTTATCTATTTTTAAAAAGAATTATTATTTTTATTTACTAAAACATGTATCAACTCAATATATAAATAATTGTATTTTCTGCATAAATAATAAAAAAAGAAATAATTTATAATTCGAAGTAGATTTTTTTTCATACATTTGAAAATGTCCTATGCAACCATAATCAACTTTGTGAAATGAGGAAAATATATTACAAGCCATATTATATAAAGTAAATAGTTTTTTCTTATGAAGAATATCATATAATTCGATATTTTATAGTAATATAATAAATTATTTTAGTAAAAACTAATTAAAATAATAGTTTTGGCGCCGTCTATAAAATCTTTCATATTTGTTATTCATCTTTGTGAACACAAAAAATAGCAGAAAATAAATTTTATTTCTGGCAACATTAAAACCATAGACAACGTCAGTAGGTCTTAAATGCTTTGCGTGACACCCATATTGTTTGTGTTCAGTTTAGCAACAACGTGCGTCTCTTTTATTTGTGCAGTGAAAATTCAACAAAAATTTGTTCATTTTGATGACTTCAGTTTCAAACACTTTGGTAAGTGATTTATGCTGTGTTGATGTATATCATAAGGTTTGACAACGAATTATTTCGAAATGGTGGCTGTTAGCTTAAAAACATTGTCATTTTGTTTTGAGAATATTTTAGGTTATTTACACATCGTGTTTTGTTTCATATTTGTTGCGGATTTGTTACATTTATTTGTGACGTTACAAACAAATTGTAACAAATATGAAGTAAAGACGTATTCACATTTGGAAAGTGAGGAATATAGGTTATATCCTGTGACTTCTCCTATATTTACAAAATGACAATTGCTGTTATATCTAGGTATATCAAAATCCCAAGGAGAGTTGTCTTAAGCTTAACTATTTCATGTGTACTATGTAATATTAAATAGGTACCTATTGTTTATTAAAATTATAATATTCATTGCAGTGTTTTAACCCCCGATACAAAAAGAGGGGTGTATAATTTTGACCGGTACGTATGTGTGTCTTTCTGATTTATAATCCCACTGCGGGGCAAAGGTCTCTCATCTTTTATTAGTAAATTGTTATTATCGCTCTTTGAATTAAAAAATCTAATCAAAGTTTTGTTTTATTTATTTATTTTAATTGCTAGTCCTATGTACGAGATTAAGATAATAATATACAGGGTGTAAAAAGACCACGACCTTTAACTTTAGGGTATGATTATACTACGTATACTGATTACGGAAAAGTAGTTTTTTTTCAAATCTGAGACCTTTTTTTTGGACATTTTTTAAATATTTTTTTTACATTTTTCATGCTTGGACACGAATAAATAAAGGTATTATCGAAGAATTTTAATGAAATTCGCAATTTTATTTTTTCAAAACTACCGGCAATGTATCGCGTACAAGTATTTTTGTCGAACCATGCGCGCTCCGCATACCATTGAATCCTGCGGGCTGAGCGCCCCTCCACAACCGTAGTATGCATGGCACCCCGCGCCCTTCCCGCGCCCCGCCCGGCCAGCGCGCGCGCCCAGCTGTGCCGCCGCGCCGTCTCAAAGTTCAACGAACGAAACGTAGTGAACACTGAGCATCAACCACGATCATCCATGGCACTCAGCAGGGTAGCTCGTATGTTTTCAAAATTAGCATTTTGTTATGCCTCATCATGTGTCAAAGCCGTAGTTTACATTAATTTCATCAACGTATGACTACGGAAAAGCTACGGACAACAGCAGCTGATCAAAGCAGCTTAAAACGAAGTTATTTTTAGATAGATTATTTTTAGCTTACTTTGGGACCGTGCAGTCGGTGTGATTGTCTGGGGATTTATTTATTTATTATTATTTATTATCTACCTTAAGTACTGACACGCTTAAAGTACTGATCCGATTTGAATAAAATTTGATACAGAGATAGACCTGACCCTAAGGATGGACATAGGCTACTTTTTATCTCGAAATTGTCGTCCCAAAGTTAGGTAAACATAGGTAATGTTGTAAAAGAATTTTAACTCATTCAAAACGACGACTGTGAAGTAGGTACCTACCTATCTGAGAAAATAATGACATTAACCTCTTGCTTTTTCGCCCAGTAAGGTAACTTAGCCAAAAAGCCATACGTATTCTATCCACGTAACCTCAAAGTACCTTCCTACTTTCTGTACGCAACCCAAACACTTAAACTTTCAAATACACAAACATTTAACTATAGCCGTTTCCCCCGTACGGGTTCTAAAGCCGATCCCAATGCCGAGATAAGATCAGATTAAAAGTATCTACCTAGGTACATATCATATTCATATGTGTAATCCTTAAAATTTAAGCTGCATCCTTTTAGCCACTTCAACGTAAAAGAATAATAAAAATCCATCGTCACAAAGTTTATCGTTTTTTATAGTGAAATAAGATGGTATTTTAAAGTACAAAACGGTATTAGTTAGGTATTATAGTACATGTATAGTTCAAAAACCCCGTAAGTATAACCTGATAACTAACATCCGTAGTTTGTACATTATTTAAAAAAAACACTCACTTGACACTAAAACGACAAATGAATGAGCCAATGAAAACACATCTTTATTAACCGACTTCAAAAAAGAAATCTATCCCGTAAGTGAGTTGTTTTATCAGTTTTTGTATTAAAATTTCTTAGCCTCGAACAGCTTCCAAACACATAGATACTTATGCCAAACATAAGTGTACCTATGTAGATATGTTTGTCCATGCATATCTCGAAAATTATAAGTTTGAGTACCTAACATATTTTTAGTTGATTAGTTTTGGTTTAAATTCATCTTATTATGTACAGCAGTTTTTAAATTGAGATTAAAGTGTTTCTTAATCACAAGGCTCAAATCATAGTGTGTAAGTTATAAAATAATTTAATACAAAGTCGGTTTTTTAACGCTTTGCATTATTTTTTAAAGAATTACGTATGAAGTAAGGAACTTACCTATGTTGTGAAAGAACTGAATCAGTTATCTAACTAAAGATCCAGCATGACTGTCTTTACGTCCTTAAAAAGTACGTTCCATGACATACCTACTTAGGTACCTACCTATCACCTCGCGAATAGTCGGCGGCGGTTGAATACATAAAACTTAATTGCAACATAGTTCAAAGGGTAAACTAGCTACCTACACCAAACTAGTATCAATTAGTTGTACATAACATAACATGTGTCTCGTATTAGATACCTACCTGGCTATCGTAGTTTGTTTATCGCAATAATGCACTCATACAGGTATAACATTCTATTAATCACACATTAACCTCCAATCACCGTGATCATCACTGCTCCACAAAATAAAATACTGTTAAAATAGCTCTAACCGTCTTTAAAAAGAATAGGAAACGGAGAACTTAATCCTTTCTCAGAATATTAAATTTACTTGTTAATCTTATTTTGGTAGCCCGTGCCTCGCAAAAAACTTACGTTAGTACATAGTAACTCAATGGCGCTCACTCACACTAGTTGAACACAAAACATAGTCACAAAACCACACAATAATCCAAAAGGACCTACATTTTCATTCTAACGATAACACTCTCAATCTGAACGCAAAACACTTAGCCGCTTCGCCACCTCCTTTTAAAACAGCGGAAAGCTAAAATCTATTTTCAAAAATAATTGTAATATAACAAAACAACTATTCTATCGATTATCTAGTAGGTACCTATCAATTCTCAACAAGAATCGTCGACTCAAAAGTCCGGAGCCGCTCAGCCGCTCGGCGGATGTCTTGCCGAGGTTTGTTTTCGTGCAATAGTCAACGAAATGCGTTCATACAACTTAGAACTTTAAACTATTATCTTTACATGCGTTTTAGATATTTACAAATGCTAGAACGAGTGACAACGTGAAGATTTTCTTTAGTGGAAGTGGTTGTCCAGTAGTGGGCTGCTTTCAGCTGATGATGATGACGTGAATCAAAGCATAATCAAATCATCGATAACTTCATACTTATTCGAAGGTTCTGTCCGTGTGAACTATGCATCCATAACCGCGCGCGAATCTGCTTGATCAGTCAGTCAGCCTGGTCAGCCAGTCCCTTGTTGGCCGCTGTGATTAAAGTAAAGTGTACCTATGTACTGCGTTTTTCTATCGTTTTCCGTTTATTAAGTAGGTATGTAGTTTGTTGTTGAGTAAATAGAAGAAATATCTTTTTTGCTACTTATACCAACCTACTTGGGCATTGAGACGAGAGGTGTGTAATACATGACATTTATGTTTTCACATTAAATTATTAGAATAGGTAGATACCTTAAAGCATTAGCGGCATTCCCACATGCTTCTCCTAAGCACATCAACATCATGCCATATTCCCGTGGGCTGTACACATATGAAGAAGGCATTTTTGATTAAACACAAAACAGGTATAAACAATTATAAAAGTAAAAACTTACACTAGATTATTAACAAAAATTAACACTAATTTACAAACACTTAAATAATAGAAATTAAACAAGAAACAAAAGAATTAACACGAATTACACGGCGCGGCGATAGCGTCACTTGTATGACAGCGCGGCAAACAAGGAACTGACTGACTGACCGAGGCCTACATTTTGCAGATTTTTAAAAATTTACTTTAACCCTTAATTTGACAACGACATTTTTTCAAGCAAGCATTATTTTGATACCTTTTAATCATCAAGGGTATGCTAAAAACTCCTAAAAAATTTAATCTTTTTCCATAGTTGGGAAAAGTCGTGTCCTGATAATACATCAAACTTAATTTGAGATTTATTTTAATATTAAAAATCACAAAATTCAGAACAAATTGGCCGACAAATTGTTTTCTTTTGGTAAAAAAATAAAGTTAGTATAAAATTAATATTTACCAAAAAGTAACATAAAAAATTATTTGGTATGGATCTAGTTAGAACTAGCAGTAAGATGGGTGGGTGAAGATGGAATCGAAACAATTGCAGATAATTATTTGTAGATATACCCCCTTATGCATAATGAAATGTAAAGTTAAAGGTTAGAAACATAAAGTGTTTAGTTTAGAGCTAGCATATTTAAACAATGTTTAAACTAAAATAGGTTTATCGTGCGATTATGAGTAAGAGGGTAAGTGTTGTCAACATAAAATTTTATTTCCTACCCATATTTTGAGAGATTTTCATAAAAAGTAATCGTGAAAAATAAAACATAAAAACATTTATAGCACACACAGGTTTTTTGAAGATTGTGTCCGCTCCACCGTACAACGTCAAATTAAGGGTTAAAGAGCCGAAAGTCGAGCAAAGTAGCATTAGTACGTTAACATCAAACAACTCCGCTAAACACGCCGACAAGGCATCCGCCGAATTGTGGACTTTCGCGTCGACGACGACGACGACGCGGCGACGGCGAGCGAACGAAATGATAGGCATTAGGTATATTATTGTTTTAAATATTGAAAATAGATTTTAGTTTACTGCTGATTTTTAATGGAGGTGGTGGCGCGGCGGGGTAGTGCATGCGTTCGAAGTGAGTGTTATCGTGTAGTGATAAATTGTTTTAGTGTGTGTTGTGTTCTACTAGTGTGAGAGAATGTTTTGTGCGATGAATTGACTACGAAAATAAGGTAGGTTAACAAGTACATTTAAAGAATTAAAAATAAAAAGTATTTTTTAACAGTTTAGGTTGGTTCGAAGTTGTAGTATCGTTGTAGCCCAAGTAGCATAGGTAACATTCGTTGGAGTTGGAGGAGCACTAGTCGAGTGAACGAGAGTTCGCAAGTTCAAAGCACATCTTAGTCATAATAAGACTGTGGCACATCCGAGGCTAACCTAGCTCTTATTTCAGAATATTCATTTTTAGTGGCCTACTGAGGTTGTGAATGTGGTAATTTCTGACGTTCATTTAGTATAAGTATGCCACAGTGAATAAAATGTATTTATTGATTTCGATTTTATTATTTGATTAAATGACTTAAATTAATTTGGATGGAACTTGGGATATTTGTTAGTCTTTCCCGAAATAATTGCTGTAAAACTTTAAAGGTGGACTAGACACAACACATTTTTAATTGTTAAACGCTTTATTAACGGTAGGTAAGGTTAAGGTTTTTCGTTACATAAGGGGTTTACGAGATACCTTACCACCATAGCCACTGTATAATTTTTTTCAAATAATTAGGTAGTAGATGTTCCAAAGTAAAGTGCTTGAAGTAAATTAAACTTTTATCTTAACGCAATCGCTTATTAAAACGGCGCTAAGTGACTGAGTCCTGAAAAGAAATTAGAAAGTACCTACCTTTGTTTCGCTGGATCTTTACTATGGTTTTCAGAAAAAAATCACAACATCATGCTTACCTACCTAGGTGCCTAAATTCATTCTCATGTATTAAAACTAAGTTGTATGATTAACAAAATGATGTATTTATTTGGAAAGCTGACAGCTGTTCTTACAAAACTTATTTAGCAATAGTTGTATCTTAAAAGCTAATTATAAGCTTACACATATTTAGTTGTATTTGCATGTTTTGCGATTTGTGTTAGTTTGAAACGTGAGATATTTCATTTTATTTACGTACCTGCCTACCTGACTATTTCAAGGCCATAATAGCTATTACATATTCTACTTGATTAATACATGTAAAATTTGATCTAAGGTAGGAAATTAAAATTATAAACGTAAAAGTTTGTTTGGATGGTGGTTTTTTTGTTACCTACTCTTCCATGCTGAAGTGACAAAACGGATTCAGTTGAAATTTTGATCTAAGGTAGGAAAAAGCCTAGAATAACCCGAAGGGTGCTTTATTTAGCACCAATGAAGCATTTTTTTTTATATCCCGATACTCCTACAGGATTTAGATAAACTAAACCCACGTTTGACCTCATGCTGACCTTGTGAAGATGACACGGTTTAGCTACACGGGCTTAGCAATGAGGCCTCCTTAATAATCATGCCAGAACACATGACCACTGGTGCGGTGACATTTGGTGGCATATTCATTATGAAGGTTGGCTGCTAGACAGGAGATCCCTGCATGGGACCTGCCACACAGGCAAATGGGCACTTGTTTTTTATTACTTTTGTTATGAAGTTGTAAGTGTTTATGTTGCAAATTTCCGTCGCATTCCCGTACATCAAGTAGGCACTTTGTAGTTACGTGGACAGAGTAGGTACTTATGGCTTTTTGGTTAGGTTACATAATTGGGCAAAAAGGCAAGAGGTACCTACATGACATTTTGTTTACGTCATTAAATCGTAGTTTTGAATGCGTTAAAATTATTTTACAACTTAGGTACCTTTAGAACCTTTGCTTAGACGGATTTAGAGAAAATGGGTCTTTTACAAAGTAATTTAAAACTTATTTCTAAAAAAAGGTAGGTTAGTATATCGTGAAGTGCGTAATAAAACGTTGTTGTTGAGTTGGATGACTTTCAATACCTACTCATTTGGTTTGTGCGTATAACACAACGAAGAAAATACTTATGTACTTTTAAAACTAATTTAATAGTCGTTATTTATGCTAGTCTTCTATTCAAGGTTTTCAATAGGAATTATCGTCATATTTTGATAAAATGAATATTTAAATTAATATCGTGTTACTGGATATTTTATTTAATATGAATTGAAAAAGTTTGTGTTGCATAGGTAGGTACCTATTACCGAAATATTCGCGCACACAAAGAACTTCATAGTTACTTGAATAGAGTAGATACGTTTTTTTGGTAAAGATAGGTAATTAGGTAGGTAGAAGATACCCACCATCTTGGGCGTTAAGCCGAGAAGTGGGGTTGCATGACGACTATTTTCAAACTCAATAAACTTTAAAGGTTTTACACGTTATTAACTACCTAGGTAGAATATGCAAAATCAAGTGCTTCGACTTTTTCTCATTTTAACCGGCTCGATAATACCCGGGATTAAATGTAGTTGTAACTTCTTTTGAAGAAGGAAGAAATTTAACACAAATCTAGGATAAAGCGTGAACAACAATTAGATGTATAGTTTTATCCTGGTATTCCTACGGGATCGAAATAAACGCGGGTAAAATGCTTGACTCCGACCCAGACAATGGATAAGTATTTACTGCTACTACGTTAGGTGACTTGGCAACTTAAATGGAAGAGCGTCTGTTTGAAAAATGGGTTCATGGCCCGTATAGCAAAAACATTTTTTATTAATTGTGCTAAAAAATTAAAGAGTTCTTTTTACGTATTTTCACCGAATTCCTGTACACAAACAACCTACGTACCTACTTTGTAGTTATGTTTTAACAGATAAGTTTTTGGTAAAGATTGGACATTGAGATATGGATAACATTTTTTTTTCAAGATACTTTTTAAATTATACCTACCTACCTAACTTGACTTTTTTCGCAACATAAGAAGGTACCTAATTTTGGAACCTTTTATACCTTGTTTCCGATGATGGTGTGAAGATAGGTATAACGTGTGCGTGGCCATTTTTTTTGATAAAAATGGTGTGAATTTGATCTCCACACTGGATTCGGTATTTACGTTACTACACTATGAGTAACATTTCGATAATTCGAATGAGATCTTATTTTAACAATAATCTATCTACCTACCTAGGTATCTAAAATGATTTCGTTTGTAGCTACTTTGACCAGCTGCTGTTGTCCGTAGTTTTCTAATCACGGTTTTCAATGGGAACGAGTTCAATACTCATACGTTGATGAAATTAATGTAAACCACGGCTTTGACACATGATGAGGCATGACCAAATGACTATTTTGTAACATACGAGAAACCCTGACTAGTGCAATGAACGACCGTGATGATGTTCGCTTCGTACGTTGTTTGAACTTTTTTCGCGCGCTCTGGCCAGCTGGGGCGCGGGAAGGGCGCGGGGTGCCATGCATACTACGGTTGTGGAGGGGCGCTCAGCCTGCCCGCACGATTCAATGGTTTCGGAGCGCGCGTGGTTCGACAAAAATACTTGTACGCGATACATTGCCGGAAGTTTTGAAAAAATAAAATTGCGAATTTCATTAAAATTCTTCGATAATACGTTTATTTATACGTGTCCAAGCATGAAAAATGTAAAAAAAATAATTAAAAAATGTCCAAAAAAAAGGTCTCAGATTTGAAAAAAAACTACTTTTCCGTAATCAGTATACGTAGTATAATCATACCCTAAAGTTAAAGGTCGCGGTCTTTTTACACCCTGTATAGACGCTCCATCCCGAGCGGGCCTCTCTATGGTTGAGAGAGTATTCTAGCTATGGAACACTTAATGGGCGAGCCCGACTCACACTTGTCCGTTTTCGATTTTAAACTGACAATATGAACAAGGTTTTATAGTTCATCTTTGTTATTTTATTTGTTACAGCAACAGAAGTCATCTTTGTTTCTTATTTGTTATTTTTACATTTTTTTTGCATTAGGCCCCCATACGAGCCGGATGACAGCAGTATTGCACTGCTGGGTTTATTTAATTATTCACGTTGTAGAAGGAGTTACGTATATATTTTATATTATATCACTATATATTTATTATATACCGGTCTAGTTTATCGCCATAAATCCTGGTAATAAAGTAAATTCTCGTTAATTGCGTATTGTTAAATTCTATCTACCCGCGTTATACTTTAAAAAACGCGTCTTAACGCATAATCCGTTTATGCAGCGGCTTTAAAATAAAATACCTACAGATTCTTTCTATTTATTTTACGAAATTGTTATACTTGTTTGTGCTAAGTTATTCGTAAAATAATTTCAATGACTAGCAGAACTAAGAAGGTCGATGACATATCGGACGCCGAGTCAGATATGCAGTTGGCGCTTCTCGAAGCTCAAAGAAACGTAATATTTGAAAATATTCAGAGGATATACGATGATAGTAGACTTATTAACACCAACGAGGAGGCAAAGGAAAGATTTCTTAACGCGTACACGAATGTTGAATCATTATACAATAAATTCAATGATTTGTTAGTTAAGTACAATGAACGACTTTTGTTAGTATTTCCTCATTCTAAGCCAAACTTTAGCGCCATGACCGCCTTAGAGCAGTTATATGGATGTATTAAACGTGTGGGTAGCCAGGTGAGCGAGCCGCCGACCGCCCGCGCCGCCGCGGCCGCCTGCGCTCCACGCAAGTCCCGACCGAGTCTTCCGCCGATCGAGCTTACTTCCTTTGATGGAGACATACGCTCATGGCCGTTATTTTATGCGAGTTTCAAGTCTACAGTACATGACAATCAATCACTATCCGATTCCGAAAAGTTATACTATTTAATAGGTAAAATAACAGGCAAGGCCAAGACTGCGTGTGCCGGTATAACTCCCTGTGCCGAGAACTATAACCTTTTGTTTCAAACATTAATTAATAAGTACGAAGATAAACGAATGCTTGCATCTACCTACTTAAATCAGTTGTTGGATTTTAAGCCGTTATCACGTTCGACAGCGCATAATCTTGATTTGTTTACCGACAATTTCGTTTCAGCGGTAAAGGCTTTACAAAATATAAAGGTTACGAATTTAAGTGACTTAATTATCTTACATATCGCACTTAAAAAACTAGACCCAGATACCGTACTTTCGTTCGAGAATAATATTCGGTCAACTGAGATACCCACGTTTGGCGAGCTGGTCGAGTTTATTAAAAGTCAGTCTAAAATATTACAGCGTTCGTCGAATGATTATAATACAATCGATAATTACAAAAGAATGGACCGACCGCGGTCAAAACATAATTCCAACCCTCCTAATTATCAATCATTCGTTAGTACTCTCGCTAATCATTCATTAAAATGCTTATGTAGTAATATTGTACATAGCCATTTATATAAGTGCCCCTCCTTTGAAAAAATATCGCCGGAAGAGAGATTTAAACGTGTTAAAGAAAATAATTCATGTGTAAACTGCCTTTGTATTAAACATAAAGTTTCATCATGTAAATCTAGTATGTTTTGTAAAATTTGCCAATCTAAGCATCATACGTCTTTGCATTTCATTAAATCAGCTGATCAAGGTCCTAACCGAACATCGAACCGTAGTGATGCGAGTACCTCGCCTGTCTCGACGGCCAAGAACACTGCCGCGCCACCGCAGGCGCGTCTTTCTAGTGGCAGCGTTGCATTGTGTAGCACAGCTAAGTTGAAGGATTTTAATATCTCGTGCGTAGGAACTGGACGAGTAGGTATACTACCGAGCACTGTGCTACTTGCAACCGCGCAGGTTATTATGTATGACAGCTTTGGCAAGGAACATTTAGTAAGGTGTTTATTGGATACGGCATCGCAATGTAACTTTATAACAACGAACTTGTGTAATAAATTAGGTATTCAATCACGTAATACATTGAATACGATTGTTAAAGGGATCGGGGCGACGGAGAAGGATGTGAAGGGGTCGACATCTTTTTGTATTTATTCGCGTTTTAATAAAAATATAAAATATGAAATTTCGGCTTTAATGATCGATTATATTACCGATAGTTTGCCTTCGGCTGTAGTAGACGTGACGGCGTGTAAGTACTTAGATAAGTTGCCGCTTGCCGACGCCTCGTTCGGGACACCGGGGCCCGTGGACGTGCTGCTGGGCGCCGCGCTTTTCCCGCACCTACTGCGGCCGGGAGTCGCGCGCGCAGACGCCCCCGCCGTGCTGCCGCCCGCCATACACACCGCGTTAGGATATGTCGTCATGGGTTCCGTACCCACATTATATAATCAACCAAATAGTACTGCAACTTCGTGTTGCGCTATTGTAGAATCGGATAAGAGTATAAATAACTTGTTAAGGAACTTCTGGGAGATTGAAGAACTTCCCGTCGCTAAAGTTCAAAGTCCGGATGATAATGAATGCGAGGTGTTTTTCTGTTGTACTACGAAACGCGACCCAGTTAGTGGTAGGTACATAGTCGGTTTACCGTTCCGTGAGGATCCCTATTTATTAGGCGATTCTTATAAGATTGCGCGTAATCGTTTTCTCTGTTTAGAGCGGAAGCTTGAGGCTGCGCCCGCGTTGCGCCTGGCTTACGATAATGTTATTCGCGAATACTTAGAAAAGGGTTATTTGTCGATAGCGCCGCAAGATGAAGATAATAAATCTTTACCTCCGCGTTATTTTATACCGCACCATGGAGTGATCCGAGAAGATAAGGTATCGACAAAGTGTCGAATCGTTTTAGATGCCAGTTCGAAAACTAGTTCGAGTATATCGTTAAATGATATTTTACATAGCGGTCAGAATTTGCAGGGCGACTTATTTAAAATAATATTAAATTTTAGACTATTTCGAATTGGACTTTCCGCCGATTGTAGACAGATGTTTTTAAATATTGAAATGCGGGAAAGCGACCGCCGCTTTCAAAATATACTGTATCGGTACACACCGAGTGATCCGGTTACTACGTATCGATTTAATAGGGTATGTTTCGGTTTAAAATCGAGCCCGTTTCATGCGCTTAGAGTTGTTCGACAACTGATATCCGATGAAGGCGATGGGTATCCACGTGCGAAGGAAGTAGCTACTTCTTCATTGTTCATGGACGATGTGGCTTTTTCCGTGCCTGACGAGGAACAGGCGGTGGACACGGCAGAAGAATTAATTTCTTTTTTTAAACGAGCTCAATGGGATCTCGTTAAATGGAGTAGTAACTCGAGACAGGTGTTAGATAGTATTCCAGATTCACATAAGTTGCTTACAGAGGTAGATTTTGATAAAAGCATTGATCTTAAAGTCTTGGGCTTACGCTGGGCCACAGACTCCGATACATTTTATTTTAAAATTAATACTTTTACGCAAGAGAAATGCACTAAGCGTAGTATTTTGAGTTTCATAGCGCGCTTATGGGATTTGATGGGCTTCGTAGCACCTATCATTTTGTACGCTAAGCTTTTTATTAAAAAGCTTTGGCTTCTTAAAATCGGTTGGGATGACGAAGTACCCAGTGACGTTTGTATTAAATGGAAACAGTTCTGTTTTGAATTGCCTTTACTAAATAATTTTAAAATACCTCGTCACTTAGGAGTCGCTGCTGACTCAAAGATAAGTTTAGTCGGGTTTGCGGATGCGAGTGAAGCCGCGTACGGAGGCGTCGTTTATTTGCACGTGGAGTCCGCCGCGAGCCGCACCGTGCGGCTGGTCTGCGCCAAGTCGAAAGTCGCACCGATGAAACAGCTTTCGGTGGCCAGGCTGGAACTGTGCGCCGTCTTGTTACTCTCTCAATTATTACGCCTCGTTTATGATAACTATTCCTCACGTTTAAAAATTAATGTATATGCGTTTACCGATTCTAAGGTAGTTCTTTATTGGTTAAAGGGCTCCCCGCATCGATGGCAGACGTTTGTAGCCAATAGGGTAGTAAAAATTACCGATAACATATCTCCGGATGTGTTCTATCACGTAGCGGGAGTCGAGAACCCAGCAGACTGTTTGTCTCGTGGTCTCACTCCCCAAGGTTTGATTGCCCATCCGTTGTGGATGCATGGTCCTCTATGGCTTGACGATAGCCCGTCGCAGTGGCCAACTAATGAAATAGATTTTACTAACATTAAGAATCAAATTCCGGAACGTAAAGTGTTGGTTCATGCAGTTACTTCACCTACCGAAGGTGAACATGTACTTTCTTCTCTTACTTCCCGCGTTTCTTCATGGACTAAGCTATTACGTATTATAATTTATATTTATCGTTTTTCTAATAAACTTCCGCGTAGCGAAACTTCGGCAATTACGTCTAGTGATTTTAAATTCGCAGAAAATAAATTGCTGCTTTATTTACAAAATAAATACTTTAAAATCGATTTGCTTAATTTACAAGCCGGTAAGAAATGCTCACCTGCGCTATTAAAGCTTAACTCATTTTTGGATAACGGCCTCATTCGAGTAGGTGGTCGATTAGGTAATTCCGAATTGAATTATTCACATAAACACCCCGTAGTACTTCCGCATAGCGACCCCGCAATCAATCTATTGATAGACTTTTACCATACAAAATATTTACACGCCGGTCCAGAGCTCTTACTGTCATTATTAAGGCATCAGTATTGGATATTAGGCGCACGTAACGTAGTAAGGCGACAAGTACATAAATGTAATACTTGCTTTAGGTTAAATCCGAAATCCTCTTCGCCTTTGATGGCTGACCTTCCCGACATACGAGTTGTTCCTGCTATTAAAGCATTCGCACATACAGGGTGTGACTACGCAGGCCCTATACAGTATGTTCCGATTAGGAAACGGGGTGCTAGGAGCCTTAAGGCCTACTTGTGCGTGTTCACGTGTCTCACGACGCGCGCGGTTCACATTGAGGTAGCCGGCGACTTAAGTACGAGTAGTTTTTTGTCCGCTTTGAAGAGATTCCTTTCCCGCCGTGGTCCAGTGCAAGTTATGTATTCGGACAACGGTACAAACTTCGTAGGAGCGAGTAAATATTTACGTGAATTATATAATTTTTTAAATCAAGAATATAACAATAAGTTTGAAATTGAATTAGCCGAGAGTCGTATCGTGTGGAAATTTATTCCACCGGCGTCCCCCCACTTTGGTGGTTGTTGGGAGTCAATGGTTAAATTAATCAAAAATCATCTTTTTCGCGTGATAGGGCAGCAGCTCTTATCTCTTGAAGAGCTGAATACCGTTCTCACCCAAGTTGAATGTTTGTTAAATTCACGACCGTTAACCGTTTTAAGCTCGGATCCCTCTGAGCCCCTGTCCCTTACACCGAGTCATTTCCTACACACAGCTCCTATAAATTCAATGCCCGCACCGGCAGTGGACGTCAGTATGACGCCAAGAGATAGACATACTCTCGTAGATAGTCTCGTGCAATCGTTTTGGAAGCGGTGGAGTGTAGAGTACTTGCACAATCTACAAGTTAGGGCGAAGTGGAACTCTTTGACTACTCCTATAGTCCCAGGCTCTGTAGTTGTCATCAGACAGGACAACGTCCCGCCTCTGTCGTGGCCCTTGGGCGTCATAGATAAGGTTCATCCTTCTAAAGACGGAACAGTGCGTGTAGTTACAGTTAAGACGTCTAAGGGATCTTTCCTGCGCCCGGTAGTACGCCTTTGCCCACTTCCGACGCAATAAATACATCGTATGTTTTAGTATATTTTTAATTTGTTATGTTTGTTTATCTTAATATTTGTGTTTGTCTAACTCAATTTAAATAGTTATATTCACTTATGAAACCACGAAACGTAAGAGAAGTAGCGCGGTCGATTGTAGTATGTAGTATAAATTCCGACTAGGAGCGTACATTATATAGAGTATATTTATTTATTATCCGTTTATTTATTTTTTAAAGCCAACGCTTTAAGGGCGGGGTGAAATGGTGGCGCCATCTATCAATATTTAAGTGAACTTTTTCTACTTTAGTATTTTTGACACTCACCCTCCCCCCACCTTACCGACCCTGGACTTGAAGTTCGACCGCGAACCGATCGAGGAAGCAACACGTCGCTGTGCTGCTATAATTTAAATCTAATTAGCTACCGGAGCTGAGCAATAAGGAGTAACCGATTCACATTTGGCACCAAACTCATCAAGGAAAGAGAATCCGATCACCGAAAACGGCGACTACAGGCTAATACTCCCAACATCCCTTCCCTTTGTCTGGTGAGTCATTTTATCATTAACTTAATTTGAAAATATTGTTTTTTCCAACCACAATTACAGTCCACTTAATTATCGATAGATAGTGCCGCCAACAGATTTTTTTGGGAGATTGCCAAAATTGTGGCCTACAATTTGGCTTGTTGCATTAATAACCACTACAAGCTATGTTTAATTACGGTTCCAGTACTGTAAGAATATGTTAAGAAGAGGTTTTTTTGTTAAGAACGTGCTAATAATTTCCATGGGCACATGCATTTTTTTTTATTAAATGCAGGAGTTTTATGACGTGATAATTTTTATTTCAAAAGTTGACAAGCGCAGCGTCTCAGCTCAATGTCACTTTTGTTTGGATCATAATGACATTTTTGGAAGGATGTTATGCGTAATTTCTAAATATACTTGTTTTTCTGACAGAATCTCTCAAAGGTGGTTTCATGTGACTTTACTAGTTTTGTGATATTCCGCTAGAGAAAAACATCTTTTTATTTTAAAAGTCCTAAAACAGGGATTCTAATAACTAGACTTATTGCCGTTTTCACTTAACACGACCAAAGAACTAACTTATTAAAGTGAGCAGGAAGCGAAGCTACAACTTTTTCGTTTTTCGAATCGCTTAAAATGATGGACACTTTTATAGGTTCTTTCGGCACATTTATGTATTTCATTGAGTTTAGTTAGTAGTCTATTTTTTCGTCGTCGTCGTATGGTTTGATAACTTAAGCCTATGCCTTTTTTATTGACCGTAACGTTGTTTGATTGAATCTTACCCTATGATGGTGAGGTCAGAGATGAAAGCAAAATTCGATAATATATTAATGGTACAAGACAGGACTTACCTAATTGAGATTTTGACCAAGAAAAGTTGTATTGCGCCTGGATACGGATGTAGGTACTAAGATGACAAAAATATCCGAATGACCCCCTACTAGAATTGACATTAAGATTTCACATCTATGTTTTAACTATTCTAGTATGTACTTATCTTTTTAATTGAATAAATAAAAAGTATTATGACGATGACGGCTTCTTTTTGGCGTTGTATGTACAAACCTTAGTGGTTTTTAATGCCTTGATTAAAACTGTAAATCACTCTGATACGATAAATCAATTTGAAAAAAATATCCAGTTGCCCAAACAGGCAGTTTCACAATGTCAGTTATATTATTTATCGAGGGCACTAAGAGATGCTGACATGTAACAATTTTCATTTGTGCAAATGAAAAAAATTGTAATGTAATGTTTTGTTTCGTTACTTATAGAAGTTTTTTATTACTGAAAACGTTATCCTTATAATTAAAAAAATGAAATGTCCAAAGTTTTAGACAGATAGATAGATATTAGGTACAGTCTGCAACAGGATTATGTATACCACCAAGTCTCCTGCACGCACATATACAATTTGCATACTTACATATTGTATGTGTGCGGGAGACTAGGTTTTCGAGCATTAAGTTTTTCAAGTTACAAGATCCCAATTATTAAAATTGATACAATCTAATCTTAAAAATTTGATAATAATTTCAAATGTGTTGGACCTCATCTTTAATACTTACATATAGTTAGTAGGTACCTAGAAGTTGCAGAAATCTACTTATTAAGGTATCACAATAGTATAATAGTAGTACTTATATCTAAGAACGCATCACAGATGCAATGAGAGCTCCTTTGCTGAAAATTCATTAGCGTTAATTACATGAGTTACTTTAAAAGTCTTTTGTACCCAAGAGTATCAGGGTACGACGATTTAGTGCTCACTCATTTGCGTCTCAGAAACTTTCCGAAACTGTTCAACTTTCGCAAAGACGAAGACGGCTGTCGTCAGTCGGGTAAAATTTACCGGTAAAATGCGAAGCCAGGAGTTAGTTCATCTCAATTTAGTGCTCTTGTTTGTGGTAAATAGCAATTGCAAAGTTGCCCGAACGACTAGTTGGCAACTCTAGCATAAAGCTGAATTGCTACGGAAATATTAAGTTATTATTGCTAAGTAAATAATACGGGGAAAATTAAAGCCCGTGTATACTTAGCTATTGAATGAAACTGTGCATTTTTTTCCTGTAGTGTGTTGTGTTTAACGAAAGTACAAGTAGGTAAAATTATGATGCATTTTTAAAGAGGCGCGAAAACAGCAACTAAGTGCATTTTTTAGTAGTTGGGCCACTAATCTGACGTAGAGGGTTGTTCTGAAAAGGGTTGCTTTATTTTTTATTCAACGGACCTGATTTTTTTGCCCTAAAGAATACTTTTATTTCAAAAGCTTATTTTCAATAAGGTTTATTGTTGATTCTACGTGATCTTAGCTCTGTTTTTGAGGCTTACGTATTTCTATTACCTACTTAAAAGTATACCTACAACAATGATTTTAATATCCAAAAAGAATATGTCTAACTAAAGTCAGTTTTATATCAAAGCATTTTTCTAAAGAACCGTAGCACATTACCAATTCATGACATCCGTTTACTATCTGGACATAAAAGGACGAAAAAGGACGGCGTACTCTTTGCTTTGGGTACTTTTTTAATTATGTAAATTTCGTTCCAGGGAACTCCGGGCTGGTATAATATGCATAGACAACTACACAAATGTCTGCATGGAGAAACAGGAACAGATCATGTTCCGTCGTATATACGCCGGGATAACTGAGGTAGTACAAGAGTTGTGCACTAGAGGGCAGTACCAGAACGAGTACTTAAGACATGCTGATTGTGTTAAAAATGTGAGACCAGAGTACGAGGAATGCAGCAAGAAGTATGAGGTGACTCTGACAACGCTGAGCAATAGTCAGAAGAAAGATCAGTACGAAACAGATCAAATTAACCATGAGGACTATTTAAGAACTGTTTGCTGGTAAGTTCAATTTTTTTTTTCATGCGTTGCGTACATTTCGATATGTATGGATATTTTTGTAGGTATTTTATACTTTCGAGAGTTGTTTAAAATACACAGAGTGACTGGTGACAAATTTAAGATAGGTATTAAAGGAAAGCTCTCTGTACTCGATTCTGATCATAATTATGTAATAAAAGTCGGTACTTAATTTTTCACCAGAATTGCCTATAAATAAATAAAGAGACCTTACTACACTTTTCCCGACGTGCCGCCGCCGCCGCCTCAGTCAACACGCACACAGTAGGTAGTGTTCCCGCCACACGCACACCACCACCCTTTAAGTATCCGTTGTATTACGCCTATGTAACCATGTGTTGTGTAATGAATTCTTTAACTTTCGGTTAAGTTTACTCAGTAATTATTTGATATTTATTTTTTATTTTACTTTTTCTCTTCATGTGTGATCTCAAACTATCACATCCTCGAATTTCGAAAGTGACCTACCAGTCACCCTGTACATAAAATTGTCATAAAATTGAAAGTATACTCCATCATCATCACAACCCCTTTTAAAGAGATTGAAGTAGAGGACTTTTAGGGCCAGCTGGCCCAGCTTGGTGATGGGTTTCAGAGTTTTCAGGGGGCATAAATGGCTTGTGACAAACTCCAATGATTACCTTACACGAGTAGGTACGTAACACAACCACGGTTCAGTAATTCAATTTCATACAAACGGTCGAAACGCTAGCTATACCTACGCGTCTCGATCTCGGCATGCGCTCGGCGTGCGGCCAGTCGCGAGTGTCTGCACGCCGAAACAATTGTTGATTGAGCTTTACGTTAATATAAGAATTGTTTATTTCTTTGAAATTTATCATCTTTCCGTACGTCTCAGTCGAGGCGCAAGTATTTTTCGGTGGCTAATTTATAAGACCGATATGTTATTCATACGTAAACATGGGTTTTTTGACACAAAACGTTATTTTTGTTGAACACTTCCTATTCAATTCACAAAATATTTTTTTTTAATAAAAATGGTACATTTGGGGTCACTAAATTAAATGAAAGTAAGCACAAAGTAGGCAAATGTAATTTAAATGCTGAAAGCGGGCAGCCCTATCACATATGAGCGGACCGCAGCGCTGTAGGCATTTATTTCAAAGATGCGGTCGAGTTGAATTACTGTAGATATTTATACAACTGAGACCGTCTGAAATGGCATCCAAACGTCGAGTCGATAACGCAAAAAAAATATTTTAGATAATTTTAAAGAATGTTAGGTATAAACCAAAGACAATACACCATTGTTGTTTTTTATCGAGAACTTAACCTGCATTTAACCCCAATCTCATGTCATCTCATTTAAATTCGATAAAATATTAAAAAGACACAAGGATTTTTGTATCGGTCACTTACACTGGGTTTAACCTCTGTCTCACCTAGGGTTGTCACCTAGGGCATACTGTTTAAATAAAACTACTTTAGAAAACTACAAACTTACTCGCTCGTGACCACGGGGTCTGCAAGACCCGTCGTCACGAAACGTCGAGTTAAAATGTAAAATATAAATTATACGCGATTAATCCGGTTAAAAAGTAGTTTTATTTAAATTATGAATCGTGAAAACTTAAGACAATATTAACCATACTGTTTTTAACAGTATTATACCTACTGTTTTTCTCCACATTATACTTTCTACTGTTGAACAAAAATAAAGTATGCAAAATACTGATTTCAGCATAAAATGCTAAAAAAACTGCTAGACTTAAATTATTGTTCTTAAAAACATAAAATAAATTGAATACCTACTGTTTATTTTTACAAAATACTGTTTGATATTCTTTTCAGACTCAAATATACTTTATTTCTAGAAAAAAAATTGGCACACCTGATTGCAAATAAATAAATAAATAAAATTCCCAGACAATCACACCAACTACATGGCCCCAAAGTAAGCATAGCTTGTGTTATGGGATACCATGTAGCAAACTAGGGGGAACCTAGAATACAAATACATAAATAGATAAACACCCAGACACGGATTTTTTTTTTCTTGTTCCGTGCGGGAATCGAACCCGCAACCACTGGCGTCTGAGGCAGACAGATTTACCCCATCGCCAAAGTGGTCGTGGGGTAAACTGTAGATAAGGTCAAGGATATAGGTAAAACATTGCCGGCCTTCCGCCACATATCACCGCCTGAGTGGTGATATTTGGCAATTCTATGACCTGGCTGCACGACTACGATGTCTTAAGTTTTCACCATTCATTAAAAAACAAAAAAAAAAATATTCTGAAAAAATAAAACCGACTTCAAAATTTAACTAAAAAGTAAAAAATAAAAACGATAACTTCTCTTTCTATCTTTAATAAACTCACTTTGGGTTATATACCAACTAAGTATTTTTTGAAGTCGGTGCCTTTTAACGATTCTTTTGTTTGCATTAATTGCATACTCTTTCTTTAATTCGGGCAAGCACCGATTTCAAAGCATAGGTACTTATTTAGTATATTAAAGTGAGTTTATTCAAGACTGAAGTTATCGGTTTTATTTTTTCAGGATATTTTTATTTATTCTTCTTTTTAACTGAAGTTGTAGGGTAAACTAGATAAGTCCAAAAAGTACCTGATATTTATATTGTAGGTAGATATATGTATATTTTTCTTTGATCGGGTGAAATTCCCTATCTCAAAAACTACTTAATCAATTTTGACGAAACTTACAATATTCCCTAAGTTGGATAATACCTTGTATCACAAAAAAAGAATTGCTTAAATCGAACTTGTAGCTCCGGACATATGCGAAAACAAACATAAAAAAGTCGGTTGAAATTCCCTATCTCAAAAACTACTTAACCGATTTTGCTGGAACTTGCAGTATTCCCTAAGTTGAGCACTACCTAGTAAAACAAAAACACTGAAATCGAACTTGTAGTTTCGGAGATATGGGAACACAAACATAAAAATATCATACATACATACACTTTTGAAATTTGGCCCATTTGTTCAGACGCTGATATGTTATAGGTACATAAGGGTCGAACTGATAACCTCCTTTTTTGAAGTCGGTTATAAAACAAAATCCCCAGACAATCACATCAACTACATGGCCCCAAACTAAGCAGAGCTTGTGATATGGGATACCATGTAGCCCACTAGGGAGGAACCTAAAATATATATACATTTTATACATAGATAAACGCCCAGACACGGAACATATTTTGACAGTGACAGTGTTACCCCATCGCCAAAGTATTCGTCATTATACTAAATGATAGAGTGACCATGCTTTCTGAAAATCCATCGAAACGTTGAAATGTGAAATATTTAACCGCGCTAAAACACGGTCATGAAAGTAATTTTATCTAAGCGTAATTCGTTTAATTATATCTGAAGACAGTACGTTTATATTCTCTGCATAGAAAGAAAGAAAGAAAAGTGTTTATTGCCAAACAACAAGAAAAAAAAAACATAGACAGTAGTAGTAGTATTTAAATTTCATCCTTTATTAGGATAGGCAATGGATCTGAGCCATACAGCCTGTTCTTGTATATACAATTTTCAAAATTTTGTTTTGATTTTTAAGGCTAGAAGCCAATTCTTATAAGTCAATTTTATATTATTAACTCTGAAGGTTTCAAAAAAGGCCCACAGGCAAAAATCTTTGTATTCTTCTTCTTCTTCTCTTACTTCGTTCGTACTAGCAGTATTAGGCTAAAGAGCCAGGTCTGTATTCTTTTTCTTCTCACAATTCACATATCCGGGTAAACATTGTCATTCTTCATTAAATATCTCCAAAAGTAGATATTAAATATTCAAAAATAAATTTAAAACAGGTCGAGGATTTTAAAATTTCTTGTATTGAGCGCGGGATATTTTGCTCATAAATCTCCATCAAATTGTTTATAAAAAGGATGCGGTTTATGTTAAATCTTGGACAATCAAAAAATATATGATGGAGGTTTTGGATATGGTTTAAATTGCATTCTGTGCATAGAGGTGAGGTACCTATTTTAAGACGATGAAGGTGAGCATTAAATCTGCAATGCAAAACATAGACATAAAATCAAAATATTTACATTTAAAAAAGATAACCTAATAAGCATAGCTTTACATTCCGTAAAACTGACAACGTAATCCAGTGTCTTAGTCTTATAGGCCACAACTGAAGTCAGATTTCCAATGGATTGCGATAATGAAGGCCGGTTTATGCATCAGTTAAACAGATTTGACTAAATAGTCGCTAATTAAAACTTTGAATCAGTTCGCGTTTATCATTATTTTGTGGAGCTATTTTGCGGGAAGCTCCGTAAAATTTTCTCGTCGCAAATACCGCAGTGTCTGAAGACGAAGGTTTTTGACCAGTGTGTGTTGCCAGTGATGACATACGGCACTGAGACGTGGTCGCTAACCATGGGCCTTATAAATAAGATTAGAGTCGCTCAGCGGGCAATGGAAAGGGCCATGCTCGGAGTTTCCGTGCTGGATCGAATCAGGAATGAGGAGATTCACAGGCGAACCAATGTCACCGACATAGGCAGAAGGATTGCAGAGCTGAAGTGGCAATGGACAGGGCACATAGCTCGCAGAACAGATGGCCGGTGGAAAGTGAAAAATTCTCGAGTGGCGGCCACGTACTGGGAGACGCAGCGTAGGCAGGCCCCCCGCACGATGGACCGACGACCTGGTCAAAGTCGCCAGTAAACGCTGCATGAGGGCGGCGTGGGACCGAGCGACGTGGAAGACCTTGGGGGAGGCCTATGTCCAGCAGTGGACGTCTACAGGCTGTGGATGATGATTATTTTGCTTTCACATTTTAAGACAATAACAATGTCCAACATCATCCACATTTTTACCCAACTACGGCGATGCAATAAGGAGGATTATGATTTTGGCCTATATGTTTGTATATGGGTATGGACCATGCTGAACTGGGAGCGAAAGAAAAACACAGAATGTGCAAGCTGCTTCTTTTCCCGGGCACACTGTAAAAGTCAGTTAAGGGACGGAGGTTTTTATTGGTGTTTTTGCGGGTGATAGGCTGACCCCCTGTCACTGCAATAGTCTCTCCCCATTATAAATAAAAAATAAAAAAATCCCCAGACAATTACACCAACTTCATGGCCCCAAAGTAAGCATAGCTTGTGTTATGGGATACCATGTAGCGAACTAGGGGGGGACCTAGAATATAAATACATAAATAAACACCCAGACACGGAACATTTTTTTTTTCTTGTTCCGTGCGGGAATCGAACCCGCAACCACTGGCGTCAGAGGCAGATAGGTTTACCCCAACGCCAAAGTGGTCGTCAAATTATAATAATGCCTCCAAATTTGTCAAACGTGACATCAGATGATTTTATAGCCTCTGGTGTTCTGCCTACCTCATTAGGGATACAGGCGTGAAGTTATGTATGTATGTATGTATGTATATGGATGTTCATTCCCTCATAAGTTCGAAACTAGTTCTCATAATCTCTTAATTATCCGTTGGATATAGGCTACATGACGTTGTTGAATAGGTACAGCGTTCTGTAGGGGACTTTGCTTGACGTTTTCGTGTGTTATATGGATGATGTTAACACAGTTCAAATATCTAAACACTATTAGGTACTTCAAAGTAAGTGAAAAAAAATAAAGATAAAAAACTAAAACCCCACTACTAAAAACACGCTCTAAAAAGTAGGAAATAAGAAATTAGTCTCCGCTGAAATATTTGTGTATTTTGATAGGTACGTCATACTATAGGATATACGTACCTGGTTATACCGCTTCATGAAGCGTGTCTGTATGCGCAAGTACCACCATGATAAAAAACAGTATAGGTATATTCAGGGATAGGTATAGAAGGCAGCAGATCAAGCGTTACATTACCTGTCAAATTTCTCCAACCAATTTCAACTTAATGTCGACGGCATAGAGTTCACATTCAAGTAAAAATTTTTGACAGATTTGTAACGCTTGGTGTGCTGCCTTCTGAACCACCGGCGCCGTCCTGCTTATTTCCACCGCCATGTCATCGTTGTTTTCCCACTAGAACAATTTTGGTGCTTTTTCTATCGATTTTTTATGTAACTGAAAATAAAAAAAATATTTATTGTTAACACTATTTGTGTACATGATTTCAATGATTCTCAGCTTCCTGTGCTAGGTATTCCTGTATTACAGAAAGCAGTTACTTCCCTTTAGGTACAATTTTGTTTTTGGTACAAATGAACAATCAAATTAATAAAAATAATTTAAATAATAATACAATTAAAGAAATGATTAAAAAATTGATTAAAAACTATGCTTTCCTTATGTTTTAAAATATAAATGTGAATGTTTGGATGTATGGATGTTTGTTCCTTAATCACAGCAGAGGCTCAACGGAGTGATGGCTCAACATGAAATTTGTCATAGTGATAGTATACAGTCTGGAATAGCACATAGGCTACTTTTTTATTCAGATATTTCTGCGGGTAAAACCGCGCTACACAGCTAGTTATGACATAAAAATAATAACAAGCAATTCAGGAATATAACCCGCTTTCCGAGCATGGCTCTAACTATAAGTTATCGCCTTATTTTCTGCCAAATTACCTAGTTGTTGTTAAAGTACTGTGGCTTATGACCGTAATCTCTTTTTCGCACACGATAGTGCTTATAAAATACCATTCTTGAATTGTCTAGAATTCGAGATTGCCTAAACTCAGTGTTAAATCTTAATACCTACATAAAACTGTTCCGTTACTGACTGTGTGACTGACAAGACAACGTACAGCCATAACTACTGGCCGTAGAGAGGTGAAATTTGGAACAAACAATTATAGGGGTTGTGGGGGAGCACTAAGAAAGGAATTCCCGAAATTACCAAGGGAACGGGAATTATTGGACTTTTTTTTGCATGAAAAGTTTTATTCCGTGAGTGCACGGATGTGATACTTCGCATAAAGCCTTTTTATAGCCTACCACGCGGCTCGCGGTGGTAGGGTATAAAAAGGCGGGAGGCGAGCGCAATAGTTTATTTGAATTTCTTTTGCTGTTATTTTATAAAATAGGTATTAGTTGTTTTGGTAGTGTTTAAATATTCGGTCAAATTCCAAATTTTGGCTAATTTATGTTCAGTTTTTTTTTGTATTTTTAGGTAAAAGCGTAGGTACTTCTATTAATTACTAGCTGACCCGGCAAACGTTGTTTTGCCATATAAATAAAAAAAAAATAGAAGTTGGCCGATTCTCATAGATACCGGATAAGCACAAAAAATTTCATCAAAATCGGTCAAGCCGTTTCGGAGGAGTATGGCAACGAAAACTGTGACACGAGAATTTTATATATTAGATTGTAGTTATAGGTATTTATTTTTAAGTGAAGTAGGTAGAGGTAGATAGCATTGCACAGGCATTTCAGCTTTATTTTCATTTCTTTTTCTGTTGTAAGTTATACATATTTCTGGGTATAATTCTATTCGGATATCTCAAATTTTAACAGGTTGCGGTGCAGGAGAAACCGTCTTTATTCCCATAATACCAAATAATTTTCCATTCCAATCTAAAAGAACGCAACTCCCAGTATCGGTGTGTTTTGCAATGACAATTAATAAGGCTCAAGGGCAGACTTTTCGTGTTGCTGGAGTAGATCTTGGTGTCAGTTGTTTCTCGCATGGTCAGTTATACGTCGCTCTTTCCCGGGTTAGCAGTTCTATAAATCTTCATGTTCACGTGCCGGACGGGTCAACTTTCAATATAGTTTACTCGGAAGCTTTGCGCTGAAGAATTTTCTATTAAATGTGAAAGTGATCTAAAAAATTAATTGTCAAATATTATAAAATGTCAATCCTTATCCTTACTAATATTATAAATATGAAAGCGTGGATATTTGTTCAGCTTTCTCGCAAAAACTACTCGACGAATCATGAGAGGTACTAGAAGTAACATCCCGAAATTATCGCGAGCGGAGTCGCGGGCACAGCTAGTAAACTTTTAGTGTACCTTTACTTTTTGAGATACTAGGTACTTTTGTCCAATTTAAAAAGACACACATTTACTACTGTTGTTTTTATGATAATAAAGTTATTATTGTCTATTACGCAATCAACGTGGGCCCACCACGGCCCGCACAGTGAGATGATGCGATTTGACCCATGTCTCTCATCGAATATCATGAAAAAACAGGATGTTACTTACTGTATACCTACTTATCATTATTTTTTTTTAAATTATGTTATGTCGGGTATTTATTATATCATACCTTATGAAGTAACTTTTACAGAACGTAAACGTAAATTGTGATTGAGATAATTTCTTGCAAATGTTATGAATTGTTATAATTCCAACGGAATATCATTTTATTGGAATATAGCTACGAAAAATAAATAAATGCCATTTTAGAACTTTCCAATACGATTCTAATGTAACGGTGACGGCACTACAAGGTTATGTTGTGGAAATTACTGCAAGTGTCATAGGGATCAAGGTTCGCCGCGCCGGGTATAGTAACCAAAATTCTACGTAAGATTACTAAATGCATAGTTCTGAGCGATTGAAAGTCGAAATAAACAAAAAAATATTGTTTACTTTTCTTAAATCTAAAAAGTTATTATCGCAGACGATCGGCAGATGTGCTCAAAAATATTTACATTTTGTCAGCTACCTAACAACAACCTAGGCTTTAATTTAAATTTGTAGAAAAAATCTTAGTTTCATAGGCGATAGTGGACGTAAAAATTATTACGCTTATTGAGCTTAATTCAAGCTTGTTTAGTGTTTACCGTCTTCTTCGTGCGTACTTTGCGTCTGCGCATGAACCTAATGTTTACTTTACTAAACAAGTGTCCTCCATTATCCATCTTCAATCATCGTCACTCAGGAGAGATTGAGATCAAAAATTGTATTGGTATTAAAAAAATATATTTGTTTCCAGTTAAAAATTAACGATTTTTTTAATACTACAAACAGCGCCATCTAGGTGTTCCGTACCGAACTAAGCAAAGCTTGTAAGTATAAACCAGCAGTGCTAGCACGGATCTTTTGTCGATCGTAAGTTTACGAATGCTCGTATAGTATGGAGACGGTTTTGCAAGCAATAATTGAAATCTATCCATTGCCGCACGGTCAGCTTAAATAAATGTGTTCCTTGTTAATTTTGAATGTTTGTTAACAGGTTCTACTCTTAAATAACTGTAAAATAAAAAATTACATTGTTACTAAAAACTTGCAACCGACTCCATACTATACGAGCATTCGTAAACTTACGATCGACAAAAGATCCGTGCTAGCACTGCAGGAAACGTAAAGAGCACATGCAAAAATGCAATGGTATTAAGAGACATACCTAATTAATATTTAATGTACCTATATATATTTCAACTTTATTTTAATAGATATCTTACCTATTTCTTTTCGCGACATTCTTAGGTAAATCGGCAACATACTGTGGAAATAGGTACATCTTCAGATTCATTATGTTAATGAGCTGTCGTTTACCATCAGGTCCCTTTTATTTGCACGATTTTAATACCATTCCTAGGTAGAGTTTCAGCGAGATTAAACTGTCTAGTTTGCCAAGCACTTCACAGTTCTAAATAATGAGAGACGGCGAAAGATCTTGACCCTTATCGACATAATAAAATTATAGTCTATAAATAACTTCTCTGTGATGGATTCAAAGCGTGTCTTGTCAGTTAATGCATGACTTCATTTAGGTTACATTCCGACTCCACTCCGCGAAAAGTGTTACTGGCCGGTTACACAATAAACTCATTGTTATTAGTTCAACTAGTAAGGTACAGTCACCATCAGAATGTTCTTCAAAAAGCAGTTGCTTTCGGAAATATTTTTGACACTTTGAAATTGAAATTCCATGCTGGACTGTGAGCGAAGAAAAAATATAGAATGTGCCAGCTGCTTCTCTTTCTGGGCATACTGTAAAAGTCAGTTAAGGAACAGATTGGAAGGGTTTTTATTGGAGGTTTTTTGTGGGCTATAAGCTGACCCCCTATCACTGCAATAATCTCTCTACATCATTATAATGCCTCCAAATTTGTCAAAAAAGTGACTTCGGATGGTTTATAACCTTTGGTGTTCTGCCTACCCCATAAGGGATACAGGCGTGAACTTATGTATGTATGAAATTGAAATTCAGTGCACCCAGTATATTTAGTGAAGGGTCCGCTTAGGCCCTACCGCCCCTGGTAAAAGGCGTTTCGTAAAAGGCGACTAATGCGAGTGGCCCCTGCTTGGTGATTGGCCCCCTTCAGGGTCATCCTGGCTAGCGACTTCCCTTCATATAAAATCTGCCCCCAAATATCACCGCTTCTGCGGTGATGTGTTCCGGCAATATTTTATGAAGAGCCAGGTCCTTCCTAAGCTCGTATGCGATCACGTCTTCACTCACATTTTCGATCACGGTTTCACTCACATTTTCGATCACGGTTTCACTCACATTTTCGATCACGTCTTCACTCACCATCAGGTGAGATTGAGGTCAAACGAGGGTTTAGTATCCAATAAAAAATAAAACTGATCCCGGAGCTTGTGAAGCTAATAAATTAAAAATGAAAACCAACCTAACATATAAGACAATATGATTAATTATCTGATATCTTTGTTACAGCTCATTCCAAGAGTACCTGCTATGTTCAGAGCAGACAGTGCAGCGGTCTTGTGGCGACGAGGCGGCCTTGTTCACGAGCGCCTTCCTCAAGCGCATGGCCTCCAATATCATTAAGGTGGGTTGTCTTATTACATCTGCAGGTTACCTCATCAGGGCTTTCAGTGGGGGATGTACGACCTCTGTTGAATTTGCTGTGTTATCCATGCTTCTGTCATAGGAACAAGGGTTGCTTTTGAACGCACATATCTCGGACACTATTAGCACAGAATAAGTAATAGTTGGTACAGAAGAATTACTCCGCAAGAAGATCTAAATAAATTCGAGTCTTGCTACGACGCGATACGGTGGAATTCAGCTCGCACAGCATTACGTACCTGCAAATTTATATACCTAGAAGTTTTGTCTCTTTCTATCGCATGCCTCTTATCTTTTCTTACGCTGTTAGGGTTGCTGCCTAGTGAAGAATAATTAATCTCCTTATTTGTAATTAACTATCTACCGATGTAGGTATGACTGTTATTCTACCTTTGTAAAAAATATTGTTTCAAAAGTTACGACGAATAATTAGTAATACTACCTATGTTTTGTTTGCTAAATTGAACATTATCAAATCTAAACATAATCTAATTGAATATTTGTTTCTTTTTATGTCCATTTTTAAATACTATTTGCGACCTCGATCATAGAATTACTGTGAGTGTTATTAGGTAGGTAGGTATCTACAACGTCCCGACAGGCGCGCGCGTGACACACGATCCATTCGATATACGCCGGCGCGGAGCACTTCACTGTAGGTAAATAACGGATGTACCGCGCGGAGTGAGCCAGGCCTGCTATTAGTCAGAAAATATTAGGTAATGCAGTTGAAAGCTCAGCATATGTTGTGGGGAAGGTTCTAGGCTATATTTATTCAAGATATTCTGATGAGTTCACAAGTTACGCGAAAAAAACCTTGCGTGGCTACTAGTAGTCAATTGGAAACCTGCTAGTTAGTAAACAAGAGCTCACTTTTTGTGGATATAACTCATTCCAAGAGTAACTGATGTGTTCGAAGCAGACAATGCAGCGGTCTTGCGGGGACGAGGCGGCCTTGTTCACGAGCGCCTTCCTCAAGCGCATGGCTTCCAATATCAGGGGGGGTTGTCTTGTTACATCTGCAGGTTACCTCATCAGGACTTTCATAGCAAGTGACAACCCGTGATAAATGTATCTTTTAAATCACTATAAACTATGTTTTACCGCCTTCATCATCATCAGCTGGTGACGCCTTACCTTACCTCACTTTTGCCTTACTCTTGGGGAAAGTTAAGGCAATGTTATCAAGATATACTTTCGGCATTCAAAGTAATGGTATTAGGTAAAACCAAGCGTGGCTGCCACTTGCCAATAAATAGGTTTAAATTATTTCGAACCTTTCTTTTTTAGTCAAGCTTTTCAGTGGAGGAAAGTAGCAGGTGACAAACTATGTTATCTATTTTAATATGAGAAGCAAATATCGGAAACTATGGGTCGGATATGAAAAAATCTTTTCCAGTTGAGAGCCTTGAAAAAGGTTATAAGATATATTTACAGGAGCAAAAGTTACGCGGGAGGAACCGCCGCTCGTCTTCTAGTATCAGTCTAATCAAGAAATAGGTTTTACTTATTTTGGTATTACCATGCCCATAACAAATCTTTATTTTTATCATCCCAGACATCACACCAACTACTGGCCCCAAAGTAAGCATAGCTTGTATTATGGGATGTAGCGAACTGGGGGGGAACCTAGGATATAAATACATAAATAGATAAACACCCAGACACGGAGCATTTTTTTTCCTGTTCCGTGCGGGAATCGAACCGAAGTGGTTGCCACTGGCGTCTGAGGCAGACAGGTTTACCCAATCGCCAAAGTGGTCGTCGAATATGTAGGTACTTTAATTGTGTTTCATGATAATCTAGTAATAGTTACGGTCATTGACACTTCAATTAACATTTTAAGCTTAGGTAAAGAAAATATGCATAATAAATAAAAATAGTTTTTAGTCGCACAGTCTTCAGATTCCATACCAAATTAGGAAAAACTCCCTAGCTTATCTTGAAATTTATTGTTGACATATCTCTTCTTAAGCAATATAAGTAGGAGTTTAGTTGAAAATTATTTGACATGAAGCCTCCGTTTTTCCTGTAGGAGAGAACTATTGCCCTCAAGTGCACTTGATTATGATAATGAGCCTGAGTCCATGAAAAACTTCAAACGGCTACACCCAAAAAAAGTTGAGGTCGGAAAACTTATGGCCACTTTCTTTTTGACTTCAAAGAAAAACTATAAGTACTATGTCTAACTGAATAGGTAGTTCGTTGCATTATTAGAGTTTATGAGTAATGCTGAGAGGAAGAAAAAGCGAGAAGACAGACTAAAGGTCAAAACTGTTTTTTCAGTTCTTGGACCGCGTTTTCATTGAAATGTGCCCGCGAAACGCAGTTTTTGCCCTACAGGGGAACTCTTTATGCACTCAAATGTTGCCGTGGCGTAAAAGGCACGGACTGTAATGTAAAATGTATAAATAGTGAATCGCTTCAGAATCTTGGATCATCGCCTAGATTTCGCCCAATTTTCCAGCTTATCGTTGAAGAACGCAATTTTGGTATATTTCTTTGACAACAAAAGTTTTAAATAAACTTATAAGTACATTACAGTTAAAAGAAAAGTCGGCGTTCAGCGAAAGGGAAACAAGGAAAATATTTTTTAGTTTCATTGCTTACTCCACCCGCTAACTTTTTGATCTGCCCTCGTAGTTTCAAACTACTTCCCTGTCTTTTAATTTGTTCCTTGAAAAGTTTTCAAATACCTAAAGGTATTCCGCCTGGTTTATGTGTTGATAATGGTTAGCACTAGTTTTTGCTTTTAAGTTAGATTTGATTTATTGTGGACTTCCAAAAAAGGGGGAGGTTCTCAATTCGTCTGTATGTATTTTTTTATCTTTGTTACACTATATTTCAGACAATTATGTATCGATTTTGAAAATTCTTGTTTCATATCATAGAGAATACTTCATAGTTGGTCCCATATAAGTAACATCGAAATCCGTGGAGAACATCATTGACCATTTCAAAATTTTCAAAAAATATGTATGATTCTGGGGACATTATAACTCAGCCAAAGTTTTGACGTAAAGTCGGTTTTTTAATGCTCTGCATTCGTTGATTATTGAATGGTAAATAAATATTGTGTCTGAATATATTCACAAAACATTGACATTTTATTTGGTCAATATTTTAAAATTGATAAACAGTAATTGATTGATTAGCCCTTAATTGACCGTCCCCTCATCCCCTGGCACACATCATTCCAATTTTCTTGTTTAACTGTAATAACAACCCAAATTTTATAATTTTATTGCGGAACTGTTGACGTTTTCCAGCGGTTTCGCACTACATCCGATCCGAATCCGAAAAAATCACGGCCCGACGACGACGACGACCACGTAGTCGTAGAAGGATTTCTAGGTCCGTATTTTATCAGATTCGAATCAGGTATAGTGTGTCTATTTTGAAACAACCTTTGCGCATATCGATATCAATGTAAAAAAAACCTTCGTTGCAAACGAACGTGACTTTAGTCAGAAATATAAAAAGCACCCAACAAACAACCTGTGAGAAAAAGGTGAGCATTTTTTTTTACTTTGCGCCAATATTTACGATTAAGTATTAACAGTTCGCCTCTAGCGATAATTATCAACATATAATATTGTTACTGAGTTAATTATCAGGAAGATAATATCAATAGGTTATTAATTAAATTTATAATATTGAATGTTAAATTTCACTGGGCATTAAGTTCTATAATATGACTGTGTGTTAGTGTTATATGTTTAAATTGAAGTAAAAGTGATGTTCCGGCGTTAATAAATAAAATCAATAGATATCCTCCCACCCAACTGAAATTGTAATTTCATTGCAAAATACATATAGTTTTGAATAGGTACTACTATCGCTAATTGACAAATTTTTATCAAAATGCTTTATGAAAAGATGTTTTATACTCGAAGTTACAAAAATACTATAAATAAGCTGAACTCTATCAACTTACACATATAATTTTTCATAGCGTTAGTAGTATTTTAAAGGTTTGCTTTTAATGACTGTGATAGTGATTTTAAATAGAAAATTATTGTTATAAAAACTATCTCTAAAATACAAAAAATATATATTTAAATTCTCTTTTAATTAATTTATAAAAACGAAACAATTTGAATAATTTTTCTACGATTTTTAATATTTTCACTTCTTCCCTTTAAAGCCGGAGTTATTTATGAAAATAAAAAGCACATTAAATGATTACATTCTAGCTTCGTAATTATTGTCGTAGATGGCGAGACAGGAGTAAGTAGCATGAGATCAATCTGTATCGATTGTTAAATGAATAATCGATTCAATCAATCTTTCTATAGTTGGTTATGATTTTAATATATTACTAATATGTTGTTATTGTACCTGATACCTACATATTAATATGGTAATATCTTTGAAGCTATAAAACTTTTTAATCCAAAAATGCTAGTACTGTGTCACAGGAACGATTCAATGTTTAATCGATTTTTCATAAAATCGAATGAAATGTTTAGCTCTTCTTTAGTCTTTAACTGACAGTGATAGG
Organism: Stenoptilia bipunctidactyla; assembly: GCA_944452665.1. NCBI lineage: Eukaryota > Metazoa > Arthropoda > Insecta > Lepidoptera > Pterophoridae > Stenoptilia > Stenoptilia bipunctidactyla. The sequence continues at coordinate 5,566,134 of OX101730.1, forward strand.
TAGGTTGACACTAACAGTTTCTGTTTGATTTAATGTTAATCTGACCTAAGTGATTTGATTATTGTACTGTTCTTTTATTGCACTGTTCATTCATGACCTAAAAATACAATTATCAATAAATATGTTTTTTTCGGCTTTCCTGAATTAAAATATACTCACTCACTGATAGCTAAACCTTTAGAAAAATATTTTATTACGGGACGTTTCCATTTAACATGAGACAATTCCTAGTATGGAGATCTGCTACTGTTCTTTATTGTATTTTTTTAATTCTGTTATACAAGAATTATATTTAAGCGTTGTTGTTAAGGTTAATTTAAAGTGTATATTGATTAGAAAAACTATACGTTGTTGATTTGGATTTCTATATTAATAAAGCCTTTTACCTATTTTTGGTAAATTATTTGGGTTGATTATTTTGTGTCTCATATTATTTTAATAAGAGAAGGTCTGTATACTTTTAAAAATATATTAACCCTCAAGACTTCTCTGCTTGAGCGTACTTAACCATAACTGTATTGAATGAAACACAATGCGTTTATAAAATTCGGGCGAGTTGACTACAAAACTTACTTTACTTTACAAAATTTTTGAAAGGATAATTCGCTTGCGAACAAATGGCATTCGTGTGAATTGCCTAAAGAAAATAATATATTTTTAAAGAGACAAATCGCCCGATTAGGGCGAGTAAAATTGGGGCGAATCGCCCACTAACTCGATTCAATCGTCGGATAAAGGTGAAGTTATTTTACGATTTTTTATAATTGTATGACACTGACTATAAACCTGAGACGAGCTTGAAGCTGTAGAGTAATATTTACGATAATTGTTTACAAAAACACTTAAGTTAACTTAACCTTTAAAATATCAAAAAGTGTTTTTTCAAATATTTTTCCTGAAGTTACTCATTTATGTATGTATGCCATATGTATATATGAATGAGTAAATTCATGGCCCCAAATTAAGCATAACTTGTGTTATGGGACACCATGTAGCGAACTAGGGAGAAACCTAGAATATAAATACATAAATAGGATAAACACCCAGGCACGGAACATTTTTTAATTTTTCTTGTTCCGTGCGGGAATCGAACCCGCCACCACTGGCTTAGACACATCACATCGCCAAAGTGGTCGTCAAACAATGAGTTCTAAAGTTCTATTTACTGCAATAGGAGTTCAAGTAACTAGACGGTTTTGGTAAATCAGTTAATATTTGATGACTGGAGTCTTTGATCCTTTCTGATATAGGTACCGACATTAATAATCAAAGTGGACAAGAGACGGCTACCCAGTCAGTAGGTATATTTAGACCGTGTTTCGATCAGGTATTATTGAATATTGCCTTTCCTGTGTTCGAGTTATAAATAGTAATATTGGAGCTGAAAATCCGAAGCTGTCAGTAATAATTGCTAAGTCCACTCAATTGGTAGCTTGAAATTGTCGAATTTTGTTTGACACGATAATAGAAATAGAAAATGTTTTAACTGTTCTTTAGCTCACACACTTTTACAATTACAAACTTATAACAGGGTTCTTACAAATAACAGTGTAAATAACTATAAACTTAATTCACTTACTATAAACTATAATTTATGTAAAATAAATATTGGTTGTCAATATGATAGATAATATTATTTAAGTAAATCAAACACTTTATATTTTCACTTGCAGTTCAGCGTTGCTTCGATTGCTTTTAACACATTGCTGTGAATCTTTATTATATTATGGAGTGGAAGAGTTTGTTTGATTGATTCTTTCAACGCGTTAATTTGACGACCGGCTTGTGTAGGGGTAGCATAGATTGCCTTTTATGCCAGAAGGCAACGTATGTTACAAACTGCCGTCTAGTTTGCAGCCTAAGTCGTCATGTCATGGATTTTTATACATTTCTTAAATATATTAGTTATCTAGTATCCATAACACAAGTTCTTTGAGAAACTTAATTTAGGCTAGATAATGTTGTGTGAGTGTCAGAAATATTTATTTATTTCATGTCTGAAATACCCCTCATATGAAAAAATATTTTGCACGTGATATTGTACATCCTGAGGAAGGTTTTATTTTTATTCAGAATCGATCAAAAATAACACAGCGCCAAGTTTTACCCTATGTGATAATTTGCGCCAAATATGCCGCAAACATTGGTCAAACATGGCGCATACTATCACAATATCACAAACTATACCATATTCTACCCTGATATATCACACCAAATTTTATTTTATTTTAATCCACTTTTTAATATTTCTAATAAGGAAATATCGGAGATACTATAAAGTTTTCTAGTTTACTACTGACTTTGTTGTTGCGACTCTGCAACGGTAGTTTTCGGTACGTTTAAAGTGTTTTGCTTTGTTTCACTATGAAACTGTATAAATAAAGTGTATTTAAAAAGACTTTACTGTGAAATATTTCATTTTAAAATGCTTTATAGTGCTTGTGTTAAACTATCGCGGATATTCGATAAATAATTCAATGAATCAATGAAAGTCTTTCCACGAATTTTATGAGAAATTCTTTAAACGTTAGGTACACTGCCTTACTAAATATGCGTACCTAGCTACTTTGATTAACAAGTCTTTAAAATAATAGTGACGCTACTTCCAGAGCAGAGGTACCTAAGTTAAGGTTATCCTTGTGCAACTGTCAGGACATGATAGAAAAGCATACAATGAAGTTAAAAACGCAATAGCGGATCAAACACATTTATTCAAAAGTAACAAAAGATCCCACAATAAAAAGTAACCATCAATCGTATGTTATATTTTAGTTTTTGTTTCGAGTTTCAGTCGAAACAACTGAAAATTTATGGCACATCTGAAAATAACTTGTTCGATATATCAAAACCGCTCGTCAAGCTACACTAAAACTCCCTTTGACGAGGGGCACTTTACAATTCGACTGTTAAATATTGCTGTAACCTCGTGAGTGCTTAGTTATTGAACTAACTATAGTATTTACTTAACCAAGTTGTACTTATCTTTCACTGTAAACTTTTCAAGTAAAATACTGTTGAAGTTAAAAGTTTCCAGCCATGATGAGCTTTATGCTGTTTCGGAAGTATCGTTAGCATGTTAGTTATATACTGTTAAGTTAGATAAGTAGGTAAGGTTTAAGTTGTACCTAAGTCTAGGTATAAGTATTGTTTTATTTTTGTGATTTAGTTTAAGTGTAGCGTCTGAAAATGAGAATACAAATAAATACCACAGTATTTGTAAGGGTAGGTACTTTTTAACGACTTATGAAAATAAGTTTTGCGATTCACTTCAATTTGTGTCTATTTTCTTTTATGAATACTCGATTTTGTTTTTATTTTTGATCGATTTTTTTTGGCGATTTTTGATTTTGCCTCCACTTGTTAACCAATTTATTCATTCGTATAAGAAGGACATATCTTAAAAGTGCTATAATAAATTTTATGAAGAGGGGAAATATGAAATAAAAATATCCATTTTCGCGATATCTTCGTCAATTTTGGACAGGTTCCAAGTATAGATACAGTTTTTTAAGGCAGCGTTCCTAAGGTACCTACAGTCGGCGAGATAATATTGGTAGATATTCATTGTTTGTACCTGCAGTAACACATACATAGGTACTTATTTCGACGAACATAATAATAGAGTCTGAGTGGAAAGATTATTATTTCCGCTATTAGATTCTGAGTTTCAATATAAAGTTTTCTCGTCTGGTCCTACACCTACTTTTAATAATTATTATGTGCTTATACTTTGTTGGTGCTTTTTTTGTGTTACAAGAACTTTTTCCGACCTAGATAAGTTTTGCCCGCATAACTTTTGATCCCGTTGTAGTAAATTTAATGGGAAATGTAATATAGGTAGTCTCTAGGAGTTACGCTATCAACTACCGATCCCGATGCCACTGATAGTTTCTAACTACCGCGTTTAGGCAAACAAATAAACTCTTCAGTTTTTTTACTCTTCATGAATTATATTCAGAAGTATTGTAAAAAATAAAGCATTATGAATTATAACATCGATAGTACAAACAAACAGTATTTTCTCCGTGACGGTATGTTTTGAAAGTTACAAAAAAATGCTCACCTACTCAACAACCTTTTTGTAATAACTATCGAACATAATAACTTATAATAGGTTTTACGAGAACCACCCATTTTTTCTCTAGGGTACTTTTTTCAAAATCAGGCGAAGCTTGGTGTACCTACTGGGCGAAGTCGGGACTAACGACCCTAATGAGGAACTTTAAAGTCGATCGTTAACCGAACTAAGTGAAAACTTAACTCAGTGAACTTAACTTAAGCCAAAACTAAAGTCGTTCACATAGCGGAGATCGGGAGACAACGAGGCTCAAGGAATACCATGGCAATACAGCAGATAAGATTCAGCAACGTTTCCCCGCAGCGCAGTTGGTTTTCCTGGGGGATTTTAATGCTCACCACGGGCAGTGGTTATACTCGCATCAGGACACTGACCATGCTGGAATAGAGGCCTTTAAGTTTTCGCTGACTTATGGTCTCTTACAGCTTGGAAACGAGCCTACGCGCATCCCCGACGTTGCTGGCCACACTGCGTATTGCTTGGACCTTCTGCTGACAACCGATCCTGACAGATACTTGGTGTCCGTCACTGCACCTTTAGGAACTTCCGATCGCTGTGTGGTGAAACCGCCCTAAAGGTTCCAGGCGAGTATGGCGTTACAAGTCAGCAGATTGGGATGAAATGCGACATTTCTTCGCATCTTATCCATGGCGGCAAACCTGTTTTACTTCAACCGATCCATCGTGCTGCGCTCATGTTGTCTCAAGTGTGATAGTTCAACCCATGATATGCTGTCAAAGCTGTTTTGCAACCGTTTTTAATTTACGTAGAGCATATGAAAATGTATTAACCCTGTTTATTAAATTAATAATATTTACGATAGAATATCGAGAATACTTTACGATACAATATCGAGAAATAGTTGTTGAAAATTGAGCGAGACGTAACTACGCAAATAGAGACTTGTTCGCAAATAGTATCGAGCTTTAATAAAACACAGACAGGCTAGCTCAGCGAACCATTTATTTACTTTACTTAACAATAGGTCAACAAAAATAAAATGCTACATTTCCGATTGAAGCCAATTCTAGATGAATTATTAAAAGCCAAATCAATGTAGTTCAATGCAGACACAGCTTAACTATTGTAAATAATACTACAGTTATTTCATTTGAATAGGGCTGCTCATAATAATGATTTAATTAAATATGCTAGCTTGTAAGCAGGTTTCCTAGAACGCCGCCTGTTAAATGTATTGACTTAAAATATATTTAAACTCGACAAAAACACAGACTATAGAATAAATAATTATAATTTACTATTTTAAAACTGTGTAAAAATAAACATACCTACGCATTCAGAAAAGATTAAAGAAAAGAAGCAATTACTTAGCGTAATTCGATCATCTGTTTTTTATACTTAGTACTTATTACATTTTTAGGACTTATATTTTTATTTCACCGAAATTCGCATAATTGAATGAACGTGTCTTCTTTAGAAAAGTTAAAGGACATACTTCAAGACACGCTCCTGATTTACTCCGCTTATTTCCTTTACTCTATAAATTTATTCAGTGCCGTTATTCAATAACAATTTGGTCATTTTGTCCATACAGCGTGATTTGTTACTCAATTATCGAACAACACTATCGAACCGCAATATGGACTGTTTATTTAGTTTATTGATGCCTACGGGGACAACACACACAGGAACAATCGAATTGATATCTAATGGAGTAAAAGCTTAGGGAATAGTAGTTTGGATATCAAAATATGGTTATAGAAGACCACACAGTGCTGATAGTTATTTGAAATGCTTAAATATTTACGTTTTATCTTAAGACAAACGCGGTCATATTTATTGCAATTAAAACGCATAAGGGAATAAGGGACAAAATGAAAAATTGTAGATAATCACATAGCAGAGGAAACTGAAACTGAAATACTTAGGCCTTTGTTCGTCAAGGGGGTCACAAAGGACATGACATTGTACATCTCAAATTGTAAAATCAAAAAGAAGATGAACCACTTCAACAAAACAAACCTCAGATTCCATCCATCAATGGATATGAGATATCGAGTATCTACTATCAAAAAGACAAAAACAAATTATAAGAGATTAAGGATCGTTTAAAACCTTTAAGCCCATCGACCACCGCCCATGTATGAAAAACTGGCTCAACTATGGGAGTTAAGCTAAACGTAGTTTAGTTGGCGGTGGACAGTCGGCTATAATAATACACTGTACTATGTTAATTTTGTGCAATTTTGTACATTGTGCAATAAAGTCAAAGTTACTGGACATATTTTTCTTTTATTCACGCCCCCAAAAATTTCACTTGAGACTCCCCCAAAATTTCAGCCTGCGACCGCTCCTTTGTACAACAAAAAAAGTATATTTACATTTTAAATTTTAACTCGACGTTTCGGTGTCTTTGCAGACCCCGTTGTCACGAGCTTGTTCGCGATAAATCCGGTTAAAACGTGTTTTATTTAATAGTATGAATCGCAAAAACTTAAGACAATATTAACAAAAAGAGTGTTGGCAAATGATTAATTACATTAAAACGAAGTTTTTTACTGTCAAAAAGTCCAAATTGAATAAGTTCGGTATACATAGCCATCGATGTTTGTTCTGTGAAACTTACTGCACCTACGGAACTGTGGTGAGAAGATCGTGCTCTATTGACTTGCTTGTTCGGACGTATACTTGTAATTAGAGTTGTGTAAGCTAAATAAAGGACGTGTCGGCTAAGTACAGGGTTTCAGCCGTTTCTGGCTTTTGCATGAAGATGTTTTTTGATCATCAGCTGTGCTTTGGTGGTATAATAAATACAGGCAGTTCGATGCTGAAGAATTGCACATGGTATTTAATGACTACTATTTTTATCGTGAATTTATATCCAAAGTGGTCATGTTAAACTAATATTGTGTTATCATTTAGATTGTCTAATCGCTGTAATGAAAAATTTACAAAGAAATTGACGACCACTTTGGCGAAGGGGTAAACCTATCTGCCTCAGACGCCAGTTGTTGCGGGTTCGATTCCCGCCCGGAACAAGAAAAAAAAATGTTCCGGGTCTGGGTGTTTATCTATATATGTATTTATATTCTAGGTCCCCCCCTAGTTCGCTACATTGTATCTCATAACACAAGCTTCGCTTACTTTGAGGCCATGTAGTTTGTGTGACAGTCTGGGGATTTTATTTTATTTATTTATAAATTGGCATAGTGGTACCTTCCGAGTTCGATTGACTACAGACTTTAAAAAAACTCTAATAATAATTAAAGGCCTCCAAATGTCACCGTTCTGACGTTGACGTATTTCGGCAATGTTCTATGAAGAGTGAGTTTCTACCTAAACCCGTGTGCGTCATCTTTGACCTTATTCTTACTTATCACATGAGATTTTGGTCAAACGCAAGCTTAGTCATTTTTTTTTCTTTAGAATACAACCTTCCAACCTTGGAAGTACCGGAGAAAGTAGGGACCCTTTTTGCTGTTATCAATTCCGAGTTACTACAGAATACATAATTTGTGGTGTCGAAGACATTCGTAGCTGTACTTATATGGGTGTTTTTATCGTGGAAAAATAAAAATTGATTCTCGTTCGCTCGTTGGCAGCGGCCGGATTATGTTTACGAACTTCTTACCGACTAAAAACTCCAAAAAAAACTCCTCATCCAGTGAAAATATGTGGGTGCAAATATCTCAACCTCTTTTTTCTTTTCCAGAGCTTCTGCTTGGAGTACCGCGGTCAAGAGTGCGGCCTGCCTGATGCTGCATCACCTACCACCGTCAGTGCCATTGCGTTCACACTAGTTCTGGTTATAGGCGCTGTGGTTCCTGTTTATAACAATTTGGTAACCTAAACTGTAGAGTCAAACCTCACATGGAGTAGTCAGTGTTAATATGTATCGCAGTGAGTTTCTGTAGGACTATTATGTTGCAGTGTATGTGGAGACTTTGTTGCAATTAATGATAAAATAGCTAATTATGGCTGTAAATAGAAAGTTGTGCGCGAAAATGAATAGTGTTGTTGTTAGTTATGTGTAATGTATGATTGAGATTTATTTCGTTATTGTTTAGAATGTTTTTAGATGCCTAGGTATTATAATAACAAATTACCTGTGAGATTTGCTTTTCATCAGCAATTATGTAAAATAATGTATTTAATTTTTAAAAGCTGAAATATATTGGAATGAGTCATATCATAAAGCGTAGTTTTATTGTTTATTTAAAACCTGATACATACACACATAACATCATACATAACATCACGCCCGTCCCTTTGGAGAGACTAAGGAACGCCAACTGCTCCGATCCAGACATACCTCTTTCGCTTCCTCCACGTTCATTTATCGTCTCATACATGATCGCCGGTTACGGGTACTTTTGACTAGGCCTTTTTTCAAAATGTCGCCAATTTGGCCTAGGGCTAAATTTACTTTCACTCATCCTCTCTAAATGTCCAAACCACCTTAGCTTACTACTATACCTTTACTATACCCTTTTAAATCTTACTTACTACGTCTTCTTTCAATCCGCATCTCTTTCTTATTTCACTGTTGCGCACCCTATTACTCAATTTCACTTCACACATGCTCCTTAAAGCTCTCATCTCCACAACATTAATCCTGCTTTCATGTCACTTCTGCCACACCCAAGACTCACTATCATACATAAGTGTTGGCGCCAAAACTCCCTCCAAATACGGCAAGACGTACCTAAGGGCGTGGATCCATCTCTATGGCACGGCATCCACGGCGTCGTGTGCGGCGCACCGCTCAGTCTTTCATATTAGCTCTTAAAATAATCTCCATCACGGTTTATATGGTTATAGAAAAGTATGCCGTATAATATCACGGCGTGAGAGAGACGTCGCGGCGTACTGATGCTTCTCTATAATATTGCTATTATAATATTTCATTCCGTTCATATCTTCATTCCTCTCCATAACCATGATTTTCGTCTTTCCAACATTAACTTTCAAACCTTTTCTTTTAAATGACTCATACATCACACTGACCATTTGTTGCAATTCCGACGCTGACGATGCAAGTAGAACCTGGTCGTCGGCGTAAAGTAGAGTGTCTCATTCATTTTTAGACCCCATTCAGATTCTTTCAAACCTGTCAAGCAGCTATCCATTAATAGGTTGAACAGTCATGGAGACGATACATAGCCTTGTCTTACACCGCGTTGGATACTAAACCATTCCGCGTAGTCATTATTCAACCTGACACAGGCAGTCGAGTCCTTATATAAGGATTTGAGTGCCTGTATCAAGTCACTGTCCACCCAATACTCAGATAGAGTTGACCACATTTTATTTCTCATCACGCAATCGTAAGCCTTTTCCAAGTCAATGAAGCAGCAGAAAACCTTTCGGTGTTTGGCCAGAACCTTCTCAGTTAAGTGATCTTAAGGAAAAGACTTGATCCACACATCCCATCCCCTTCGAAATCCCGCTTGCACGTCTCAAATATTGCTTTCTATTCCATTCATCACTCTCTCAATTAATATCCTTGCATACATTTTGCCTACAATACTCAAAATGCCACGGAAATTTTTGCATTTCTGTTGTGACCCCTTGCCCTTATAAAGTGGCACAATAATGGCTATGCCCCAGTCGCCTGGAAAATGGCCAGACCGCCAACACTTATTAAATAGCTGGTCAAACAGGTTTGCAGTGACACCTTCATTGGCCTTGAGCACTTCAGCATCTATCTTATCATACCCTGATGCTTTATCCACTTTCAAACCACTGGCTTTCACTTTCACGATTGCTTTCACCCCTGAAAAGTGGGAACCTACGTTCCAAAACATCACTCGCGTTTCGATCAGATAAATTTTCGAAATATTTCTTCCACTGAATCATTACATCATCATGCTCACTATCACTTTACTATCATTTTCATATAAAATTCGTCCCCCCAAAGCAAAGCCACAGAGCAAAGCCGAGAATCCTTCTGCGGCGTAATTTTAATGGCATTAACTTAGAAAAGCTAATCGACGATGCTAGCAACACTGATTGGTCAGCTGCCCTCTGTGACTTATCTGTGGACAACCAAATAAGTAAATTTAACAGTCTTATCACCGATCTTTATGACAGACACGCACCGTTTCATCCTATGAAAATCAAACATGTTCCAGCTCCTTGGTTGTCTGAAAATATCAAGATATTAATGTGTAAAAGACACTGTCCAAAAGTGAAGTACAAATTATTTGCTACTGACGAAAACTTGCAAGTGTATAGAAATTTGAGGAATCGTGTTGCAACAACACGATCTGTAGCGATGCACAACGGCGCCATATTCATAAATCAGTTTCACACGGCGATCCAGCCAAAGTCTGGAAATTCGTCAAAACTTTTGGGAATCGGTAAATCTAAAAGTGACAGCTCCCTTAAAAACACTAATCTAAACTTATTAAATAGTCATTTCACTTTTTCTAGCTCTATAGACGCTTCTACAAAAAGCCATACTTTGAATCACATATCTAGTTTATCGACGCCAAATATTCCTTCTTTTTCAATAAGTAAATTTTCGGAATGTGATGTTAAAAGGAAAATACTCTCCGTGACCTTTAATCCGAGTGGATTAGACTGCATTAGTCGTAAGATGCTCATCCCTATCCTAGACATTATCCTTCCTATAATTACCACCATACTGAATAACTCAATTGCTAATAGCGCTTTCCCTGATGTATGGAATATTATACTATTTTATATTATACCACTCCCAAAAAAAGAGTTTGTGTGTGTGGTGTCGGGGATTTTCACTATGCCCTTTTCAGGGCGGACCCGACTGCTGCCAGCCGAAGCATCACTGATCAGGTGGATACGTAACCGTGACAACTAAGCCTGATCGTCCGCCGTTCACCGGTCGTTTGTTTACCGCCACGTAGGCTTCGTTTAGATTTTCTTTCAGTGCATCCTGTCTCCCCGGGCTCGATGGATCCCTCCAACGACCCCGGGCCTGCTTAAAGCTCGAGAGCGCGAGCTTCTTGGGAAATTTTCTGCTTATTTCCAACCTATGTTTCAGCAGATACCACTTATAATTTCGATTCTGTCAAAATTAGAGGCCTCTGTTGTTCCCGTCAGCCATCCGAGCACAGTCGCTCCGAGCTTCCCAACCGATTCTGACGAACTCCGGCGTCTCCAGATCCATCTGAGTACGCCGATAGTATGTCAGACGCCATGTCGATAGATTCTATCGCATGCAAACGCAAAACTACCCCACTAGATAGTAAGACCGATTCCACTTCTACCATTACAGAATCTCCTGCTCCGCCGAAACCCAAGTCTCCGCCCCCCGTCTTCCTACGGGACAAGCGCCGCTGGACCGAGTTCTCAGCGCTCTGCGGTCGTCATAGTCCCAAGATCCAGTACAATAAAGCATCTAACATGGGTGTTTCTTTCTTATATGGACGACCGGGTGGTGTAGGGGTAAAGTACATTGCCTTCTATGCCAGAGGTCCTGGGTTCGAATCCCGGCGGCGACGGATATTTGTGTGATGAACACAGATATTAGTCACCAAGTCATGGATGTTTATATGTTTATTTAAGATTATTTTCTAATAAAAAATATGTATTTATTCAATATGTATGTTTATATATTTCTTAAGTATATCAGTTTACTAGTATCCATAACACAAGTTCTTTAAGAAACTTAATTTGGGCTAGATAATGTTGTGTGAGTGTCGGAAATATTTATTTATTATTAAGGTCAAGGTCTCTTCCATTTGATTTCAGGAATCTTACTCTGCTTCTTGCTGATAAGAAGCTCGAGTATCCCAGTTACGCCTTCCCTGAGGACCGTAAGATTCGTGCTGCCTTTAGGAATGTGCCGTTTGAATGATCGAACGAGTAAGTTCAAGAGTACTTGACGTCTCAAGGTTTCCCCGTCGAATCTGTGCTCATAATGCACAACTGCCGGGGTAAACAGTTCCCACTTGCGCAAGTGATCCTAGCAAACAACCAGCAAGGGCAGTCCATCTTCAGAGGGCATCGCACTGTGTGCGATCTCTCTAATATTCGTGTCGAGAAACCACACAGTCGTGGTTTCCCCGGGCAATGCCACCGATGCCAATTGTATTGTCACGCGGCGGCCTCAGCCTAGCTCGAGCGCTTCTCCTCCAGTCGTCTCGAAGACCTCTAAGGCCAAATCCTCTTTCGTTTCAGGTCCTAGCAGCTGTATTACGATTCAGTCGCAACCAGCTGCCAAACGGGCTTCCCAGTGCCAGAACGCAAAGGGGTCTCACGACCGCATGCTGTTCTGGATCCATCTCGCTCCCATAGACGAAATTCTGGCTTTCGGCGCCGCTCTCGACGCCAGCCCTGAGGGTTTCAACGGTGCTCTTCCGGTCTTAACTAAGTTCGCTCCCCTTATAAGGAAACTCCAGCAAGCTCAACGTTTCTAAACGTAGTCCTTTCTTTCAGATTTCCTATCTTAGAGTGAGCTCACTCATGGGGACCAGGGTGTCCCCACTGCGCAGCCTCTATCTACCGATTAGCTGTCGCTCCGATTATGATCAGTGCCCTACATCAAGGCGGGTCATAAAAGGGGGATGTTTAGTGAGTATACTCAGGCGTTCTGAGGAGTCTCGTGGCCGCTCTTGCGGTCCCCACACTGTCTGGGTAGTCTATATCTGTTAGCCACTGAGGTTAGCAGATTATAGAAGTCCCTTTCGTCCGTTACAGGATTCATCCTCCTCCTGCTAAAGCTTGCTTTAGCGTGTGCCAAAGACTTTCCGTGGCGGAAAAACAAAAAAAAAGTTCAATAAATAAATAAAAAAAAATATAATTTCAGAAAATCATTTTCAAATATTGGCTTAAATATACAAGTAAGTATAGAACATTGGTGCCTGAACTAGGATAATCCTGTTTTTCAGGCTGGAGCGTGCTAAAATAACATTTAAAAACATTCAAATTAAATATCACTTCTATAAAATAATATATGGATCTTAAATACAAACATAGTAGAATCTATTTAACTATTCTTAAATAGATTCTACTTAAGAATAGTTAAATAGACGACCGGCTGGTGTAGCGGTAACATACATTGCCTTCTATGCCAGAGGTCCTGGGTTCGAATCCCGGCGGCGGCGGATATTTGTGTGATGAACACAGATATTAGTCGTCAAGTCATGGATGTTTATATGTTTATTTAAGTTTATTCTAATAAAAAATATGTATTTATTTAATATGTATGTTTATATATTTCTTAAGTATATCAGTTATCTAGTATCCATAACACAAGTTCTTTAAGAAACTTAATTTGGGCTAGATAATGTTGTGTGAGTGTCAGAAATATTTATTTATTTATTTATTTATATTTATTCTTAAGAAATAAAAATAAAATAGGAAATTGTGACAATTTTAAATCTTACAGATTTACTTACATCATTATTTCATTTATTAAACCTAATTACACATTTATGCTAACATTATCAAAAATTAACTTATAACAGTCAGTAGCATCTCTGTTTCATCGTACGACAATTCCTGAAGGACTGTTTTTAAAGCCTTTTTACAATTTCTTACGTTTAAGGGATATATATACACTAGTTAGTATTTAGCGTTTATTTTTTATACAATAATGGCCCTAGGAACAGGGACCGGAACCGCTTACCCTTAAAGAGGTTTTTGATTGGGTTTTTCATAGACTTGTTTTAAAAAACCCTATCAATTTGGTAACCGTATCGAAGACTTACCCTAATTTAAGGCTTACCATATCAATAGAGTTAGCTTCATGTAAGCAGTAAGCCTATCGAAAACCCTATTGAAGGTTACCGATTCACTAGGGTTTTAAAACCTGCAGGCAAAATTTAATCTCTAAGAATATCAAATTATCAAAAATATCACCATCTATTCAATCTCGCACTTCAAATTATACTTCCGAATTCAACAGCATGCGCGGAAAAGAGATAGAAATAGGCTAACCCTATCACAGGGTAAGCGCATCCGAAAGTAGTTAACTTTATTCAAAGTGTTACCACGTCGATAGGCTTACCATATCAATAGGGTTACACTTCCGTATGGTAAGATTTTGATAGGGTTACCCTATCAATAGGCTTAATCAAATAAAGGGGTTTTCCGGTCCCTGCCTAGGAATTTATAAAACGTGTAGTCAAAGTGTATTTTACCCGCGTGCGATTAGTGCATACAATATCCTTGCGTCTTTTGTTAGTAGAACTGGTGCTGTATTGAAGTGCTGTGTGCTGTTTAAGTACCTACTGTGTTAGTTTTAAATAATTGTCCGGCTGTTAGTACATTGCATGATTTAAGTATATAAAAGGTTGATGGAATGTTACATTGAACTTATAGAAATACGATTCAGAGGGGTGAGGGGGCGACCATCCTTTGTACCTATAGTATTTTGTCGATAAAATTTGGCATACTATACGTGGGTGAAGTATCGGAAATCCAAACCCTAACAGCCCATTCACACATGATACGTTTTACTGGATACCTTTTTGTATCGTAAATACGTATACTGAATACTGTGCCATATGTGAAGTCGCTCATACAACTCCATGCGCCATCGATGAAAAAAAACGTATCCGATAAAACGTATCCAGTAAAACGGACCGTGTGTGAACGGGCTGTTACATACTATATAATTGACACTACAATTATATTTATTAGTATAATGGAACAGTAGGTAACTACTACCTATACGTAATAGAGTCGATAAAGCCTATGTTATAAAACCAAAACTCTCACAATTTAGGTAAAACATCTAAAAAAAACTACCGAAATCCCGATCAAACTGTAATCTAAAATGATTTACGCATTATCAAATTCGCATCAAAAATATAAAGTTCACGTGAAAATATTTTATTCATGAGCCAACGTCCCATGTTCAAGCCCGATGAATTTGTATGAAGATAATGCGTTTTATTGTCGAAGAGTAAATAAATTCAGTCGCGTCCACAGTTTGTGTACTGGGATCACGTAGATCGAACTCGTTGGAAGGTATAATCCAATCAATTATAACGGCCGAATTCCAATTTTGATACATTCGATTCTGAAATCGTGCAAAATAACGGATTTAGAATCGATGCTGAAAATTAGTATCCCTTTCGAACGACAGTTTTGTTACTACAGCTCAGTTTACGGGATTAGGAACATCTTTTCTATTTCTATTAAAGCTTTCAGAAGATGGTTTATTTTGAGGATTACTTTCATAAGGAAAGTCTATTCAGAGATATTACGTACCTATATAGCCTTTTAAAATGTTTTAATATTGGTGCTTTTGTGACATTACTGTTAGGATTTGGTAATACAAAGAATTAAGGTAAAGTATTATCGGGTTTTATCATAAAAGCTTATCTATACTAATATATAAAGCTGAAGAGTTTGTTTTTTTGTTTGTTTGTTTGAACGCGCTAATCTCAGAAACTACAAGTGGGATTTGAAAAATTCTTTTTGCATTTGATAGCCTAACTCTTGAGGAAGGTTATAGGCCAGGATATATATATCCCGAAATTCCCACGAGATCAAAATTTATGCGGGTAAAACCGCGCGCGGTGGCTAGTCTAAGGATAAGACCCCAGCTAGACTGTTGGAAACAAAACATCAAACCAAGGTGACCTTGCTAGTACAGATATAAACTCTACAAGAGTAATAGCCTTTTTTTTATGGAAAATAAAAAGCAATATTGTATTCGTTGGAACCACATACAAGGATATTTTAAATAGGTCTCAATGCCAGGAATACTTATAAAGACTACCGAATCAATGTGGATCAGCTTGATTAAGGTTTCGTAAAAAAGTGCTTCATATTTTAAGGCAATCAATGAAATGGAAACGAATAGAATAGGAGGAAATCTAGATAAAGGTTATTTTGTGACTATTTTACGTAAACTTTATTTCATTTCTTTCGCATAGTCCATTGTAGCAGTCAACTAAATTAAGTTTGAACGTTATTACGGGTACTAATTTTTTTTTTTTTATATATTGTAAGGATTAGGACGTTTGTCTTCCATGCCACCTGATGGAAAGTGCGCATGAAGACTATGGTGTTACACGTCCATCCACGAGAAACCTATTCACTCGACACTTAAAAGTTCCAGGACTGTAGTGGTCAGGAAAAACAGACGCAGGCAGATTATTCCACACCTTGGCAATCCGTACCAAAAAGGAACTATCGAAGCGTTTTGTTCGACTTCTTGGTATATCTACTATATACGGATGGAAATTCTGTCTGCGTCTGGTAGTCCGGTGGTAAAAAGGGGTGGGTTCAATTTGGTCAAAAAGAGCGACTCGCACCAAAATGTAGCCGATAAAATACTGTCAAACAAGCAACCTTACGACGATGCTCTAGCGTCTGCAATTTTTTATTTGTAAGGTTGTTGTTATTTATGATTTTTCGGGCTCTTCGGTCAACAGAGTCTAGCGCTTCAAGCTGGTATTTGGCAGAACCATCCCAAAGGTGACTACAGTACTCCATGCAAGACCTCACTTGGGCTGTGTATAAGTTGAGGAGCCGTTCAGGGCTGAAGTACCGCCGGACCTTCGAGATGATACCCAATTTTTTGGAAGCCGTTTTTGCCATAGTCTCAATTTGTTGTCCGAAGTTTAATTTGGACGTTATAGTGACGCCCAAAAGCCCTAGTTGGTCGGTGATGGGAACAGATACATTCTGGAAAGTGGGCGTAAGAGTAAAGGTGCTCTTTTTTACGGAGAATAGACACGCTTGTGTTTTGGAGGCGTTGAATTTGACCAGGTTAGATTCGCCCCAATCGGACACATTCCGCAAGGTTGAATCAACGCGCTCAATCATAGACTCTCTCAAAATCTGGATTTCATGGGCGCTCGTTCGCGCATTGGATATATATCTCTCAACAACAGTGCTGTCATCAGCATATCCAATAATGCCTGGTGTTAGGAGGTCATTAATGTGCAGCAAGAATAAAGTTGCAGAGAGAACAGATCCCTGAGGTACCCCGGCATTAATTGCCATTAGGTCAGAGGAGTAGCCGTCTAAGACTACTCGAATCGACCGTTCCCTCAGAAAATCAGATATCCAGTCGCAGAGCCCGGTCGGTATGCCATATGCTGGAAGCTTGCTTAAGAGACCATCATGCCAGACCCTGTCAAAGGCCTTGGAGATGTCTAAGGATACAGCTATTGCTTCACCATGACCCTCCAAGGCCTCACTCCATAAGTGTGTGGCATACACGAGAAGATCGCCGGTCGAGCGTCCACTGCGGAAACCATATTGGCTATCGCTTAGGAGCTCGTTGGTCTCAAGGTATGCCAGGAGTCGATTGTTCAATACACGTTCCATGACTTTACAAAGTATGGAGGTGATTGAAATTGGTCGATAGTTGACAGGATCAGCACGGCTTCCCTTCTTCGGTACTGGTTGTACGTTAGCCAGCTTCCAGGATTTCGGGACTTTACCAGATTCCAAAGAGAGTCTATACAGACGCGTCAAAACGGGAGACAACTCAGCTGCGCAGCGTTTCAACACCACTGCAGGAATACCGTCTGGACCGCTAGCCTTATTCTCGTCTAGGTGCAGCAAGCACTTAAGAACCTCCTTTTGGTGAATATGAACGGTACCCATTGTAGGACCGAACTGAGGTAATTGGGGTGGGATTTTTCCTTGGCTATCTAGACGAGAATTTTCCGCAAAGATACTGGCAAATAAATCCGCCTTTTCCTTAGCGGTGTGGGCCAGAGAACCATCAGGTTTCCGCAGAGGCGGCAGCGACGGGCGACAAAAGTTCGTTTCGACCGACTTGGCGAGGGACCAGAAAGCTTTGCTTCCCGAGGGGTATGACGCTATTCTGTCTCCGATACAGCCTATGTGGGCGAAACGAGCTCTTTTGATCACCTTTTTGCAGGACTTGGCGGCAGCATTGTACCTCTTCTTGTGTTCATGCGAATCCACGGCTTTGCTTCTGCGAGCGGTTGCCCAGGCTTTGTACGCTTCTCGCTTACGCTTTTCAGCGGAAAAGCATTCAGCACTAAACCATGGGCGAGCTTTGGTTTCAAGGGATAGATCAGCGTAGGGAATGAAGAACTCCATTGCTTGACCTATCACACTTGAGACTGCATCAGCGCAGCACGATGGATCGGTTGATGTAAAACAAGCTTGCCGCCACGGATAAGATGCGAAAAAATTTCGCATTTCATCCCAATCTGCTGACTTGTAACGCCATACTCGCCTAGAACCACTTGGTCGGGTGTCAGGTGGCGAGTACTGCGATACAGATTTCACTAGACAGTGATCGGATGTCCCTAAGGGTGCAGTGACGGACACCGAATACCTGTCCGGATCGGTTGTCAGCAGAAGGTCCAGGCAGTAAGCAGTGTGTCCAGCAACGTCTGGGATGCGCGTAGGCTCGTCAACAAGCTGAGAGAGGCCATGAGTGAGCGAAAACTTAAAAGCCTCTCTACCAGCATGGTCAGTGTCCTGAAACGGGTATAACCACTGTCCGTGGTGTGCGTTAAAATCCCCCAGGAACACCAACTGCGCTGTGGGAAAACGTTGCTGAACCTTGTCCGCTGTACTGCTGAGATAGTCCATAAGCCTCGTTGTCTCCCGATCTGCGCTGTGTGACCGATAAATACCAGCGTATACCATTTGGTCTAGGCCGGTATCTATGTGAACCCACATAACTGAAAGGTCCGGCACTTCTAAGTAACGGAGACGCTGACAACAGATCTTGTCACTGGCATACATGCACACCCCGGCGTGCGGGTGGAATTTGGACTCCAGGATGTAACCTGGGTAACAAAGGTATGCCGAGTCTGATGGATCACAGATCTGCGTCTCCGTTAGGAAGAGTAAGTGGGGTCTCTCCGTCTCGAGGTGGTGGTGGACATCATTGAGATTGGAGTGCACTCCTCGGATGTTACAGAAGTGCACTTTAAACGAGAGGAAGTGCAACCGCTGTGTTACCTTACTCTTCTTTGGACCTTTCATTAGTTTTGGAGTGGAGTGAATAGGGAGGAGAACAGAAGTTGAGTGAAGCGCTGCAAATGGAACCAAGCAACTCGATAGGGGTGACGCACCATTGGGAAACTCGCTTGGAGACTGCGGGGACGCCCGAACCCCCCCGAGTTCGCCATCGGGTCAAAATATAAAGTAAATATGTTTTTTTAATACAAATACTTATATACAAATATAAAATGCGTAGTATATCTAAAATATTTACATGCACCTGCGATGGAAACCTAGTACTTTGCCTCATCTTCGTATCGTATCGTGACTTGTATCAACTGTCTATCTCACAAACGGATCAGTATCCATGGATTCAGAAGGAATAAGCCACTGATCCCGACCAGTTGTATCAACTGATACCGAGATCCGTTCCCAAAAAACCAATAGTTTTAAATCCGTATCTGTCGCTACCAGAGATGAAATAAAATAGTTTTGGTAACTGATATGTATGATATGAAAAAAATTATATTCGTCGTTGTGTTGTTTTATCGAATATGAATGTTGAAAAGTTTACGTGAAATAAGACTGGGGCCAATAAAATTTTTAAATACTTTGAGGATTGTTTTAATGGCTCATGAGTTTTATGTTCAATACTATGATTTATACATTTTTTTGTAATTCATTTGATATTTATAGAAGTAGGTAATTACTTTTTAAAATTTATTCATTGCATATTTACTCGACCTCAACCGTGATGTGTGCCAGCTGAAAATCAGCATCACAGTCTAGGCTGATTGTCATAATGCTGATTTTAATTTTTTTCCAGTCCCTAATTTGTTTGCCGACTAAATGCTTTGACAATGGCAATGTACTTAGATACTACGAAAACATGTTTAAAATAGGGGGACCAATACCAATCAATTGAACACATTTTTTTTTTAATCTCCAGACACCAACTACATGGCCCCAAAGTAAGCATAGATTGTGTTATGGGATCCCATGTAGCGAACTAGGGGGGAACCTAGAATATAAATACATAAATAGATAAGCACCCAGACACGGAATATTTTTTTTTCCTTATTCCGTCCGGGAATCGAACCCGCAACCACTGGCGTCTGAGGCAGATAGGTTAACCCCATCGCCAAAGTGGTCGTACTGTTATTTAACGTATTAATGGTAATATCATAGCTTTGAATATGAGATTTTCTGGTTATCTGACTTTTTTGAAAATAGTTCTGATTTTAATGCAAATTTTAGGGTTCGCTGTCCAAAAGGTGCAAAAGGAGACTATTACTAATTCTACGGCGTCTGTCCTAGAGGGACATTACGAAGTCTGCGCTTCTGACCGTCTGAATTACCTTTGGAATGGTAATAAGCAGCTGGATGGAACTTTCACAGATTTATTGTAACTTTAGCGGATATGGAAATAAAAAATAGTTTTAATAGCAAAGCACCTATTTTATTATATTCAGTCTACTTTACAAAGGCTGAGGTTTACAATTCGTCTTTATGTTATTTCGACATTTATAAATGGTTTTTGACGGTTCTCTCAACAGTTTTTCTAAGTAGGAATATACTTCAGAGGCGGTCTCATATAAGTACATTTTATCGAAATGAAATGAATTAAATTTGAATTTTTAATTCAGTTATTTATGTAGCTTTTGTACAAATTGTTGTCTGGTAGAGATCGCTCTAGAGCGATAAGATCGCCTTTTGTACCTTTTGTTCCATGTTGTGTATTTCCCATTTTTGTTACTGTACAATAAAGTGTAAATAAATAAATAAATTTTGTAGTATCTTTGCTTATTGACATAGCTTAAACAACGTTGAGATAAATGAAAAAAAATATTACAAAAATAACAGGGTCTACATGAACAAACTTATTGCATGTAATCAACAAATTTGTTCACTTTGATTTCCTGATAAATATTGTTTTATATCTAAGCCTACAAAATGTAAAAAAAAAAATGCTAAATTCGTAAATTAAAAAATAGCGAGGTCGTTAACTCAATATCAAATAATTACTTACATCAAATCAAGTTAAGTAAGAAAAGATCGACCTTTACATGGAAAAATCGTGGGCGATAATAGAGCAAACCACTCCTATTATAAATGTGAAATTTTGGATGTATGAATGTCTGGATGTATGGATGTTTGTTCCTCAATCACGGAAGAACGGCTCAACCGATTTGGATGAAATTTGGCATAGTGATAGTGTACAATCTGGAATAGCACATAGGCTACTTTTTATCTCGAAATTCTCGCGGGATTCAAAATAGTGCGGGTAAAACCGCGCGCAACAGCTAGTATATGTATATAGTATAGTAATTTTACTGGATTGTGTGTGTCGGATACACATTACGAAGCTCGGACTTGCGGGAGTGTGGATTTGTATCATCGTGCCATGTTTGATTGACGCACTCACGCGCCTGTTTATCGTGCATACCATACGATAACGCAGGTTTAAGCGTGGTTCGGCGCGTTCGGTAAAAGGATGGGTAAACGCCGATCATTTATTTCTCGCGAGGACTTCTGTGCTTCGGAGGGCACGTTAAGCAGTCGGTCCCGGGTGCTATATATACTTGTACACAGTAGTCGTTAGGGTTTGTGAGAAGCAATTTCGGCGCCCTGAAAATTCTGACATCCACCAACCACGACTGGGCCAGTTTGGTGGATTACGGCCTAAACCTCGTCGTCACCAAGAGGCGATACTCATAGCCCTGAAGTGGGCTCATGACACAGAGTTGTGGTGATGCTGATACTCACGAGTGTAGTAATTTCATTCAACTGCTTCCAGAATCACGCCCAGCACTACGGGATTCAGTGTGCCGTACGCGCTTGGTAGCGTTTTCAGTGTAGGATTGCATATTTTACAAACGGCGATACTTACAAGCATATCTGCAGTGCGTATGTGCGCTGACATTGTGGGAATCCGACGTTTTTTGGAGTAAGTAACATATTTTAGTATTTAAGGATCAGTCGTTTATCTACCCTTCACTTGGTGGACACTTCCGTAGAAGATAAGCCATGACCTATGTTACAGTAACTGGGCTCAAGTCTGCGTGGGTATAAGCCTTCAAGTCATCGATATTTAAGTATAATTATGCTTATTTAACTTTGTTTGTATATTTCTAGAGTTATTTAGTACCTTAATATTTTAAAGTTTTTGCATTCAAAATGCTTAATTACTCTTAAATAATTGAAAAAATGTGTTAAATAAAATTAAACATAGCAACGGTTTACTTTAACTGAGATTCACAATTTCTGTAAAGATTTTGGTCTCGGTTGGTCTTAGCTGCAAAGCTATACCATTAGATGGAGCTACGCTGGCAATATAACGTAAAAACAAAAAAAACGTGTTTAGTAATTGATAGGCGTACCGCCAGGCCCCGGTAGCTCAGTGGAAGAGCACTCGATCGTCCGGCAAACGAGAGGTCCCAGGTTCGAGTCCTGGTCGGGTAATTTTTAAATAACACATTATTTTCAATTATTAAAGTGTAATTAAGCATTTTAAATGCAAAAACGTTAAAATATTATTAAACATTGCAATGATTCACTTTAACTGAGATTCACAATTTTGGAAAGGATTTTGGTCCCGGGTGGTCTTAATTTTTTTTTTTTTTTTTTTTTTCCCGCCACAGAAAGCTTTACTACTGACTTGACGCCCCTAAGGGAGCCACAGAAGGAGAGGAGGTGAATGCTTGATGCACGAAGAGGGGACCTTTGGGGGACTACCCCGCCAGCCAATCCCTAACAGTGCGGGACTCGCCGAACCCAGCGTTACCCGCTAAACACCCCCTTTGCTGAGTTGTCCCGAGTTGGGTTAATCTCATCATCTGAACGACAGCCAATTGGAGTCAGAGGCTGCGTACCGGGCGTCCCAAGAGACAACCCGTCACGAAAGCTTATCGCAGGACCGAATCTGTAACAATAAAAAATTGGAAACGACGTCGTCGTAAGAGTTATAAACACATGTTGTGTGAATTAATTGTTAAGAACAACCTAGAACCGGTTGGCTTGTTGAAGCTTCCTCACGAGGGAGGCGTGCTTGGATAGGATGGGGAGAGCATCGGCGAGAGAGTCCTGGCCGGCGTTGAGTGCAACGCCGAGCTCAAGAATCTCGTCGATAGGAGCGACGGTGACCCAGAACGCCAAGCGATCAAAACTGACCTTCGCGTTCTGTACCGCGGGTTGCACAAGCGATAGGAGTGACGTTCGAAACGGGTTTCGATGCGCATTCCACGGCCTGAGGGGCCTTAGCTTGAGGGGAGCCCTTAGGGGGCTGGGGGCGGTGTCTCCAATTAAGGGGAACGGCCGCCGCTTTGGAACGGACCGAGCGCGGCGCCTTAGTGCACCCGCGATAGTTCGCCGTGTGGCCGGACTGGCCGCACAGGACGCAAGACGGATCTGTCGGGGACTCAAGGGTGCGGGAGCACTCCTTGGTGGAATGATCCTCTAGGCACTTAACGCACCTAGGTTTGGCGAAGCAGTTATGTGCCGCATGACCATAGAGTTGACAGCGGTGACATTGACCGGGGTGACCTCTGTTGTGAGGTTTTTCTACTCGGATTTGCGAGAGGCCGCATACAGTGCGGGCCCCATTGCGAATTAGGGAGTTCCCAGCTGTGTTATTCGTGAGAATAACAAGCGCAAGGGGAAACTGTTTGCCCCGTTTGCTGTGCAACTTGTGCACGGACTCAACGGGGAAGCCTTGAGATTTAAGATCCTCGGCGATAAGATCGTTCGATAGCTCGAACGGCACGCCCCTAAGGATAACGCGGGCTTTACGCTCTTCCGGGAGAGCGTAAGTATGATAGGCGAATTGCCTTTGAGTGAGTAGGGAAGTCAGATTCCTGAAATCGATCAGAGTACATGGCTCGATCTTAATGAAGGCACCGGTGTTGGTTGCCTTCTTGTAATTGATCTTGGGGGCAGTCAGACCCCCCGAACAGAGGGTCGAGACCTGTCCCCAAAGATGTTTATCCCGAAGGAAGACAGGGGGAGGGGGCTTAGTGCTTGGGGGAGGACCCTCGGGCTTGGAACGCGGGGCAACCTTGGGGCGCATTGCCGCCTTAGGAGCTTCTGCCGCCTTAGGGGCTACTGCCGCCTTAGGGGCTTCAGCCGCCTTAGGGGCCGCTACCGCCTCGGGAGCCGCCGCTGGAGAGGGCGTGGGAGGAGCGGAAGAAGCGGTATTCTTCTTTTTCCTATTAGAGGACTTTTTACCTCGGACTGGGGTGAATTGAGTATCATCCGTAACAGTGTCATCCGAGTGGGACGCACTGACGGGCGAAGCCTTGCGTTTAGACGCAGCGGATTGGGCGGAGGACTCGGCAGACTCGGAAACGGAAGATTCCGATTCGGAGATGCCGTCCATGTACTCTGAGGGGCCAGGAGACACCGTAGAGCGTTGGGACTGGGCATCGAAACCCGGGGGGGAGGCCCGAGAGGCCTGAACTTGAGCGAGGCGAGCCTCAAAGACCTGGCCCTGAGCGGCCGCCACTTGGCCATGGGCGGTCACCAGCGACAAACGAAGTTGCTGAATTGTGGCTTGGAGACGTGATTCATGCACGTGAAATTGGGCAGTGAGAGTGACCGTAGCGGCCTCAACAGCAGCGGCCACGCGGGCCTCCACAGCTGCATCGAGTCTAGATTGCGGAGAGGGCTCCATGATGGAGTACCCTCTGAAAAGGTTGACCGTGCCGATGAACGGCGAACGAACCTAACCTAACGAAAACCGATGCCGATGAACGGCGGCGGAAAGCTGAAAGGAGGGGGTGCGTGCTCCTAATTCGAGCAGGCACCTAACCGTCCCCCTGGGAAAGGCCCAGTGCAATGGGTTCGGGTCTGCCGGATTTGCTAGCCCTGGAGAGCTAATAGCGTTCCGGGGCCACGCTAACGAGCTTCGTTGTCACCGTAAGGTATCAACTCGTTCAAACGCGGAACTTGGAAGTTTGTTTAAAGTTCGTCCTTTTCAGCACGAAAATCACTCAAACTTCCAAGTAGTAGGATAGCGAAGTTCGCGAATGCGTCGTTAGCACGCAAGTGGCGCCACTGTCGCAAAACGGCACTAATACGCGGCAATACCGACCGGAGAGCCTCGGAGTCGATAAGCGGTAAAACGGAACGATAACGATAAGGGTCCTGCCGAGTCGACAAGTCCCTTATCGAACGAAACGGAGAGCACTGAGAGCACGATAAACACGACCACTGCGCGCGAACGATGAAACGGAACTGCCGAAAAAAAGGGTGGTCTTAGCTGCAAGGTTATACTTATACCATTAGATGGAGCTACGTTAGCAATACAACGTAAAAACAAAAATGTGTTAAGTAATTTCGAGGCGTACCGCCAGGCCCCGGTAGCTCAGTGGAAGAGAACTCGTCCGGCAAACGAGACGTCCCAGGAGGCCTAGACAAAATCCAAGCGTGTCGTTTTCCGTTTAACGTCACGCTCACGTCACGCTTTAGTGTTAGCAGAAATGGCAGACAAGTGCCATACGATACGGAAAACGCGCTTTCCGCACATCTTGCGGAAAACTCTGCGGTTGAAGGGTGATTGACTGTGAGGCAATTGTCAAATTATGTGTCAAGCAAGTTTCAACAGTTGTATCGCGCGCAAGTTTGTAATCCAATTGTGCCAGGGAGTCTAAATCTTCTGTGAAATCTGCAATTATTAAGATTTATATTTTAATTGATTAAGTTAGTATCCTAAGTAATATTGCAGTCATGACTTAAACTGCAAATTATTCTTGACAATGCATAAGTAAACCTACTCAAGTCGGATTCTTGCTCGTTCCTGTCCTGTGGGGATGATGGGAACCTAATCCATTTTTTGACAATATTCGGGCGATTAAGTGCCTCTACCACTTGATGTATGCACCTACTTGTAGTCCTTTGAACTAATTGTTGACTGAGCCCAACAATGCGTTGATACGAACCAGTAGCTAAAAAAAACAAAATAAAAATTTTGAAAAACCCACGACGCGACGGTTAAAGAGTAATTGAAAAAGAATAAAATTATTTAAAATCCCCCAACTTGTCGCAATAACATAGGTATTCAACTCCCTATGAACTTTATAAGAAGAGCAAGAAAATCCGTCGAGGGCTGCCATCAATATTTTAAATTTCAATATAAAACTACAAAACGAATTCATTCAATGGCAGCCCCAGACGGATTTTCTTGCTCTTCTTATAAAGTTCATAGGGAGTTGAATACCTATGTTATTGCGACAAGTCGGGGGATTTTAAATAATTTTATTCTTTTTCAATTACTCTTTAACCGTCGCGTCGTGGGTTTTTCAAAATTTTTATTTTGTTTTTTATTTCAAACTTTTTAAAGAGCATAATATAGGTACCATACATTACATTACACAACACCTCGTTCCTCATTACCTATTTAAGAACATTATACCAATCAAATCCAAAGCGATGATTGAAAACGGCATTCAAATCGGACCAATGGTTTGCAAACAAATATTTACTGCAGCGCCCCCTGGTGAGTTGTTACCGTAACACCTATCTCAGAACATGCGCTAATCAAATCCAAAGCGATCACTGAAAACAGCATTTAAATCGGACCAATGGTTTTGCAGATAAACGGTAACATTGGCTTTTACAAACTAATGTTTACTGCAGCGCCCCCTGGTGAGTTGTTACCGCCACACCTATCTAAGAACATGCACCAATCAAATCCATAGCGATTACTGAAAACCGCATTAAAATCAGACCAGTGGTTCTGGAGATAAATGTAACATTGGTTTGCACAAACACCCTCTCACCCCAAACGCATATACCGTCTCCGTTCCGTCGTGGGTAAAAAAGCTGAGAGTGCACAGAACCTGAAACAGGTACCTAGGTATTTTTTTATTGTGTTTAGGTAGAGGTTAAAATTTTACAGTAAGACAGCCAAAGAATCAAAGCAATAGCAGTAATATTACCTTTATTCCCAAACTTATTTCATTGGTGCCTTTTAATGAAGTTTGTCGGCGAAGTTCATCACAAAGACGCCTAAAACTTTGATAGTCAAGCTTAAATCGGTGAATAAATTCCAATTGCGGCATTGACGCGATTTGTTCCATATTTCGACGATTGATCCTGGCTCTACGTCTTTGCAACGCTTCTTCATTATTAGCAGCCCACATAAATCTCAACGTATGCATTTTAATAACTTATTTTTAGTCTTAAAAATAACTAAGTAAATAATCTCAGCTCAAGCAGCAGGGTCTGAGGTCACGCTATTATAGCGTTTAACAGAAAGGATAAAAAAGCGTTAACCGTTGTCAAAAGTGGCAATTGTCTGCCATATGTATGGAATTGTGTTTTGCCGTCACGCTAACGAAACGCTAACGATAAAGTTGTAGGTATTCCGCACAAAATGACAAGTGGCTTTTGTCTGCCAATATAGCAGCTGTCACTTGGCTTAGCTTCACCATACGTCACTTTCATATATTTTTGTGTTTCCTCATTCCTTAACGCCTGCGGAAAAGGGAATTTGTCTAGGCCCCCAGGTTCGAGTCCTGGTCGGGTGATTTTTATTTAACACATTTTTTCAATTATTTAATTTAGTACCTCCCTATCTTTAACAGAATTTAATCTTAATTTGGACACGATAATATGGTGCGAATATAAGTAATATTTATGAATTAAATATTCATATCTACCTACTACAAACATTTAATAAATAGATACTTAGGTACTTATTAATTTAATTACCAAAACTGTTGTAGCCTGTTGTGTTGTGTTGAGGCAAACTATGTTTGTATAGTCCTTTTCATGAAAGAAGTCCCGTGATTTGAGCGAAAATACACCTTATATGTTTGACATAAGAGCAATGCACGGGAAATCTTTTACGAAAACGACTTTACAAACTAAATTTTATACCAACATGCTTTAATAAAGTAAAGTCTCTTTTTTTTCTTAGTTTCAATTGCTTTTGGTTTTCAACGAAAAATAATCAGGTAAGTCGACAAATTGTAAATATCGATCCACTGCTAGCGCTGTAGTATTTCTTAAAGTTCCGTACTTCAAAATAAAAACGGAACCCTTGCATTTTATTTTGCTGTCCGTCTATCAAAATACTTTTTCTCAGAAACCTGTAGCGACGGGCTGGCCACATGTCTTCGAAATTGCTTAGAATATTTCTTTTCATTAAAGACAAATTCCCGCGTATGACCTCAATATCCCCTGACGGTAAGTGTCGAAGATGATTTTAATTCTTGCCTTTATTTTATGGTCAAAACTCATTCTAACATACAACGCAAACACTAATTTTGACATAAAACTTAAATTACCTATACCTGTAGCCGGCGCGGCGAACCTTGATCCCTATGACACTGACAGTAATTTCCACAACATAACCTTGTAGTGCCGTCACCTTTACATTAGAATCGTATTGGAGGCTTTTAAGCTATATTCCAATAAAATGATATTCCGTTTTAGCTACGTAAAATAAATAAATGCCATTTTAGAAGCCTCCAATACGATTCTAATGTAACAATGTTATGTTGTGGAAATTGTCATAGGGATCAAGGTTCGCCGCGCCGGGTATAACACTGACTAGGGATTCTTAACAAATCATTGATTTACCTTGATATTTTGTTTTGTATATTCTTGTTTTTTTTTTTGTGTGCCTGATGGCAAACCTAAAAATTGTAAATCCGTAATTGGCTGTCAGCATCGTTTTAAATGTGTATTTATTTATAATTAAGAGCTGTGGATTTTGTTATAAATAAATGATAGAAGAGAAAAAAAAATTTGTTTCGACTTGTGGACTTTTTCAAAATTGAATTTTTGTAATTATTGGAAATTTTTATGACATTGTATTAGTTACAAAAAAGAATTTGCTCCCGGAAATTACTACTGTGTACAGCTTCAACTCCCTGTTCACACGAAGAGATTTAACAGTAATGACGTAACTAAATAAACCAACTTGAAAGCAAAAAAAATTCGCCAAAATCATTCAAATACCGAACACAAACACAAAACGCTTATCCCAATTTAAAATTTGGCAACACCGAAAACTCCTAGCCGCTGAGTGGCTCCTTTCCGTTTAGTAACACATGGAGGTAAACTCGGGGTAGGTTACCAAAAATAATTTGGAAACAAAAAGGTCGGAAAGGTATCTAAGGGTTGTAAGGAAGTAGGTGACACTGAAAAACCGGACGTTACGTAAGTCACAATATTACTAAACAAAAGTAGATTTTAGTAGTTTAAGCAAATAGAGAAAAACCAATCTTGTATGAATTATGCCGGAAAACAATACCTTCTTATACAGGGTTGTCTTTTAGTCACCGGCCAAATTTTTTTACACAATAAGTATCATTTATAGAAACCATTTTTGCAAAAAAGTTATCTATTTCTTTACTAGTAAATTAGTATATTCGCTAACATATTAAGCAAAGCATGGGCACTCTAAATTATGAATGAGTACCATTAAAATAAAGACGACTACGCGCTACTACAAAACATCTTATAGTACTACGTCGTAGTATACACAATGAAATGCCGCGTCGTAGTAGCTGTGTTCATCAACAGCGACTATTTGTAAAACAGTTTTTGGTGCCATAATCTTTATTTTTTTCTTTTGAGCGTTACTAAAATAAATATGCAGATACCTACGCTTATATCGTATCAAAGAAACGAACACTTTGTTTTTGTTTGTGACTAAAAATAACCCTGTAGCTACTAAGTAATATCTACTAATATTTTAATTTTTTCGATGAAATGTATTTTCCCCAATAGCTGGGTTATCAAACGCGAAAACGATTATTCAAATCCGGCTCCTAGTTATTGACTACACTCGCAGTTATTGTAGTATATTGACGGTATTTATTAATTGCCATTGATTGTAAGAAAATACCGATTTCCTAGCCGAAATTGCTAACATTGGCACCGTATATTATTTTCAGAAAAGATATCTCCATTTCCTGTAAACTCCCGCCATCATTACACACCGTACTTATACATCAATCAAACTAATTGATCTCTCTATAAACTAAACAACAACATAAACATGCACTTAAAATATTCGCTCCATTTGTAGAATGATATCCACATATTAGGCATGTCCAACAGCGTGACAGGCCCCGGGTCGTAACGAACTGATGCTGCGGTTAGATTTAACTAATTACTCTGCGGGTTTGCGGGTTCTGCGTAACAACATAGTTCACTTGGAACCTACATTCACTCATTCATTCAACAAAACAAACGCCCATCATTCAACTATTGAATATGCTGAGCCATTTTCATCAGAATAGTTTAAACAAAACAGATACACAAATATGAATCGAGTTCTTTTGTTACTGCGATTGTTTGTTAGCAATTTCGATAGAATATGGCGTAGTGTAAATAACATTTTCAGCTTAGAGGAGATTTTACTGTGGATTTATGTATCTAGGTATTGTGGATTTACTAATTTGGGTTATGTACTCAATTTTTGTTAATTAATTAAGTACCTAAAATTTGAGTAAACCTTGTTGTTCGTTAGGTATATTACTAACGAAAAAATAAATCCACAGAATTTTCCGTGAGCTCATTTTACGCTGCGGATAAGTAACAACAATATTGTAAGTTATTATTTGGGTATTTAGTTATTAGATTATCTTCTAGGAAGGTAAAAACGACGATCTCTATTTTTCCTTTAAATGTCTAACACTATGCTGTGTTATCCAGTCGCTGGTGACCACGGGGTCTGCAAAGACACCGAAACGTCGGGTTAAAATGTAAAATATCTATGTTACCAGCAATCTGTATAATCCGATATTCTATACAATCCCCAGGTAATGTATACAATACTTAAAACGGGCAGGTAATGTATGAAATATTATTTACTTCATACTTTACCTAGGTATTCTATACAATACCGAATGCACAGCCGGCAATGTATGTAAACGACGGGAGCAAGGAACGAGGGACGTGCGGGACGTGCATCTGGATTGAGATTTATCGACTAGGTTTAACTATACAGGTTTATGCAAATTATATGAATGTTTTTCACTATTTCTTTTCTAATCTTTAAATATCGTCCGTTATTCTAAATATCATACTTTTCGAGAAAATTGATCTTTTGCTTTTTATAGGGGAAAATATTTGTAAGATGACCAAAGTATTTTCGGGAAGCTTGTTCCGTTTTCTTTACTTTTAATGTAATCTTTTATTATTTAGTTAAGTAAAGTTTTATCCTAAAACGAATTAAAACCATGAGCTTTAACATTGTTTTTATTAAAAAAAAGCAAACTAATCGACTATTAGTATATTGTACATTAGTTAGGTAGATATCGTATCTATGGATCACTGTTGCACAAGAGATCTATGATCATATCATAAACCGCCAAGATATTTTTTGTAAATGAGTCCTTTTTTGTAATTTTATTTGTACAAAGGTTCAAATTAACATACAGTGTAAAAGTATCTGGCAAATAATCGTTTAATTTGTAATTACCGAGCCGCCAAATTATTTTTTTTACAGAATTTTGAGATCAAAAAAATAAAATAAAAATAAATATGAATTATTTACTGACTAAATTTAACCGAATGGTAAAGAATTCATTCATTACGCAGCGCATGGGAAAACTGTAGTAAGGTCTCTTTATTTATTCATTCCCTATCAAAATTTAAATATAAATTAAAAATCTGGTGAAAATCAAATACCTCCTTTTATTACATAATTATGATCAGCATCGAGTTCAGAGTGTTCTCCTTCGTATCTAAAATTTGTCACCAGCCACCCTGTATATTTTAATTCCAGATTTTTCGTAGAAAATAGCAATCTCTGTTGGCTGTCATGACAATGCTAGTCCGTTGAAGTCTTCTACATCTTAAATCGAGGATTGAGATTAAATATTGAAATCCAGTTTATATGTGACTGTTATGAAAACCACAGACATATAGAAAACAATTATCTCCGTCTGTTTCTTATGCCAGTATTATGAAAGCATTGAAAAGTGCCGGTCATGTCATGGCTCAATCATAGAAGTGCAGTCAAATCTCAATTTATTTATTTACTTTTATTTATTGACACTTGAGTTTATATAATACAGGCACAGTAAATAGAAAAAAGAACAGTTACATCAGATATTAAAATTTGGCCGTCTTATCGCTGAGAAGCGATTTCTACCTGACAACCATGTACTAATACAGGGTGACTGGTGAGTCACTTTCGAAATTCGAAGACGTAATAGTTTGAGATCATTTAGATCGCGAAGAGAAAAAAAATAAGATAAATAAAAAATATATATATTTACTGAATAAACTTAGTTAACCGAAAGTAAATGATTTCATTACGCAACGCATGGTTACACTGGTACGGACGTACGCACGTGTACTATTACCGTGGCGCTGTCGACACAAAATAGGTGGGTAGGTATAGACGACTTCAAGAACGGTCGTCGAGCCGTGCGTGAAGCTCGTGAACACTTTATTTATTTATGGGGAATTCTGCTGAAAAACTAATTAGCTAGCCTGTACGTACACCTACTTTCATTACATAATAATGATCAGAATCGAGTACCTAGAGAGTGCTCTTCTTCAATATTTAACATTTGTCACCAGTCACCCTGTAGGCTCTAGAATCTATTGGTACTAATGTAGAGTTCATGTCTGAATAATCTTTCTTAAAATACTATTCAGGTTTATACAAAATGTAAATCGTTGGTATCTTTGTGGAAGGCTTTATATAGAGTGGCCGCAAGCCAGACTGTATTCTATTTCTGATGACAATCGGGTCTGTCGATTTTTGGGACTATTTTCACCGGGTCCAGTAGGAATATACAACAGAATACAGCGAGTACAACAGAAGTCAAAACCATTTTAAAAATTGTAAAAGAAATTATTTTGTGTTATAAAAAAGGCAGGTTTGGTGACTACTCTCGCGTTTTACCTCAGTCTCACCTAATGGCAAGTACAAAATACTCCATATGGGAGTCAATTCCAAAACTCAGGCATTCTGCAGTAGCTTTATTTTTACATACATACATAACTTCACGCCTGTATCCCTTATGGGGTAGGCAGAACACCAGTGGTTATAAGACCGTCTGATGTCACGTTTGACAAATGAGGTATTATAATGATGGAGAGAGGCTATTGCAGTGACAGGGGGTCAGCCTATTGCCCACAAAAATGCCAATAAAACCTCTGTCCCTTAACTGACTTTTACAATATGCCCGGGAAGAGAAGCAGCTGGTACATTCTATGTTTTTCTTTCGCTCCCAGTCCAGCATGGAAGCTTCATTTTTACTTCAGCAAAATTCGCCTTACTTTGAAAAACAACGATGCATAAGTTCTGCCTCTCTCAATTTAGTTTTTCCTGAAGTTGTTTTCGTCACATGAACTCGAAGTAAGGTAACAAACTTAAAATATAAACTTCTACCTACAAGCAAACAATTTCATTGGATGTGGTTCAGTGCGAAAGCGCAAAGCCGTGGCACGGTAACAGTGTTATAGATATTAACGTGGCCGTGGCTTAAAGTGCGTTAACAGGGTTAATGTTAATTAACGCATCACTTCTTGCAGGCAGCCTCTCCACATTAATCCAAACAAAATTTGTTCTACAACTTTATAAAATCTATTGGCTTTTTAAATTTTATTTTAAGACTAGCTGTGACCCGCGACTTCGTCCACGTGGATACCGTTTATTAGAGTTGGATAAATACTATTATTATATCCTCCTTGAAGTTAAAACTTACCTTATTCTAAATTTCGTTAAAATCGACTCAGTAGTTTAGCTGTGAAAGCGTTACTGATAGATAAACAGACAGAATTACTTCAAAAACTGTCACAACAAAGCAGTGATCCGTAGTTTCACCTAGGTTTTGTGAAAAAGTATAGGTAGGTAGGTATATTACATAGATGATGCCCGCGACTTCGTCTGTATTGAATTAGTATTTCGAGTAGGTTATTTTCTTCTCCAAGGTCCTAACTATCTTTAATAACAAAAATAAAAATGAAGAATCTTCGCCCATATAATATGTATAACTCCTAACCACAAACATAGGTAGGTAACTATCTATAAGGTACATTACAAAGGCACATAGCGTTATAAACAAATCAGGTGCCAAAGTGCCTTAAATTTTAATATTGTCTTAAGTTTTCGCGATAACTATTATGTATGACTATTAAATAAAACACTTTTAACCGGATTTATCGCGTATATTAACATTTTAAATTTTAACAGTCGCTCGTGACCACGGGGTCTGCAAAGACACCGAAACGTCGAGTTAAAATGTAAAATATAAATTATACGCCATTAATCCGGTTAAAAAGTGTTTTATTTAATGCCTTCAATTTTACTTAATTCATGCAATATCTTCATTAATTATACTTAGCTTATTGTTATTCTAGGTAAAGCTAAGTAGTATTTGCGTGAAAGAATAGCAAAAATCCATCCATCCAGCCATTATCAGTGTACATACAATGCTACCTATCGTTATGTATGCCTGCTTTTCACTGCCAAACGGCTAAGCCAATATTAATGTAATTTGGTATAGTAGTTAACACATACGTTACTTTTTATTCCGAAGAAATCTACGATTTCTGACTTCCAAAGGGCGTCCACAGATAGGGAGGGGGTGAATACTCCTAGTACGCACTGGGCCCTGCACGGGAATAAATCCCCGCCGACAGTGGCAACCGCTCGCCGACGGAATGCCACCGTATACCCAGCCAGTGTGAGACTTCTACTCACTAAACACCCCCTTCTCCGATCCCTAACTCAAGAGTTATTCATAGATCGTGTAATGAGCTACCACCCCGTGGGATCCAGGGCGGCGCATCAGGCATCCTGACGGATAACCCGTAGTAAGACACTGTAAAGCTCAATGCAAGTGTAGAGAATGACTAGGGCTGGGAGCCCAAAAGGTTGACCAGATCCGCGGTGAACTGGTTTGGGGGTCTGAGAGAACGTCTCTCGGTCTGCGGCAGGAGTGCGGCGTGACAGGGTTGACAGTATAGGAGACTGTCGCCCTAACAAGATTGTTAGGGTGGGACTCAGCACGTTGGAAGTGACCTGTTGCCAGGACTTTCAAGTGCTGTTGAATAGAGGGGAGCTCCAGGTCCCTGTGCAGGTCCGTGTTACGCACGTACCAGGGCGCGTTAGCTGCCCTTCTGCAGAAAAGATTTTGGACCACCTGTAATTTGTGAAGGTGTTTGGGATTCGCGTGGGCAAAGACGGGAGCCGCGTAAGTCATGACTGGTCGTATGCAGACTTTATAAAGCGTACGCTTGTTACGGAGGGACATTTTACTATGACGTCCTAGCATGCTGGAGAGTCGGCCGAGATATTTCCTAGCCAGTTTGGACACCCTGGTGATGTGGGGTAAAAAGGAGAGAGTTTTGTCGAGAGTGACGCCTAAGTATTTAACCGTATTAGACCACGGTATGGGGACTCCCCGCATGCGGACCCGTGTGTCAAAGTGACCACGACGCCGTTTGTGACAGAATTGGATAGCTGAGCTTTTGTCAGGATTGACCTCAATGCGCCACTTCGTGAACCAGTCACTGAGTTCGTTTACAGCCGATTGCAACTTTGCAACTATTGTGGACATTTGAATGCCAGTGCAATAGAGCGCGGTGTCATCAGCAAAAAGGGCAAGTTCGACCCCTTTAGGTGGTTTAGGGATGTCGTTCGTATGAATCGAGTATAGGGTAGGAGCGAGGACTGAGCCTTGAGGGACGCCAGCCCTGATTGGGTGGGGAGATGAGAGCGCACCATCGAATCTGAATCGGAAGGTGCGGTTCTTTAAGAATGAAGAAATTATACGGACTAGCCTATCAGGGAGTCCTATGCCGTATAATTTGTGGATGAGGCCGGCGGCGTGCCAGACTTTGTCGAAAGCCTTGGCTACGTCAAAGAAGACTGCCGCTGTGGTTCTCCTCCTAGGGTAGAAGCCAGCAAGGGCGTACTCCACTATTCTGTGGACCTGCTGAGGGCAGGAGTGTTGGGGACGGAAGCCGAATTGTTCGGGTATGATGAGGGAAAGCTTGCGCTCGCCTCCCGCCTTTTCATACCCTACCGCCGCGAGCCGCGTCGAGCACGGCAACCGTTACGCAAAAATAATCCCTATATCATTCAGTATTCACGCGCGATGGGTTATTAGCGTATTTCATGTATAAGTTTGGTGTTTCTATACCGATTTCTATGATTCTTTTTTATTGAATAGGTAATAATGTTATTTTTTTTTTTTAATTAGGGATGTGTGAGAGTATTATAATCGTCAGAGTAAACAAATATAATCAGAAAGCTCCGAACTGCTAAGCTATCGGGATTTACACGTGTTATTGTGAGTCAACTATAAAATATAGACATATACTGTTGTGAGATATTTTTTATATAATTTTATGAAGAATATTTCTGTCATAAATGATTTCTATGTAGCTTTAACCATTAAGGCTGCACACGCGACGGAAGTTTAAAAAATGAAGTAACTTCTCCCGTTTTTCCAACATTTCCCTTCAGTGCTCTGCTCTTATTGATTGTAGCGTGATAATAAGTATACTATAACCTGCCCAGGAGTATGAAGAATAATTTTACCAAGTTTCGTTAAAATCCGTCGAGTAGTTTTTGTTTCTATAAGGAACATACAGACAGACAGACAGACAGAGAGACAAAAATTTTACTGATTGCATTTTTGGCATCAGTATCGATCACTAATCACCCCCTGATAGTTATTTTGAAAATATATTTCATGTACAGAATTGACCTCTCTAAAGATTTATTATAAGTATAGATAGATATAGAAGATATAGATGTCGCTGAAAACGAAAATGGATTTTTTACGTGCAAACGTATGAAGCAATATAAGGATGGAGATGGATTAAAACGCGCTAGCTGTAATAAATATTTTCGCATAGACTGCGCTATCGTATGAAAAGCAATAGGAAGAAAATATGGAAATGTTACAACTGCCTCACGTGACATCAGACGGTCTTATAACCACTGGTGTTCTGCCTACCCCATAAGGGATACAGGCGTGAATTTATTGCCTCATAATAATAGTACTGGAATAAATAAAACAAGTACACACATAACAAAAAATACTTCTAAATGAATTGCATCGCCAT
The DNA here is from genome assembly GCA_944452665.1 of Stenoptilia bipunctidactyla. NCBI lineage: Eukaryota > Metazoa > Arthropoda > Insecta > Lepidoptera > Pterophoridae > Stenoptilia > Stenoptilia bipunctidactyla. Next base: position 5,603,104 of record OX101730.1, read on the forward strand.
CAAATACTCCCCTTCCTTCTAAAAATAAAAATGACCATCTTACTACTAGAATTCAGAATAGAAACAATTTCACCCCGACTATCCTGCACACACACAGAAGCTCAAGAACCTACAATGGGAAAAACAAGAATTTTTGTTATCAGAATTTTCCCCAGGATTCTTCATGTCGTCCGGACCCGCGCCGCCCTCATCCAGCATTTGACGTTCGTAAAGTGTATAAAATTACCTACTACGAATAAAAAAGTTTTCATTTTCCTTTTTCATTTTCATTTTCAGTGTAGGCGAAATGAGAAAAATCCACTAAAGGTACCTAGTAAGTACCAGAATTATACTCTACTTTAGAAAATTTTAAAAATAATATTGTTTTAATCTTTTCTACCTATACATTTTATAATCAAGGCCCCGCGTCGGTCTGTCTGTTCGCGATAAACTCGAAAAGTATAGGACGAAATTCCACACAGTTTTCAACAACAGGTAAGGTGATCCTTGAGGAAGGTTTTAGTGCATAAAAAGTTAAGGTTTTATGCAAACTTACGATTTTGCGACGATATTAAATCAACATGTGGGAACAAAATTCAGCTGATCGGGGGCTTTCCTTGAAAACGCTGCCAAAACGTTTTGAGTTATACAAAAACAATGAATGGCTGGATTGTACCCTTTTATTAGATCTACAAAAAAGTCCGCGATAGTATATATCTACCTTCGAAGAATAACTTACAATAACCATTTTGGACTTTTAGAAATTACAATAAAATTATGGTAATTGCGAACTTATTTTTAACAATACAGTAAATACGTTTGATACATTATGCATTTAACTCATGATATAGGTTTTTTATATAGATTAGGATAAAAAATAAAAACATCCGCCAGTCCATACAAAGTACTTAATTTATTCACAGCCCTTTGACTGTGTACAAAAATCTGGAGGCGTGAGCCGTAATTCTAGGTAATTTTAATATGTCACAGATGCACAAATAACACAGTTAGGCCTACAATTAATGTGATACAACATGAATCCATACCATACATCTGAAATTTCTGAAAATGTCTCTCTCTGTCTGGTACGTTTTCTCGCCTCAACGGCTCTACCGATTTTTATTGTTTTTGGTATAGGTACGTTTATAAAAAATCTCGAGAAACTACATAGACTACTTTATTTTCAGAAATCAATGTCTCTCTGTCTGTCTCATACGTTTTATAGCCTACATTTTTTATGAGTTTCGATATACGTATAGAAATGATCTCGGGAGAGAACGCCTACTTTATTTTTCAAAAATCAACCAGTAAGGTGGTGAAATAGGGAATAAAATTTTGTAAGTAGATATTTTTTTTCTTATTCGATTGACATGAAACTCTGTATTATTGCCTAAAAATAATAACAAATATATGAACACGTATTTCAGTGTACATACATACATACATACATACATAACGTCACGCCAGTATCCCTTATGTCACGTTTGACAAATTTGGAGGTATTATAAATATGGAATGAGACTTTTGTAGTGACAGGGGGTCAGCCTATCGCCTACAAAAACGCCTTTAAAATGTCCGGGAAGAGAAGCAGCTGGCACATTCTACGTTTTTCTTTCGCTCCCAGTCCAGCATGGAAGCAACGTATTCAGTATTTTTGGATATCAATATATACTTATAATAAAACAGTAAAAAAAACGTGTCTGTACATTTAATATTTTTACAAAAAAAATTATCTAGGGTTATAAAGAAATGAAAAAAGAGTAAGAATCTGAAAAAAAAAATTTGTCTGTTTGTTTGTAAGTTTGTCTGTTTGCACACGCTAATCTCTGGAACCGCTGAACGGATTTGAATGAACCTTTTTTTGATGTATAGCTGTGAAGCCGGGGCAACATATAGGGTATTTTTTATTTCGGTTACTGGAACACCTGATGCAGAACCCTTAACGGATCATCAAAACCGTAAGAAATATAGATATGATGCCTTAACAAAAGTTGTCCAGGATGATGAGCAGATTCTGCAGACATAAAAAAAATCTAGGATCTAAAAAAATTGTAATAGATTTTTAAAAGTTATGCCTAAAACTTACTAGAATATGGTGGAGATGTTCGGCATACAGATCAGAAGTACTCATAGCTCAGTTGCGCGTAGACCCGACCATGAGTCTAAGGTCGTGGGTTCGATCCTGCTCGCGTAATTTTTTTTATTATATTTTATTTTTATTTTGTTTACAGTAAATATTTAATTGTGAACAAAATTGTCTCTGAAACCACTTGATTTCAATCAAGATCCAAAGAGATATCGTGATAATTTTAAAATAACTCCGTAATAAAATAGGTAGGTACGTTCGATAAGACGCGGGCGGGCGAGCGAGTGATTCGCTGGCATGGCCGGCCACTCACGCTGTTAATTGTTCGAGATACCTACCAAACTCTGGGTGCCTATGACCATATTCACCCAAAGTTTTATTATTTCACTTGGAAATAAGATTTTTCTGAATGAACCACCAAATTTTTGTAACGGTTGGGAGTCAGACTAGGTACCTACGACTTTAATTTTATAACTTTCTATTCCAAAATATTAAAAATACTAAGTTTTTTTCAAATCGGTGAATAAGCCCGAATTTGACCTCATTCTCACCTGATGGTAAGACGTATAAATGAGGTCGAATACCGAAGCCAAGCCAGTTCTATCATAAACCCGTTTGCGACTCTAGAACTGGCTCTTTATAAAATGTTTTCGGGACGCGTCACCGCTGGCAGTAGTGATATTTGACGGCAAATTTCAGTCAGCAGTTTACCACCAAGCGGGGCTCACTCGGATTAGTCAATTATTCAGAGGCGGTAGGGTTTTTCTAGGGGTAAATTATAACTAAATTGTCGTCAAAATCAATAAATGCTGGGTTTCAATATTTTACATGAGTAAAAGCTACTACAAACGAATGGTAGGTAGTTATAACAATAGTAAGTAGTACCTAATTTGACAAGACGTTGAATATTGAAACGCTTTATACGCTTCAATATTCAACGTGTATGATAGCAATCTACTGTTCGTAGATTAAACGAACATACATATATATAACTTCACGCCTTTATCCGTTATAAAACCTCTATCCAATAAAACCTCTATCCCTAAAATGACTTTTAAGGTATGCCCGGGAAGAGAAGCAACTGGTACATTCTATGATTTTCTGTTGCTCCCAGTCCAGCGTGGAAGCAACGAACGAACAGTGTTTTGATATTGTAACGTGGCATTACATAGATTATATGTAAAAGCGTGCGGATAGCCAGAAGAAAAAAAAACTAAACTACACTAAAAATAAACATGGGAATAAGAATTCTAAGGAAATTCTCCCGGTAAAAGTACTAGGGGCTTAAAAATAATAAATCTGAAAAATAGTTGGTATGCAGTAGAAGATTTTGCTATGTTGATAGGGCTAATTATTAATAAAGCTTCTTGCGCGATTTAGTACAGGTAGGTACAGAAGGCAGCAGGTCAATCGTTACATTACCTGTCAAATTTCCCCAAACAATTTTAACTAAGGTAATGTCGAGGGCATAGATTTCAGTTTCAAGTAAAAAAAAAAATACCGATTTGTAACGCTTGATGTGCTGCCTTCTGTACATACAGAGATATATTGTAAGGAAGTTAAACTTAAAATAATGGGACTCAAGGTTTTATTTATTTCGTGATCATTTCTAGCTCTTGGAAGTTAAAAACCGTAGATTTAGAAGTAGAATAAAAAGTAACGTAGGTATGTGTTAACTACCAAAAGAAATTACATTAATATTGGCTCAGCCATTTTAGCGTGAAAAGTAGCCAATCATAACTATAGATAGAATCAAATCAAATCAAATCAAATGATACATACAATGATACAATAGATACACATTATACACTGATAATGGCTGGATGGATGGATCTTTGCTACTCTTTCACGCAAAAACTGCCGAATGTATTCTTCTGAAACTTTACAGTAATATAGCTTTACCTAGAATAACAATAAGCTATAATTAATGAAGATAGGTATTGCATGACTTATGTACAATTTAAGACACTTTGGCACCCAATTTTTTTATAACGCAATGTGCCTAATATAGTTACCTTATACCTATATATACTTATGCCTATGTTTGTGGTGAGGAGTTATACATATTATATGGGCGAAGATTCTTCATTTTTATTTTTGTTATTAAAGATAGTACTTAGGACCTTGGAGAAGAAAATAACCTACTCGAAATACTAATTCAATACAGACGAAGTCGCGGGCATCATCTATGTAATATACCTACCTACCTATACTTTTTCACAAAACACCTAGGTGAAACTGCGGATCACAGCTTTGTTGTAACAGTTTTTGAAGTAACTCTGTCTGTTTATCTATCAGTAACGCTTAACTACTGAATCGATTTTGACGAAATTTTGAATAAGGTAACTTTAAACTTCAAGGTGGATATAATAATAGTATTTATCCAACTCCAACAACCGGTATCCACGCGGACGAAGTCGCGGGTCACAGCTAGTTCATAAATATGAGCCTAGGATAGGCTACATTATTTTTCTATAATCAACGAATGCAGAGCATTAAAAAGCCGACTTCTAGTCAAAACTTTGGCTGAAGTATAATGTCGTCAAGGTAAATATTCTCCGTACTCATATTGCATGCTGTTATACAGAACTATTTATTAAAATAATATAAGATCTATTTTTATACCACTTTAAAGCAAAAAAATGATTTGATTTGATTTGAAAGTCCTATAATCGTTAGTTACCTACTGCTGTTTCTTACTTTATTACGAATTATTGCAAAAAAATATTTAATGAAAAGCTTTTAATAATTTTAGATAGTCAAATAGTGAAGCTGGTTGTTACAATTTATTACATTCCCTTTGAAGATACAAAATTTATAACATTTCCGATCAACGCATAAAGTATTAAATATTTAAGTATTACATTAAAATCAAAACGTCAATTTAAAATTTAATTGCCCGCAAAACTATCAATATGTTTTGGCTCATAAATTTTGAATTTAACTGGATTTATAACTACTGCATTGATACTTTCATCGACGTGATCATTTCCGATTAAATTGACAGTAATGTGAAAATTCAAATTATAAATTGCTCTGCTGAAAGCAACATATGGATTGGGGGTGCTTATTCAAAGGTACCTAAAGTATTGTATAGTATTTTAATATAGGAGTAATGCAATTCTTTGTCTTTTTTATTTGTTTATTAAGTTAAAACCTAGAAAAAAACTGATTAAAGTAAGCAAACACGATAAGGTGAACCCATGAATGTAATGAGAAACAGGACTTATCTCGCCAGCCTAGATTTATTTATTAGTGCCTAAATCAGAATCCAACCACAATCTCAACTGATAGTACCTAAGTAATAATGAGGTTGAAGATGACAATTCCAAAATATTTAAGATTGACCCTTTGATAGATTTAAGGAGAGGTGTTATGTGAAAGGGTTTACTATAAGATATCCGGATGCAAGAAGATGGGATTCCCTGGCTGTAAATTGTTATTGTGTATTTTTTTTCTTATTTTTAAAAGATGATTGCTGTTGAGTTTCTTGTCACTTCTTCTCAACAGATCGACTATCCAAAGTGGTGGTAGATTCAGTTCAATTTGTGAATTGTTTGACTTATTTCAAATGTATTTAAATCCTTACGAAATAAAGAAAATTCTGACTTTGACTTTTACAGTGCACAGGATTAAAAAGAAACTGGCTCTTCTTAAATGTGTAATTCTGTGATGAGATCTTCTTCAATAGCCAGATCTCATCACAGCTGGAGTGTTGATACTAGGCAGCATATTTTACATGAAGTTATACCCAGCGGACCTACAAGCTACCCAGCTTGACCCTGAAGTCCTACCAACGAGCGCCGAGCGGGGGGCACTCGGATGACTCGGATTAGTCACCTTTAACGACACGCTTATCAGCTTACCCAGGAGCAATGGGGCTATACTAAGCCGGCCCTACACGAGTAAAAAAATATTTATTTACGTATAATAGACACCTTCAGAGTACACTCACTACCTTTTTTATCGACAAGCAACACGGGTTTCTCCTAAATCGCTCAACCACGTCGAATGTACTTATATTTTGTGAATACACATCATCAAACATCGACGCTAGAGGCCAAGTTGATTGTATTTTCACGGACTACAGCAAGGCATTTGATCGAATACACCATACACTGCTATTAAAAAAGCTTCTATCTGCAGGAATACATGGTTGTCTATTCCGTTTGTTTAGTTCGTATATTGAGAAGCTGTAGCTGTAAATGGATACCAACCAAATGGTACACTCTTCCCTCAGGCATCCCACAAGGGAGTTTACTAGCTCCTGTACTTTATAATGTTTTCATTAATGACATATTTAATGTTTTAGACACTTTATGCGGACGATGTCAAAATATTTAAACAAATACACAATTTTAATGACTGTCACGACCTCCAACAGGGTCTAGATAGGTTTCAAAAATATTGCAATGAAAACAAACTTGATCTTAACATTAATAAATATTATAGCATGACCTTTACATGGAAATCTAAGCATTGATTGACTTTGCATATTCTTTAAGCAATCTTTACATCATTAGAGTTACCGAAATCGGAGACTTGGGTATTGGATATTATACATGATGCCAAAATGAAATATGATAACCACATAGATTACATATCCATAAAGGCAATAAAAGCTATATTTTATAAACACTATTATTGCAGTTAACTCAAACTCTCCAGTTATGGGTCTGCTGTAAGAAATTTCGATAGAGATAAGCTGTACCTTTGTGCCTACTTATTTTGTTATATGTGTGTATTGTATCTAAACTTATGAGTTCATAAATTGTAAAATAAATAAGATCATGATCTCAATTCACTAATATTAAAGTAATTAAAATATTATCTATAGGTACTGTTCTTATGTGCGTAGCACCCTTGAATATTGCTCTCCAATATGGAACCCTCAATATAAAATTTATATTCAACGAATTGAAAATATTCAAAGAAAATTCCTTAGAATTATACAATACAAGTGCAAAAGTTATCAAATCAACTACGAAGCAAGATGCAAAAAACATAATATTACCTTATAAAGGAAAACCATGAAATCTTCATTTTTAGATTTAAGTCGGTTCGATTCCTGGGTGAAGAAGCGAGTTTTTGAAAACTCTTTGAATACAGTTTTAATTTTTCTATAACATGTGAATAATTTTTCAAATTTCTTTTGGTTTTTATTTTTCATGCAAAATAATTCAATTAACTCAAAAATAACTTTATGCGAAGTATGAAAACGTGGCTTTTTCTACTCCTTTTTTATCGCTATGCACAGGTAGGTACAGTTTGCGACGTTTTGCGGTGTACATTGTATGCAAAATTCCTCAACGTTTAAAATGTTTTTGTTGTTTATTGTATGACTTCAGTGACACGCGTCTATTGAGTGGATGAGATTTTACACGGGTGATAATTTATGAACTCATTATATTAAGACCGAGGATATCTTGGAAAGTATGCACTTTTGAACCACATATTCTTTGGCCAAAAGTATTATTTTTTAAGTAAGGAACAAAACCTCAAAGTTATGGGAAATATATTATATAAGTATTAAAGAACACCTATGCAAAGTTGTATATTATAGAGGTGTTCTTTTTGATGTGTGCTGATAGATAGGTGCTGATAGTTACTGATAGGTGACGATTGTAACTGATGGATGCTGACAGGTGCTGATGGGTAATGATGGTTGCTGATAGATGCTGTTGGGTACTGATAGGTTGGGTGCTCAGATGTGCTGATAGGTGCTGATGGGTAATGAAGGATGCTGAGAGATGCTTTTGGGTTCTGATGGGTACTGATAGGTGCTGATGGTTTCTCATAGGTGTTTATGGGTGCAGATGGGTAACTACTGATAAGTACTAATGGGTATTGATAGGTACTGATGGGTGCTGATTAGACATTAGCACTGATGGTGAGGTGCTGATGGGTATTAGTTATTAATATCGAAACGAATATCATTTAATTTGTTTGTTAATTTGTTTGAATAGGTTACGTTCAGATAGTATTGCTTTGCCTGTACTTAAACGTCCAATAAAATAATGGATTGAAAATGTCTGTCCGTTAAAATACCTTCTTGTAAGTATTTATTTTCGTCACGAGTAAAATAGACTCTATTTCAAAAGTTCCAGATATCTAATTAGTTTCGTATCTTTATAATTTCAAGAAATATGTTTTTGAGTAATGCTGCCATTTACAATTCTTTTGATGTACCTAGTTATTAATAAATAAAAAGTACTTACTTCGATCTTGAAAGGGAATATAGATGGCATCTATCACCAATTGTCCTGTGTGTTAAAATTATGCTTCCAGATAGTTATAATTTCACAGTGTTAAAAGTTAGTTTAAATTGGTCACCTTTTATGTATTTTGTGGTTAAACTTTTATATGCTATGTTTTCAAAAATATAGTGTTTTGGACCTTTATACATCAACTTTAATAACATTAAATTATATCTGATCGGTTCTTTCACGAATAATCTAGTTCAAAGTTCAAACAGACAAACCCTTCGGCTTTATAGATTAGACGACTAATAGATTATGACGACACATAGACATTTAAGAATATAATCATACATAACTATTTTTTAGATATTAATAACTACTAAAAATTTACTACTTCGTGTAAACAGGTGTACATTACGAAGGGGTGGATTGAATTTCATTTCATAAAAAATGACTTATTTGTAACATTCACACTACATTATTTAGCTCAAATTAACTCGTGTTGTTGAGTGGGTAAGTAACGGATCCATACTAAATAATAAATGCGAAAATCTATCTTTCTGTTCCTTTATTTCAGCCAAACCATCCGACCGATTTGTAGAAAATTAGTAATGAAAATAGCTCCCAAACCCTACTTTTTTTCAAACACCAGCCCCTATAGGATTGAAATGAGACATAAAAGTTTATGTAAAAGATCTCAACTAAGTACCTACTTATCTGATTTTAATGAATTTTGGAAGAAATAATTTATGAAAGTTATAAATTAACGTCACGATATACTTTCAAGTCCAAATAGCACGATTTTCACAACAGAATTCAGTGAGGATATTTTAAAAAGATTTCATCTATAAAATGGCCATTACAATATTTATAAAAAATAAAATAGTAAGTATAGGTATCGCAATACTAAATCCAGATAAATAAAAAATATAGATTATATTCTATCATCCTTGACATAAGTTTTAGTCATCGTAGAAACGAATTTCGGATAATAAGCCACACTATAGGTATAGTACTACTATTAATTATACTGTGACAATTCTGGCGCTGACGTGTTCATTTACTGCCCGCCATGCAGTCCCATATAGCGTTAATGCCTCCTGCGCTCGAAAATACTCGCCTTAAGATGACTGTGTGACTATATGTAAGGCTGCGTTTCCACTGACGCGGAGCTGGGCGGAGAGGAACGGAGAAGAGCGGTGAAAAGTGTTGAGTGTTTCCACTGAAGTGGAGCAGAGCGGAGTGGAGTTGAGCGAAGCATACTTTTGCAATTTTAATTACATTTAGGATGAAAACTTAGACTTAGATACATAGTCCCTATAATTTAAAACTTAATTAGGTACAAACTATGAATACAGTACACAGATCATTCATATATAAAACAGTATTTCAATAAATTACCCAGACTATGTTCACCCAGTGATAAATGGTGTTTTTTTTTGTTTACGTATTTTAAACGCTGTTTAGATATTTTAACACCCATTCAATCTCTGCACAACCTAGCTGTCCTCCGCTCCACACCGTCCAGCTGTCCGCCGCTCCGCTTCGCCTCGCTGTATTTTTATGAATATCTGTTCAGCTCTGCTCCACTCCACTCGTGATATTTCCATTGAAGCGGAGTGGACATTTCGAGCATATTGATTGGTCTATTTATGCACCGGTAAGCTCTGGTCCGCCCCGCTCAGCTTCAATGGAAGCCCAGCCTAGTAACATGGTCAAAAACTTAGATGTAATATTTGTTATTTTCGACGGTAAATCAAATCTTTGATTCCCTAGGTTTTGTAGGCCCATGTGTTACCTATTAGACGCTAGCTAAACTAAACTTGCACCTAATGCAAAAATTATGGATTGCGAAGTGTGTCAGATGAAATTCTTATCCCATAGTTATCTTTTGCTACCGCATCTTAATACTTTGAATATCCCTAGGTGGTTTATTTAGACAATTCTACTCATCACGAAATTCATGTATATACATGCATCTGAAAAGGGCTACGGCGGCGCGTGTATATACGTTGGGTCGGCAGATTGTGGGGGGTCAGTTAGTACTTACTGGTTGGTAAAGCCGACTCGATCACCACGACTTGAGCTTTGCGGAGCTTTATTAGGTACAACAAGACTGTAGGAAGGTCCCGAGTTCTCTTACCTTACCAATTAACTCCTGTTACTTTCAGTGTGACTCTACAAAGATGGATGTCAATGACACCAAACTTATTAAAGCCTTTTATACGCAATCGTATCCACATAATTTGTTGTGTGTGTATCAATCAGATCCTGTCTTGTCAGTTAACTAGTACCAGATTCAGATCAGTTGAGTGGACTGGGGTGGCTATAAGGGTAGGTTGGAGGCCACTGGCGGAGTTAAACTCCTATTTAGTCTTCTAAATACTGATTAGTAGTCGTGACGAGTCAGTACTCGATTTAGATTCAGAGAGTTAGGCTGCAAGCTGGACGGCAGCGACAGCGAAAGCGACAGCGGCGCGGGCAGCGACGACGCGGGGAATCTGGGCTGTTCTCGACGACAGCACTCGAGCGATTTGTCGCGGTTTCATACAAACTCAATACTTTCTATCGTGTCGCGGAAATTGCTGCCCGCGCCGCTGTCGCTCTCGCTGTTGCTTGCTGTCCAGTTTGTAGCCTTAAATACGTGCTGTTATATCCCGGGATTGTTACCCTAAGTGCTTTCCTAGGCACTGCTGAGCTAACTCAGCAGTATTAGTTTAGCGATAACGGTTCGAAGCTTTCTTGACCACCGGTGGTAGAGTCAGTCTGCGTCCTCGTACAGTTCAGAGCGGTTGCTTAAAGATTAATCCTAATAATTATCCTTTGTTAAAATCCTTTTGAAATAAAAGTGTTCTAGTGTTAAAAATAGTTTTTTTTAAAAAGCTAATTCTAAAACCACGTATAACATTTTGGTGGCAGCGGTGGGATCCGGAAAATTCCAAGTGCCTAAGCAACCGACTCGCAGACTCGCGCCGGGTCCCTATCCTATCTATGAATCCAGTGTAAAATAAATAAAATAAAACTCAGTGTCGTATCCAGTGCGTACTTTTAAATATCCAGTAACCTCGTATTATCTATATTCGATACCCAGTGAAAAATCCAGCATCCAGTGTAAAAGTGCTCAAACATCAGTAATACAACGCTGATAACTAAATAAAATCAGTATAATATCAACTCAGTATAATATAGTGAAAAGTGAATCCAGGGGTGCACATCCTTTATAACTTAATAAAACCCCAGTGTCCTAAGTGTTCAACTGTATCCTGAAATCATACTTCGAAATTACATCATACGGAAAATCGCATCGTGAACTGCAATTTCCTCGACACTATTCTTCGAGTCAAACTTCAATCATTCTACCAGAAATCATTCACGTTTCCATACCATATGTGAATAATAATCAAGAAGCCGAAATCAAGAACAAATAATTATCCCGTAACAAACGGTCTACTCGCAGCACCCAGGCGGCTTATCGCCCGTCGGAATGTCCTACTCAGCAGTCTCGTTCGTATCCGTCGTCGCCTACACAATACTTGTACTGTAAGTCTTTGGTCATTGCTTTGTTTAGTTTAAGAGTTTTGAATATTATTTGATAATCACGGAACAATTTTTAGATTTAAGAAACTCGTTCGATTTACGTAGTTCATTTTATAATACCGTTTTAACTTTTACATTTCTTATTTTTCTTTTGTTTAATGATTCTAGTTATAGTACAACCTGTTTGAAATATAAATTATGCCAAAAGTGACTAAATCTGAAGATAACAAGTTAACATTGAATATTCCCGAACCTGAATTAATTTTAAGCGACTCAGAAGTGAAGTCACCTGTTAACTCTCCTCGCGTAACTAGGAAAACGGCTGCATCCATTCCGATGGCGGAATTAGAATTAAATACCCTTTTTAAATTTATCAAATCCTATGATGGTAGTAGGGAAACCCTAAATTCGTTTTTAATAAACTGCGAAAATGCATATAGTCTTGCATCCGAGTCACAAAAACCCATTTTATTTAAATTTATTTTGAGTCAACTTAGTGGAAAAGCGGATATTGCCTGCTCCATAAAGGAGTTTGCGTCTTGGGAACAGCTGAAGGACTTCCTTAAAACCCAATTTAGTGAACGCAAACACTACTCACACCTTTTAACCGACCTTCAAGAGAGCAGGCAAGGTTCACTAGAAACCGTGGGACAATATGCACTTAGAGTAGAGACCTATCTTTCGCAATTGTTAACTGAAATATCCTTGTCTAGCACTAAAGTTAAAGAAATGTACGGTCGCACGGCGGCTATGGAGGATCTTGCCCTGCACCATTTCCTTATGGGGTTACATCCCCAAATATCTAATATTGTTAGATGTAGGGCTCCAAGAAACTTAAACGAAGCAATTAACCTAGCAGTATCCGAGGAACGCATACAGCAAACTTTATATAAGCGTTCACAACCTGAACAGCAGCCTAATAATAATAATATTAAATTCAAACCAAATGCCTATAGAAATAACCAAACACCCCCTGTTCAGAGATCGTTTAACCGAGCACCTCCTGTTCAAAGACCGTTTAACTATGCACCCCAAGGTGCATCTATTCCTTTCTGCCGGTATTGTAAATCGACCGGTCACGATATTTCATCATGCAGAAAACGAGAATACAATAACAACCGGTACAAATATACACAAAACCAAGCTTCTACTTCTTTTAAACCACCTCCTCGTATTCACTATCTTGAACAACCTGTTGAACATAATCAAGATGATGTGGGTCGGGACGAAGTAGATGCCTCACCTGCACATTTAAACATGTAAAGGTCTCGAAAAGGTGTCGCTCGAGACTTAAACATAAAGTCGACACCCATCCTTTAAAATCCTGGAACCACTCGGGTAACCAGCCCCCAATAAGTGTCCAGTCTATTCAAAATCCAAGGGACCACTCGGGTAACCAGCCCCAAATAAGCGCCCAATCTATTCAATATCCAAGGGACCACTCGGGTAACCAGCCCCCAATAAGTGTCCAGTCTATTCAAAATCCAAGGGACCACTCGGGTAACCAGCCCCAAATAAGCGCCCAAACTATTCAAAATCCAAAAGACCACTCGGGTAACCAGCCCCCAATAAGTGTCCAATCTATTCAAAATCCAAGGGACCACTCGGGTAACCAGCCCCAAATAAGCGCCCAATCGACAAATCCTAAGAAACTACAAGTTTTAAAATCTTCTTTAAAGTCATCCAGTAAAATCCAAAATATCCTACCAAATTCTAACTCAGAAAACAAGATTTACGAAATCAATCTCGACACATCCAAACGTCTTCTACCACACGTACTATTAGACTCACAAATATCCAAAAATCCTATATCCCTGTTAGTCAATAAATCTTCCACATTCAAATTTCATGTTATAAAAAATATAAATCTACCCTATGATGGCATAATAGGAACTGATTTCCTGACATCTCACGGGTGTAAAATAGACTACACCGAAGACGTTCTAAGGATAGGTAACACTAGTATCAAACTCGAATTTTCTGAGCCATCTTATCTCATTCCACCTCGCTCAGAAGCAGTTATCGAGTGCTCGATTGAAAATCCTAATCTCAAACAAGGCATAATTGTTGATCAACACCTATCCGACGAATTATTAATTTCAAACTGTATTGTTAAAGTTAAAGATAACAACCGAATTAATTTAACCATAGCCAATATCTCTGAAAACCCTGTAAATATAAACTCAAATTTAAACCTTAAACTAGAACCACTGTACCCAACCGCCTTTCAAATTCGACGAACCTTTTCGGGAACTCATAAACGAACTCAGGAAGTAATGAATTCTCTTAGAATAGATCATTTAAACTCAGAAGAAAGTAACGCTCTTTTAGACCTCTGCTCCCAGTATTCAGATATTTTCTATCTTCCAGATGATCAATTAACATATACTCAAGCCCTTAAACATGAAATTAAAACAAGTACCGATACTCCAGTCCACACAAAATCCTACAGATTCCCTGAATTCCACAAAAAAGAAGTGGAATCTCAGATAGGCAAAATGCTCGATCAAGGAATCATAGAAGCCTCATCCTCGCCTTGGAGCTCACCAATTTGGATTGTACCAAAAAAATTGGACTCTCAAGGGCAACGAAAGTGGCGAATAGTGATTGATTATAGGTCACTCAACAATATCACTATCGGAGAAACATATCCTATTCCACAAATATCTGAAATCTTCGATCAATTAGGAAACAGCAAATACTTTTCCACTTTAGATCTCACTTCCGGTTTCCATCAGATCCTAATTTCTCCCGAAGACGCACCGAAAACAGCTTTCTCCGTTCCTCAGGGGCATTTCCAGTTCAATAGAATGCCTTTTGGGCTTAAAAATGCCCCATCAACTTTTCAAAAACTGATGAACAACTGCCTTTCAGGATTACAAGGCTCCCGATGCTTTGTCTATTTAGATGACATAGTAATCTATTCTCCAGACCTAGCTTCTCATATTACCAACCTCGAAGCCGTTTTTAGTAGACTTCGCAACTTTAACCTAAAGCTCCAACCGGAGAAATGTGAATTTCTGCGGAAGGAAGTTGGTTATTTAGGGCACATCATTGGAGAGAATGGTGTCAAACCTAATCCAGACAAAACCAAGGCAGTAACAGAATTCCCAGTTCCCAAGTCACCGAAAGACATTAAATCGTTCTTAGGATTAGTATCATATTATAGGAGGTTCATAACCAATTTTGCCAAACTAGCTAAAGCCCTTACAGTATTGCTAAAAAAGGATACTCCATTTAAATGGGAAAATGAACAGCAACTAGCCTTCGAATCTCTAAAAGCCAAACTCGTATCAGCCCCAATATTAGCCTACCCCGATTTCACCCAAACATTTCTCTTAACATGTGACGCATCAAATTACGCAATCTCAGCCATTCTGTCCCAAGGGCCCATAGGCCAAGACCGGCCGATTGCCTATGCATCTCGCACCCTAAATAAGGCAGAATGCAATTATAGTGTCACGGAGAAAGAATGCCTTGCGATTGTTTTCGGAACTAAAGTATTTCGACCTTACTTATACGGATATCGCTTCAAGATCCTTACGGATCATAAACCACTTCAGTGGTTATTTAACTGTAAAGATCCTGGGTCGAGACTTGTCCGTTGGAGGCTCAAACTCGAAGAGTTTGAGTATGATATCCAGTATAAGAAAGGCAAAATAAACGCCAATGCTGACGCCCTTTCTCGATTTCCCGTCAATCCAATCAATACTCAAAATTCCTCAACTGAACCCCATGTAATCCCAGATCGTTTAGAACCAGTCCCAGAAGTATCCAACAACCTACCTTTAGAATCTAACGAAGTTCCTTTTAGCCCTCTTACTGTTGATGACCTTGGCATTGAAATGAACCTTCCTCCTAGTCCTCTTGATATAGATAGTAATGATTTGCCAAATACCGACCCACTTGAAATACAAGTTAATGCTGATCCAAAGCCCTCTACAAGTTCATGCCCAGACATACCTGTCGACGACTACCCTACGTTTCTAAAATCATTGGCAGACAGAAACACATCTTTTAATACTAATATCGAGGAATATAATGACAGCCTCTTGAAGTGTCCATGCAAAATCATTTTAATCCCTACTTCTATTGATCTGGATGAATCTAATTTATACATGCAGGAACTCCTATCCGACCCTGAAATAAATACCTCTGTAGTTGATTCAGAAAGACAACTATTTTCCTTTCATAAGATCAAAGGTAATGGCAAAACCTATTATTTACTCTTTACGAAGGTACATCACTTCGACGAAGCATCTTATCCCCAAATATTTATAACTTTAAGGACAATAAGAGACGAATTAGTAGTTTTGTCAGAAACTACCGAAATTGGAATTTCAGACTTCAACAACCCCTTTGAAAAACATTCTTTTGTCAAAATCTATAATATGTTAAATTATCTTTTCCATAACACTCAAATCAAAGTCAGAATATACCATAATAATTTGACATTCCCAGTTCCGACAGAAATTAAAAAGATACTTTCCGATAACCATGATATCCCTATAGCTGGCCATCTGGGATCCAACCGCATGTATAACAGGATTAAACAATTGTATTACTGGAAAGGAATGCGTGGTGATATAGAGTCGTACGTGAAACAATGCCAATCTTGCCAAGAAAACAAGGCACTTAGGAAAATTAACCGTGCCCCGATGCAGATTACCAGTACATCGACGGAACCACGTCAACGGATATCACTTGATATTGTTGGACCCCTTCCAGAAGCCGGGATTGCAAAGCTAAAATATATATTAACTATTCAGGACGACCTCACTAAGTTTTCCTCAGCTTACCCTATACGCAGTACAACTACCGAAGAAACTAGTGAATGTTTGATTCATTATATTTCTATATTCGGTATCCCCAAAATGATTTTGACGGATCAAGGAACAAATTTTACATCCGATTTGTTCAGGAAGACTTGTGACTTCCTTAAAATCAAAAACCTTTGGGCCTCTCCGTATCATCCGCAGACACAAGGTGCCTTAGAGCGAAGTCATTCGACTCTTAAGGAATACCTCAAATCATACATCAATGAAGACCAAAGTAATTGGCCCCGCTATGTTTACACAGCAATGTTAACGTACAACACATCCGTCCATAGCACAACTCATTATACACCCTATGAGCTTATGTTTGGCAATAAACCATTCATCCCAAATTCCGTTTATGATGAATCCCTAGGAGCAACGTATCCAGACTATGTACGTATGCTACAAAACCGCCTTAAATATTCTCACGAAAAAGCCCTGGATTTCATTAGGAAATCCAAAGAAAATTCTAAAGCCTACTATGATAACCGTTCTCGCCCGACCTCATACAAAACTGGCGACTTTGTATACCTTCAAAACCACCTAAGGTTACGGAAGGCTCTCTCGCCTCTGTGGAAAGGGCCCTACAAAGTCGTGAAGGTAAATGGAAATAATACGCTTACCTTGCTCATTGGCAGACGTCACGTTAAGCATCATTTCGATGAAGTAAAACCAGCAGAAACTAAAACTTACTTGATCCCGATATAAGAAATTCTATACTTTTCAAATAACTTTTAGTGTTAGGATATTTTCATAAAGATATATTTTTAGCTTAGTTCCGCTTAGTTGTAATTGTAATATTATTTACAGTTCCGTTTGAGGTCAAACTGATCGAGATTTCATCCAGACAATCACCTCCGGCCCAGGACTCTATTATGATTATTTAGGACAACTCAAAATTAATGATGTACAATTAAAAATACTTATACCAGTAGATATTTCACATTTTAGTTCTCATATTCAAAACATTGAGATTGCCTTAGAAACCACAAAACAACTATGTAAACAAACTCGAATTATAGAATTAGATCCGGAATGTAGCAGTCTATTACAACCGTTAAAAGCTAGATATCTAGATATGAATAAGGAATTCAATTCAATCTCGCATTTAGTAGATAATAGATCAAAGCGGAATGCTTGGCTAGGTGGTGGTGGAACAATCCTCAAACACATATTCGGTACTTTAGATGAAGAGGATGGATTGAGATACGATAACGCGATATCAACCTTACAGGAAGATGAAAAACAGTTGGCTTCACTGATGAAAGAAAACATCTTAGTTACTAATTCTATACTTACTCGTTATAATAGTACTCTAGATATAATAAAAGAAAATGAAATTAAAATTACTAATGCTATCGACGAACTCTCGTTCACCATTAAGAACATTTCAGAGATAACCAACGGTCTGGTTAAATTGACTAATATTAATGTACTTTTAGATAGCCTTGAAGCGGCAATACTAACATTATCATTTCAACTAGAGGATATTACGAATGCAATATTATTTAGCGGTCAAAATATTTTGCACCCCACTATAATGACACCTGCTCAGTTGTACCGAGAGCTCGCCGATAACTATAGACACTTACCAAGTGATTTAGAATTACCTGTAGCACTAGACATAAGATCTATACATTTATTATTAAGTATTTCTAAGTTAGTCTGTTTTTACATAAACAATAAAATTATTTTTGTATTACAAGTTCCGTTAGTCAATATAGAAGAATATTCATTGTTTCATAATATTGCTCTTCCTACTCCATATGATACTAAAGAACCAGATACATTTAGCCTTATTATGCCAAATAACAAATATATAGCAATGACCAAAGACAAATCTCACTTCTGCGTCTTCGATAGTATGAATATCTGTCATCACATCGGCGCCGGCGATTATGTTTGCGACATCGATAGTGTCTATTCTACAGACGCAAAGCCTACTTGTGAAAGTGAACTATTGGTTAAAGTGATAAGTGTAAAACCACCACAGTGCGAAAGTAAAACTATTAGTGGAAAACTAGATATCTGGAAACCGTTAACGAATAATAAGTGGATCTTTATACAATCCTTACCAAATAAGATTTCTATTGCCTGTCCAAATTCTGAAATTTATGAAAATAGTATTATGGGAACTGGCATACTTACGATTCCCAATGATTGTACCGCGTACTGTAGAAGTACTAAACTAATATCTAAGTACAGTGTCTTAAATATCACTTCTCCTATCAATCATGTACCAGAATTTAACCTTATTAATGATACTTGCTGTAACAAAGACATTTTTGCTAAACCTGAAAATAATGTGTCTCATATTGATCTACAAGATATAGATTTAGATGATTTTAGTACAAATAATCAGATAAAAATGAAAAATCTCTTAAACAAATTAAAAGACATCGATCATTCCAATGATCCACACATAATTAAATATGGGACACACTATTCTGTCATTACTATATTAATAGTTATTGTAATACTTTCCTTTTTACTATATTTTACTTATAAGAAGTTTTGTAAATCTGAAAGCAACCGACCTTTTCAATTCAATTTTAAATTAAATAACCTTTCACGCTCAAAATCTAAACAACCCGATATTGAAATCTCCGAAATAGAACATGCAACCCCAGTCGTTCCCTTAAGGACTAAAGTCTAACGAAGACTTTGATTAAATTAACCCCAAAGTCTCCTCTTAAAGGGGGAGGTGTTATATCCCGGGATTGTTACCCTAAGTGCTTTCCTAGGCACTGCTGAGCTAACTCAGCAGTATTAGTTTAGCGATAACGGTTCGAAGCTTTCTTGACCACCGGTGGTAGAGTCAGTCTGCGTCCTCGTACAGTTCAGAGCGGTTGCTTAAAGATTAATCCTAATAATTATCCTTTGTTAAAATCCTTTTGAAATAAAAGTGTTCTAGTGTTAAAAATAGTTTTTTTTAAAAAGCTAATTCTAAAACCACGTATAACAGTGCGCACTTAATGTGCAGGTACTTATATTCAGAAAGTATCTTTCGCATCCACATCACACAGATAGTTTGCGACAAATGTCATTGCCTCGAAAAAATAGACTTCTATCTTTGAGTCCATTCCTAGATGTTTTATTCGTGTGGGAGGCAGACTCGATAATTCCCCCTATGATTACAATGTTAAGCACCCGATCTTTTTGTGTCATAAATACCATGTTATAAAGTTATGTTTTTGGGGACTGAAAACTGCTCGCGTCCGCAAGGTTTAGCCCTCGATGCCTTGTACGTGGTCCCTGGGTGGTGCTAAACGAGCAGTAAAATCTGGTGGTAGGCTTCGGCCGTGGCTTGTCACCACCCACTAGACAAAACCATGCCGCCAAGTAACCTAGTTGCGTTCCGGCATGATGTCTAGTGTAGCCATTGGGGAGGATAGGTCTGAGTAATCGTGCTGCATCGGAGAACTGTTTTCAACTCGTAGGATAATGACTCACCGGGTGACTCGTTTTGGAGCGTAGCGGGATCCGAAGCACGGTGCACCGCTGGCCGACCGCAGGTAGTAGGGGGCCCAAGTAGCATACTAGCCACATGCAAAAGGCTGCCCCGCCACCTCGCGAAAAATCCCGGGAGGCTCCATCGTGCCGGCTGGCGACCGGTTTGAGATGGCGAACTCGGGGGGGTTCGGGCGTCCCCGCAGTCTCCAAGCAAGTTTCCCAAAGGTGCGTTACCCCTATCGAGTTGCTTGGTTCCATTTGCAGCACTTCACTCAACTTCTGTTCTCCTCCCTATTCACTCCACTCCAAAATTAATGAAAGGTCCAAAGAAGAGTAAGGTAACACAGCGGTTGCACTTCCTCTCGTTTAAAGTGCACTTCTATAACATCCGAGGAGTGCACTCCAATCTCAATGATGTCCACCACCACCTCGAGACGGAGAGACCCCACCTACTCTTCCTAACGGAAACGCAGATCTGTGATCCGTCAGACTCGGCATACCTCTGTTACCCAGGTTACATCCTGGAGTCCAAATTCCACCCGCACGCCGGAGTGTGCATGTATGCCAGTGACAAGATCTGTTGTCAGCGTCTCTGTTACTTAGAAGTGCCGGACCTTTCAGTTATGTGGATTCACATAGATACCGGCCTAGACCAAATGGTATACGCTGGTATTTATCGGTCACACAGCGGAGATCGGGAGACAACAAGGCTTATGGACTATCTCAGCAGTACAGCGGACAAGGTTCAGCAACGTTTTCCCACAGCGCAGTTGGTGTTCCTGGGGGATTTTAACGCACACCACGGACAGTGGTTATACCCGTTTCAGGACACTGACCATGCTGGTAGAGAGGCTTTTAAGTTTTCGCTCACTCATGGCCTCTCTCAGCTTGTTGACGAGCCTACGCGCATCCCAGACGTTGCTGGCCACACTGCTTACTGCCTGGACCTTCTGCTGACAACCGATCCCGACAGATATTCGGTGTCCGTCACTGCACCCTTAGGGACATCCGATCACTGTCTGGTGAAATCTGTATCGCAGTACTCGCCACCTGACACCCGACCAAGTGGTTCTAGGCGAGTATGGCGTTACAAGTCGGCAGATTGGGATGAAATGCGACATTTCTTCGCATCTTATCCGTGGCGGCAAGCTTGTTTTACATCAACCGATCCATCGTGCTGCGCTGATGCAGTCTCAAGTGTGATAGGTCAAGCAATGGAGTTCTTCATTCCCTACGCTGATCTATCCCTTGAAACCAAAGCTCGCCCATGGTTTAGTGCTGAATGCTTTTCCGCTGAAAAGCGTAAGCGAGAAGCGTACAAAGCCTGGGCAACCGCTCGCAGAAGCAAATCCGTGGATTCGCATGAACACAAGAAGAGGTACAATGCTGCCGCCAAGTCCTGCAAGAAGGTGATCAAAAGAGCTCGTTTCGCCCACATAGGCTGTATTGGAGACAGAATAGCGTCATACCCCTTGGGAAGCAAAGCTTTCTGATCCCTCGCCAAGTCGGTCGAAACGAACTTTTGTCGCCCATCGCTCCCGCCACTACGGAAACCTGACGGTTCTCTGGCCCACACCGCTAAGGAAAAGGCGGATTTATTTGCCAGTATCTTTGTGGAAAATTCTCATCTAGATAGCTAAGGAAAAATCCCACCCCAATTACCTCAGTTCGGTCCTACAATGGGTACCGTTCATATTCGCCAAAAGGAGGTTCTTAAATGCTTGCTGCACCTAGACGAGAATAAGGCTAGCGGTCCAGATGGTATTCCTGCAGTGGTGTTGAAACGCTGCGCAGCTGAGTTGTCTCCCGTTTTGACGAGTCTCTATAGACTTTCTTTGGAATCTGGTAAAGTCCCCAAATCCTGGAAGCTGGCTAACGTACAACCAGTACCGAAGAAGGGAAGCCGTGCTGATCCTGTCAACTATCGACCAATCTCAATCACTTCCATACTTTGCAAAGTCATGGAACGTGTATTAAACAATCGACTCCTGGCATACCTCGAGACCAACGAGCTCCTAAGCGATAGCCAATATGGTTTCCGCAGTGGACGCTCGACCGGCGATCTTCTCGTGTATGCCACACACTTATGGAGTGAGGCCTTGGAGGGTCATGGTGTTTCCTTAGACATATCCAAGGCCTTTGACAGGGTCTGGCATGATGGTCTGTTAAGCAAGCTTCCAGCATATGGCATACCGACCGGGCTCTGCGACTGGATATCTGATTTTCTGAGGGAACGGTCGATTCGAGTAGTCTTAGACGGCTACTCCTCTGACCTAATGGCGATTAATGCCGGGGTACCTCAGGGATCTGTTCTCTCTGCAACTTTATTCTTGCTGCACATTAATGACCTCCTAACACCAGGCATTATTGGATATGCTGATGACAGCACTGTTGTTAAGAGATATATATCCAATACGCGAACGAGCGCCCATGAAATCCAGGTTTTGAGAAAGTCTATGATTGAGCGCGTTGATTCGACCTTGCGAAATGT
This sequence comes from Stenoptilia bipunctidactyla, assembly GCA_944452665.1. Lineage (NCBI taxonomy): Eukaryota > Metazoa > Arthropoda > Insecta > Lepidoptera > Pterophoridae > Stenoptilia > Stenoptilia bipunctidactyla. The sequence continues at coordinate 5,625,667 of OX101730.1, forward strand.
GTCCGACTGGGGCGAATCTAACCTGGTCAAATTCAACGCCTCGAAAACACAAGCGAGTCTATTCTCCGCAAAAAAGAGCACCTTTACTTTTACGCCCACTTTCCAGAATGTATCTGTTCCCATCACCGACCAACTAGGGCTTTTGGGCGTCACTATAGCGTCCAAATTAAACATCGGACAACAAATTGAGTCTATGGCAAAAACGGCTTCAAAAAAATGGGTATCATCTCGAAGGTCCGGCGGTACTTCAGCCCTGAACGGCTGCTCAACTTATACACAGCCCAAGTGAGGTCGTGCATGGAGTACTGTAGTCACCTTTGGGATGGTTCTGCCAAATACCAGCTCGAAGCGCTAGACTCTGTTGACCGAAGAGCCCGTAAAATCATAAACAACAACAACCTTACAAATAAAAAATTGCAGACGCTGGAGCATCGTCGTAAGGTTGCTTGTTTGACAGTATTTTATCGGCTACATTTTGGTGAGTGTGCGAGTGCTCTTTTTGACCAAATTGAACCCACCCCTTTTTACCACCGGACTACCAGACGCAGACAGAACTTCCATCCCTATATAGTGGATTTACCAAGAAGTCGAACAAAACGCTTCGATAGTTCCTTTTTGGTACGGATTGCCAAGGAGTGGAACAATCTGCCTGCGTCTGTTTTTCCTGACCACTACAGTCCTGGAACTTTTAAGTGTCGAGTGAATAGGTTTCTCGTGGATGGATGTGTAACACCATAGTCTTCATGCGCACTTTCCATCAGGTGGCATGGAAGACAAACGTCATATCCTTACAATATAAAAAAAAAGTTAATATTTTAAAGATTTCACAAAGATTATGCTGGCCCACAATTGCTTTTAGCAAATATTAGGCAAACTTATTGGCCCCTAGGTGGCAAATACTTACGTGCCTTTGAAAAGCAATTGTGAGAAGTTTATTCAATATTTTAATTGTAAATTTCAAAAGACATTTATAAAGAAGACACAAAGAATAAGAAAACGAAAAAAGAAAGAATAAGTAGAGTGAAAGTAGATTTACGAAAGAGGTGAACAGAGCACGATTGGATGGTCACGTCGGAAAGGGCCGCCCTAGGCGAACGTATGCCGACCAAATTGGCGACATACTTAAAAAGGGCCTAGTTAAAAGTACCCATAACCGGTGATCATATATGAAATGAATGAAATGAAATGAAATGAAATAAGTTTATTCACATCAATTAGCACAATAGGTACAATAAAACAACTTACAAACTACTTAAATTCAATAAAATGAGAAAGGAAAAAAATAAATAAACAAGAAAATAACAACAAAAACAAAAAATATTAGTGTGCAAAAATTGTGCGAAAAGGTCATAGCTCAGCGATCATATTTGCTTCTCAGAGCAAATCACTGGTTTTCAGCCATTACCTTCCTAGAAAGCAGCAGTGCGATAAATAGTAGTTTTACTTCGTCCCTTAATAAAACTCAAAGATAAAATAAAGATAAAAACAAAATATGTATATTTATGTAGGTATGTATTTACAGGAATCTCAAAACGTCATATTATATAATAAGTAGTTGAATAAAATATTGGGATAAATATATGCATAGGTATAATTATAGTATAACTAAAAAAAGTTCAAAAAGTAGAAGATATAAACAGATAGCAGAAAGAAAACAGTTATGATACAAAAAAGAAAGCAAGTTTATATGGACTAAAAGACCCGAGGCTCAGAATCCAACTGCTACAAGACACTCTGTATACTAAGCAGTTCTAACTTCATATATTTTTTAAATGTTATTTTGTTGGAGAGGTGTCGTATTGGAGGAGGTATATTGTTCCAACACCTCGTGGCCTGATAGCGAAAACTGCCCGTAAATGCGGCTGTCTTGTGTTTGTGGTTCTCCAGTGGCATACGCGTATTTCGTAAACCAGACATCCCACGTGGTGATACAAAACTCAGCTTGACATAAAGATATTCTGGTTTGCCATTCTTCATAATATCGAACATGAGGCAAGCTAGATGCAGAAGCCTGCGATGCTTCATTTTTAGCATTTTGGCGATATTCAGATATGGTGTTACATGGCTACGAGGAGGAACGCTGAAGCAGAATCTGCAACAAGCATTTTGTACTCGTTGCACCATGCGCTGATGAATTGATAGTAGCCGAGGACCATACACAAGATCGCCATAATTAAGCCTCGACAGTACCAACGACTCACAAAGAGCAATTCTAGTTTTTTCACTCAATAAATGTCGTATTTTATAGAGAACCTTTAACCTATAAAAACAATTCCTTACAACATTGAGTACATAAGTTCCAAACCGTAATGTACTGTCCATCATTATTCCCAAATTTTTTGCTTCATTTACCAGCTCTACGCTTTTATCAGTAATGCATATATTAGGGTTACTATTAAGTATTTTTGCAGTTTGTGACTTTGTCCCAAAAACCAAAAACTTAGATTTTGACGGATTGATGACTAAGGTATTTCTTATCGACCAGTCAGCTATTCTTTTAAGATCTTCGTTCATTCTTTCGGTGGCTATGGAAACATTACCTGCTGCAACTGAAATGTACAACTGTACATCATCAGCATAGCAATGGTACTTACAGTTTTTTATTTCAGCAACAAGGTCGGCACTATAGATAATGAATAATAACGGTCCCAGAATTGATCCTTGAGGTACTCCGCGTTCTATCAGTTTCGGCTCAGATATTAAACATGAACCATCACTTTTTGCCAATTTGACCGATTGGCACCGATGAGTCAAGTAACTGCTAAACCAGTCTATAGATGTTTTGTTTATACCATAATAAGCAAGCTTTGACAATAAAAGCTCTATGTTCAGACAGTCGAATGCGCGAGTATAATCCAAAAGTGTAAGGATAGTACCATTTCCAAAATCTTGTTCACTTAGGATATTGTCAGTAACATCCAAAAGAGTTGTTACCGTACCGCGACCTCTACGAAAACCTGATTGTTGTTGTGGTAAAATCTCACTGTCTTCGACATATTTGCTGAGCTGCAAATAAACTGCCTTTTCCAGGACCTTCGACATAAAAGGCAAAATACTTATGGGTCTAACATCTTTTAAGTCACAGGGTTGTTCGACTTTCGGAAGCGGGGTAACTAAAGCCATTTTCCATTGCCTAGGCACAGTATGAGTGAGGATTGATCTGTTGATAATAGCAGTGATCACTTTCAATGTGCGAGGTAGTGTCAAAATGATCATATCCCTACTAATGCCATCCGTCCCAGTAGCGTTGGATTTCACCGACATAATAATCCTGGCTACATCTGCTTCAGTTACTGTCTCAAGATTGAATGTCATAGGGCCGAATCTTCTTTTTTTATAATTTTCCAGTTCCGATATTGGCACTGTGGTCGCACCAGGGACTTCAAGAAAGTGAGTATTAATATCATCTGGGTTATTAAAATTATCGGGCAGGTATTCATTTTTACTCGGGTCCGTTATAATCTTTTCCTTTAAATTTTTCCAAAAGGTTTTGCTGTTATTGATTTGGGAGTTAAGGTAATGGTCAAAATATGCTTTCTTTTCAAAATGAATACTACGCGTCGTCAGTTTTTTTAAATCTTTATAATATTGTTTGTGTATAGAAGACTTTGTCCGTCTGTATGTCTCAAAGGCTTCATTGCGTAAGTTAATCATGTGCTCAACTGTGTTCGTTATCCATGGTAATGACTGGTCGGGTCTCCGTCTAACCGTCTTAAGGGGTGCATATTTATCATAAAGAGACAAAATCATACTAGAGAATTCCTCAACCATTATATCTACGTCTTCTGTCTCTAAGATTGAATCCCATTTCATAAGCTCAAGATCTTTGTTGAATTTTGTCATATCAATGCCCTTAATAGGTCTGTAAGTAACTATTCTGGACGCAACTTTCTTTTTTTTCACCGTAAGTTTTGCTCTAACCATGGCATGGCCAAGCTTTCCAGTGATGTTGGTAACAGTTACCTCGCGCAAAGGACAGTCTGTACACACGAGGTCAATTAGTGTGGCCGCATCTGATGAAAAATGTGTGGGTTCCGTTACCACCTGTTGTAAGTTCATATACTGTAAGAAATTGTTAAATTTTATTGTATTTTTATTACGTGTATCGAGCATATTAATGTTAAAGTCTCCCAATAAAATTAGTTGATCATGATTTGAAAAATACGTAGTTGACTTGGTTAATTCATCGATAAATATTTCAACATTCATCCACGGCGGTTTGTATGCGGTGCCTATTACTATACTTTGACCATTAGCTTTAGTTGATAGCCACATTTGCTCAATGTTACTTATGGGATATTTCTCAAAGTGAACCCTAATTTCGCGTCTTACATAAAAAGCTACGCCGCCTCCGCGACCGCCGCGAACGTTCTGTGGACGAGGTGTGTTCTTTAGCCGGTAGCCGGGGACCACGGGGGCTCTCGCCTCCTGGCCAGCTGGGATCCACGTCTCATTGATTGCTATTATGTCTGGCTTAAATCGATGCATAGCAATTAAAAAATCATTATGGCCCGTATTCAGCGACCCTGCATTATAAAGCCCAAGCTGAATACATTTTGATTTAGGAGCCATGAGCAAATAATTCTACGAAGCTGGTACTTTTGGGATATATAATCATGAAATGCATATTTATATGAACAATTAATATTTGAATTAATAATCTGTAATATTGTTTACAAAGCAAAGAAAATAGTATTATATTGATAAATAAAATATTTGGGAATAAATGCAAAATTGTCATAAAATGATACAGAATAAAATAAATATAAAATAGATAGAATAGATAATATATGTGATCTATAAAATTTGGATTAGATAACATAGGGCTGATATTAATGAAGTTATCTTTAGAATTGATTAGCAATAATTTGAGCTTTAGATAAAAGACCAAGCATAAACCCATATTGGACCATAATGCTAATAATACAATTAAATTTACATACACATTCAATACAAACAATGCAAAGCAGGCATAAAAACATAAACAACTTTTATTAACTTTACAATTATTATTTTTATGAGTTAAAATATATAAGCCTTTATAAAAACTTATGAATAACACAGAACACTGAATCATTGATATCATTGAACAGTTAAACACGAAAACAAATTTAAATAATGAGTATTTCTGGAAAGAAGTACACAAAAACAAGCAATACACTAAATAAAGAAAATTAACCTGAACGTTGATGCGAACCGTCGAAGGCACTAACAGCTGCGTGCCCAAAAACCCTTTGGAAATCAGCTTCAGTGCGAAGGCAGTACCGCGGCGCATCCGGCAATTGGTCGCGACGAACATATACCTTCCCGCCTCTGGTCCAGACAAACCGCCAATGAAGACGTGCGGCCAACTCCTTCGCTTGTCGAAAAATAACTCTGTTGGTTTTTGTGAGCCTTTCATTAATATAGAACCGCCTCGGTGGTGAAGGCAGGCCAGTGCCCTCGGTGGTGGCACCGCGCCGCACGCGCGCCGCGCGCAACAGGTCATCCCGCAGCGCGCGGCGCGCCAGCCGCACGACGAGCGCGCGCGGCCGCGGCAGCGGCGCGTCGCCCGCAGCCCCTGCCGCCGGCCCTCGCCCCACTCGCACGCAGCTCACGATGTCTTGTTCCGATAGCTGGATACCTAGCTTATTCGCCAGGCTCATGGTAATATGGGTTGGATTCTCACCCTGCTGCTCCGGTACACAGGCTATCTCTACATCATTAAGCAGCATATCTTGGTCACGGTCGTTTAGATCTGCCTTCAACTGAACAATAGCGTCTAGTAAGCCATCTACTCGCGTGCTGTCCGTTTTCTCCCCATCCCGAACCTCTAGAAAGGTAATGCGCTCCTCTAACTTATCTAAGCGAGTTTCGCAAACATCTACCCTAGATGTAAGGTTTGTCAGCGTATCATTGAGAAGTTTCATTTGCAACCGAGTAGCCCTTAATTCCTCAGAGAAAACTCGCATTTCCGTAACTAAAGTTTTTATCTCAGAATTGTCACCAATGTCACTATCTAGTTCAGGAGTAGGCACTTTTACGGCCAACTCATAGGTCTCCGTGGGGCTGCTGAAAGCGGCCCCCCTCTTACGACCGACACTGCAGCATTCGGTAACGCGCACCGGTGTATTACTATTGTCTGACTTTGGCTGTTTGCTGACGCACAACACACACTTCCAATTGTCTTTATGGGTTTTTGTCATCGTATTAAAAAATCTTTTCTCCGAAACATTGGCACATTCTAAATCATAGTTCTTTTTACAAAATTTACAGCTCAGATACAGCTTGTCTTTAACAGAGATTAAACATCCAGAACAAATAATCGAACTCATGATAACTGGTTACTTTAATTATCAAAGTTATTTTAAAAAAAGTACAATAAGTTTTTATTCAAATTAGAAAGAAAAAAGAAAAAGAAAAAAAAAAAGTCTTTCTACCGGGCTTGAATCCGTATGTTCACAGTACTTTTACTAAGACACAGAGCCACCACACCACCACGTTAGTAACTGACACGGCGAAATAAGAGTTGTCGTTCAAGATTATTTGGCAGTTAAAGTTAACGATCGATAGTTTACCGTTAGGCTCACAGCTAGTCAGTGACGCGCACAGTTTAACCGACGAACTTAAACAGTTTTTATTTTGCTATTTTGATCCACAAAACACAGCACACTATACTTTACATTGAGTATTATATATATTTTGAAAGAGCACAACACAAGGAAAACACTTATATAGGTTGATTTACTGTACTGTTTCAATTGCACTCGCTAGTAAATAAAAATTGAGGACGACACTTAAGTACGTTATGCACAGTTAATGCGCACGGATACCCTCATATGAAACGATTAATGAACGTGGAGAAAGCGAAAGAGGTATGTCTAGATCGGAGCAGTTGGCGTTCCAAAGGGAGACAGGCGTGATGTTATGTAAGTATGTATCTAGGTATGTAATTATAAAAATACTTATAATTTTTTTAACCGACTGCAAAAACAGTTCGACCTGTATGTAATATTTCCAGAACTGCCCAGGCCTCGCATATTATGTTAGTCTATATCAGCGTCTGAATAAATGTGCCAAATTTCAAAAGTGAATGTAACTATGTATGTTTTTATGTTTGTGTTGGCATATCTCCGGAGCTATAAGTCCAATTTAAATAATTATTTTTTTGTGCTACGAAGTATTGTCCAACTTAGGGAATACTGCAAGTTTCATCAAAACCGGTTCAGTAGTTTTTGAGATAGGGAATTTCAACCGACTTTTTTATGTTTGTGTTCGCATATCTCCGGAGCTACAAGTTCGATTTGAGTATATATTTCTTTTTGATACAATGTATTGTCTTACTTAAGGAATACTGTAAGTTTCATCAAAATTGGTTCAGTAGTTTTTGAGATAGAGAATTTAAACTGAGCAAATTATATATCTACCTACAATACCAATTCAGGGACCTTTACGGACTTACCTAGTTTACCCTATAACTTATGTTCAAAAAATAATAAATAAAAATATTCTGAAAAAATAAACCCGACTTCAAAATTGAACTAAAAAATAAAAACGATAACTTCTGTCTTATATAAACTCACTTTAATATACCAACTAAGTATTCTTTGAGATCGGAGACTGCCCGAATTAAAAGTAGAGTATGCAATTAAAGTATACAAATTAATCGTTAAAAGGCACCGACTCCAAAAAATACTTAGTACCTATATTAAAGCGAGTTTATATGAGACAGAAGTTATCGTTTTTATTTTTTACTAAAAAGTTAAATTTTGAAGTCGGTTTTATTTTTTCAGAATAAATTTATTAATTGTAGTGTCGACTACGCCGGGCCAGTATTTATAGCAGACCGGAAGGGGCGTGGGTGTAAGCTAACAAAGTCTTATCTGTGTATTTTTGCTTGCCTTGCAGATAAAACAATTCATATCGAGCTTGTCCCGGACCTAAAGAAAGAGGCTAATATGGCCGCCTTGAATCGTTTCGCCTCTTGTCGTGGCAAGCCACCAGATTTCACAAGATTCAAATCTTTCGTACGAGGTCAGGCAACAAGGCATTAAATTTAGCTTTAGTCCTGCATACACTCCTCATTTCAACGGCATAGCTGAAGCTGCCACTCGCTTAGGCACCACTTAACTTTCGAGGAAGTGGCAACTTATTTAGCTCAAATCGAAGCAGTAAATATTAAACTCTTGTCCTCATACCCCATTATCCTCTCATGTCTCATATACATTATCCTCTAACCCTAATGATTTAACTGCCCCTACACCGCCAAATTTTTAATTGGACAACCACTCACGTCTGTTCCGATCCACAGGTAGCTGATGTAAGCATCGCCCAGAGGATAGTGCATATAAAGGAGCACTTCTGGATCCACTTTAATTTAGAATATGTTTCTTTTCTGCAGTGAAAAATTTACTGGGCGACATCCAGAGGCCAGCTGACTGAGGATACAGTTGTCCTTGTCAAGGAAAGAGGACAACCACCACTGCTGTGGCCCTTAGGACGTGTATTCAAGGCCTTCCCGAGCAGCGACGGAGTCACGCGGGGAGCAGAGGTGAAATCGAAGAAGGGGCTGCTACTGCGAGTATACAACAACGACTGCCCTCTTCCTTTATGTAGAACGGTTCAACCCGGGAGTATGTTCCGGTTTCTCTGCCAGCGGTCGACTACGGTCGGTTTTTGATGGCTCAGCGGCCGAGACGTGAGAGGGGGCCGCCCCTGCACTTTACACATCCGCGAGCGACGTACCTACTTGTACTTTGCATAGACGACCACTTTGGCGATGGGGAAAACCTACCTGCCAGTGGTTGCGGATTCCATACCCACCCGGAACAAGAAAAAAAATGTTCTGGGTCTGGGTGTTTCTCTATATACAGTGTGTCCGGTCACGACTTGACACGGATCATGAATGTAGAGCGCTATTAATTTATCTAACAAACATTTATCTTCGATACATGAACTGATCAAACATGATTTTTTGTCCTACTTATTCACCGCTCTAACAATAATACAAATCATTTTCCGTCCTTGTCACATAAACACTATTTAATGTAGCAGGTAGCTCTACATGGGTTTGGGACCCTCACAAAAGGGTCATATTCAGACAGCCCTAACTCTCGAGTTATGCAATGAACAACAATAATTTTAACGTCAATTTGTAAGTAATATCCTTAAGTATTAGGACGGTATTAAAAAATACAGTATTTTTTTTTTTTTTTTATAAGTGACTAAACCCGCGTTTGACCTCAATCTCACCTGATGGTAAGTGACGATGAGGTCGAAGATGAAAGCACACGGGTTTAGGAAGGAGCTAGTGCTAGGTATCAATGTGCTAGTTTTTGAAATATGTTAAGAAAAATAAAAAAAACAGTCAATTTTTTTCACTTAAATTAGCATAGTTAATGTTTTAAGATATTTTGTAGGGAAAATTTTCCATAATTTTTATTTTTATTTGATAGCTGCTATTTCTACCTTTTAAATAACATTTTTTTACATCTGTAGGATGTTTCTGTCTAGAGAAATCGGCATCTTTCAGCAGAGGTATCTACAAGAATAAAAAAATTATTAAATGGCTGCCATTTCGACAGGAGGGGGGTATACCCCCATATATGGGTGTTTTTGTCGATGAAATTAGGTATATTTTGTAACCTTAAATTATCGCTAGGTCGTGACCGGGCACACTGTATATGTACGAGGGCCAAACTGAAAGTTTTTAGAACTGGCAACTTAAAAGCATTATATTAAAAAAATAAGTTTAAATTTTGAAAATAGAACTCTTTACCAATAATATTGAGTATTCATTTCATTCATTTGTCATTTGTTTTACGATTTGGCGGCAAATTGAAAGTTGTCTGTGCACGTCAGAATGAATTTAAGCCGAGAAAATTTTCGTGCAATGATTTTTTATGACTTTCGATGTCATATAAGTCAACAAGAAAGTTATGATAGACTTCGATTGGCTTTTCACGATGAAGCCCCATCTCGTGCCACAGGTTACAACTGGTTTAATGAATTCAAACGTGGTCGAACTAATCTCACCGATGATTTGCGTGAGGGACGGCCTTCTACAGCGACGACTGAAGATAATATCAGTGTTGTGCGGCGTATGATAGAGACTGACAAAAGAGTGACCTATCAGCAGATTCGGACAAGTCTAGGCATAGGTATGAGTCAAGTGCACAAAATCCTCCATGAACATTTAGCGGTCAGGAAGCTTTGTGCCCGCTGGATACCGCATAATTTGACCGAGGCTCAAAAACTCCGCCGTGTTGATTGGTGCCGAGAAATGATCCAAAAATTTAACGGAGGTGACTCAAATGCTGTGTTCGACATACTAACGGGTGACGAAAGCTGGATTTACTGTTATGATCCGGAAACCAAAAGACAGTCTGCTCAGTGGGTGTTTCCTTCCGAAGAGTTGCCAACTAAAGTGAAGAGAGGTCGAAGTGTTGGAAAAAAGATGGTGGCCTCGTTCTTCGGAAAGACAGGTCATTACGCGACAGTTGTCTTAGAGGATCAGAAAACGGTTAATGCAGAGTGGTACACTAACAACTGTTTGCCACTTGTCTTGGAAAAAGTTCGAGAGAAACGACCTCGCAGCAGGATCCTCCTTCATCACGACAATGCCTCGTCGCACACCGCCAGGCAAACGATCGACTATTTGGCGACCTCAGACGTGGAATTACTGGGTCACCCGCCGTATAGCCCCGACCTCGCACCCTGCGATTTTTATTTATTCCCGAAAATAAAAGAAAAACTTCGAGGAAAACATTTTATGGACGCCGAAGAAGCAGTGGCTGCGTTTCAAAACGCCGTCGAAGAGACCCCTAAGGCCGAGTGGGCAAGGTGCTTTTCTCAATGGTTCCATCGAATGCAGCGATGTATTGATGTGAATAGACGCTATTTTGAAAAGTTATAATAAAACTAATAACTTGCTAGAATGCTTAGTTTTTGATTTTCTAAGAACTTTCAGTTTGACCCTCGTATTTATATTCTAGGTCCCTAGTTCGCTACATGGTATCTCATAACACAAGCTTTACAAACCAAATTCTGTACTTATACAGGGTTAATTTTAATTAACGCCTCACCTCTTGCGAGCAGCCCCTCCACATCATTCCTAACAACATTTGTTCTACGACTTTTTACAAATCTTGATAAGTAACACAAAAAATAAAAAATAAAAATAATTGGCTCCTTACTCTACATTTTATGAGAAGTACCTATTATTATTATGAAACGATATTTTACTGTGCAAGGGTCATGGCATACCTGCGCTCAGAGTAAATATAGTTACGCCTCTAAACAAATATTTTTTGTATGAAAAAACTAAAATTTAAAAACTATTAATTTTAAAAAGTTGTAGTACAAATGTTGTTGGGATTGATGTGGAGAGGCTGCATGCAAGAGTTGATGCGCTAATTAAAATTAACCCTGTATTTCAATAATAACCAGGCCACTAGTTTTAATCTAAAGCCCTACATAGGACCTAACAATTGTTGTAAAAAATGAGTTATCCCATTGGATAACTCAAACCTATTCCACTCAATTCTTGAAAAAACCGGGACGATAGGCAGGCATATGTTGTCCTAGCAGAAAAGTTTCGTATGTCTTATTCTGAGTTTTAAAGGTGTTTAGTGTGTGACATTAATTAATTGTGTGTGATAAGTAAACATTTGTTTGCCCAACCATCGGGAAGCTATTCACCAAAAACAGTTTCCCCGCAGGGTCAACATTGTCCTGGCAGAACATTTTTAGCCCATGGACGTAGAGGAAAAATTTCTGGCTTTCCAATTAGTGCGTGATAAGGGGTAGTTGTATGACACACTACATATATGATATTTGTGAGTTCTAAAATATTTCTTCGTATAAGTTAGGAATCTTTAAGTTTGGTGTTTTAATACCTACAAAAGGTATTTTAACTATCACGTAAGAAACAAAGCTATAATTGGTTTCATGAATTCATATATTTTGGCAAATAAACAATAATGATACACATATTACAAATGTTTAACATAATATTGTCCGTTTTTACAGCGAAAAAGAATTGACATCATACCACAGTGACCTGTTACAATTCGGTATTTGTATTGCAAAATGAAAACATCATATTTAGAAATCATTCGAGTTTATTATGCTTTAATATTAGGTCCTGTTTGGATTTATACATACATAAGAGCATTCCAGAAATAGATATATAAATATATTGTTTAAAAAAATCTGTAGTACATAATCATTACTGTAGATAGTAAAGAATATCATTATATAACAAATACAATAATCAATTATCTGTATAGATATATAATTATCAAGTTAGTTTTAACCACATTAATTTAACACATAGAATATAAAAATTATTTGACAAGGTACAAATGCGCTAACAAATATAGCAAGAAAATAATAATTTGTCATGTCCTATAGATACAACATAGCTTATTAAAACACATGTGTGAGTACACTTTAATAATCTCGGTACTTTAACCAAATTTTGATTCATAAACAAATGTCAAAGTCAAATAACTTTTACATTATCACATTAATTAACTATCACAGAGCAGAAAAAATAAAATTCAGTGCTAGATTTAAAATAAACACATAGTTACCACTGGTTTAAAAACGTTTAGAGACTTTTCCGAAACATGTCAACAGCTTAATATTTTTATTGAGAATCTCTCTCTACTTAAAGAGCACAACTCAGAACTGTTTTTTTCTTTTTCTGTTCCATGATTATATTGACTAACAAATTCTTTAAGATATTTCAAAATAGAAAATGTCTTTTTACAGTGAAGTATTAATATTTTCAATAACATAACAATAATTAACTGTAAAAAGGCACCTAAAATGGCCTAGTATATTAGAAAGAATGAATATATAACTGTAAATATGATTTACATTTTGCAGTCTGTGTCCACAGCTAACTACCTGTAATAAAAAGGATTTCAGCATTATTTCAGGTCAGAGGAAAAGTAACCAACAATAAAAAAAATATTTCAGGGTATATTTTATATTTGCGCTTTGTGAAGCTTTGTGTTATATTTTGGAAGGCATGAATACATTGACATGCCTGCCAAAATATATAATAAAAGGTAAGATTCTGACTATTTTCACAATAAATAACATAACTATGTTTTGTACAAAAAAAAAATATATTTAATATCGCCAACTTATCGTTAGCTTCGACAAGTATTTAGTCTATGGGCAGTGATAAACAAATAACAAAAAAAAATCATACCAAAAAACAGCATTTTGCACATGGTATACGTATGTATGTATACCATGTGCAAAATTATCATTATAATTATTTTATTATCAAACATCAATGACATCCATACCCTATGGGGTTGATAAGTTATTGACATAAAAGGATATTACTGTAGCCTAGTTGCTAATTCAGTCGGCAACGCTCCGTGAATTTGAATGAATTTTGATACAAAGCGACTGAATTCTAAAACAAAGTCCCCGCACAGCAACCCCGACTCCTCAAACGGACTAAATGGATGTCTTTTTTTTATTTTTAAACGACGTTTAGCCAAATAGTAAGAAATTATATTCCATTGACACTACTGTACACTTATGAAATTTTACTAGCAACGCTGCGTTCCGCGTTCGAACGCGCGTACCGTACGTCCGTACGTATGTGTCAGCGACGCAACATAGTTAAAGATTTCATAGAACATAGGAACCTATCATGTACCTATCATGTTTCCAATAAGATTACTATGAAAGTTTAATTGTGAATTCGAATCCTGTCTCGTCAGTAGGATTGGTTGCGCTCTAATGACGTGCGAGAGCGAGAGAGAAGGTTCTTCCCTTTCTTATTAGAATTCCAGAAAGTTTGATTACATGTTTGTTTGAATAGCATAAGAACATAAACTGTGAGAACATTATGTCAGATTAAGCTATAGGTTGTAGGTAAACTAGAATGTTCTTTTAAAACTTAAGAAGTTTCAGATGGTAGAAATTTCCAGAATGTAGATAGATAGATAAAACATTAAATTTATTTGCATCAGACAATAGGTACAATAAGAGTTACAAAACAAAAACAAAGAGACATAAAGAGAAAAAAAAATACAGGAAATTACACACATTAGGAAAAAAAAATAACAAATAAAATTGAAAAAAAAAAACAAAACAAAACCGAAAATAACATATTCACAATTGTCAAATATAATTTGCAATGTAATTTTGTATGAACTTACAGGTATAGGTATATTTTAAGCTATGATGTTTTTAGTGGTAGGTACATTACGAATAATAATTGTTTAATTTTTTTGAATACTTATTGTTTTATGAATCTATAAGTTTCGTGTAGGACGCTGCGTTGAAATAATAGAAGTTCTCTTGTTTGTTCTCGAAACAATTTACGATGTCATGTAGGTATGGATGTAGGCACGGAGGAAATATATAGAGGAGCTGCCCTATCCAGTTTTCTCTAGGGACTCAAGTGAAGCCTACGGGCGGGGTGCGGGAGGAGTAAGCGGTCGGTTATGGCCGATCATAGCCAAACAGGCGATGGCATTAGTCACCTAGTAGCGAGTAGTGAAAACCGGTTGAAATATAAGGTTAAAATATTCAAATGATCATCGAAAAAGTTCAGCTATACTTTACTAGGTGGCTCTAGTTTTTTATAAAATTTCATACGTTCCAAATCTGTCGGAAAAAAACCGCGAAATTAAAGTATTTCTATTTGACGCTAGATAGCGCAACATTACATTTTTTCGCGGCATAAAAATCACCTGGGCAACAAATAACAATTTGGAATTTTGGACATAAATAATTGGAAAACAAACAATTTGTAAAAAATCATTATAAATGAAATTATCTTCGTGGTTAGTTCATTTTATTTGGATTGTCAATGTAATTCCTTTATAAAAGAATAGAAAACTAAATTTTATGAGATTTTTTTTTTTTGGATTTTTTTTTTAATATCTACGCGTGTATAGACAGGTCAGCTACGCACATTACTCTTTGTAATATTTACGAGCTCATATTAGTACTATTTAACTCACCCTTTTTTTGTAGTGGTAGTATCCTCTCTTGCTTTCTTTTCTGCTTCTCTGCGTTTAGCGGCTTCTTCTCTCTGCTGGCGGATGATGGCCAAGCGAGCTAAGTCCGCTCTTGCCTGCTCAGTCTTTCCTTCTGCATGGGCTTTCTGATACGCTGCTGCGGCACGTTGTCTTTCAATCTCTTCTCTTTCGCGTCTATAAAGATATTTCATATTGATAAAATTAATATTGTTAGTAACAGAAAAGAATTAAAATAATCAACGAATGTAGAGCATTAAAAAAACCGACTTCACGTAAAACTTTGGCTGAGTTATAATGTCATCGACGTAAACATTCTCCGAACTCATACATATGTTTTCATATGGGACCAACTACTCTTATCATATGTAACAAGAATTTTCAAAATCGATCTATAATTGTCTGAAATATCGTGAAACAAAGACCAAAAAAAAAACATACACACGAATTGAGAACCTCCTCCTTTTTTGGACGTCGGTTGTAAAATATTCAATATTTCAGTTATATTTTATATTGAATATGACAATACTACACAACAAAAGAAAGCTCATTCTGAATTACAGTAAATCTATTCTAATCAATTTAATGCTCTCTCGAATGTTGTGAAGTGGTTTAATGTAAATAATCTAGCTTTCAATGATAAAAAAACCTAAATGTATAAAAGTCTCTGCACCAAATATAAAACAAGTTGAGTCTGATCTGCGGCTTAATGGGAACAGGTTGAATCTAATAGATAACACTGTTTTTCTTGGAATAACTTTAGATTCTAAATTGCAATGCGGCGCCCATATCTCGCAACTATAGTAGACTTAGTTCTGCAGCGTTCGCGGTAAAGAAAAGTCGCTCATTGACTGATGTTAATACGGCGAAGATGGTGTATTTTAGTTATTTTCACAGTATAATGTCCTACGGCATCCTACTTTGGGGCAATGCCGCAGATATGGACACGATGACACTGCAGAAAAGGGCTATCCGTGGAATGTATAAACTTGGAAATAGAGAATTTCTTACAGAAAAGTTTAAAGACATTAGTATCTTGACCCTTGCATCGCAATATATTTATGAAAACATTATGTATATTTATAAGAATAACAATAAATTTAAAACTAGGAAAGATAATCATGATAAAAACTACTCTGTGAAACATTCGTCGAAGCAGAGAAGTGACTATTAAGAGACTTTACGTCGAAATTATTTAGAACTATGAGATTCATGTTTTTGCCTACACCCAGAGTTTTTAGAAACTTCCAGACTTTAGCTGGATTTTGATTTGTAATTTAAGTAATGTAATTTTTTTGAAGATGAAAACATTTTAAGAGAAGGTTAAGAATGTGTGGATTCAATTTATGACAAAAATTAAATTATGTAACAGCTTTTTTTTTAAATCTAAATTTTACAATTCTTTTAAGTCACCAAATTTAAGTTTAATCTGTTATTTTACGACTACATAGAAAGAAATAAAAAAATCCATCTATTTATTTCAAAAAAATCACATCACCAAAACAAAAATCTTACTCGGTTAGCACCTATCCACGCGAGCAAAGGTCGATGTAAGACGTAACAATTAGCTGTTGTAATTTCATACTTATTTAGTATAAAAGGTGATTCTAATTTCCCATCACACTTCAATTGGATTGTCAATTTAACGTTTAACTAATTGTAAATACTGTTTTAGTAATGATGACTTCTTTGATAATGCTTAAATTAGAAATAAACTTTAAAAAAAGCTTTCGTGCTTCCAAAGTTTTCGTGCTCCTTCCAAAGTTATCCAAGTTGTCATTACATACCTATTTACCTACACATTTATTTAAAAACTTTACTTTTAATATATTTTATTTTTTTATTTCAGTTTCGATATACAAGGTGTTAATATATTTGTGATCACAATACATAATATCTCTTGGTATGAAAATATCAAACTTTACTAAAAAAGTGAGAGCTTTAAGGTGTAATTTTTGAATATAATCTCAACAAGTGGTAGTGGTGTAAACTATACAGCTTACTTAATATTATTATCTTAAATAACTTGTTTTTCTATTTCTTATTAGGTACTATCATATAATTGTACCCACAAACCATGCATTAAGCATTGGAAATCTGCCAACAATCACCCCATGAAGCTAGACTTTATAGGGTCAATGTTTTACTATATGATATTTAATAAAATGCCCTGAGTTGCATACAAAATGACCTAAACCTGACTACCACTAATGCTCTGGGAGTAACCAGATTTTGATCAAAAATCTAGGCAAAAATTGACACGAAAAGAAGAATAAAATTTATACATAAATTACTCATATGAAATATACCTTGATAGTTGCGGCTTCTCTCCTTCTCCTAAATTGTCCAAATTGGACAGTTTCTTATTTTTCTTCACAACTCGGTTGGGATTTTCAATTTCTATTAAACCAGAAACACCCTTTGCCTTTGTAGGATGCTGAAATTTAAAAAAGGTTTTTTTTTGGTAATCTACAGCTTTTGTGTCTGACGCTTTAGTTTCATTAAATCCTGCAGTTTAGACTTAATGTTTATATTGATTCAACTTCTACAAAATTCCTATAAGGAGTTGTTTGTAAGGTTGAAAACTTGCAACCTAGCCTGGTCAATTTAGACATTTGAGGTTACATTAATTCCCACCAAGCTGTAAATTGGTAAGATCGTTTAAAATATAATTAAAAATAAAACTTGAAAGTTCCCCATCCTTCCCCTGTATGGAATATTTTTTATTCAAGGTCAAACATCAAAAAAAAAGTTTTTTTTGCACTTTGCTGCAAAATAGTAAGTTCTATCATAAAATTACCTGAAACAAAATTTTAGATTATAAAATTATTTACAAAAAATATATCATTACTTTTTTCCTACAAACCACAGTTTTTGAAATATAGCAATTAAAAAATTTGTAAGAATTGTAATCGTCACATCTACGCCACCTATTAGGTAGGCCAGTAGGCCTATTCCATGGGTCAGTTAAAGTCAGAAAAGCAATTAAGTTTAAAATGATTGTGGAAATCCGAGTCGTAGCTGTCAAATTCTTGGTCTGGTTCTTCTCCTTAATCGTCTTGTTCTTTTTCGTCTAGTTCTTCTTCTTCTAGTTCTTGTCCTTCTTGTTATTCTTCATCTTCATATGTTATAAGTTAACCGTATATAGTTATATAGTTAAGAGTATATGTTAACCGCTTAAATAGCAATGTGACGCATGTCCCGTCATTGAATCAAAAGGATCCTCCACTGTTTGTGGGTGCAACATTAGAGCACAAACAACCTTGTCAATTGTACACTCCAGAGACAAAACAGACTGACTTTTTTGCAACTACAAATAGCACACATTTGCAGCAAAAAACATATTTCTGGTATTTTTATTTGATTAAGGAACCTAGTTTTCTTTTGAATATCTTAAATGGTGACCCCATAGTGTTTGTGTAAACTTTCTTGATATAAAACAATAAGTATGACCAAGTTTTACAACAATTATAACATTACTTGAAAAATTAAAATTCTGACTTTGATCAGTGTTCATGCTCCTGTAACTTAAAGATGCTTATAAACTACTGTATGTTATTTATACCTTAATAGAATCTACACATACTACACAAGTAATTAAGATTATTGGCAGCTCTAGCACCATACTTTTTTTGTCATAGTAGCTGATCAAAAATTGACACTGAAGAAAGATGAAAAAAAAAATGACTAACATTAATAACACCTAAAGTGATGTTTAAATTAATTGAAACAAGTCTTCAGGAACATAATTCAGCAAAAAATACACAAAAATACCAATATGTATAGCTATAGAGATATGTGGCGTATGCATGCATATGAGTAGGCCACATATCTCTATAGTTATAATAATATTCAGGTCTGTTGTAATGATCTATTAAAACTTTTTGAATCTTTAAATCTCAAAAACAGTGGCACATACAAAAAAAAGTACTTTTTTTGCTGAAATTGCAAAAAAACTCTTTTTTTATGTTTAACCTTGAATAAAAAAAATTACATACAGGGAATGGGGATGAAAAACTTTCAAATGTTATTTTTAATCATATTTTAAACAATCTTACCCATTTTCAGCTTGGTCGGAATTTATGTAACTTTTCTCTAATTTTTGGTCTAATTTGACCGGGCTAACCTCTTAATTGGATTTTTGCCAAGTAACAAACATTTGGCAATTCAAATGATGTCTAAAATTAGTAAATTTGCATAAAATGTGATTAAACAATTGCTTGATACTAACATCTTCATCTGAATCACTATCTTCATTGCTGCTACCAGATTTATTGTCATCGGACTCATCTTCACTTGGAGATTCACCACCATGTTCCTTTCTCCACCTGGAAAATGTTATTTTAAGGGTAGTAATTATAAGTAACAAAACTCAAACTGAAGTTACAAATTTTGTATACTAATTAAAGTTACTTTAATTATTCACAATACTACTTAATTATTATTGTGACAAATCAGAACATTATTATATTTTTATTCAAACACTTGGAACATATGAATATAAAACGTAAATGTTGCTTACGAATCTAGTTTTGTAGAATAGGTAGGTGGTAAAACAGAAGATTCTAAAGTATTTGTTTAAAATAAAGTCGAATAAAAATAAAGAATTACTTTTGTTTTGCTTCTTCCTGCTTCCTTTGCTCTTCTAATTCTTCTGGACTGGTAAATTTACGGTTTCTGCCCTTGTGGTTGGTAAATTTTCCTACATAAAAACAATAAGAGGTTAGGTACCCTGCGATTATATTGTTATTTTTGATGGTGATAAAAACAATATTTACCTCGTGGCATTTTAAGCTGGTGGTAAATCGACACCTGTTATCAAAAATATCTATAAATTGGACGAAATTGTTAGCACAATCACACAAGATAATAATTTCTTTCAAATTTTGATTTGATTGATTCAACTCATCAGAATTCAGCACGTATTTAGCACAGAGTATAATAACTTTTTTAAAGACGAAGAGCTTTAAAAGTCTTTAGTTGATGTCTATGGCTTCGTTGGCTGTATTAGTCGGTCCAACTCCAAAGGACTCTCCACATTCGCGCGAGAATCTCGCGAGAACGCACGAAAATCACGAGAAACGTGAATGTGTACCGATTTACACATTATTCTTGGGTGCTCGTCTTGCTTTCGGATTCTTGTTGGTTTTTTGGCGCGAGAAAAAGAAATGGAGAACGCGAGAACTAACGAGAACTTGCATTGAGTCTACACTCGTATATTTCTCAGTAGCGAGCGAGTCGTCTATTAGAATAGTTTTGTTTCCGTATTGTTTAAAGGTCTCTTTTTTTGGTATTTACTGAGCATCAATATAAGCCGGATTTGGAAGAACGAACTAGAAATGACTTTCTTGGAATGATTACAAGCAGAAACTATTTTATGGAATACGAAGATGGAATGCAATTTAAAAGATTATAAAAATATACTAAAAAACCACGATGCATTGAAACGTAGTTATTAGTACCTACTTTGATGGAACTATTCCTCGATAACTTTTGTTGAAATAAACAAAATTCATTACTAGCAAGCAGAGGTTATAAAAATAAAGTCATCCTTTTCTCCACTTCTTTTTAATTTGTTTTTATCTTTAATAAAAGTTTCCAACTTAAGGTACATGGTATCTGAGCTATCTTATATTACTTATATTATTCTATCATTGTTTTTTTTTTGTAATTTGTAACCTTATTCTGTGTAATAATATTCTTATCCTAGTTTCATAATTATTTTTGTTAAATGTTGCTATAGTTTCGTGGTTTTTGATTTGTTTTAATTAATGCTTTCCTGTGTTCGTTGTACCATTATGTAATTATACGTGAAGTGGAAGTATTCTCTTGCAGGCGAAGGCAGAATTATCAGCGTTGATGTTGGATTGAATCCTCCAATGACTGGCTGAGCCTTAGCCTTTTTGTTTACTACGTATTATGTAATTATTCTTGTTTAGTTTTATTTTGTCTATAACTAAGTACCTATATATAATATAATGTAACTATAATATATTTATATGTAACTGTCTGTATGTAAACAAACAAAGATTTCTTATTATTATTATCATTAATTATAGGAAATGTACAACATTGTGCGTAGTAATAAACTTGTTGCATCAGTTACTTATATGTCCATCGTCATCGAGCTTAAGAGCTGTATTGAGAACGTTGCGAGTGTGTACCCAAACAAGTTCTCGCCGAGATTCTTGCAAAAAGCCGCTCTAAATTTTCACGAGAATCTAGCGAGAACGCAAAAAACATGTGTGAAACGAAAATGTGGAAGCAATTCTCGTATTCTTCTCAAGTTCTCTCGTTTTTCTGCGGTTTTTGTTGTTTTTTTTTTGCGCGAGACAAAGGAGTGCTAGAACGTGAGAACAGGCGAGAACGTGTATTGACTCCACACTCGCATGTTTCTCAGTAACGAGCGAGCCGCCAACTTGAACAGTTGTATCACAGAGTATATTTGTGATTGTATTGCGTACCGTCTGGCACACAATACAACCATAATATTATGATTTGCGATTGCATATCAATAAACTTGCCGCAGCGGTCCATCGTCATCGAGCTTGAGAACTATAGTGGGAACTATTAGAGAACTTTGTGACTGTACACAACGAAGTTCTCACAACAGTTCTCTTTGAGAATCTTCTGAAGATTCTCGCGTGAATATCTCGCAAAAATGTGGAGTGGCCTTAGGGATTTTTGAATTTTGAATTTTGTTCTTTAGATGTAACATTGGCCGAAACAGAAAAGTAACTAAATCGGCTCGTACCTCCAAAAATATGCGAGTTTTAATGATTATTTTTAAAACAGTGGTAGAAAGTAAATTATACATCTGGCAGCAGTGATTGACTGTTTTTTTATCTGACTCATTCAGTTGTGTGTCTGTACTCAGCGATGCCTGACCGTGCCCTGCGTTTTAAGTTTTAACGAATTAGTTCTATATGTCGCACTCCAAAACTAAAGGGAGTCAAGTCAAAATTTGGAAAAATCTGGGTTTTTTCTGTTTTGTTGACAGTTCATCATTACGCACAGTACCACATAAACAGAGCTACGAAAACTTCTATGTTACCCCGTCAGAGGTCGCTTGACTCTTTTTTTTTACAAATGAAAGTACAATAAATGTCCCCACTACACAGCAACATTTTTAGTTCACTCTTATCACTGACCTCTATATTTACCACTGGACTGGCTGTTCCGTAAGTTTGACAGCTATTTTTTTGTGCCTATTTGAAGCGCCACTAGCGAGTAGCGAGTGTCCGCAGAACAAATTTTGACGTATATTGCAAGTGGCCGCCAGAGAAGTGCTTGCTTATTGTTAAGTGATTTTATATTATTTAAATATTAATTCGAATTTTATGTTGTTATTGTTATAAGCATTATATAAAAGTTATCAAGAATGAGGACATGTGACATATGTGTAAGCGACTAGTTTTAGTACCACGGACACTCGCTACTGCTCGCTACGTCCGACAGCGCCAAAATGGCGATTATCAAACGGGCACAAAAGCACTTTGACAGCCGCCAGTCCAGTGGTAAATATAGAGGTCAGTGACTCTTATCCAGGGGGAGTTTACTAATTTATTAGCCAATGCTGTCGATGGCAGCCGGAGCCAAAGTGGGACAAATCTATACGTATGAATGAGAAAGCTTTAAAGTACTTTGCTTTGACGTAAGTCTATATGTCAATCTTCTCAAAAGTGACAATCAAAGACAAACAATCATCCATCGCCAACGACTGACTGACGCCATTTGTAAAAACGGTTCATTGCGTTAACTGCGTAATTTCAGCAACCCATTTTTAATTTGAAAACCTGTAAAATTTTTGATTTGAAAATCTGTAAGCTGTGTGTTTTTACGGAAGTGCTATTTGTTCAGTGCGAAATTGACACTTTATATTGTGATAGTGACACTAAATACTTTGTAATTGTTTGTTTGTTTATTTGCGAAATTGACGCTTTTGTGCAGTAGTTTTAAGATAATGGTTGGAAAATAAATTTATAAACACCTATGAATTTTTATTAAATATACACAATTTTAATGTCAAAAAAAATTATACATTAAGTTCCTATCTTAGAGTAATAGACTGCATAGATTACTACTGTGTAAAGTGGATCTATTAATACACTGAAAAGTTGCGGATGGCATCAACTGAAGCGCTAGTGAGCTGTATGTATGCATTTACGAAGTATGAAGTAATCGTTCTTCTCTCGTAAGAGAGTATATTGTTCCATGCTCTTATCATCGCACTGGTTCACTCCAAACCATAGATATAATAAGAATATATACTTTATATAGAATATAAGTACTATATAAAGTATAGATGACCGTCTCGCGGTTTTTGCTTTTTAGCGCCATACAGTATCCAATCTTGGAACCCTTTTGACCCAAGCAACCCTAGAATGCAGCCCCTACACTTTAAAATTTTCAGAAATTGGGGACTGAAAACTGCTCGCGTCCGCAAGGTTTAGCCCTCGATGCCTTGTACGTGGTCCCTGGGTGGCGCTAAACGAGCGGTATCATCTGGTGGTAGGCTTCGGCCGCGGCTTGTCACCACCCACTAGACAAAACCATGCCGCCAAGTGACTTAGTCGCGTTCCGGCATGTTGTTTAGTGTAGCCATTTAGGAGGGTAGGTCTGAGTAATCGTGCTGCATTGGAGAACTGTTTTCAACTCGTAGGATAGTGACTCACCGGGTAACTCGTTTTGGAGGGTAGCGGGATCCGAAGCACGGTGCACCGCTGGCCGACCGCAGGTAGTAGGGGGCCCAAGTAGCATGCCAGCCACATGAGAAAGGCTGCCCCGCCACCTCGCGAAAAATCCCGGGAGGCTCCATCGTGCCGGTTGGCGACCGGTTGGAGAGGACCCGATGGCGACCTCGGGGGGGTTCGGGCGTCCCCGCAGTCTCCAGGCGAGTTCCTAATGGTGCGTTGTTCCCTACGAGTTGCTTGGTTCCATTTGCAGCGCTTCACTCAACTTCTATTCTCCTCCCTATTCACTCCACTACCAATTCACAATGAAAGGTCCTAAAAAGAGTACGGTTCAACAGCGGTTGCACTTCCTCTCCCTTAAAGTGCACTTCTGTAACATCCGAGGAGTGCACTCCAATCTGAATGATGTCCACCACCATCTTGAGACGGAGAGACCACACCTACTCTTTCTAACGGAGACGCAGATCTGCGATCCGTCAGACTCAGCATACCTTGGTTACCCAGGCTATATCCTGGAGTCTCTTTTCCGCCCGCACGCCGGGGTGTGCATGTATGCCAGTGACGCGATCTGTTATCAGCGTCTCCGTTACTTGGAAGTGCCGGACCTTTCAGTCATGTGGGTTCACATAGATACTGGCCTAGATCAAGTGGTTTACGCCTGTATCTATCGTTCACATAGCGGAGATCGGGAGACAACGAGGCTTATGGAATACCTTGGCAATGCAGCAGATAAGATTCAGCAACGTTTTCCCATGGTGCAGTTGGTGTTTCTGGGGGATTTTAATGCTCACCACGGGCAGTGGTTATACCCGTATCAGGACACTGACCATGCTGGCAGAGAGGCTTTTAAGTTTTCGCTGACTTATGGTCTCTCACAGCTTGTTAACGAGCCTACGCGCATCCCCGACGTTGCTGGCCATACTGCGTATTGCTTGGACCTTCTGCTGACAACCGATCCTGACAGATACTCGGTGTCCGTCACTGCTCCTTTAGGGACATCCGATCACTGTATGGTGAAATCTGTATCGCTGTACTCGCCACCTGACACCCGCCCAAAAGGCTCCAGGTGAGTATGGCGTTACAAGTCAGCAGATTGGGATGAAATGCGACATTTCTTCGCATCTTATCCATGGCGGCAAACTTGTTTTACATCAACCGATCCATCGTGCTGCGCTGATGCTGTCTCAAGTGTGATAGTTCAAGCAATGGAGTACTACATTCCCCACGCTGACCTATCCCTTGAAACCAAAGCTTGCCCATGGTTTAATAGTGCTTGCCTTGCCGCTGAAAAGCGAAAGCGGGAAGCATACAAAGCCTGGGCAAATGCTCGCAGAAGCAAAGCCCTGGATTCGCATGAACTTAAGAAAATATACAACGCTGCCGCCAAGTCCTGCAAAAAGGTGATCAAAAGAGCTCGTTTTGCCCACATAGGCCGTATCGGAGACAGAATAGCAGCATACCCTTCGGGAAGTAAAGCTTTCTGGTCCCTTGCCAAGTCGGTCGAAACGAACTTTTGTTGCCCGTCGCTGCCACCACTGAGGAAACCCGATGGTTCTCTGGCCCACACTGCTAAGGAGAAAGCAGATTTATTTGCTAGTATCTTTGCGGAAAATTCTCGTCTAGATTGCCAAGGAAAAATCCCACCCCAATTACCTCAGTTCGGACCTACAATGGGTACCGTTCACATTCGCCAAAAGGAGGTTCTTAAATGCTTGCTGCACCTAGACGAGAACAAAGCTAGTGGTCCAGACGGTATTCCTGCAGTGGTCCTAAAACGCTGCGCAGCTGAGTTGTCTCCCGTTTTGACGCGCCTCTATCGACTTTCATTGGAATCGGGTAAGGTCCCCAAGTCCTGGAAGCTTGCTAACGTACAGCTAATACCGAAGAAGGGAAGCCGTGCCGATCCTGTCAACTATCGACCAATTTCAATCACCTCCATACTTTGCAAAGTCATGGAACGTGTATTGAATAATCGACTCCTGGCATACCTCGAGACCAACGAGCTCCTAAGCGATAGCCAATATGGTTTCCGCAACGGACGCTCGACCGGCGATCTTCTCGTGTATGCCACTCACTTATGGAGTGAGGCCTTGGAGGGTCATGGTGAAGCAATAGCTGTATCCTTAGACATTTCCAAGGCCTTTGACAGGGTCTGGCATGATGGTCTCTTAAGTAAGCTTCCAGCATATGGCATACCGATTAGGCTCTGCGACTGGATATCTGATTTTCTGAGGGAACGGTCAATTCGAGTAGTCTTAGATGGCTACTCCTCCGACCAAATGGCAATTAATGCCGGGGTACCTCAGGGATCTGTTCTCTCTGCAACATTATTCTTGCTGCACATTAATGACCTTTTAACACCGGGCATTATTGGTTATGCTGATGACAGCACTGTTGTAGAGAGATACGTATCCAATGCGCGAGCGAGCCCCCGTGAAATCCAGAGTTTGAGAAAGTCAATGATTGAGCGCGTTGATTTGACCTTACGAAAAGTATCCGATTGGGGCGAGTCGAATTTGGTCAAATTCAACGCGTCCAAAACTCAGGCGTGTCTATTCTCCGCAAAAAAGAGCACCTTCACATTTACGCCCACTTTCCAAAATGTATCTGTCCCCATCACTGACCATCTAGGGCTTTTAGGCGTAACTGTAACATCCAGTTTGAACTTCGGTCAACAAATTGTGTCCATGGCTCAAGTAGCTTCGAAAAAGTTGGGAATCATCTCGAAGGTGCGGCGGTACTTCGGCACTGCACAGCTTCTAAACTTATACACAGCTCAAGTGCGATCATGCATGGAGTACTGCAGTCATCTTTGGGATGGTTCAGCCAAGTATCAACTAGAAGCGCTGGACTCCGTTGACCGAAGAGCCCGTAAACTTATTAACGACGTCGACCTTACAACCAAAAAACTGCAGACCTTAGAGCATCGTCGTAAGGTTGCGTGTCTAACCGTGTACTACAGGATACATTTTGGTGAGTGCGCCAGTGCTCTGTTTGAACAAATTGAACCCTCACCCTTTTACCATCGGACTACTAGACGCAGACAGAACTTCCATCCGTATGTGGTAGATATTCCGAAAAGTCGAACTAAGCGCTTTAACAGTTCCTTTTTGATACGGGTCGCCAAGGTTTGGAATGAACTGCCTGCGTCTATTTTCCCTGACCAATATAGTCCTAGTACTTTTAAGCGTCGAGTGAATAGGTTTCTCGTGGATGGACGTGTACCACCTTAGTCTTCATGTTCACTTAACATCAGGTGTCATGGAAGACAAACGTCCCATCCATAATTTATAAAAAAAAAAAAAAAAAGAAATTCGTAGTACAAGTTATTACTATTGCGCCATTATAATTTGATTCGTTTTATTATATAGGTAACGAGTCAAATTTAAACTGCGAAATAGTAATAAGTTGAAATAAAGTGCACAAAGCATGATGCTATTGGATTTGGGAGTAATATAATAAATATGCATCTCACGACACTTATTTTTTTATTTTTATATTTGTGTTTGATATAATAATTATAGGCCATAGATTTGTTCAGGTAGTCTTCGTCAAACTCAATGCTTTTGCCACACAACAAATTGTTCACCTTCTTGCACCAGTCATTCTAAATCAATGCAATTCCTTTTCTTAACTCACTATTTCACTTCAAAGTCAGTATCTTATATAAAAATATCACTTCACAAAAGTAAAATCTTCGATTCGAGATCGTTAAGACGCGAGGAGTGAATACTCTACTCAACGTTCTTTGCAATCAGATGCAACGAGGGCAAAAAAATATTTGGTTGAATTCAAAAGTTCAAAACCGTTAAAAAAACAAGCTGTGCGAAACTTTTTTAAGTGTTGCAAGTATTTATGAAAAATCTACCAAAGCATATTCAATAGAATTAAAAATTATTAAAAAATGTACAATAACAACGTTTTTTTAAACACAATGCTCCCAAATTCAACAACTGAAGAAAAAAATTATTAGTATTTCACGCAAATTTGCCCCTTTAACACAAAAAATCACTATGACATTTGTTGTGCATATTTTATGAAAAACATCTACATTTCCTAAGCTTTCTAATGAGGTATACAACTTTTACACAAGTGTTCAAACGCCAAAGATATCATACAAACAATGGAGCAGCTGCCCTACCAAGCCAAAATACTGTAACATTAAATATGTACTTTTTAGTTAAATGACAATTTATGTTTTTGATATTGAATTGTGTTTTGAAAAAGTTTTTTTACAATAAGAACATTATTTTATAAATTGAATTGGTAGGTATATAACTATTGAACATAGCCATGTGTGTTTAAAAATAATATTTTATTTAGTATAAAAGATATCGCCAATAAATTGTTTTGACAAGACTATTAACAAACTTTAATTGAGCCTCTATCAAGGCAAAATACTGTATAACAAATTGCAGTATTTTGCCTTAGTTCAAATAAGCTTACTTACATACATACATACATAACCTCACGCCTGTCTCCCTTTGGGGTAGGCAGAGACAAGGGAACACCAATTGCTTCGATCCATACATACCTCTTTCGCTTCCTCCACGTTCATTAATCTTTTCATACATGATCGCCGGTTACGGGTACTTTTAACTAGGCCCTTTTTAAGAACGTCGCCAATTTGATCGGCGTACGTTCGCCTAGGGCGGCCCCTTCCGACAGCACCATCCATTCTTGCTCTGTACACCTCTTTCGTAAATCTACTTTCACTCATCCTTTCCAAATGTCCAAACCACCGTAGCATACCCTTTTCAATCTTAGTCACTACATCTTCTTTCAATCCGCATCTCTTTCTTATTTCACTATTGCGCACCCTATCACTCAATTTCACTCCACACATGCTTCTCAACGCTCTCATCTCCACAGCATTAATCTTGCTTTCATGTCTCTTCTGCCACACCCAAGATTCACTTCCATACATAAGCGTTGGCGCCAAAACTCCCTCAAGTACGGCAAGA
The DNA here is from genome assembly GCA_944452665.1 of Stenoptilia bipunctidactyla. Lineage (NCBI taxonomy): Eukaryota > Metazoa > Arthropoda > Insecta > Lepidoptera > Pterophoridae > Stenoptilia > Stenoptilia bipunctidactyla. The sequence goes on from OX101730.1 coordinate 5,654,320, forward strand.
CGAGCCTTATTTGGTATAGTTTTGCTTGCCATTATCGAGTATATGGCGCCATTAATACAATTTCCTGCTTTTACTCTCCTTTCAATATCACCTTCACACTTCCCATCTCTTGTAAACAAGGACCCTAAGTATACAAACTCTTTCACTTGTTCCACTTTTTCATCCCCTATCATAATATTGCATTCCGTCATATCTTCATTCCTCTCCATAACCATAACTTTCGTCTTTCCAACATTCACTTTCACACCTTTTCTTTTAAACGACTCATGCATCACAGTGACCATTTGCTGCAATTCCGACGCTGACGATGCAAGTAGAACCTGGTCGTCAGCGTAAAGCAGAGTTTTGATCACTGTCTCATTCATTTTTAAACCCCATTCACACTCTTTCAGATCTTTCAAACAGCTATCCATGAATAGGTTGAACAGCCATGGAGACGCTACACAGCCTTGTCTAACACCGCGATCGATGCTAAACCATTCTGTGTAGTCATCATTCAACCTGACACAAGCACTCGAGTCCTTATATAAGGATTTGAGTGCTCGTATCAAGTCACTGTCCACCCCAAACTCGGATAGAGTTGACCAAAGTTCATTCCTCATCACACTGTCATACGCCTTTTCCAAGTCAATGAAGCAGCAGAAAACCTTTCGGTGTTTAGCCAGAACCTTCTCGGTTACTGATCTTAAGGCAAAGACTTGATCCGTGCATCCCATCCCCTTTCGGAATCCCGCTTGCACATCCCAGATCTTGCTTTCTGTTTCATCCATCACTCTTTCGATTAATATCTTTGCATACATTTTGCCTACAATACTCAAAAGGCTAATGCCACGGAAGTTTTTGCATTCCTGCTGTGGCCCCTTTCCTTTATAAAGTGGCACAATAACGGCCTTGCACCAATCGCCCGGAACACGGCCGGACCGCCAACACTTATTAAAAAGCTGGTACAACAGGTTTGCAGTGACACTATCACCCGCCTTGAGCATTTCGGCATCTATTCGATCATACCCTGCCGCTTTACCCAATTTCAAACCTGCCATTGCTTTCATAACTTCTTCCATACTTATCTCACTTTCACGATTGGCCACACCACTCGAAGGTGAGGGCCTACTTTCCAAAACATCACTCGCACTTCGTTCAAATAAATTCTCGAAATATTCTTTCCACTGATTCATAATATCTTCATGCTCACTAACAATATTCCCATCCTGATCTCTTAACACGCCCACTTTCGAGTCTCCAACCTGCCCTCGGGCTCTTCTGACTAAGTGCCAGAACAGTTTGGAATTGGCTCGAAAGTTTTCCGAGAATTTCCTATCAAGCTTGTTCTTACATTTTTCTTTCTTTTTGCTCACAATATCTTTCACAGTCTTTCTTAATCTATCATACTTTTCTTTTGCTACTCTTTCATCATCATTCAAGTCATCTCGTCTTCTATTTCTGCCCCTCACTGCTAGTAGATCTAGCCACGCTTTCTTCTTTTCTAGAACAAAACCTTTCACTTCATCATCCCACCACTCGTTCTTATCTCTTCTCACATTTTTCTTCACACTTACCCCACACATTTGGGTGGCCGTTTCTACCATACCATTCTTAAATCTACTCCAATATTCCTCTATCTCTCAGTCTTCATCATTCAATAGCTGTCCCAACTTTTCTTTCAATTCTAACTTATATTTCTCACGGACAGTCTCTTCTTGCAAATTTTCGACTTTCACTCTTTTCCTTCCAGACATACGTACCCGTGGGCGATGACGCCATTTTTCAAGCAGACCTGCTATTCGTGACACCACAAGGAAATGGTCGCTTCCGACATTTACTCCACGGTACACTCTCGTATCCTTGACTTTCGTTCTCAACCGTTCATCCACAATTACAAAGTCAATCATACTTCTCTCAGACTGTCTCTGCCATGTATACATATGAATCATTTTGTGACTAAACATAGTGTTAGTCACCACAAGCTTTCTCTCCAAACATACATCTAACAGACTAGTGCCATTATCATTTATCCTTTCATCACCAAAATTACCTAACACCCTTTCATACCCATCACGCTTTACTCCCACCCAGCCATTACAATCGCCTAACATAACAATTCTTTCATTATCTTCACACTTTCCAAGCACATCTCTAACATTATCCCAAAACTCTTCCCTGACTGCCTGTGGCTTGGACATATCTGGCGCATACAGACACAGGATAAAAATCCTGGTTAAGCCTACTTTCAGTCTCAGCCACAGGAGCCTGGGACTCACATACTCATAACCTTTCACACAATCACTCATTCTTTCTGACAAAAGAATGCCCACACCTTGGCTTCCTCTCTCAAACTCTTCTACTCCCGTCCAGTAAGCAGAGAGTCGGCCATGCGTGGACATTCCACAACCTTTCTTTTTCGACTCACTCACACCTAGCACATCAATTTTCCTGGTATTCATCACCTCGCATACTTCGTCAATCTTATCGTCTATTCCTCCGCAAACATTCATCGTCGCAAAAAGGCATTCCCCTGCCCTCTTTTTGCCTGCTGGGGGGACAAGACGTGACGTGTGGCAATGCACGTCGCCGTCGGGAATTTTGCCCCCCCCAGATACGATGGGGCTGCCTGAGGTGGCCTCAGGGAGGGATTCTCCAGGTGACCTGGTACCCTCCTGGGGTAGTATATTTTTAATTCCCTTCCTCATTGTATCTGCTCCTACTTCATCGGATAGGAAAGGATAAGGTCCGTTTTGAAGAGGATGAGGAAAGAGAGAAAGGAAAAAGGTATTTTGAGGATACTGCATACACGGAGGGGACGTTTGTAGTGTACGCAGTAGCTAGGGAGGCCGGGGTCGCTTACCCGAGTGCCTTTTCTTCATAGTCGGACAGACCAATGAAGAGAACACCCCTGACCTAAATAAGCTTACTTATTGTGCCATAACACTGTATTCTCACAAAAGTCTTTAAGTAATGTTAGCTGGTTTATTTTTATTGGTGTAAATAAAACAACAGTTTAAAAAATAACATAACCTTTTATTAATTTTAATTTTAATTGACTTTAACTTAAAGACATCTTTGGGTTTTATGAGATCGATCGTTGAACTAAAGAAATTTAACATTATTGAATTGACATACATATATATATTTTTTTGTGAACTTATATAACATAGTTGGTAGCAAAATTAAAAAAAAAAATCTTCTTGAAAGAAAAGGTAAAAGTGAACAGAATTATAAAGTAAATATACAATTATAAATCACAATCAATATGAATATCGAGATCAGGTGCATCCGACACCTCAAGGGCTTCGTAAAAAAAACGCCGTGTTCCAGGCATGGATTTAGTGAGTAATTGTAATTCCTTTTTCTTAAGCTCACTGATACCTCTGGGTTTAGTTTCTCTTTCTATCATATTAATTAGGTCATGCCCATCTGTCATTTTCTTTTTTAAATCTTCTTCTACCTTTTTTTTCAGGAAATGTATTTCCTTATATTCTCCTTTATAGTCATTTTTGGCAAAGAGAGAAAATTTGCCCCTTCGAAATTCAACAATTTTTAAATTTTGTATGTTCCATCCTTTCGGAAACATTACTTTGCAATCATTTTTAAATATTAGCATGTCTTTATGTTGAAGAACGTCGACATCAAGATTTTTTCTGGATAATTTAATTTTAGACACGAAATCTTCTAAGTCATAAACTTCACCTGCTGTTTTAATTTTTTTTTGTTATAGCAGCATGTACCTACTGCATCTGCAGCCATAAATGTATGTCCTGATTCAAAATATTCCAATATTAGGCTTTGAATGTTTGTGAAATCGTCATTTAAAACTCTGACTAAAGCAGAAAATAGGATTTTGTTTTTATTTTGCGCATTACAGTTATCCAAAAATAGATTCAAATGCTGAAGATCTCGGCAATATTTTCTTATAAAGTAGACATATGTGGTTGCTATGTTATGAGCCTTCCTACCACTTTCACCCTCATGCCACAGGATACACACAGCATTCTTATTTTTGCCAGGGGGCACAAATGACTCATTAAAAAGTACTAGTTTTCTAGAAAAATAATATTCCTTGGTTTTGAGCAGTGGCATGCATATAGCTTTCTGCATATCTACGGTAAAAACAGCTTCTTTTCCATCAGATTTGTGCGCGAGTTGCGTTTATTTTCTAAATGCTGTCCTATAACTTTGCAGTCTTCACAATTGCAAGGAAGAGGTAGTTTTTCATGACTTATTTTGTAGTTTTTACATTTCGTGCAAATGTCTTGCGATAATTCAGCTGTCGAGAGATTTAATTTCTTCACCATAGTGTGAAAATGAGTCCAACCACATATGGTTATATTATTTGCTTGGCAATATTGTTTAAAATCTTTATAAATAATTGAAAAATTTATACCTACTGGCAAATATCTTCTATTCGGCGCATGTTTGTTATTGTAGTGTGATGAAATTGGGTTATACTTTAAAATAAATTTCTCTAATCGATCTTCGTACTCCTGTGAAAATTTGTTTGATGGTTCAATTAGTTGCCCTCTAAGATCAGGTGTGACGCTTACTTTGGGATTTTTATTATACAGTAAATCATTATTTTTCAACACCGATTGTACAGCTTCGTCGTTAGTATATCCCAAAGTTCTTAGAAAAAAAACCTTGCATACCAAGATGTCATTTAGTGTCCATCTTAGTGTGTTGTTTCGTCGAGATTCGCCTTTTTTTTTGTACAAGCGGTTGATAATTTTTCGACACTTCGCGATAAAAAGTCACGTCGTCGTTGACGGTCGAGGTTCCAAAATTGTGTCCATATAGAAAGCCTTTCAGTCTCCGAAATCTTTTGTAAGCAATTTTTTTTACAGAAGCAAGGTGACAGTAAAGGATGTTTTAATCGTTGTCGGTCTAGAATTGCTTTTGGGTCTCTATTACGCTTAGGTTTTGGTGGTATTATTAATTTATCATTTTCAACTATAGGGTTTTCGTCTACAGTAGGTTCATCAACGGCGATATGCCTTATTTTACTTTATGGCAATGCTGCTTCAGTCTCAAGTTCCATTGATGTCACAGGAGCGAAGGAAGTTGAAGGCGTCGAAGTCAGCAGCGAAGGTGAAGATGGTGGTGGAAAATGTGCAAGATCAGGAGCTGACGGTTCAATTTGAGACAACAGTTCCCTTGGTGATTTATTCTGTGCCAAAGTATTGAAATCATCTGCATTTTCAAATGAACATGTATGTATAGAGTTAGTATCCAAAAGTGATTGGTTCGTCGATAAGATTTTAGGTGTTTTGCAAGTAAGATCTATTGGCGACTTGCAATATGAAGTTGACGGAACATCGGAAAAATTACTCTCAATTTATTTACACAATTGCACACAACACAGAAACCTTAGTACACCTCACAAAATATACAAAACGCCCTGTCGCGACTGAATTAATACACAAATCAAAGTATCTTAACCTAAAAAACGTTAAAAATAAACAATTCCATAATATCTGAACCTAAAATTGTGGCTGAAAATTTTAATAGCTAAATTAGATAAATTGTCATCAAGGCGGACACGCTGCGAGAGACCTCGGAAGTAGGAATTTATCCAGTATAAAGAAGAAGGTGAGACGTTTATAGATTTAAGAACGCCAATAAGGATGTCGAAATTCACATCATTAAAGGCATTGCTAAAATCTAGTAGGATAAGCAATGTAAGGCATTTTTCCTCCATAGCATAGCGAATGTCATCGATAACATGTAGCGGTGCCGATATAGTGTGGCTTGGACGGAAACGGGGCTCTAAAATTGGGAAGTTATGTTATTCGAGGATAAGAACGCAGAGTGTTGTTTATGAACAATTCACTCAAAGGCTTTAGAGAGGAAGGGTAGGATTTATAATAGGCGAGCTTGGGTTATGGAAGTGGAGTTGGAAGTTTTAGGCAAAGGAATGACATGTGCAGCTTTCCAGGTAGAGAGGAAAGTAGAAAACGTCAAGGAATAATAAAAAATATGTGTGAGAATGGTTAAGAGGAAAGGTAAAATAGGAGTTATCATTCTGGAACTCAAATTATCTTCACCAACTGGTGCAGAAGAGATTGAGAGGAAAGAGTTTTTGACTTCATCAGTCGAAACAGTAGGAGAATAAAATGGAGAATGGGTTATTAGGAGTTTCGACAAATGACTTAACGTTTTAGCTTCGATGTGAGTTTGTAAAATCAAAGGTTAAGAATGATGTGTGGATTCAATGTATGAATAGGATTTTTTTTTTGTTAGCTAAATTGATATTTTATAATTCGCATAAGTTAAAAACATTTTCTTTTAATCTGTTATTTACGACGAAATAGCAAGAAATAAAAGCGTTTCACACTATTTCTATTAATTAATTAATTCGTCTCAACTTTATTGTCATTCTATGTAATTGTCATACAATTATAAGAAATCGTAAAACAGCATTATTCTACCGAGTAATACTTTATGCGTCTGATAACTTTTATCCGACGATTGAAAAATCACATACCAAACAATAACTAATTCTACGTGAAACTCACTTACACACGCACACACAGAAACAACGCACTAGGCATAGGTGTGTATTCTCTGGCGGCACAATCAAAGACACCGAAAGTCAAGCGAGCCACCGCTGCACCGCGCCCGCGCCGGCAACACTCTGTTGGCTTGTCGGCGCGACGCGGACGCGGTGGCGACGGCAGCTTTGTTTGAGTCCAACGCAACCCGCTTACCGCTCGCCAGTCTGTAAAAGTCTGTCTAGTGACACGCACGCGTAAATTAACTCATAATTTGCGAATGGTACGGCCTGCCTGACCACTTTCAGCACCGATTCAGTGTGAATGTTTGTTTGTGAAAACACTTAAGACGTAGTTTTCCTCGAACGTTTAAACAGTAACTCCAATCTGGACTTGTTACGGGGTGAAGTGCGAGAGTTTTTAGAAGTCGTGTCGCTTGTTAGTTTGGGAGGCACGACGATACTCCGGCGCATTTCCCCAGGAATGTGCGTTAGTACATGTCTCAAGAGTAGGTACGGTGAGCGATGGGAAGGACGCGGAGGGCTGATGAGTTGGCCGCCCGCCCAGGTCACCTGAACTCTAGACTTTTTTCTGTGTGGTCGGGTTAAAGCCTTGGTGTATGGTCACGACAGTCATACAATTCAGAGTGCGGGCTAACTTAAAATCAGGATATCTGACGCCCTCGCTACTTTCAAAACTGATAAGGACATTAAGTCATGTAAAATTGGTCATGGGGTGTTCTCTTCATTGGTCTGTCCGACCGTGAAGTAAGCGACCCTGGCCTCCCTAGCTACTGCGTACACAACAAACGTCCCCTCCGTGCATGCAGTATCCTTTATAATACCTTTTTCCTTCCCGTCATTCATAATCCCCTTCCAACTGACCCAATCCTTTCCTATCCGATGAAGTAGGAGAAGCTGATACGATGAGGAGGGGAATAAAAAATAAACTACCCCAGGAGGGTACCAGCCGAGCTGGAGAATCCCTCCCTGAGGTCAACTCAGGCTGCCCCATCGTATCTGGGGGGGGCAATATTCCCGACGGCGACGTGCATTGCCACACGTCACGTCTTGTCCCCCCAGCAGGCAAAAAGAGGGTGGGGGAATGCCTTTTTGCGACGATGAATGTTTGTGGAGGAATAGATGATAAGATAGATGAAGTATGCGAGGTGATGAATGCCAGGAGAATTGATGTGCTAGGCGTAAGTTAGAGGAAAAAGAAAGGTTGTGGAATGTCCACGCATGGCCAACTCTCTGCTTACTGGTCTGGAGTTGAAGAGTTTGAGAGGGGAAGCCAAGGTGTGGGCGTTCTTTTGTCAGAAAGAATGAATGTGTGTGTGAAAGGTTATGAGTTTGTGAGTCCCAGGCTGCTGTGGCTGAGACTAAAAATAGGCTTGACCAGGATTTTTATCCTTTCTCTTTACGCGCCGGATATGTCTAAGCCACAGTCAGTCAGAGAAGAGTTCTGGAATAATGTCAGAAATGTGCTTGGGAGATGTGAAAACAATGAAAGGATTATTATGTTAGGCGATTTTAATGGGTGGGTGTAAAGCGTGATGGGTATGAGAGTTTTAGGAAAGTTTGGTGATGAAAGGGTGAATGATAATGGAACTGGTCTGTTAGATGTGTGCTTGGAGAGAAAGCTCGTGGTGACTAACACAATGTTTAGTCACAAAATGATTCACATGTATACTTGGCAGAGGCAGTCTGAGAGAAGTATGATAGACTTTGTTATTGTGGATGAACGGTTAAGAACGAAAGTGAAGGATACGAGGGTGTACCGTGGAGTGAATGTCGGAAGCGACCATTTTCTTGTAGTATCACGTATGGCAGGTCTGCTAGAAAAATGGCGACATCGCCCACGGGTACGTATGTCTGGAAAGAAGAGAGTGAAAGTCGAAAATTTGCAAGAAGAGAATGTCCGTGAGAAGTACAAGTTAGAATTGAAAGAAAGGTTGGAACCGCTATTGAATGACGAAGACTGCGAGTTAGAGGAATATTGGACTAAATTTAAGAATTGTATGGTAGAAACAGCTACACAAATATGTGGGGTAAGTGTGAAAAAGAATGTGAAGAGGGATAAGAACAAATGGTGGGATGATGAAGTGAAAGGTATTGTACTAGAAAAGAAGAAAGCGTGGCTAGACCTACTAGCTATAAGAGGCAGAAACAGATTGCGAGATGACTTGAGTGATGATGAAAGAGTAGCAAAAGAAAAGTATGATAGATTAAGAAAGACTGTGAAAGATATGGTGAGCAAAAAGAAAGAAGAATGTAAGAACAAGCTTGATAGGAAATTCTCAGAAAACTTTCGAGCCAATTCCAAACTGTTCTGGCACTTAGTCGGAAGAGCCCGAGGGCAGGTTGGAGACTCGAAAGTGGGCGTGATAAGAGATCAGAATGGGAATATTGTTAGTGAGCATGAAGATATAATGAATCAGTGGAAGGAATATTTCGAGGATTTATTTGAGCGAAACGCGAGTGATGTTTTGGAAAGTAGGTCTCCACCTTCGAGTGGCGTAACCGATGGTAAAAGTGAGATAAGCATGGAAGAAGTAATGAAAGCAATGGCAGGTTTAAAATTGGGTAAAGCGGCAGGGTATGATAGGATAGATGCCGAAATGCTCAAGGCAGGTGAAGGTGTCACAGCAAACCTGCTGTACCAGCTATTTAATAAGTGTTGGCGGTCTGGCCGTGTACCAGATGACTGGTGCAAAGCCGTTATTGTGCCACTTTATAAAGGTAAGGGCTCACAGCAGGAATGCAAAAACTTCCGTGGCATTAGTCTTCTGAGTATTGTAGGCAAAATGTATGCAAAGATATTAATCGAGAGAGTGATGAATGAAACAGAAAGCAAGATTTGGGATGTGCAAGCGGGATTCCGAAAGGGGATGGGATGTACGGATCAAGTCTTTTCCTTAAGATCAGTGACCGAGAAGGTTCTGGCCAAACACCTAAAGGTTTTGGAAGCATCGACTTGGAAAAGGCTTATGACTGTGTGGTGAGAAGTGAGCTGTGGTCAACTCTGTCCGAGTATGGGGTGGATAGTGACTTGATACGGGCACTCAAATCCTTATATAAGGACTCGAGTGCCTGTGTCAGGTTGAATGATGACTACACGGATTGGTTTAGCATCGAACGCGGTGTTAGACAGGGCTGTGTAGCGTCTCCATGGCTGTTCAACCTATTCATGGATAGCTGTTTGAAAGATCTGAAAGAATCTGAATGGGGCTTAGAAATGAATGAGACAGTGATCAAAACTTTGCTTTACGCTGACGACCAGGTTCTACTTGCATCGTCAGCGTCGGAACTGCAACAAATGGTCAATGTTATGTATGAGTCATTTAAAAGGAAAGGTTTGAGAGTGAACGTTGGAAAAACGAAAGTCATGGTCATGGAGAGGAATGAAGATATGACGGAATGCAATATTATGATAGGAGACGAAAAAGTGGAACAAGTGAAAGAGTTTGTATACTTAGGGTCCTTGTTTACAAGAGATGGGAAGTGTGAAGGTGATATTGAAAGGAGAGTAAAAGCAGGAAATTGTGTTAATGGCGCCTTGTACTCGGTTATGGCAAGCAAAATTATACCGAATAAGGCTCGTCTGGCCATACTTGAAGGAGTTTTGGCGCCAACACTTATGTATGGTAGTGAATCTTGGGTGTGGCAGAAGAGACATGAAAGTAGGATTAATGCTGTGGAGATGAGAGCGTTGAGAAGCATGTGTGGAGTGAAATTGAGTGATAGGCTGCGCAACAGTGAAATAAGAAAGACATGCGGATTGGAAGAGGATGTAGTGACTAAAATTGAAAAGGGTATGCTACGGTGGTTTGGACATTTGGAAAGGATGAGTGAAAGAAGATTTACGAAAGAGGTGTACAGAGCAAGAATGGATGGTGTTGTTGGAAGGGGCCGGCCTAGGCAAACGTATGCCGATCAAATTGGTGACATTTTGAAAAAGGGCCTAGTCAAAAGTACCCGTAACCGGCGATCATGTATGAAAAGATTGATGAACATGGAAGAAGCGAAAGAGGTATGTTTGGATCGCAGCAATTGGTGTTCCCTTGTCTCTGCCTACCCCAAGGGGAGACAGGCGTGAGGTTATGTATGTATGTATGTAAATTAAATTTATTCATAAAAGAAGTCAACATTAATAAAACAGTATTTACAATTAGTTTATTTTCTTGAAATAAATAAATTGATTTTTTTATTTCGTGCTTTGTAGTCGTACATAACAGACTAAACTAAAATTTGGTCACTGGTTAAAAATAATTGTTGATGTAAAAGAATTGTAAAATTTAAATGAAAAAAAAAATTGGTTATAAAATTTTATTTTTATCATAAATTGAATCCACACATTATTCTTAACCTTCTCTTAAAATGTTTCCATCTTAAAAAAAATAACCCTGTATAGTTTATCACTTATAGCAATTATATACGCCAACATTTCTAGAGGGCGACCGGATAATTCAAAAATTAAAGTCCTATTTCCCCTACTTATCACCCAGTAGAGTGGGCAGTCCCAGTTGCCCCTCAAGGGAAAATGTTAGAGAGGGCTACTGGGACATACCGGCCTATAGCTGGGACTATCGCTACATATTCTGTGTGAATAGTATATTTATTGTTGCCGGTGTATGATTGCTCTATGTCCAAAGCCGTATGCAAATAATAATAATAAAAAAGATTGTGAATTATCGGTTTTAATCTACTTCACTCGACCGCCCCTAGAAAGCGTGGTTTATAAGGCGACCAATCCGAACAAATTCCGCTTGGTGGATCGTAGGATCCTTTCAGGTGTCATCTGATTAGCGACCATTAAATATGCCACCAACTTTCACCGCTCTGGCGGGGATGTGCTCCAGTACTTTATGATACAGTCCCTCCCTAAAACTGTGTGCCTATCTTCAACCTTATCGTCACTCATCAGTTGAGGTACAAACAAGTCATAGGTCTGTTTTATTTTTAGGTAACTTATGAACTTCATTTATAAACCTAACCTTGATACCTAAGAATATCGAATTAACTTATTATTATTCAACAGAAACTAAAATAAAACCCACTTGTAATATTTGTATACGTAAATTTATTGTAAATTTGTTGTTTATTTACATAAATAATAAAAACAAAATATAATTGATAGTTGATTACAATTGAAGAAAAAGTTTATTCTTATTCTCTAAATTCATCTAAGTAGTTTGTACTACACTAAGAGTTAATGTAAGATTCTTCACCGCCGTATATTGTCTACTAAGAATTTATCGTAATGCTTTCGAATAATCCAATCGATAGATGGTAACAACTATAAAAAATAATACTTTAGTAAACCTACTTCTATGATGAATATAGCAATACATGTTACAGTTAATTTTATCACATGGCAATAAAAGACTGTTAGACAGTGTTGCTACCATCTAAAATATCCCAGGATTCGAGAAGGTTTGTGCCAGGGATTTTGTATTACTTTCCAGCAGCAATTTCCTTCATTCTATTAAGAGCGGATCCAGCCTTGAACCATGCGATCTGTTGTTCGTTCAATGAGTGATTCAATTTGATGCGTTCGGTGCTTCCATCTTTGTGTTTCATTTCGAGGTCGACAGGCTGCAAATAGGAAGATTTTAATATTTAGTTGTAATATTTAGTTGTAATATTTAGATTGCAATAGAATGATATAAATTTATATTTGAAATATAAGTCTGTTATGCACTAGCACAATAAACCGTTATATTTTTTTATTAAACATAGACTAAGGATTTTATTAGTTATATAACTAGAAAGATTAACTAAGTAATAATTTTTAAAGATAAAAAAATATAAGATAAATAAATAAATATGCAAGACATTCAATCGAATTTGGAAATACACACCTAGCAATGTCGCATCTAAAACGTGTAACGTAATGAAGAGATAATACTTAAGGGGATTGTATGTTTGGTGATGTAGTTCACGAGTAACAGAAACATAAATTTTTTATCCTTACGGTTCGGCCGAAAAACAAGTTTAAAGTTTAGATCAAAATATCTAAGTGTCAACCCTAAAAACAGCTGTTAGCTTTTGATGAAATCTATTCGATAACAGATAGCCTAAAAATAAAGTAATAGGTAACTAAGACAGATACTACAAAGTTCAGCCGTTGCGGGAAAGGTCATAAGGTCACTGACTGCGGCACAAGTCTTGTTTTAGCTTGTTAAGTTAACTAGGGTTGTCAAAATATTTTATTGTAAAATAATTAAATAAATTTGTATGAAAGTCTATACCAGCACAGATCATGCTAATTCTCTGTACTGTATATTCTACGTATGGTATAGAAGCTAACCCTTAAGTTTTATCTCTCCATTTTGTTACACGTTGTATACCAAGATTCAAATAATAGGAGTTTTTGCTGACTGACCACATATAAAGTCCGCACCAAATATCACCACTTAAGCGATAAATATGTTCCAGCAATATAATTTTTTGTTAACTTGAACAAATGTAAGCAGTACCATAAAGCAGACTATTTCAGGTTCTATCACAATTGAAAGTTTATTGTAATTTTTTCCACGACACATAATACACTGGTCATCACAAAAATCGGTCCACCCTGTTTTTTGCACTATTGGTCTTATGATTTCAAAGATGAGTGTTAATAAGTATGTTTTATTCATGTCTAGGGACGGAGAAGATGTTTGACATTTTATTCTCATAAATCTAAACGCATATATGGGTACTTGATGAAATTTTAAAGTTAAGGTTGCTCAGTGCCGTTTTGATAAATCCTTTAGCATTGACTTTGGCCCTGTTTAATTCGCAACCAAATGTGCGCAGCAGTGTAATTGTTGCTAACAAGACTTACTTTATTGATTTTCACTGTAAATCGGATTGCAGTTGCCTGAAATTACGGATACTACTGAAACTGAATTAGCCTGACTTGTGTCGCTCGAAAATTCCGTCTCAGCCAATCTGCAGTTCGGAGAGTCTACCAGAGGTTCCAAGAAACTAGGCAGCACCACAGAAGAACAGGATCTGGATGACAAAGGGTCACGACTCAAAGAGATGACCGCTTTATTGTGACATTAGCTGTAAGAAATCGGCACATTTCTGGAGTAGATCTCCAGCGACGGCCGCGCGAAGTGCGGGATGGGGCTATAAGTGACAGTACGGTGAGACGAAGACTTTGTGTATAGAACGTAAGTCCTCACAAGCCAGCAACAGGACCGCAACTGATCGTAGCTCTTCGCCAAGCAAGACTTAAATTTTCGAGGGAACATATTGAATGGACTATAGACAATTGTTCTTCAGTTCTATTCTGCGATGAGAGTTGAATGACTTTACACGACTTTGATGGATGCCGTAATGTCATGAGAAGGCTAGGGGAACGTTACGCCCAGTGAACGAGAACGAATAGTTACGGTGGAGGCTCTGTAATGTTTTAAGGTGAGGTATATTTGACAGCATGCACAGAGCTGGTTTTTATCAGAAGGGGTTCTCTGACTGCTCCAAGTTACATAACGGAGGTCTTAGAAGATCGTGTCATGCCGTATGCAGGTTACATCGAAGAATACTTTGAGTTAATGCATGATAACGACCACACGTAGCACGCATTGTTACACAGTACTTAGAAGAGGTCGGCATTCAAGTTGTGCCGTGGCCAGCAGGAAGTTTGGTGTTAAATCCCATAGAACACATGTGGGACGAGTTAAAACGAAAGGTTAGAGTCCGAGAACTCGCCCCTACAACCTTAGAAGCGTTGGAAACCGCTTTAAGAGAAGAATGGGACCGAATCCCTCTTTGAAGCTTCAACATCTTAATAAAATCAATGAAATGGCGTATGCAGGCAGTAATTAGAGTAAGAGGAGGGAACACAGAATATTGAAAAAAACTTTCATACCAATTGTTCAATGTATAAGTTATATTTTATTTCTAAAATTTTTAGTAGTCCCAAATAAACCAAGAAACAAGCAAGACGTGTGTCATTTATCTCCCTAGTCAATCAATCAAAAATAGACCTTAACACTTCTGACACCAATAACGAGTGTTCAACATGTACCTAAAATAGGTTCAAACGACGATTTCTGCTTTTTTAGAAAAAATGTAAAAAAATCACCATTAAGATTGATGGTTGTAGTTTTATCATTGTAATTTAATTATTTGACATTGACATTCAGGAAAATTATTGAATTATTATTAGGGTTATTTGTTAGTATAAGGTATTTTAATTTAATCTATTTTAATCTTATTGACATATTCTGAGACGCTATATTGAGTATTTTATTAGATATTCATTGAATTTAATTGTATTTTTATTTGTTAATAATTTGGTAGTTTTTCTATGTGTATTAGTTTAGTTTGAATTATTTTGTAAGTTAATTTCATATAAATGTTGACAGCGCCATCGCATTGGAATCATTCTGTAAAGGTGGATGCTATGATTTTGTAATAAATTAATAAATTTTTTGTTTAATTTTTATAAAAATAATGACGTTGTTTAGTAAACAGTAAGTATTTTAATATATTTTAATTATTTAATGTATAAAAACATGAGTTTTCGTTTAAAAAGTAGGTGGGCCGATTTTTGTGATGACCAGTGTATAAGAAGAATATGTTTTTACCTTTCCAGGAGCTAAGCCCTTAAGGCCAAGCAGAGAAATCTTGTCATCGGGCTTGATCTTGTCGTAGTCAGCGGGGTTGGCGAAGGTCAATGGAAGCATGCCCTGTTTCTTCAAGTTGGTTTCGTGGATTCTGCGGAAATTGGACGTAATTTATTAGTAATCTGAAACCTCAATAGGTGAAATATAATATTGTTTGACTCACAGTACGACCATTTCAATTAATATCTTTGAACTTAATTTAATGTACGAGGGTCATTTGAAAAGTTCTTAGCCTAACATTGTTAGACTCGTCGGTATATTTTATAACTACCCTCATTTTATAGCTACATTATTTAGCAACAAGTATGCACAGTTTAGTTTATTTGCAATAATTAATTGTTCGTTTACACGTGATACCGTAAGTCAAGTCAGAGCAATTTTTGAAAATGGATAAAATTGAACATCGTGCAGTGATAAAATACTTGTATTTGAAAGGTTTAACTCCAAAAGCTATACATGAAGACATGTCTGCCACTTTAGGTGAGTCCGCTCCTTCGTATGCGACTGTTAAAAATTGGGTGGCAGAGTTTAAACGTGGTCGTGAGTCCATTCAAGATGAGCCCCGTAGTGGCCGGCCCTCGACGGCTTCCACTGATGAAAACAAAGAAAAAATCTGTGATTTAATTTTATCTGACCGAAGATTGACAGTCGAGGAAATAGCTAAGACTGTAGGCATCTCTTCTGAGCGAACACATCATATAATTACTTCTGAACTTGGATTCTCTAAGGTGTCTGCGCGGTGGGTACCGCGGCTGCTTTCAGTGGAACAAAAACGCAACCGACTCACAACTTCCCGCGACTGTTTAGAGTTATATGAAGCTGATCCACAGGAATTTATTGAAAGATTTATAACCATGGATGAAACCTGGGTTCACCACAATACACCTGAGACAAAATAACAGTCGAAACAATGGAAAAGGGCAGGATCACCCACCCCAAAGAAGGCAAAAGTGGTTTTATCGGCTGGCAAAGTCATGGCATCAGTTTTTTGGGATGCAAAGGGTATAATTCTGGTGGATTATTTAAAAAAGGGTGAAACAATAAATTCTGATTACTACTGCAACCTGCTGCGGCTTTTGAGAGAAAAAATCAAAGAAAAACGTCCAGGTTTATTGAGGAAGAAGGTCTTGTTTCATCAGGACAATGCACGCGTTCACACTTCTGTGCAATCCATGGCAGAAATCCATCGGTGTGGCTTTGAATTGTTACCTCATCCCCCATATTCACCGGATTTAGCACCGTCAGACTTCTACCTGTTCCCAAAGCTGAAAAAATTTTTAGGTGGTAAACATTTTTTTACAAATGAAGAGGTCATAGCCGCCGTAGACGCTTATTTTGAGGAGTTAGACGAAGATTTTTTTAAAATGGGTATCGAAGCCTTACCGGGTCGATGGAAAAAGTGTATTGAGCTCGGGGGAGAGTATGTTGAAAAATAAAAATATAATCAAAATCATGTGGTTTCATTAAGTACGTTAGGCTAGGAACTTTTCAAATGACCCTCGTAACTTAAGTTGTATAACAATCGAGACCTTTCTGGATCTAAAGTTCTTAATTTAGTTTAGATCTGAACTTTTATAAGCCCAATATACAAGGTGTCTCAAAAGAAAGTTCACATTTGTTGTGTTTATTGCGTGAAAGCAACATTTTCGAGGGGCGCGGGGGTGTGTAGGGGGTATAGGTAGCCTGGCTCTTGGGAATTTTGTCGCTAGCGTTTTTCGAGAGCGGACCCTGCGTTGTGCGTTGGCGAGTTTTATTAAAACGGTAATTCGGCGACTGTAGCGCAAAGAAAATTCTGCAACATTCGACATATTCGTTACTTGAATGATCCGCCAAGCCCTCGACTCATTGCAAAATGGATCAAGAAGTTTGAAGAGACCGGCTCAATGCTGGAAAAACCAAAATCCGGGCGTCCAAGACCTTCTATACTCTGGCAAATAATTCAATGCAATAAACTGACAGATCGAAATGTCAAATAGAAAAATAATTATACCAGTTAAAAACTTCGTAGTGTAAGTACTGAATGAGAATGATTGAAAACGAACGATTATTTGTCATTCGTTTTACATTAAATTTTAAAGGAATTTATAAATAATTGAACTTTAGGTGTGTACTAGGTATATCTTTAAAGAACCTTTAACGAAAATAATTAATTACCAAACATACCTAGTGCTTTAAAACGGTTACAGTAGAAGTAAAATCGACTTTATAACTTTTTGCTTTTTAAATTCGTTTTATCGTTAAAAATGAAATTTCAAGAATAGTTGCCCTTCGCTAACAGCACCATAAAAAAAAGAAAAATGTTGTGAGCCAAAATATGTTTTTCCCATACACTACGATATTTTTATTAAAAAAATAATTATATTCATTCACTTAAACCACATCACTATTTTTTTTAAAGTGGGCACACTGTAACTTTCATTTTATTGCATTGAATTATTTGCCAGGCTAAAGAACAGTCGAAAACACCCAGTCTATTCAGGACGATCGGAACCTTTCAATAAAATTTCACACCTACAAAATTCAGTTGGTGCAAGAATTAAAGCCTCAGGATGCTGATCAGAGGCTTGTATTCGTAAACCAGATGATTGAGAGTTTGCCAAATTTTACCAACGTCTTATTTTGAGATGAATCCCATTTTCATCTTAATGGACATGTTAACAAGCAAAATTATTGCTACTGGAGTGCAACCAATCCAAAATAAAAACATCAGAAACCTCCACATTCGCCTAAAGTGACCGTATGGGCCGCGATGTCGTAACGCTTGATGTGTTGCCTTCTGTACATTTAAATTTTTTTGCATATTACAATAAAAATTTGTTCTTACCTGGCAAAACTCTTGACAATAATAGCTCTGCCGCCCAAATGCCTTGGTTCCAAAGCGGCATGCTCCCTGGACGAGCCTTCACCGTAGTTCTCGTCTCCGATGACGCACCATTGAATGCCGGCGGCTTTGTAGTTGCGCGCTGTGGCCGGGACGGGGCCCCATTCGCCGGTCTTCTGGTTCTTGACCTTGTTTAGCTCGCCGTTTTCGGCGTTTGTGGCGCTGTTGAAGAATTTGGTAAGCTATAGTAAACAAGATTATTATATAGCAATATAATTTGGCAGCCAACTATAGCTTCTAGGCCTAAGACCTTCCATGCCAGAAGATCTTGTGTTCAAAATGTCGGGGTTGGATATATTATGTGTGCTGAAGACAGATAAACACAGATATTAGAAGTCATTTAGTGCTGGATTGGTGTTTATAATAGAAAATCCATCATAAAGAATCTTAATAAACTATTATCGTTCTTGGGACATAACAGAATAATTTTTATACAACATTTGACATCTTAATTTTTTAACTGTAGTGCCAAAGCATATAAACTTAGGAGCCTATCTTCAAACAGCGGGTTCACCTAGACCACTATTGACAACCGAACAACTTAAATTTTTTTTCAACACACTTGCTCGTAAAGTGAGCGTTATTCTATTGAATTTAGAACTATAAACTGGGCTATAAGTCACGCGTGCATAATATATTATACCCTAGTGCATAATATAATGAATCCTACAAAGTTGAATTGTACCTTTGTAAAAATAACATGCGAGAAAACAGAGCATATTTTATTGGTCCGAGTTATACACTAAATATTTTCAGAAACAACAAAGAGGTTTTATACCACTTCAAATCCATATACATTTTTAAATGTTTGCGCCTTATATTAGTAAAATAAATTTGTTTATTAAACAAATTATTCACAATTTACAATCATTTGTCATAAAATATTAAAATATTTGCATTTACCACTCCAAATTAAACATTTTCACTTAAAATAGGCTGTATATGCTATACAGACATTGACACATTTGACGGAAAAAAAAACTTACGCGCATGCGCGAGGTTCGGCGCCATTTTTCAATCACAATTCACAGCTTTGTTATCAAGTGTGTTTATTATTTTATGACCACGTATGTCTGTCTTTTACTCACAAGTGTGTTGAAAAACGTCGTATGTAACTCGTGAGCGTTGCTAATTACAGTCTCGGCTCATCAAATCACGGCCTCGACTGTAATTAGCAACTTAGCTCAATTGTTACATAATATACTATTGTTACATTGCATTATACAATTTTTATTATATATACTTATACTATAATACGCATATTCATTCTTACTCACGTAATAAACATATTATTTGAGATGTTGTCCAAATGTCCTCTGTACTTCAGCCAGGGTCCAGCTGCAGAAATGTGGTCAGTGGTACACTTTCCCTTCACCTTGATGAGGATGGTCATGTCGATGAGGTCCTTGCCATCCCACTTATGGAACGGAGTGAGGAGTTGCAGACGGTCTGATGATGGAGACACATCCACTTGCACCTCTGTAAATTGATATTCTAGGTTGAGTAAATGTAATTTTGTATATTTTTTATGTTATAATGGACGCGTGTAACCTGGCTTTGATTTGTTTCTGAACTATTCCCATTATTATAGTTTTAATATCAGTCTGAAAAGTTTTCTTTGATTCTATTGAATATGTATGTTTCTGTATTTTATTTTTAGAAATATGGATTTTCAGATTGAAATATCCACTAACAAGCACTGGACCAGATTGGTTATCTCCGGCCTAAACCTCCTCCCCACCAGGGGAGACACTAAAGGGCCTTCAGTGGGCTCATTACAAAGATTCTATGATAATTTTAAATAAAGGAATAGCTGAAGGAAGATCTTTGTCAAAGTGCAATCCAGGGCTGAGCTACATCTACTAAGTTAATTAAGTGAATCTCCTGACGTTATTAATTTTCACTTTTAATATGATTTTGTCTAGTTCTTTCGCTGATTATATTTAATGTTTTTCATTTCAGTTTTCTCTAAATTGTGGTACTGTTTGGCAATTAAAATCTATCTATCAGTCAATGATGATCTATCTGAAATAAATGAGTTAATAATGCACTCACTGCTGCCATCTTCAGGGGGATGTTGGTAGGTATCCTGGCCGGGGTCGAAGCCCTTAGCAGGGAGTTCGTCACCGAAGGGATCAGACAACTTGAACTTCTTGCCGTCCTTGCCGGTCAGCTCGTCCGTCAGGGGGTTGAAGTCAAGACGACCTGCGAAATAAGACATTTGTGAATAGGGTGAAGGAAATATATGAAAATTGGGATGCTTTTCTTGTTTTATTTGATTGAAAAAATATGGATATTAAAGGATGACGAAAAGTTTTAAGACACATCATAAATATTGAAAGGTTATTTCAACTTTAACGTTAAAATAAAATGAAATTGTATTCCATTCTTGCTCTGTACACCTCTTTCGTAAATCTACTTTCACTCATCCTTTCCAAATGTCCAAACCACCGTAGCATACCCTTTTCAATCTTAGTCACTACATCTTCTTTCAATCCGCATCTCTTTCTTATTTCACTATTATAGGTGTGCAATATAGTGTGTAGTATATATAGGGTGCGCAATAGTGAAAAAAAAATAATAAAAAAATAAAATCCCCAGACAATCACACCAACTACATGGCCCCAAAGTAAGCATAGCTTGTGTTATGGTATACCATGTAGCGCACTAGGGGGGAACCTTGAACATAAATACATAAATAGATAAACACCCAGACACGGAACATTTTTTTTTCTTGTTACGTGCGGGAATCGAACCCGCAACCACTGGTGTCTGAGGCAGACAGGTTTACCCCATCGCCAAAGTGGTCGTCAATGTTGCTAACCATATTTAAAGTGATTGGTATAAATCGAATTGGCTTGATAAGGAATGAAGTTGAGATTAACACAATTGAAATTGGGTTAATATCCTATTTCAGAAACTAATTACTTAATTAAGTTTAATATATTATGCTATAGAAATCATTTTAACATATAAATCATTTAAAAGATTATTTATATTAAAAAGAACAAGTATTCTAGCAAAGTTTTTAAAACTACATAATACTTTTTAAGTATACCTCTTTTATGTGAGATAATTACTAGTCCATAAAGCTCAATTTCTTATAACTTACCAGCCAAAGACAGGGCTGTCACCATCTCAGGGCTGGTGACAAAGCAGTGAGTCGCAGGGTTGGCATCGTTACGACCTGTGAAGTTCCTGTTGTAGGATGTAACGATTGTGTTCTTATCTCCCTTCTTCACGTCTTTGCGGTCCCATTGTCCGATGCAGGGGCCACAAGCGTTGGCGAGTACCTAAGAAAACATTTTTTTATCGTATTTGATTTTTTATTGTAAATAATTACTTTAGATGGCCGCCGTGGTGCACATTGGTCGGGTATTCGGCTGCGGCGCGAGAGGAATTTACTGGCGCGGATCTGGGTATACAGAGTTGTTTTTTAGGCACCGGCCAATTTCTTTTTACACATCACTTTCTAATGTATCATTTATAGATTTATAGAAACGATTTTTGAAAAAAAGTTATGTATTTTTTACAGGGAAATTAATATACAGGGTGTCCCGCTTACCCTATATAATACTTTCTCGGAGGTATTCAAGTACCCATAAGGATAACAGAAAAAATATAAAAAAAGACAAATTCAAAATGTATTTTTCAATTTTTGTATGAAAGAAAATGTCGAAATTTATTGCTGACATACAAAAATTGAGAAATAAATTTCGAATTTTTCTTTTTTTCATATTTTTTCTGTAATCCTTCTGGGTAATAGAATACCTCCGAAAAGGTATTATAAAGGGTAAGCGGGACACCCTGTATTTGCTAACATAATAATTAAAGCAAAGCTTGGTCACTCTAAATTATTAATGAATCCATTACAATAAAGACGACTACGCGCTACTACAAATCGTCTTGTAGTACTACGTCGTAGTATTATCAATGGAATGCCGCGTCGTAGTAGCTATGTCCTTCAATAGCGACTATTCGTTAAAAAGTTTTTGTGCCATATATTTATTTTTTGTACTGAGCGATACTAAAATAAATATGCAGGTTCGTTTATATCGTATCAAACAAAACAACATTGAAACGCCTAAGTCCATTTCAGGCCGTAAGAAAGCTTTATGTTCCAGCACTTAGTGGCCGAATGGAATACACAATAGTTTGTATGATTTATGTAAATGATTATTAAAAAAAGTATCAGAACTAAAATATTTCCCAATAAAAATAATCTGAATTAATAAGAAACTAAACGTGAAGAGTCTCCATATGATAGCTGCGCGACGTTGGTGTTACTGATTCAATTCAAAAAGAAGTTTTACTGGTGGTTTATTTTAAAGATAAATACATAAACAGTAAAGTGAACATATAAAGTATACATTTAAAATAAAATAAATAATATTAAAAGCAAACATAATAATTTATATTAATTAATTGTATAATCTTGCAACGTATTATTTCGATTGCAACTATAACTTTTTTTGAGTTTTGTTTTATTTTAATTCGGGATCCCTACCACCAAACTTCAAAAGTCAAATATGTCAATCAAATATTCGGTCTGTTATTTTGCAACAAGTGGATGTGCGCTTTCGATTTTTTTCGCACCATAGACCTCGATTCTGCTACCTCACAAGACCCCAGCAATCCCACGGACTTGGATTCTCAAAACAATGGTTATTATTGCTATTTTCTAATCAAGATTTTGGACATGTCAATCTTGTGTTTTACGTAACATTTCCTTTGACTTCATTGTTTAATTAAAGTACCAATACAGAAAACTTAGTTCAATAACCTTTAAAACATGGTTCATGACCATCTAGTCAATCTATTAATAATAATCATGACGGTTTTAAATACTGAAACATCATCGGCCGACCACAGTATTCCGCGTAGAACATGCTAGGTGGACAAAACCTATTATCTAATTTCCGGGAAATTTTAATTAAAAAACCTCGATAATACCCCCAAACTCCAAATTCCGAGAATTCATTGTTTTTGGAATTAAGGATAATGAGCGGTATGGTTCAGAAGTCAGGTAATGAGTTTTGTGCAACCCTTTTAGTCAATCAGTTGCAATTTAGCGACACTTCCGTGCACATCTTACAGTGGCTTTTAGTGAATATTGTGAAAGTTTTTGTGATGGATATGAATTTCCAAGGTATGTACTATATTTAAGTACTAAATTCAAATCGAAAACTCTTTAAATTATGTTACAGTACTTATTTTTAGATAATTGATAATTTTACCTAATTTTTTCAAATAATAATTACTTTAATAGATCTAAAAATACAGACATTCACCTCTATCCGGTCTAGGTTTTGGATATATCGTAGAAATAACTTTATTATTTGCAAATATACACGTTTTGTTCAGCACACTTGAGTACAACATATTTTTTTCTTTTTTTTTTCAGAACACGTTTACTCTATTTCAAGAGTAGCCTTTTTCGAGGAGTGGTTAAATCACTCGAAAACTGAAAAAAACTCGGCTTTGTATGAGTTTTTAAGTTCAAAATTTCAGTTTAGTGATATAACAGAAAGCAGCCAAAAAGAAATTAGGCTAAAAATATCCAACTTTTCCAATAAAATTGCGGCTAAATGGTTGGCTTCAGGAAAGTTGAAGGAGCGATTTTTAATAAAAAATAAGACTTGGCTGGATGAAGAAGACATACAGTTTACTGTGTGTTCTTTTTCACCACAACCCTCCACATCAAGTGAGGATCTAAATGCGAGAGGAAGACCCCGAAAAAGTTTCGAGGATTCGTCGTTTAAGACGAAAAAACGCCGTGTCGTGGAACTGGTGGAATCTCGAAGTGTGAATGAATTGGTGACTGCTGCTGAGGTTGCTGTGCGTTCAGTAGGACAAAGAAAAGTGGCAAATGCTATTAGAGACGTTATTGAAAGCCCAGAAAATGTTTCTAAATCAAAAAATAGCAGTACAAATAAGCAAAGGCAGTTAAGTAGTGACGAAGCCTTAGCTTACTACATAGATTCAAAATCAACCACTAATTCATACAAACAAACTCGAAAGTGGTCCATGAAGGCAGGGCATAATGTGTTTCCGTCATATTATAGTTTAAGAAAGTCCAAACAGATGTGTTATCCTGCTGAGGAGCACATTGTTGTAACGGAAACTCGAGCGGAAGTAAATTTGCAAGCCTTATTAAATAAAACCGCGGAACGTCTAGTGTTAGCTCAGAATGAAGTTATCAACAGTGTGCTCCCAACAAGTTCATCATTCACTCTCGTCAGCAAATGGGGATGTGATGGAAGTTCTGGACACAGTACTTACAAACAGAGATTTGAGAACACTGACGATACGGACGAATTTCTTTTTGTGTTTTCTTTAGTTCCGCTTAGGTTATCAGATGGGTCCAACATTATTTGGCAGAATCCGCGGCCTTCATCAACTCTGTTTTGTCGTCCTATCAAATTTATATTTGCTAAAGAAACGACCGAGTTAACCTTAGCGGAAACAAATAAAGTATTGGAAGAAATTAATGCTCTTCTTCCAACACTTACCAACGTTGGTGATTCTCAAATCTCGGTAAAACACGAACTTTTGCTGACGATGACGGACGGAAAGGTGTGTAATGCCTTAACAGAAACACGTTCAACGCAAAAGTGTTACATCTGTGGCGCCACTCCCAAAACTATGAACGAAGAACCCACGAATTTTGTTAGTAACCAAGAACATTTTGGCTTTGGTTTATCTACACTTCATGCTTGGATTCGTTGCTTCGAATGCCTGTTACATATTAGCTATAAGTTGAATATTAAAAAATGGCAAGCTAGAAGTGATGAAGACAAAGAAAGTATTAAGGTTCGTTCCGACGAAATTAAACTAAAATTTAAGAATGAGATGGGACTCATTGTTGATAAACCAAAGCCAGGATTTGGTTCTTCAAATGACGGAAATACAGCACGCCGCTTTTTTAAAAATGCTGAGATGAGTGCTCAAATCACAGGGTTAGATGTAACAATTATAAAACAGTTTGATGTTATTTTGAGGACATTATTTTCTGGTTTTGAAATAAACTTAGTTGAGTTTAATAAATTTTGTCTCGAAACCAGAAGAAATTATCTAAGTCTCTATTCGTGGTACTGTATGCCTGCTACTGTGCATAAAATATTAATTCACAGTACGGAGGTTATCAAAGCGGCATTGGTTCCCATTGGGCAGCTTTCCGAAGAAGCTCAAGAAGCAAGGAACAAAGATTGCCGCAGATTTCGGGAGTACAACACCCGCAAATGCTCGCGTGTTGCCACGAATAGAGACTTGCTGTCAATGTTAATTGTAACATCTGATCCTTTGATAAATAGCCTTCGAGAACTTCCCCGGAAAAATTATGTAAGGAGGTATTACAGCTAATTATAAGCCCTAGTCTAGAAGAATCGAGACCGGAATCGTCATCATATTGTCGCACAATGCTACAAAATGATGACGATTATGCAATTGACGACTCATCAGAAGACTCCGATGATGATTTTTAAGTTAAATTACTCTTTTAAGTTTGTTGTTTTAATTTTATTGTTTTTATGTGTACTTTTTAAATAAATTTTTATTTTTTATATTAATTTTTCATTTTTTTTACAAATTACCCAAAAAAAACTAATAAAAATGACTCAGTATGAGTAAATATGTGTAAAAGTATCGGTATATAACATAAAATAATTTTGTCCACCTAGCATGTTCTACGCGGAATACTGTGGCGACGGCTCAAACACTATGGTCTTTGGCTGGTGACTAAATTAGAACCCGGTATACAAGGATACCCCCTAGTTCGAGAGACAATTTCTTGGTGGTAGGATCCCGTCAGGATGAAGTGTACTAAACTAAAATCATAATTAAAGATTACTATGGGTTCACAAAGTTAGTCTGTCAGTTTGGGTAATTCATCTATTTTGAATATATTATTTTATCATCGATATTTGCATAGAATTGAATAGAAATACAAACCCTGGCAATTTTTTTTACAATTTAAACAGCCCCTTAATGTGATATAAGCGGTTGACTTGTGGAGATTGTGATGTAATTTCGTATTTTCAACTAGGTATGTAATAATTGTTATTGTAATTATTTTAAATTTAGGTATGTAATAATTGTACTCTTAATGCATAACATAGTGAAATCTCCCAAATTAAATATCCATAGTCACACAGATATTTAACATGCAGCAATAATTAAATTCAAACGAAAATCATGAAGGTATAAAAGCGAAACCATACACTTAAAATTAAATGCATGTGACGCCATTGCTGCATTTCTATGCAAGTATTATTAGTTATACTTATGGCAGAACTCCAAATTGTCACAAAGGCGGACACCATATACGGTATCGTAGTACACAACCAAATGCCCTGCCAAAATATATCAGTGATTTATAGAGAACCCTAAATGACAAGGGGAAGTTTTGGAATCCGATGAATGTCTGTTTTGGAAACAATTAAATGGTGTCGTAAACAAATGCTTTATGTTGGCAATCGTTGATTTCAGAAGCTGAAGCTCTTTAGTTTTAAATGCTTAAGATGAATTATAAATTAGAATTACAAACAACAAAGTTGAAATGGCTAATAGTTGTAGTGATGTAGAAGTCCGTTGGTCGATTTCCGACCCGTTTAGGTTTACTATGAAACCATTTTTTTGTTTGTCAGTTCCCTTAACACTTCTATATGCTCATTTCGGTGTCACATAGTGCGTTTTTAAGGGTCCTTTGAATATTTATTCATTTTTACCATTTGTTATAACTTAGTTTTTTAGCTTAGGGTCAGCTTAAAAAAGCCCTACTGGAGAAGCGTGTCGTATAAAACAAATTGTCCAAGGCAACCCCACTTGGTAAGACTGAGGTCGATCTGTGTTTAGACCGTTAAAAAAACACTTCAAATTAACTTTCTAGTGTATACTATTTTTTTTTAATTTGACTTACGGTGCCTCCGAAGTCGCGGAGAGTCTGCGCAATGCCATCTCGCTCGATGGTCGCACGCACTTGCTCGGATCCGGGTGTCACGTTGAAGGGAATCTTGGACTTTACGCCGTGTTTCAACGCCTGAAATAGAGTAGCATAGTTATTTTTAATATGTATTAATAATAAATAATAATAATAATTGTTTATTTCAGTATAAAACAGAGACAAGAAATACAGTAAAATTACAATGTTAAAACTTATATTTTCTAGCTTATTACTAAAAATTGATTTACAGTGTTTACCATTCCCTAAGAAAGGGCAGAGCCCTGTAGCTTTAGGATGAGTAGTAGTTATGCTCAACCCATTTCAAATTCTATAAACTAGATTTAAGAAATTAGTACTTAAGTGCTTGGAATACAAACAATTTAAATAATAAAATAACAGTTGTTATAGTAGGCAAATTAAGAAGAAAACAAAACCGAGAGATAAAAATGTGTGTATGTATGTATTTGTTTGTGTGTGAGTGTTATGTGTGTGTGAGCACGTCAATTGTTCTATAGGAGTAAGTATTGCTTCTATTTGGTCATAGGTTTGAGTGAAAAGCCAAGCTGACACGCCTTTAAAGTTTGAAAAGAATGCAACAGTCCATACAAGTGTTCATTTACAATTTGGCTCCCGTATTTTTAATATGGTCTTAGTTTATTCATATTTTTTAGAGATGATTTTGATTATTGTAAAAAATGTCATCCATATCTTTTTTTCTATTCAAAGTTACTGTCATTTTATCGAGATAAATTTTATGCTATGCACTTTAACTTTCGATATCTTTTCAGTCACTAGTGAGCGCAGTGTCTTATAGCCAAATTGTTGTGATAAAATTTGATTATAATCGCATTTTAGTTATGAATGTTATGCTGTTAAAAGTGTATAAAACATTTTTTTATTTAACGAAAATAAGTTTATGGTATAATGTACGTGGTAGTAGGTGGGGACATCTTATTGTGGGGCGGCCGAAGACACGGCGGAGCACACCTTAGTGGTGTGTCCGGCGTGGGGTCGACTGCGGCACGAGTTGACGTCTGTCGTCGGTGAGGACCTCTCGCTTCCTAGCGTGGTAAAGGCCATGTTAGGGAGTCGAGAGGCTTGGGCGGCCATGACCTTTTTCTGCGAGGACGTAATGTCGCAGAAGGAAGCGACGGAGCGGTGCCGGGAGGATGACGCCTCTTCGGCACCGATTGGCCGTAGTCGGAGGGGGGGATGGAGAAGGAGATACGCTCACCTTCTCCCTCCCGATAGCCAGCCGTAGCGGGTGAGTGGACCTGCTGCGGCTATTAAGGCTTTGTGGGGGCAAATGGTCTCGTGTGCTGGACCGTTTCCTACGTGGGGGGCGCTCGGCTAAGGCTAATGCCAATGGCGGTACCGTGAGCTCCGTCTATGGCGGATGAGGTACACCTTGGCCTTCTGCCGGATCATCCCCACATACCCCGCCGTTGCCGCCCCTTGGGCGGTCGGGGACGTGATTGCACGTTTTCCTCAAGTAAAAAAAGAGGTGGGGATATCTTTTAGTAGATACACGCGGATTCCTATTGATTAGAACTAGCTAATATCAGTAATACAAATTTGCAGGAGATCATTATTATCGGGCAAACAAAGAGAAGATTAAGATGGTTTTTTACTAGAATTCCCAATAATTGTCATAGAGTTAATAAAGAGAAAAAAGTACACCGATTTTAGTTATTGAAATTAAACCTGTAATATAAATTCATTGATAGTTTAACACGTGGTACGCACGTGATTAGTGCACACGTGTCACAACAGAAGCCAGCATTTGAACTCTAATGTTACTCATAAACGGATCTACGATTGTTTTTAAACTCGAATAACATCATTAATAGCTAATTACGCGTCTAATTACACAAAGCGGCTCTTATCACTGATTTATTCGCGTTAGAAATTGTTTAGACTATGGCCAACTGTCTGGAAGATTGAGATTATTTTGTTGTTTATTATTTTTTATCTTATTTGATAGTTGTCTGACTTATTGTTGAAAATCAATTTGGTTTAACTTAGGAAAGGATTTGCCGCATGAAGCCTTTATGATGGTGCTGGAAAATTCCTTTTTGGACATGGAACCACTTTCATCTCTAACTAAGGCTGCCAACCATACTGCTATAAACAGTATTATATTAATTGTTTTAAACTATCGCGGTTATTTTCACTATAATTTAATGTATTTACGGGATTCTTACCAGTCCGCGATCATGGTGCTTGTAACAGCATCGAAATATCGGACGTGCGAAAATAAAATCGAAAATCGTAGTAAGAATCCCGTAAATACATTAAATCATAGTATTATATTGTTTTTCACATAGTTATACTTTTTACTGTTGAACAAAAATAAAGTATACAAAATACTGTTTTCAGCATAAAACGATAAACACATTATGCACTTCACTCAAATCAATAAGTTGTGCGAGAAGCTTAAAAACTATAATAATAAAAAATAAAAATCCCCAGACAGTGAACTTGAAAAAAGGAAAGCGAGGGAAAAGCCGATAACTACATACATACTAGGAACATAAGCCCTAATTTATCGCAGTAAAGGTACGCACACACTATGCCAGGGCACATCGCAGCGCAATAATCCGCCTGCGTCTTTCTCATACATTGGTTATGAAATGCGGCTCGCCCCGCTTCGGCACAGTATGCGATAGTTAATACAAAATGTATCAGAGGCTCGCACGCGGATTTTTGCGTTGCGATGCGACCCGACAAAGTGTGCGCGTACCTTAAAACAGCAGCTATCAATACAAAAAAAGTACAAATTAATTTAATTAAAGACAAAATTACTCCCATACATACCTCCTTAACAATACTGGCACAGCGACCCATATCCTCATAGGACGAGTTAGTGCAAGATCCAATAAGTCCAACTTTGATATCAATCGGCCATCCAGCCTTCTTTGCTTCAGCTCCCAATTTCGAAATAGGATTGGCTAGATCCGGGGTGAAAGGTCCGTTGACATGGGGCTCTAAGGTATTAAGGTCGATTTCAACCAATTCGTCGTATGGGGCTTTGGTGTCTGGGGTCAGGATGTGTTTGAACTTGTTAGCGGTAGCGGCGATGTCGCTGCGGCCCGTGGATTTGAGATACGCCTCCATGCGAGAGTTGTAGGGGAAGACCTGTAAATAGGAGAAATTTAGAAAAAGATAAAGATTTTGAATGCTTGTGGACTTGGCGTGGAAATTATTTAACCGGATTTTAACGCGACTTTTCGTTTTTCCAGAGGCGCAGTTCAGCTATGGGTGTTTTTGTATCAAACTTATTAATGAGACTCTTGATCCTGCAGTCAAACTGTTTGAACAGTTTTATGGGACTGTGATTTAGCCGTAAGATGTTTTTTGTAAACTTATTAATAGTAAATTAATGACAATAATATAGGTAAAAAAGACTTTTATTTAAAATTATTAACCAGAGAAACTTTTAAGGTTGCGTGAATTTAATCTTATCTTCATTTAATTAAATAGCTAATTGCATTTATTTTATTTATTTATTTATTTATATTTCGATGAACAAAACAGATTACATTCATAAATACTTATTGATTAATGTTATATGGTAATAGTGTAGGTCTGGAATGCAATCCAAAATATGTTCATACAGCTACATCTATTTCAAATTCTTAAAAATAAAAAAGTTATAATAGCTTGATTGATTATATGCGGAAGTACATCAACTAATATCAATTACAATAGTATTTACAGATTTTTATTAAGGGATAAGAGTTAAAGGTTATTTAGTAGTAAACTATTACAAACATTAAAATTGGAGTTTTTATATCATGTCATAAGACAGTAATGTTAAAAAAGGGGGTAAATGTCAAGGTTAGTTCAATTATGTCAAGACTAATCTAAATAAAATAAAATTGATACAAAATTAAAATTAAATTGATACAAAGTTATAAATTGACAATTAAAAATTCAAATAAATAAAATGAAGAATATTAAACTAAAAATTAAAAAGTCGAACAGTAAAAATTAAAAATTAAATAGTCGAGAGTAATAACAATAATGAGCAAATGAAGGTCAAACGATCAAGAGAAATGAATGTCACTATACGAGTACGAGGATGTCTGAATAACGCTCTTGAGTTTATTTTTGAACTGAAATCCATTGCTTACAAAAATGTCCAAATCAGGGTGAGTTAAAGAAATATCATTATATAGGCGGCTCATTCTGGCGATAGGTTGGTTAAAACCAATGTTTTTTTTGTAAAGTTCTAAAACGAAAGGGGGTTTGGGTCTGCGAGGGTTATATTTAATATTAAAGTTCACATAATTTAATAATGTGGGACTGTCAAAAGAGCCGTGGATTAGTTTGTGAAGCGTAGTGAGCTGTAACAGTGTACGGCGACTATGAAGCGAGGTAAATTTAATTTTTTCCAGTTTGTGTTCGTATGATGCTCTATTATTTGTTAAATTGCAGCGGTAATTAACAGCTCGTAGGAATTTAGACTGTACAGCTTCGATGCGATCCGAGTGATTCTTATAAAAAGGAGACCATATTACTGCGCCGTATTCGAGAATTGATCTTACTAGACTATTGAATAATGTTGAGTAACTAGTGATATTACGGAAACCTTTTGTTTTTCTAATAACAAAACCCAATAATTTATTTGCTCGCAGCAGAATGTTGTCGTAGTGTTGCCGATAACTAAGTTGATGGTCAAAGTAAACTCCTAAGTCCTTAACACAGGTCTTGCGCTTTAAGGTTTTATTATTTATGGTGTAATCCTTGACCATCCCCTTCTTTTTCAGCGTGAACGAGATTGCAAAACACTTATCTATGTTTAGAGACATGTTGTTGTTTGTGCACCAGTTCGAGACAGTCAGTAAGTCGTTTTGGAGAGCAATATAACTGTCTTCAGAGTTTATGTAATTATATATTTTTAGGTCGTCTGCATACAGTAGACAGGGACATTTCAAAAGTTTTACCAAGTCATTTATGAATACAAGGAATAACAAAGGGCCGAGGTGTGATCCCTGTGGTACGCCTGACATAATTTCCACTGGATGAGACGTATAACCCATGACCGACACCAACTGACTTCTGTTCTCCAGGTAAGACTTAAGCCATCGGAGTAAATTACCATGAATGCCATGTGATTCTAGTTTACAAATAAGAATATGGTGATCTACTTTGTCAAACGCTTTCTGAAAGTCCGTATAGACAGCATCCACTTGACTCCCCATTTCGATAGCTTTGCATAAATGCATCTTATACTCTAACAAGTTAGAGACTGTAGATTTACCTCTAATAAATCCGTGTTGGTAGGGGGAAAGGAGGGGCTTAAGATGGAAGTATAAATGTTCAACAACAACGGATTCAAAGAGCTTAGCGACAGCGGAGAGTTTGCTGATCGGTCTGTAATTTTCACACATATTTGGATCGCCCGACTTATATATAGGTATAACGTGGGCTGTTTTCCAGTTTGATGGGAATAAACCGCAACTAAGTGACTTATTGAAAATTAACAAAAGTGGAAGACTCAGTTCAAAGGCACACTCTTTAAGAAATTTAGGAGGGATTTCATCCGGGCCGGGACTCTTATTTGGATCCAACTTTTTTATCTTAGTGAAAACCTCTTTACGAGAGAGAGTGATCTTGGAAAGTAAGGAAGTTGTGCAAGACTCTATCGTGTAGGGTTGATCATTAGGTTTCTCGAACACAGAATAGAAGTATTCAGAGAAAAGCTCGCTAATATCTTCCCCATTATTTGCGGTCCTGTCGACAAGTTTCATTACATTTGGGATGCCTTGATAAGAACCTCTGCTATCGTTGACAAATGACCAGAAGGCCTTGGGATTCTTTGTGACTGCCTTTTCAGTGGATGAGATATAAGACCTATAACATTTTTTTAGTATTTTTTTGCTCCTAGCCCGTAGAAGCGAAAATGTGTCGTAATCTCTTGGATTTTTATATTTTTTGAAGAGTGAGTGATACTTATTTTTTTCGCGTAAACATTTTATTAATGAATTACTAAACCATTTTGGATAAGAGGGCTTTTTGTGTTTAACTAGAGGCGTATGTTTGCGTATAATTTCGTGCAACCTGGAGTAGAAAACAGAGACTGCTTCGTCTATGCTTATGACGTCAAATAATTTATACCAGTCTATTTGGTTTATGTCAGATTTAATAGAGAGGTAGTCACATTTGTGGTAGTTAAGACGGGTTTTAGGCTTAGGTTTAAGGTTTTTAAAAGATTGTCCCAAGCTGGATATCTCTATCAACAGTGGAAGGTGATGCTTATCAGGTTTAGTAATACCATTTTCCAAACTGACCTTGATTGAATGTCGTGTCGAAAGGCAGAGGTCAAGCAGGCGATTGTTAGCATTGGCTACGTAGTTAAATTGGCTCAAGTTGCATACTTCTAGAGTTTCTAATAGAAGAGAGTGTTTGTTATCATTTTTGGTGCAGATTGGATTTAGAATTCCTATTTCAGATGAAGACCAAGTAATTTCAGGGCAATTAAAGTCACCTATTAGAACAAAATCGTCGTTCGAGCAGTTAAGGATAATATTTTGTACATTAGTGTAAAATTTTGTAAGATCGTCGTTATTCATATAGGGGGGTAAGTAGCACGTACAGAGGTTCAGTCTGCGTTTGTCCGAATTTGTGGAAGTGATAGTTATCCAGACATCCTCAAACTCAGTCTCCCAAGAGAACTGTCTGACAGCATTAAATTCTGATTTAAGAGCAACTAGTACTCCGCCACCACTGGATTTATTATATTTGTTTATGCAAGTGTCTTCTCGATCTTTTCTAAAGATATTATAGCGTGAATCAAACAGCTCCCTATCGTAAAATGAATTGTCCAGATTGGTTTCAGTCAAACAAAAAATATCGTAGTTATGATTTAACGAGTTGAAGTACAGTTCATCAGTTTTACTCCGAATTATATTTACATTTTGGTAAAAAATTATCATTATTAATTTATAAAAGGTTTTCCAAATGCTGTATACAATGAGATTACAAGTGTCAGTTAAAGTAAATAGAAATAAGGGATTTACTTAATAGAATTCAGGTAATTTAAGTCTTTTATCAAGATAGCCGGAGACTCATCGTTTTTGCGAACGTAGATACGTCCGTATCGTACCCAAACATATTTGTATGCGTGATCCTTTGACCACTTTCTCGTAGTGGCGTATAATTCTTTAGTTTCCCAGTCCAGGTGTTCTACAATATAAATATTCTGCCTATCTCCAGCTATTCCGAGAGCTGCCGAGTTAAGTTGGTTCTTGCTATTATCTTTATTGTATCGCCTTACTGCAGAAATTATCGTGTCTCTGTGCCGTTCCGATGGTAAAGTTAACACAATATTACGAGGTCTCTCTGAAGATTTATTTACCTTGGCGACTCTTCGTATGGATTTAATATCTGTGTCAGCGAGCGGTACCTTGATGAGTTCACATAGTTTTTTTATTAGCAATAGTAGATTTTAATTTTTCTTTTCAGGTACCGCTTGAATTTCAATGTTTTGGCTACGTGATGATTTGTCAAGTATTTTTATAGTTTGTTTTAAATGGGATATTTCGGAGGTAAGAGATTTATTTAAGTTTTCAAGTTCTTTGATCTTTTTGTACGCCTCAACAATGTCTGCTTTTATATCTGTTTGCTCGCTAGATAGGAAGTCAGTAGTGGCTGTGAAGTCAACTTTCAGGGCATCTATTTTTGCGTCTAGTTCTTTTTTTATGTCTAGCGCTAAATTAACCCGCATGCTTTTAAATTTCGTGTCCAGAAGCTGGGAAATTTGGTCAAGGGTGATTGCACTTGAAAGTCGTTGTCCGGAGCAACTTGGTGGACTGTCAGTTTGCGATTTGACATTTGGTGTTTCGGAGCCACTCTCGTCAAAGGACATATCAGCGGTGTGCAATGTATGTTGGTAGTGGCGGCGCACTGGGGTATTGGTATTGCTCCCCTTGCGACGTGTGACATTGGAACATGAAGGGCAGTGCCATACTCTGCGCAGCTGGTGGACTTGGCTGATGTAAAAATCCGTCGGTATGTTTAAACATTTGTAGTGATATGATGTTTCACATTGGGAACATTTTAAGAGTTCGTCCGCGTTTATAGGTGATTGGCATGCCTCGCAGTTCATTTTGTTATGTTAAAATAATAATAAAAAGTCAAAATCACAAAAAATATACAAAAAATTAAAAAGATTGAAAAGAAAAGAAAAAAAAAAAAAATATATATAATAAAGTGTCTTGGCTGGGTCTTGAATCCACGAGTTTTCGGGGATTGTTTCTGACGCCTTAGGCCGCTGCGCTACAAACCTTATGGCAATCAGTGTGAATTAGTGATATGGATTTGTTTGTTCACACAGTTAGTTTGTTATTTTATGCCATCTAATGGTTTGACGACGAACTAATTGGAACTTTCACGGTAGTTTACGTTGCGATCGGTTGATACGGAGCAGTCCCAGGTAACAGCCGCTAGGTGGCGCAGATTTATAAGAGTTCGTTATAATGATGAGTCACTTGTTTGTTATGGTTCTTTGTTTATCACTGATATGATTAATGGTTATAATGATTTACTATAATTTAAATGAAGTTCATACTTAGTGATACACATTTCACTACACTAAGATTGACACTAAGATTGATAGGGCACTCTTAAAAAGCGTCAATAACAAATATTATTCAGTATGTTATCTGCAAATTGGTTTAACATTGTCACAGAAGTTTAGATCACTTTATTAAATTATTTTCACTTTGGCGAATTTAGTTTTATTTACACTTCACAATTGATTATTTATTGGTTCAAATATAACGTTTAATCACAGTTGTACGAGGGATTACTATTTTTAAGAATTAATTTAATCACAGCTCAATGTTATTGTATTGTGGCAAGTGGCGCCATCTTTTGAAAAATAACTTTGTACCGTCACTAATGTAATTTATAACTTTGTATAACTTTGTATCTATGTCTATACAGACATTATAACGTGTAAACTTAAGACAACATTAGGTAATGTATGGTAAACAATGTTAAAAAAATGTATTTGGAATGCAAATATTGACTTTTCGAATCGCAATTAACTGTCGATTTTGTATGTCATCAATATAGTTTAAACAACTACACTGAAAGTTTGTCAAAAGAGAATGACAAAATTTTTACTCACACTAGTGGTAGCACCGATTTCAGCACCCATGTTGCAGATGGTAGCCATGCCGGTGCAGGAGATGGAGTCGACACCAGGTCCGTGGTACTCAACGATGGCGCCGGTGCCTCCCTTCACGGTGAGGATGCCTGCGACCTTGAGGATCACGTCTTTGGGCGAAGTCCAGCCCTTGAGCTTACCTGGGTAGAAGATTGGATCGATTAAATAAAACGTTAGATTCAATATGGTCTTTATTTCGTAGGTATGTCGGTACATATACATACAGTCTGAAAAAGATGTGATTTTTATAACAATTGATATTTCATCACAACTCCGTGTACTGAGCCCACTGCAGGGCTCATGAGTCTCTCCTCTGGGTGACGAGGAGGTTCAGGCCGTAATCCACCAAGCTGGCCCGGTGCTGGTTGGTGGATGTCAGATATTTCAGGGTGCCGAAATGGCTTCTGACAAACCCTAACGACTACTGTATACAAGTATACAGCACCCAGGACCGACTGCTTAACGTGCCCTCCGAAGCACGGAAGTCGTCGTGAGAAATGAATGGTCGGCGGTCCCCCCTCCTAATACCGGCCGCACCGAGCGCGCTTAACCTGCGATATCGTTTAATATGCATAGTAACCACGGCGCGGTGCCACGACGACTTAGTTCGACGAATTGATATTTGACATGTCTATTTTCAAAAATTGGTGTGTAATCAACGTTAATAAATTACCTAAGAAGCTCCATTGTTTACAATACAGTCAATTTGACATTACAATATTAGTGTAGATATTTATCTTCATTCATGACGTCATTACTACGGCGATAATGAGATTCAAATGGACTCAATGAATCGTGAGTTCCTTTCTAAAATGACGGTCTCAGTACTGCATTAGTCGAGTGTCCTGGGTTCGAGTCCCGGGGTTAGTACAGTACGGGACTACAGGGGTTATTAAGTTCAGCTGTGTGGTCTTTACGATTTTTAAAGGTCAATTTAGGTTTTTTCCTAAATTGTATCTGGAATTGCAGCTGTATGCAGTAACAAATATCCGTCCATTAATTCATCATTACAAATGAATACCTAGTAATATATTAGTTGCACCGTTAGTATTTTGCTTTTTAAGTTTATCATTAGTACGATCATATATGTAGAAAAGTCGTTACGATATCGTGACGTTGATAAGCAATGTCGTAAACAATATGTCAACGATCGACCTTGAACGAATGCGTTCCTTTTGTAAGTTTCTAAATAAAGTATTAGTGCCATAATAACTCCGTAAGCAAACGCGATGTCTCAAGAGGTACCGGAATAGCACTGTTCTAATAACCATAATATCAAACACTAGCAGCTCCGGCGCTTTTACCTGCGTAACTTCTAAGTTCTAACGCCTTGGAAATTTCTGGTTAAAATATAGATAACCTTCCCCAAGAATAAGGCTATCAAATGCAAAAAGTTTTTTTCAAATCGGACCAGTAGTTACATAGATTAAGGCGTTTAACCAAACAAACTCTCCAGCTTTAATATGTTAGTATAGATATAGATATAGAAAACTTTATTCCATGACAAACAGCAAATAAACGAACCTGCGTCGCAACTGCGGCCTTTTAAAGTGCGCACTAATGAATATATTCTATAGCTACTAGACGTATGGCTAAATCGAATTGGTTTTATGTCACAATTTTAACAGTGCGCGAATTATTTGTGATATCTATAACGAAAATATTGGCACGAATTTTAGCATATTGCTATTATTCAAACTAATATTCTTAAGACGGAAATGTTGGAAAACCTGATGACGAAGACCTCAATTTGTGGAAAATTTTACGCGCTTCATGTTTACTGTTTACATGTTTAAAAAGAAAGATAAAAACATCCAAATTTAATCGACTGTCCCGAGCACAACTTGAACCCACGAACTCTCGTTTTTAAATTAGTTTATACCTATTTATGTTAGTATCTATGTGATGAGTATCGCATTGTGTATTAATTACCGAAGGTCTGAAAAATCGGCATATTCATTTATATTTTGTTCTTTTTTATGTATATTTTACACATATCGCAAAAACCTACTTACAATATATGAAAGACTTGGGGCAAAGGTCGTTTCTATTATTTTAATTAATGTGGCTACTTATGTGGGTGTTATGTAACAATGTTATCAAAATAACAAGTTAGGACACTTGATATCATTAAACTAACAATCATCATCTCTGAAGGTCGACTTTATTATCACATAGGCACATTCCACGTGTCTTCAGAGAATTTGAACAAAATAACTACTAAAATATCAATAGATGTAGAAATAAGACGAGGCGGTAAAGACTAGTTTTTAATAATGCCTTAATATCAATCTAGCATTTATTCAACTTGAAACTCTTACGCGAAAAGAATCTACGAGGTTGACACCAAATGAAACAGCTCTAGTGTGATTAATGTGGAAATAAAATTGACCTCAATATTATTATAATCATGCAAACAATTTCAAGTTCAACAAGTTTACATACATAAATAAATCATAGAACATATATATTCTTAAAAGAAACAACGCATGTTATCAATGGATTATATTTAAAAAGGCAAAAGTGTTTTATCTTTATTTTATCAAGTTTCGATTTACATAAGTTCATTGTTATCTTTACATAAGTTCAAGCAAAGTCAATTAATTTGGAAAGTGCTCAATGAACGCAGAGCATTAAAAAAATCGACTTCACGTCAAAACTTTGGCTGAGTTATAATGTCATCCATGTAAAAATTCTCCGAAATCACACATATTTTTTTTGAAATTTTCAATGAATTACTCAACCGATTTCGATGAAATTTATATGGGACCAACTATGAAGTATCCTCTATCATATGAAACAAGAATTTTCAAAATCGATTCATAATTGTCCGAAATATCGTGTAACAAAAACAAAACATTCAACAGACGAATTGAGAACCTCCTCCTTTTTTGGAAGTCGGTTGAAAAGAACTTTAAATGGTATATTAATCTGTAATTCATAATTAAGAAAGTTCAAATTTGTATGCAAGGCGTATAGGATACATATAACAGTATTGTACGTTGGATTTATCTGGTCACGGCCTTTTGGCGCTACGCCATATTATGTGAATCTTTCTATTATTAAACTCTCAAAAATACTAGAGTATAAATATTCAAGTTTAAATTCTGTGTATGCACATTCGGACACCCGAAAAAAAAACCTGTTTATTGATTGTAACTTGAGCTTAATTGTAGAGAAAAGAAAATGATTGACTGCTCAAACGGTAGAAATTGTTATTAGGAAACATGATTTTTATTCTATTACGATTGTTTTCTTTTTATTTTTGCTATTTTCGGTCTCTGTATATAATTTTTCAGTAACAAAATACAGTAGTAAAATCAGTTGATTTTAATCATACTCAGTATTTCATCACTGGGCCAATTTCGTAAACAATCTGCACATGTATTTTATATAAGATTAATTGTATTTTATATAACCATGACTTTAAAACTAAGAATGTTTGTGTTAAGGAAATTACATTGCTAGGCTTTCAAAAACATAGCCCAGCTGGAAGTCAAACGTCACAGGGGACATGACCCCCCCAAAATCATGAGAAGATGAACATCCTATAAGAAAAGTAGCTAAAAAAGATACTCTGATTAAAAAAATTGTTGTGACCCCCCCTAAAATTCAGAAGTGACCCCCCCCCCCAAAATTTCAGTCTGCGACCGCGCCTGCTGTCACAGTGCTTAAGGCTTGAGTATTATTACAAAAAGGCCTACTTTCGTAACTTATTAAATTATTCAATGCATTATCTTATTGATTGCATTATGTTATCAAAATGAAATTTTGATCCTTAGATATTTCAATTGATGATGCCTCCCTGTTGTGCAATGTATGAAGTATGATAATAGATAATAAATCAAAGCTCTGTTATCAGATAAGAAGTTCTTTTTGTAAATAACATAACGACTTTTGTTTTACACTGCCTAAGATTTTTGTTTTGTAATTGTAAAAGATGGTGATACAATCTTTGATCAAGAAATAACAAGATATGGATCTAAAATAGATTAAGTAGCATTCAAGTGTATAATTAGAAAGGAGCCCTAAAAATGTATAATTAGAACTTTACAAACAATTACACAAAAATCATTTTGATTCATCTTTTTAATCATAAAGATAATTTATAATCTCACTCTTTTCAGATGCTAGCAAAAACATATTACGGGGTGACTGGTGACAAATTTTAGATACTGAAGGAGAGCACTCTGTACTCGATTCTAATCATAATTATGTAATAAGAGTAGGTTCTGAATTTTTCACTATAAATAAATACTACTACGTTACTATTTACTTCACATACAACTGAGTCGACCGCGGCACGTGACCTGGCACGCGGATCGCTGCCATTGCTAGCGTAATCATGCGTTGCGTAATCAATTCTTTAACTTTCGGTTAAGTTTACTCAGTAAATAATTAATATTTATTTTTTACTATATTTTTTCACGTCCCTCCTCCTGAATTTCAAAACTGACCCACCAGTCACCCTGTACAATTTTTTATCTTCTTTCAAAACATATTTCTCATAAATTACTTATATAATTACATATATTAATGATATACCGAGACGAAATTCCGCACACAGTGGTTTACACAGGAATAACATTCTAAAGTACTTTTTATTTAAATATTTCCTTACAAATGTAATTTTCGTTTCAAACTGCAGGAAAAGGATAATTTTCATTATTGAGGATATGTAACAATAAATAAATATATTTGACTCACCAGTAAGCTTAACTCCGATAACTTTAGGGCACTTCAGTTCCCAGGGGATATCGGCCATTACATCTACAGCATCAGCACCACCCACACCTTGGACAGAACAACATTGTTAGTATAAAGGTCTGATCATTTTAAATTAGGAACATATAAACATATACAAAAAAAAAAAAAAAACTACATTTTTTTTTAACTTTAACTTCATTTATAGCAGCAACACCTCAAATTGCAAAACATTTTAAATGCAAATTTTAAGTGCTTAAAAGTGCCAGCAATATAATCTAACATCCTTATCCTTCTTTTTACATAATCATGTTACATAATACTAAGGGCATAAATTAAAGCATTCAAAAATAAAATTTATTTTATTTTATATTATTTGGGTGGTCAACAGCTTTTACTTAAAAACTAGGTTTAACATATAATGTTGAGTAAACCATTAACAGGCCTCGGCAGATACAATTGCAATATCTTTATTATTGTTATAATGGCTGTTGGTCTTCCTAAAATAAATAAATAAATAAATAAATAAATAAAAGGCTTGAAGTTACAGAATGGAATGTGAGATTGGGCATGCTGTGACAGTACTACAAAACAATGGAATAAAAATGTAATCAATATGTAAGTTACTCAATTAGGTATTACAAATTCAGATGCCTTATCTGGCCAAGGTTATCAGATAAAAAAATTAGAATTGCCTCCTACCAAGCATTAATAATCTTCCTATAAGTGCAATGCTAATAACTATAAAAGATGCAGGCTCTAAACTATACTAAACTTCCAATATGGGTAATACCAGATACTATTTAGAAATTATTTTAAATATGTAATAAAAACCGATAAATAACAATCTCAATAAATTCGTAAGAACAAAATTTAAGTGTTAAAAATCATTAGTAAGCTAACAGATACTAACCAATGCAAAGACCACCCAATCCTCCTCCGTTGGGGGTGTGAGAGTCAGTACCAATCATCAATAGACCAGGGAATGCATAGTTTTCCAGAATGATCTGATGGATAATTCCAGAGCCAGGTTTCCAGAAACCGACTCCGTACTTAGCTCCAGCTGTGTCCAAGAATTTGTAGACTTCTTTGTTGATATCCTACAAGGAAAACATGAATGACTAACTCTCATGCTACACTTATAATTAATCTTTAGCCATGATTGTCCAAATGATGTCACTTGAATGCCATTGGCTACTTTATAATGTAATATATTGTGTGTCAAAATTTTCATACAATCAAAAGCATATAAAATGAAATGAATATGACAGGAAAATAAACAAATGAGTTTATTTTTCTTTTTGAGAGTATTATTCTATAACCACTCGCTTGCTTATGGCAACGATCGTTTCCAATCCAAATTCTCCAACTTTGCTCTTGGCAACAATCGTTGCCAAATTTGATTTTTAATTAAACGACTCAGAACTCTATTTTGTAGTATGTAAGGTTCACCAAAAAAATATTTTAAACCATAGACAATTAATTTATCCATCATCGAAACGTAAAATGACTAAATTAGAAAACAAATTTCCTTTAAAAAATACGAAGTGAAGTTTCAAGTCGCCATTTTGTGTTATATGCTCGTAGAATTCAATATTGTTTTTCTAAGGATTTTACTATGAAAGTAATCGTTGTTTTATTTTTAACAGGTTAAATAACTATTATATTTTATAAAAATGACATAAAATTATATACCTATCGCGCATTTTTTTTCTCTATTTCAATTTATTTGACTAAAACCGGAAAAATATGCTCGACCTTAACTAAGCCTCAAATTAAATATTATACACATGACTTTTGATAAATAATACAACGTTATTTTATTCCTTATTTTATTGTCTACACAAAACAGTATTTGTATTTACTATAGGCCACTTGTATCGATTATAAATCAAGTTTTTCTAATGACGGCCGCCCCGATCGTAACAGTCAAATTTCACTAGCAAAGTTCGACGATTTTTTTGAAATCGAGAGCAAGCGAGTGGATAAGGGTCACTACCCCTGCAGTACAACTGCTCATCGTCTTGGTACAATTAATTGTATAATACAACACAAAAATACAGGGTTAATGACCCTCCATAGTCCATACCTTTGCTCTTGCCAAATCCTCTGCACCACCAATTTGGGCCTCAATCAAGTGATCGCAATGAATGGTGGAAGGTACTGCTACTTTTGGAAGACCAGAGGAAATGAACTGCAGCATAGCCATCTGCGCAGTAGCATCCTGCATAGCCACTCGGTCCGGTCTCAGGCGGAGATAGCTGGTGCCTCTTTCAATTTCCTAGATAAAGAAAAAAATTTAAAGCTTTTTAATTAAAACTTTGGATAAAATCTACAAATGAAACCATTTTTCTTATAATTAAGGAATTAGTCAGATTCTATATTGTGTGCTCACTCTTATTGAAAAACTATTAAAGTGCTTTATTTTTATTAATTTCATGTGATCATAGATTTCTTACCTGTCCTTTAGGGTCATCTAAATGAGAGTATAGAACTTTTTCAGACAAGGTCATTTCTCGTCCTAACCTCTTCTTGACAATTTCCAGATTTTTGCTCAATTTTTCGTAAGGTAAGGGAACCTTGTCCATCTTGGACATAGCAACCTAAAAACACATTAAAGTCATTTGAATTATATACTATTTGTACACTAACACTAAAGTTTTTAACATTTGTTGATTACATAACAACTCAAAAGTCATTTGCAAAAAAGTTATTTTCACTGCACTTTTAACTTTTTTTTATACCTGAGCCGCAGCTGCAGTAAGGGGCGATACGCTGAAGCATCTTTGCTGGATTTCTAAGAGAACAGCTTTTGTCCTGCCACCCTAAAAAACAAGTTTCATGAATATAGTAGGTCACCAAAACACACAAGGAACTACATGTTAAAAATGCTGCAAATAATCTCAGTAGTAAACAAGCACGTACACCGGTTATTACTACATATAACCCTAACTGACCTCAAAAATTTATTTTAACGTGACCTGACCTACTCATTCATAACCATTATCACATATTGTAAAATGTATCATATTAAGATAATAACGTAAATATCAATATACGTCGATGTTTGTACTATAATATAAATAAAATAGGAAAACCTCTGGAATAAAAAATATAATTATATAAATTTCATACCTGGCCATGCAAAACTCTCATACAGTGAGCCATGGTTGCTGGACTTCTGGATTTTGATGCGAAATAAATATTTTAAAATCCAAATATAAATTACGGCCACATGGATTAAATTTGGTGATTGGTCGTTTATCGAACTAGAGCTCCAATTATATATTTAATTTTAATCTAAACACTGCACCAGGCCGCTGCTTCGGCGACCGCTAGATTGATTATGAAATTTGACAGTTGAAGTTTAATTTGTTGAGTTTTTTGACATTACCGGAGTTGCCATTTGGCATATTTTTGCTATAAAAAAATAACACATTTTATTTAAGTATGTCAGCCTGAAAACAACTTTAGGACAATGTGCCGTACTTTGGCCGCATTCAACATTACAATTAGGTTTTATACAGTGTGTCTGGTCACCAGTGTCTGACCCGTTAAGGTGAAGTAATATGATAAATTTTATCGATAAAACCCAATAAGTAGGGGCAAAATGTTTAGAAACAGCAGCCATTTAAATTTTTGCTTTACCGACTTCGGTTGAGT
Source organism: Stenoptilia bipunctidactyla (assembly GCA_944452665.1). NCBI lineage: Eukaryota > Metazoa > Arthropoda > Insecta > Lepidoptera > Pterophoridae > Stenoptilia > Stenoptilia bipunctidactyla. The sequence goes on from OX101730.1 coordinate 5,698,795, forward strand.
TTATTAGTCAATATGTGAAAGTCCTTTCAAAAGTAATTTCGTTTGACAGCTATAAAAGTTGGCAATAAGATAGCACTAAAAAGAATATGAAGTCGTCGTGGCGCCGTGGTTACTGTGTGTATCATACGATATCACAGGTTAAGCAACGTTCGGCGCGGTCGGTACTTGGATGGGTGACCGCCGACCATTCATATCGCACGACGACTTCCGTGCTTCGGAGGGCACGTTAAGCAGTCGGTCCCGGGTGCTGTATACTTGTATACAGTAGTCGTTAGGGTTTGTCAGAAGCCATCTAGGCGCCCTAAAATTTCTGGCATCCCCAGAATTACCCAGAATTACCAGAATTACCCAGCACTGGGCCAGCTTGGTGGATTATGGCCAATACCTCCTCTTCACCCAGGGGAGAGACTCATGCCCTGCAGTGGGCTCATTACAAAGAGTTGTGATGATGATGATGATGAGGGTGCTGATGATGATGATGAAAAAGAATATCAAAAACTCACATTAAAACCTTAAAAAAATATTTGAGACGTAAAAAGTGTAAAAAAATTTAATTGATTTTTTACTGTTGAAATGTTTTGAAAAAAATTTGACCATTAACATTTTTTTTTTGTTATGGACCATTAACTTAAATAAATAAATAACATAACTTTTTTATTCATTGTTTTGAAGCGTTAGGATATTACCTAAAAATTAATGTCAAGACCTAAGCTTCAAATCAAACAGTTTAGGGGTTGTGACTATTTGAATAAAGGTGTCCCAATCGGCACTCGCACGATGCGGTATCGCGTTACTTTCACGCAATGGTCGCGTGACTTACTCGCACGATAATCGCATTCTATTTGAACTATTCCTTCCAAAACTATAGGACACACTACTAATTTTACGACGAAAATACCTCATATGCAGGCATTTTTATTCTTACTTAAAAATCACCTTAATTTTTAGAACAACAGCTGTTTAGTTGTTCTTGTAGGGACCCAATGTAAACTAAAGTTCTCTTTCGACTTTGCATGCGCGCCAAAAAAAAAATTGCAGAATGTCACATTAATTACATTGAATGGTCACAAAACAAAATCAAACAATTAAGTTTTGGAACTATGTAAAGTCGAAGAGGAAATGAAGCTCAAATTTTCCTACACATATGACATACTATAGTTTGGACGTTAGTGGCGGATCTGATATATGTGATGCATTCAATGACTTTTTTTTGAAAAACTTTAATATACCTCTTGACATTTATAATGACACACACACACTACTCCCCGTTTCCATGCTACTGAATCTTTCTATCAGTGTGGTGGAGTATTGTGAGAAATTGTTGAAAGCTTTGGACGTAACTAAGGGTCCTGGGGGGGACAGCTTGCCACCTCTCTTGTTTGTTAAATGTGCTAAAGGTTTGTCAGTCCCAGTTGCGTACATACTTAATCACTGCTTTTTAGAAGGTTATTTTACTACAATTTGGAAAACAGCTCACATAACACCGGTACACAAAAAGGGACATCATTCATCAATCCAAAATTATTGTCCTATTTCCAAGTTATACGTCCTCGCCAAAGATGCAGAAAGAGTAGTTTATAATGAAATGTACCCAATAGTCAGCAAAATGATCCCTATTCAACAGCACGGGTTTGTGAGAGGCCGATCAACGTGTACAAATCTCGAAATTTTCACAAATAACGTACTTAATAAATCGGTTTCAGATGTAAATCGGTTTCAGATGGAAGACCCGCAAGGGTTTGGAACTTCCTCAGAAAATTAGGGGTCGGTATAAACAAGAACAATAGCATCCCAGATAACTTCGATCTGAATCTACTGAATTCACACTTTTCATCTGCTTCTGGCATGGACGCCAACATTAAAGCAACCACATTAAAAAACTTTTTCTCCTTACCGTCCCCAAACTACGAATCTTTTTCCTTCACACAATTCACTGAACGTGATGTTAAGTGGGCAATTAATTCTATTTCATCTGATGCAATCGGATCTGATTGCGTCAGTCGCAAAATGGTAGTTATTTTACTAGACTTTCTCCTTCCGATTATAACTCAAATCCTGAACAAGTCTATAATTACCGGCCACTTCCCGTCCCAATGGAAAAACGCTCACCTAATTCCTCTGCCTAAGAAATCTACTCCTATCACTTTCCACGACATCAGACCTATATCCATACTTCCTTTCCTGTCTAAAGTTCTTGAACGACTAGTACACAAACAGCTAAGTATATTCCTATCCAAAAATAACCTACATAATCCATTCCAATCCGGATTCCAATCTGGCCACAGCACCAGCACAGCACTTGTTAAAGTCACCGATGACATTCGTTTGGGCCTACAAAACAAGGAACTTACAGTTCTTGCTTTGTTAGATTTCAGCAACGCCTTCAACACGGTTGATTTTGACATCTTGCTACAGATGCTCCGCTCTCTTAACATATCTCCGTCTGTGATTGATTGGTTTCATACTTACTTGAGTGGACGTCAACAACGTATACGTATTGATGATGTTTACTCATCATGGACTACTATCGAAGCTGGTGTCCCTCAAGGTGGCGTGTTGTCTCCTCTTCTTTTTTCTGTTTTTATTAATAACATTTCAAAAAATCTTACTTCTTCCTATCACATGTATGCAGACGATCTCCAAATCTATCTCACGTCCAGCCTGGAAGACTTGCCAAAAGCAATTAAGACCATTAATGATGATCTTACAATGATATCATCCTGGAGTTACCGGCATGGCCTGACTGTTAATCCAACCAAAACACAGGCGATTATAATTGGTAGTACAAAAATGTATAACAAAATTGATTTTAAACTTTGTCCGAAAATTAACTTCAATGGTACTAACATTGACTGGAGTAAAAGTGTAAAAAACCTTGGGGTCTTGCTTGACAACAATTTGACTTGGAAACCACAAATTGATGAAGTGAGCAGGAAGATGTTTGCAGCCACTGGTTCGTTGAAACGTCTGCGCAACGTCTTGCCAATACCTACCAAAACTTCAATTGCCCAATCCTTATTCCTTCCTATTTTAGATTATGCTGATGTCTGCTACCTGGATATTACTGAAGCCCAACTAAACAAACTTGAGCGGCTACAAAATTTATGCATTAGATTTATATTTGGTTTACGCAAATATGATCACATATCAGAATACCGCAATAAACTCAAGTGGCTTCCAATTCGCTTTCGCCGGAATACTCATATCCTCTGTCTTCTTTATCGCGCGCTGTTCAATCCTGCTTTGCCGAGGTATTTGTCAGAAAAGTTTGATTACATTCACTCCGCTCATACGCGTAATTTGAGATCTCGTAATAATTTAAAGCTATTGATGCCGATGCACTCGACAGATTTCTATGGCAAATCATTTACCATCCACGCGGTACGTTTATGGAACGAATTACCATTGCAAATCAAATCTGCACAAACGTTACCTACCTTTAAAAAACTTGTGAAGATGCATTACTTATCCAAAGTTGAAGAATTGCCCTAATTTTTAATATGCATTTTCCTATTATTATTAAATATGTATTTCACAAATATTTATGGTTATTGTAAATATTATGTATATGTATGTATGTGTATGTATATAGATATATATGTGTGTATGTATATTCTTATAAGAACTTAATTACTTATATATTTATTACATATATTGTACGACATGACACGGTTTTTACGCACCTGAAATCCTCTACCCTAAGGTTGTCTGTAAGAGATCGCTTCTTTAGCGATAAGGCCACCTCTTGTACCTACTCTAAGTTTTTATTTCTGTTCATTGTCTAAACATTTGTTTGTAGTTGTGCAATAAAGAGTTAATTATTATTATTATTATTACTTACTTTATAATATGGAGGGGGGTGGACAGGTTGATGTGATCTACACTGACGTCGAAAAAGCTTTCGATCGTGTGGATCATATCATCCTTCTACGTAAGCTTCAGGAAGTTGGCGTATGTGGCAATTTGTTACGTTGGTTAGAGTCCTACTTACGTAATCGTTCTCAGGTGGTTGAAGTAGGTGGATATCGATAGAACTTTATTTCTATCCCATCTGGTGTTCACAGGGATCAATTCTAGGACCCCTCTTCTACTCGGTATACCAATACGACATCGGGCGATTCATCCACCCACCACGCAAATTTCGTAATCAGATGATACAAAAATATACATGAAAATAAAGCATTAAAGAAATTATCTCAGGTTACAAGAGGATTTGGATAGGTTAGCGGAGTACTACGCTGACAACCGTATTACAATTATACTTCGGGAATCGTCCTCAATATTAGTATAATAATCACACTATGTAGTATCGCTCATACGTGTTACCACTTAGCACAATAGTTTAAAGACTCTTTTAAAAAATATACACTTCCGGCTATATTGTTATTTTAATAAAAATAAAATATGGCGTCTTTCCGGTCTCCATTTACCAACGGTATGTATCCTGAGTCAAGCCTCATTCGCTTTTGTGCTCACCACGACTGCACACACAAAACTTTATCTATTAAATTAAGTAAAAATTAAGTATCCTAAAAAAAATGCCAAAGCGGAAAAATTAACAATCATTGGAGTACCTATATTGTTAAAAAATTAAAATATCTAGAAGAACAGATAAATCGTAAAAAACATCGGCCACGCCGTCGCCGAAGTTCTTCTTCGAGCAGCTCATCCTCAAACACGTCATCGTCCAGTTCGACAAAAGAACGAAATCATAGTTACGGTAAGTCTACCAATTTTTGTTGTTAAGGCCCTTTGTGTGGAAAGTTTCTTGCATTCAGGGTAGTCAGTTGGACTATGTCGCCGCAAGAAAATTATACAAATTTAAAGTTCCTTGCATTCAGAATAGTCTGCGGGACTATTTCGCCGCATGAACTCGATAACCTGTAAAGAGTTTCATTTTAATTTTATATTATTCAGAATTGTCAGTTGGAATTTTTCGACGCATAAAAATTATACAAATATCTAAATACCTACCTATAAAATTTATTGCATTCAGAGTAGTCTGCGGGACTATTTCGCTGCATAAATTAGGTAACCGATTAAAACTCGGTATTACACTGAATAAATTCAGATTGGTCTGTAGGACTAAGTAATGATATGTAGGTATAAATTATTTAACCAATAAATAGTTTATCAAAAGTTCATTGCACTCAGAGTAGTCTGTAGGACTATTTCGCCGCATGAACTAAAACTACTTTACTCGAGCAATAAGTAACTGTAAAAATGTTATTTCTCGATTTCAGATCGAGCTCTTACTGAATTTGGAGAGAGGCTACCTTTAAATGACTGTAATGAAATGCCACAATCACCTTTACGTACCTTATCACCCGTGCCATCCACATCACGTGGTCAAGCTCCACCTCTTCATCCGCCCTCACCACAGCCGTCCACAAGCCAAAATGCATCTGCGACAGTAGTTCAAGTGGCACAAACAGGTAATCTGCCTGAACAAGATGTTCAATTAAATAAGGGCTATTTAAATCCAGATGTACTCGAGATCCTTGGTGAAGATCCGACTAATGTAAATGATAACGGACCTGCCATTAATGTGGAATTAGCGGCAAGGATGACCCACGTTCTAAAGTCAGGGTTAAAGAAAGAGGAACGTCTAGAGTTTTTCAAGAAGTACCCACTACCAGAGAACTGTCTGTCTATAGCGGCACCGGAGTTAAATCCGGAGATAAAGGCGGCATTGTCAGAAATGCATTTAAAGCGAGATAAGGCCTTGGAAACAAGACAAAAGAGTGTAGCTACTGTTATTTCTTGTCTGTGTCAGGCTATCACAACACAAATCAGTTCTTCAGAGACACCAGATCATGAACTATTACAAAAACTTGTGGACGCAACACGGCTTTTGTGTGATGTACAGTTTAACGATTCTGCCTCTCGCAGATCTTTTGCCTTCACAGTCAGAAAAGAAATAAAAGACCAAATATCTGACACTAAGATTGACAAATATTTATTTGGCGACAATCTTGGAGAGACGCTGAAAGTAGCGAAAGCAGTCACCAAATCTGGTACCGATTTAAAAGAACAGATGAAAAAATTTACTGGTCCAGCTTCAAAAAACTGGAAGACTGTGCCTGCAGCAAGACGGCAGGCACCAGTCACATCGACACTGCGTCACCAGCGGCCAGTTCCAGCTGCTCCAGTCACCGCTGCCAGGAACTACTATCAGCGACAGCCTCCCCAGCCTCAGCCAGGGAACAACTTCAATGCGTTTTCGAATCGGGGACGGCCAACGCGCAGGCGTTAACGATTTCAGGAACAGAGGTATGTTACGAGGGTCGACTGAGTTATTTTTTCAAACAATGGTCAATGATAACAAATGACAGCAAACTCCTATCCTGGGTCAAAGGTTATAAAATAATGTTTGACAAATCAGTTAACCAATCTAGCCCTCAGATCACTACGATTCGTTCTGAGAAGGAACAATCTCACTTTGATGCTTCTATAAATAAGTTATTAAGTATTGGGGCCATAATTGAATGTGAACCTTGCCGGGACTAATTTGTTTCTAGTGTCTTTCTCATTCCAAAACACGATGGTACAATGAGATTTATTTTAAATTTAAAAGACTTAAATAAATTCATTGATACAAAACATTTTAAAATGGAAGATGTTAGAACAGTTTTAAAATTAGTGTCAAAAGATTGTTATTTAGCAACCATCGACTTGAAGGATGCTTATATGTTAGTGAAAATACATCCTAGCTGTAGAAAATATTTAAGATTTTGTTTATCTAAAGAGAATGACAAAAATCACATAAGTTGTACGAATTTCAAGTTTTACCATTTGGATTATGCACAGCACCCTACATTTTCACAAAATTATTGAAACCAGCATTAAAACTACTTAGATCATGTGGCTTCCTGTCCTCTTATTATCTTGATGATATTTGTTTACTTGGAACTTCCTATAAGGATTGTCAGCTTAATGTAAATATTACACATAGGTTATTGAAATCTCTTGGTTTTGTCCTTAATTTAGATAAAAGCAATTCAACACCATCGCAAAATTGTAAATATTTAGGCTTCAATATAAATTCAAAACACTGGCATGTGAGTCTCCCAAAAGATAAAAGAAACAGGATAAAAAGTGAATTAATTAATTTTTTACAAATTAAACAATGTAAGATAAGAAGATTTGCACAACTGGTTGGTATGTTGGTTTCGGCTTGTCCAGCTATTGAATATGGGTGGTTGCATACAAAAAAATTAGAAAGGTGTAAATTTCTCAACCTAAAAGGTCATGATGATTATGACCGTCGAATGAATATCCCAGATTTGGTAAAACCAGATATTCGTTGGTGGCTAGCAGTTATAGATAACTCAGTACATAGGATCATAGATAATATATTCTTGCGAGAAATTTATTCTGACGCCTCAACCACGGGGTGGGGTGGAGCTTGCAATAACAGGTCGGCTGGGGGACAATGGTCAGAAACTGAAAAACAGGAACACATTAATTATTTAGAGCTGTTAGCTGCATATTTTTCATTAAAGATATTTGCTGCCGATTGTCAACAATGCCAAATACTTTTAAGGATTGATAATACAACCACAGTTAGTTATATAAATCGCATGGGGGGTATACAGTATCCTAAACTTACAAAAATCACTAAAGATATTTGGAATTGGTGTGAACAGAGAAAAGTATACATCACAGCAGCTTACATAAGATCAGCTCATAATACTGCGGCGGACAGGGAGTCTAGAAAGATTCACTCTGACACAGAATGGGAGATGTTAGATATTGGGTTCAACTCTATAGTTTCTCATTTTGGCCTACCTGAAATAGATCTGTTCGCAAACCGTTTAAACAAAAAATGTTTAGTATATGTATCTTGGCAATTGGATCCTAACGCATTTTCAATTGATGCATTTACACTTAATTGGTCAGATTATTATTTTTACGCTTTCCCTACAGTAGCTTGCATTTTAAAAACTTTGAGAAAAATTGTGAATGATAAAGCTAAAGGCATAGTGGTAGTACCAGCGTGGCCATCGCAGCCTTGGTATCCTCTTTTTACAAGTTTAATAGTTTCGAACATATTAGAGTTGAATTCTATTAATTTTCTCATTCCCCATTCCAGCAACAACAATATCAGCACTACGACTACCCTGGTTGCCGCAGTATTATCAGCACGGCAATGAGGCAGAAAGGAGTACCATCATCGGCAATAAATATTATGATAGCTTCTTTGTCAAATAATACTTTAAAACAGTATAATGTTTGCCTTAAAAAATGGTTTGACCACACAAAAATTAACAACATTAATATGTTTAATCCTTCAACAGAAAACATTTTAAATTTTCTGGCAGAAATATTCAATAATGGGTGTCAATATAATACTATTAATACTTACAGATCAGCACTGTCACTAATATTTGGACAAATAGAAAAAGAGATGGTTTCAAGATTTTGTAAGGGCTCAGACCATCTCTTCCAAGGTATAATGTAACATGGGATGCCAGTGTTGTTTTGGACCACCTGGGAACTATGTTTCCCCATGACCATCTTTCATTGGAGCAATTAACAAAAAAATGTGTTTGTTTAATAGCTTTGGTAACTGCACATAGAATGCAAACATTGTCAAAGATTTTTATGACAAATATGATTGTTTCTGAAACTCAAATTTTAATAAAGATCACAGACATTACTAAAACTTCCAGTCCTAAGACACCACAACCTATGTTACATCTGCCATTTTTTAAAGAGAAACCTCAAATTTGCCCAGCTAATACTTTAATGGCTTACATTGATAAAACTAAATTTGTCAGAAATTCTGACGTATTGTTTATTTCATTTAGGAAACCTGTTGGCTCTCAATCTTTAAGCAGATGGGTAAAATGTATACTCCAAGATAGTGGGGTTGACGTGTCCATATTTTCAGCACACAGCACTCGACATGCTTCAACATCGTTAGCTTATAAAAAGGGCATTAATCTTAACATTATTCGTAATACGGCTGGATGGACAGGTCAATCCACTACCTTTGCCCGATTTTATAATAGGGTGATTGTTAACAATCAAAATTGTTTTGAATAATATGCTAAGTCGATTATTAATAATGATTAGATAGGTAAACAGTTAAATGTTTTTGTTATTAATAGTAAAGCAATTATAATTTCAAATGACATTTCCTCTTTTATTTGCTCTCAACATCTACATAGTGTGAATTATACTAATATTGAGGACGATTCCCGAAGTATAATTAATGATAAAACGAACTTACCTGTACGTGAAGTTCTATCATAATTATACGAGGGATCGTCCGAAGATATTAGTAGGGAGTCCCACCCAACCCATTGTTATTTTATACTTAGTTAAAATATCCCATATATCGGAAATATCATTTTCGCTCTAAACTAAATGAGGCTTGACTCAGGATACAGACCGTTGGTAAATGGAGACCGGAAAGACGCCATATTTTATTTTTATTAAATTAACAATATAGCCGGAAGTGTATATTTTTTAAAAGAGTCTTTAAACTATTGTGCTAAGTGGTAACACGTATGAGCGATACTACATAGTGTGAATTATACTAATATCTTCGGACGATCCCTCGTATAATTATGATAGAACTTCACGTACAGGTAAGTTCGTTTTATCATTAATTAATCATGCTAGTTTGTCTTCCCTACAAATACCAAAATACTATTACTACTAGCGCTACGTGCCGGGCACTACTGGAACTTTTTGGATTTTTTGCTGCGTTCGATATCAATATATCTATGGTACCAAGGAGCGTATCTATAGTATGGTATTCAACCAATCAAGTGTTTGCGATCGTTGCATTTGCTTATTTTTCTGTGTGTTTTTAGCACTGACCTCTATATTTACCACTGGACTGGCGGCTGTCAAAGTGCTTTTGTGCCCGTTTGATAATCGCCATTTTGGCGCTGTCGGACATAGCGAGCAGTAGCGAGTGTCCGTGGTACTAAAACTAGTCGCTTACACATATGTCACATGTCCTCATTCTTGATAACTTTTATATAATGCTTATAACAATAACAACATAAAATTCGAATTAATATTTAAAAAATATAAAATCACTTAACAATAAGCAAGCACTTCTCTGGCGGCCACTTGCAATATACGTCAAAATTTGTTCTGCGGACACTCGCTACTCGCTAGTGGCGCTTCAAATAGGCACAAAAAAATAGCTGTCAAACTTACGGAACAGCCAGTCCAGTGGTAAATATAGAGGTCAGTGGTTTTTAGCATTGACCTATCAAATGGACTCGAAATACCTACAAAAAAACGTGCCAACCTTGGGCAACTAAAATAGCCGCCTTAGGGTGGGGATAGCCTAGGATTGTCAATATTGAATATATTTCAATATTTTTATGTTTTATTAGTGAAATCATAATTTTCAATATTATTCCAACCAAAGAGCTAATTTAAACGAATGATTGATGAGGTAATTGGTATCTAGGTGTAAAAAACGCACAAGCTGGAAGATTTGGGAAAAAAATTGGCAAACGGTCAGGATATAATGTGCATATGGATTTCACTTAAATTAGGTACCATTACCTACCTACTTAATTGATTTATTTAACAGTTTATGTACACAAAGTAAGATACATTATACCGATGAATGATCTATACAAAGTTAGTAGGTACAAAGGTACTGCTAATAAAGAAATTCCTTGAGACTGGAGAGTTTGATTGAGGAGCAATAATAATATGTGTTAGATAAAATAATTAAACTATAATATTAGATTAAATATACTGAATCATACCTACATAAAAATCTAATATATGAAATAGCAAGCTGACTAACTGATCATCAACGGCCAGCCTAAACCGTTGGACCTAGGAAGCTGAAATCTTACACTTGAGTTCATTTTAGAGCGACAAGGATTTTGGAAGGAATTTTAAAAATTCAAATTAATTTCACTGATGTTCGTGTTTCATTTGAGGTTTGAAAACATAATGACCCCCAAGTTCTTTGCTGTGTCAGTGAAATTAATCACAACATTATCCATGATGATAGGAGGTACTAGTATTACTTTATTAATTAAGAACTAAATAGGTATCGGTTATTAAATAAAAAAAAACACTTCATTCATTCATTCATTTCTAAATAATAACAATTTGTTTAAAAACACATTTTGTTTCGGAAAATCTTGTGATCCAGCTAAGTCTTCAATTAATACAGCTTGTTCCATATTTATTTGATTTTTATTTCGAAGATCATCTATGATTTCTCTAAAGTTAACTAGTTTTTTGTTTTTCCTCCGAAGTTTTTCATTCAGGCACTTAATTTTTTTTTGCTCATCACACTTTTCTTGAAGCGCCTCAATTTTCTTTTAAAGTGTGACCTGAAAATTAAAAATTTATTATAAAATGCTATTTATTAAAATGAATGCAACATTGGCATCTTGAGTTGATTGATATGATATGAAAAAACAAAATTATTTGTTATTCTGTTCGAATATTTTTAAATTATTCCTTATTGTTATAAGACTCAACTTATATTTATTTTACACCACTCTAAGGCTCTTTGAATTAATTGGTTGTTGGTGAAAAATATAATGTATATTTTTAACTGTATCCAACTATAGCATGCATGGTTAGATACCTACTGTTATAAGAAAATATGCTTTATAAAAATAAATACCTCTTTCTGAGCTTCTTTCGCAACTGGATGTGGTATTGACAATTGGGTACAAACTGCAGATGTACTAGAATTATCAATAAAATTTCCTGTTACCTGTAAAGAAAGAAATAATTAAAACAAAAAGCAAATTAAAAATTTATTATCATCAACTTGAATTTGACATAATTTAATTACCTAATGTTATATTAAATTTATTTTGATACTTACGGGAAATATTGAAGGAACTGAGTTTTCTCTTAATCTTATTACATCTAGAGTTCTATTAAAACATGTTTCAGGAAAATACAGTGAGCAAACAAACCACTGCTTTTGCCGAGAATTAATATTTTCTTCACCAACTGCTCTTAACCACTTTTGTCTCAATCCTTCATTTTTTGGAAATCTAGAAACAAAATATTTGTAGGTACTTATTGTATGTAATCAACATCAAAATCCACTAAACATATACATATAATTTTAATCAGAGCATAACCCTATTTTAACTATGAAAATAATTACGAATGAAATAAATAAAAGAGTCTGCTACTCGGAAATAAGGTAAGATACAGATTCTTTTAACATTTATTTATATATACTTAGCTTTACATTTGAATTCAAGAGGTTATATGTGATATTATATGAAAAATGGTACTCACATAAGAAGAGTCAATGCTACTTGATATTTGATTTTTCTTGCACCACATTTTAAAATGCAACAAGATGGCATCTTGACCTACAGTTTCACCACACTGCGACTTAGTTTTAAACAACTATTTCTTGTTTATTTATGCAAATCTCAAATAAACAAACACTTGACAACGAACTACCACGAAATACGGGCAACCAAGATGGCGAATTGAGGCACGTACCTACAGCTGTCAAATGAACTTTGACAGTATGTGGCACACATAGCAATATCTAAAATATATATGTCTCTTTCGTCATATGCAAACCTAGCCGTGAAAAAAAAGAGAAAAATATATATTTATTGTTCTATACCATATATGAATGATATTTGTATATGTATAAATGCTATATGTTGACAAGGGCGCCTCTATACAATAGAACTTAATGGTTTTTAGTCGCTTAATTCTTTTGTTTCTACAAAGTACGTTGAGTAGAGTGTTTACTCCTCGCGTTCTTACGAACTCGAATTGAAGATTTTACTTTTGTGAAGTGATATTTTAACGTAGGATACTGACTTTCTAGTGAGATAGTGAGATAAGAAAAGGAATTGCATTGATTTTTAATGACTGGTGCAAGGAGGTGAACAATTTGTGTAGCAAAAGCATTGAGTTTGACGAAGATGACCCAAACAAATCTATGGCCTACAATTATTATATCAAACACAAATATAAAAATTAAAAAAAATAATTAAGAAGAAATAAATAATTGTCTGAGATGCATATTTTTTACTACTCCCAATTCCCGTAGCATCATGCTATGTGCAGTTTATTTCAACTTATTAGTATTGCGCAGTTTAAATTTGACTCGTTACTCGAATCAAAAATGTACTACGAATTTCTGAAAATATGAAAATGGCGCGGTACGGCCGGGCTGCATTCTAAGGTTGCTTTGGTCAAAAAAGTTCCTAGAGTGGATACTGTATGGCGCTAAAGTGTAAAAACCGCGAGACGGTCATCTATACTTTAGTACTTATATTCATCTACCTATGCAATTAATGTAGACAAGTGCTCACATATCACTTTCACTAGAAAAAATAAAACATTACACACTACTTATTTTTTTAATGGAATAGGAATTGTTAAAGCTGATCTAGTTCGTGACTTGGGGTGGTCTTCGATACGAAACTGAATTACATGGAACACATCGGATTTATAGCAACAAAAGCGTACAAAATTTGGGTTTCGTATTGAGGATCTCAGCTCCTTTCTCTGATGTAATTTGTTTAAAAATACTCTATTATTCGTTTGTTTTGTTAGAAGTGTACTTGAGTACTGCAGTTCGATTTGGAATACAAACTACGTTTTCTATAAGCACACAATGAGAGGTTTTCAAACTGACATTTAAAACTATAAAAAAGATAGTTACTATATTTCATTTTAGATGGCGCCACATGCTTTTCTTACAAAAGTGCAATGTCAAATGTCTTTTCGTATAGAATTTTGACAGCTAGCTTTTTACCAACGCCATCTTTTGAGAGAATAAGATATGATTTTTTCTTTTTAAAATCAATTGGAAAACTCCTCATTGAAAACATTCAATAGAAATTCCTGAAACACTTGAATTATAAACTACATTTAACAAATATGCTTTACCAAGATGACTGTAAGTATCACCGTCTGCTGTCATTGGAGAGTCGTCGTTGTTTGCTGGATATGCTCTTTATGCATAACATCTGCAATTATGTCGTGGATAGCAATGAACTCACCTTCCTCATCTTAAACCTGCGTACTCCCTCTAGCCGAACAAGACACACACAACTTTTTCATCCGCAACACTCAAAAACTAATTACACACAAAATTCTATAATCACAAGAATGCATAACACATACAATAGCACATTTTCACAAAACTCGGACATATTTTATATGCGTAGGGATAAGTCTAGGCAGGAGATTATAGCTTACTTCACTTTAATTCACTAGTTAGTATGCACACATACACACAAACACACACACAAATGCGCAATTTTTAAATTTGTATTTATTTTTTGTTTTTCTAATCCTTGTATATCAATTTGTAGTTCAGTCTTTAAGTTTTTGATTTATTTTAGTAGTCATTCATAATCGTTATTTGTGGGGGATAGCTCCAGTGGACTGTATAGTCTGTGAATTAATTACGATTGTAGTCTATGAATGCGCTATCCACCCACACTGTAAGCTGGAATCGATGCGAGGGGCAAAAGGAAAATGCGAATTCACCACTTAACACGGTCGTGAAAGTCCAGCCGCGCGACACTATTACACTCGCGAATACGCCACAAGCACACTCTATTACTCTTCCCGCGCTCTTCTATTACTGTATTCTGCCTTCAGTCTTCTGTTTTTCTGTATTCTGTCTTGTGACTTCTGGCTTCTATTAAGAGTCTTCGGGCTTGAGAGATTCACTGTTCACTGTTGCTTGAGGCTTCTTTCTTCGGAGGCTTCTTTCTTCCGGAGATCTTCTTTCTTCGGGATCTTTTCGGCGAATCCGTCGCGAATGAATCGCTGGCGGAGTGTGGCGCATTCTTAAGTGATTTTGTGCAGGCACGCAAGGATACCGCACAAGAGAGAGTAATGCAAGCGTGCGAGCGGGACACACATATGTCTGTCTCGCTCGAATCTAATTCGAACTTTCTAGACTTTTCTAATAAGATTCTAACTAAATTCGACTACTCTTATTAGATCTTTACTATATTCTAATAAGAAAACTATTTATGAAATCTATTATCTATTTAGATCTCTCTCTCTATGTGCGGGAATGATAAGACTTTTAAAACCATCTCTTTATTTCCAAATCAGCCCTAATACAAATCAAGCTATTTTAAACTACGAGGGTCATTTGAAAAGTTCCTAGCCTAACGTACTTAATGAAACCACATGATTTTGATTATATTTTTATTTTTCAACATACTCTCCCCCGAGCTCAATACACTTTTTCCATCGACCCGGTAAGGCTTCGATACCCATTTTAAAAAAATCTTCGTCTAACTCCTCAAAATAAGCGTCTACGGCGGCTATGACCTCTTCATTTGTAAAAAAATGTTTACCACCTAAAAATTTTTTCAGCTTTGGGAACAGGTAGAAGTCTGACGGTGCTAAATCCGGTGAATATGGGGGATGAGGTAACAATTCAAAGCCACACCGATGGATTTCTGCCATGGATTGCACAGAAGTGTGAACGCGTGCATTGTCCTGATGAAACAAGACCTTCTTCCTCAATAAACCTGGACGTTTTTCTTTGATTTTTTCTCTCAAAAGCCGCAGCAGGTTGCAGTAGTAATCAGAATTTATTGTTTCACCCTTTTTTAAATAATCCACCAGAATTATACCCTTTGCATCCCAAAAAACTGATGCCATGACTTTGCCAGCCGATAAAACCACTTTTGCCTTCTTTGGGGTGGGTGATCCTGCCCTTTTCCATTGTTTCGACTGTTCTTTTGTCTCAGGTGTATTGTGGTGAACCCAGGTTTCATCCATGGTTATAAATCTTTCAATAAATTCCTGTGGATCAGCTTCATATAACTCTAAACAGTCGCGGGAAGTTGTGAGTCGGTTGCGTTTTTGTTCCACTGAAAGCAGCCGCGGTCGGTACCCACCGCGCAGACACCTTAGAGAATCCAAGTTCAGAAGTAATTATATGATGTGTTCGCTCAGAAGAGATGCCTACAGTCTTAGCTATTTCCTCGACTGTCAATCTTCGGTCAGATAAAATTAAATCACAGATTTTTTCTTTGTTTTCATCAGTGGAAGCCGTCGAGGGCCGGCCACTACGGGGCTCATCTTGAATGGACTCACGACCACGTTTAAACTCTGCCACCCAATTTTTAACAGTCGCATACGAAGGAGCGGACTCACCTAAAGTGGCAGACATGTCTTCATGTATAGCTTTTGGAGTTAAACCTTTCAAATACAAGTATTTTATCACTGCACGATGTTCAATTTTATCCATTTTCAAAAATTGCTCTGACTTGACTTACGGTATCACGTGTAAACGAACAATTAATTATTGCAAATAAACTAAACTGTGCATACTTGTTGCTAAATAATGTAGCTATAAAATGAGGGTAGTTATAAAATATACCGACGAGTCTAACAATGTTAGGCTAAGAACTTTTCAAATGACCCTCGTATAATCACGTAAGTTTTCATTTCATTATTATAGCAGTTATTGATTAATCAAATTACTATCAAATTACACAGATACGAACGATTAAGTAAACACTTTTAAGCTATAAACTGTTACAAAACACTGTTATAAAACACTATTTCTTATCTAACACTTGTACGTGACACTATTAACTATAAAACACTAAATTTAAACGTTCTTAGCTCTTTAGGAGAGTCTTATAAAACACTATAATACACTATCTATATACACTGTTTAAGTTTATATAACTGTCTTTAACTGTCTTATCGTCACTGTCCTGCACATTATTTGTAAATTAGTCACTGTTATAATTTAAATAATTGTTGTAATATTATAAGTACCTACCTAACCTTAATTTAATATCTTTACTGACTTTCCTATAATAACAATTATATCTAGTTCACTTACCTTTTAATTTTAAGTCCTTAATGTATTTTTCTCAGAAATTCTAGTCTTGTACATTTATGTCTGCTTACTTACTTATGTTTAAAAAATGTAATTCCATAATTGGCTGTAAATGTTACTTATAATTTAATTTTATATTACTTTAAGAGCTGTGGAATTTGTGAAAATTAAATAAATAAATAAATAACGTAAAATCAAAAATGTTTTAAGTAATTTCGAGGCGTACCGCCAGGCCCCGGTAGCTCAATGGGAGAGCACTCGTCCGGCAAACGAGAGGTCCCAGGTTCGTGTCCTGGTTGGGTGATTTTTATTTAACACATTTTTTCATTTATTTAAGAATAACTAAGCATTTTAATTGCAAAAGCTTTAAAATATTATTAAACATTGCAATGCTTCACTTTAACTGGGATTCACAATTTCTGATTTCTGTAAAGAAATTGGTCTCGGGTGGTCTTAGCTGCAAATCTATACCATTAGATGGAGCTACGTTAGCAATATAACGTAAAATCAAAAATGTGTTAAGTAATTTCGAAGCGTACCGCCAGGCACTGGTAGTTCAATGGGAGAGCAGAGCACTCGTCCGGCAAACGAGAGGTTCCAGGTTCGAGTCCTAGTCGGATGACTTTTATTTAAAACATTTTTTCATTTATTTAATATTTTTTTGTAAATACCAAAGGCACAAATTTACAATATTTGAGGGCTTTCAGGAGATTTATTTTAAGATTGTTGTATAATTACACCGTTAACACATTTATTTTTCTTTATAGTATTACAATATTTGCGATGCTTTATAAATTGATGTAACTCACTGTTCAGTTTTACAGTTTAAGTATTATTGTTGATCAAAACAAAAATACACCTTATTTGTTGATTTGGTGGAACGCATTAATATCTGTAAATACCAATCCAATTTAAAAAAATAAATAATTTCAATTTGATAGCCTTATTATTAAGGAAGGTTCTGTGCTATATTATGTCTAGAAATTTTAACGGGATCAAAATTTATGCGGGTAGATCCATGAGAAACTGGAAAACATTTTAATGCAGCTGTAGAGCTTTTTCTCAGCGCGCTTGTCTCTCAAATAAATATTTTATATTGGGTTATTTTTTAAAAGAATTTCTATGGGATTCAAAGTTACGCAAACGCTAGTCACATTGAAAATTAAGTAATAAGGTATTTTTAATTAACTTGTCATTCTTGTCGTTTTCAAATGGCAATAAAATGAAAAGTTCATTGGTTCATAAAAGTGCGTTGAAAAATAAAAAAGTTACCTTTAATTATTTTTATTACTTCTTTGCAGTGAGAATATTCTTTTGTTAATTTCTCAGAAAATATGGTGCTTTTTTTATTACTTTTATTTTTATTAAACTTCATCTATCACTAAAGTCTAACACAGTCGATAAACAGATTTGACATTGACATTGGCATTGACAATATTGGCACTTCAAGAGGCGTATTTTTTGTCAAAGTGCTATCAAAACTACTACTATTATTATTGAGTACTATTATTTTTTGTTTTGTTATCAAATACAATTTCAAGTTTGTCCTGAAGTTAAACACAGAAGATTTTATGTTTAAGTATTTGCGCTAAAAGTACATTGTTGACAAACCGCAAGATATGACTAATGCAACGATTCAGGTACCATAAAACTTTGTACTTCTTAATAGAAATGTATGAGCATTACAGCTGAAAGTCCAAACATAGTATTTTATCTATTAGTCTTAGCAAGTGCATGTAATTTTTTATTTTGACTATATGCCACGAAACTTGTTCTTGTCTTTGTTTGAAAATAATGATATATCGATTTATGCAAATCTACACAAAACATTCATCAAACTTATTCAGGTACTTTACCCACTAATGACTTCCCTTATATTGCAGGTCCCTAAATTTGTTAGTTACACTGTTTATTAAACTAATTCATTATATTATATAATTCTATATACTTGAAATTTATAGACACTATTTATCATGTTATGTTAAATATAATGTTTTAAGATTACAAGTTCAGCAAAGCAGTTTTGCATAGAACTTGTTACAACTTTGGCCCTTCTTACAAAGGATTAAAATCTATTTAATGTCGAGGGCCTACTTAAATTTTTTATTGTTATGTCTAAAAATGCACATTTATAGAAATTATTTTATTTTATTTGGAAAATAAACAAAAATAATAAATGAAAACCATTTAAATTTTTTTATCCTATAAATAATGCTATTATTATGTCTTTAAAGTATCACATTTCAAAAGAGATGTTTTAAGCATATTTTAGGGTAGGTTGTTGAACAGTGAACCAACCAGATACATTGAACCACCACCATATTGAAAAATCTGTGACGTTGCCAGAAAGGGCAACCAAGTTAAAACCTGCGTGGTGCACACTCTTCTCCTCTCCTGTAGTGTGCCGGTGACTGCGGTAAACCGTGATGTGGGAGAGCCACTTGTTTGTTTCCCGCCAAAAATACATTGTTATCACCCAACATCTATATCATAGATTTTCCTAATAACCTTTTTATCCTTGAAAGTTTTATACTTAGATATATTTAAAATCATTCTTATAAATTGATTCTTAAATTGAATTCAACTATCTTGTTATGATAGTTTTTTTTCACATACTATGTTTTTTTTGCAGAATGCCTATGTAAGTCATAAATATTATGTAAATAATAAATAACTTTCTGTAATTGCAGGAAATTGAGGGCATTGATGATTACTGGGGTCCTGCATTTCGTTCTGTTTACGAAGGAGAAGGTGGTCATGAAGCATTCGTGCAACAACTTGATGAACGAATAAAACAACATGACAAAGAAATTGAAAAGCTTTGTAACTATCATTATCAAGTCAGTATCAAATACATATCAATATTTTATTCAATTCAATTCAAATAAAATATTGCCATTTGCATAGAATGGAAAAATACTAACAATACTATATACAAAATAACATTAAATGTGCAATTTGGGCGGTCTTATCACTTCTAAGAGATCTCTACCAGGCAACCCTATCTTAAACGAAATCTTATGCATTAAATTAAAAACATGAAAATGGCATAATTAATAATTTTTATAAATAATACTTATTAACATAAATAAATTGTATATGTTATTTCTTGAAATGTCATGGCTATGGTCATATTTTATTATGTCAATGTTACAGGGCTTCATCGACTCCATACGAGAGCTGTTGCAAGTTCGATCACATGCTGAAGAATTACATGCCGAGATCTTAAATGTAGATGCTAATGTGAAAGAAGCTACGGAAAGTAAATATTTATCATTATCATTATTCAAACAATTATCTTAACTACTTTGAAATATACCTGAAATATATATGTTTGAAATGTATCATTTATATAATCATATTCGGTAATGTTATAATTATGAAATGAAATACAGACTTTTATTGGCATATTTTATTTACATACTTCTATAAGAAAATTAAAAAAGTAAATTAAAGCATTATTCTCTTAACAAAACAATGCTTTAAAACAATTTTTTTATTATTAAAGTACAATGTGTCCCGACCAAGGAGGTTTCAATTCAATTTAAATACACATTATCTGTGGTGAGCGCGCGCAACGCGCATGCGTGCTGGATCCGAGCCATAAACCAATAACAGGCGGTTTCCATTTTAACGCTATTTCGTACATACGAATTTGAGTAATATTTTGTTGAATAAAACTTTAGTAGCAAAAATGTCTAGCAATACCGATGATACTAAATAACCATACCATGAGATTAAATAAAGTAGTGTATGCAACTGCATATAATTAGGTATTAAAACAGAATTTTTCGGAGTGAATTCTTTTGATGCAATCTGCAACTGACAACTGTTTTTCTCACAACGCGGCGACGAAGCTCGGAAAATAAAAATATTTTAAAGTACAAGTCTTACAGTCAATTATATATGGGACGATAATAATTAGAATAGGTTTAAAATATTATTTGTTAGTTTTTAAGGTCTTTTTTTGTGTCGGGGGGGTTTTTAAAATTTTTAATTTTACTTTTATCAATAACAACATTTCATCACCTTTGATATTAAATAAGTAAGATAAAAGAGTTTGGTTTAATAATAGATTATAATACATACATACATAACTTCACGCCTGTATCCCTTATGGGGTAGGCAGAACACCAGAGGTCATCAAACCACTGATGTCACGTTTGACAAATTTCGAGGTATTATATGATGGAGAGAGACTATTGCAGTGACAGGGAGTCAGCCTATCGCCCGCAAAATAACGCCAATAAAACCTCTGTCCCCTAGATTATAATAATACTGTCTTATTATTTTTTAGGTTTATGCATGAAAGCTGAGGAGTTGGTTAATGCTCGGAAAGTCGAATTAAATATAGCTTCAACCATAGAAAAGATGGAGCTGTGTCTTCCATTGCTCAACACCTACTCCAAACTTAAGTCACAAGTAGATGCTAAAAGGTTAGTTTCCATTAAGAAATTCCTGGATCTAAAATAAAGCCGTTGATGCGTGGACCTATCTCTAGTTGTGTTGTCAGTTGCTTGGCGCGCATGTGGTGTATAGTCCGACAAGAATCTTTTGGCGCGTCGCAACCGCCCTTTTTCGATTTTGTGTTTTCTTCATTCGTCGTCTCAACAGCAATTGGAGCCCGATACTTCTTTCGCGGTCCATATCCAGCAAAATACTGTTATTTTAATACGTGTGCGCGGCGCGGCACGCCGTGCGCATCACCGTACTTCGCGGCGCCGTGCCGTCTCCCGGCTCTCGCCCACAATGACTTTGTAGGCCGTTTTTAACTCATATTCGTCGCATTTGCAAATGCGCTCTTGTAGTGCTTGTCGATAGTGTCGATTAGTATGTTTACGAATGTTCGTACAGTATGGAGTTCTGGGATCGCACTGCTGAGCCGCTAAAGCATCGCATCTGTATCTATGCCAACCCACCGCCGACACGGATGAAATTGCGGAGAATGGAGGGACGGTGACAGGGTAGCGTGTGATCAAGTATTGACAGCGCGTATGACAGCTCTCAATGATCTGATCTTCGCTTAAAACTTGTCAAAATAAGCATAGGTATTGTAACGGGCCGGGACGCAGCGCCTCTGGGTATTTGAAGTACAGTCTACGTGTAGACGATGCGTCACACCCTTCTGCTTGCACACTATGCCTGGGCGCAGCAGGCAGAAAAATCATGCATAGTGTGCGATAGTTCATATAAAATAAATACGAGTGGCGCAAGCGGCAGGGACCGGAAAACCCCTTTATTTGATTAAGCCCCTTTATTTTATTGATAGAGTAACCCTATCAAAATCTTACCATATGGAAGTGTAACCCTATTGATATGGTAAGCCTATCGACGTGGTAACACTTTGAATAAAGTTAACTACTTTCGGATGCGCTTACCCTGTGATAGGGTTAGCCTATTTCTATCTCTTTTCCGCGCATGCTGTTGAATTCGGAAATATAATTCGAAGTGCGAGATTGAATAGATGGTGATATTTTTGATAATTTGATATTCTTAGAGATTAAATTTGCCTGCAGGTTTTAAAACCCTATTGAATCGGTAACCTTCAATAGGGTTTTCGATAGGCTTACTGCTTACATGAAGCTAACTCTATTGATATGGTAAGCCTTAAATTAGGGTAAGTCTTCGATACGGTTACCAAATTGATAGGGTTTTTTGAAACAAGTCTATGAAAAACCCAATCAAAAACCTCTTTAAGGGTAAGCGGTTCCGGTCCCTGGCAAGCGGTTGTTTTCGCTGCGGTGCGGCGCGACATCATCATCATTCAGCCAGGAGCCGTCCACTGCTGGACATAGGCCTTCCCCAAGTTTCTCCACACAGATCGTTCCTCAAAAAGGCCTAACTACGCTGCGTCTCCACTGCGTCAGTACGTGGTCGTCACTCGAGAACCTTACTGTCCCAACAGCCATCCGTTCTGCGGGCTATCTGCCTTCGCCACTTCAGCTTTGCAACTCTTCTGGCTATATCGGTAACTTTGGTTCACCTGCGAATCTCTTCATTTTTGATTCGATCCCGCTAGGAAACTCTGAGCCCTTTCACTTGCACGCTAAGTGACTTTAAGCTTGTTTATAAGGCCCAAAGTTAATCTGACAAAGTACACCTTAAAACCAAATGAAGTTGCTATAATAATAATAAATAAATATTTCTGACACTCACACAACATTATCTAGCCCAAATTAAGTTTCTTAAGGAACTTGTGTTATGGATACTAGATAACTGATATACTTAAGAAATATATACACATACATATTGAATAAATACATATTTTTTATTAGAATAAACTTAAATAAACATGTAAACATCCATGACTTGACGACTAATATCTGTGTTCATCACACAAATATCCACCGCCGCCGGGTTCGAACCCAGGACCTCTGACATAGAAGGCAATGTATGTTACCGCTACACCAGCCGGTCGTCAATTACTGTAATAATAATATTATGTTAGCGTATTACTCGGGTGATTTATTACTTGTTATATGTTTTAGATACTATCCCGCACTGAAGACTCTGGAGCAATTGGAACATGTTCTCTTGCCAAGGGTTGGGCCGTACAAGTGGTGTTCTGTGATATCATCAGACATTCCCCGTATAAGGCAGTCTATACAGGATGCTTCCATGGCGGATCTTAGAGATTTTCTGGAGAACATACGGACACTATGTCCACAGGTAAATTAAGGCTTAATTTGATCAAAAGTTCCAATAGTGATGAAAAATTTATCGTAAAATTCAAAAAAGTTTTTAAGTGTTTTCAAGTTGTATCCCTTATTTAATTTGTACTAAACTATGTTTACATTTTCAATGGATTTGAATTTATTACAACCAGTGTACGAAAAAAGCATGAAAGAGTAACTAGTGCTCGAAAATGGCCGAACGAAAATTATGTTTTATACACCACCTTTGTTTAAAATTCGCATTATGTATGAGATAAACTCCACCTAAAACAAGATATTAATCCCTTAAGATAAAAAAAAGGTATCTTACAGAGAATAAACAAATACTTTAATCCTAAGGGTTATAATATCATTTGATTTTGGAATGTCATTTGGAGCGAAATTTAATAATACCTACATGGACATGGCTGTATGACTAGTTGCTTTGCCTAATTAAAAAATATATGGACTTTAAATTTGGCTGTATAAGTTTGCGTACCTTTGCATTTGGAACGACTACCAAGAAAAAATTAAAAGCCCTCGTAAAAAACCTGTATGCGGCGGTTTCTTTTGCCTTTTGAAAAAGACAAATAAGAAGTAAAATTGCGCGGTTTTTGAAAAGAAAATTTTTCAGAGTTTTTATTTCAATAGTTTTCAAATAAACAAAATATGTCGAGCTCGAGTGACGATTTAACACCAGAAGATATTAGAAATGAAGCAAATAGTATCGTCGATAATATTTTGCCGTGTAAATCAAAGCATTTGCACATGAAATTTTACGAAGATTTCTTTGCTTGGAAAACTAAAAAAGCCGTGAAAATTATTTCGGAGACATTGCTTTTAGTATATTTTCAACAGTTGTCTGCTACAAAGAAACCTAGCAGCCTATAGACTGTTTATTCAATGTTGAAGACAACAGTAAACAATGAATATACCAAATAGAAATATCACTTTGTCTTTACATAACTGGTCAATTGTTTCTAATATTATCTTTAATTTCTAAATTATTAAATACCTAAGTACTTCATTTAATTCCTGCGTTTCATTACCTAATTATCTTACAAGGTGGTGTATAAAGTAGAGTAAGCTCCTCGGGGATAACAGTGTCTTAGTCTTGGGCAGTCTTGAATCCCTCGCTTCATTCAGGATTCTTACCATAATTCCCTCACTTCGTTCGGGAATTAACATCTTAATTCCCTACATTTGTCATCTACAGAATCCTTCATTTCGCTCAGGATTCAATATGATGCCCGTGACATAATACACTGCTTTATCCCCTTGATGCATAATCTACTATTATGTTGTTGATTCGGGTGTTTTAAGTGTTTAGTTAGTAGTTGGTAGCATATGTCATGGACCGTATTTGTCAATTGTAAAATTATAAACAAAGCCCATTTGCGGTATAAAACGTTTTATAAATTGTGCAAGATTAAGTTATAAAGTGTATATAGACCCGTAAACAACCAAATTAAATTTTTTATAAGTAAAACTTGGGACAACTATTTCTACGAGTATACCTATGTATAATCATCACACATATTTTTGATTACAAAATAATATACTGCAATAGACAATAAACAGCTTAACTTGACGGCTAATATCTGTGTTCATCACAGAAATATCTACCGCCACTGGGATTCAAAACCAGTTCTGGCCTTGAAGGCAATCAGTGTTACCACTACACCAGCCGGTCGTCAAATTATAGACGTAATCGTTTTGTCTAAATGACTAAATCAATATATATAAAACTGTTCCGTTACTGACTGAGTGACTGAGGTACTGAGTGACTGAGTGACTGAGGTACTGAGTGACTGACAGACAACGTACAGCCGTAACTACTGGGCGTAGAGAGCTGAAATTCGGAACATACATTCTTTAGGGGATGTAGGGGTGCACTAAGGAAGGAATTCCCGAAATTCCCACGGGAACGGGAAATATAGGAATTTTTAGTTTGTATGAAAAAATCTCATCCCTTGAGTGCACGGATGTGATACTTGATATAAAGGTCCCTCAATAAGTGTCTGTTTGTATCATGGAAGGAATTCCCGAAATTCCCACGGGAAGGAGTTGGACTTTTTAGTTTGTGTGGAAAATCTTATTCCTTGAGGGTACCGATGTGAAACTTGGCGTAAAGGTTTTTCAATGTGTGTCTGGTTGTGTTATGAAAGGAATTCCCGAAATTCCCACGGGAACGGGAAATATATGATGTTTTAGTTTGTATGAAAAAATCCCATCCCTTGAGTGCACGGATGTGATACTTGATATAAAGATTCCTCAATAAGTGTCTGTTTATATTATGGAAGGAATTCCCGAAATTCCCACGGGAAGGGGTTGGACTTTTTAGTTTGTATGAAAAATCTTATTCCTTGAGTGTACGGATGTGATACTTGGCATGAAGGTTCTTCAAAGAGTGATTGGTTGTGCTACAAAATTAATTCCCGAAATTCCCACGGGCACGGGAAATACATGATTTTTAGTTTTTATGAAAAAAACTTATTCCTTGAGTGCATGGGTGTGATACTTGGTATAAAGGTTCTTTCAGTGGGTGTCTGGTTGTACAGTTTCTGAAATTTCCAAGAGAAGGGAAGTTAAGCGCATACGAAGTTGCGGGATAAAGCTAGTGATAAATAAAATAAAAAAATATGCGTAGTAAAAATATTCATAACTTTCATTCCTACCTTTTACATAAATCGTCCACTATGACGACTCTTTTAGGTTCGTAAATGCCGTTTCAACTGCCAACGACGTTATTGTTACTGTTTGTTGTCTAGCCAATGAGCGACGTGCGTTGACAAATAAAACTAATCACATTTTTATCATTTTCAAAGAAAACAACTAGGTGTTAAAAGAAAACAAAGGTCGTGTGCCGCTTTTCAAAGAGATTTTGTTTGAAGTTACTCTTATAGCGTTTTTCGTTCACTGATTACAACCGAATAAGTTGCTAAGTGTATACATATTATTAGACGTGACTGTACAAACTGTGCCTAGTTAGTAATAAAAAAAAAACATTCTTAATAATGTTTTTAAGTTTTTTGCATTTAAAATGCTCAATTATTCTTAAATAAATGAAAAATGTGATAAATAAAAATTACCCGACCAGGATTCGAACCTGGGACCTCTCGTTTGCCGGACGAGTGCTCTTCCAACTGAGCTACCGGGGCCTGGCGCTACGCCTCGAAATTACTTACCACATTTTTGTTTTTACGTTATATTGCTAACGTAGCTCCATCTTATGGTATAAGCTTTGCAGCTAAGACCACCCGAGATCAATTTCTTTACAGAAATTGTGAATCGCAGTTAAAGTGAAGCATTGCAATGTTTTTAATAATGTTTTTAAGTTTTTTGCATTTAAAATGCTCAATTATTCTTAAATAAATGAAAAATGTGATAAATAAAAATTACCCGACCAGGATTCGAACCTGGGACCTCTCGTTTGCCGGACGAGTGCTCTTCCAACTGAGCTACCGGGGCCTGGCGCTACGCCTCGAAATTACTTACCACATTTTTGTTTTTACGTTATATTGCTAACGTAGCTCCATCTTATGGTATAAGCTTTGCAGCTAAGACCACCCGAGATCAATTTCTTTACAGAAATTGTGAATCGCAGTTAAAGTGAAGCATTGCAATGTTTTTAATAATGTTTTTAAGTTTTTTGCATTTAAAATGCTCAATTATTCTTAAATAAATGAAAAATGTGATAAATAAAAATTACCCGACCAGGATTCGAACCTGGGACCTCTCGTTTGCCGGACGAGTGCTCTTCCAACTGAGCTACCGGGGCCTGGCGCTACGCCTCGAAATTACTTACCACATTTTTGTTTTTACGTTATATTGCTAACGTAGCTCCATCTTATGGTATAAGCTTTGCAGCTAAGACCACCCGAGATCAATTTCTTTACAGAAATTGTGAATCGCAGTTAAAGTGAAGCATTGCAATGTTTTTAATAATGTTTTTAAGTTTTTTGCATTTAAAATGCTCAATTATTCTTAAATAAATGAAAAATGTGATAAATAAAAATTACCCGACCAGGATTCGAACCTGGGACCTCTCGTTTGCCGGACGAGTGCTCTTCCAACTGAGCTACCGGGGCCTGGCGCTACGCCTCGAAATTACTTACCACATTTTTGTTTTTACGTTATATTGCTAACGTAGCTCCATCTTAGCTTTGCAGCTAAGACCACCCGATTTTTATTTATCACATTTTTCATTTATTTAAGAATAATTGAGCATTTTAAATGCAAAAAACTTAAAAACATTATTAAAAACATTGCAATGCTTCACTTTAACTGCGATTCACAATTTCTGTAAAGAAATTGATCTCGGGTGGTCTTAGCTGCAAAGCTTATACCATAAGATGGAGCTACGTTAGCAATATAACGTAAAAACAAAAATGTGGTAAGTAATTTCGAGGCGTAGCGCCAGGCCCCGGTAGCTCAGTTGGAAGAGCGCTCGTCCGGCAAACGAGAGGTCCCAGGTTCGAATCCTGGTCGGGTAATTTTTATTTATCACATTTTTCATTTATTTAAGAATAATTGAGCATTTTAAATGCAAAAAACTTAAGAACATTATTAAAAACATTGCAATGCTTCACTTTAACTGCGATTCACAATTTCTGTAAAGAAATTGATCTCGGGTGGTCTTAGCTGCAAAGCTTATACCATAAGATGGAGCTACGTTAGCAATATAACGTAAAAACAAAAATGTGGTAAGTAATTTCGAGGCGTAGCGCCAGGCCCCGGTAGCTCAGTTGGAAGAGCACTCGTCCGGCAAACGAGAGGTCCCAGGTTCGAATCCTGGTCGGGTAATTTTTATTTATCACATTTTTCATTTATTTAAAAAACATTCTTATTTACATTGAGTGTAGACCAAGATCCTTAGATCAGGCGCGGTCCCAGACTGAAATTTTAGGGGGGGAGTCACGACATTTTTTTTGTATCAGAAGTATCTTTTTCTTCCTCCTTCTCTTATAAGGGGTTCATCTTTTTATGATTTTGGGGGAGGGTCATGTCCCCTGTGACCCCCCCCCCTGGGACCGCGCCTGCCTTAGATACCATTAATGAAATCTATTTTTACTTTAAGGTTGGTGCAATGGCTTTAAAACAGACTCAAGAAATGTTAGGAAGAAATTTAGCATCAATAGTGAAAAACAAGAAAGGTAAATTATCTTGTAATTTGTAATTACCTATTATTTTCGTTAAGATTCTGTTTTCTTGATTAATTTATTTGGATTAAATTTTTCCAGATATGGCAACATTAGGAATAACCAAGGACAGCTCTGGTCCACAATGTCCTCATGAATTAGTGGATTTCAGCCCCTTGCATAGGTGTCTTCATATTCACAGTGTTTTGGGAGCCAAGAATGATTTTATTCAATATTACAGGTAATTCTAATAATGCGGTGAAAACATATTAGATATTATATTTACGTAAGTTTTACTGAGTTTGAGCATATAATAAGATTCAGTAAGCCTAACAACGTGCGGCGCAGTCGCTTCAAAGACAGTGACTTCCGATCATTAATTTATTCCTGCGACTTCCGTACACCAGGAAGTCAGGAAGTACATGTGAAGCTGTCGTTCTTGGGTGCTGTATACTTGTACTTCAAAATTGAACACCCTCCAACTTGGTGGTTATTGTACCAATCTTTCTCGTCGACCAGCGAGGCTACCACGCGACCGTCGACCGAATCGGTCGACCGAATTGGGCTTTATATCGATATTTTCTTAGATATGGCACTTAGAGTATGTATTTTTTTATGAATATGGCATTTTTGGTTCCGTGGGCTTAAGCATGGTAACAAATCGAGTAATTCTATCTATTAAGTTAGCCAACATGATAGGATAAAATAACAAAATAATATTTATCTTGTCGATTCGAGTTTTTATCGATGCTATGCGACTAAACCTGCAGGGGAGAGATTCATGGCCCTGCAGTATGCTCAATAAAAAGTTTAACGATACAAAGTTTTTAGTCCTGATATAAGTTTTTTTTTTTATAAAAAAGAATGATAATGAAAAAATATTTATTGTTAACACTATGTGTACATAATTACAATGATTCTCTGCTTCCTGTGCTAGGTATTCCTTCATTACAGAAAGCAGTTACTGCCCTTTAGGTACAATTTTGTTTTTGGTACAAATGAACAATCAAATTAATTAAAATAATTTAAATAATAATACAAATAAAGAAATGATTAAAAAATTGTAGTGTCTCTCTCTCTCTTAGTGTGTATGTATGTTTGTGTATGAGTGTGTGTGTGTGTAAGTGTGGGATGAGTGGTCATGCTACGAAAGTGATTTAAGAAGGGCTTCACAAATATCATATTTCAAATCCAACAACCATGTTGTAATGGATTTTTTTATCAGGTAATTTATAATTATATAAAGCTGATTTATTTTTTATTAAGTAGGTAGTGACTAAACCCTAACTTGACCTAAATCTCACCTAATGCAGTCCAAGATGACATCACAAAGGTTTACAAACGAACTGGCTATTGATGAAATAGTATCGAAATACGTTATCGTTGGATCGGTGATATTTGGCGGCAGATTGATGATAGCCAGGCGAATCCTTTAGGGGTCCTTCCACCAAGCAAGTTCACTCGGATTACACGCTTATCCAGGAGCGGTAGGACCACAGACATACATCTACATAGACAACGCAAATGGATGTACTTCGCGTGTCCGGACCCCGTCAAGGTTGGTCGCCGCAAGATTCAGTTGCGCGTTTGTCTGTAAGAAAATCGATATCACAATATAAATATCATTCTTAATAATCGATTTCATCGGCGGCATCGGTGTCTTTGAATCGGTTTGTATTTTATATCACAAAATATTCGCTGTGACGTCACAGTACGTGTTAAAAAGTCGACAGGCTTGGTTTCTATACAAATTTGAATACTTGCGTCATCTATATCTATGTAGATGTATGTCTGTGGATAATGTCATGAAACAGTTAAATGGCCTTCTTCTATTTTATTGTTTCATATATGTATTAATATCTAGCTGTAAGTTTTCCTGTAATAAATAAATAAATCTACGCTAGCTTTACAGTGTGTCCCCGCATGTAGTAATAGGACTTTGTTTGAAATGTCATCTGTGTAGATGTATGTCTGTGGATAGGGATATTTCTACGTGCCTAATTAATGGCGGGTTTCAATATTCAACTGACTGCTATGCGTAACCGGTACAGGTACAAAACTGGTAGGAAAAAAGTAGCGTTTCACAATACCTATTAGCTACGGGCTGTAAGTTCTCAAATTTGGCATGGGCCCTCCTTGCGTGACGTTCTTCCAAGAAAATAGGTGATTTGTGATTTATAGAATATCACGCATTCGCAAATTATTTGTATCATATTTGAACTAAAGAAATATATAAACTTATTCAATTTATGTTTGCTATGTGTTAGTATTCGATAAATATATTATAGTATGTTTTTAGAGCTTTTTATTAATAATTGCGTTTAACTGCTTACGTAAAACGAAACGCCAATCCTTCGACTAATTTTGCCATTGGTTGAATCACATTTTATGTCGTCAAAGTAAATATTTAAAAGAAAAATTATGTCATTCAATAATATTCGTCCTTTTTTTCAGAAACAGTTATAGATAAGTTAGAAAGATAAAACTGGATTATTGATATGTTGACAGATATTTAATAGGATATTTCGTTAAATGAATAAATTTTTACGTCTTTGGCTAGATAAAATGACCTATTCTTTAATTGGTCATACGTAATGAAAACATAACTCTTATTGGCCGCAGCAGACTGCCATGCTACCTTTACCTCATTGGTTTAAATTAATAACGTGTTACGTCGTCGTTGGCTAGATATAATGACTTATTTTGTAAATGGTCAAATGTAACCTAGCAACCCATTACAGTCAAACAGTTCGTAAGCAGTGGTTTAGATGTCAAGATTTTGAATATAGAAAGGCATTTTGGTAGTGATTTCTATTCTTCGTAGGCAAAACGAACAGTTTTCATAATATTGAAACCCGCCATTAATCGTTCCTTGTTATATTGAAGGTCACAACGTAAGCAGCAAGCTCGTCTTGTTCTCATTCCGTCGGGCAACCTCCACGACTCCATACAAAATGTCAAGAATTACTTCAATGCCGTGCTGGGATTTTTCATTCTTGAAGAACATCTGCTTGGCACTGAAGCTGGACTTGTTACTAAGGTATGGAAGATATTATACCTTAAGAATATTTTTTGATAATTGTGAGGTAATAAAAAGTAAGACGTCTGTCACGGTGAATATTTATTTATTTATACTTTATTGCACACAATTACAAAAGGAAAAAAAATATATACAATTAAAAAACATACAGATAGGCACAACAGGCGGCCTTATCGCTGTAAAGCGATCTCTACCAGACAACCTTATATTTGAGTAAAGAAAAAAACTAGACACATCAGTAGGTACTAATAAAGCACAAGTTCAACTACATATTAACAATAAACATACTACAAATAAAAATAATATAATATATATTCTACTATAATATGATATATACAACGTGTAACATAATGAAGAGATAATACTTGAGGGGATTGTATGGCTGGTGATGTAGTATATAAGTAACAGAAACATAAACTTGTAATCCTTACGGTTCGTTCGGAAAACAAGTTCAAAGTTTAGATCAAAATATGTAAGTGTCAACCCTAAAAACAGCTGTTACCTTTTGATGGAATCTATTCGATAACAGATGGCGTTAAATAAAGCGATAAGTAACCAAGAGAGATACTACAAAGTGTAATTTTATGCCTACTAAATTAGACGACAACAACGTCTCGGGAATGTTTTTTTCGGTAGTATTTAAGTGCAGAATATTTTTAAAACTACCTTTTCACCAATATGTGCGTTTATCACGCGGTTTACCAATTTACAACTCTACTGAAATAGTAGATTCGCACGTTCGAACAGATAACACGTTAATTTTCACTATCCGTGAGAATATATTTTCTAAACCTTAAACTATGATGCATCACTGACAAGAATATTTAACTTCTTGTTTATTCTCGCATACTTACAACTATCATCACCACCATACAAAAAAGCTTGAAATAAATTTTAAGTAATTCGGCATTCTGCATAATTTTTATAGTCTATGAAATAGCAAGTTCGCTGCCCTTTATCTGCCGCGGGCCGCTCGCTCGCTCGCGCCTCACGTCACGTGGCAGTTGAAATATGTCTTCGACGCGGAGCGCCCGTTGCTTTGTACCCTCGTATGTTACGTATTTTAAAAATGTTCAAAAATTCGTAATTCGAATCCCGTGGGAATATCGGGATAAAAGGTAGCTTTTGTGCTATTCCAGATTGTACCCTATCACTATGCCAAATTTGATACAAATTTATTGACCCGTTCTGTCGTGATTTAGGAACAAACATCCAAAATCCATCCAAACTTTCGACATTAATAATATTAGTAAGTTAAGATAATCCAACTCATGATTTTTACAACAAAAGATAGGATCAAATGTACTTACTTTAACTGAATATTTTGCAAATATCTTCATACCTACGTACTTAAAACTTCCTACAACATAAACTTCTGAATACCTGCATAGGTACCGTTTGCGCTAATAGGTGATGAAGAACCGTTTTGCCTTGAATACATAACAGTAGGTATTCAAGGCAAAACGGTTCCTAATAAAAACTATAAGTACCTACCTACTATTTCTAATACCCGACAACATACCTACATGATCGAAATACAATTACGACTTAAATCATAAATTTAAACATAAGTAATCATCGCAAACGTAAAACAAAACATTCATTTCCTCTCAATAAATCATGATATCAAACTTGTCGTTCAAAAAACTATCACATTTCTTTAGAAATTGGTACACAATTCCAAGAAAACTAACATGAAATTATTACAAATCTATCAGATCAGAACTACGAATAGACATTCTTTCGCACGGTGTCAAATCGCAACTTATACCTACCTACTGAAGAGAAATTTAAACAGATAATCAAACTTACCAAAAATTACAATAAGAAACGAAGAAATATCCTATCTCTCTTACATTCAAACTTTCTAAGGCCCGATTCGTCAGCCTTCAGCCCTAAGAATTATAATAAGAAACGTTTTCGGTAGGTACCTATGATTTTGTAACCCCAAAACTAGAAAGTATGAAATGATTGATACAATACTCAAAGCTTCTTGTACTTCTCGTAGTCTCACATACTTACAACTATCAATACATACTACATACAACAATAACCAAAGCATTAAATAAATAAAATTAGCAACTAAATTCACAAAAGATAACCCGTGCATAGCTCTTATGTCAAACAAATAAGGTCTAGCACATATTGCTCAAATCGCGGTACTTCTTTCATGAAAAATTAAATGATTAATATGGTATATTATATTAATCATTGAACGATAATACACCTTATTTGTTTGACATAAGAGCTATGCACGGGTTATATTGAACTTCAATCGCTTCCCTTTGTCGGTGTCTCGCGGCGCGTGTCGTCACCGTTCCGAAAGGCGCGGTGCCCTTTGAGCTTTACCGCCGCTTCCGAGTTCCAAATTGGTTTCGCACAATATTTATTATGAACAAATTGTAACTCAACTAAATTATTTGCGTTCATGTTTACCAAAAATCAACCCTAACTCATTCACTTAAAGCTCAAGTTCTTTTTCACTACTGCACTTGTTCATGAACTAAGAATGCAAGCGATTTTCGAATATTTCATTAACCCATTTAGACCGATACTTATTTTTTTTTATAAAAGATGTGTTTTTTTTAACAAAAACTTACTAAGAGGCACCTATTAGGTCTGAAAAAAATATTTAAAAAATATCCGTTCAGAGGGGGAGCAAGGAGGGGGCGTACCATAGATGGTACAGTAGGACTTTAGGTATGCAAAAATACTAGATTATCACTAAAGAGATATATTAACATTTTTGTGATATTAATAAAACAATCTACAAGGACCCTAATATTGCACTTGGTACCTCTTGTAAAACATTGTTTGTGACATTTTCCACACCTGGTTCCCTTTTCTTGCTTAGTAACATAGTGTTCTTTGCCTTTTCATCATATCGAGAATCTGATGTAATGAGTGACGATGGTCGACTAGGACTTAATTTTTCACGCTATTTCTTATTTTTAATTATTGAATATTCAATACGATGTCAAAAACTCAGCAAGTCCTCTGCTATTATGTATGTAAAACCAAGCATTTTGCACAAACATATCAGCACAGTGCAGCGTCAGAGGTAACCATTTTTTCCACGAGCGCTGGTTCGGTAACACGATGCTATTATCACGCCACTTGCCACAATAATAACACCATTAAATAAGACAAAATCGAAAAATTCTCCCTTTGCTTTTGTTTCCTTATTGAAGGGCATGTACCATTTTAGAGGATTTCTTTCAATAGGAACTTGATACATAGGTTACCTGTTAGATCTAGGTTCTAAGGCTCGCTTTCTGCAATTATATTTTTTGACGTATTTTTGCAAGGGTTCCTGAGATGGACTGGGATCTTTTGTCTCGACCAAAGTAGCAATTTTCGCTGGGGCTCGAAGTAAACGCTGTAGCAAATTATTTATGAATTTTATTAAAATCTTCATTCGTGTGTTCGTCATTTGTTATGTCAGGTAGAAATAAAAAACATTCAAGACCTTGCACCTGGCGGTAAGAAGAATCTTCCTTGGGAATCGTAGCAATAACTTGGAAGCGTCAATGGCCTAAAACAATAAAAAATTTAATGAGTATAGCTAACGTGATATTTTGCCAACAGATAAACCAACTGTACCATATACGTTACACCTAATTGTGGATTGAAAATCTCTAACAATGATAATCTTCGGCAAACTAATTTGTGGTAATATCATATATTATACTCCAAACTTTTTAAAGAATGTAAATATTTGTTCATTTCATAATAAAAAAGTCCAACTTACATTATTGACATTACATTAATGTAATTATTGAAATTACATTAAGTACTTGCGCACAACCTCTTTGTAATATAACTTACATAAATAATATTGACACTCTAAGCTCATAATAATGATTGAAAAAAATATTGTAGTACCCACATGTACGTCACCATACTTTTACAAAGCTATGTACCGTACCATATACGGTACGGTAGGTCTAAATGGGTTAACGCTCAACTTCTTATGTTTTTTAAAGTAAGTACACTTTTTCATGTGTATCAAATTGAACCCTAATGCGTTTAGTTAAAGCTCAAATTTTAATAGATAGAATGGCTCGGTAATCGCAGAGAGTCGCGAGCGGCGAACTAAAGATATGAAATTAGACACATGTCTAATTTCAGTGCTTTTGTGTCCGTCTTCAAGTGTGTACGTTAGTTGCTATCGCTATTTTTTTCGAAGTTTTCTTAAAATGTCTCGACTTGAAAGTATTGGAGGTAATACACGACGACATGTGTATTCGAATAACGAATATTACGATATGATACTGTGTGTTGGAGCCGCTAGGAACCACAGCATCAGTGAAGCTCGACGGCTTTACAGGCAGCGGTTTGTGGAGGGCAGGCCGGCAGCTGAACAGCGCCACTTACCCGGCTATGGCGTGTTTCGAAGCATGTGTCTGCGGCTGCAGCGTACCGGTTCTTTTCACGCGGAACCCAGCGTGGGGCGACCACCCGCGCATTCCGAGAACTTAGAAGAGCAAGTCATAGATCACTTTGAGGAGGATCCGAGGAGCAGCACTCGACGAGTCGGCGCTCTTTTGGAGGTCAATCATATGGTTATATGGCGCACACTTCGTGATGATGGCCAACATCCTTATCACTTCCGACGGACGCAAGAGCTGATACCAGCGGATTTGTTAGCTCGGTTAGACTTTTGTCGGTGGTACAGAAGTCGCGTGGATACTGATATACACTTCGCTAAAAAAGTGATGTGGACGGACGAAGCGTCTTTTACCAGGAGCGGGGTGCACAACTTGCATAATGAACACTTGTGGGCTCATGAGAACCCTCATGCTGCCAGCGAGAGCAATTTCCAGCACCAGTGGAGGGTTAACGTCTGGGCTGCCATCATTGGTGACCGGATCATTGGGCCGAAGTTTCTTCCACCAGGCCTGAACGGAGAAATTTATTTGCGTTTTTTAAATGATGACGTCGAAGAAGGTTTAAGAGAGCTGCCAGTAACAGAATATGTGAGTGTGATATACCAGCACGATGGAGCTCCCGCCCACTATGATCGTCGCGTTCGAAATTACCTAAATAATATGTATCCTGACGGATGGATTGGCAGAGGCGGCCCGGTGCCTTGGCCAGCGCGCTCTCCGGATCTTACTCCGCTAGACATTTTTGTGGGGATACGTGAAAAGTTTTGTGTATGCAAAAGAGTGCAATACTCGCGAAGAAATGGTGGAAAGGATAAATATCGCATGTGCTTCAATAACTCCAGCGATGTTGCAAAACACCAGGGCATCATTATTACGGAGGACGGCCCTGTGTATTGAAAAAGAAGGCAGACATTTTGAGCCATTTTTGTAATTCTGGCCAAGTGTATGGGAAACCGTAGGTACAGTTGTGAGAGTTTTTACTCAAAGTGAACGGAATATGTCGATTGAAATAAGTGCGATTAGCGTCTTACCATAAGAGTTTGTCAGATGTTATAAATTTAAGTTGTCATAATTATAAAAAACGCTCTTTATTATCATTTAACCTAGAAATAATGATGTACAAAATATTAAAAATAAGTCAATGACAATTTTGGCGGCCTTATCGCTTAAGGCGATATCTTCCAGGCAACCCGATTTATTATTAATAAATAGTTAATTGAAAGTTATACTAACATGTTGTTTTATTTGTTTTCATTAGCTACTGTGATAAAAATTGTGTCATTCTATGTTCTAAGCGATAGGTAAGTTACAATCAGCTGCTGGGCTAGCATGCGACGAAAAATCGGTCCTTTATATGGATATTTTCTTAGAATATGGAGACTTAGTTCTGTGGGCTTAATCATGGTATCAAATCAAGTAATTGTTAACATGCTCATGTTAGCTAACCTGCAGTGCGATCACAGATCTTTATCGAATCGTAAGTTAACGAATGTTTACGAATGCTCGTATAGTATGGAGTCGGTTGCAAGTTTTGAGTAACATTGTAATTTTTTATTCTACAGATATTTATGAGTACAACATGTTTACAAACATTCAAAATTAACAAGGCACACATTTATTTAAGCTGGCCGTGCGGCAATGGATAGATTCCAATTTTTTTTTAAAAACCGTCTCCATACTATACGAACATTCGTTAACAAACGATTCGATAAAGTTCTGTGATCGCACTGCAGATAGGGTACATTTTCATTCGGGGACATTCGGTAATATTTATCTTGTCCGGCTGGTAGCCGCGCTACTCGCGGTGGGCGGGGCGTATCGCTCGCTATTCAGCCGGGGCGGTCCAAGCCATTGTTTTAGCTTATTAGGTTGACTAGGGTTGTCAAATTTTTTTGTGGTAAAATACTTAAATAAATTTCTATGAAAGTCTATACCAGCACTGATCATGCTTATTCTTTCACTGTATATTCTACTTATGGTATAGAAGCTAACCTTTAAGTTTTATCTCTCCATTTTGTTACACGTTGTATATTATACATAAAATAAATACATAAATAAATACCTAAGTTTAAATACAAATCTTGATCCTACAAGCTAATAATAATACACATAATATTACACACATAATACTTCTTCTAATGTTTGAGCAAAGAGAGATAATATTTTTTCAATTTAAATTTAAAGGAATTTAGTGAAGGAGCTGATTTTACTTCGTATGGTAGTTTACTCTACAAGCACACTGCTCTCACAGAAAAGGATTGATTAAAGCAGTGCGATTTATGTATTGGAGTGCTCAGCATCAAATTTTCTGTGGACTGTAATTGTCTCTTGTGATGTTCATGTCGGAAACAAAATAGATCTCCGAGATAGCTCGGAACCACAGGATTAAACAGCACGCGGTACAGTAAAGAAAGAATATGAGTATCCCGGCGAAGGCGAATAGGAACTTTAAGCTGTCTTATTATAACTCTTCATTCAGTCATAGTATAGTCATAGTAGGTCAAGCAACTTCGAGCCTTGTGAGACTGAGGTCAATTGTGGGCTTAGTCTTAAATAAAAAAAAATAAAGAACTTGAATTAAGTTTCTCATATCATTAAATAATACATACTGATCTATTTAACCATGAATGATGATTACAAAATAGCACTTGGATCTTTCATAGGACACATTTGCATTTTTAATTTAATGATCGATAGAAAAAATGGTTCGTCTATCTATCAAGATTTCTGCTAGGTTATTGTCGAAGAAATTGCACAATAATTATTATCTTTTCGAAAACATTGAAATGTTTCCAATTTAATGCAATTTGAAGTCGTCGTGGCGCCGTGGTTACTGTGTGTATCATACGATATCACAGGTTAAGCAACGTTCGGCGCGGTCGGTACTTGGATGGGTGACCGCCGACCATTCATATCTCACGACGACTTCCGTGCTTCGGAGGGCACGTTAAGCAGCCGGTCCCGGGTGCTGTATACTTGTATACAGTAGTCGTTAGGGTAGGTTTTGTCAGGCGCCCTGAAAATTCTCATATCCACCACCCAGCACTGGGCCAGCTTGGTGGATTATGGCCTATACCTCCTCTTCACCCAGGGAAGAGACTCATGCCCTGCAGTGGGCTCATTACAAAGAGTTGTGATGATGATGATGCAATTTGGAGTTTCTTTACAGCGGTAACAGATAATTATGTATTTTATCAAAGTAACAGATAATTTATCACCGATATTAATTCCACAGGATTGGCTGCTTGAAACCTGGAGTATGTCGGTCACGAAGGTAGCTTCCACCTTGAGGACCAATACTTCTCTTATAACGGACCCTACGCTCATGCTCAGCATCAAACATCAAATCGTACTCTTTATGAATACACTCAAGTAAGTATGACAAGTTTTGTACTAAATATAATAGTACTAGAAGTTTTGGGTTCGTTTCCGACGACATTTTTCATATAATTTCGCATAAAATAATAAGTATAGTAATTTACATTAAAGGTTCTGTTGCATTCCTGGCCGCAACCTGTGACGAATTTTCGGATCGTGGAAATTATTCACAAATCAAACAAAAATTCATTTAAAGTTGAATCAGTAATTTAGGTGTACAAACGAGAAAACAAAACGACGGTATTGCCGTAAATCTCCACAGTTATCCAAAATGGCCAGAAGTACTACTGTATGTACCTACGTACATCTATCAATAAAATGTGTTCCAAACTTACACAGATTTGTCTTTTGTTCTTAGAATGTATAAAAAAATAACAAAAACTTTAAAAAAAATATATCATTACTTCGAAGCATACGAGTTTTAAAACAAAGTTATTAAACGGTTAATGAGAGATGATCTTGAAAGGTCAACATACTTAAAGTACGGAAGTTACATTTCACCACTACTAACTATCTATCAAAAATATACAATACTTTATGAATTCAATTGGCTTTTCTAGTTTTTTTAATTAAAATCATATTTTACGTTCAGGCAGAAATCAAAAATATAGGAATGTCAGTAATAAAATAACTTCAATATGGCGTCGTCAGTCACCTGTGGTCATTTTCGATTCAAGTAGTTTTTATTTATGCACACGAAAAGTAACTAACAATTTAATTAACAGTTACTTTAAATGTTTTCATAATGGTATTCCACAACTATTTTCTATGGCACAGGTGCTGGCCAGACGTCCATACTAAAATGAAACGTGTTATTTGCCGCCGTACCTCACCTATCCAGCTTTGCTGAGTTCTCGTAATGTTTTACGAAGAGCCAATTCCCTCTTAAGTCCGTGTGCATCATCTTCGACCTCATCTTCACTTCACAAATCAATTGAGATTGAGGTCAAAGTAGGGTTGCCAACTTTTTTTTCTAGAAATAAAGTTTATTTGAGTCTGAAAAGAAAATCAAACAGCATTTTGGAAAAATAAACAGTATTAAATTTATAAAAAAAATTATACACATATTTTAAGAGCTTCTTGCACAAATTATTAATCAAAGTCTAGCATATAAAGTGTTTAGCTTTTTATGCTGAAAACAGTATTTTGTATACTTTATTTTTGATCAACAGTAAACAGCAGTGCGAGCATAGAACTTTGTCGACTCGTATCTTTACGAATGTTCGTATAGTATGGAGACGGTTTGTTAGCAATAATTAAAATCTATCCATTGCCACACGGCCAGCTTAAATAAATGTGTGCCTTGTTAATTTTGAATGTTTGTAAACATGTTGTACTCTTAAATAACTAAAATAAAAAATTACAGTGTGACTTACATTTGAACATACGAGTCGATAAAGTTCAGTGCTCGCACTGCAGTATAATGTAGTGAAAAACAGTATAACACTGTTTAAAACAGTATGATTGGCAACCCTAGGTCAAACGATAAGTCACCGATGTAAAAAAGTTATTTCTTCATATTTCTAATACCGGCATGGCAACAAAAAAGCATTACCGTATTACCTATATTTTACTTTTATTGTATATAAGCCACCGCGCGCGGTTTTACCCGCGTAACTTTTGATCCCGTGGGAGTTTAGGTATAAAATATAGCCTATAACCTTCCTCAAGAGTTAGGCTATCATATGCAAAAATAATTTTTCAAATCCCACTTGTACTTTCTGAGATTAGCGCGTTCAAACAAACAAAAAAACAAACTCTTGAGCTTTATATATTAGTACAGCTTTATATATTAGTATAGATGTGAAAGTTCGGGTGGACGGATGGATATACGGATGTTTGTTCCTCAACTACGGCGGAACGGCTCAACTGTGTTGTTTGACATTTGGCATAGTGAGTGTTTTAAGCTATTGCATAGCTTCTATCGCGGGCCTTGAGCGTGGGGACCGAATCCAGAAATTCCGTAAAGAAAAAAAGCGGTGATACTTTGATTTCATAACTTTACATGCGGGCTTTAATAAACAATCAGCGCCATCTACTAGGAACTTGTGGAACTTCATATTAGATCAAACATTACTGCATTAATAAAATGAATAAATAATTATAATTGCATAAGTTGATAAAAAATGCTATGCAATAGCTTTACCGCGGCAGTCTCCGAGTGCCACACGTCTTTTTTCTATGGTATACAATAAAGTGCACATAAATACATTATGACGGCCTTCGTTGTTCATTTTTCGAGTGTTCAGCTGCGGTGTAAGAGGGGACTTTAGCTAATATAAAAGCTTAATTTGGGGCCTCATAGTTTATTTGTCAGTTTGGTTAATTTTTGGCGTATATTACCATTCTTTTCACAGATGCTACGGTCTACCAATCGAACCTTTACCTTCTCTACTACAAGAGATGGCTGAGCATTACACGGAAGTACTGATGCAGCGTTGGGTGGTCGTATTCAGAGATATTCTGGACAATGCCTCGTTTGTGCCTATTGAGGTAAGGGACGCATGGAATATTATGAAATTTCGGTGTATATCTTATCAGTATTTATTATTAAATTTATTTTACAACACAAGCAGAAGTACGATAGTCTTCTCGGGTATTGTTTGGTTTTAAGTGGTTGCTGTCCTTGCACTTAAATTTTAATGGAAGGCTCAAAACCTCAGACACCCCAAATTTTTTATATAATAAAAAATATGAAATTGATGTTGGCTATTTCTACTTTCCTTGCACTTCTTGTAAATAAAAATTTAGGATTACGCGTGGTCTGCTGCGACGTTGTCGTACCGTTAAAATTCCTTTCAAACTGTAACGATACCACTAGGTGCAGAAATAAAAGATAGCGAGCACATGCACCTGCGACGCAAGGGCAGAACAAACTAGGTCAAGAAGCTGGTACCCTATCGACAACAGCTCTTGTTATCAGTTTTTTCTTATGAAACGCAATGAACTTTCACGAGCTGATTGCTAGAATCCAATGTAAAGTCCAAGTATTATACTCTTCCTAACTAGTATTGAGTAGTTCATTCACCGCGTATCATTAGGGTTGGGTAAATTTTTAGCTCAGATAAAATATTGTTTTGTTTGAAATGTGACCTCTACTTTTAGGGCTCCGTATCCAAAGGGCAAAATGGGACCCTATTACTATACTCTGGCAAATAATTCAATGCAGTAATATGACAGTTCTAGTGTGCGCACTTTCGGGAAGAACATAAAATAGTGATGTGGTTTAAATGAATGAATGTAATTATTTTTTAAATAAATATATCGTAATGTATAGAAAAAAAAATGTCTTGGATCACAAGATTTTTCTTTTTTTATGGCGCTGTTCGGCAACTATTCTTGAAATGTCATTTTAAACGACAAAACGAGTTTAAAAATCAAGAAGTTATCAAGTCGATTTTACTTCTACTGTAACCGTTTTAAAGCACGAGGTATGTTTGGTGATTAATTGTTTTCATTAAAGTTACTTTAAAGATATAGTACACACCTCAGACGCCAGTGGTTGCGGGTTTGATTCCCGCACGGAACAAGAAAAAAAATATGCTCCGTGTCTGGGTGTTTATCTATTTATGTATTTATATTCTAGGTTCCCCCCTAGTTCGCTACATGGTATCCCATAACACAAGCTATGCTTACTTTGGGGCCATGTAGTTGGTGTGATTGTCTGGGGATTTTATTATTATTATTCTGCATATTTACAACTATACGCCTTTCGGCGGAAAAGACCCGACAATCGGACCAGTCGGTCGGGTATCAGTACAAGAGAGAAAGAAACCGGCGAACGATTCGGCCAGTATCCAGCAAAACCGCTCTTTGCATGCGTGCTGGAAGCGAACCACCGCCGAATCCCAGCCTTTCAAGGTGTCTGACCAGTGTGGTTGGGGTCAAACCGTTTGCGGATATTACAACTGGGATGATTTTGGTGGACACAACTTCCCACATAATATTGTCTTAAGTTTTCGCGATTCATACTATTAAATAAAACACTTTTTAACCGGATTTATCGCGTATATTTACATTTTAAATTTTGACTCGACGTTTCGGTGTCTTTGCAGACCCCGTGGTCACGAGCGACTGACTCGAAATATACGCGATAAATCCGGTTAAAAAGTGTTTTATTTAACTTCCCACATTTCGGTCACCTCGTGTGCAAGGTCCAAGTACTTGCGTTGCTTTTCGGTCTCGGCCTTCACGAGGTTCTCGTCATGCGGGATAGTTATGTCCACCAAAACACCTTGGACGACGATCGGTCCATTAACACGATATCAGGTTTATTCGCTAGAATATTCCTGTCCGTGATAATGGGCCGATCCCAGTAGAGCTTGGCGCTCTACTGGGATCGGCTAGTCTAGTGTAGTCTAGTCTAGTGTAGTCTAGTGTAGCTAGATATATATCTATGATGATGTATATATTTTAAATTATCTTCAACCACACTCGTCTTCAAGTTACTTCCTTCAACAAGATATCCTAAAACTGGAAAGATAAATATTTAAGGAGGCTCCCGTACAACAGACACACAGCAGTTCCATATCGTAGTCAC
Source organism: Stenoptilia bipunctidactyla (assembly GCA_944452665.1). NCBI lineage: Eukaryota > Metazoa > Arthropoda > Insecta > Lepidoptera > Pterophoridae > Stenoptilia > Stenoptilia bipunctidactyla. The sequence goes on from OX101730.1 coordinate 5,742,763, forward strand.
TAGATGGCGCTGTTTGCATATTAAAGCTTGTAAGTGTTTGATAATTACTGTGTCATATAATGGAAGTACTATTGTCTCATAAGTATCGGTGTCTTAGTGGAAAAACGCGACGGAACCCTTCGTGCGCTTATCCGACTCGCCCTTAGCCGGTTGATTTTTTTCTAAGTAGAATGGATTCCATTCTCGATTCTCAACAAACCACTTTTATTTGGGTTATTTAGTTAACACGTTGTATATTTTAACCAATTTTTTTTATATAAACCGTTAAAACTCAGTTACGTAATATATCATGACGTTTGATAGCCCATTGTAAGCACTGAGAACCCTTTCTTAGACTGGTGCAAAATGGTGATCGAAATCTATTCTGTCAATCCGAAGATAGTCCCGAATATTCTATCGAACCAATTGAATCATGACCCACCATAACCTCATTTTTTCCAACTTTCTAAATGCTACTAGGTCGAAATTCGTTTAAAGATAGGTTTCCTTGGTGACGAACTTGTTATCATTTCATTCGACACTGACATTTACTGAGTACAGAATTCGTACAGTATCTAAAAAGTCATAAGTGCATTATACGCGATAGACCTTACAAGTTTGACAGTGTCAAACGAATCATCATCAAAATGGGTCATCATATAGTTGGTTCGATAGAAACAGACAGACGACCAATAAGATGCAGAGACGATAATAAAATAAAAACTTGTACATTTCTAATACTTAAATAGGAAGTCCTTTTTGTTCGCAGGTAGAAAATCAAGAGCAATATGACGGAGTTATGGACAACTTCCCATACGATGGTGACGAACTGGAGACACGACCCTTTCCGAGGAAGTAAGTATTGATTGATAGTTAACAAAAGTAAGAATTAACAATACTAAAATTTGCTCACATATCGTGTATGTATTTTATCTGATAGTATACAGACCGGTGACATTTGGTGGCAGATTTTATATGTAGGGTGGTCGCTAGCCCGGCATTTTTATATTAGCTTTTGTATCCTTTTCTGCACTATTAATTTCATTATATTCTATTCTAAATAACCCCTACAGATTCCCGTTCAGCTTAATATTGAAAGAATTCATATACGCCTGGCTGAAGTATCTATTCGATATTAATAAAATGCCACGTTTCTAGAGTTAATTCAAATTCTAATGCCCATGATAGTATAAAAATGTATGCGGAAGATCAGCACTGGTTGTTTTCAACTAGGATATTGCTTATCAGAGATCAAATTGCAATAAAACTTTTCCAAATTGCATTGAATGTCTATACTGATCATATTTTTTTTTATTTAGCCTCTTTTTTGACCTTTTCTGTAAAGTTTTATTCACTTATTCACTTTCGAAATTCAAGGACGTGATAGTTTAAGATCATACATTAAGAGAAAAATTAAAATGTAAAATAAATATTCATTATTTACTGAGTAAATTTAACAGAAAGTTAAAGAATTCATTACGCAACGCATGGTAACACCAGGCCTGGCTCACTCCGCGCGGTACATCCGTTATTTACCTACAGCGAAGCGCTCCGCCGGCGCAACTCGAATGGGTCGTGTGTCACGCGCGCGCCCATCGGGACGTTGTAGATACCTACCTACCTAATAGCACTCACAGTAATTCTATGATCGAGGTCGCAAATAGTATTTAAAAATGGGCATAAAAAGAAACAAATATTCAATTAGATTATGTTTGGATTTGATTATGTTCAATTTAGCAAACAAAACATATGTAGTATTACTAATTATTCGTCGTCACTTTTTTTTCATTTTGTACTGTAGGTAAGTTTAAACAATATTTTTTACAAAGGTAGAATAACAGTACTACCTACATCGGTAGATACTTAATCTATACATATAATAAAATGGTAGGAAAGTCAAAACTGTACATTGAATATTTTTTTAAAAGAATACTTGGGGTATGATCTACAATCGAAACAGAAACAAAAAATATAGTTTTTAGAATTTTTGTCTGTTTGTCTGTTTGTCTGTTTGTCTTTCCGGGATAAACTCAAAAAGTACTGCATGGATTTACTTCAAATTTGGCATGAAGATAGTTAAGAAGTCGGGTCAACATATAGGCTACATATTATCACGCTAGCAGTGTTATAATCGTAGGTGCGTTTGGTGCTGCATAGCGTTCACGCAGACGACGTCGCGGGCAGCAGCTAGTTACAAATAAGGAGATTAATTATTCTTCACTAGGCAGCAACCCTAACAGCGTAAGAAAAGATAAGAGGCATGCGATAGAAAGAGACAAAACTTCTAGGTATATAAATTTGCAGGTACGTGATGCTGTGCGAGCTGAATTCCACCGTATCGCGTCGTAGCAAGACTCGAATTTATTTAGATCTTCTTGCGGAGTAATTCTTCTGTACCAACTATTACTTATTCTGTGGTAACACTAGTATTTATTTACGCACGGCGCTATCAATGTAGGCAGGTATAGACGGCGCGACGGTCGTCGCCCGTTCATGAAGCCAACTGCTGACAAAGTCAAACCAAAATGAACTTAATTGACAACTCATTGCGTGCTATATTGCGACGTTACGTGATTAAGTCGAGTTGAGTGTTAAATCTTAGAGATCAAATTTGTCTGCACTTTTTAAAACCCTTATAAATTGGTAAGCTTCAATATGGTTTTCGAATAGGTTTATGGCGGGTCCAATATTCAACTGACTGGTATGAGTAAACGATACAGGTACAAAACTGGTAGAAAAAAAATAGCGTTTCACAATATCTATTAGCTACGAGTTGTAAGTTCTCAAATTTGCCATGGGCCCTCTTTACATGACGTTCTTCCAAGAAAATAGGCGTAATGTGATTTAAAGAATATCACGCATTCGCAAATTATTTGTATGATATTGCAACTAATTAAATGTATAAACTTATTCAATTTATTCTTGCTATGTTTTGGTACTCGATAAATATATTATAGTATGTTTTAGAGCTTTTTCTTAATAATCGCGTTTAATTGCTGGCGTAAAACGAAACGTCAATTCTTTGACTAATTTTGCCATTGATTAAATCAATTTTTTATGACGTCAAAGTAAATATATAAAAGATAATATTGTCTTAAGTTTTCGCGATTCATACTATTAAATAAAACACTTTTTAACCGGATTTATCGCGTATATTTACATTTTAAATTCTGACTCGACGTTTCGGTGTCTTTGCAGACCCCGTGGTCATGAGCGACTGAGGTGTCAAGCGTCGGATTGACAGATTGAAAAAGTTATACATCATCATCTCCATCTGTTTTTCAGTCTTCGAGCGTAGCGTTCTGGATTGACACAAAACGAGCTGACAGTATCATGAGTTTCAGGTCGTGCAGCTTGCTGGATGTTAGATTTAATGTTTTTCAGGATAGGGTCCCATGTCGGTGATAGTTTCCAACCATCTTCTCTATTGAAATTAGGGTGTTTTTTAATTCCAATCGCTTCTCTGATCATTCTAGGAATGTAATGCTTCTCTCTAGATAATTTTTTTTTTTCTAGATAAAATTTACTTAAGGTTTGACTCTGTGAAAATTTTTTGCAAAGACACCGAAACGTCGAGTCAGAATTTAAAATGTAAATATACGCGATAAATCCGGTTAAAAAGTGTTTTATTTATAAATTATGTCATTCAATAATACTCGTCCTTTTTTTCAAAAACTTTTATAGATAAGTTAGAAAGAGATAACTGGATTATTGATATTTTGACAGATATTTGGTTAAATTAATAAATTGTTCCGTCGTTGGCTAGATAAAGTGACTTATTCTGTAATTGGTCATATGTAATGAAAACTTGATTTGCAATTGGCCGCAGCAGGCCGCCATGCCACCTTTACCTCATTGGTTTAAATTAATAACATGTTACGTCGTCGTTGGCTAGATAAAATTACTTATTTTGTAAATGGTCAAATGTAACGACGTTGCCTAGCAACCCATTACAGTCAAACAGTTCGTAAGCAGTGGTTTAGATGTCAAGATTTTGAATAAAGAAAGGCATTTTGGTAGTGAATTCTACAGTTCGTAGGCAAAACGAACAGTTTTCATGATATTGAAACCCGCCATTAGTCTATTGATTTGGTAAGGGGCTAGTAAAGTAAGTTTAGTTCTGCTAATAATAACTTGGTGGCGAAATACACAAAGAAAGTCACGCGAATTGAGTGAGTTCAGAGGTTAAATTTACCTGCACTTTTTAAAACCCTTATGAATCGAATGGTTCGATCTATCGACCTTTTCTTTCTCTATTTGAGTAATACCTAGTGGCTAAGCATAAACTCACATAGACCCGAAATATTGTAGGGCGATTGTTGGACCCAACTCAAGCCCACTAGCACTAATACGGGAGGAAACAAGTTTGTAAAGCTGACGTAATTAAATAATAGATAGAGGCCGTGCAGCCGGCCAGTACATTGTTCACCTTGCCACGTTACTAAAGTAACCTTTAAAGATGCATGATCCTTATCCCTTCATATTATTATTTATATTACACATAATTACGAGATTATTACAATAAGATACAGTTAACAGAGCACAAATGTCGGCCTTATTATAAAAAGATGATCTCTTCCAGGCAACCATATTCATACTTAATACTGGCTTAGAACACGCAATCATACTGGGTAGGTGATTAAATTACTGAGTAATTTGATATTTTAGCAGTGTTCAGTTGAGACGAACTTTAGTAAAAATGGAATTGAATATATTTATGATCAGAATCGAGTACAGAGTGCTCACCTTTAATATCTAAAATTTATTACCAGTCACCCAATATGTTACCAGTCACTTAATGAAAACCCTTTTTACCAAGTTTCATATGGATGCACTCAAGGTATAAGATTTTTCATACAAACTAAAAAGTCCCATTTCTGTTTTCGTGAAAATGTCTGGAATTCCTTCCTTAGTGCACCCCTACACCCTCTAAGGAATTTATGTTCCAAATTTCAACTCTCTCCGCTCAGTGGTTATGGCTGTAGGTACGTTGTCTGCCAGTCACTCAGTCAGTAACGGAACAGTTTTGTATATGAAGACTGATTTTCCCCACAGATTCCCATTCAGCTCCATAGTACCAGGCGTATACGTTCAAGTCAAAGAATTCATATACGCCTGGCTAAAGTACTCGACAGGCGTGGGTCTAAGCGGAGCGAGGCGGGCGAGCGCCGCAAGACATTCCGCTTCGCTTCTACTGAGCCGGTCTTTTGCTGGGTGTCTGTCGGCGTTGTTTAAAAGGCCGCTCCCGCTTGTGCAGCTTGTTCAGGTATGTATAATTTGTTTATTTTTTAATTATTTATTTATGAAATAATTAACTGTATTGTCAACGAATACAGAGCATTAAAATACCGAACACACCAACAGTTTTCAGTTTCAAGTCCTAGTGGCTGTAGTAAAACGTCACCTACCTTTGAATGTCCGTTTTTAAAGCATGTTTTTTCGAAAATTGCAAATTTATCCCGACCAAATAATCTCGTAACAAACACATAAAAAACACAAAGAAAAAAAACATACGCACGAATTTAGAACCTCCTTTTTGAAGTCGATTGAAAAAACGTGGATTTAAAACTAGCGCTTGATAATAAATAACGAACGTAGATTGGGCCTCTCTTGCCGATTGCGCTTCGCATACTCGGCTGACGAAGAACATGCTATCGACCGAATGTGTCTATCAGAAAATTATAAAAGATGTCTTTCTTATTTTAAATTCTTTATGGACTTGATTAATTCTATTAATAATTTTATTTGTTATTGACCACGTCGGGTTTAAAAGACTTAAGATATCTTTTAAGAAATGTTATCATAAAGATCGCTACATGATAAAAAGTTATGAAAATCTGTTTTGTGGTATATATCAATATTAAACATAACAAAGATGTGTATATGATAATGGGTAGTAAAGTTCTTGAGTATGTAAGTTTTATATTTATATGCTGTAGATATAGCGTAAATCGCTTTTCATAACTTTTTTTATAATTTTTTTTTTATAAATGACTAAACCCGCGTTTGACCTCAATCTCACCTGATGGTAAGTGACGATGAGGTCGAAGATGAAAGCACACGGGTTTAGGAAGGAACTGGCTCTTTATACAATATTGCCGGAACACATTACCGCCGGAGCGGTAACATTTGGCGGCAGACTTTATATAAAGGGTGGTCGCTAGCCAGGCGGACCCAGAAGGGATCCTACCACCAAGCAAAAAATTTGTCTTTTAATGGTGAGGACCTATAATAATAGGCCCACTAACTCTATTACTGTTAACTAGAATTGATATTTTGGGTGTTGGTCTTCCTATTACAAATAAATAAATAAATTATAGTGAGCTCATTATTAGTTGCTTTTATTGAAGATCCGCCATTGTAACTAAATATCAAAATCCACTCAACGCCTAATAATTTTCATTTTTATTTCAGATCATTGTCGATACAAAATATCTGGAAGATGCTACTTTGTATCTCTATGAATTCATCAGCAACATCACTGGATCTGATCTAGTTACTAGTCAGGTAAGACCTTCTATAGATGTTTTTGACATTTCCACATCTGAAATATCTTAATAAACTTCATAACTATTTCAAAGTGAATTGAAGTAAGGCTTTCAAAACGACAGATTCTGTCAGCACACTGCCTGAAGACAATAACAAAGATTAAAAATTCAGGGTACATAGATAAAATAAAGTTTTTACTAGACCATGTATGTCTGCACGGTAAATAAACCTGGTTAGTATTTTAATCTTTAGAGAGAAATAAAAAAAAAACAGACAATCACACCAACTAAGCATATCTTGTGTAATGGGATACCATGTAGCGAACTAGGGGGAAACTAGAATAAGGGTTAATTTTAATTAGCGCATAACCTTTTTGCATATTTTTGTCTGGATCGGAGCAGTTGGCGTTCCTTAGTCTCTGCCTTCCCCAAAGGGAGACAGGCGTGATATTATGTATGTAAATATCTGCTGCGGGTTGACGCTCAAAATACAGAGTAATAAATAATAGAGGGAGCAAGAGTTTTGTTTGTTTTTCTTTTTTTGTGTTATTTATCAAGATTTGTAAAAAGTCGTAGAACAAATGTTGCTGGGATTGATGTGGAGAGGCTGCCTACAAGAGGTGGGAAAATACTAAAAGGGGAAATAATACTAGAGTAACGGCTGTCTAATTTAAATCGTTGTTCAGGCCGACTAGGTTGGACACACTATTGTTTAGCAAAAACAAAATTTCACTTAGCAATAACCTTAAAAAACCGATCTAATCATGACCGACACCGGTGTGGTTTTTACCTACGCCAGTAGCTCAAATCTTACGCGCCAGGAGTAAAAAGTCAATGAGCATCAACTTTTTCGAGTATCCACTACAATGACGACCGGTTGGTGTAGTGGTAACATACATTGCCTTCTATACCAGAGTTCCAGACTTCGAATCCCGGTGGCTATTTGTGTAATGTGAACACTGATATTAGCCGTCAAGTGATAGATGTTTATTTAAGTTTATTTTCTAATAAAACATACGATGTATCCAATATGTATATTTATCCATATATTTCTTAAGTTTATTATTCGTTACCGTGTATCCATAACACAAGTTCTGTAGGAAACTTAATAGCTAGATAATGTTGTGTGAATGTCAGGAATATTTATATATCTATACTAATATATAAAGCTGAAGAGTTTGTTTGTTTGTTTGAACGCGCTAATCTCAGAAACTACAAGTGGGATTTGAAAAATTCTTTTTGAATTTGATAGCCCAACTCTTGAGGAAGGTTATAGGCTATATTATATATATCCCGAAATTCCCACGAGATCAAAAGTTACGCGGGTAAAACCGCGCGTGGTGGCTAGTTTAGTTATAACAGGATTGAAGTTCTGTTTTCGTCTGGTAGTCCAATGGTAAAATTATTATATTTGATCCTTTTGTACCATGTTGTTTTTTTCCTATTTTTGTTAGTGTATAATAAAGTGTAAATAAATGAATTCCAGCCTGCAGGCAGTATGTTCCAAGCCGCTCGCGACGACGCCGAGCAACAGATTTGTGATAAACTTGAGAAGAAAGTCGATGAGTTCCTTGATTTGGAGAACTATGACTGGTTGCTTGGTGAGATATCTTTTATTTAGGCACATCATTTATATATCCATACATATAAATAAAATTGGAGTGCCTGTAATATCGAAATAACCTTTTTTTACTACATAAAAAAACTGACTACGTTAAAACTTTGGTTAAATTATGTCGTCAAAGTAAATATTCTCCAAATTCAAACATATTTTTTCAAAAATTCGAAATTATCCTTTATTTTTTAAATATTTACTTTGATGTCATAAAATTGTGAATAAACTAATGGCAAAATAAGTCAAAAGATTGGCGTTTCGTTCTACGTAAGCAGTTAAACGCAGTTATTAAGAAAAAGCTCTAAAACATACTATAATATATTTATCGAATACCAAAACATATCAAGCATAAATTGAATAAGGTGTATACATTTATTTAATTCAAATATCATGCAAATAATTAGCGAATGCGTGATATTCTATAAATCACATATCGCCTAGTTTCTTGGAAGAACGTCATGTAAAGAGGGCCCTTATCAAATTTGAGAGCTCGTAGCTAATAGATATTGTGAAACGCTATTTTTTTCTACCAGTTTTGTACCTGTATCGGTTGGTTACTCGTACCACTCAGTTAAATATTGAAACCCGCCATTAATGCTCTGCATTCGTTGATTATGTTACATTGTATCTGTATTCTAAGTTGTTTTATGATCAATAACTTGAGTATCACTCAATCTAATGCTGTAATTTTTGCACTGTATACAGTTGAGCCGATAGGACAGGCGTCGTCGTTCGTGACAGACATGCTGAGCTATCTGTCCGGAGTGCTGACGTCGTTGGAACAATTACCCGAACGAGCGCGGTGAGTTTACCTGCCTTATTCATATTATGAAACATTTCTTCTATACAGATAGATATTTTCTATACTTTTATTCTATAAGATTCATAGATACAAGCCTAAAATTTTCACGATTGCATAAAATAAAACACTTTTTTATCAGATGAAATATAACACAGCGTAAAAGGATACCGCCTTGTTCCGCTATGTTGTTTCATAAGCTTATTAATTAAAACTTAATACTTTTTAGAGACAGAATCACGTATATTTTACATTTTATTTTATTTATTTTACTAAGTTGTTTTGGCGCCATGGTTACTGTGCATATCATACGATGTCGCAGGTTAAGCGACGTTCGGCGCGGTCGGTCACAGGATCAGTGACCACCGACCGTTTATTTATCACGACAACTTCCGTGCTTCGGAGGGCACGTTAAGCAGTCGGTTCCGGGTGCTGTATTCTTGTATACAGTATTCGTTAGGGTTTGTTTGAAGCCATTTCGGCACCTTGGAAATTCTGACAGCCACCAACCAGCACCGGGCCAGCTTGGTGGATAACGGCCTAAACCTCGTTTTCACCCAGAGGAGAGACTCATATCACTGCAGTGGGCTCATTACACGGAGTTGTGATGATGATGATGATGATGATATATTTTACTCGATGTTTCGGTGTCCTTACACCCCGTAGTCACGTAGTCTGGTTGAAAAAGTGTTTCATTTTATGTTATCCTGTAACCTGCCAATCATTCAATATTTTATGAAAGCCGCCAAACAAGACCTTTTAATATTGTTATATTTGATAGATTTTTCAAAAAACAAAATCTTAGTTGGTAAAACTCAATATCTAATATATAAAATTCTCGTGTCACAGTTTTTGTTGCCATACTCCTCCGAAATGGCTTGACCGATTTTGATGAAATTTTTGTGCTTATCCGGTATCTATGAGAATCGGCCAACATCTATTTTTTTTTTTTTTATTTATATGGCAAAACAACGTTTGCCGGGTCAGCTAGTAATAAATAAAACTACCCAATTATTATTAAAACGCAATGTAAATTGAAAAAAAGTATTGAGCATCTTTTCGTATAGATTTTCAACCGACTTCCAAAAGGAGGAGGCTGTCAATTCGAGTGTATATACATATATATTTTTTATCTGTGTTACGTGATTTTTTGGACAATTGTTAATCGATTTGAATATTCTTGTTTCATATGATAGAGGATACTTCAGAAGTGGTCCCATATAAATTTCATCAAAATCGATTACCTAAGCGCTTTTTGAAAATTTTAAAAATATGTATGAGAACGGAGAATTTTAACGATGATAAGAAAGTTTTGACAAGGTTTAAAAATGTTAGTGAAGTGGTTTTTTGTAATGTTCTGCATTCGTTGATTACATTTCAATTCTGTTCCTTGGTTCAGAAACTCACACAGAGAGACAATCACAAATAGGAAGACTTTTCTTATTTCTATTAATATTTTAATTTCCAATCACCAGCGTCGCCGCAGTAAATGCGGCTACAAACCGCATAGCGACTCGTCTCCGCAACCTACTACTGGACCCAGCTGTAAAGCAGATCTCGTCGGGCGCTCTGTACCAGCTGGATTTAGATGTCATCCAGTGTGAGCAGTTCGCCGCCGCTGATCCAGTGCCGTCTCTACAAGAGGCTGAACTGTTGACGCACTTCGCTGCTCTGCGGTTAGTTGCTTAAGCTTATTTATTCATATAAAGTTCTCAAATTACTGCTATGTCTGGCGATAAAGCAGATCTCTTCAGGCGCTCTGTACCAGCTGGACTTAGATGTCTTCCAGTGCGGACAGTTCGCAGCGGCATATCCCGTGCCGTCTCTACAAGAGGCTGAGCTGCTGACGCACTTCGCTGCTCTTCGGTCAGTTGTTTATTTACAATCATTATCACCTAATTTTAGTTTTTATATATTGGTGATATGTTACGATTTTTATGAGTGTGCAAGTTAATGTGTAGTCATATAAGGTGCATTCGGTTTTATAGAAACCGAACCAACAAATCGACAATTTCACAGTAAAAATATGGAATTTACCTATGTTAGGTTTTCATTTCAAAACATCCAAAAAAATTGTGGGCCTTTGAGAGTAAATCATATAATTGAACCATACTAGAGTTAATCATAGCTTTATGAAAAAAATACTGGGAAAACCTTGTATGTAGGTTCCTACTTAGTTGTTTTTATGTCATTGGCTATACATTGGCCAAGTTGTGGATTGAGTTAAAAACCAAATTATCTTTCGTACCCCTTGATATTACACAAATGTAATGAAAATTATTAATCTCAATCCTTTTCTGCAGGCAACTCTTGGATTTAATCACGAGTTGGGACTGGTCTTCATATCTACACGACGTTGGAATAGAAGGTGGTAAATACGCACTCGTTACACCGAAGGACGCCGCCACAGTCCTAGAAAAACTAAAGGAAGCAGAACAGAAATCTTCTGTCTTTTCTGTACTCAAGAAAAACGAGAGAGATAGAAGGAAATTACTGGATACAGTTCTAAAACAGCTGAAACAGTTGCAGAATCAAGACGGATCGTAAAGAGATACCCATTAATGAGAGTTTAAAGATTATTATATTAATTATTTATTTTTATTACTGCTGTTTTATATTAGTGTTATAATTGCACATAACCTGCATAGACAATATTTAATAGGACACTAACTATTATTTGTAAGATATTAAAATAAATATAATATTTAAAAATAAAATCATTTATAGAACTGTTTTGTTTTTTATTAATTTGGTACTTACTTTTTATTTTATTCTTTAAGGGAAAATTAAAACTCGGCTCATTTAATAACTGCAACAAAATGTTGAAATTTTGGTTGGTATGAAGTACTATGAAGTTACTCCGGAGAAACATATTTTTCAGCAGTGCAATCATGGAACTTTATTGACTTGTATGTGGACCAATGTTCATATAGCATCGAGTTGGTTGTAAGCAGCATTAATTTATTGGCAAAGTAAAAGGGAGGGTTATGGTTTTGTCCTGTATGTATGTGGGTATGGATGTTCATCTGTTCCCTCATCACTTCTAAACTAGTTATGATAATTGAACAAATGGTGTTGTTGGAAGCCTCTTGATTGTCCGCTGGTTATAGGCTACATTAATTCACGTTAAATTGTCTACAGCGCCCTCTAGGGGGCATAAAGTAAGGAACTAAAAAAAAAATATTCTTGACGGTTTTGTGTGGGGTATCAAATGTCTTTGTTAGCAAAAATATGTAAACACTATTTCTCCAAAATAAGTGAAATATGAAAAAAAGTAAAAACATATGAAATTAAAAAATTGTCTCCACTGAAATATTTATCATACTGATAGAGATATGTTTTAAGGATAGCCATGGTCGTATACCACTTATTTAAGCAAAACAGATTCATTATAATACTAAAATTAAATCAAGCTGGCATGCGATCACAGCTATCTTTTCAACATAAATCTATTATCAGTATGACATAAAAAAACTTAAATATTTCAGCTTAGACTATTCTTTTGTTTCATACTTTTTAGAATTTTTTCAGTAGTTGTTTATAATTATTTAATACATGTTCACAAACATTTAAAATTAGCTGGACTTAAAAGGGGATTTAAACTTCATGCGGCACTGGGTAGATTTTGATTGTAGCTTACAAACTGACTCCATTCTAAAAAAAGAGTTTGTGAGCTCATGAATCAATGAGTTGTTCTCATTACGTCATCTCAATTTTGTCATATATAGGTAAAAAGAAAGGTGTTTATATCCAACTAAAATGTTTTTTAATTTTCCTATAAAATGTAATTAATCTAAGAGCTGTGGTATTTGAGTTATACCATTTTGAATCTGACTGTATTATTTGTTAAGAGATCAGCTTACATCCTCTTAAGTGATACCCCTGGTGGGCTGCGGTTACTACTTAACATAAGATGACCTGGCTGGTTATTCCCCCCCCATAACTTAAATACTAAGTACATGTTGAGAATAGAAAACATCAAAATTACTCATCTTTGAATCGCTGCATCTCCAAAATTATGATTTCGGGAAAGCTCAGATACAAAGTATTTATGTACTATTAAATCCCAATCTTAAGACATATGTCTCATTCTTATTGGATGGTATACCAATATGCCCATTCTCCTTTATATTTTGTCAAACCAGTTTAGTTTCTTGATTACAATCTGTTTGCAAAATGCGATATTTAGAATTATGAATTTTTATTATTTTATATGTATACAGTATCACACATTATTTTTTTTTAAAGTTCAATTACATCTTAAGATTTAAGTTGCATATAAAAAATCTTTCTTTTTACCTGTATATGACATAAAATTGAGTCTACATATTGAGAACAACTTGCATCAATGAAGTTCTGTGATGGCGCTGCTGATTCAATTCACCTGTTTCTATATATAACATACTAAGGGGCTATTCCAAGTTGTCATCACTGGTTCCAATACCACCAAGACAAATGAGGATCTTACCCCATGTACTTCCAGTGGCCATAGATGAACTATTCAAATCTATGTGATATGGTGACCTAATGAATATTATAGTCATGACATGTTTCACAAATTCTACAATTACTTAAGATTTTTTTTTAAATGTGCTTTTTATAGTCAAACATGACAAATCTCAAGTTCTAGTTCCATATACACAAAAAAACTTCTTAGGTAAATAATGACAGTAAATTTTAGTTTTAATGAGCCCTACTGCTAAATGACCAGACCTTACAGTACATGTTTATGATAAGCTGCTCTGCAGTGCGAGCACAGAACTTTATCGAATCGTTTGTTAACGAATGTTCGTATAGTATGGAGACGGTTTTTAAGAAAAAAAATGAAATCTATCCATTGCCGCAAGGCCAGCTTAAATAAATGTGTGCCTTGTTAATTTTTAATGTTTGTAAACGTGTTGTACTCATAAATATCTGTAAAATAAAAAATGACAATGTTACTCAAAATTTGCAACCAACTCCATACTATACGAGCATTCGTAAACATTCGTTAATATACGATTCGATAAAGTTCTGTGATCGCACTGCTGTTCATTAATCTATGACCTTGTTTTTCAGTAACAACAGTTGAGACCAAGTTAAACAAAAGTTTCTAAAGAACTAAAACCTAAAATTAATAAAAGGTTACTTATCAAATGATTCTAAAGTTAGATAGTTGGATAAAAACACTAAATGGTGTAAAACTATTTATTGTAGGCATAGCTTATTCCTCATTATCTTCATTATCACTGTCAGCATTGATGTTGAAGTACCGCAGCTCATATGAATCATGTGCAGAGGCAACCACTCGAAGCCAGTCCCTAAGGTTGTTCTTCTTGAGGTAACGTTTAGTCAAGTATTTAAGGTACCTCTTGGAGAAAGGAATGTCTGCAAACAACAGGAAAAATAAGTTATCATCAAATCGAGGGTTGTTAATTAACATCTCAAATAGAATTTTCTGCTTTTCGCTACAAAATGATATTTGAGTAAATTATTTATGTCTAAAAATGGTCAGAAATACACTAACCTGCGCTGATAGAGATCTTTGTCTTATCCCTAGCGATGACAACGTGATTGCCTAGGTTATTTGTTTTTCCCTCAACTTTGACACGCTCCTTTAAGTATTTCTCGAAGTTGCCTACATCAAGGATGCTATCCTCTGAAGGATGTGTGCAGTCAATCTGGAATTTAAGGTTAATTTTCCTTTTTTGGCCCTTGCCGCGGATTTTACCTCCCTTAACTCCCTTCTTGCCAGTCTTCTGGTTCAACTGAGCCTTTTTAGGGGCAGGTTTCTTAGCAGCGACTACCATTGTGGCGACCTAAAATATCGAAATGTTTGGTTTAATCACTGTTAAAAGTTTCATTCACCCAAATAAGTTAATAAACGTATTAATTCGTACCGAACACGTGTAGAACAGTCACCGAAAAACCTTCAAAATGGCCGACTGAAATGTCAAATTTCCTTATGTTGGTTTTTTTTTTTTTTTTTTTAATATTTTATTTAACGGGCCTGGAAACGAGTCCTTTTAGCCACACAAATTAACAATATACAGTTTACAAATAAAGTTCACTTCTTAAATGTTAACACTTCTTAAAATCCTTATGTTGGTATATTTATGTATTGCTATTAAAAAAAACTATCTTTAAAGCGGCTACACACGACCCTAAAATCACTGGCGATATCGGGACAGCCGGTAGTGGGGATGAAATCGGCTACTACTCTACACACGTGTCTGCCAGTCAGTATGAAACCGACCGTGCAACAGACTGCTCGTTGTTCCGAGATGCCGCCGACACTCGCAAAACAGCAGAAAATAGGCATTGTTTTGGCACTTACTACGGTGCCACCTAACCAGAGACGAAAAAGAATCAATTAAGATATCATACCATAACCCATTTCAATTCAAAAAACACTTTTCTTAAATTTTCTCACTACTTGTCACATGTTTACAATTTAATTATTTTATTATAAAATCAAAATTAAACATCCTAAGGACTAAAAGCAAAATAACAATAAAACAAAACTATAAAAGACATAAAAGAATATTAAAAAACAGTTGTAACTCTTTATCAAAATAAATGCTTACTCCTTTGCTGTTGTGTATTATTTTAAGTTCCATTAATAAACAATTATATCCTTACGTTCACCCCCTTAATTGTTTATTTTTAAAAGACAGACATCCTTCTAATTGTTGAATTATCTTTGTCTGGTTTTCATCTAATTTTTCTTTTCTGTAGTAATGTGCTTTCTTCTTGAATTATTACGCCGCTCCATTATGAACAACTTCTTCAAATTCATTAATTCCATGACAATAATTACTTCCTCGAATAACATCTTCTCGAACTTCATAAACTCTCCAGTACTAGTACCCCATATCACCTTCTCGAACTTAATTTACTTCCAGTACTAATACTTCTTCCATTTTCTGCCGTTCGACCTTCCTCAATTTCTATGTTCTTTATCCCACAAATATGGTAAATAGTTGAATAGATCGATAGCTTTGGTCCACGCTTCTCGATCTTTCTCCTTCGCCATGTTTTCGCGCGAAATAAACAATTATAGCCGCAAGCACGTCGTATCGTCGCGGCACTCAAGCGCAGACTGCGTAGAAATCAATCCTGATTTCGCTACACACGTACTGACAACGCTCCCTAGACGATAATTGTCCCTAAATCGTGAGCTCGCTCGGAACGATTTAGGGACGATAAAAATCGGGTAGGATTTGCCTACACACGAGACGATTTATGATATGATCTAGGGTCCTCCCCACCACTGTCCCGATATTGCCAGTGATTTTAGGGTCGTGTGTAGCCGCTTTTAAGGAATTTTTGAGGAAGCACGCTTTTCACTGTTAAAAAAACCTCAGACAATCACACCAACTACATGGCCCCAATAAGCAGAGCTCGTGATATAGGATACCAACCATGAAGCGAACTAGGGGGGATCCTAGGATATAAATACATGCATAAATTACGCCCAGATCCGGAGATTTTGTTTTCTTGTTCAGAGGCAGACAGTGTCACCCCATCAGTACAGGATCTACTAGAGGCGTCCCTCACCAATCTGCTTACCGATTGAGAAGTAATTTTTATCAATTATTATATAAAAAGAAAAGTATTGTTAATAGGTAGCTAAGAATTTTTATCAAGGTTATGATAAATAAATAAATAAAATAAATAAATAAATAAATTAAAAATCTGCTCCTAATTTTTTTTATCATATTTCGCCTATTGGCTTACTAAAAAAATTACATACTACTCGAAAGTATACATACTAAGGACTATGAAAACGTCAGATTGCCTATCCTTTAATGTTTAGAATTGAACGTATAAATAACCATAGATGGTAGATACCACTTACCTACATTATAGTTTACAGACTTAACGCCTTCGGCTTTTTAAAAGTGCCATCTATAGAGGTTTTTTGAACTAATTTTTATGAGCCGTCAGAAAACTCCCCATTTGCTCGCTTATTCGCACCTAAGCTTCATGGATAAATTGCTTGTCCTTGTGTTTCACATCCTTCGCGTTCCATAAAACGCCTTCGGTCTGATAAAGCTTCAAAAACTGTAACTCGTCTTTATTAGACCATATGATGAAACACGTTCGTTCATAAAAACATTTAGGAGCAACTAATAGAATGAGTGTGTACATGCTCGCTCTAGCTCGTTTACTTCGCAAGAGTCAACGAGACCCTTTGACTCGGGCGCAAAATACTGACACGCCACCGAGACGAGAACGAGACAGCGAGATGAGACGAGAGCGCCCTGTACACATCCGCTCTCGGCCTGTCTCGGTGTGTTTCGAGGAGTGTGTACAGCCGCTATAACATACATTTTTACCCACGACGGAACGGAGACGGTATATGCGTTTGGGGTGGGAAGGTGTTTGTGCAAACCAATGTTACCATTTATCTCCAGAACCACTGGTCCGATTTTAATGCGGTTTTCAGTAATCGCTTTGGATTTGATTGGTGCATGTTCTTAGATAGGTGTAGCGGTAACAACTCACCAGGAGGCGCTGCAGAAAACATTTGTTTGTTACGGTTTATCTGCAAAACCATTGGTCTGATTTAAATGCTGTTTTCAGTGATCGCTTTGGATTTGATTAGCGCATGTTCTGAGATAGGTGTTACGGTAACAACAAGTAAATATTTGTTTGCAAACCATTGATCCGATTTGAATGCCGTTTTCAATTATCGCTTTGGATTTGATTGGTATAATGTTCTTAAATAGGTTTAATGGTAACAACTCATCAGGGGGCGCTGCAGTAAACATTTGTTTGTTTTTATTTGTTAAAACCGCTGGTCCGATTTTAATGCGGTTTTCAGTGATGGGTTTAGTTAGATTTGATTGGTGCATGTTCTTAGATAGGTGTTACGGTAACAACTCCTGCAGATTATGTTTGGTGATATAGAAACTAAATAAGCTACATGGGTTTTCCAAAGGTGGTGGGGACATTAGAGGGCTGATGAGGAACGAGGTGTTGTGTAATGTAATGTATGGTACCACTATGCCCTTTAAAAAGTTTTAGTTAAAAAACAAAATGAAAATTTTGAAAAGCCCACTACGCGACAGTTAAAAAGTAATGAGAAGTTTTCCAATTGATTTTAAAAAGAAAAAATCATATCTTATTCTCTCAAAAGATGGCGTTGGTAAAAAGCTAGCTGTCAAAATTCTATACGAAAAGACATTTGACATTGCACTTTTGTAAGAAAAGCATGTGGCGCCATCTAAAATGAAATATAGTAACTATCTTTTTTATAGTTTTAAATGTCAGTTTGAAAACCTCTCATTGAAAAAGAATAAAATAATTTAAAATCCCCCGACTGAAATAATTTATGTGACGAGAGATAATTAACGTGAAAAGCTTTTTTAAAAGTTCACTTGATCTCACACAGAGTCGGTCATATTATGAACAACATACTATTCGTTTTCATAGCACTTCCCTATGCTTCCCTATCCGGTTCTCAAAGATGTAGATGTCGCAATAACATAGTATTCAACTCAATTCTAAACTTTTTAAAGAGCATAATATAGGTACCATACATTACATTACACAACACCTCGTTCCTCATCAGCCCTCTAATGTCCCCACCACCGCTGGAAAACCTATGTAGTTTATTTAAATACATGAAGTATTATAATAAGTATTTACAACTTGGTGGAATAAACTATAATCTGTGGTGGAGAATCTGTCTGTCCTGTCGTATAAAAATACATTATTGTTTGTCTGTTGTTTGTAAATGAAACCAAAATAACCTAACTTTTTGTGGTAGGCAGGTAATAAATATGTGATTCATCGAGCTCTTGCTACTAAAATATAATAACTTTATCATGTATATATAAGAAAAGTGTTATTAATTAATATAAAGTTTGACATCCATTGCAACTGAACGAAAAGGTCAATTGTTTCGGAATGTTAAATCGATAGCAGAATGTGATAAGATGTGATGTGAAGATGGATCAAAAATAACATAAAGAAAATGGCCCAATGTTTTGTCGCTTGTGGCTGTGATGATGGTGAAAGAATCACTAAGGCCGATTTAGATCGTTTCACCGACTCGATTGATAATGTTTTGAATGATGAAAAAGGTCGTAAACATTTTCGAAATTTCATGTTTACATGTAAAATGAGGGAAGGTCGACGTGCACTCGACTTTTATGAGCATGTCGAAAAACTAAACAATTACAATGAAAACACTGCAAGTTCGTCTAACAGAAATTATTTTTCTGATATAGACAAACTATTGGATGAAGCTGAAAGAATTGAAGAACTCGATTTTGCTGTTGTAGAGAGATTAACAATTGCGCGAGAATCTGGAAATGTTCAAAGTGTTCAAGAAGAATTAAAACATATTAAAACTGAAGCTATGAAAGCACTTAGAAGAGAGTACAACAGATTCAGACAACATTTCATTCCGTCCAAATAACAAATCTCTTTTTTTCACATTTGTACATGTGACTTAGTTTTGATTTTCGCGTGTTGTATTAATTTAAGAATGATAGTTTGCGCTTAAAGTTTTAATTATTGGAAGGCCTGAATGTAAGCTTTAGTAAAGTCTAATTCACAATATATTATTGAATCTTCTTGGCATGTAGCGGCCTAAAAGTGATATTTTTAAACTAATTTTATAGTACAAGTTTGTATATTAATAAATTATTGTATGTTAAGCTGTGTTTTTACTAATTGAAACAACTATGTAAGATTCACAATTTTATTCAAAATCATTGCAATTACTATGTATACTTTCATATACACAACCAAGTCACTGGTGTGCTTGAGTAGATAAAATATTCATTATTAAATTATATTAAATATGATTATGTAAAATTCCATTTAATACTGCATTGACAATTGGCTATTTACATGAAAACAGAACATTTGTGAAATATAAAATTACATCCCTTTTAAATACAAATCTACTTTTATTATTTACATTTAAAATTGGACACATAATAGTAACTTATTCCTAAAATATTATTTAAAACTACAATTCATTAACATTTTCTTATCTATATTCATTGTCAGTGCATTTATCTCAGGTCAGACTACACACATAAATTATTATTTATATATTCTTATCACATCTATAATGAGCCCAATCTCATACATTTTCTTAGTTTTGCTAAAATAAACTTAATACCCACTTAGGTATGGTATATATTCTTATGCTTTCATTACCATTTTTTAAAACACTTCACTTCTTAATAAATGGTAATGTTAATTATTTCTAGGTTTTCTTCCAAGAGTAGTACATTTCCAGAGGTTTGTTTACCTGAAACATGAAAACCTGAATTTAGCACAAGAATTATTATTCAATGATGTAAATTTTCAGAAAAAATGGCAATCAGCTGTCTACAAAAATTATTACTATGTTGATACACCTTTTGTTGTTTTGAGTGAAAGAAAAAGGACACTTAAGAGTTCCACAATAAGATTGTGGATGCTAAGAATTTAAAATAAACAATGTGCAAGGGGAGATACTTTTTTAGCCAGTTCCTTAATAGGTTAATCTAAAATTAAATACTTGTTTACTTAGGCATAATGGATTTTTAAACATGCATATTTGTTTACACCCCAAATTGAGTTAGATATGTTCCTGTTCTCTTGGCTTTAATAGAAAAATTAATATACTCTTAACAAATTAATATTTTAGCACATTACAACAATTAACTAAGCAATTATAAAATAAATTGCTTAAAGAATTTATTTCAAAATATTTTTTTTGTACACTTGTTTTTATGACACTTATCCTTGTCAATACAATTTTTATTGGAGGAGCTCAGTTACTGTAACAGTTACTCATTGAGTTCAGGGTTTGTGGCTTCACCTAGTTTCAAAATCTGAGCTATTAGCTTTAGATTGAACAGCCCTTACATATGTTATATTTACTCAGAAAAAATTACCTTCCAGAATTTGTCATTAATTTGTCTCAATGTCTGAGAACCTGCTAGTGGGACATACTGTCCAGGTGAGGGAGTTACATAGATACAAAAGTTCAGAAGTCTGTATGCTTCTGGTAGTTCTGCATCCAAATCCAAGGTTAACCGCATAGCCAAATATTTGCTGAGGTGATCCACTGAAATTGAAAAGTAATGTAAAATCTAAGGTGATGTTTCCATATTAGAATATTAGGTTAACACTTGACTATACTGTTGCTAAAATTAAGCTATTCTCAATAAAAATATCCAAAACTTACAATAAACATAATGAATGGTGCATAAAAATGTAAAAGTTTAATGAAAATGGCAACCGCCATGCTAGGATTTATTCCATTCATTGAAGTTAGGGATAAGATATTTTTAATAAATATTGTGCTTTTTAAATACGATGTCTATCTGAAATTAAGTGATTTATCTTTGGTTGTACGCATATTCTCTACATATTACCCTTGTGCTTTCATTCTAGCCCGACACAAACAAATAGAAACATGTCTTACACATAGTACAACATTAGGATTTCATTTAATTGTACTGAAGTTGGAATTAACCTTAACCAAATATTAAGCATTTTCTCAGGCAGTTCTATTGTCTTTCATAATTACTGTGTGTGGGAATATAACAGTGAAATAATAGAATGAAATAGAAATAGAATGAAAAATGAATGGTGTAACCAGTGCAATAATGACAAACAAAATGTGACTATTGTCCTACATTTACATCTTTCTTACATCTTACAGTAGTTTCACACTACATCCAATCCAAATCCGAGCAGATGGTGCAGCTTAGTCATAGAACTATTTCTATAGTAGCTTACACACTAGATCCGGCTTATATCATACAAAATTTCTTGACCCATATTTTTTCAGATTCTGATTGGGTGTAGTGCTTCTCATAGGTTTTAGTTAGACATTAACAACACACATTTATGGCCGCATTCCACAAATCAATTGCCTAGGTCTTCTTATGTTGTTTTGCCAATTTTGAGTTTTTTTTTAAAAGCATGTAAATAATTTCTAACTAAGAAGAACTTGTGGAAAGGGCCAGAATAGAAAATAATAATTAAATATTTTTTTTCTGGTGATCTTGCAGGTCATGTCATGTGGCAGGATATGAACTCCTCTAACATTTAAATCTGAAAGTTTGTGAAAATGTTCACTTTGAAATAACTAGATCAATTGAGTCGAAATCTGTCCCAGCCAGACATTTCTGAACCCATAAGGATGCTTTGTGTTTGGATAGTCCCACAGGACTTAAAAAGTGAATACAGTATGGCATGTTGTTCTTTAAACAGTTAAGTTTAATCCTTATGGCACCTTAAGCAAAACAGAAATTGATGCTAACCTGATGCATTGGCAGTAGTTTTCAAATATCTGACTGAGCTGTCTCGAAGTGCCCTCATGAGCTGATTGTCCCCAGTCATCTCTGTAGGGTGGGGTTTGAACACCAACTCAATCTCGTTGGGGTTCAGCGGTTCCTCACCTTCCGTATCCATTGACTCGCCTTCTGTTCTAAAAGTAATACCGATCATTGTATAAAGGTGCTATAAATTGCTTAACATAGAATTCTGAATTCTTCATACTATGTAAAAGAAGGAAAACTTCAGTTTTTTTTCTTATAAGAACATTAGTACTAAAATTTTTATCAGACAGGAATATAAAGATTTAATATGAAATAAAACAAACCTTCCATCACTGGACTCACTCTCTTCACTTCTTTCCGAGGTCAAAACTGATTTTGCCCTTTTTGTAGTATTTGTATTTTTAGACATAGAACTAATATTTGATGGCACTGGGGAAGGCGTGCTTCTCACAGATGCTGGATTAGATGTAGATTGACCAGATTGAGGTGGATTACTAGTGGATGAGCCACCTTCTTTTGGGGGTGCGCTACTGCCAGCATTAGGAGTAGCTTCAGTATTACCGTTTGAGTTTGTTGCCCCATTACTTTCCTCTTGATTTTTTCGAGATCTTTGAGGCCTATTTTGAGATTGTAGCTTTATTCCTTCAGTAATGGAATTTACCAGAGATGCTTGAGAATGAGACATATTGAGCTTAGCTAATACACGCTCTTGATGAGCTTCATATTCATCTCTGCTAGGATAAATTTTAGATATCAATAAGTCGAAGTTAGGATCCGCCCGGAGGGATCTTTTTGAAACAAGTTTCTTACGACAAGTAGGGCACTCTTTGTTGCCTGAACGTAAGGCTGTAATAATACAGTCTGAACAAAACCTATGCAAGCATTCTTTTGTTGTCATAGTCTTCTTTAGCATATCTAGACAGATTGGACACATCAGTTCACTATGTAAACTACGAGGGGAGACGGCGATTTCGGTGGCATCGGTTATCACCTCCTGGGGTGTTCGGTGTAGCTCATAGAGTGAAAGTTCCCATGTTTTATTCTGAGATGGTTCTGTCGACGACATTTTGGCATAAATTTCTTCGCTAATTACCCATAAATTAATTTTTGTATGCCGCACTAACAAAATTGACAGCAAGCAACAACCACCATTTTATTTGAACGAAAGACTTTGTTGAATGAAGTATGAATACGATACGATACGACGAACATGAATGAGTGAGTGAAATAAATCTGAATATTGTTTTTTAATAATTTGACCTGGCTTATAAGATTTAATACACAGATTACTATAAATAAACGAACATAGAAAGGCCATTCGATGTTTTTTTAAATACTGAAATAGCGCCACCTTTCCACTATAAAAATTACGTTTTCACACACCATACAAAGGAATTCACACACATATACATACGTCGTCACACACAGACACCCATTTTCTTGATTTTCTTATTAATAATCAACAATATCCAACATTTTCTTAATCTAAATAATGCCGATAAACTGCACTTTTGTCTTGGCATCTTCGTTCGTTATTCTCCATTACAAAAACCTACGCGGTGAGTTGCGGAAACACAAAGTTAGTTTTGCCGTCGCTAGCGATAATTTTATATGGAGCGCATGGTGATCGAGACTCACATTACCTTTGTAACCGGTTCCAAGTCCAGCGCATAATGATGCGTACAGATTGCTGTAATGGAACTAGAAATGTAATATCCAGCGCTCGATGCCTGCGCTCGCTGTATTTGGACGTGTATTGCGCACGAACCGAGCATTCAATACGGGCATCCAAGAAAGATTTTTCCGTATTTCGTCGCGAGCACGGTCCGTCTCCGCACACGTGTGTGTTTCAACCGACTTCCAAAAGGAAGAGGTTATCAAGTCGTGTCTATGTTTGTTACTTGATTAATTGGTCAATCAATTATGAATTGACTTTGAACATTCTTGTTTCATTTGATAGATCAAAATAAGTCAGAGGTGACCCATAGAAATTTAATGGAAATCGATTCAGTACCAACTTAAAAAAAAAATTATGAAAGCTGAGGCTATATTCCTACGTAGGTGACATTTCACTTCAGCCAAAGTTTTGACAAGGATTTAAAAATGTTAGTGAAGTTGGTTTTTTAATGCTCTGCATTTCATAATACCTCTCTCCGCGACACTTCTCAAAATTAATAGGTAACACGGGATATCGAGTCCGAAGACCTCATTCCTGCTCTAATTTTTATCAGAGCTTCATCAGTATCATACATACCTACCATTAAAACTCGCCTGAGTGACTGGTAGACAACGTATAGCCATAACTACTAGGAGTGGAGAGCTGAAGCTTAAACATACATTCCTGGAGAGATGTAGGGGTAGGAGTGCATCAAGGAAAGTAACCTGAAATCAATGGGTGTCTGGTTAGGTAAATCAAAAATAAATAAATACTTATTCCCAACATTTACACCACATTATCTAGGCCAAATAAAGTTTTCTTAAGAAATTATGCTATGGGTACTAGATAGACAATGTTTATTCGCCAACGGAGTCATGAGCAAAAGCTGATCGTTGTACTCGTGAAAAAACTCCGAAGGCCTAGTTGCAGCGACGTTGGTGGCGCAAATTGTATAAAAGGACTACAGATGATAAAACAAAAACTTTAAAAGTTCTGGTTCTTTACAATTTCACGATACAAATTAATTCTTAAATTAGCTCATAAACGAGTAAAATTGATTTACATGATTCAAATAGAAAAATTGGTTTTATACCCAGAGCTTTCATTTGACATCAAAATCGTTATGATAACTTAACAAACAAAAAATCACATTTTCAAGTTGCTCTCGTAATTATCCAATTTGCAATCCGAGTCCCTTTGATGTTGTATAACCTCACGCTTGTCTCCCCTTGGGGTAGGCAGAGACAAGGGAACACCAATTGCTGCGATACAGACATAACTCTTTCGCTTTTTCCACATTCATCAATCTTTTCATACATGATCGCCGGTTATGGGTACTTTTGACTAGGCCCTTTTTCAAAATGTCGCCAATTTGATCGATATGGAAGGCCGGCCCCTTCCAACAACACCACCCATTCTTGTTCTGTACACCTCTTTCGTAAATCTACTTTCACTCATCCTTTCCAAATGCCCAAACCACCGTAGCATACCCTTTTCAATCTTAGTCACTACATCCTCTTTCAATCCGCATCTCTTTCTTATTTCACTGTTACGCACCCTATCACTCAATTTCACTCCACACATGCTTATCAATGCTCTCATCTCCACAGCGTTAATCCTGCTTTGATGTCTCTTCTGCCACACCCAAGATTCACTACCATACATAAGTGTTGGCGCCAAAACTCCTTCAAGTATGGCCAGACGAGCCTTATTCAGTATAATTTTGCTTACCATAACCGAGTATAAGGCGCCTTTCAATATCACCTTCACACTTCCCATCTCTTGTAAACAACGAACCCAAGTATACAAACTCTTTCACTTGTTCCACTTTTTCGTCTCCTATCATAATATTGCATTCCGTCATATCTTCATTCCTCTCCATAACCATGACTTTCGTCTTTCCAACATCTCAAACCATCTCAACTCAAACCTTTCCTTTTAAATGACTCATACATCACATTGACCATTTGTTGCAATGCCGACGCTGACGATGCAAGTAGAACCTGGTCGTTGGCGTAAAGCAGAGTTTTGATCACTGTCTCATTCATTTCTAAACCCTATTCAGATTCTTTCAGATCTTTCAAACAGCTATTCATGAATAGGTTGAACATGGAGACGCTTCACAGTTCTTCCACTCTTCCAAAACATTGAATGCAAGATGCACGACAAAAATGCCATTGTTCTCGGTTCCATGAAAAACTAACATTTAAAAATAGATTTGACATTGACGGCCTCCCCGTCCCCGCCTTCCCATCTATGTTTATGTAACAACATGTAGGTACTCCCACTGATATTTTAAGCTATATACAGGGTTATTTTTTATTGAACCCGCATCTGTTGAGGGGTTATAGAGTACTTAGGTTACAAACGATTTTCACTATGGAACCACCCCTCCTAAAATTTACCGTTTTTGAGCTACTAATTTCACTTTTTAGGATTTTACTGTAAACACCCAATTTTCACTAGTTTTTGAGAAAAATAAAAAAATCTTCGCTTTCAAACTGCTTTTTGACGTTATCATGTAAAAAATTAATGAGTTCATGATATGAAGTAAAAAAAATTAAAATAACGTAAAAGGAGCTCATGCTATGGTCTTTCAAGCTCTATTCTCTTTGTTTTCCATAGTCTTTCATGTTTTGTTTTCCATCGTAAAGATTTAAAGTAAGGAGTCAAAGGGTGACGTACTATAGGTTTCTGGTTATTAGACGGGTGCTGGGAGCGAGAAGCAGTTATCCACGAGGTTGCCGTTTCTTCATCAAATAACTTGACAAGTATTCGGGTCGACAGATTTAATTTTACCTTCATCCATATTGAGGGTATCTGCAAGTTGTTTTGCAATGCACATAGGATTTTCCTTTGGGTAACATGTCAGATTAATTTCGATTTGATCGTTTAATTGTTGTTGTTCTTGTTCGTTAAACCTTTGCTTTAGAGCTGCTACTTGGGTTTCTAAATGTTTGTTTCTGTTATCTAGTTTTATGTTTCGCTGCTCACATTCTTTTACTTTTTGTTGTAGGGCCTTAACTTCTTTTTCGTCGATTCTGTCACAGCAATACTTTACGGATTCTTAAAACTCTGCTAGTTCATTTTTAGTATATTTTTCGACAACCACTGATATATCCCGTAATAGTTTTTTTATATCGATGCCGTTTACGTTCGAAATACCTGCACGTCTTGGTTCATTACCAGTGTCCTCTTCGTGATCCGGTATAATAAATGATCCATGACAGGTCCATCCAATACTTTCATTTGCACGTAGCGCGGTCAGTTGCTTCGTTGACAATTCAGTACATTCGGCGCTTGCCTGTATCAACTTATCGCACTGGTTGCACTGTATACCAGGATTTCGTTTAGTAATGGTCTTGGTGCAACACTCACACTTAAGAGGCATTTTAAAACGATTTGATAGTTTATAGATTATTACTCGGTATGGTGCTCACACAAAAACGAGCGTAGCGTACAGCGGAAATGACCGAACTAATTCATCAATAACTATATTATATTATCAATGTGTTTGCATGCATATTCCTCCAGTTTTTATTTGTATTCAGAAACTAGCCGTCGAGTTTAAATTGCGTAACTACTATACAACGTGTAACATAATGAAGAGATAATACTTAAGGGGATTGTATGTTTGGTGGTGTAGTTTATAAGTAACAATTACATAAAGGGCTGAGTCCAAAGGGTTTGAACGATCGGCTACAGATGTTTCAGTAAAATAAAGAGTAACAATTATTTTTATTAGAATAAGGAGTAAGCGAAATACTACATTTTATTATCAAATGAACCAAAAACTTATTAGTTATTTAAAAAAAAATAAGTTGAATTAGCCCGCAGTAGTGCAACTTAAGAGTTTGTATCTTTATATAACTATGCTTTTTAGCACTACTGATCCCTTAGTCTGATACTATCAACTAATATTACTTATTTAACAAGGATATCTGTTATAAATTAACAAAATGAACAAGTGATTACTTATTTTATTTTGTATATTAATAACCCCTTGTTCGAGAACCTTGTCCGTGTCGGTAAAGATGCATGCGGAAAGAAATTTCATGCTTTGATTTAGTGTCTTTTATATTATTTGGTACATTTGGTGGTTCCGACTTCGTTTTAAATAATCGCTATAGACTGATATATGAATTAGCGTATAGTTATTTTTTTCCTAGGGCTGAAATAAAAAGTAGCCTGGGATGGACTCCACTATTTGTTATCCTTACGGTTTGGCAGAAAAACAAGTTCAAAGTTTAGAACAAAATGTCTAAGTGTCAACCCTAAAAACAGCTGTTAGCTTTTGATGAAATCTATTCGATAACAGATGGCGTAAAAATAAAGTAATGGGTAACTAAGACAGTTACTACAAAGTTCAGCCCGTAGAGAAATATTATACTTAGGAATAGAGAGCCCTTTTGCAGATTTTTTGGGATCCATTTGCCACTAACGCTACCTATAAATTGGTCCCAAACTAATGTATCTATATGTAGATTCCGTATAGATACGTACATAAATATTTCATTTTATTTAATTTTTTATTTCGTCCTTCTAAAGTCCAATTTGAAGATTTCCAACTCAAAATTTTCTAAGAAATATTGATTTTGAAGTCTTCGACTTTATGGAATATAAAGATCACTATAAAACTCAGGAATAAACACAAAACAGCAATAGAAACTACAGACACGCGCGTACGCTTATTAGGTTGACTAGGGTTGTCAAAATATTTTGTTGTAAAGTAATTAAATAAATTTTTATGAAAGTCTATTGATTGGTTGATTTTATTTCAGAATCAAACAAGACTTATTAGAAACTTAATAATTATTTAGAAAGTCTTGTGTAATTATCATGTTTATTTTTGTAAAAAAATTAAAACACATTTCACATAGACTATAACATAGCCGAAGAGCACTAAATAAGCTTTGGAGCTAAGATGTCGCTAGTTTCCATATAAATTGTATGAAATGTCTATAGCATGATTTAAAAGGAGGCATTAGTTACCCAGCCACTCTTGTAGTGATATTTTGCTGGAGAAAGATGAGAGAGATCATCCGTTGACTTGGTGCTGGATTTAACAAAAGCGAAGTGCCCGTATCTGAAAGATTAAGCTGTGTGGTGGGTGCTCGATATAATGTTAAAAACATACTTTCTCATGGAGGAGAGTCCTTGCTCGGCCCGAGGTATGCTACGGGCCACACCGCGTGGATGCATGAATACTCACGAAAACTCACTTTGCATATTTAAATACACTGTAGGAAATTTATATTTAATATTTTTATATTATATTTAATACTTTACAGAAATTGTGAATCCCAGTTAAAGTTCACTTTAACTGGGATTTATAGTTTCGGCTTTATAGCTATAGCTATAGGTTATTCCTTTCGTGCACGCAAACGGTAAGGTCTATCGACTTAGTTTAAGTTCCAAAAAATAGTCTTGAAATAGTGATAGCGACATGCCAAATCTACTCACGACTATGTGCAGCAAAGTAAAAGTTTGGATTGTTTGCACACTTTTTGTTGTAGTGTTCGTAGTCCGTAGGTATACCTATTCCGACGTAAGGTAGATGATTAAAAAAACAACTAAGTGCCAATGCTGCGTTAAGCGTTCGAACGCGCGTACCGTACGTCCGTATCTTCAAATAGGCACACCTACCCACAGATTTATATAACACCTACTAAGAGAGATTTAAACATACAAACTTTCATAACATTATACGTACCGCACGCGCGTATCATACGCGGCGCTTGACGCATTCCGAACGTCCGTATCGAACGCGCGTATGGTACGGATGTTGCAGTTTTGTATGAAAGTTTTGTGGTGCCGCCTAGGTATTATAATCAAAATCCCTCTTCACACCTGTCTGTCTGTCTTAGTGCCAAAGCTGAGTCACGCTTTCGAACGCGCGTTTCATACAAAACTGCAACCTTCGAAATGCGCCAAATTAAGTATTCAATTGACACGACTGTGCAAGCACACTTATGAAATTGTACTAGCAACGCTGCGCTACGCGTATGATACGGCCGTACCGTACGCGCGTTCGAACGCGTAACGCAGCGTTGCAACTTCATGTCATAGGTAAACTCAATTGTATGTCCATCTATTAATAACCATGTATTTTCGTTTATGAGGCCAGTTTAGATAAGCACTTCTCAAATTGAAATTGCTAAATGACTAGGCATCTACCTAATGGGAGCTTCAGTCTGCTACCCGTGCAATGCCTAGGCGGATCGCTAGTTGTCGATAAAATGGCTTTTAGAATTTTCAATTAACTAGGGGGCTATACTTATTAACTATATATAGACACTATACCTTCATTTGCATTAATTATATTTTATATAAAATTGCGTATCAGTGGCACCATGTTTATGATTGACAGAAAGCGGATAGTACTTAAGATTTCTTGAGCTTTCACTTACTAATCAATTGAAAGTAATAGAAGAACGTAAATTTATAGCTTATAGCAAAAATAAAATAATATTGAAATAATTGATACCAAAAGGTTATCGCAATTATAGTTTGAACTTCTAAACTACCTGTTATTGTAAATATAATTAATATCACAGTGACACAGTCAAACCGAATCAAAGACACTTCATAAGTAACATTCATTATTGCCGGGGTAATTGTTAAGTATTCGAATTTCTATGTTTGTGCGAACACACATTCAAAACGTTCAATAATAAGCCCAAGTCTATTCGGAACTAATAAAATATAATTTGGCGTGATAATAGTATATTATGTAACAAGTTAGCAACGCTCACGAGTTATATACGACGTTTTTCAACACACTTGCGAGTAAAAGACAGACATACGTGGTCATAAAATAACAAACACACATGATAACAAAGCTGTGAATTGTGATTGAAAAATGGCGCCGAACTTCGCGCATGCGCGTAGGTTTTTTTTCCGCCAAATGTGTCAATGGCTGTATAGCATATACAGCCTATTTTACATGAAAATATTTAATTTGGAGTGGTAAATCCAAATATTTTAATATTTTATAACAAATTATTGTAAATTGTGAATAATTTGTTTGAGATACAATTTTGTTTAACTAATATAAGGCGCAAACATTTAAAAATGTATATGGATTTGAAGTGGTATAAAACCTCTTTGTTGTTTCTGAAAAAAATTTATGTATAACCCGGATCAATAAAATATGCTCTGTTTACTCGCATTTCATTTGCACAAAGGTACAATTCAACTTTGTAGGATTCATTATATTATGCACTAGGGTATAATATATTATGCACGCGTGACTTATAGCCCAGTTTATAGTTCTAAATTCAATAGAATTAGGCTCATTTTACGAGCAAGTGTGTTGAAAAAAAATATTTGATACAAGAAAACTGCTCTCGAGATTTTTTCAATGCTGGAATACATTTTTCTAATAGCAATGTACGGTACTTCAAAATCAGAACTTTCGACAGATAACACAACCCAATTACGGTACCTACCGTAGCTTTGCTATATTAACAAACGACGACTGTGAAATTTACATCATTACCGACTACTTCTTCAGCAGCTCAACAGCATATTTTCGAGTCTATTATTATTTTCGAGACAAACCTGGCTAGAAAGGGAAATTGATTCACAAAAGTGGGGTAAAAAGTAATATGCTACAGCCAATAACGACTTTATTACCACCAGCACCCGATAATCTACTAAACACAATCTTTTGTAATTGTACAAAAGGTTGTGGTGGAAAATGTGGAGGCGAAAAAATTGGGTTACCTAAGATGTTCAAAATATCTTATTGACGGAAAAGTTTATACCTACAACAAAGCATAATTCTACCTTCACTAAAAATCAATTTTACGTAATTAGTAAGACAATATACAAACGAATTAACAAAGAACTAAAAATAATCCACCTAAATGTATACGAAATAAAGAAAAAACTGGCTTAAAAAACTAGATTACCAGGAAACAGAAAAAATACTGAAATTTGCGAAATAGAGGAACACTAATATTTTCAATTATACATAACTACACACATATGCACACAAACTCAAGTATACACATCATTACACTTGTACAGACACCCAAACATTTCATATGTACAAGCAAGCGCATACACACATCGTTTTTTGCAGAACATTATCTATCTAGGATAACCTCCCAGTTTAGGAAGCAGAGAATCATGATTAAGCTTTTGCTTGTAGGTACCGGACTGCTTTTTGTAAACTTCTGCAATGTGATTTTTAGAATTTGTGATTAATTGTAAAATTGTTTATGTAATATTTACTATTATTAGTAATGGCGACGTTCTTAAAAAGGGCCTAGTTAAAAGTACCCGTAACCGGCGATCATGTATGAAAAGATTAATGAACGTGGAGGAAGCGAAAGAGGTACCTATGTCTGGATCGAAGCAATTGGTGTTCCCTTGTCTCTGCCTACCCCAAAGGGAGACAGGCGTGAGGTTATGTATGTATGTATGTATTAGTAATGTAAGCTTTTGTGTGTACATTTCCTTTTTCAATAAACGATTATTATTCTAAAATGACTGGGCTATTTAGTTCTGTTGTTTCAGAAATTTAAGGAGGGCAAAAGCTGATTTTATTTAACGGTTTTCATGATATTAATGCCTACTTGGTAATGATTAAACGGTTATAAACCTAAGATGTATTCTGTGATCTAATTCTTTCAGTCACTAGATAAGCTACCTGGTGAAAGAAGATACACTTCACGTCTACACTACAGCAAACTTATTTTCACCAAGATTTCAATCACTGTTTAAGGAAGACAATTTCCACCATTAAAACAGATATTACACCACTGTTACATCAAAACAGATAACAACAATCTATACATATAATTACAAATGTGGGCATCAAAACACTGGCAGAATTAAAACTCCGGACGTGTAGGGCACTTTCCCTTACATCTTAGCCTATGGGCTCTTCAATTAAACGAACGTAAAAATTAATGCTTGAGCCGAGAGAGTCATAATTGTAGACAATCGTTGGACAATTGGGTTAAACGTCGTCGAGGCGAAGAAAACTATGTGGAAAGGTATGTGGGGTTAATGTTAATGTGTTCATTTATCAAGAAAATTACATCTGGTGTAATTTCGTTGATATGCTGGCTGTTTCTCTAACTGCATGGCATCCTAAAAGCATAGGATTGCGGTGGATCCGGTATTGGACTGGATGTGGCTAACTTTGTATGTGATGACGGAAAGCAGTCCAACCATTGAAACAGGCACTAAAAAATAAGGTTTATGTATGCACAACCATGACCACTACTTCCATGCTGGACTGGGAGCAAAGGAAAAACAGAATGTGCCAGCTGCTTCTCTTCCTGGGCAAACTGTAAAAGTCAGTTAAGGGACAGAGGTTTTATTAGATACTTTTTTGTGGGCGATAGGCTGAGCTCCTGTCACTGCAATAATCTCTATCCACCATTATAATACCTCCAAATTTGTCGATCGTGACGTCAAGTGGTTTTATAGCCTCTGGTGTTCAGCCTACCCCATAAGGGATACAGGCGTGAAGTTATGTATGTATGAACCATGACAATTTAAAAAAATACAAAACTTAATACTTATAATGCCCTTACGTACCTGGATTAATTATTTTTATTGTATAGATAGAAGGTATTATACCAAAACCCTGCTCAAAGACTTAAAAACTCAAACTTACCAAATTACATTATAAACGTTACACAGAAATCTAAACACCTGTCGTTTAAAAAAAACTCGCAGTTTTTTATCGTTGTTTATTATCTCTATAAAAGCACTAGCAAATACTCGTGGCGCCAGCTTGATCAGACCCTTTTTGTCGAGCAAGAGGAGAGACTATCGTAATTTTTGAATAGTAAATTTAGTTTATTCTGGGATCTACTTGTCAAAAAATCAAAATCAATTTATTGATTTTGATTTTGAACCACTTTTACCATTAATATAAGAAAAACACGTTGAATTATAATCAACGAATGCAGGGAACTAAAAAGCCGACTTCACCCTCATTTTTAAAGTCCGTAATTGAACTTTTCGCTGAAGTAAAACGTCATCTACTTACGTTAAGGTGAAGTTAGCAAATTAATACAAATTTGAAAAACAAAAGATTCTTTTAAAGTTAAGACATATTTTTTAGAAAAAATCGATACCGCTGGAACTCGAACCCAGTTTCCTGTATTCTGAGCGGGCACTCTACTGATTATATGCAATTACCACAAAATGGAGCTACGTTATCATACAACGAAAAATTTCCTTCCTAAACCCGTGTGCTTCCATCTTCGACCTCATCGTCACTTACCATCAGGTGAGATTGAGGTCAAACGCGGGTTTAGTCACTTATAAAAAAAAAAAAATCCAATACCTATACTAAATAAATTCGATGGCCAATGGCCCGGACCCGGCAGCTCAGTCGGTAGTGCCCAGTCAGTACGTGCGAGATCTGGGCTTAGGGTGCTTACATTTACAACGTGTAGCTAACAACTGTTTTTAGGGTTGACACTTAGATATTTTGATCTGAACTTTGACTTGTTTTTCGGCCGAACCGTCAGTGTAACAAATTTATGTTACTGTTACTTATAAACTACACCACGAAACATATAATCCCCTTAAGTATTATCGCTTCATTATATTACACATTGTATAAACAGGTTTCCGGTACCGATAAATTATATGCAAATCAATTTTGGACCGTATGGGTCCTTACATAAGCGTGCTTTCATAAAGGAACAGATTTACCGGTACGGAAAAACCTGTGCGGGCCTGATCCTTTATGAAAGCACTCTTATGTAAGCACTCATACGGACCAAAATTGATTTGCATATAATTTATCTGTACCGGAAACCTGTTTCTATATGTAAACACCCATAGGTCCCAGCCGGGATCGAGTTTATTTACGACTAGTATTTTTATCAAAGATATTGATGAGATTTATATTCATCTATCAAATGAAACAAGAATCATTGAAATCGATTCATACATACATACATAACTTCACGCCTGTATCCCTTATGGGTAGGCAGAACAACAGAGACCATCTGATGTCACGTTTGACAAAGGAGGCATTATAATGATGGAGAGAGGCTATTGCAGTGACGGGGTTACAGCCTATCGCCCACAAAAACGCCAATAACACCGCTGTCCCTTCACTGACTTTTACAGTATGCCCGGGTAGAGAAGCAGGTACATTCTATGTTTTTCTTTCGCTCCCAGCCCAGTATGGATTCGATTAAAAACTGACCTAAGCATATTAAAATAACATTAAAACGAACTGAGAACCTTCTCTTTTGAAAATTGTGAAATTACAGAAACAGTGGACTCTTTCCAGCTTTATTTCTGTGCTGCATCATTAATTTTATATATGCATTAAATGATAAAAAAAAACCATTAGGTTCTTAGTCGGCTTTCTCAAATAGAAAAAAAAGGAAGTGAAATAAAATAAAAAATAAAATTAGAGTTCTACGTCCCACCACGCCAATGCAGCTTACGAAGAACTTTTAAAAACCTTTGTTACTACAATGTATCTACTAAGACCATAAAATTCTTATTAAAATAACAATTTACTTTCTCCCATCTTCAAAATTAGTTCGTAGAAGTTCAGACACTAATTTGGGTTCATGTTAAGTTAGAATCCGCATTATAGCTGCGGTCGGCGTGATGAGCCGCTCGTGTACCAATTTAGTTGTAAAACTAGACCATCGGCTATGGTATCACCATAAACCTTACAGGTCAATTGAGTAATAGACTCGAGCTCTAAATAAGTATTTCAAGATTCTTATTAGGTACACCTATCTTCATGTTGTGTCAAAAATTATCCTACTTTACGCACTAAATTGTATTTTTCGTTTAGTTTTCTATACTAATATTATAAAGAGGAAACCTTTGTATTTTTGTATGTTTGTATTGAATAGGCTCAAAAACTACTGGAACGATTTAAAAATTTCTTTTACCATTACTTAGAGGGATTCTTCCGAATCCGTATAGGCTACTTTTTATCCCGAAAATCCTGCGGGAATCGAAATTGCGCGGGTAAAACCGCGCGCAACAGCTAGTCACTTTATATTTTTATAGTTTTTGTTCCTATTTCGATACTATTTAGTTTTTAAACTACCGATTACAAATAAGTTCTAATAAGAATTTTAAATAAGATTTGAAGAATTTTAAAACAATATATTATTTTATTCTTTTTACTTTAGATTATTTTATTAATTTGATAAATTGAAACTATTTTCTTTTTACATTTGCAGATGCTTAAAAGCTTACAACTTTAGACGGTCATGAAGTTATGTAAGTAATTTCTCCTCTACGTTGTGAGGTTTTCATAGGTACTCAAACTAACACGCACTTGTATACCATTAAAAATAAAACAAACCCTGTAAACAACACGACGTTGATTAGAATAGGAAGAGTTCCTTTTATAGAACACTGTCGGACCTCACCAATGTACAATCTATACATGAAATAAAATGGTAGGAAAGTCAAAACTGTACATTGAATATTTTTTTAAAAGAATACTTGGGGTATGATCTACAATCGAAACAGAAACAAAAAATATAGTTTTTAGAATTTTTGTCTGTTTGTCTGTTTGTCTTTCCGGGATAAACTCAAAAAGTACTGCATGGATTTACTTCAAATTTGGCATGAAGATAGTAAAGAAGTCGGGTCAACATATAGGCTACATATTATCACGCTAGCAGTGTTATAATCGTAGGTGCGTTTGGTGCTGCATAGCGTTCACGCAGACGACGTCGCGGGCAGCAGCTAGTGTCCTTATACAAAAGGTTGGCCGACGACAAATGATTCCAGTTCGTTTCCAGTACCTCCTTAGTGTGTAGTATGTACATACATACATAACTTCACGCCTGTATTCCTATTGGGGTAGGCAGAACACCAGAGGCTATTAAACCATCTATGTAACGTTTTACAAATTTTGGGGTATTATTATGTCCATCATAATAATATCCCAGAGAGACTATTGCAGTGACAGGGGGTCAGCCTATCGCCCACAAAAACGCCAATAAAACCTCCTGTTCTTAACTGACTTTTACAGTATGACCGGGAAGAGAAGCAGCTGGCACATTCTATGGTTTTCTTTCGCTCCCAGTCCAGCATGGAAGATGATTTTCTTTCGAGAGATTTTGAAGAACGTTTTTGAATGATTTTCTTTCGAAATATTTTGAGAAGATTTTCTTTCGCTCCCATGTACAATCTTTCTTATAGGTATGCTAGTCTGGTACTTTTAAATAGAACCACAGCGGTTTGAATATCTCAAAGTAAGGCTACGCCAATTTAAGCTTCAGATTGGGCACAAAGTAGCAAACCATTAACATTTATTATCACGTAGAGTCGCTGGTTTAACAAAAAATTTTGTTTGACTGAGCTTGCATTTGCTCTAAATCTCACCTGTTATTACATCGGTTGAACCAGCAAAGAGATACAAGATAATATTGGCTCATCTAGACTAAAAAAGTAAACACAGTATCGCGTAAAACAATGATATTGCTATGTTGCTGATCTAGGGGAGATCGGGCTAATTCTTAAGTTTTTCGTGAAAAAACGACCTAATTGGGTAAATATTTCGTTCACAGGAACCCTTTTCACACATTGATAAACGCGGGAAGTACTGTGAGATCAGCAAGGCCATAATAACGAAGAAATTTAAAACAATTTAGTGACCTATTGTATAAACGATAAGTTATACTAATCATAAGCATTAGCGTTTTCTCTTTGCTTTCTTTTTAAATATTAATGTCCACTACCTCTCCCGTTGTAATGGCTGCATTGGTATGCAAGCCCAATAAGCATTTAGTACTAATTAAGTGGCTTGGGAGATTGGTAATCATTATAATTTGCGTTTAACTATGTACGTGATGGAGGCACTTTCATAGACAACATTCACTATGTGTCCTGAGCTTGTAACTTTAATGAATATCGTAAATACTATTTCATTATACTTTTACGTTACATAAGTATTTTAATTTATGTTTCTTTGATGCCGTAAGCTGAATTTGTTTTCTTATAGCTTATTATATCTATAATTTATTAGCAAATAAACTTTATCGTTCTGAACGGGCTTAATTATTTTTTATTAGGTATAGTTTCATGAGACGACCGCTGTAGCCCTGGGGGATTAGGGCTAGTGATTGGATTCGGTCTTAACACGATGCAATAATTTTATATTATTACATACCTAAGCAAAATTCGATTTTAATTAGTTCTTAAGTATCCCTTAATCAAAAGTGACGAAAACTTCAAAATAATATTTAAAATATAATTAAACGTCATGAAATGAATCGTAAACAATATGAGAATGGTATATAATCCTCTACCTCAAGCTTAGCACTTTGGGGTCGGGAAATAGAAGACTAACAATAAGCATTTTGCTCTATATTCTACAAAGAAGCTTCGTACTTCACCGAGAACTTCAATGGAATTCGAACGCCGCCGGAATTCATAGTTAACGTTACCGATACTTTAGCAGTTGGGGCAAACGGTCACTATACAAAAACAATGTTAAATTAATAACTACTTGATTCAAAAGATAAGTAAACGCGTAGGTATTGTCTACTATGACAATAAAGTACTCTGCATCTTCGGTTTTGCAATCCTTTTATTAGGTCCAACCAAAACTCACAATGAATATTATGGAATACCAAACTCACAATGCCTACTCTATTTAATTAGGTACCTACACAAATAAAACCAAAAGTAGAGAGGGGGATTAATTAATCATTTTTGTGCACTTTTTTCCCTACATTTAGAAACTAAGAGCATTCCAAAGAGACGAACTTCGTATACTGTCATAAACTGTCATTTTATTCTGTCATAAACTGTCAACCGACTTCCAAAACAGGAGGAGGTTCTCGATTCGTCTGTATACCTATTTTTTTTGTTTTTTTTTTTTGTGTCTTTTTTACACGATATTTCGGACAGTTATGAATCGATTTTGAAAATTCTTTTTATATGATAATTAGTTTCATATTATGATAGAGACTTCATAGTTGGTCCCATATAAATTTCATCGAAATCGGTTGAGTGCTTCATTTCAAATTTTTGAAAAAATATGTATGATTTCGGAAAATGTTTACGTTGATGACATTATAACTCAGCGAAAGTTTTCAGCCGAAGTTTTTGACGTCAAAATGGTTTTTTAATGCTCTGCATTCGTTGATCATCAAAAAACTGTCTGAACTATAAAATGAATGTTCTGTTAAAATCATAGCCCTTTGTAGTGAGAAAACTGCCGGGCCATTAGTCTATT
Organism: Stenoptilia bipunctidactyla; assembly: GCA_944452665.1. Classification (NCBI taxonomy): domain Eukaryota; kingdom Metazoa; phylum Arthropoda; class Insecta; order Lepidoptera; family Pterophoridae; genus Stenoptilia; species Stenoptilia bipunctidactyla. Next base: position 5,781,795 of record OX101730.1, read on the forward strand.
CCTAGGTGACGAAGAAATTTGGGCTATAATTCAAACTAGTTTCAGAGTCCCGAAATGTCCGCTGACTCATCTTAACGACTACTGCATTCAAGCATACACCACCGCGACCGACGACTGCTTGACGTGCCCTTCGTGAATGATCCTTGCGCCCGATTTCGGTCACAGTGACCACTCCAACTCCTAGTCGATAAACAGAGTCTCCCAATTGTAGCCTTTGATTTTAAGATTTCTACCACATTCTAATGGAATGTCGCTGGAATGAAAGTGAAAGACAGCAAACTTTTGGAAAAAATTACAATTTAGGTCAATGTAACATCATATTAAATGCTTGGTGGTAGGATCCCTTCTGGGTCCGCCTGGCTAGCGACCACCCTTTATATAAAGTCTGCCGCCAAATGTTACCGCTCCGGCGGTAATGTGTTCCGGCAATATTGTATAAAGAGCCAGTTCCTTCCTAAGCCCGTGTGCTTTCATCTTCGACCTCATCGTCACTTACCATCAGGTGAGATTGAGGTCAAACGCGGGTTTAGTCACTTATAAAAAAAAAAAAAAAAATTTTGGCAAAACCTACATCGATAGAAATTAAGTGGTTTAAGTAGAAGATAGCTTATGTAGTGTTATATATTATGAGAGTGACATGGTCAGAAATGATCAAACTCTCATTTAATAAATAAAGAAAAAAAAAACTCCTAGTCGATACGGCACGGCGGTTGTGTTTTTTCCCAGTGAAATTCCGTGTGCATATGAGCAGACCTTGCTCATAATAGCAGCAGCAGGCTGATTGACTTCAGCTCGTCAAGTTTAGTGTCCAGGTCTTTACGTTACTCCTGGCAATTACTGACTCAATTCTGCACCAGCCTGCGCCACTCGCAATTTCGTGCTGCCAAACCCTCCCCATTCGAGGAACTGCGAATGGGGAGGGTATGGCAAAATAACTGCTCTACTAATTTCAATATTTTTGGAGTAATTAAAGCTATTTAAATTGGTACACTAAAATTTACTTGCAATTGAAAGTGAATAAAATTTTAATCAGATAAAAGTTAAATAAGTATTAGGACTGGACAACTAATATCTGTGTTCATCACACAAATGTCTTACCGACTGAAATTCTGACCTTTGGCAATGTTTTTGTTCGGGAAGGAAGAAATTGGAATGTTTATTGAAAATTGCACCAGTTTCCAAATTGAAAATATTAACTACATAAAAGAATGAAATTATAGAATTTAGGAAATGCTGTTTTTGTAAACGTTTCCCCAATAAATAAAAAAATATTTTATGAAATGTCATGTAGCATCTGGTTGGAATCACACCCCGTCGGTTTTATTGTTGTTTATAGATCATAACATAAACACTTATCCAAAACTAAAAAGACAATTGAAATCGGTGTTTTTTACAATCGATGTTTGAAGGAGTAAAACTGTTTTTTCAGAAAAGAGGAAAACTCAGATATGAAATGACGTACCTCCCCTATAAGTAGCCTTAAAATCTTCCGTTCCAATTAGCAATAACCCAGTAGCTATATCGATACAGCGCCATTGCGCTAATTATTTATTTAATATCGTTTGTTTCCAGTGGTCCCACCGCGTAGTCCTACTGGTAGGTCCACGGGCAGTTTTTTTGTATCCGATCAGTAGGACATTTGTAATATTAATATTACTTTTTATTGGTGGTGGTCCTACTGCTTGCGTAGAACCAAGATAAATTTTATTGGTGGGAGTTCTACTGGTTGAGAAGGACCAAGATAAATGTTCTTATTATTTTTACCTACTACCTAAGTTGATTCTCAATGGTTTATTCGTTGTGGTTTCACGAAGGAAGTCCTTAACAATTTAGAGCTCTTCCTAAGTCCAAGAGCTGTATCTTTCGAATAATCGTCACTCATTATCGGTTGTGATAATTGTACTGTGAAATCAACAAAAAAAAAGACGTGTGGCACTCGGAGACTGCCGCGGTAAAGCTATTGCATAGCATTTTTTATCAACTTATGCAATTATAATTATTTATTCATTTTATTAATGCAATAATGTTTGATCTAATATGAAGTTCCACAAGTTCCTAGTAGATCGCGTTGATTGTTTATTAAAGCCCGCATATAAAGTTATGAAATCAAAGTATCACCGCTGTGCCGGTCGGAGTGGGGGGTGTTAGGTTTTTTTCGTTACGGAATTTCTGGATTCGGTCCTCACGCTCAGGGCCCGCGATAGAAGCTATGCAATCGCTTAAAAATGTGTCCTAAAAAATATTACTAATATTAATTTATCCAATACTTATAATAAATTTCTATAATCAAATGATCCATTTTTGGCTTCATGCTCAATTCAGGTGAGATCGAGATCTAACACTGGTTCAGGTTTCTATGGGAACGGATATGTATCGAACACAAATATGGACACCATATAAGGGAATAAATATTTTGTACGCATTACAACAAAGATACCTTGTCTACATTCCACTTTACTCGCAACTTGCTATACTAGGTCATAGCACAAATAAAAGCAGACCATCTGCCGATGAAAATCTATTGAAAAATGCCACCGGAAACTACATTTTGCCCTTCAAGACACCGACAAATGTAGCATAGCGACAGAAGAAAGCGCCTTGCGCCGGCGTCTGAATTACGACTTCATCACTCGATCTAAAAGCATTTAAAACCGAGTTGTCACATCCTGTCAAATGAGAAAAAGGAGATCAGAGATAATGCACTCTTTCCTAATGAAACGCCTGCATTTGTCTGCCTTCATTCAAGTATAAACATTAAGAATACACGCTTACACGAATAAACCAATCAGATTCGTTAGATTTTGACGTATAATATTTTACCTTTCTTGTGATTGGTCGATAGTAACTCTAACGAAGCGACTTGTAGATTTAAAAATAGCAATGAAAGTAATTCCATTTGATTCGAACGCTTCATAGCTTTATCAGTTAAATCAAGTTTGCTTAACAAAATAATTAGATGGGGAAAGTGGCTACGGTTTTTTTGCAATGTTACCGTCAAAAACAATTAGTGAGTTACAAATGAAAGTTCAACTAATTAGGAGTCGGCGTACTGACAGCTGATGGATTTATTTTTATTTTAATGTTTATGTAAGTGCAATTATTAAATTACTTGAAAACAGCAATTAAGATTGTTAAAACGTATGCTTAAGTTAATAACGATGAACGGAGAGCAAAAATTATTTTCTCGTCATTTAATATAATTGATCGTCCAAAATAGTTTTGGTGTAAATAATTGTAGAGTTTGCAACTTTTATTTTGGTATCCTATTAATACCTACGCAATCATATAGTTATTTTAGGTTATAGCGATTATGATAATAATAAAATAATAAATAAAATCCCCAGACATTCACACCAACTACATGGCCCTAAAGTAAGCATAGCTTGTTTTATGGGATACCATGTAGCGAACAAGGGGAGAACCTAGAATATAAATACCTATAAAAAAAAATAAACACCCAGACACGGAACATTTTTTTTTCTTGAGTCGAACCCACAACCACTGCACTGGCGTCTGAGGCAGACAGGTTTATCCCATCGCCAAAGTGGCCGTCAAAGTGCTGTTTGATATAATGTTAAATTGTAAAAAAGCTACGTAATTTGGAAACTGGCATACAAAACGTAGCTAAGAGTATGTTTGGCTTAAGCATGGGTTTAATTCAAGATCTTGATTTTTGATGAAATCACTGTATCATAAAATAAAATCCCCAGACAATCACACCAACTACATGGCCCCAAAGTAAGCATAGCTTGTGTTATGGGATACCATGTAGCGAACTAGGGGGGAACCTAGAATATAAATACATAAATAGATAAACACCCAGACACGGAACATTTTTTTTTTCTTGTTCCGTGCGGGAATCGAACCCGCGACCACTGGCGTCTGAGGCAGACAGGTTTACCCCATCGCCAAAGTGGTCGTCAGAGTTCATCATAGTAAGAAGATCATTATTAATTATTAAATCCCATGTAACACGTTAAAATTTGTGTAATGTACAGGTTCCGTGGGACCTGGCAGCCTCTGAGGGTCATTGGCGCAGTAGCCGGCTCTACCAAGTACGTGAAAATTTGCGGGTTCGATTTCCGCTGCATGGCAAATGTTTGTATGAGCTGCAGATATTTAAGGATTAAGTTTAATTTTCGTTTCCATATCACTTAGTTTGAGCTTATCTGGTGCTGTATGAAAATAATCTCCAGCATTATTTTAAGTTCACTTAAAAAAGGTGTTTTATTGTGCTTAGTATGGTTAAAACTTAAAAGTTAGCACAACGGTTGGGATATGAAATATTACTGCAACCTATTTTGCCATCCTTCTGGCTATGTCGGTAAGTTTAGTTCGCCTGCAGCTATCCTCATTTCTGATTCGATCCAGCAGGGAAACTCCGAACATAGCACTTTCCATTGCGTGCTGAGCAACTTTAAGCCTGTTTATAACCCAAATATATTATTTTAAAATACGGAACATGAATTAACGATTGTACTGCAAAGAAATATTAAAAGCTACACTACTAATGCGTGCTAAGACTTGAATGATTTCAATTCACGCTTGTACAGTCGTGTGGAGAAGTGTTCAAACGTCACTGTCATTAAAATTCCCGCCAATCGGCGAATGACGCGACGGCTGAGGCCCTATGACATGAGCTCAGTTTGTTATCATTCACGGTTCGATGCTCACAAGATGCACAGCCCCACGCAACTAGCTGGTTCATTAATAAGTACATTCAAGTATTGTTTTTATTGCATTTTTTGTTAAAAGTTTTGTTATTTTGCTGTGTTTTTTTATTTGAATAGTGATTATATAGCTAAGAGGAAAAAAAGCCTTTTTTATGTATGCCTACCTTTTTGTGCCTTAAAATAAAAAATAACGATTTACCCAATTTAAACACAAAGTTGTGTGTACTGACGACTATTAAACTTGGAATGGTAAGGATGCTTAAAGAGACTTCCTGAACTCGCCACCACAATAGATGCCATTAAACTTCGTTGTCGTTGATGACATGTTGCCGCCGGGATTTTACAGTTTACACAGTTTTTAAATTGACTTTAGTACTATTTTGATGCACAAAAGTGTAGGTACAGCCTATGTTTTATGTACACCTTGTTTATTATATCTGTATAATCTTCTAACATAAGTGTACTTAGAATGCAATTTTACTGGTTAAGTAACAGGCACCCTTGTAAAGTTTAGCCTTGTTTGAGAATCACTGGCAATTGGTATAAACTATAAATTTACATTTTTAAATGTAAGGTTATTATTTGTGTAGTAAAAATCGATCTATTTACGATATACATATAATTGTAAAACCGTGTAATGTTCTTCAATTAATTATGACTATGAACTATTTCAATGTCTGTTCAGGCGTTATGCCGCGCCGCCGCCGCCGCCGCCTTGGTCAATAGAGAATGGTGTGCTTTTTTTCTGAGATTTTTTCTTTCTCCTTTGTTTTCACGGCATACTATGCGGCTGTCGTTATGTAAATAATTCATGCCACAGGAAAACCGTGGGTTGAAAAGATGTATGCAAATTTTCTTAATTTTTCAAGATTCATTATACTAAAATTTTTATTTTTATTTTTTCATTTGATATCCAAGTTTCCGTGTAGCCCGAGTGACTGTCGTACGATACGCGATAAAAGAATGTTGAAAAGTATTTTATTTAATAACATTCGTTTGATTTTAGTTTCATTCTAGAGAATAATATGTTTTAAGATGGTTTTAATTCTTATTTATCTTTCTCGATTTCAATAAATACAAGTCAAGAAAATATCACAAGCAGTTTTAATCTCGACGGTACTTCGTGATGAATCGCCATCGCTACGATGAATCTCTGCGTGCAGTCGCCAGCATAATACTTTTCACCTTCGTCGCGTTATGCCAGCCTGGTATGATACCCGTATGTAAGCGAGCTAACGATGGGGTGTGCATTCACGTTAATCTAGATATCTTGTTTGCTGTAAGTATGGCAATGATTTTTTATCTACAAATAGGAAATTATTTTTGTTGCAATAAAAAAAATGAGGTTACAAACAATCGTATGTTGCATAAAACGTGTATTAGTGATGTGTATTGCATTGATAAGTGGAGGAACAGCCGCTGAAATACCAGAACAACAAAGATATCCAGCTTAAGCCTTACACCGGCAATAATTATTTATAAATCTGCAACTAGTAACGACAATGGGCCTAGATACCACTAACCATAGGTGAATCCAGTTATCGCTTTTAGCTTGCTTGAAATTAAACAAGTTTAAGAATACGTCAAAGCGAAGCTGTTCCATTCAACATCGTTCCATATAGCAGGTTAAGCAACGTTAGTTGGGCCCAGTCGGTAGGTACAAGGATGAGAGATCACTAAAACGCAACTTTAGCGCTTCAGTAGCACTAAGCATTCTATTTCGGGAGCTGTCGACTAGAACAGTGAGTGTTAAGACGCCTTGAAATTCTAACACTCACTAAGTCTTGGCTAAAGCCTTTTCGTCGACCAAGACTTATGGCCCCGTGGTGGGCTTATTCAAAAGTGTTGTAATGATGAGTGTACACTTTCGTTTAGACTAGGAATTTATTATTTTGATTCATATTTACATATTTGTGTAGTGCCTGTATGAAAAAATCTGGGCTCAGAGGTTAGCTTAATCAAAAAATATCAAACAAACGCTCACATTAGATTCCGTTAGATTTCAATCCCAAAATATCAAATGAATGAAGTATGTGAATCAAATCAAACAAACATCATGTTTGTAAAATTGAGTATTTGTAACAACATAGCAGTGATTTGCCTAGTGAATCTGAAACACAATACAAGCTAAGCAAACAACAACAGTCTTCAGCTTCACAATATGTGAAAAATGTACTAGCTGATAATGAACCTTTATCTAGTACTTTTCCTCTGCGTAGAGTCGGCTTAGAATAGCGCTAACCCCCAGGATTAGCGTGACAAATCCCAGTGACCCCGCTAGGTGGTTGGACCCCATCAAGATTCGTCTGGCTAGCAACTACCTTTCATATAAAATCTGCCGAAATAACTACTTCGGATGTGATGTGTTCCGGAAATGTTTTTTGTGAAGAGCCAGTTTCTTCCTGAATCCGTGTAGTTTCATATTCAACTTCATCTTCACTTACCATCATCAGAGAGAGAGGTCAAACGATTTTGTTGCCAATAAAAAAACTGACAGACGGCTTGGCGGTAGGCACCCGCTGAGCCAAGCCATTCAGCGTAATAATAATAATAATAATAATAAATAATAATAATAATAAATTCTTTATTTGCCAGTATAAGCGTTTTAACAGATGTTTACAAAAATTTTTGTTCGATCATATACTGCTTTAAATATAGCGTGCAAAACAGTTTCATTTTTACTAACCTACTATTAAAAAGAAAGTCTAATACATAATATTAACATAAAAATTAGCAATATGTCAAGATAATACAATAGTCATTAAAAAATAATAATTTCACAAAATAAACTAATGATTAAAAATAAATAAAGGAACATGTCAATAAAGAAAAAATATAGAATATTTCCTAGTCAAATCTAAAAATTAAAATGTCAAAGTCAAATTTAAAAAAATTATATAATATAAATTTTATATATTCTATTAATTATTCATAGTTCATTTAAATTTAAATATTCATTTACACTATAAAACATTTTATTTAATAAAATTTTAAACAGTTCATTTTTAAATTTATTCATAGGTAGGTCCTTTAGACTTATAGGTAACTTATTGTAAATTCGGATCGCCATACAGTGGACATTATTGCTATACACCGACAGTTTTTGAGAAGGTATGTACAGTTTGTCTTTGTGTCTACCGCGTCTGCCGATCACTTCATTGTTGGTTCCGAATAATTGTTTATTTCGTTTGACAAAACAACAAATTTCGAATATATACAGTGATGGAAGCGGCAAGATATTTAATTTTGCAAATAGGGGTCTACAACTATCTAAAAAATCAGCTCCGCAAATCGATCTTACACACTTTTTTTGCGCAATAAAAGCTTTATGAGCCTCGACTGAATTGCCCCATAGAATCAGCCCATATCTAAGTACCGAGGAAACATATCCATGATAAGCGAGTTTTGCAGCCGCAACCGATACAGTCTGAACTATTTGTTTTAGGACGAAAATAAATCGGTCGATTTTTAAGCAAACATGACCAACGTGGTCCTTCCAATTACAGTGACTGTCTAATATAACACCCAAAAATTTTGTTGAATTCACAATATCCAATTGAATTTTATTAAATTTAATGTCGAGTTTTGGAATTTTAGAATTGTATGTCTGAAATATTATAATTTTAGTTTTGTCAATATTAACTAATAATTCATTATTATCTAGCCAATTTATTAAGTCAGTAAGCGTTTTATTAGTTTCTTTTTCAGCGTCATGTTTATTTTTAGTTTTTATTGTTACAGTCGTGTCATCTGCAAACAATATGCATTCATGACTTATACTTTTAGGCAGATCGTTAATATAAATCAAAAACAATAGAGGCCCTAACACGCTACCTTGGGGAACCCCTCGTTGGTTGAGGGAATACGGAGATTGGTATTTACTTATTGTGTTTTCGTTTAACCGAAAAATTTCTACACATTGTGTTCTGCTACTTAAATAACTTTTTAGCCAATTTAAAGCATTTCCCCTTACACCATAACGTTCTAACTTTTTCAAAAGTATTTCATGCGAAACACGATCAAATGCTTTCGACATATCTAAGAAGACTGAAATAGGACAAATTCCTTGATTTAGTGATTCTGTTACATCTTTAATTAAATAGTAACATGCTAGGGATGTAGAGCAATTTTTTCTGAAACCAAACTGTTTATTACTTAGTATATTGTGGTGTGCGAAGAATGAGTATAGTGCAATTTTGATATATACATTTGAACTTTTAAATTTTATAGTATAAAATTTAAAAGTTCAAATGTATATATCAAAATTGTGTACTTTCTTTTCTTTCTTTTTTTTTCTTTTGATCCCATTTGACGTAAACGATGACTTGATGCCAGTATAATATTATTTACTTACGAGCATCATATAAATATTGCAACATAATTAATTTCCTGTTTAGATCCAGTCAAATCCCGGAACAGTTTTCTTGCTCCACGCATCAGCAAGGACAGCAACTAGGGACTCTCCATTAACCAGCCAGTGCTCACAATCTATAATTACAAAAGTGCATGCCAATAGTGTGGTTATAGCTTAATGGATACAACTGCACTACTCACTAGTATAGCGTAAGAGAGGGATGAAACTCAATCAGGAATTGGTTTACACGGTATTTATTTTCGCAGGATGAGTAATAGGGGAGGTTTTAGAAACGCAAAGAACTAGAATGTATATCAGGTTTTATGCATGAGTAAGCGATCTATTTTTCATAGTAATGGGCTGTTCACGGTATTTTTTTGAGTTTTGTTACGAGAATCCAAGAAAAATACGGTTTCGCAAATTTATTGCTTAATCTGAAAAAGAAAATTGGACCTAATATCAAAATATTTTATCCGATTGTAGAACATGCTCAGACCGTTATTCATTGTTGGAAAATGAAGGCTTGGATGTCAATTACTATGACTTGGATTCAGCGCTTATTTGACAACTAATAAATGACGTACAAAGTTGGCTTAAGACATGACATTTTAGATTTATTTTATTTTAGACGAGCGTTTGCCCGCGACTTCGTACACGCATAAACCCAAAAGTCCTATATTTTCCGTTCCCGTGGGAATTTCGGGAATTCTTTCCATTATACAAACAGACACTTATTAAGGAATCTTCATACCAAGTATAACATCCGTGCACTCTGGGAATAAGGTTTTTCATACAAACTAAAACATCATATATTTCCCGTTCCCATTGGGAATTTCGGGAATTCCTTTCATAAAACAACCTTTCACTTTATGAAGAATCTTTATGCCAAGTATCGTGTCCGTACACTCAAGGAATGAGATTTTTTATACAAACTAAAATGTCCAATAATTCCCGTTCCCGTGGAAATTTCGGGAATTCCTTCCTAAGTGCACCCCTACATCCCCAAAAGAATGTATGTTCCAAATTTCAGCTCTCTACGCCCAGTAGTTACGGCTGTATGTTGTCTGTCAGTCACTCAGTAACTCAGTAGGTAACGGAACAGTTTTATATATTACTAGCTTTTGCCCGCAACTTCGTACGCGCATAAACATTGCTTATATTTAACACAACCAGTCATTGAAGAACCTTTATATCAAGTATGACATCCATGCACTGAAGAAATAATTGTTCATACAAACTAAAAAGTCCAATATTTCGTGTTCCCGTGGGAATGGCGGGAACTTCTTTCAAAACACTGACAGTTACTCACAGGGAAACCTTTGTATCACAAGTATCACATCTGTGCACTCATGGATTTTTTTTTTCATAGAAATTATAAATCGTATTATTTTCCGTTCCCGACGGAATTTCAGGAATTCCTTTCATAGTACAACCAGTCACTCTTTGAAGAACCTTCATGCCAAGTGTCACAACCATGCACTCAAGGAATAAGATTTTTCATATAAACTAAAAAGTCCAACCCCTTCCCGTTGTTAAATAATACAAACAGACACTTATTGAGGAATCTTTATACCAAGTATCACATCCGCGCACTCAAGGAATATTTTTTTTTCATACAAACTAAAACGTCATATATTTCTTGTTCCCGTGGGAATTTCGGGAATTGCCTTTATAACACCACCAGTCATTTTTTGAAGAACCTTTATGCCAAGTATCATATCCGTGCACTCAAGGAATAAGATTTTTCATACAAACTAAAACGTCCAATTATTCCCGTTTCCGTGGGAATTTCGGGAATTCCTTCCTTAGTGCACCCCTAAATCCCCTAAAGAACATATGTTCCAAATTTCAGCTCTCTACGCCCTGTAGTTACGGCTGTACGTTGTCTGTCAGTCACTCAGTAACTCAGTCAGTAACGGAACAGTTTTATATATTATATTGATTTGTGTATGACATTGTGTTTTCGCCTCGAGACATAGCGCCTTTTATTTAAGATGAGGAGCATTTAACAATATCAGAAGTTCTTATTTCAGTCCAAATCGTTTTACAATGTCAATCAGGATAACTAACGTTAATTAGATCTCATCACCACATTCTATCAGCTTTCATCTGGACAAATCCTCTTACATAAGAAAGGGGAACGTTATAAGCTCCTTGCTTAGACAAACGGGTTGTCGATTGCAGTATTACGGTCAAGTACGCAGATGGGTAGACGCAGGTTTTTAATCCTTTAGCCAGCTAGTTGAGATTTCCATTGCAGGACTATATTCGACCACACGAGAGTGACTGGTAACTAATGACATTCAATTAACTCACTTCAGACAAACAAGAACTATCCGGAGCTTATTTAAAGTTACTTGATCGATCATCTTCCCATTGTATTGATAATATTTTGTGTTCCATATGCACAAAAATGTAGATAAATGAATGAGTAGATAGAGTGGTTATTGGATAAAAAAATATATCTACAAACAAAAAGGATTTACTTTTATTAGATTTCATAAAATCTCTTTCGTTGTGCAATTTTGGAGTGTTTACCTAACGTTACCATCTACTGAGGCTAGTACAGATTTCTTCAAACCCGGATTGTTCGACTTGTTCACAAGGTTTCTCAATAGGGGATTTAATGTGTCAAAATCCTTATTAGATCCTTATTAAATCGATGATGTCTTACTAGTTTATTATTAACACAGTTCAGCTAGTTTAAGCTGCTAAAGAGTTGTATTGTGGTTAAGATAAAAGCGCAGTCGCGACAGTGAACGTGTAGATACTTAATTACCGACGTAAGAACTTATACTCTGGCAAATAATTCAATGCAGTGTGCCCATTTTAGGGAGGAAATTGATTTTGACTCGCAAAATATTTTATACTTTCATTTTTAAAGTGCTAGAATGGGTATGCTTCACTTCACTTACTTTTTCGTTGACTTCAAAACATTGCAAAAACTAATTTTACTTCTTACTGTAACCGTTTTAATGCACTATATATGTTTGGGAATTCATTATTTTCATCAAAGTTACTGTAAAGATAAAGTACACACCTAAAATTCACGTATTTATACATGGATTTTATGCGAAACGAATGAAAAAGTACAATTCAATTTCAACCATTCTCATTCAGTACCTTACACTACGAAGATTTTAATTGGTATCATTATTTTTCTTTTTGACCTTTCGACTTGTCAGTTTACTGCATTGAATTATTTGCCAACGTATATCGCCAATGGACTGGTTGTTTCGTAGTTGGTAATAATTAGCACCTTGTACCGGTAGTCCTCTCATTAACCCTGTTTTAAATAACATAAATAAAATATTTGTTATAATCTATGATTAAATCCGCGTTGACTTCAATCTCACCTGATGGTCAATGACGTCGAAGTTAAAGACGTAGCACAAGAAGGATCTGAAACATCAACGAAACACTTCAATACAATGTCACGGACATTTGTCGGCAGAATTTGTACCAAGAAGGTTGGTACCAGGCAGGCGAACCCTGAAGAAATCCTGCCAACATGCTGGCGTCACTCGGATAAATCTCCTTTTGCTTTTTCATATATAAACGTGTGTAAATATACTTTCAGAACATTATTACGTGTGATGATTAATGAACAAAATTCTGCACAGCACCCAAGAATAAGTGCCCGCTTAAATTTCGTACGTCATAGAAACATGAAAGTGTAAAAATATGGAAATTTAGGAAAAGTATAGGCAAAAACATCGTCGTAGATTACTCAGCGTTGCACCAGTTATTTCTGGCACTCTCTCCGTAATCACAGATCTGTGTTAATGTGCATTTAATAATGCGCTCGTAATAAAATATATATAATAACAATATTAGGGACCATTTACATTAGATTACATTGCTTTTAGAAAACTGTGTACTATTAAACCTTATTACTGCAATGGCACAATTGCATAAACCGGGATATTTGTAAAGATAAAATCTATAGAAGAATCCAGGTTTATTTAATAATCGCTATAAAGGGCCTACATAAGTTACCTAATTACCTTCAAACCTAGACTGGTGTCTACATTTGATTTTTTTAGGTGAAAAACAATGCCTAGCAAGAAAAAAGAGGAAGTAATATCCTTATGTTTTTTCAGAGTCATATATAGACAGCTATACAAATATAGTGTACTTACCGCTAAATGTCACCATTTCGAAGATGTATCCTGTAGTTTATAATCTAAGGTTTATAACAAGAATGCTGTCACAGACTAATTCTATATTTAACTTAACCGTCCTTCATTTATATAAAATATGAAAATTGAAGTAAACCTTTTAATGAGATCAATTTTATAATAGATTCAAGATTCCGTTTATTATATGTAAAAAAATATAATCATGTGACAGTTCAAAGGGCCTCATTTGATAACTTATAAATAAAAATAGAAATTGTTGATAGATACACTTTTTATAACAAAAACTTTAGCTACGACTCACACAATGGTTTGGATTTCGCGATGGATCAATATTATGAAAGCGCACGCTATGTTGATTGTACATCATAGTCTGTTGATTACACAAATCGTAAAAGATTATTTATTCAAAAAGACAATATTACAATATTTGTTTTTAAATAATAAACTAATGCCCACAAACTCTAACCTGTTACATACATGCAAATAGCATTCGTATCGATTGACCGATTATATTTAACAAGACTTCAGTTAGAATCCATTTTTGCAGTATTTTGTTTCGAATTTACACACAATATTTGAAATTAAGACTGGTAGGTTTTGTGAACGGCACCCGTGTGCGTAAATCCAGATTTCATTTCATCAGAAGGACAGGACTATACCTATATGTATAGGAGGAATTATGGACGGTAAAGTAAAGAGATATAGAGCACAACAAGACTTGATGATCGTTAAATTCTACAGATATTTATACATATAGTTCGACGATCGATTTAAATAAAAGGATGGTCGATAGCTGGGCTTAGTATGATGGGGCATGGCTTTTATTTCTCTGATTCTTGTGGTGAGAATCAAGAGAAAGCCTAGTATTAAGAGACATCATAAAAACTGAATAAAATGTATAAAAGCCATAATACAGCTAAATAAAGCTCACTTTTGACATCAAACTGAATGCAAGCGCTATGGACTTAGTAATTGTACAATTGTTTATAGAGTTGTTAGAGTTCTTGTTTGAAGTAAGGGAAAAAACTTAAATAAAAGCAGCAATTTCAAATAGTTTTTACTTTTAAATTTGTTTTATTCGATAATGAATCGTAAAAAGATGAAGAAAGTACAATTTTATGAAAGTTCCAGAAAACCATCAGGTTGCGTACAACGATTACAACGAAGCTAGATTTAAGACTCTATCCGGCCAATAACTTTTGCTCTCTTGTTAAGAAAGTTCGAATTGTAAAGTGTGTGAGAGAGTACATGAAGAGCAGAAGTTATTGGATGGATGGGTTAAGAATTACATTAACAGAGAATTTCTGCAGGGTGCATTAAAAGTCATTGCTGAACGTTGCGCAGTTCACAGTTTTAAATTTTTTTTTTGTAGTAAAGTTTTTACAGCTGTCCAGAATAAGGCAATCATAATTGAATCAACTATTTGTAATGTAGTTATACATGTAATTTGTGTAGATTATAGGTAAAGTATTTGGTCTGAGTACACCTCAAACTCTGCTAGATATAAATTGCGTTCAATTGACAAAACATAAATTTACAGCGGTTTTAAAAACTGGGGCGGTCTTGCACCGAAGCCATATTATAAGCCAAAGCGCTGTTAGCAGAAAAGTGTGATATAAATTACAGTTCGCCGTCAGATCCGACCTGACTTTCTACACTACCACAAGAGATAATAAATCCACGTCATCAAAAACTAGGGCAACAAGTATTCAGGAGAGCTAGAGGAATACAGTGCTAGTCGAGCTGTAGGGGTCCCAGTATTTACACGAAGTCCGCATGCCGTCGAGTGTAGTGATGATGGATGGCTTACCCTTTATTACATGCTGGGATTTGCTATTTCAATCACGTGATAATATATCAAGGCTAAAGAGTTTGTTTGTTTGTTTGTTTGGATGCACTATACTGCCAGTTGTAATGGAAACTATATATTACTACCCGCGGTTTTACCAGCGAAATTTTATTAATTATTTTATTAATTAGACCGTACACAATGACAATGCCAATTGTCACCTAAATTCGTTGAGCCGTTCTGCCGTGATCGAGAAACAAACATTCAAGTTAGATTTTTTTAATATTGTCTTAAGTTTTCACGATATGCAGAGCGTGGTCAGTCGCTCGTGACCACGGGGTCTGCAAAGACACAGAAACGTCGAGTCAAAATTTAAAATGTAAATATACGCGATAAATCCGGTTAAAAAGTGTTTTATTTCATAGATTTTTTTACATTTGATAGCCATTGCAGAAATAAACTATAGCCTAATTCTTGAGGAAGGCTTTTTAGGTTATAATTTATATTTGTACAGGATCAAAAGTTACGGGGATAAAAACCCCGCGAAAGTGCTTGTCTTTAGGTATGTGCTTGTTAAATACGAGTACCTACCTAATTTGTCTAAAACTGTTTTTAATAGTGTTTGTTTACACATAATTCTGTTTGCATAATCAAAATATTTTATTTACCAATATTACTATGAATGTCTTTGTTTAAAAAAATCAGTTTCATATTAGTAAAAAATCTGTATAATTGTTTGTAATGATGAGCAGGTGATTTTGCGAATATAATATAATAAAATAGATTTACAGTTTGAAATCTACGTGGTCAATCTGTTAGTAATAATATTTGATAGCTTTCTTTAATTGCCAGCAGATATGAGATACGGGTTTTACCCTGCAGGGTTTCAAACTTTTTGGGGATAAAACTTTTCCAAATCGTTTTTTTTTTAATTGTTCTACGAAGGTACCGAGTCTAGCTGTGTGTTCATTATCTGATTATACTTAACACGTTTGTTAGCCAGCTGATTTATTAACGACATTTACCTTACCTTATACACAAACTGCTAGATGAAAAAAATTGAAAAAGTATGCATTTTTCATCTCATATAGATATCACCGTTCCGTTTCATCTAATGAAAATGTAGAGCATACCAAACTTTTTGTCTATTTTAGAATCAAACACGTTCAACAATAAAAGTTATTTAGCAGTTTACTACATCCAACCATATGTAATGTACAAGCAGCTTTAGAATGTAAAGCAGAGATAATTTGCAGGCAAGCGCCTGCGCAAGACAATAGCTTTAATATCGTAAATATAGTCTTTATCGCCTAATGCCTCCATCGAAGCTAAACTTCTTTTGAATAATACCATTATCAAGTGATGTTATGATTAAATTTAAACAAAAAAAAAACTTAATATAACTTTATGAAACGCAGTAAAACTTATGTTTTGAGCACTTCCTGCTGTTAGCAAGTGAAGTAAATTGACTTTTTATTGGTGTTGTGATTATAAACTTTATTGAAGACTAAACCCACTTTTGACTTTTGATGGTAAATGAAAATAAGGCCAAACTTGGAACGAATGGATTTGGATGATTTCGATAAAAAAAAGACGTGTGGCACTCGGAGACTGCCGCGGTAAAGCTATTGCATAGCATTTTTTTATCAACTTATGCAATTATAATTATTTATTTATTTTATTAATGCAGTAATGTTTGATCTAATATGAAGTTGCACAAGTTCCTAGTAGATGGCTCTGATTGCTTATTAAAGCCCGCATGTAAAGTTATGAAATCAAAGTATCACCGCTGTGCCGGTCGGAGTGTTAGGTGTTAGGTTTTTTTCGTTACGGAATTTCTGGATTCGGTCCCCACGCTCAAGGCCCGCGATAGAAGCTATGTAATAGCTTAAAAATATATGAAGGATCTATTCTAAGAAATATTTCTAAGGGACACTTCTTACGTCACGCTTGTCCAAGGATTAATAAGAATGCAATTCAAAGTGGTTCTCATCATCATTGGTTCTACACGAAGGAAGTTTTAAGGAGGTTTTTTTTAGAAGTGGATATTTAAGGTTTAGTTACTCACTTCGACTAATCTCTGAAACTGCGATTTGATAATCGATTTTTGTTTTATAGCTTAGCTTTAACACAGGGCTTTATTTTATTCAAGATCAAAATTTACGCAATAAGCTGCTAGAACCTATATGATGAGATCTCAAAGTACTTTGTACCTTTGTGAGTTCCTATGACGTGAATCATACTTTCACGTCATACTAAACACATAAAAAGCTTCCAGTGTGGTAAACTTCGTTTCTATCATCATTATCATGTAAATTGAGACCAGGACTTCAGGTACAGAAGGCAGCACATCAAGCGTTACAAATCTGTCAAAAAAAAATACTTGAATCTGAACTCTATGCCCTCGACATTACGTTTAAATTGGGTGGGAAAATTTGACAGGTAATGTGATGCTTGATCTGCTGGTTTCTGTACCTACCATAAACTAACAATAAAAAAATATATAAATTTACCTCAAAGTAAGCTTGTGTCATGAAAAGAGTATGTTAGTCTACATCCAGACTCGAGCAAGTTTAGAAAAGTTTCCAGAGTTCACATTCCAGTAAATTTTTTTGTCAGATTTGTAACGTTTGATGTGCCGCCTTCTGTACCACGGGGACCACTTAAGTTATTACCTATAGTTACAATTTCAGTACAAGCACATCTGCAGCTAAACTCTAATCTTTTTTTTTTATTGAAACGTCTTCATTACATACATACATAACTTCACGCCTGTATCCCGTATGGGGTAGGCAGAACACCAGAGGTAATGAAACCATCTGACGTTACGTTTGACAAATTTGGAGGCATTATAATAGTGGAGAGAGACTATTGCAGTGACAGGGGGTCAGCCTATCGCCCACAAAAAAGCCTCCCATAACACCTCGGTCCCTTAACTGACTTTTACAGTATGCCCGGGAAGAGAAGCAGCTGGCACATTCTATGTTTTTCTTTCGCTCCCAGTCCAGCAAAGAAGTCTTCATTATTACAATTTAATGAATTCGCGGGATTCTTACCAAGATTTCCGATTTTTATTTCGCGAGTCCGATATTTCGATGCTGTTACAAGCACCATGATTGCGGACTGGCAGATGTAGGTAGGTGGCGATGACAGTTAGCGGCAGACAAAACAATCTAACACCTTTCCTTTTCTTCTGGAACTTTGGCAAAACACGCTCACAGTATAACTGGGTTTTTATTGTTTTTTGTTTAGTAAAAGTCCCACTGGGTACCAAATTGTAGTAAAAATAGCCGCGATAGTTTAGAACAGTCTTGATTATTGTTTGAATGCGAAAGTGTTTAATGTTGAAAACAATACTAAATCAATTTATCCCGACCGGGGATTGGGCAGGTCCTCTAACCTCTAAGATACCGGTACTTGACTGAGGTTAGAGCACCCGTCCGCCAGGAGACAAATTTTTGAAAACAAAAAAGGAGTTGTTTTTCATTTACCTCAAATGATATGATAGGCGCTTTCATTAGCCAAAACATATGTATCATCCATCACTTAAACATGGCCGTTGTTTTTTATCAATTAAATTAATATCTGCTGGTCGCTTCTAGCTTGAATAGCAGCTTTTGTATTATATAAAACTTTAGTGCACATTCTTATAATTCAGCCTGTGTTTCATTTGGCATAAAAAAACTGGGGCGGACCATTAATTAAAAAATATATTCAATTATATTGCGTTCTAAGAATCATTTAGATATTTTTAGCTCACTAACAAACTTAAATTGTGAGTTCATAAGAGATCAGACTAACTGTCGCGTAACTTAAAAAGATTAAATATAACAAGATGAATGAATCATTTAAGTACAAAGTTACAGATTTTAAATTTCCTTGAAATCTAACTGTCAACAATTGAAACGGAAAAAGAAAATCGCATTCTGCATTTAAAATTTATCCGATTTGCAAATAAAGGAAAAAAGACTTCAGCCATCATGCCTTTTTAAAACATATTTACAAAAAGTTTATATTAAGTACTTTAACCTCATTTGTGTAACTTATCGGAGTTAGCAAATCAAATTTCATGTTCAAATTCCAAATATGAAAAATATTTTCTTCGTCATGTAATTACAGTTTTGTATTACACATGGAAGTAGCAAATGATTCTTTTCGGGCAATAGCCTAAAACGATCCTATCCCTACACGCTTTCCCTATAATACGACCAAAAAAAGAGGATCTCTGATTTAGTAATCGCTACCTTCAATTCACGGTTCACGCTGGGGTAGCCCCACGATGACGAGGTGTGAGGTTGCTACCCTATTCACTAACTTACGAAAGTATTAGCCATCTCATTTGCTGGAGTCTTTTGCCAGCGAAAAATTTGTATGTTTTGCTAAGTGATTTTGAAATGAATTTGGAATTAAATACTATCTGTTTCCATGGTCAATACACCTATCTCGTAGGTATCAGGGTAAAAAAATGTACGTTTTGACCCTTTGCTCCTTGCTCTACCTCGAAATTTTAAATTTATTTTGATCAACCCGACCGTTGTAGGGTACCAAACGGCAAACACCTATCTATCCTCTTAAATTTTTACGATATACTTAGAATTGATAACAAGTAGGTACCTATCTATACGTAGGTACTCTGTTACAAAAATGTATATTTTTTTGTTAAATCTATTTTTTTTTTGTAATACTTCGTCTACCCGTTAAACATAGCAAAAAATGTTGTTTACTTTTGATTCCTAGCTAAATTATAAAAAAAAAAAAACAAATCTTGCAAAAAAAATGAAGCGAAAGCGAAATCCGTCTAAAACACTGAATAAGGCCGTCCATCCATCGAAAATGCAACGGTGTGCAACGCAACCTGTCGCAGAGTCAAGTTCAAGAGCTGGACGATACTCGACAGTCGACAGAACTGTTGCAACCTCCGAGCGGTGCACACGTCCTCGCTACCGCGACACCCACTACCGAAACGATCGTAATAGTACACGAGTGAATTCAAAATTAGAATCTCTATTTCAAAGTGTTTTTTTTTATTCAATCATTACCAGTTACCCGTAACAATGCAGAACCTCATAAGGTAAGTTTTGCGGTGTTACCAGTCAATTAATCATTTTATGTGCCCGCTCAAGGGCTTTATTACTAGGAATTATACATTCTTCCTTGGTTGCATGGAATAAAAAGCAGGTTCGCAATATGAATATTTCCCAGCTCCCCCATTAGGTTCATAACCTTTATTGATTGAGCTTTAAGCTCTACTTTAAGTAAATAAGTAATTTTAAAAAAGTGAATACATTGTAAGTATATTTTTTTTCAATTTAATTGTTTAATTAGGTACTGAACTGCCTTCTTCACCTCTTATACCTACAAAAACATTTTATATTCGCATCAATATCTTTGAAAAATAATCATCTTTATGTCTATAATATACCTAAGGCCTACACTTAATTCTTAAACAGCTAGTTTTCTCAACAATACGGCCACTTAAGGAACCTATAAGAATTTTCCCATAAGGTGTGTGAACCTTTACAACCCATCTTTAAATGATGATAATACTTCACATGTTACATTTTAACAAAATAACGGCTTATCATTATAATACAAAATAGTTGAACATAGCTTTAAAAGCATAATCGATACAATAGATATGTAGGGAAATATTAAATTATTATCAATAATTACCAAATAGCACTTAGTATAACGCATAGGTAGCTTCATTTCAATTGAGAATGGAAATGGAAAGAGATTATACATATCACAATTATGATTATACATATCATAGAAAGATAATTTCTTAATAATGGCTAGAGCTGTTTGCTCATCAGAATGAGTCGTTTAAGTGTTCCAAAAGTGCAATATTCTAAAAGTATAATGCATAGCTTCATTTCAATGAGCATCGATTATAGTAACGTCTATCATACACAACTTCACGCCTGCATCCCTTATAGGGTAGGCTAAACACCGGAGATTATAAAACCATCTTAGGTCACGTTTGAAAAAATTGAAATTATAGTGATGGAGAGAGACTATTGCAGTGATAGTCAGCCAATCGCCCACAAAAAAACCTCCAATAAAACCTCTGTCCCTTAAGAGAGAGAAGCATCTGGCACATTCTATGTTTTTCCTTCGCTTCCAGTCCAGCAAGAAAGCCTATCAATAAGTAATATTTATAATGTTTTTAAGTTTTTGCATTTAAAATGCTCAATTATTTTTAAATAAATGAAAAATGTGATAAATAAAAATTACCCGACCAGGATTCGAACCTGGGACCTCTCGTTTGCCGGACGAGTGCTCTTCTACTGAGCTACCGGGGCCCGGGCGGCGGCGCCTCGAAATTTTTATTTATCACATTTTTCATTTATTTAAGTAATATTTATATTAAACTAGCCTTCTACCCTGCTCCGCTCGGTTGTAGCTTAGATTTGGGTGAAATCATCTTTGCAGTTTAAGTTTTTTCAAAGACCGTGATGACTGTCACGTAGATAAAATATCACTATGTTTAATAGTGTGCCTCGAGAATTACTTTAATTTTAGAATTTATTTATTTATTGATTTTTAAATTTAGAATATTGCATGGGTTGCATCATATCTGTTAAGTCTTTTCATTAATTACCCCGAATATAGAGAAAGAGGAATCCCTTTTATAAGATATAGAGACTTTAGTACACTTTTTTAATGCATAGGTCATATAAATAAGGCCAAATAAACCTAACATGCTTAGTGCTTAGGAAAATAAATGTTTTATTTTCAGTAACTTATGTTTAAACAATCGTTCATAACGATTGATTGATAAAAATAGCTTATCTTTAATAATAAACCATTCTCCCTAACCCTGCCATTCGGGCGCTATCCAAATATTTATAAACCACTTTTAAATGTCAAGGTTTTTTACAATTAGAGTAGGTGTAGCATCTATAATACATCAATCAACACTAACCAAAATCGATATCGCGACTTTTTATCAGATCGACCGCTGCAAAAACAATTTTAAACAGATCTAACTAGATCAAGATAAGACTGAGATAAATAAGAATGTATGACACATTAGATTTGCAAATAAACTTTCTATTAATTCTTATTCGTGTTTTCCAGGTCAGTAGATATATAAAAAAGCGTATTTTCTTTGAGATCTTCTTTTCTGTTAGAATAAAACAATTAAGTATTTTATTACGTGGAGATTTATGTTGTTCGGTTTTATTAATAGAAAATTGTTTTTAACAATCGGAATTATTGCGGGGAAAATATATTTCTACGATAAAATTCAACTTTATGAATAAAGATAATGAAAATCTATTTAAGATTAAATAATAGCTTGCCAAATTAATTGATCATACCTTGAAAATAAAGCGTTTGAATACTTGTTGATAGAAATAACCCAATAAATCATACAATATACAAAATAAGGACCTTAAAAAGACGTGTTGTTTGGTGTAATCTAGAACAATACACCCTTCGTAAAACACTTAAAATAATTACACGTCTCGTCTGATTTACTAACAATTTTGTAATTTGAAATACCCTGTAATCATTGAGGAATGTAATATTTATGTCAGTACTGAATAAAGGCTTATTTACAACCCTTTATCATATTGTTGTGTCAGATTATCTTTTCCCGTTGGCGATGGGAAATTAAAAATTCAAACGTCCACGCGCCAAAGCGAATAGGCCCGTCTGCACATTTAAGTCTTAAATATGAACTTTGAATCTATGTAATTTAGAGTTTAGAATTTAATCGTCACGTTTTATATGTTTATAGGGTTTAGTTTAGTTCAACAATAGCCAAAACACGTCTAATATTGCAGATAAACTTTCGCAATGTTAATTGGTCGCAGTCAAAGAGCAACTTTTATACGCTGAAGGGGGATTGTTTGAGATTTACTGTACTAGTAAGATCACTGTAAAGTTAAAGTAATAAGAATGTATTTATATAGGCATAATATTTATATGTAGATATTATTTTTAGGTATTATAGATTCAGCATGTTAAAATATCAACATAAGTTTGTGTAACCTGATTTAAAAGTAAAGATCTTAGTCTAAAGATTTAGTATTTATGTTTACGTTGAATATAGGTTCTAGATGAACCCTGTTGCTACACTCGCGAAAATCGTAAAATCTTAGAATAATGTCAGGATAACAAGTATCTTTTCTGATCTTTAAAAATAATAGGAAACTTCATAGCAGATCAAAATATAAGTGAAACCAAAACCATGCCAGTCATTTCAATTTCTCTGGTCGATCGATCAATTATTGGGATTTATCGAGCAAAAAGCAAACACGCAAAAGATAGTAATTCAATTTTAGTAATTGTTTAACGACCGGTCTCGTGCTTGTCAATGGTTTTTACGATCCAAAAACAGTTCTTAGCATGACAGCTGTGACTATTTTGGTATACATGGATTTAATTGGCTAATAATACGATAAAAAATGCTTTTCAACGTATACAATTACATCAATTAAAATTTATTTGTTTAATGATCAAGTAGGTCAAAGTAAAAGAAAGGATGTTTCTGTTTTTAGCAGCTATGTAGAATTTTTTCTCTTGTGGTGCCTAAATTGAATAACGCGTTTTTAACATGACGTGGGTACGCTAAACGGGACTTACATGTTTAAAAAATTGACAACACAATACTGCGAAGAAAATCTACTCTATCGAACATTTTATAAGATCTTCCTAAGATAAACGTATTGTACCTAACTACATTAAATACCTTTTATTTTTGTATTGTAACCAATGTTAGAAGTAAATTTCAAATTGTGCCAAACTCGGAGTTTTCTGATTTCTTAAACACCCGGTATAAAATACTTAGCTTACCATTCTAATATAATTCCTTTAGTTTTATTTCGCAGTATAACTTCTTGTTAATCATATCAAAGCAAGTCATATTCTTTCTATGAAATAAGTAAAGTCTCAAGAACTCGTTTCTTACTCACAGATCAAACATGAACAAAAAAAAAAACGAAAACCATAGACAAGTTTACAAAAGCAATAAAGAAAGAGCACACCCTGCAGAGGATTCTAGCACAGACTGCACTTTGCCAAGTCGAAGCTCTCGTAAACAAACGCCCCGCACAATGCGACATACGACACGTTTTGCCGTTTAGTTATTTGGTGAATAGCTATTTGTCCGGCAGACGTTTGAATAGCGGTACTGTCATTTTCATTAACGTGGTTTAGATGTCGCCATTTCTTTTAGAAGTCTTAGTATTTGACTGGAATGTTGATCGTAAGACGATGCGGTCAGTAGATTCGAGGAATTTGTTTCGATTAACTCGGATTTATGGGGAGTTTGACACGCACAATGCGGACTGTGCTGGGAATATTTTAAAAGTCTGTACTTTTTGTATTAGGTTTTGTTGTGAAATTGCACATTTAAAGTGTTAATGTTCTTCTATTGAAGTAGTAGGACAAGCTTACATGTGATAAATAAGTATGTATTTAGTAGCTGTCAAAAGTCTACGTAAAGAAAGTTAGTTGTGGGTAGTTCTAGGATATTGTTTAATTGCTAAATTTTATAAATTTTATCTAAATTTGCAGCTCTACAGCTTGTTTGTTAAAATATTAAATTGTATCATAGCTATAACGAGTTTTTGTTAATGCAAATTTCATTTAAAGATAGGTTCGATATACAACTTCATATTTGAGCATTTTTAATGGCTTTCTTCAAAATAGAATGCTCACCTAAGTTCCACAACTAGTATGGCAACAAAAAAAAACATTCGATAACTCTCTATTGTAACACAAAACAACGACGTATCATCGCGATACTTTGTTAGTGTTCCCTACACTCTGGAAATCTATGAAACGACGACTATACAGGACAGGGTGACTTGTGACAAATTTTAGATACAGAAGGACAGCACTCTGTCTGTACTCGATTCTGGTCATAATTATGTGATAAAAGTAGGTACCTACTTAATTTTTCACAAAAATTGCCTATAAATAAATAAAGTTTTGTTACTAGGTATTTACTTACGCCTTAATCAATCGCGGCACGTGACAAATAAATTCTTTAATTTTCGGTTAAGTTTACTCAGTAAATAATTAATATTTATTTTTTCTCTTCATGTATGATTTCAAACTATCACGTCCTCGAATTTCAAAAGTGACCCACCAGTCACCCTATTTATGTTTTAAGGCTATAGCTATTAATAGCAGAAGACAAACATTTATAGGTATATCAATTCAATGCAAAGTTCGAATCTCGTTAATTTTATTATAAATAATAAAAACGAGTTGTTTTATTTTTGTAAACAATACAAATTATCAAGCAGGCACAATCAATAGTATGCCTATTTCATTTTACAGTTCCATTTAAGAACTGTCGTATAATAATAATAATTTCGCACGTATAATAGGAATACAAATATGAACTCTATAAAAATCCTCACAATTACCTATATCTCTTGTTCCATTGCACCTCGACTTTTTTATAACATCATGAATTAAAACATGACGCCAAAGTATGAGAAGAGGCAGCCATCCATGAGAAGTACAGTCGCTTTCAAACTCATACCCGTATTCACTCTAAAGATTAAATATACTTTATAATCTAAATTATGACTATATGAAAGTCCATTACAAAAAACGTTGTTGAGAGTTGTTTTTAAGCAGGAAATTGTACGCACACTTGGTATCTAATTAAATATAAAATTGTATCCATCTAATTATCTTAAATATTATATAGTATATTTGCGCCAAGGCACTCTATATCTTAGTATCCAATTTCTCATTTAAAGGTTGTCTGATAGAAATTGCTTATTAGTAATAAGACCAGCTTTTCTGCATTCCTTTTGTATTTTAAAATTTGTAATTATTTTATTCTGTAGTGTACAATAAAGCATAAATAAATAAATAAAATGCCCATACAAACGTTTTGGTTTTAGTAATAGCGAAAACTTTTATTGTCCACTATCTTAACAATCTGAACTGAAAACACTGTCGTGTGATTGAATAGAATTAAATGTATTTAAAAACATACTTAATTGTCTTTGATTGAACATTACGAAATCAAGTATTTAAAGTTATTGCAAATGATTGCTAAAGCAATATCTTTACTCTCAAATGATCCGTCAGAATTTATTTAAGCCCCAGCTAGACTGTTGAGGAGATTGATTCTGTAAGTTTTGGGATTCTTAATGTCCTAATTTGGTTCAACTGTTCACAAAGATACTACTTAGCACATCTGCGTAACTTCTATAATACCATGGGCTTATTTGCGACTGCTAAAATATTAATCTTTCTATCGCGTAAGTGCTAGATTTCGGCCTTAATAACAGACTGGTCTCTGATAATAGGTTGCGCAATAATAGGGTTAGTAGTTAAAATAATCAAACATTAAACATACATACAATTTGAAAACAAAATTGTGTATGTAGGAACATTAGGAATTTGTTTTGACTCCTTTGAGAGGGCTCTGCATTCATATTGGCATGCAATATAAGTAGTAAAATAATCAAAAACAATTCAGGTACTTACGGTAAACATGATTTTATATGTCTCTGCTGTTACAGGGAATGCATTGTGCATTAGTGACTGTTGTTTAAAGTTAGGCTTTTTTAAAAACAATAAAATGCAAAGATAACCCCAGCCATATTTCTTTTAGTTAATCTTTTTTATCATTGCCGTTATCAAGCCTACTGCCTTGTCAGGATTTTGATACGTTTAAATTAAAATTACTAAATAAACTACAAGAACACCTACATTAAAAAAAATGGTCTATTCACAGCAAAATACCGAAAAAATATCTGACTTCTAACTACGAATGTAATTTCAAAGTCAAATTATTCAGCAAATCTGACATTAAAATTAAGAAACAAATGACAAGACGATTTTCATTTCCTGTGTGTCACACGCAGCCAGCGCGTATACATGTATTTATTTTTGATCGCAATTACCTAATCACTTTGAATACCATCAATTTTAACGGTAGGTAACCAAGATAAATTGAAAGTCATTATTTACTACCACAGATATCTTCGCAGGGCCGTTTAGGTAAAATAGTATGTTGGTCTTGTATATCCAAAGCAATTTTATCGCAGTGTTAGAGTTGAACTTTGTTCTTTTTACTTAAATAATCATTTTTGTTTACTGAGTGTACATTTAAAGTGTTAATCTTCATTTTTATTCTGCGTCTCTGATTATATATATATTGCTTATAGTATCTTTATAGTATTGTTTACTATACTTTTGTTAACCTGTTTATGGTCTAGCAAATGGCCTAATTTTTATTATTATTAAAGTTAAATAAATAAATATATACATTGCAACTACAGGATAAATAGTAATTTTATTAATTTGATAGAGTATAAATATACGAAAAGATTATAGTTTTGTTATAGAAATCTGTCTGGCAGTTTAAAGACTCAAACTTCATGTTTTTAAGTTTTTTTTTCTACTTTAATAGTTATTTTTTCAAACTTTATAAAATATGTCATAACTCATATATCTTATGAAAAAAAAAACACTGACCCAGCAAAATGTTACAGGTGCGTAACTCCACGCCGGTAGTTTTCAATCCGGTCGTACCTCATACAGTTATTGTGGGACGTTCGGAAAATGTGTATTTCCTTAAATGAACATAATTTATACATATAACCTTAAGGGATTACAATCAGCACAATGCCACTTACCAATTTTATTAGCGGTACCAAAAATACAATTAAGAAAGGACATTTAACTTTGAAAGTTTATTATATAAAGTTTTCCGTAATATATTGCTGGTCTGGTCTAGGCAAGGACCCTGTTTATTATTTCTAGCCCAAGCTTATCTGATTCATTACTTACCTTGCTAGAAGAAAAAGCGATAAGCAAGAATGTGCTCGGATGACAGTTATGCATACTGGCTGTTTAATTTTAAGAAGTGTTGCAATAATAAAAAAAACTCTTTGTTTGATTACGTATACTATGATATTTTTAGGTTTACAACATTGAGCGCCCCTGTATGCGTACCTGTTGTGCTAAATGTAATAACTCCAATAGGTTTACAAAAAGATGCTAAAGTAGACATAAACAAAGACATTGATATTGAATTTCATTGTACTATCAGATATTCATTCATGCTTTTATAGTTTAATAAATATTTAATATTATAAATCATTTAAAAACAATCTCTGTTACAATTTATTATGTTGAGCATGATACCTGTGTTACAGTATCTTCAACTAGTACCTAATCAAACGCAGTCAAAACGTTCTGTGGTCACCATTAATCGAGAAAATCGAAGTATAAACGAACGAATTTCGCTGGAGCATCGTCGTAAGGTTGCTTGTTTGACAGTATTTTATCGGCTACATTTTGGTGAGTGTGCGAGTGCTCTTTTTGACCAAATTGAACCCACCCCTTTTTACCACCGTACTACCAGACGCAGACAGAACCATAGTGGATTTACCAAGAAGTCGAACAAAACGCTTCGATAGTTCCTTTTTGGTACGGATTGCCAAGGTGTGGAACAATCTGCCTGCGTCTGTTTTTCCTGACCACTACAGTCCTGGAACTTTTAAGTGTCGAGTGAATAGGTTTCTCGTGGATGGACGTGTAACACCATAGTTTTCATGCGCACTTTCCATCAGGTGGCATGGAAGACAAACGTCCTATCCTTACAATATAAAAAAAAACTGATTATAGTACATATTTTATATCTGTAGATACGTAATCTGCAACTTAAAGAATTTTTAGAATTGAATAGTTTTAGTTACAAGAGCATTTACAACAGCTTTTCTGCCTTTATTTGTAAGAGCACACGGCAAAGACTTGCTAAACCTATAAATACACCTAGAATGCAAATTTTCTTAACTGCACAAACCATTCATATTCTTTTTTCATACTTTTTACATTACAAAAGTTCAATTGCAGCAAATTAAAAGTGCTAAATATTGCAAAAAGGTTTGAATGAACAATCATTCACCCACTCCATCTCCCTCTATCTTATCGCTATGCGCGAGCGCAGAGGCTATCTTAATTGCATCAGGCCTGTCCAATTAGTCCACCCGTTATTAATTAAATTAATGGAAACTGATATCAAAACCTCCGGTCCTCTCCAAAATGATTTATAAGTCCTTTTTATATAAATTCTTGCGGGGTCAAAATTTGCTAATGCCTCGGAGCCTTTTGATTATAGATACTCGTATATTTTAATTATCAGCAAAATTTTGATTGGTAATCGTGTCAAGAAATTGTAGAGTATTTATAGGGCAAATTAGGCTTTTTTTTATCTAAAACGTAGGAATACTACATTTTAAGTTATGCATATGAAACATAAAATAATCCTGTGAACACTCTTCTTTGCGAGAATTGGACGACAGAACTCCTGATTAGGTAAACTTTAAAACGTTACGCAATAGAACATATTCATGCTTTAAAAAAAAGCTTGCCATTACAGATTTATTTGTATTTTCAAAATGTGACATGTTTGTTACTTATAAACTTGTGCCTATCTAAATTTTATCTCTTTTCGAGGGACCAAAACGCATTCACTAATTTAGATAAGAACTAGAACTAGAACAATGTAACTCAGACATACTAAAACAATGGTATTTGGCAACACAGCTTATAACGGCCAAGTGTTGCCAATGCGTAAATTAATTGGTGTCATCGGGTCTAGAGAAATAATAGTGGAATCCGTGTCGAATGCTTCGACATGCTTTTACCTGGTACCGACAGATTGACTTCCGACATGCTTCTTTCGTGGAAGTATGGCACGCTTGTGATCCGGATAAAGCGCTTAAACAAACGATCTTATTTTACTGGAATTTACGGTCAGAGAGGAGGAACGTCCGTTTGTTGTGAATAAATAATACGCAGTTAAATAAATAAATTAAATTAAATTACCTATCCTGACGTACAAACTGATAATACATAGCGAAAGTAGGGGGTATATCCTGGTATACCCCCAGACATTGCCAGTTTTGAAAAGCTCGCTTCCTAAACTCAGCTGGGACTCTCGAACCGCATTAAAACTTAACGAATTTTCTTACAGTTTTCACCATTAGACTAAAATTTGCCGAACGTTATCAAAGCTCTCGGAAAAATCGCACCAAATCGCGGAACTTTACGAGCCGTGCGAACCCGGGACTGGTAGCTAGTTTATTTCTAATAATGCTATCTACATATGCATCGATGCCGCAGAGCAAAGTAAACATGGCACAGAATGCGGTGTCATCAAGTTTGTGCGAGTCTGCAGTCTCGAGACGCAGGCGGTCGGTTGGTATTGAACTGTGACGAAGAGCAGGCAAACGAGCTTGAACAGACGTGAAATTTTATTATTTAGTTGTGATTTTTTTTAAGATTCATTTATTGGAGAAAAGTGAATAGTAGATTAGACTGTTGTTTTTGGTTTAGTGTTGTATAAACTTAACGATTCAGACACAAAAAAAATGAAGCAAGAAAATTTTGTTATCTGAAACTGCATAGATTTATGAATTAATGAACATTATTATAGATTAAAGAAAATAACCTATACCGTTTGACGATGGTTTGACGCCATAACTCTCCATTTTGCGCTTCGCCGTAGTCAGTAAAAAAATATACACTTCAAAATAAAAATAAAATCTTTGCCAAATCTTTTAAATAGTAATCTTTTAATTCTATGGCCGGGACACAATATTATACAACTTGTAATTAAAAAAGGTAACGTTCACACATTAATGAGAATTAACTAGCGTAACTGGTGGAGTATGGTCATAAAAAATACTCTTTCTTCAACCATACACTCATATGTGAGAATAAGGTCAAATGTTAGGATTCATGAAGAAAAAAGTAAAATAAAAAATTTCAAAGCTCAGAAAAGTTTCTCTACTCGTTTGGGCAGTTGCCAGCTCTGTGCTGCCGCATCCACGCCCTACCGAGGGACTTTGTTGACTCAAATAGTGTTGGAAATGTCTGAATTACCGTTAAATTTAAATAACCTCGGTAAACACGTTTATGATCGGTTGTGTTTGGCGGTAAATATGACGTTTTTTGACCTTTCGTTGCAAAGCGATTCGTTTCAAAACATATTCAAACCCCCTTTTATTTAGGTCGCTATTATTAATATTTCTTACTATACTTATAACATAATTAATCCTACATTTACCAGAATTTATAATTATTATAAGATAATTAATACAATATCGTACCTTAGAAGTTATAACCGACAATCTCGCGATATTAAGAAATAAAACAATGAATCTCCATTTGGTAGTAAGTGGTTATCAATGTCCATATAAGAAGCCATCACAGCAATTTCATCGCGAGTAATTAATTAGCAGAGCGTTCAATACTCAATCAATGTAATTAAAACTATCTGTAAATAATCATCTCTACAGCAACATAACAAACGGCTCTATATCAGTTTCAACACTATAAAAACTGTAACACGTGTCGACGCACCGAGCAGCAATTAATGTTTGCCACAAAAACGTCAGCTATTTGACGTATATTCTCCACATAAGGCACCTAAGATATAGTTTCCTGCAACACCTTATGGGGTCTAAATGTACCCCATAGAGACTGAATTGACCCTTTGAAGCGACAAATGAGAGCTAACGGTTACTCTACTTTTTCCTAACAATGCAAAAAGTATGGTGAGAAGATCGTAATATCCTTGTCTTTGAAGTGTTGGATACATGTTAAATATGGTAAAGTTGTTTGTTACAAGCTGTTTATTGTAAATTATAGATACATTGTAACTACAAGCATGACATATTACTACTTCGTCTACTTTTAGTCTATACATAGACAGACAATAAACTAGATTAAAGAAAATAGTAAAAAATGCCATGCTTAACAATTGTATTTTACGCATTGTTTCGTAAATTTCATACATTTAATTACTTATGTTTATTTACATCAAGTGGTATTCAAGTAAAATTTTATGGTTTATCAGTATCTGCATTAAAATAGGTTGGTTTATTTTTACCCGCCCTTTAAATCAAATACCAAAAGTAGATTATGTAGGTACAATGTCGTATCAGCGTTACTTGCAATTCTTTTCAAAATTAAGTTACATTGTTTTTACGGAAATGACAATTGACTCTCTACCTAGTAAATTAAAAAAAAACAATATACATACATATATAAAACTCTAACTTGAATCATCTTTTCGTCGACCAGAGATTCAGTTTATGATAGGATTTTCTCACTTTATGGTAGGTAGTTATGGCAGCAGATGTTTGACATTTTTAATCAAATAAGTTTGCATACGTTTGGTATAAAATGGAAAAGCTTTTCCAAAAGTTTATCGTAATTTTAGAGGTATTAAAGAGCATTCGCAAACTATTCAGAGCCTGAAAGTATTGACTGCAAGCAAATTCGTCATTTTAATTTAGTTTTGGATATTACTCTATTTATTTAGTCCGATTATAACTTGCTTACATTATTGGTGTCATTCGCGTGAATAGAATTTTTAGGAATGTGGGTTAATTAAAAAAGTAATATTTTGGTTAATTAACATTTGCAAGTTAAGTATGGTATGAACGGTTGTGTTTAGGTATCTTTTAATGGCCGATTGTTTAACGTTATTTTGCCCGTTACTGCGCCAGATAAATGTAATGTGTGTGGAATAAATTATATGTATTTTTGACTAGTTGAATAAATGAATTAATTATAAAAGTCGATATTTCACACATCACCTTCTAGTTAATAAACAAGTTATATAAATTGAGACACTTATTATGTACCCGGGTATTTCTCCAAAGATATGATAAGTTATGCATGATTTTAGGTAAATTTCTGGTTCATCTGTGCCGGATTCATGTGATCAAACCACCATATTGATCAAAAAATAAACAACTTTTTTACCTTTCCATAAAGAAAAGGGTGCTTTTTATTGCTTAATTATGCTGCAAGAAAAACATTTTTTAAAAAGAAATTGCCTTGAAACATAATTTTACACAGATTTCAGTAAATTTACCATAAAGACCTGCAATTGGATTCAAGATTAGAAAGAGTCACTAAAACTGCCAAAACAAGTTAAAACGCTTTAAAAGATAATAACAAATTAAAAATTCATAAAATACCATAAAAAATCTACCTGAAAATAAAAAATACAGCTATTTGTCAACAAATTATGATTCATCTGGACTTACAATTTTTAAACATCGATGTCTCTAAAACTACCATAGCAAAATGAGTCCCTCATTAAAATATATGTTGTGTGGTATATATATTTTCATATAAGCATGTAAAACCGAGATAAAATTGATATATAATTTTGGCTAGATGAATCAGTCAAAGAATGAAATTTCGGAGAAATACCCACCCACAAAGAAAGCTCTAATAAGCTTGTGCTATGGGTCCACATAGCGAGTTATGAATCAGTATTCCAGTATGGAACCAGTCATGCGTTGAAGAAGATATCGTTCATACGATCCTAGGATAAGCGTGTTTGACCCAAGGACTGTATACCGGTATGAATTTCTGTACATTTTTTTTCTGTATGACGTCATACCGTTAAATAATGTGTATTTAAAAATAACAGTACAGGAATTCATACTGAAATAATTCGTGTACTTTTTATATTATTGTAGCATAACTGTTTTTTTTTCAGTTAACTGAAATTTTCTGGTATTAATATTAATATTGATATTAAAATTTTATTTTTAAATAACTGTAGAATGTTCGATAGTTTAGTTGAATCCTATGAAGCGTAGGGACATATTATGCTGACCCATTTCGGTACAGAAATTAATCCGGTATGCATTATTTGGGTACTGATATAATTAAGTTAGATTTTAATAACTTGTACAGTTATTGTGTTTGATGAAGCAGTACACTAATAAGGGTACTGAAATTTTACTAGTATCTACTATTTAAAAAAATTATACCGATATGCAGTCCCTGGTAGGACCACCCGTATCCTTTCTTTGGCTAGACGTCTCTATCAAATATCTACATTTTAATTAAGTTTTACCGTGTTTTTGCGTTCTTATATTTTTATAAAGCCACCTTCTTTTTAAAATTGAAGACAACCGTGGCTTCAGGGCGTCAACAACAAAAAAAGTTTAAGTTAAATTTGAAATTACAACCTTCCTAGCCTTTGTTATTTAGCTAGCTATTAATCAGTTGACTAACTTTTCACGGGATTCTAGTTAAAGCTACTAGCATATGAACACCGTTCTATAAATAGAACTGAATACATAATAGATAAATAAATAGCCAGCGAAAGCTAATTTCTGGACGACTTCGCATTTCCCTAGCATGCCTCCGTAGGTGGTTTACATGACTTATTGATGTCTCTCGCATGTATAGTACGAGCAAGTTTTTAACTTTTCTAGAATATCGTGTATTTGGTATGGAAGCTTGTTTTTCTTGGCACAAGTATGCTCCGGTTGACATATTTTCCGCGATCCTGTACTATGTTGATTTTGTAGATAAGAAAGCTGTGTTGAATAGGCTGGTTAGGTATGTTTGTGTGATTAACATAATCTGGCTGTCAATTGATAAAATGATTTATTTAGGAATATTCGTAGAATATTTGTGTAAAATCTTAATTTGATGCACAAATTGTTAATTTCTGTTGAGGTTGTCAAAAAATTAGACAGTAAACGAACAATTTAAGTTAAAGTTAGCTAAAAAGCGAAAACTCTGTAAGTGAAAATTGGTGTTTAACTATGAACACTACAGGATAAGCAGCCACAAGGATTCAAACCAATATTTAAGAACGACAAAAGTGGGTTTATATTTTTTCTATACTTTTTAATTAATTCTTCATTCGAACATTCCTAAATTAAATTTCCTTGCATACATACATACAAAAAAAATATAAAACCATCTGATGTCCCGTTTGACAAATTTAGAGGCATTATAATGATGGAGAGAGACTATTGCAGTGATAGGGGGTCAGAATATCGCCTACAAAAAAACCTCCAATAAAACCTCTGTCCCTTAACTGACTTATACAGTATGCCCGGGAAGAGAAGCAGCTGGCACATTCTATGTTTTTCCTTCACTCCAAGTCCAGTTCCTTCTCAATTGAAATAAATATTATGATACAAAATGCTAAACTATTTTAATTTGTAGACAGCGTTCAAAAATCGAACCGTAAAGCTTAAGCCAGCACCACCGATCTATTTCCACATATTTCGGGAACATTCGAAACACAAAAAACTATCTCGATACCGGGAAAAGCCACTGTATGTGATGCACAGATAAAAGAAGTACCGAAAAAATCGACGCAGTGCACACGATAATGCGTCCACAAACGTAGTTAGCGGAGCGGAGGCTGTATACGCTGATACCGTGCCAAGTTCATAATATGCTGGCAAATTGTCGACATGCAGCCGGAATGCTGTTATCCGAGAGTTTTAAAAGTGTTCTTTTTTCGAGACTGTGTAAAAGGCCATGTTAATTCAGAAACTGGCGGCGCCTGTATTGTGCGATTTTTTAACGATTTTCTCTATCTGTGTTAATCACGGGACCATATCGTTGTAAGCGCCTTTAATAAAATATGAAAATCGTAAAAGTAACTTTTTTAACGTAAAAATAATGAACACTACAAAAAAATACGAAAAAATTTATGTTGGTAAATTCTTCGCTCAACTACTTGCATTTCATATTTCTTTTGTCCCTTGGTGAAGAACTTTTTCCTGTTTTAGATTATGAAGGACCCAGCTTATTATCAAAATTTTAAAAAAAACTTTTTCTAAAGATTTGTAGTGAAAATTGAAATTTCATAATCCACGTACTCTCTGCTATCTCATCTGTAAAGCAGTCTGGTGATCTTATCGCTTGTGAGATCGCAGATTCCGTTACGCCTGTTATGTCATACGAAGCAAGTAATTGTTTTCCACATGTAATTGCTAAATTGCGTGTCATTTTAATTTAGTTCAAGATGTAACTAATTCT
The DNA here is from genome assembly GCA_944452665.1 of Stenoptilia bipunctidactyla. Classification (NCBI taxonomy): domain Eukaryota; kingdom Metazoa; phylum Arthropoda; class Insecta; order Lepidoptera; family Pterophoridae; genus Stenoptilia; species Stenoptilia bipunctidactyla. Next base: position 5,817,567 of record OX101730.1, read on the forward strand.
GTTATTTTCTATGATTTAATCGTTCTTAAGTATTCTTACAATCAAATTAAGACGGATCTACCTGTACGTTTTAGTATGGAATAATTGTCTTTGAGAAGATTGAATTAATTCTGGAAACTATTAAATAACTAAGAATGTAGTTAAGAGTATGATTACTGAAGATTAATTTATAATCGTTCATTCTTGAAAGGTTTGGTAAATTTAATTGACATGCCTACCATTGTTTGCATTTACGTCTTAAGCATACAGTCAGCATAAGAATATGAACACGACAGCTTTGCTATTTACATAATAGAATGAATACAATTTAATGAAAAGATTTGCAAAGGGAAGACAATATGAACCTAATGTCAATCGTATATTTTAACCTGTATGCATCAATCTTAAATGTTGCGTGTTTGTGTCCTTTCCCAAGGACCTGATGGTTCACTGTCCTCTGAAAAAACTCCTTTATCGTGTCTTAAACGACTTTTTTTAGTAGTAGATTGAAGTCGTCATCATCGTCATAAGCACATTGTAGGCCCATGAGGTGTCAAGGAGGCTTAGACCATAAACCAAGGTGGCCCAGTGCTGTTTGGTGGATGTAACAATTTGAAACAGAAAGCTTGCTATAAATATAGTACATTACTGCAGCGGCTGGCAGGAGAGGCATTGATGGACGAACATGTGAATGTGGGTCGAGGCTAAGGCCGGCGCCAGACTTAGCTTCACATGTTTGAACACATGTTTGATTGCTATGTGTGGCACTGGACTTTAGATATGTGTTCAAAGTTTGAACAAAGATTTGCACTTTGCCATGCGGTATCGATCTTTTTCGACACATCAAAGCGTCCAAAGAAGAATGTATTAAAAAAAAGTGTTTGCGAAGCAAGTCTGGCAGGTTACGTCAATATGTATTCAAATGCGTTTGCAAAGTCGTCAAAGATATGTGAAAATCATTGAAGCTATGTCCGGCGCCCGGGTAATAACAATAGTTTTTTACTCGCCAAAGTATTATTTTTTTCTATTGCCAGTTCAAAATTTAAATTAAACCTTTGATAAGTTACCTCTTTGGTCGCCATGGTGCGGAGTAAAAGATTGTTCCACTTTTTTTTTTTTTTTGTAAAGCACGGAAGGTGTCTTCATAAATGCATGGTGGGCGGTTCCCATCCTTGTACCGACCGTACTAAACATTGCCACAGAATACATAATACTATAATGTCGTAGCTGAACCTGCCATATAATGAATGAATTATATGCACAAGACCTACTACGCCACGATGACTTCTTATTTAGTATTTTTTGTCAATTGTCTAAAGAATGACTATGTATGATTGTTCAACTTGTCGGAAGTTAAGCAGAATTGCAGAATTGCTCAGTCTGTAAGCACTTCTTTTGGTTAAATATCTATAATGATAAACTAATCTTGCATAGTTAGATGTTACATATATCTACGTATATATGTATATCTAGATATATATCTACGTACATATATACATAAATAAATAATATAAATAAATAAAATCCCCAGACAATCACACCAACTACATGGCCCCAAAGTAAGCATAGCTTGTGTTATGGGATACCATGTAGCGAACTAGGGGGGAACCTAGAATATAAATACGTAAATAGATAAACACCCAGACACGGAACATTTTTTTTTTTCTTGTTCCGTGCGGGGATCGAACCCGCAACCACTGGCGTCTGAGGCAGATAGGTTTACCCCAACGCCAAAGTGGTCGTCTTATACATATAGGCTAGGCGATACATATATCTACGCTGTGATATTATTCATGAAAATTGTTACTCTATTAGTAACACGTACAATGGGATATATTTTGTCATTAAGGTATTAATGATGTTTTTTGTAAGGGATAAAATTATTAGTCAGTAATGTCGGTAAGTGCTAAATAAAGTTCGTTAATTTTCCTAGCGCATCTAATTTTAGTTGTAACGGATTTTCGGTAATGTCTCTAAAGAAGCCATTGTTAGATATAACTAACCAGTACTATTTAGATCGTAACATCTGCCATCTTAATAGAAAGACACCTATGTTATGGTACGGTACCCTAAAGAATGTCAATGAAAAGACGGTTAGGACTTTAATAAATAACTCAAAAATTATAGAAAAGCAAGTATATGTATAACCTAATCCACATAACTCAAATGACCTACTTCGGCACATTCAAAGCAACATGCTAAAATCCTTACTAATTGAATACCGCACAATATTCTAGTTACTTATTAATTTGATTATCCACAACATTAATTTAACCACGATAGCTTATTTGAACCGGTCGCGTTTCGTGTCAGTAACGGAGACATGATAATGGCCGCCGGTCCGAGGAAATGATATCTTTCAATCCTTCCGAGATGGTTATTATATGGATAACTACAATTCGTAACTAACTTCGTTTTCATATTTAATAGAATTCGGATTAAAATTTAGCGTAATAGAGCTGAATGATTTCGTGTATACGCGATCTTAATTTTACTGGCGATTAGCCTTCTACATTATGTAGCCAGTTTGATAAAATAAAAATTCACAGGTCGGCAAAATCTAACATTTCTGTATGTATGATTTTAAGACCTCATTGTTTCATCGTTAGGGCGCGTACCAGAACTAAGTTTTCCGCTAAGTACAATTGTCGCCTAAGGGCACTAACCTCGACTTTGTGTAATCGGGTCTGACAACTAATATTTTAGTAATATTATACTGGACTAATTAATACCTTATGATACAATGAACCCCTTTCAACTGACTTTCAAAAGGAGGTCCTCAATTCGTGTGTATGTTTTTCTTGGTATACTAGTTGGTACACTATTTAAGTACCTATTTCGTTAATTTTTAAACGATTTTGATGTTTCATACATAATACATACATAACGTCACGCCTGTGTCCCTTATGGGGTAGGCAGAATACCAGAATATCTGATGTCACGTTTGACAAATTTGGAGGTATTATAAAGATGGAGAGAGACTATTGTAGTGACAGGGGGTCAGCCTATCGCCCACAAAAACGCCTTTAAAACCTCTGTCCCTTAACTGACTTTTACAGTATGCCCGGGAAGAGAAGCAGCTGGCACATTCTACGTTTTTCTTTCGCTCCCAGTCCAGCATGGAAGAAATTTGATGTTTCATTTGGTCGGAAATACTTTATAGGTTCCATTTTTTTTATCTATATCGACAACAGAATCTATGTTAATCAACGAATGCAGAGCATTAAAAAACCAACTTCACGTCAAAACTTTATATGTCATCAACGTAAACCTTCTCCGAAATCATACATCATCATCGTCATCACAACTCTTTGTAATGAGCACACTGCAGGGCATGAGTCTCTCCCCTGGGAGACGAGGAGGTATAGGCCATAACCCACCGAGCTGGCCTAGTGCTGGGTGGTGGATGCCAGAATTTTCAGGGCGCCGAAATGGCTTCTGACAAACAATAACGACCACTGTATACGAGTATACAGCACCCGGGACCGACTGCTTAACGTGTCCTCCGAAGCACGGAAGTCGTCGTGAGAAATGAATGGTCGGCGGTCACCCACCCAAGTACCGACCGCGCCGAACGTTGCTTAACATGTGATATCGTATGATACACACATTAACCATGGCGTCACGACTTCAAAGAATAATTAAAATCATTTCAAATAAAAATCATACATGTTCTTTAAACAATTTGAAATTTTCAATGAAGTACTCAACCGATTTTGATGAAATTTATGCGGGACCAACTATGAAGTTGGTCCCGCATAAATTTCATATATGATCATCATATAGATCATGATAGAATCTCCTATCATATGAAATTTTTAAAATCGATTCATAAATTGTCCGAAGTGTTTTATTTATTTTATTTTATTCTATTAGGAAAACTTACTGCTATATTACAATTTTTAAATAGTATGGTAGAATGACATAAGGTTTCCACAAGTTTCCACGAATGGTTACTGCATAAATAATAAAAGTGCGTTAGAAGACACGCGTAACAACAATTACATTGTAATAAAAAAAAAGATAAGAACAAAAAAGGTATGAAAAAGTGAATCCTGTCTTAGTGAACTGAATTTAACAATTTAAGTAAAAATAAAATGAAAATTTAACCTAATATTATTTTAAAACAGAGAATAAAACAAATAATCTAAACTTCTTTAAGATGAAAAAAAAAAGATTGAGTGAGTTTCGCCCATACGCTTGGTACACTGGTATGGCTAATATCTAGATCTAAGTGGCTAAAGTGGTTGAAGAGGTTGCTTGCACGCAATAGGAAGGAAGTATCGTATAAAAAAAAAACATACCGACGAATTGACTTTTTTGGAAGTCGGTTGAAAACAGAAAAGAAGACGTTTCAACCAAATTTTCGGCATAGACTTGAAAATGGGAGTGACGTCTGTTTTTTAGTGCGCTGCATCCGTTGATTCATTGTTAACGAGGCCACTGTTGTAAGCGACGAAGAGGTTAGGTCCGAACATTGCCAAGCTGGCCCAGTGCTTGTTGGTGGATGTTTAAATAACAATCTCTGTTTTTCGACGACCGGCTGGTGTAGCGGTAACATACATTGCCTTCTATGCCAGAGGTCCTGGGTTCGAATCCCGGCGGCGGCAGATATTTGTGTGATGAACACGGATATTAGTAATCACTTCATGGATGTTTATATGTTTATTTAAGGTTATTCTAATAAAAAAATGTATTTATTTAATATGTATGTTTATATATTTCTTAAGTATATCAGTTATCTAGTATTCATAACACAAGTTCTTTAAGAAACTTAATTTGGGCTAGATAATGTTGTGTGAGTATCAGAAATATTTATTATTATTATTTAACCGAAAGTTAAAGCGTTTGCAGCGATCCACGCGCCAGGTCACGTGCGCCATTGACTTAGGTGTACGTACAAGTGAATAGTAACAAAACATTAAATACATTATTATGACCAGAATCGAGTACAGAGTGCTCTCCTTCAGTATCTAAAATTTGTCACCAGTCACCCTGTGCAAGAGCCGCTACTTAACAAACAGCTATACTTTTAGATAGAAAAGCAGATCTTATTAATTAAATTATACCAACCTCCTAACAATATACAGTCTTTTATCGGTATTTAAGCTAACTATGGAACTATGGTCATAAAACCTCAGATAATTGCTGAAAGTCTTGCTTTTCCAGTATTAAGACAAATTCATGTCACGGACCGCATACTTGAAATAGTCTTTACCGTTTTACTTGATGTTAGTTTCTATTAATAGGTAGAATGTCTTAAGTCTATAATATAATTCAATTTACTAAGGTACTAAAATCTGAAACTACCTAACTAACAGTTAAACATGAACTTCCTACGCTTTATAGGCTACAGATCAAAGATTGGAAAAAGTGGTACTTGAAATCCAAAACGCGTGGAAAATGCTTAGAAAATTGATTTATATTTCGTTCCCAACTTGGTCTACAAAGTATGAAAATCGTGTTTCGTCGAAATAAGGAAATTCAATCCAAATTAAGAATTTGTGGCATGGAAACTAGATAACGGAACTAGAAACTAAGTATTCGAACCCGGGACCTCTAGTAAAGAAGACAATGTAACTTAATATTGTCGTAAGTTTTCGCGATTCATACTATTAAATAAAACACTTTTTAACCAGATTTATAGCGTATATTTACAATTAAATTTTGAACTCGACGTTTCGGTGTCTTTGCAGACCCCGTGGTCACGAGCGACTGGGGTGTTAAGCGTCAGATTGATAGATGGAAAAAGTTATACATCATCATCTCATCTGTTTCTAAGTCTTCGAGCGTAGCGTTCTGGATTGACAAAAAACGAGCTGACAGTATTTTGAGTTTTAGGCCGTGCAGCTTGCTGGATGTTAGATTTAATTTTTTTCAGAATAGGGTCCCATGTCGGTGATAGTTTCCAACCATCTTCTCTATTGAAATTAGGGTGTATTTTAATTTCAATCGCTTCTCTGATCATTCTAGGAATGTTTCTCTCTAGATAATTTCTTTTTTAAGTAGTGGTTGGGCTTGTCCCTCTAATGCTCACAAACTGCAGACTTTGAAGCTCTTCGATTTTTAATATCAGCTATGTGTTCTTAGAACAAAGTATGAATAAAAATCTGTCTTTTTATATTTTTAAACGCGTTTAAGTTATAAGAAGTAACATCTTCATACATCAACCATAAATAAAAGAAAAAACTCTATAAATCTTTATGATTAGTATCTGTGGTTACACAAACTAGACCATAAAACATATTTCAAATACAGAACTCAAACAGGCTGGAAAAAAACCGGAAAAAATATTTTTATAATCGAATATCGAACACAGATATCTAGGTCCTGCTCAGTACGTCCATATACGTCGTCGACAGTTACAAGACTCGTACCCGTGGAGTTGGGCAATGCTGCCTTGTGTGGGTAGCTCATGAATTGATGGATCTGGACCGACTGGAGTGATTGATTGTGTAGGATTTATACATTAAAACTTGATCCTAAATTATTTAATCGGGGATTAAACAATCATAACGTTTCATCACGGCTATTTCTATCCGAAATGGAGAGACTATTTAGACTTTTAAAGGTGTTTTTGTTTTTTGAAAAAAAAAACGTCAAAAAGGCAATCGCTTAATACCTATCTTTTATATAATTTTACATTCTACAAAATTGCAATCCTTTGGGAATTTCTAAATAAAATATATCCTCATGAGTTAGGCTATCAAATGCAAATAGATTTTTCCTTATCGGACAGGTAGTTACAATGGTTTGCTCTTTCAACTAAACAAGCAAACTCTACATTAGTATAGTTAGGAATAACGATATAATTGAGATAAAAATGAGAAAGTTTTAGTACGAATATAATATTCGTTTACACCTGTTTGCATCCTGTTTATTTTTCTCACCAAAGAAACGAATGAGATGTCATAGGTTGTAGTCAATCACCTCAGTTACTTAAGGTCAACTTGCAGCGATACCGTAGGATCAAGATACGATTAAAATTATTAACATCAACCGCTATAGAAACACCGGTTAAAAACGACTTTTATATAATAAACCTAAGACATACTGTTCAGTCATACTTTATCTCTTAAATGAAATCTAAAGATATCACAAGTTTCGTTTTGCATTACTTAAATAGTCTAGACGCAGTGCTGCGAACTATCAAATAACTTGTTTATTTATTTACATTGAAGCCCTAGAACTCACTAAACCACTTCAGTTCTATCTACATCACGCTGAGTTTAATAAGATATGTTTAATATATGTATTAACGACTGATATCTTCAATTCTACAACAAGATTTCATAAGATCGATTTAATATATTAACATACAGGGTTAAATTTAATGAGGAGTTTTCTGACAGCTCATAAAGATAAGTAACTTAGGTTTTTAAATCGTATAATTATATATTTTTATATTATAGATCGTTCATTGATATTATTTCAACACTAGTTCATAGATATATATTTTATGTATTTATATATTTAATTGTATTTATGTATTAAGTATGTAGTGTATGTAATGTATATTTATTTGCTTGTAAGTAAGTTGTACGCACTTAATTTGTTCTTTTTAATCTCATTTTCCAGCCTCAGGCTTGCTGGTAGAAATTTCTTATAGAAATAAGCTTTGCCTTTGTACTTTTTTTTTTTTTAATTTATATGTTTCTTTAATTAAGTTTCTATGTGTGTACATAAATTATTAAATAAAATAAAATAAATAAATAAGTTCAAAAAACCTCTATAGATGGCGCTTTTAAAAAGCCGAAGGCGTTTAGTCTGTATACTATAATGTAGGTAAGTGGTATCTACCATCTATGGTTATTTATAAGTTCAATTTCTGATACAGGCGTCAATTAATTTATTTTACTATTAAAAACGCAGTGTGGAATAAATGGCTATATGAAAGACAAGACTTCGCCTTTTGTAAAGCGCCATCTATCGAAGCCTTTTTGTACCATTTTTGTACCGTTTTGTTTTTTAATGAGCTGTCAGAAAACCTCTCATTAGCGCATCACCTCTTGCAGACAGCCTCCAAACATCAATCCCAACAAAATTTGTTCTACGACTTTTTACAAATCTTACACAATATTAAAAAAAAGAAAAGCGTTTTCTCCTAACTCTACATTTTGTATGAAGTGCCTTTTATTATAATGAAGCGATATCTTACTACGCAAGTTGCGTGGCATATCTACGCTCGGAGTCTACGTCATACTAAAATTAAAAAAATCATCAATTTTAAAAAGTCCTAGTACAAATGTTGTTGGGAATGATGTGGAGAGGAAATCTGCAAGAGGTGATGCGCTCATTAAAATTAACCCTATATAAACGAGTGATGTCTTAACAACTTATAAATGTCAACACCAATGCATAACATGAAACGAAATAAGCCGGCAACATAAATGGTCAAGCTTTATAGATAGACTGTCTTAATCTTCGAACAGTATCTTAATCATCGTTGAATAATTAATGAAGCGCCGTCAGAGCTCTTTACACGACACGACACGACCCGGCACCGATCTTTTGAGTGCGTCGAATAAGGTCGTGTGTGGGTTTATCTGATTTAGTTAAATATGCAGTTAAATTGTAAATGAATCTGTGTATTATGTTTATTAAAGGAACTTTGATTTCACGAAATTGAAATACTTAGTTCGTGTTTGATGTAACAGGCTATACCTATAAATAGGTTGGTCGTTATTCGTATTCTTCTGCTACTTAGCGAATGGGGAAGTAAGAACAAGTACTGTTCGTTCAGCTGTCGTATATCATTGATCCAATAATGATTTATTCTAGTAGTATAGACAATCAGTACTTTATAAGCACCTGAGATCTATCTTTGACCTTATCGTAGGTTTTTCTAGGGAAGAGTTTGTCTAGGAAAGATCGCTTTTAACCTGCTACCCCCTCCCGCACACGTACCTACTTTTCTGACCACCGTTACTGGGATACCCTGTATATTCTAGCACCAATAAATTCAAATAAAATAAAAACAACTCGCTTAAAAGCGATCATTCCTAGACAAACCCTTTGTTATTGGTTGTTGATTCCTGGCGAAACTTCAGAATTGTTTCTTTTTCGGACTATACTTATTTTCAACCATAATCTCATGATATTAAGATACAATATATGTATATATTTCAATTCATGTTCGTATCACAAGATAGAAATGTTAGAAAAAATATTTTAAGACAAAGTGGTTCTGTTGCAGGTTGAAATCGGGAATATGGCCGTAGAATCGGTAATGGCAGTGAGATCATATTCGTTTATTCTTTTTTGTTATTTTATTTTTGAATTAAGTATGGAAATTTCGTATTTTGCTAAACAATAGTAAAATATATTTTTCATAAGCGATATTTGACATACTTATTGTCCAAATGGTTATCATGGATAAAAACCTTCTGATCGCAGCTTGTAAAAACTGATGGATTCAAAATCTGACCAGTTTTGAATCGAGTTATTTAGAGCAAAATGCTATCGACCGATTTATAACTCATAATTCATGCTGAACTCGAATTTTTGATTGAAATGGACATTTTAAAGCTATTAACGGTAAAATATGTAGGTGTCAGATTTTTTTTGTTTATTGCACTTTTTAATTAATATTATTTAGTGTTGTTGAAATAAAAGTGTTTATTAATTCATGTCAAAATTATATTCAGTGTATTACCGTGTCATTTATTCGAGGAACAACATTTTAGTATTATCTACATATCTATAAACAACAACAAGCTGTGAGAGACAAAAAGTAAAGAGGTATTCACACTCTCATAAAAATGCATGTTTGTTTATGAGAATTGTGATGTTAACACACTAGGAACCGAAAACTATTCCAAAAGAATTCAAAACTATAGATTTAGAATGATAATACTGCAAGTCAGTGACGTAAGTAAGCATTTGAAGTATTGCCGACTGTGCTTATATTTTCCGCAGCATTAGGTTATGAAGACAACCTGTTTTAATGCATCTAATCATTTAAACAATTTTTGTATGGGCACCTAAGTAATATTTGCGATTAAATATTTTTTAAACTATGGGGCATAGTCTACTGATCAAGGGCTGATGCGCCACCAAGTCAATGAAAGTATCCAATACTACTTACGTGTACTTAAGATTTTTTGTATTTAGGCAAGTACCTAGGTATTGTTATAAATATTGAAATAACTAGAATGAAATTACATATGTAGATACCAATATATAACGCGGTAACACATATACTTACTCATTATACACATATTATACTCACAGATATACAAGTCTATCAAATTATCCTAAATCTATTAATTTCTGTTCTTTCAATAAATCTATCTCTACTAAGAAGCGATAAGACATGGGAACCCACTAATTGCTACTAGAGTTCATGCAAAATAAAGCATTAAACCATAATCATCGGTTATAAGTATTTAGACATATTAAGGCGTAAATGAAGATGTCCTCAATAACGCATTTAATGTCCAGCCGCTAAGCGTAAAATAAAACCTGCAAAAAGTTTGCAAACCTCCTTTTTCATGTATTAAAAACTTCAATAAATTACAATTAAGTTGTTCAGTTAAGATTATTGATTGATTTACGGCTCCTGACACACGCTGCGTCGTTGACTCCGCCCACGTGCGCCCGCGCCGCGTCTCCGTCTGTGACATCAATACTACTTTTTATTATTAAGTCTTTTTTATAACTTATACATGCTTTGAATTTTATATAAAGTGCTAAGTAGGGTCAATTGCCTACGTAGAGTCGGATAATTAGAGTACAAGCGCAAAACGACTTCGTGTTTACGTCTAGTCAGCGACTAACTTGCATACAAAGTTTACCGCCATATATCAAACTCCGCCTATAAAGTGATTATATTTTCTAATATATGATCTATCTGTGATGATCCTGGACCTGTGTACTCCATCATTGACCTTATAGTCTCTAATGATCATGCGAGATTTAGGTCAGAAACCAATAACAAACAAAGGCAAAAACAAGACTGTGATATTGGTTTCATGGCAATGGTGTTTCATGATGAAAGTTTCATGATGAGATAGCGTCTTCCTAAGCCTCCTATATAGCTATATTTTCAGCCCCATCATCTCTTGCCATCAGATCGAAGTTATAGAGAAAACCTTGAAAATGATCGCACTGTCATGTTTCTGTGCAATTTGCTCTGACATTTCTCTTCGTGCTTCCAAATAAAAATGTTACGTCTGACATTACTGCTACTGGATGTTCCCTTGATTTTCTCTCGTTCAACGGATTATTAAATTTTTTCTTTATCTACTTTCCAAGTTCCAAATAATTAAGAGCTAAAAAGTGGTAGCTGTAACTTCTGATATTAATCCTTCTTGCGCAAGCATTTTTTTACGTTTTTTTAAATCATTAAATTTAAGGAATCAAGCAATAATCCAATACTTTCTTTTAAAATATAAGTTGTTAATAGATGAGCAAAATTGTAAACACACAGTAGGTACATATTTTTTCCTTTTTCTATCTTGGCTTTTGCCTGCATTGAATCATTAAAATGTGGCATTTTGGCATGAGCTGTATAGAGACATTGTTTATAATATACGTAAATAAAGTATAAGAAACTATGTTCAAAAGGAAATAATCCAATTTGTATAATAATAGTTAAAAATAATAAGTAAGAGAGATTTTTAATAATAAGCCTATATTTAGCTTTCATAAACTCGTACATACATCTTTGTAGCTCCGAAAGGTTTTCGTATTGTTCTTCTGAATTGCTTTGCTGAACCCTGAAAATTATTGACAAAAATAAGATTGAATAAAATGTAATACAAAAAGTTAGTTGAGGAGAAAGGAAGGAGTCACATGTGTTACGCTTGCATGAAAAATACCGATTCACTGTTTTTTGTTTTATTTAGTTGACATAATAAATCTATTAATCTACACATTTCACTACGAAATAATGTAAAACAGGAATAAATAAAGTTATTACATAGCGTGAGTCAAAACATTGTTTTTTTTTTATACTTGATGACCGTGCGATGGGACATAAAGAATTCAACTGTCATTTCCTCGAAACAAAACGCAAACTGTTCGTTATTTGAATATATTATGAATTTAGTATACAAGCGTTGCTTTCCGCGAAACTGTGTATGTTCAAAAATGTAAGGTCATGCTGTGCATAACAAAAGGGTGTAATTTTATTTACTTACCTTTACTATTAAATACAGTTTTGTTTTCTAAGTTGTATTATTGTTTCTACTTTTAATTGGGATGCACGTGGAGTTTCTGGTCGTTCAAGGTTTTATTGTTACAATCTTAGTAGCGATTTGCTGATAATGCAAAAAAGCATCATGATAAATTAAATAACTACCCGGACTTCGATAAATAAACAACAGATATACTAGGCTAGATTTTGTTAATGAATAAAATGGTCATATACTTAACAAAGTTCTTTAGTACACATAAATGATGTTTGTATGACTTAATGGTAACGGAAGTATGTTGGTTGTATGCTTTAAAAGACGCTAAATGCAATGACTGGTTGACATGCGATTGCAGTGCCAGCGGATAAATATTGACAAAGGTTGATCACAAGTGACAGATAGACGATTAAGAAGGCTTGGTTTTAGCGTTGTAATCACAAAGCAGATACATGTTTCCTCCGTGGCTGTAATAGTAAAGTAGTGGCGGAACGTAACAGTGAATAAATGTTGTGTTGTGATTAGGCCGGTATAGTAACCAAGCCCACGTTACTCTTCCAGTACTAAGTAAATGGCTGGTGATTGTTCTATCGCGCTTAATGAGTCTCATTGTCAACACATACAATATTGTTATTGCATTCAGGATATTGCATTTTTATAAAGGAAACAATAAGTAACAAAAATTAGTGGTCTTGCCACTGAAATTATTTGACAAGTATTAAATTTTTTTGTAAACATGAACTGCTTACCGTCCTTATAAAGTCCCAATCGCAGTCCCACAAAATTCCTATTTTATTACACGTCAATAAAGTTTTCATACCTTAAATTGTACAACCTTATTCGAAATTTAATTTTACAATCGAAGGTAGTTTGATAACCTTATTTAGATATTACGTGATGGACAAGTCAAGTCCAGACCAAGTGGAACCGACAAAAACATACTCCACGCGTGTATTCTTGACATGTAAGAGTACTTACGGTTCCATCATTTGTAAGTATAAATAAATTACAAATCGATCGCTTGTCAGCGAGTGAGTGTTTTTCTTTCTTCGAAAGGCTTCTTAAAAAAGTTGCGACTTTCTTTCTTCTAGTGTTCTTGAGTGTCCTAGTATTTTGGTTTGAGCTTAGGCATATTGATTTGATGCAAAAGCAATGTGAAGTGTAGGAGCGGTAAGCTGATTCATTAAACATTACGATGTTATTATATTAACGTACAATATTTTATGTTTTTGTGTCAGTTCGTATTCACAATTTTTTTTCATATACATACCTATTCCCTTTTTTATAATACGCTCAATTTTGGAGCGTATTTTTACGTACCTATGTTTATTGTTTAAATAGAACTCTGTGTAATTGTTTACCAAATAAAGATGTCCAAAGTAAAGTTTTGTAAAATTGACAAATTCAATAGTTAGACTTAAAGAGGTGGAAAGAAATGATTGGAGAAAAAATTCAGTGATAGTGATTGCCAGTAAATTTGCAAAAAAACTGGCATAACAAGTTACTGCAGTAATATTAACTAAATCAAGTGTGACCGTATCACCTGAATACATCAAAAGGCGCCGCGCCGGAACAACAGGTTTAACTAAAATTACTAGCGTCTCTTGAAATAAGTGAGTTTCGATCATATAAAAATTATTCACTATTTGTCACTTTGATGTTTGTTAACAGTTCGTTATTCGATAGTTGTTTTCTATGCCTAAGTAACGTAGTAACAGATATATTCAGACACAAAGCTTCTGATATGAGATACCAGTACCGTACTAGGAGGGAGCTTAGAATATAAATACGTAAATAGATTCCGTGCGGCGAACTAACCTGCGACTTTAAGATTTACGTAATAGCGTCTTTGACCACTGCGCCACGGAGGCTGTCAAAATACCGGAGTCGTCTGTACGATCGACTCTATCAAGTGTCAGTATTTCACTTAAGTATTACCTATTAGCACTCTTAGCCTGCAAGCCATATCTAACTTAAATATAACCTAAATAATCGTACGAATCTATCGAAGTACAATCATCATTCAGCCAGGACATGCCCACTACTCAAACTGGAACTTAAATATTCTTTATTTAGTAAGTATTTAAGCACATTTGAAATAAGTCAAACAATTTACAAATTGAACTGAATCTGCCACTACTTCGGAAAGTCGATCAGTTGAGAAGAAGTGGCAAGAAACTCAACAGCAATAATCTTTTAAAAAACAGAAAAAAATACACAATAAGAATTTACAGCCAGGGAATCCCATCTTCTTGCATCTGGATATCTTACGTATAGTAAACCTTTTCACATAACATTTATCCTTAAAACTATCCAAGGGATAATCTTAAATATTTTGGAATTTTATTATAAAATAATACGTACACGTTGACCCATGAACTAGTTGATCTTCTATTAAATTTATACATTAGGCAATCAAGTACTAGACAGAAACGTAGACATAGATATAGAGGTAAAGATAGAAGCAGAGATAGACGTAGCGATAGAGGTGAGAGAGAAAACAAATGATGTGGATGGAGATGAGAATAGTCGTGGACAAAGACAGGACGTGGACGTAGACATGGAGATGGGGAAGTCAGAGTCAAATTCAAAAAAAGTAACATAGTCATAAAGTCATCAGCAAAACGACCTGGCACCGCTAGCAGCACCCGTTCACAAGTATAACCCAAGCACCAGCCATCACCCTCCTCAACCATATTTTAGGGAAGAGGGTGACCCGACACCCGACGCTACCGCTAGCCATGCCACCTGAGGGAGCATGACGTTCTTGCTGTTTTGGACTGGACAAAGACCTCCCCCAAATTTCTCTACACCGATCGGTCCTGCGCTACGTCCTATACTAGAGCAAAGTAGAATTCCCATGTACATGATTTGTATTCTATATTTACACAAATCTTGATTTATAAACACCCTTTCTTTATGAATAGACATAGACATAACAAAAGCTTAGTTTTTTTCCTCGGCAGCAAGTTTTTTACAATGTTTTTTACACGATGATCAACCAACCACTTGTATGCTGTGTTTGCAGATCGAATGTACTCGCTAAGTAGAAAAGCAAAGTTGACTGACCACAAACCAAGGGTTAAGCTAACCCTAACATTGTATAGAAAATAGATATATGCTTGTTGGACAGCTTTGGAGATAAGTTTGTCTTTTAAAATAGAACAGAAAGAAGTTAAACCTGGAGTTGTTAATGAATATTTGAAAATAAAACACGATCAATTACCTGGCAATATCCAAGACGCGAGCAGGAATTTGTCATGACTCGAAATTATTAACTACCGTTTCGCAATCATTCTAGCTCTCTGCATTTATGTGATACCATGCATGATTCATTCATGATCTTCATTATTACATTGCCACAAATGATTTGCTACATGATAGAATTTGAATGTTGCAATGAAACACATGCAGTTATCGGTTGAAATTATAAAGAGGTTTTATTGGCATTTTGTGGGCGATAGGCTGACCCCCTGTCACTGCAATAGTCTCTCTCTCCGTCTTTATTATTCCTCGATACGAGTCAAACGTGACATCAGATAGTTTCTAGCTACCTTTGATATATTTGGGTTTAGTCTTACGTCCTACTTACTATACTTAGGTAAATGTCGTTGATTCTTTTGCCTTTATAGACTTTTGTGCTGTATCACTCATCCTATCTACCGCATACTTAAGAACAAATAAATTGTCTTAAAACGTTTAAGGGTATTAATGAGCGTTTATTTTAACTTTGTGAAGTCTTTAAGTGCACAAAAACAACGGGCATTTGATTTTGTGCTACGAATAAAATATATGAACTATCCCTAATTATAAAAAAGAAAACGGTCAACATTAAAACTCTTTCTCAATCTGAATGAATTTATAGTTTAAGTTCATAGATCCGTCTCCATAAAAAAACTAAAATAGCAAAGTTTATCTTAAAGAGATCGCCATAAAGCATACAACCGGCTTTGGTATATTGATGTGGGCTATTAGACTTTTCATATTTTTTATTTATTGTGATTATACTGTAAATGCTGATAGGTATTATTAAAGCATACATTAATAATAATCACTATAAGCAATTTTAATTAAAATATTCCTTTTCATGTTACAGGTAAACATTGTTTCGCAAGGCGCAGTCTACTTCCTAGTCATAGACAAGGTAGATTTACTATAAATGCCACTGGTTCCAATTCGTCCGTCAATCTTCGGGTTAACGAACGGTTCATTCAACTGTCATCTGTCAGATGTATACAGACATGATATTTTACATCTAGTTTCTAGTTTGTGGGAATGGCCCACTGCCCTATACTTTTATAATTTTTTTATTTGACAATGTTTAAGCTCTTGTTTATTTTAAGTTTTTTTGATATATGTACTTTTATGTGTAAATACTGCTGTCACAATAAACCGTTTTTTTTACTATACTAAAATGGCTTCTAGGAATAAGAAAGTATGATATTGATAGAAGTTTAAAGTTTCGTAATTCATTTAATAGTATTTTTAAACGGTTTTTTAAAATCAAACTCTTCTGGCAAATAAGTAAAGATGAGTTCGAAGATCGAAGCAAACTGTTTTAGGAAACCTGCTTTAATAAACAGGAGATATTATAATTTTAATATTTAATTAAAATTCAAATTAGTAGTAGTAACTTATGCCAGTTAATCAAATCTGACTTATAAATATTTTTGCAATTAATTATTATTTATTTGCCATCAGATTACCTTATAAATTTAGATTATTTAAGATCATTTTTAGCCTTCTTGAAAATTGTTTCAGCATTTAAATAATAATAAACATGAATCAAGACGGGACCATCCATGTTCCCGTTTCATGTTTTACTTTAGACACAATACACATTTACATTCAAATATAAACACGTTACTAGCGATTCGATTGATTATTTACGAAAGATAAAAATGTAAACTTCCTTTTTTTTTTTTTTTTTTTTTATATTGTAAGGATAGGACGTTTGTCTTCCATGCCACCTGATGGAAAGTGCGCATGAAGACTATGGTGTTACACGTCCATCCACGAGAAACCTATTCACTCGACACTTAAAAGTTCCAGGACTGTAGTGGTCAGGAAAAACAGACGCAGGCAGATTGTTCCACACCTTGGCAATCCGTACCAAAAAGGAACTATCGAAGCGTTTTGTTCGACTTCTTGGTATATCCACTATATACGGATGGAAGTTCTGTCTGCGTCTGGTAGTCCGGTGGTAAAAAGGGGTGGGTTTTTTACGAACGCATCTAAAGTATTGAATACATTCGCGAAATTTGACAGCGAAATCAAATAAGAAAGTGATTACGGTATTTATTAGTCTTTTAGCATCTTTCTCTACATAAAGTATTTATAGAGTATTGAAGTTTTATACGCATGATATCATGAAGTCCATTGCCAGTATTGTGCGATTTGCATAAAGTTATAACTTATGGGTAGTTACTTTCGCGAAGCACGGAGCAAGAATAAAGCAAGTCCTCAAGCGGTCGGTTAACTTATGAACTGACATGGCCGCCGATGGTTTATTGCCAGGACATAAAAATATGTCCTTTTTAAATTGAAATCTAAATTGTTGTAAAGTTATTTGAATTGTTTTTATTTATTATTAGTAAGTATTTGATGAGGAACCTACTGCTTGATTTTTTTATTGCCGAAAGATTATTGATCTTTCACACTTTTTATTTTTAATGAAAATAAATATCAGCTGTGTTATTTTTAATATGATCACCTCATGAACTTTAAGGCCTATTCGCTGAGACCACTGATTCACGTAACACGGCGCTACAAACATTCGTCTGCAATGCCCTAACCACTTAGGTATATGAACGTGAAATCGCCTAAAGGACTATTTTAATTTGGCACCTAATTGTTTTAAATTGTTTCATGACTAGCCCTTATGTAAGAAATATAAACGTACTTAGGTTACATAAAAGTTTTGCAACATTACAGTTAACTGTAGGCAAATAGTAAAAGTAAACCTTCAAAAGTATTACCTTATAAACATGAATCTACAATTAAAAATTAAAATCTTGGCAAATAATAATAAACATAATTAGGTACGTAGAGAAAGGAAGCATTTGCATACAAACACTCTCACTCATAAAATAAGAAAAACACTAGAAATCTCACTTAAAATTCAAATCTACTTTTTAAACTCTAAAGATTCTAAAATTCAAAATTCGAACTCAAAAACACTTATTTTTTAAAACAAACGACACAGATCGCGAAGGCAGAACCTACAAATCTTCCACAATCATGTCACTGATTATACGAGTCAGGGATTCCGATCCGATCTGCCAATAATTTCCTGTGAATCATACACTACGGGGTTTTAAGATTGGTATTTCCTAAAGAAAGTTCGTTGGATGAATCATACTACCATATTCTATCAGATTGTCTGATGACACTCATTTGATCGATCAACTTTCACAACTAAATATTAGTTGGAACCAATAACCCGCAAACAGTTATATTGAGTCAATTAGGAATTAAGAAACATAGAATTTTGTTTGAAGAAATTGCTTTTTGTTCTACCTAAGCTTTAAAATTAGCATTAAAATTACACTTTGTAATGTTGAGTAGAGGATTCACAATCACTTTTTGTTCATAACTTCTGAGTTTGAAGTTCGCTAATTTGACATAAAAGAGACCTAAGATTGGGGTGTGTAATGTCAAACTCTTTGTAAACTAAAATAAGATTTTGATGTACTTGTAATAGTATATTTCATTACGAGTGCGGAAAGCCTGTCTTTGCAAAGAGTTCCGACAAATGTCTACACGAGCCGAGGCGCAGCCGAAGGCGAGGGTTGACAGTCGGAACGAGTTGCAATGACGGTTCCGCACGTGTACTGAACGACTATTTTTAATACAGTTGCGAAAAAATTAAGCAATTTTATAAAATATACAAAATGGCGCCAGCCGTGAAAGATTATAAACAGAGATTTTTTTGTTTTGTTTACCCATTCTGGGTAGGCAAAGGGAACTATGCCCATACAGCCAAGTCTTTACTAGATTTTTTGCATTGACATGAAATGAAAATGAATTTAATGAGATAAAATGAAATGAAACCTAACCTAACTCATTGCATCAAATCATTTTACCTGATATTGAAACAAATTAGTAGCTTCTTTTCAGAAATATTTGCATGAATCGTAAAAACTTCTATGAATTTTGTTTTAAGTAAAAACTTCGTGGTTGATTTTTTCTTTTTAATGGACATCATTTTGACATTTGGGAAAGAAAACGCACGAGTGCGGAAAAGGTAAAGAAAAAGCACAAGTGTGCAATAGCCCACATCCCGAACGCTAAACGTCCCTGCAATACGCCACTTTTTGAGCAACTGTATTAAAAAATACTTTTTTGATTTAGGTACTATCGTACTAAAGGAATCATGATCCACAACAAGCTCATTTTGGAAAATTGTCTAAATGCTAGTAGGTTGAAATTTGCTTGAAGATAGGTTTCCTTGGTGACGAACTTGTTATCATTTCATTCGACACTAACATTTAATGAGTACAGAATTTATACAGTATCTAAAAAGTAATACGTGCATTGGACTGGGAGCGAAAGAAAAACATAGAATGTGCCAGCTGCTTCTCTTCCCGGGCGTACTGTAAAAGTCAGTTAAGGGACCGAGGTGTTATGGGAGGCTTTTTTGTGGGCTATAGGCTGACCACCTGTCACTGCAATAGTCTCTCTTCACTATTATAATGCCTCTAAATTTGTCAAAAGTGACATCAGATGGTTTTATTACCTCTGGTGTTCTGCCTAACACATACGGCTTGAAGTTATGTATGTATGTATGCATTTTACGTGATAGACCTTACAAGTTTGACAGTTTCAAACGAATTTTCAGCAAAATGGGTCATGATTCAGTTGGTTCGATGGTACCTATTATCAATCGTCATGGCGCCGTGGTTACTGTGTGTATCACACGATATCACAGGTTAAGCAACGTTTGGTGCGGTCGGTGCTTGGATGGGTGACCGCCGACCATTCATTTCTCACGACGACTTCCGTGCTTCGGAGGGCACGTTAAGCAGTCGGTCCCGGGTGCTGTATACTTGTATACAGTAGTCGTTAGGGTTTGTGAGAAGCCACTTTGGCGCCCTGAAAATTCTGACATCCACCACCCAGCACTGGGCCAGCTTGGTGGATTATGGCCTATACCTCCTCGTCACCCAGGGGAGAGACTCATGCCCTGCAGTGGGCTCATTACAAAGAGTTGTGATGATGATGATTATCAATCGTAAAATAGTCATTAAAAAAAATCATTTTTGTAGTAATAAACACCCATACTCTGCATGGACATTTCCTGCATTTCAAGGGTAGGTGCCTTAGGGTTTTGGTTGCAACCGATTCCAACTAAATACTTAGTTATCTTGTCCCAACGGTGTGTCTTTTCTAGCTTTCAAGAATCCATCTTTTTGAATTGCATTTTAAAATTCCAAAGTGTAAAATTAAATTAGGTCTCAAGAAACGTGTATTTCAATCGTTTGTTTTTGCTTGTACAAACGGTAACCACAAACGCCATACTTAACATGATTATAGCGCATACTCTAACGTTCAATAGCAAATAATAAAAAAGTGGTCGGCTACTATGTATCGGGTTTGTGCTAAGGGTCCTAACTGAAAGTATTAAGATATAATTTACGCAGTTGCTATGAAACCCTGACTGTGCAAGACTTATCACACTTAAATATCTTGAACTGAAAGAAAATGGGTTTTAAACATTTAATTAGTTTCATGGCATAGGCATATTGTTTAAAGTTGATAAACACAAAAAAACACACAGCGAATACATTTGGGAGAGTGACCGATTGCTCTCTACAAACTGGTTGCTTGCCACTTGTTAACCATCAAAATGGCAAAGATATCCTTTAGTTTATGGCAGGTGTGACAATTCGTTCTTGGCATAAATTTTCAAATTTCGAATTAAATAAGTCGTGGTTCTTTCAAGAACATAGTGAATAGACACCTCATGAATAAACAGATGAGGTCTTGGTCGTTGCAGTTCTTCCTTCTTCTTCCTTTATCTTCTGTTATTCATTTAACATTTTAACATTTTCCACGTGATATTCAGAAGAATAAATAACTCAATGTTTGATTTGCTTCCATAGTAAGTAAAACATTAGTTAAAGGTTTTCCTATCGCTACTGAGCTGTGTAATAAGTACCTAAGTAATTACGTTTACTCCCTTCTAGCACCTATTTGCATAAGTAATGCGGAATCTAGTAGCATTGGTTGAACTCCTGCGACCTTTGATTTCTTAGTATTAACCTGCAGATGGTTATTGATAAAGTAATGCGATGTATTCACACGCTGGACGAAGCAAAGTATCTAATATCATAGTAAAGTACCTCTTTTATTCATTTTACTGGATAGGTAACATATAAAGTTACGATATAAAGAAGCATGTAGAAACTATACAGGGTGTCCAAAAAAGTACTTTGGAGAAAAATATCCTTCATTTGACTACAAAAAACCGTATTTTATTTGGACTTATAGTTCTTCAATAAAAAATATCTAAAGATTTCAAGGAAATGGCGCGCGCGCGACCCTTTGCCTATCCAGATAACGCGTGCGCCCTACGCGCAGCTATTTTTATGTTTACATAATAGATAAAAATAAACAAAAGATAAAAAAAAGTTAAAAATTGGAATCAAACTTTTAACAGTACCTACTTAAGTAAATCAACTCAATAGTTCAATGTTCCTCCAATGTAAATCTAAAGTTATGTACAAAGAAATCTTAAATAAGCTCGATTGTCACGTGCGCACTCAAAATCACAATGATGTAAACTTCTGCAAGCTAACTTAAGGTGCGCGCGTTATCTAGTTAGGTGAAAGGCCGCGCGCGCCCTTTCCTTGAAATGTTTGGAATTGTTATATGGAAAAACTATAAGTCCAAATAAAAAACGGTTTTTTGAGTCGAACGGGTCGAAAACGGTCGAACGAGGAAGAATAGCTATTTTTATATCAAGGATATTTTTTTCCAGAATACTTTTTTGGACACTCTCTATACTCGTTTTAACCCTCAATAAAATATATTGTATTAAAAGGAACGTCCTCTTAAACCCTTCTCTCACCTTGAACATTGTTGAATCATACTTTATGAAGTATTTAAAGAATAATCAATAGATAGAACTATGTTTTATGGGTATGAATCGTGAAAACTTAAGGAATATATTTGAATTTTGATTGAATTTTTCAATAATTCGGGCCAAATTTAATTGTGAGCCCGCGTTTGATTTTTATCCTCGTGTCGGAAATAAAAGTGAAGCTTAAAGTTTTCCACTCAGATAAGGTCGTTAAGACTAATTTGCACTGTCGCTTCACAAGACTATTATTTATTTAGTTAGCTCTCTCGTAAATTGTAAAGAAGAAGAATGTTATTTTGAACTACGTAAGTAATCACACTTTATTAAATAGCGAAGTTCTTGAACAACAATTTCGGTAAAAAACAATCTACTTTTATACTTTTTAAGGATAAGCATAAAGTTTTATTATAAGATATCCGGATGCAAGAAGATTGTAAATTGTTGTTGTTGTTATTGTGTATTTTTAAAAGATGATTGCTGTTGAGTTTCTTGCCACTTCTTCTCAACAGATCGACTTTCCGAAGTGGTGGTAGATTCAGTTCAATTTGTAAATTGTGACTTATTTCAAATGTATTTAAATACTTACGAAATAAAGATTCTTTTGACTTTGACTTTGACTCTTTCATATTTTCCTCTTTTCCGCTTTCAACATTGTGTATCGAATAAAACACGTTTTTTAATGAATATTTTTGTGTTATTTTTTTTCGACATTCACTAATTTTATTAACTTGATGACGTTCGATGTTTTATGGGACACCGTAGCGTAGTCACAGTTGCTCGTGAAACATATAATAAAACCAGATCAAAATATTTTTTTGATGTGATCTTAAAAAATATAAGTCTCTTGATATAAAAAAATATAAGTTCCTTGATTTTTTTCTATACCTACCTACATTGCAAGCGCAAAAAAAAACAAATGGCGGCGCGCGCGCGTGTACCTGGGAAACAATCAGCAAGTGTCATTTTACACTTTTGAATGTTGCCATAACATCGCTGCATTGTTTGATACCTTTAAAATGTTAACTTATAGCTTGAAACTTACTGCTCATTGATACTTTTGAGTACTATAAAGCTAAGCATAACAAAAATATTATTCAGGTCAGGGCTAACTGAAATTTTAAACAATACCTACTAAGTACCTACCTACTTATATTATGTTACAAATCTGCCAAGTAATGAATTTGAATGCAATATTGAATTAAGCTCACTTAGTACCGGATTCAAAGATTGCTAATGTTACTTCTATATCACATTGATATTACCTACATCGCAGCCAAATTTAGGTAACAATACGTAGAGAATCTCTCAAGTATACCTACAGGTAAACAAATAGATGCACAGACAAACCAAGTTTGAAAACAAACTTCTTTAGTGACCTCATTTCCAAGCCCCTTTTATTTAAGTAGCCACTAAGAATTCGCTATTATCACCAAACCGTTGTGTCCTGCCTCACTAAGTGACCAAGTCAGCATACGTTGGTTTCCGCTAAGCTGTGTCAGTGACCCCGAGGTCGCCACTTCTATGCTAGTGTCACCAACTCTGAAATACCAGTTATTTTGAACGTTTCACCAGTTTCCTATTTAATAATCTACAAATATGGCTGTGAATTATATTCGTGTAAACATCGGCCATCGTAACTGTTTGTGGCAACGGAATTGTTGACTAATATAATATCTAACAATGATATGTTGGGTACAACGCTGTCTATTTGCACTTATCAAATAATTTTGAAAGGTAAAATAAGTAACGTGAATCGTGTTGGCATGGTGGGGTTGGTAAAAAAGTGTCGAATATGCGTGTCCAGTAGGCAACCTGTAAGCGGCCGACTGAGTGAGCCGCAAAGACAAAATTTTAGTTCTGGCTTTTAAGCCCAAAGTATAAAAATAATCAAAATATTAAATACATAAATGTTAATTTAATATTGCGTAGGGTTTTGTTGTGTAATCGGTAAATCGAAATTAATAAAATATTGTATTGAATATGTAGTTATGCGACCAAAAAAGAGCAAAATAAATACGTTGCGTTCGGAAACATTATCATCAGGTTGATATGAAATTAAAAATGACCAAAAACGTTGTGAACAAGTAAAAATAGTGCAAATATTAAACCATAACTATAAAAAAGTAGTAAATCCAAATATTTTTAAGTGGATATATATTTTTCTATCATATTTTAACATAACAGACTGCGTTCTTCCAATAATCAACGATACAAGTCAATGCCAACTGTCAAACTGACATATCAACTGATTAATAGCAGCGGCCGGCTGAAAGATTTTCATTCCTTTGTGATTACATGGTGCTCTGTTGTTACATGGTGGATAATTCCAACTTGTGTCTCTTAACACGAAATCAATAGTGACATTACTTTTTCAGCTTATTATACAATCCAAAGATAATAAAAGAATGAACTTTATATGGTGGGTATAAAAGCCAGGCAATATATGGACACTGGGATGAACCCTTTGTGGCGAACTGAAATTTGGGTTAGCTGCAAACTCTGATCAATTTTTGTACATCGCTTAGGAGTCGGCCGCTCCCTGAGAGTATACAGGGTTGATTTGTAGTCACCAGCCAAATTTTAATGTTATTTTCTTTGATACGAACTATCGAGCCAACTAAATCATGACCCCCAACAAGCTCATTTTGAACAATCGTCTAAATGTTAGTAGGTCGAAATTCGCTTGAAGATAGGTTTCCTTGGTGACGAACTTGTTGTCATTACATTCGACACTGACATTTAATGTGTACAGAATTCGTAGTATAATACTGTACGAATTCTGTAAGTTAAGTGCATTATACGCGACTAGCCACCGCGCGCGGTTTTACCCGCGTAACTTTTGATCCCGTGGGAATTTTGGGATAATATAGAGACCTTCCTCAAGAGTTGGGCTATAAAAAAGAATTTTTCAAATCCCACTTGTAGTTTCTGAGATTAGCGCGTTCAAACAAACAAAAAAACAAACTCTTCAGCTTTATATATATATATATTAGTATAGATACACCTTACAAGTTTGACAGTTTCAAACGAATTTTCAGCAAAATGGGTCATGATTCATTTGGTTCGATGGTACCTGCATATTTATTTTATATAGGGTCACTGGTGGGTCACTTTCAAAATTCCAGGACTTAATAGTTTAAGATCATTCATGAAGAGAAAAATTAATTAAAAAATAAATATTAATTATTTACTGAGTAAAGTCTACGAAAGTTAAAGAATTCATAACGCAACGCATGGTTACATTAGTGTAATACAATAAATACTTAGCGGGTGGTGGTGTGCGTGTGGCGGGAACACTGCTGTGTGCGTGTTGACTAAGGCGGCGTGTCGGAAAAAGTGTAGTAAGGCCTCTTTATTTATTCATAGGGATTTCTGGTGAAAAATTAAGTACTTACTTTTATTAGGTACATAATTATGATCAGAATCGAGTACAGAGTGGTTATCTTCAGTATTGCAAATTTGTTACCAGTCACCCTACAAGATGTTTTGTAGTAGAATTCAAAAAAATTCAAAAAGTTTTATTCATCTTAGGAATTTCACAAAACACTTGATGAAGTCAGTCATCACATACTTCGGCTTTAACTAGTTGTTAAATAAGATATTACAGTAGACCAAGAGACAAAAAAAGCCGGCGGAAAAAACTCTTGGCACTCTTTTTCAGTCAGAATTATCAAATTAATACAAATAGGTATTGACCGTGACATGAAAAAAAAAACAAACACAAGACAGCTAATTGTGAGAGCCAATGTCATGCCACAACCAAATTGCTTACATAGCAGATGCAATTAGCTATGGATGCACAATACGAACATGACAAACTGGGACCAGAGTATTTGAACAAGAATGGAATAAAATAGTCATAGTATCATTAGCAAAACGACCTGGCACCGCTAGCAGCACCCGTTCACGAGTTAACGCAAGCACCAGCCATCACCCTCCTCAACCATATTTTAGGGAAGAGGGTGACCCGATACCCGACGCTACCACTAGCCATGCCGCCTGAGGGAGCATGACGTTCTTGCTGATGTCTTGACAAGAAAATAAGTGAGTAGCGAGTAGTCGCCTTTATTTTAATGGTATTCATTCATAATTTAGAGTTACCATGCTTTTCTTAATATGTTAGCGAATAAACAAAAAAAAGTGACAAAAATACTTGGCTTTTTTGCAAAAATCTTTTCTATAAATGATACTTATTGTGTAAATAAAATTTGGCCAGTGACCAAAAAACAACCGTGTATTACCTTCAGTTTCGCGTTGTTTTTAAAAGAGGTAAATGTCATCATCGATCAAAACTGAATCTAAATTAATATTTCATGCGACGCTATGTATGAATATTTCATGTCGGTCTAAAGGTGCGATGTAGATTTTATTGGATCTGTCACGAAACATGAAAATTTATAAGATTCGCATCAAATCCATCTAATTGGTTTGGATTTATTGACTACTAGCTGTTGCGCGCGGTTTTACCCGCGCAATTTCGATTCCCACGGGATTTTCGGGATAAAAAGTAGCCTATACGGATTCGGAAGAATCCCTCTAAGTAATGGTAAAAGAAATTTTGAAATCGGTCCAGTAGTTTTTGAGCCTATTCAATACGAACATACAAAAATACAAAGGTTTCCTCTTTATAATATTAGTATAGACTAGTGTTGCGCTAAAAATCTAAAAGTAAATAGGGAGGCTGTCAGGATTGTTCTTACTTAGCATTAATTTCGCTGCTAAAATGGTAAAGTGACAACTTTGTTGGTGCTTTAATCCTGGAAACCACGCTATGCACTCCCGGTTGTTTTTAAAAATTATCTTAGTCCTACCTATACAATCTAAGTCGTATTGCAACTGTTACTACTTATTTAATCTAGCTTGTTGACTGAATCTAGGAATAAAAATCTAATCATATTTAATGTAATTACTGGTGTGAAAAAACGAACTTGAGTGTGCTGTGATGCCTTGAAGTACATAAACAAGTTACATAAAATAGAAAAGTTTTGATTAATCGAGTTTCATTTACTTGAATTGAGTTAAATTTACTTGAATTTTATAATATTTCTGTAAATTTTTGAGGTTAAACATCAAATGAAACTAAAATTTTCATTTATACAAAAAAAGTGCCAAAACTTCCACAAAAATAAAAAAAGGTACAAAACGCAGACGCCTCAAATAATTCATATTTAGAATTGCACTGAAATAACTCAGCAGTAATTATAATCCGATCAGTCATATTACGAAGACACAAAAACCCTTGTTTTTCCAATTCGATTATTCGCACCGCGTGATCGAACCACGCGACGAGTACACAAAAACTGATGAAAACCCGAAATAATACAAATTTCAGACACGCGAATGTATGCGAAACATCTGTATTACGTATCTGGTACTTTCCGCTATTTAGAGATTATCGTTCCACAGCACAATCCGTAGATTCTTTTTCTATCTGAGATATCGCGTGCGACATCATGCTTATGTCCAAAATAATATTCACGATTGGTCAAGTAACTTTCTTATTAAACTATGTTTCAACAACGCATTACAAACAGATGCTTTGATATGCATTTTTAAGTAACGTTCGATCCTTTTATTAAACGTCTTGTACAGTCACGTCTAATAAGATGTATACATTTAATTGGAAATTGAATTATGACAACCGATTAAGTTGCGAAGTGTATACATCTTTGACGACCTCTTTGGCGATGGGGTAAACCTGTCTGACTCACGTGGTTGCGGATTCGACTCCTGCACTGAACAAGAAAAAAAATAATGTTCCGTGTCTGGGTGTTTATCTATTTATGTGTTTATATTCTAGGTCCCCCCTTGCTCGCTACATGGTATCCCATAACACAAGCTATGCTTACTTTGGGACAATGTAGTTGGTGTGATTGTCTGGGGATTTTATTTATTTTATTTATCTTATTAGGCGTGACTGTACAGAACGTTCAGTCTTCCTAATCTATATTATCGGTGACTAAATCCGCGTTAGAGTCCTTTTTCATGACAGAAGTCCCGCGATTTGACTGATAGTACACCCTATGTGTTTGACATAAGAGCAATGCACGGGACATCGTTTTATGAAAACGAGTATACAGGGTGAATTTTAATTAACGCATCACCTCTTGCGGCAGTTGAGTTTGAGTTTTAATGAAGCGATATTTTACTGCGCAAGGTGTTTGGCATACCTACTATCAGAGTAAATAGAGTTACACCTCTAAACAGAAGCTATAAATATTTATTGTAAAGCGTTAAACAATAACTTGAAATATGATTTTATTCATTGGTTTGATCAATGAATAAAATCATTGAGCCTCGGTGAAGCCGAAGATTCTGAATGCAAGAATAAATAAATAAATATTTTTGACACTCACACAACATTATCTAGCCCAGTTATGGAAACTAGATAACTGATATACTTAAGAAATATATAAACATACATATTAAATAAATACATATTTTTTATTAGAATAAACTCAAATTAACATATAAACATCCATGACTTGACGGTTAATATCTGTGTTCATCACACAAATATCCGCCGCCACCGGGATTCGAACCCAGGACCTCTGGCATAGAAGGCAATGTGTGTTACCACTACACCAGCCGGTCGTCAAAAGAATTCATTTAAGAAATACGAAGCAATAAAGAAGTTTAACCTAAATTTTTTAGGTCGACGGCGTCAACGTATCTGTATTTTTGGTTTCTGTAGTTTTTTCGAAAAGCCCAATCGAATACAAGAATATAACGATTTACAAATTTGGATCAAATTTAAAAAGAACCACCTCTGAAGTATGAAGATCCACCATTGTAAACCAAGTGTAAGTGTAAACCATTAAAATGGATTTATAAGTCTCGAAAAATCACATCAATAACATTTAAAAATACATAGTCGCAATAAGAACTGAAGTTAAGAAGTCCCTTTTGAAGTCGTCGAAGCCGTCGTCGATATGGACAAATCACTCGAATGTTTGAACGAATGATCGATAAATCATTCATCAGTACCAGGAAATTCGAGATATCGATTTCAATCTAGATGCCGATTTAGATTCCTTCTCCGCGGAACGTAAATTGTGCGATTTTCATCGACTCAAGCGCTGACTGAACGAATGCGTTTTTATGGTGAACATATTAAAGTATTTATTGCTCGAGTACTTATTTTCAATTAAAGAACTGTTTTTATGGTATTATTTAGTTAGTGAGTAGGGCTGCTGGCAGTTGGAAAATTGCGATGGTGTGAACAAAATTGAATATTACTTATATCCCTAGAATGGATTAAAGAAAATTATTAACAGCTTTTATGAAAAAATTTTTCTTTCACATATTTTGAAGATTATTTTTTTATTTTGAAATAAAATATTAATGCGTTCCTACCCTGGGTATTCTTGGACCTATAAAATTCTTAAGCATTTATTTTTTGTATGGACTAGGGTATCATCCATTACTTTTCAAATGTTAAAATGTTATGATGGTTTTACATTCAACAATAGGTTAATTACTTATAATTTATCTGTATTTTGTTTGGGGCTGGTGGCGGATTATTAAAAGAAGTCCAATGTTTATTTTACCATTATTATTAAAATATTCGAGTTCAAACACGAGATAAATAAAACAAAACAATTATAATTATCATATTATTCGATAAATAGCAGCCATGGCTGAACATCAAAAATGTCTAATTAAAATTGCAAATACATATTTCTTTAATAATTCAGTTTTTTTAGTAGAATCGCTTACTGCAATGCAATACATGTCAAAAATTAATATGAAAATGCCTACCAAAGATGAAAAAGTTAATATAATAAAATTTAAATGTTAAAATAAAATTATGAAAGTATATTCCTATGAAAAAAGTACTAGATAAATCATTTTTTTTTTCATCTCACTTGGTGGAAAATAAGGGTAAGGACTTATATATGCAACACGTCTCGGATCAGTTTATTTTTGATAGAACCACCACTGTGGTGGTCAGGAAATAAGTACCTAATAAAACAATCACCAGTTTATTTTAAATCTAAGCAATTCATATAAAACTAGAATTCTAAATTTCCGACAGCAAAAGACATCATTCAAGACTTTATTAAAATAATGTATTTTTAAACACAGTGCCTATTTGCAAGCCTGAGAGTAGCTAATATTATATTATGCCTAATAATGTTTAATAATTTACAAAAAGATAAGTTCAAAAGCATATGTTTAAAGAATAGCCGTGATCGTATGCCATTTTTATTTTATTTTATTATTAAAATGAATCTGTTTTGCTATAAAAGGTGGCATACGACCACGGCTATCTTTTAAACATATCAATATCAATATGAAGTAATTCATAAATATTTCAGCGGAGACTATTACTTGTTTCCTACTTTTTAGAGCGTGTTTTTAGAAGTCGGGTTTTAGTTTTTGAACTAATTTTTTTACATATTTGAAATATGCTAAGGAAGTTCTTTTATTTGGTATCACACACGAAACCGTCAAAAAGTATTTTTAATTCTTTACTATTATTCCTATTTCACTTATTTAGGAGTAATATTTTTTACATATTTGAGCTGTGCTAACACAGCTCTTTCATTTGATACTCTACACAAAACCGATTTTTTTTTTTTAGTTCTTCACTTAAAGTTCCTTAGAGTGCTGTACTCAATTTAACATAACTTAATGAAGCCTATAACTAACGGACAGTGAAGAGGCTTCCAACAACACCTCATTTGTCCAATTATGATTAGTAGTTTAGAAGTTCTGAGGGAACAGATAAACATCCATACCCACATACATACATACATAACATACACGTCAAAATCATAACCCTCCTTTTTGCTTCGCCGTAGTTGGGTAAAAAAGAATCTCATGTTCGATAATAATGTCTTTTAAGATTTTTATGTCTTCTTAGGAACCAGTTCTTGTGCGGAATTCTATTTAGAGACAGCCCTAGGTTGTAGGGTAAGATTGAGTGCTAATTGGTAAACGAAAGCACGCATTTTGCATACTAGGGCTGCCTATTATGTACTTTTAATAGAATCGTTAAGTAATATAGTAAATAGTATTGTCTTAAGTTTAATTCATAATTTAAATAAAACTACTTTTTAACCGGATTAATCGCGTATAATTTATATTTTACATTTTAACTCGACGTTTCGGTGTCTTTGCAGACCCCGTGGTCACGTCGCTCGTGACCACGGGTTCCGCGTAACCACGTAATCCGGTTAAAAAGTAGTTTTATTTAAATATAGTAAATGTTAGATTTTGTCATAAAATATTTTAAAATTATTTATAGCGAACAATTTTGAAATATCAATTACTTTATAGTGATCAAAGTTATAAAAGTTATATTACTTAGGAAAGTTTGCGTGTTTGTGATTTTGAACTAAGATTAGTAATGACGAAGTAAAGTTTAAAAACTACAGATATGTATGAAAAAATGAATTATTTTTTATTATTTAGTCATCCCCAGTCCGCTGCGTAGACTCCCTTATAAAACGATACTTTCAAGCTTTATAGTTACTGAATCAAAAAAAATTGGGTTGAGGTTTTACGCGGGAGAAGTCATGGTAATATTATTATTATATACCAGTTCACATTGTACATACATACATATATAATTTCACGCCTGTATCCCTTATGGGGTAGGCACAACACCAAAGGCTGTAAAACCATCTGATGACACGTTTAAAAAATTTGGAGGTATTATAATGACGAAGAGAGACTGTTGCAGTTACAGGGGTCAGCCTTTCACCCGCAAAAAAAAGTTTGTAACAAAAAATTGTAATGTATCATCGAACCAATTGAAATTCATGACCCATTTTGCTGAAAATTCGTTTGAAACTGTCAAACTTGTAAGGTCTATCGCCAATAATGCACTTATGACTTTTTAGATACTGTACGAATTCTGTAATCATTAAATGTCAGTGTCGATTGAAATGGGAACAAGTTCGTCACCAAGGAAACCTATCTTCAAGCAAATTTCGACCTACTAGCTTTTAGAAGATTTGCAAAATGAGCTTGTGGGTCATCATTGAGTTGGTTCGATAGTACATATATAATAAAATGTACCCATCTACATTGTTTGTTATTTATGCTAGATTTTTATTTTATAATTGTTTGAAACATTTTACTTTTTCTGTAATTTATTTGTTTTGTATTTATTTATCATCGTACAAATCGACGCAGAAGATAGAGCTAAATTGCTTATAAAACTTTTGATACGTGTCGTCATAGTACTGCCTGCTTCTCATTTTCCTGACCAATCTTAGCTTCAACATTTATATGTTAAAAAAATACCGGCAATCTTTAATAAACAAAACAGAAACATCTTAATTATATGCACTGCAGCCGTGTAGACAACGGCACTCCTGCACCATTTACACTTGAGAACCCCTGTGATAACTTGACGGTGACAACCCTGCGTGTTAAATACTACTGTAAACTGCGACGTTGTTAAATTACGTTTTTATGCAAATTACTCGCAAGTTATTTAAATAACGTTAAAGTTAGATAAAACGTTTTTAAGCGTAACTAGTCTTACCCAAGGCGCCTGGACAGAGTATATGTTTTTTTTTAATATTTAATAGTTATTGAGAAATTTATGATTACCAGATGAACGGTGATTAAATATGATAACGTCAGATTTATTGCATTGCTTGTTCAATAATAACGAGTAAATGAAAAGTAGGTATTTATTGGAAATAGATTGAAAACGTGTTCAATGTTATTTTTTATTTTTAAATTAAAATCATCTTTACTATAAAAAGTGCTAGTGTTTTTTCATACACTTTTAATAGTTATGGCCTTATTAGTGGTCGACTGGAGAGGATAAAAAGACAGTATTAGGAAGGCTCACTTAGGGTGACTAAGGGAGGGATGTTGCATTTTTAACTAACTGCTTCTTATAATGCCACGCAAAAGAACAGCAACTTGCATTTTCAAAATCAAAATAATCAGATTTTCTTCATCGCGTAAACACCACCGTGGTTTAATTGATGTTAAAAGAAAAGTAGGCCGGTAGCACAGAAATAGGCATATTATTCAACTTTCGTTTCTCTATCTTAGTATCAACTAATCAACCAAATGACATTTCAAATACCATATACGGAGTGGTACGGTTCAATAACCCAAAAAAACCTTTTATGTTTTAATTACAGTCACTAAAAATAACACATCCATTTATTTACCAAAGACATCTTAATTAGACTATAAATTCTTAAAAGAGTTTACACTAAATTACCTATGTAGATTTAAAATAATGAAGGAAATAATACTGAGTTGAGTAGAAAGATGTTTGCAGCCATATACTCGCTGAAGCGCCTTTGCAATCTCCTTCTTTTTCCACCAAGATATCGATTGCACACGCTCTCATTTTACCTATTCTTGACTACGAAGACTTATGCTATCTGGATGTCACCAAAGACCAACTTAATAAGCTTGAGCGCCTCCAAAATCTATAAGTATAAGATTCCAAGTATAATATTTATATTTGGATTGCGCAAATATGATCATCTGTCTCAATACCGCGCTAAGCTCAAGTGGCTTCCTATTCGATTTCGCCAGAATATCCATGTTCTCTGCGTTATTTAAAATACTAATTGTGAACGACTAACGGCTTGAACAAACTATACTATTAAATAGCCACTAGGTTCACGGCAGGGTTTTATTCGCTTCTATACAGTTCAGTTTTTGTACAGGATTTTCGTCAGGAATTTCGTCAGGATTTTCGCCAGGAATTTTCGCCAGGAATTACTGCAGGGATTTGTTCAGGTATCTTGATTAAAAACACTTTCTTCTATTTTCAGGACACTTGTTGCTTCGGGAGGTCGGAGTGCTATACTGTTTTTTTTTTTTCCGCCAAGGAAAGTCGTTTGGCACCCACTAAAACCAGCTTTAACCAGTAAAGCTAGCTTTAGCGGGAGGAGGATGAATCCTATTACGGACGAATGGGCATTCTATAAGCTGTTAACCATAAGTGGCTAATGGCAAATAGAAGACAGTGTGGAGACTCTCTCAGATAGGCTGAGCATACCCACTAAACATCCCCCTTTTGACTCACCTTGATTAAAGTCCTTAGTCATCGTCGGAACGACAGCCAATTGGAGCGAGAGGCTGCGTAGTGAGCGGCATCCAGACGGCTGCCACCAAAAGGAACTGAAAGTGAGAAAACAAAGCTAAGATTAGCAGAAATGACAAAGCTGAAACTAAGATATTATCTTGAGTGATCAGACTCACTCAGAGATAGGAATGCTGGAAAGAAGGACTACGTTTAGAAACGTTGAGCTTGCTGGAGTTTCCTGATAAGGGGAGCGAACTTGGTTAAGACCGGAAGAGCACCGTTGAAACCCTCTGGGCTGGCGTCGAGAGCGGCGCCGAAAGCCAGGATCTCGTCGATGGGAGCGAGCTGGATCCAGAACGCCATGCGGTCTTGAGACCCTTTTGCGTTCTGGCACTGGGAAGCCGATTTGGCGGCCGGTTGCGATTGAGTCGCAACCCGGCTGCGCTGACCTGAAACGATAGGAGTAAAGGCTTTGGGGACCTTTGAACTGACTGGAGGAGCGTCCGAGCTAGGCTGCGGTCGCTCTCTCCAGTTCTCGATGGGCTTCACGGTAGCCCTGGCAGCACGCGGTGCCTTGGAGCAGCCGCGAAAGTTTGCTGTGTGGCCTGACTGGCCGCACAGGACGCAGGACGGAGCGGTAGGCGATTCGGGAGTGCGAGAGCACTCCTTAGTCCCATGCGGTTCTAGGCAATTGACGCACCTAGGGGAAGCAAAACAGTTTGCCGCCGCATGACCATACAATTGGCAGCGGTGGCACTGACCTGGGAAACCACGCTTGTGTGGAGCTTCGACTCGGATGTTGGAGAGACCGCACACGGTGAGCTTGCCTCTGAAAATGGACTGCCCTTGCGGGCTCTTCGCTAGGATTACTAGCGCAAGTGGGAACTGCTTGCCTCGGCGGCTGTGCATTTTGTGCACAGATTCGACGGGGAAGCCTTGAGAAGACAAGTCCTCTTGGATTTGCTCGTTCGAGAGCTCGAACGGCACGTTCCTGAGGACGGCACGAATCTTACGCTCCTCAGGGAGGGCGTAAGTGTGGTACTCGAGCTTCTTGTCAGCAAGAAGCCGAGTGAAATTCCTGAAATCAGAAATTGAGCAGACAACGACCTTAATAGAGTCACCCACGTTGGATGCCTTACTATACTGGATCTTCGGGGAGTGCGTTCCGCAGAGAGCTGAGACCTCGGTCCAGCGGCTCTTG
Organism: Stenoptilia bipunctidactyla; assembly: GCA_944452665.1. Lineage (NCBI taxonomy): Eukaryota > Metazoa > Arthropoda > Insecta > Lepidoptera > Pterophoridae > Stenoptilia > Stenoptilia bipunctidactyla. Next base: position 5,852,984 of record OX101730.1, read on the forward strand.
TCCCGTAGAAAGACGGGGGGCGGAGACTTGACTTTCGGCGGAGCCGAATCTGATTGCGACGCAGGCTGGGACGCCGGGATCGCTGAAACAAAAGGCGCAGGAGCAGACGCCGGTGCGACATTTTGCGGAGCAGGAACAGTGGCTGGAGCAGCTGAAACGGATGGAGATAAAGTCGAAGAAGCATCTTTCTTCTTCTTCTTTGATTTTGATTTTTTGCGAACCTCGGTGAACGGAGCAGGAGATTCTGGAACTAATGGAGCGGAGTCGGAATCACTGCCCGGTGGGGTAGTTTTCCGTTTGCATGCGGAAGAATCGACCGACATGAAACCTGACATAGTATCGACAGGCTCGACATCTGGGGACGCCGGAGAATCTGTTGGAAAACTGAGAGAAGGCGGAGTGGCCGGGAGAGACGCGGTGGAGGCCTGAGTGGCCGGGAGGATCGCGGGTTGGACCTGAGAAGCTGATGCCTGATATGACATGACCTTCAACATCATATCTTGGAGCTGTACGAATTGATTGGACTGGGTAAAGAGAGCTTCGGAAAGCTGACCTACCTTATCCCAAAGAGCATCGAGCTCTTTTGGCCTAGCCCCGGATTCGCTGGGGGCTTCCATCGAACCCGGGGGAACCTGAACTATTCTGAAAGGAAGCCTATTCCTAACAAGGAACCTACTTGCCGTTGAACGGCGAAGGACTACACAAACTGCGCTGAAAGAAAGATCAACCTAACACGGACCTATTACCGATGAACGGCGGACGATCAGGCTTAGTTGTCACGGGTACGTATCCACCTGACCAGCGATGCTTCGGCCGGCAGCAGTCGGGTCCGCCCTGAAAAGGGCAGATGAATTAGTCCCGACACCACACAGCCTCCACAAGAGAAAACTTTCCGAAAGAGCTTAACTTGGCACCTGACCCGCACGAGTGCGGGGGAGGGAACAAGGGCAGCGCAATACGAACACTCGGGAGCGGCCGCAGACACGACCGTTCGGGAGCGAACGCAAACGGGAAGTGCTATACTGAGGTTTCGCCGACTATATATTTAATTTGGGCGGCCCGCAACTAGTGTAGTCTTGCGGGCGAGCAACTATGCGTGTTTCTACCTATCACGCTTAAAGTATGGTACTCTTTACTCCGTCTGCGTACTGTCTGTTTCTTTATTAAATTCAAAATAAACTTATCCTATACAAATTAAGTGGACTGTATTTTAATTAAATTCCTATACGAACATAAACTATTATAACAACAACTATACATTTCTTATAAGCTATAAAATCAATTCAAAGTTATCTTTATTTACATAATATTAAGAATTATACGAATTTCAAATTAAAACTATCTTCAGTCGTGTACACTAATGAAAATAACATCGCGTTATTTTCATTAGTATTTGAAATTTCGGCACTCCCAACATGACCGTAATTTACGTTCGACAGACAACCTCTTGCTCAGCACACCTCTTCACTCTACCGATTACCTACATAAGTAATTTATGGTTCGAGCAGTAAGTTTGTGGAATGAGCGTAAATGTAAAATCTGCAAAATCACTCCTATCCTTTAAAAAACTGCTTAAGTCCCACTATTTGTCAGCTTGTGAATTAATCTGATCCTAATATATGTACTTAAATAAATATTTATGTATACCTATTGTCATATTTATTATATCTATGTGTGTATTTTATATTTATATATACCTATATCTGTAATGAAAGTATATTTTTATTTAGTGTATACTTTATATGACAAGTATGCCTTTAACCCCAAGCTACATATACTAATGTTCTACATCCATGGTTATCTGGTAGAGATGCTACCAAGCGATAAGACCGCCAATTATATTTCGTCGCTTCATTCTTCAGATATTATATAACAGGTAGTCCTTTTTAGGTACTAGGTAACTTCGCACAATTTAAAGTATCATAAAAAAAAACACTGTGGTGGGGCGCCGCGTGGCATGATCCACCCGGTTCGCGCCAAGCCCTCATTCTTTTTTCGTGCGTGGTAACAAGCATACGTTATTTACTTTAATCATTTACTTTAGTTTTTGCAAAATGCCTAAACGTACAGCAGAAGAACAGCTTCAACATTATAATATAAAGATAAAAAAGTTGGAACAAAAAATAAATAAAAAACGGAAACAGCGAATTATTTCTTCCGATGAAGAAGAAATCTTACAAGGTAAGTTAATTCGGTTTAAAAATGTTATTTAAAAAATCAGAGCAGAAAATGCGTGTAATCTATAATAGATATATCACGTTATCCGCTCAATATCGTAATGATGTAAACTTTAATAAATTTTATCTGATCTTATCGATCACCTTTTGTTTTCAATACGATTACAGAAAATGCGGGTAATCTCAAGGAGATTTATCTCGTTGTCTGTAATACGTTATGGGCGTTATATTAATATGAATTAGACATAAACATGTCGCCTCCAAAATTATTTAAAAAATCAGAGCAGAAAATGCGTGTAATCTATAATAGATATATCACGTTATCCGCTCAATATCGTAATGATGTATAATTTAATAAATTTTATTTGATCTTATCGAACACCTTTTGTTTTCAATACGATTACAAAAAATGCGGGTAATCTCAAGGAGATTTATCTCGTTGTCTGTAATACGTTATGGGCGTTATATTAATATGAATTAGACATAAACATGTCGCCTTCAAGGTTATTTAAAAAATCAGAGCAGAAAATGCGTGTAATCTATAATAGATATATCACGTTATCCGCTCAATATCGTAATGATGTAAAATTTAATAAATTTTATTTGATCTTCTCGATCACCTTTTGTTTTCAATACGATTACAGCTGAAATAAATGCTGAAATCTCAGCAGCCATAACTGACATAGCACGAGCACGTGACAAAAAAAAAAAAATTTAAAACTTTCAGCAACAGCTGGGGTACGGTATTACCACCATAAATCGAGAGATGGACGTCCTCCCTGAGAAGGAAGAAAACAAAATGAAGGCCTTCCGTCACGTAAGTGATGGATGCTGCCTATTATCAGACCTCCACTTTATGTTCACCAAAGATAGGGTAAAACTGATTTTACCTAATTTGGATACAAACTTTAAACATGTTATACAAGACTACGAAAGAGACGAAACTTTATTCGGAAGTTCGTTGCCGAAAAAAATAAAGGCAAGTAAAGCCATTGAAAAGTAGGGAGCCCTAATTAAAAAAGGCCCAGCCAAAACAGTCTCCTCTCAAATATCAACGGTCAACCGGTCAGAGGAAACCGATAGCAGCTCAAACACAGCGGCGCCCTCAATCGAACTCTGCGTTCAACGCCAAGTTCCAGCCGCAGACTTCGTCCAGGACGCGTGCTCCGACCCAACATTAATCAAGGTACATGCAGGTCGAAGTAATTTATTTTATGATTGTTGGACAAAAGTAACTAAAAACGAAGTTATATTGAAGTGGATAAATTATGGATTTAGAATACCATTTGATACTCAAATTTGTCAGTATTCTATTCCTAAAAATAATTTGTCATCATGTGAAAAAAGAGACATGAAAATAGCTATAAATAAATAATTAGACTTAGGGGCTATAAAACCTTGTTCTCCTTCAAATGATCAATTTATTTCAAATATATTTTTAGCTCCGAAACCTAACGGAGAAAAAAGGTTTATACTAAATTAAAAATCTTTAAACAAGTTCGTAAGAAAAGTACATTTTAAAATGGAATCTTATAAAACAGCCTCGAAATTAATTCCTCGTAATGGATACTTAGCCAACATAGATATGAAAGAATCATATCTACTTATACCCTTTTTTGTTAGTGACAGAAAGTACCTACGATTCGAATTCCAAGAAAATGATTCGTCTGAGCCGATCACTTACGAGTTCACAGCAATGCCGTATGGATTATCGGTAGCTCCGTGGGTATTTACAAAAATTATGCGTGAAGTAATGAGTCATTTGAGAAAACAAGGTTTTTAAGTCTACTACCTATTTAGGAGATACATATGAAGAATGCATGATTAATGTAAGAGAAACTTTGAAGTTATTACATTGTCTAGGTTTTATTGTAAATTTCGATAAAAGTCACATTGTACCAAAAAAGTCAATCAAATTCTTAGGTTTTATGTTCAACACAGAACAGATGTCTATTACGTTACCTGGCGATAAGCGGCATAACATTGCACAGTTAATAAATAGGTACATTAATCTTAAAACTTGTTCATTACGAAATTTCGCTAAACTTATAGGTGTATTGATCGCAGCCTGTCCAGCCACAAAATATAGATTCTTATATACAAAAATATTAGAGAGACAAAAGTTTTTAGCCTTAAATAAGTTCGGAGGAAACTATGAGGTGAAAATGAATCTTAATAAGATATTACTAAAAGATTTATGGTAGTGGAAAAATAATATTAATATTATTTCTTGTCCAATGATTACTCAAAATTATAAGTCAGAAATTTACACCGACGCATCTAGGACAGGCTGGGGAGCAGTATGCAAAAATAATAGATGATTAAACGAACTTCTAAGTGAAGTTCTATCGCTATTATATGAGTCGCTTCATTCGAAGATATTATATAACAGGTAGTCCTTTTTAGGTACTAGGTAACTTCGCATAATTTAAAGTATCATAAAAAAAACACTGTGGTGGGGCGCCGCGTGGCATGATCCACCCGGTTCGCGCCAAGCCCTCATTCTTTAGAGACCCTAAACGAAACTTTTAAATGGGTTCTGGGGTGGGTGGGTACGTCATATCTTCGAATGAAGCGACTCATATAATAGCGATAGAACTTCACTTAGAAGTTCGTTTAATCATCTATTATATTTCGTCGCTTCATTCTTCAGATATTATATAACAGGTAGATTTTCAGAGATAGAAAGTTTTGTTTAGGTATATACTTGGAATTGAAATAAGTAAAGATATAAATATGTAATTACATATTTTATTATTATAGTACTTAATAATTAGTATTATTACATAATGAGCTTCAAATAATCTTACTTTATTTGAGTCGCTAGAAATTATAATCAGCTTAAATTAATGAAACTTAGTGATAGTCTATTTATAGACACATAATTTTTAATGTAGTAATTTACCTAATATCAAAATACGTAATATTCAATAACTATTTTTAATATTAGGTTAAGTATTGTTCATGTCTCGATTAAGTATCGACAAAGCAAAGTTATTTTGTTGATCATCTAAAGGCCGATGGTAAAACTTTGCAAACACCTGTGAGTTTTGTGTCCACCCGGCCGTTTTTCGAATGACATCGACACTGATACCGGCCGCGCGCGCGGCTGAGGTCGACGCGTGTCGTGTGCTGTGCGCACTAAAACGCTCATGTCAATGCCGCTCGTGGCGAGCGTTTGCTTAATCCATCGACTTAGCGTCTGACTTGATGCAGTTCTGTGGGGAGCTTTGAATGTTACGAAGAGATTCCCGGATATTGAACCTCAGATATTTTTCGTAATAAAAATATATTCTTTTAAAGTTGATACTGGGCATATGTTGATATTGCTTTGAAAGTTTGGGAGAGATAATAAGGGCTGTTTACGATTTGGAGCGGAAGTCTTGATTATATCTGTTATAATAATATTTTCTTTATCAGATTGAAAAACAATATTTTAATTTAAGTAAAGACAATGTCTGTACTCTTTGACCGGTAGGTACATAAAGCTAATAATGTAACGAGTTTTTTTTTTGTAATATTTTCTAATGATAAATTAATATTTGGATACCAAGAAGACAGTTGATTTAGTACTAAATTTGGATCCCAAGTAAATGAATATTTAGGCTTAATATGTTTAGTTTTATAGGCTCCTATTAAGAGGCGTTTAACACAACTGTTATCACTTATCTCTTCTCCTAATAAAAGAGATAATGCAGATCGATGTGTATTTAATGAACCGTAAGAACATCCCTTATTAAATTGCTCGTTTAAGAATCAAAGAAATAATGGAATGGATTTTTCGAAACTATTAATTCATAACCACACTTCTTGAAACCATAACTTCAATGAGACGTTGTACTGGCGAACAGTAGTGTCTGCGAGCGAGGCGAGCATCAACGTGAGAGCCTCTGGTGGGCAGCTGCGCCGGCTGAACGACGCCCGGAGAGCCTCGCGGCACCCAGGGTAAGGCTGGAGTGCAGTGGGTGCTGACTCCATGGCTGGGAAGGCCAGAAGGGGAATACAAGTACCCCTTCGGCTTTATCATCAATGATTTTTCGTATACATTTTAATACAAGAGAAAAGGGAGGAAATGCATAAAAATCCAAGTCAGCCCAGCTTATTGTAAATGCATCAACTGCGACTGCATCAGGTTCAGGCTTCCAGGTGACAAATAATTAACATTTGGCATTGGCTAGACTTGAGAACAAGTCGATCTTAATGGGCCCGAAACTATTTACAATAAGTTGGAAAGCGCTATCCGAGAGGGCCCATTTCTGGACTCGAAATCTGCTCGATTTTCTTTGGTGTTAACATAAGAAGCAAATATCCATAAATTGCGTTTTTCACACCATTGCCAAATTTCTCTACTTAAAATATTCAAATGTGGGAACTGATTACCTCCCATCCTATTAATGTAGCTAATGGCGGTAGTATTGTCAATACGTAATAATATTGCGCAATCTTTTCCTTCACTAGCTATACTTTTGAGACCTAACAAAACCGCGAGTAATTCTAAAAAGTTCATGTGATTTTCTTTTTCACTGTTCGTCCATGAACCACTATATTTATTATTTTTGCATACTGCTCCCCAGCCTGTCCTAGATGCGTCGGTGTAAATTTCTGACTTATAATTTTGAGTAATGATTGCACAAGAAATAATATTAATATTATTTTTCCACTACCATAAATCTTTTAGTAATATCTTATTAAGATTCATTTTCACCTCATAGTTGCCTCCGAACTTATTTAAGGCTAAAAACTTTTGTCTCTCTAATATTTTTGTATATTATAAGAATCTATATTTTGTGGTTGGACAGGCTGCGATCAATACACCTATAAGTTTAGCAAAATTTCGTAATGAACAAGTTTTAAGATTAATGTACCTATTTATTAACTGTGCAATGTTATGCCGCTTATCGCCAGGTAACGTAATGTTCTGTTCTGTGTTGAACATAAAACCTAAGAATTTGATTGACTTTTTTGGTACAATGTGACTTTTATCGAAATTTACAATAAAACCTAGACAATGTAATAACTTCAAAGTTTCTCTTACATTAATCATGCATTCTTCATATGTATCTCCAATAAGAAGATCGTCTTAATAGGTAGTAGACTTAAAACCTTGTTTATTCAAATGACTCATTACTTCACGCATAATTTTTGTAAATACCCACGGAGCTACCGATAAACCATACGGCATTGCTGTGAACTCGTAAGTGATCGGCTCAGACGAATCATTTTCTTGGAATTCGAATCGTAGGTACTTTCTGTCACTAACAAAAAACGGCATAAGTAGATATGATTCTTTCATATCTATGTTGGCTAAGTATCCATTACGAGGAATTAATTTCGAGGCTGTTTTATAAGATTCCATTTTAAAATGTACTTTTGTTACGAACTTGTTTAAAGATTTTAAATTTAGTATAAACCTTTTTTCTCCGTTAGGTTTCGGAGCTAAAAATATATTTGAAATAAATTGATCATTTGAAGGAGAACAAGGCTTTATAGCCCCTAAGTCTAATAATTTATTTATAGCTATTTTCATGTCACTTTTTTCACATGATGACAAATTATTTTTAGGAATAGAATACTGACAAATTTGAGTATCAAATGGTATTCTAAATCCATAATTTATCCACTTCAATATAACTTCGTTTTTAGTTACTTTTGTCCAACAATCATAAAATAAATTACTTAGACCTGCATGTACCTTGATTAATGTTGGGTCGGAGCACCTCCTGGACTAAGTCTGCGGCTGGAACTTGGCGTTGAACGCAGAGTTCGATTGAGGGCGCCGCTGTGTTTGAGCTGCTATCGGTTTCCTCTGACCTCCCCGCCCCCCCCTGAACGACGGGTAACGAGGAGGTCCTGTACAGTTTCCCTGCTGAGACGACCGGTTGACCGTTGATATTTGAGAGGAGACTGTTTTGGCTGGGCCTTTTTTAATTAGGGCTCCCTACTTTTCAATGGCTTTACTTGCCTTTATTTTTTCCGGCAACGAACTTCCGAATAAAGTTTCGTCTCTTTCGGAGTCTTGTATAACATGTTTAAAGTTTGTATCCAAATTAGGTAAAATCAGTTTTACCCTATCTTTGGTGAACATAAAGTGGAGGTCTGATAATAGGCAGCATCCATCACTTACGTGACGGAAGGCCTTCATTTTGTTTTCTTCCTTCTCAGGGAGGACGTCCATCTCTCGATTTATGGTGGTAATACCGTACCCCAGCTGTTGCTGAAAGTTTTGGTTTTTTTTTTTTTGTCACGTGCTCGTGCTATGTCAGTTATGGCTGCTGAGATTTCAGCATTTATTTCAGCTATAATCGTATTGAAAACAAAAGGTGATCGATAAGATCAGATAAAATTTATTGAAGTTTACATCATTACGATATTGAGCAGTTAACGTGATATATCTATTATAGATTACACGCATTTTCTGCTCTGATTTTTTATTTAATAACCTTGGAGGCGACATGTTTATGTCTAATTCATATTAAAAAAACGCCCATAACGTTATTACAGACAACGAGATAAATCTCCTTGAGATTACCCGCATTTTCTGTAATCGTATTGAAAACAAACGGTGATCGATAAGATCAGATAAAATTTATTGAAGTTTACATCATTACGATATTGAGCAGTTAACGTGATATATCTATTATAGATTACACGCATTTTCTGCTCTGATTTTTTAAATAACCTTGGAGGCGACATGTTTATGTCTAATTCATATTAATATAACGCCCATAACGTATTACAGACAACGAGATAAATCTCCTTGAGATTACCCGCATTTTCTGTAATCGTATTGAATACAAAAGGTGATCGATAAGATCAGATAAAATTTATTAAAGTTTACATCATTACGATATTGAGCGGATAACGTGATATATCTATTATAGATTACACGCATTTTCTGCTCTGATGTTTTAAATAACATTTTTAAACCGAATAAGTAGGTCTTACCTTGTAAGATTTCTTCTTCATCGGAGGAAATAATTCGCCGTTTCCGTTTTTTATTTATTTTTTGTTCCAACTTTTTTATCTTTATATTATAATGTTGAAGCTGTTCTTCTGCTGTACGTTTAGGCATTTTGTAAAACTTAAGTAAATGATTAAAGTAAATGACGTATGCTTGTTACCACGCACGAAAAAAGAATGAGGGCTTGGCGCGAACCGGGTGGATCATGCCACGCGGCGCCCCACCACAGTGTTTTTTTTATGATACTTTAAATTATGCGAAGTTACCTAGTACCTAAAAAGGACTACCTGTTATATAATATCTGAAGAATGAAGCGACGAAATATAATAAATATAGTGGTTCATGGACGAACAGTGAAAAAGAAAATCACATGAACTTTTTAGAATTACTCGCGGTTTTGTTAGGTCTCAAAAGTATAGCTAGTGAAGGAAAAGATTGTGCAATATTATTACGTATTGACAATACTACCGCCATTAGCTACATTAATAGGATGGGAGGTATTCAGTTCCCACATTTGAATATTTTAAGTAGAGAAATTTGGCAATGGTGTGAAAAACGCAATTTATGGATATTTGCTTCTTATGTTAACACCAAAGAAAATCGAGCAGATTTCGAGTCCAGAAATGGGCCCTCTCGGATAGCGCTTTCCAACTTATTGTAAATAGTTTCGGGCCCATTAAGATCGACTTGTTCTCAAGTCGAGCCAATGCCAAATGTTAAATATTTGTCACCTGGAAGCCTGAACCTGATGCAGTCGCAGTTGATGCATTTACAATAAGCTGGGCTGACTTGGATTTTTATGCATTTCCTCCCTTTTCTCTTGTATTAAAATGTATACGAAAAATCATTGATGATAAAGCCGAAGGGTACTTGTATTCCTCTTCTGGCCTTCCCAGCCATGGAGTCAGCACTCACTGCACTCCAGCCTTACCCTGGGTGCCGCGAGGCTCTCCGGGCGTCGTTCAGCCGGCGCAGCTGCCCACTAGAGGCTCTCACGTTGATGCTCGCCTCGCTCGCAGACACTACTGTTCGCCAGTACAACGTCTCATTGAAGTTATGGTTTCAAGAAGTGTGGTTATGAATTAATAGTTTCGAAAAATCCATTCCATTAGTTCTTTGATTCTTAAACGAGCAATTTAATAACGGATGTTCTTACGGTTCATTAAATACACATCGATCTGCATTATCTCTTTTATTAGGAGCAGAGATTAGTGATAATAGTTTTGTTAAACGCCTCTTAAAAGGAGCCTATAAAACTAAACCTATTAAGCCTAAATATTCATTTACTTGGGATCCAAATTTAGTACTAAATCAACTGTCTTCTTGGTATCCAAATATTAATTTATCATTACGAAATATTACAAAAAAACTCGTTACATTATTAGCTTTATGTACCGGTCAAAGAGTACAGACATTGTCTTTAATTAAATTAGAAAATATTGTTTTTCAATCTGATAAAGTAAATATTATTATAACAGATATAATCAAAACTTCCGCTCCAAATCGTGAACAGCCCTTATTATCTCTCCCAAACTTTCAAAGCAATATCAACATATGCCCAGTATCAACTTTAAAAGAATATATTTTTATTACAAAAAATATCTGAGGTTCAAACTCCGGGAATCTCTTCGTAACATTCAAAGCTCCCCACAGAACTGCATCAAGTCAGACGCTAAGTCGATGGATTAAGCAAACGCTCGCCACGAGCGGCATTGACATGAGCGTTTTAGTGCGCACAGCACACGACACTCGTCGACCTCAGCCGCGCGCGCGGCCGGTATCTGTGTCGATGTCATTCGAAAAACGGCCGGGTGGACACAAAACTCACAGGTGTTCGCAAAGTTTTACCATCGGTCTTTAGATGATCAACAAAATAACTTTGCTTTGTCGATACTTAATCGAGACATGAACAATACTTAACCTAAAATTAAAAATAGTTATTGAATATTACGTATTTTGATATTAAGTAAATTACTACATTAAAAATTATGTGTCTATAAATAGACTATCACTAAGTTTCATTAATTTAAGCTGATTATAATTTCTAGCGACTCAAATAAAGTAAGATTATTTGAAGCTCATTATGTAATAATACTAATTATTAAGTACTGTAATAATAAAATATGTAATTACATATTTATATCTTTACTTATTTCAATTCCAAGTATATACCTAAACAAAACTTTCTATCTCTGAAAATCTACCTGTTATATAATATCTGAAGAATGAAGCGACGAAATATAATAGATGATTAAACGAACTTCTAAGTGAAGTTCTATCGCTATTATATGAGTCGCTTCATTCGAAGATATGACGTACCCACCCACCCCAGAACCCATTTAAAAGTTTCGTTTAGGGTCTCTAAAGAATGAGGGCTTGGCGCGAACCGGGTGGATCATGCCACGCGGCGCCCCACCACAGTGTTTTTTTTTATGATACTTTAAATTGTGCGAAGTTACCTAGTACCTAAAAAGGACTACCTGTTATATAATATCTTCGAATGAAGCGACTCATATAATAGCGATAGAACTTCACTTAGAAGTTCGTTTAATCATCTATTGTATTTCAAAATTGTTATTATGTATTTCCTTTTTTTGTATTTATTAATGGCATACAATAAAGTGTAAATAAATAAATACTGTTATAGCAATAAATTCGATTAACTGCCGAACATTTATCTGCATGACGTATATTTAACGACCTAAAACTTGTAATTACTGCTATTACGGAGCGCCCATCAATCTGTGCGAGCCCTAAGCAAGTTAAACTTTATGTAAAGTTAAAGTTACGGCAATTTACTGACTTGGCGATAGTGTGGACTCAACTCGACATCTTTTCCTTTTATTTATTAGGTAAGTCACTACGCCCTGGATATTTTTTTTTTATTTGGGAATTAAGTTCACAAGCTAGTTCCTAGCTGGATTAGTTTGGTAGTAGTAAAATTCTCTGTCGTCAGTTTCTCGAGATTCTCAACCTTTATCAATATCAAATAAACATACAGGAGTGGTACAAATATTCTTAAATTTGCATCTAATGATGAAAATCGAGTTTCAATCTTTTGAATAGTTTTTGGGTTTATTCCTTTCAGTCAGACAGACAACGACACGACGGAAATATCATTTTATAATTTGCAGTGACTTTGTTTTAATATTTAGCATTTGATTATTTAAAAAGTAGTTGGCACTTGTAACAACGCATGGTTTCTGAAGCAATAGATATTCCAAAATTATCCAAGTGCCCCCTAACCTCAAGCCCACTTATTATAATTCATATGGATTAGTTGCTATTTCAACATGACTATGACTTATCCAAGCCACCAGGGCACTAGCTCCGGGAAAGCAATCGAAATAGTCGACAAAAAATCCAGATATTTTTTTTATAATTATTTCATTTTAATGTCAACCCCGCAAAAAAAGAGTAAGAAACGCCACGAAAGGAAGTTCGCTTGACACCGCTTTACCAGCAGCACCCGCATTGCAGTAAGTACTGTGAGAATCCTATAATCTATCACCTTTTGACAACTAAGTAGCCATGTCAAGTATAGTGATTCGCAATGATGTACTGGCAACAACATAAGGGTTGCCATATAATTTAATCACTCCTGGCAACAATAATTATTGGGCGGGGTAACTGAATCAATCGATTGGAAAACAAGTATAAATAATACACTTTTGTTCGTTCAGTACTATGTTATTTTTTGTTTTAGTACGATAGCTTAGTTGATGCTTTGTTTACAGAAGACTCGAACTTGTTTAGATTCAATAGTAGTATTTTAAAATTTTACGATTTTTTATAAATTTACTATTTTTATTAAAATGCGTCGCTAATAGAATTCATGTAAGTAATGTAGAATTAACATACATATGTAACACTAATGAATTTTCATTAATAATTTTAAGGCCCAAAAATGTATGGAGCCAAACTGATCTCTTTTAACGGGATGTTTCAGTGAAAACACTCAACTTCAGCCTCAGAAACACACGCTCTCGTTGTAAAATGTTTTCTACATAACAGCAGATTACCGACGTTTGTTCTATTGTTAAAAAGATTTGTTCAAGGAGTGCCTCAAGGTCGAGTTCTTGGACCTTTTAATTTTATAATCATATTGACACAGTATGATTATAAAATTAGTTAATAGTAAGTTCTGATTCAAGCTAGTAGAAAACATATTTTTCCCAGAATAATTTTTGGCATGTTCTTACAGTAACAAAATACGCGAATATGCATTTTACGGGAAATTTGATGCATTCATTACGTATTTCATTCATAATAAATAGTGCATCGGTTATTTAACATTGAGAGAAAAGTGCGTAAACAGAGTTATTCATGATTTACTCGCGACTCGCGATGCGCCTGCTTTCACGATCAGAGCTACATCTAGCGTTACCAAAAAATAGGATCAGTATGTTTATCCGTTGTCTAGAAGGTACAGAAGAACTGTACTGTACTAAGAAGGTACTGTCAAATTTTCCCAACCAATTGTAACTTAATGCTGAGGGCATAGCGTTCAGACTGTATAAATTTTTTTGACAGATTTGTAACGCTGGGTGTGCTGCCTTCTGTACCTGTAACACAAGCTACGTGCTTACTTTAGGGCTAGATGGCGCTGTGTAAATATATTGCCAACAATATTTATTTATTTAATATTTCAACATTCACCAGGAATAAACTTAATATAAATTTTCGTCTCTTGTCTCTTGTATAATTTTTGAACCATATTTGATTCGAATTTAAAAGATACCAAAATTTCCATTTCTAGGCCTCGTAATGATAAGCCTCAAAATAAAGGCTAAGTAATATAAAATGTTTTAGAACTTTCCAGAGAGCTAGAATAAATTTAAAGTATTGCTGAAATCTATTTAACTTAACAATCAAACTTTACTACTCAGTCTTTTATTATATTTCAATTTCACGTCTACTCTTACGTTTGGATGCCAACTTGTTGAGGCCGCACTATAAACTTTAATGGCTAACGTGTATTAAATGGCGTCTTATGTCTGCGTGCATTATTGGCCCTGCATTCGACCCCAATATCGTTTGACATTGAAGTCGAAGAGAGCTCGTTTGCGCTTGCGCTTGCTTGTCGTAAACTATTGCCACCACAGGAATGTTCTTATGCAGCAGACAATAATTTATCATAGATGTTCGTCAGACGGAATCTAAAGAAGGTCCTTATGTATAAAAATATATCAAGGTTATTGTTTCAACATCAAAGTAGTTAGCAACCCAATTCTAAAACCAAATGAGCAAGCGAGCGACTCGTAAACACGGAGTGTGTAAGGACTCACGGCTCAGCTTACGTCGACTAAAAATTTTATATACTTCAGAATCAGACAGTATTGTGAAATAAAATTTCTTTTCCATTTTTTTTTAATCCCCAGACAATCACACCAACTACATGGCCCCAAAGTAAGCATAGCTTGTGTTATGGGATACCATTTAGCGAACTAGGGGGAACCTATAATAGATGATTAAACGAACTTCTAAGTGAAGTTCTATCGCTATTATATGAGTCGCTTCATTCGAAGATATTATATAACAGGTAGTCCTTTTTAGGTACTAGGTAACTTCGCATAATTTAAAGTATCATAAAAAAAACACTGTGGCGGGGCGCCGCGTGGCATGATCCACCCGGTTCGCGCCAAGCCCTCATTCTTTAGAGACCCTAAACGAAACTTTGAAATGGGTTCTGGGGTGGGTGGGTACGTCATATCTTCGAATGAAGCGACTCATATAATAGCGATAGAACTTCACTTAGAAGTTCGTTTAATCATCTATTATATTTCGTCGCTTCATTCTTCAGATATTATATAACAGGTAGATTTTCAGAGATAGAAAGTTTTGTTTAGGTATATACTTGGAATTGAAATAAGTAAAGATATAAATATGTAATTACATATTTTATTATTATAGTACTTAATAATTAGTATTATTACATAATGAGCTTCAAATAATCTTACTTTATTTGAGTCGCTAGAAATTATAATCAGCTTAAATTAATGAAACTTAGTGATAGTCTATTTATAGACACATAGTTTTTAATGTAGTAATTTACTTAATATCAAAATACGTAATATTCAATAACTATTTTTAATATTAGGTTAAGTATTGTTCATGTCTCGATTAAGTATCGACAAAGCAAAGTTATTTTGTTGATCATCTAAAGGCCGATGGTAAAACTTTGCGAACACCTGTGAGTTTTGTGTCCACCCGGCCGTTTTTCGAATGACATCGACACTGATACCGGCCGCGCGCGCGGCTGAGGTCGACGCGTGTCGTGTGCTGTGTGCACTAAAACGCTCATGTCAATGCCGCTCGTGGCGAGCGTTTGCTTAATCCATCGACTTAGCGTCTGACTTGATGCAGTTCTGTGGGGAGCTTTGAATGTTACGAAGAGATTCCCGGAGTTTGAACCTCAGATATTTTTTGTAATAAAAATATATTCTTTTAAAGTTGATACTGGGCATATGTTGATATTGCTTTGAAAGTTTGGGAGAGATAATAAGGGCTATTCACGATTTGGAGCGGAAGTCTTGATTATATCTGTTATAATAATATTTACTTTATCAGATTGAAAAACAATATTTTCTAATTTAAGTAAAGACAATGTCTGTACTCTTTGACCGGTACATAAAGCTAATAATGTAACGAGTTTTTTTTGTAATATTTTCTAATGATAAATTAATATTTGGATACCAAAAAGACAGTTGATTTAGTACTAAATTTGGATCCCAAGTAAATGAATATTTAGGCTTAATATGTTTAGTTTTATAGGCTCCTATTAAGAGGCGTTTAACACAACTGTTATCACTTATCTCTTCTCCTAATAAAAGAGATAATGCAGATCGATGTGTATTTAATGAACCGTAAGAACATCCCTTATTAAATTGCTCGTTTAAGAATCAAAGAAATAATGGAATGGATTTTTCGAAACTATTAATTCATAACCACACTTCTTGAAACCATAACTTCAATGAGACGTTGTACTGGCGAACAGTAGTGTCTGCGAGCGAGGCGAGCATCAACGTGAGAGCCTCTGGTGGGCAGCTGCGCCGGCTGAACGACGCCCGGAGAGCCTCGCGGCACCCAGGGTAAGGCTGGAGTGCAGTGGGTGCTGACTCCATGGCTGGGAAGGCCAGAAGGGGAATACAAGTACCCCTTCGGCTTTATCATCAATGATTTTTCGTATACATTTTAATACAAGAGAAAAGGGAGGAAATGCATAAAAATCCAAGTCAGCCCAGCTTATTGTAAATGCATCAACTGCGACTGCATCAGGTTCAGGCTGTCAAGTCGAGCCAATGGCAAATTAACATTTGGCATTGGCTCGACCTGAGAACAAGTCGATCCTAATGGGCCCGAAACTATTTACAATAAGTTGGAAAGCGCTATCCGAGAGGGCCCATTTCTGGACTCGAAATCTGCTCGATTTTCTTTGGTGTTAACATAAGAAGCAAATATCCATAAATTGCGTTTTTCACACCATTGCCAAATTTCTCTACTTAAAATATTCAAATGTGGGAACGGAATACCTCCCATCCTATTAATGTAGCTAATGGCGGTAGTATTGTCAATACGTAATAATATTGCGCAATCTTTTCCTTCACTTGCTATACTTTTGAGACCTAACAAAACCGCGAGTAATTCTAAAAAGTCCATGTGATTTTCTTTTTCACTGTTCGTCCATGAACCACTATATTTATTATTTTTGCATACTGCTCCCCAGCCTGTCCTAGATGCGTCGGTGTAAATTTCCGACTTATAATTTTGAGTAATGATTGGACAAGAAATAATATTAATATTATTTTTCCACTACCATAAATCTTTTAGTAATATCTTATTAAGATTCATTTTCACCTCATAGTTTCCTCCGAACTTATTTAAGGCTAAAAACTTTTGTCTCTCTAATATTTTTGTATATAAAAATCTATATTTTGTGGTTGGACAGGCTGCCATCAATACACCTATAAGTTTAGCGAAATTTCGTAATGAACAAGTTTTAAGATTAATGTTCCTATTTATTAACTGTGCAATGTTATGCCGCTTATCGCCAGGTAACGTAATAGACATCTGTTCTGTGTTGAACATAAAACCTAAGAATTTGATTGACTTTTTTGGTACAATGTGACTTTTATCGAAATTTACAATAAAACCTAGACAATGTAATAACTTCAAAGTTTCTCTTACATTAATCATGCATTCTTCATATGTATCTCCAATAAGAAGATCGTCTTAATAGGTAGTAGACTTAAAACCTTGTTTTCTCAAATGACTCATTACTTCACGCATATTTTTTGTAAATACCCACGGAGCTACCGATAATCCATACGGCATTGCTGTGAACTCGTAAGTGATCGGCTCAGACGAATCATTTTCTTGGAATTCGAATCGTAGGTACTTTCTGTCACTAACAAAAAACGGCATAAGTAGATATGATTCTTTCATATCTATGTTGGCTAAGTATCCATTACGAGGAATTAATTTCGAGGCTGTTTTATAAGATTCCATTTTATAATGTACTTTTGTTACGAACTTGTTTAAAGATTTTAAATTTAGTATAAACCTTTTTTCTCCGTTAGGTTTCGGAGCTAAAAATATATTTGAAATAAATTGATCATTTGAAGGAGAACAAGGCTTTATAGCCCCTAAGTCTAATAATTTATTTATAGCTATTTTCATGTCTCTTTTTTCACATGATGACAAATTATTTTTAGGAATAGAATACTGACAAATTTGAGTATCAAATGGTATTCTAAATCCATAATTTATCCACATTAATATAACTTCGTTTTTAGTTACTTTTGTCCAACAATCATAAAATAAATTACTTCGACCTGCATGTACCTTGATTAATGTTGGGTCGGAGCACGCGTCCTGGACTAAGTCTGCGGCTGGAACTTGGCGTTGAACGCAGAGTTCGATTGAGGGCGCCGCTGTGTTTGAGCTGCTATCGGTTTCCTCTGACCTCCCCGCCCCCCCCTGAACGACGGGTAACGAGGAGGTCCTGTCCAGTTTCCCTGCTGAGACGACCGGTTGACCGTTGATATTTGAGAGGAGACTGTTTTGGCTGGGCCTTTTTTAATTAGGGCTCCCTACTTTTCAATGGCTTTACTTGCCTTTATTTTTTCCGGCAACGAACTTCCGAATAAAGTTTCGTCTCTTTCGGAGTCTTGTATAACATGTTTAAAGTTTGTATCCAAATTAGGTAAAATCAGTTTTACCCTATCTTTGGTGAACATAAAGTGGAGGTCTGATAATAGGCAGCATCCATCACTTACGTGACGGAAGGCCTTCATTTTGTTTTCTTCCTTCTCAGGGAGGACGTCCATCTCTCGATTTATGGTGGTAATACCGTACCCCAGCTATTGCTGAAAGTTTTGGATTTTTTTTTTTTTTGTCACGTGCTCGTGCTATGTCAGTTATGGCTGCTGAGATTTCAGCATTTATTTCAGCTATAATCGTATTGAAAACCAAAGGTGATCGATAAGATCAAATAAAATTTATTAAATTTTTCATCATTACGATATTGAGCGGATAACGTGATATATCTATTATAGATTACACGCATTTTCTGCTCTGATTTTTTAAATAACCTTGGAGGCGACATGTTTATGTCTAATTCATATTAATATAACGCCCATAACGTATTACAGACAACGAGATAAATCTCCTTGAGATTACCCGCATTTTCTGTAATCGTATTGAAAACAAAAGGTGATCGATAAGATCAAATAAAATTTATTAAATTTTACATCATTACGATATTGAGCGGATAACGTGATATATCTATTATAGATTACACGCATTTTCTGCTCTGATTTTTTAAATAACCTTGGAGGCGACATGTTTATGTCTAATTCATATTAATATAATGCCCATAACGTATTACAGACAACGAGATAAATCTCCTTGAGATTACCCGCATTTTCTGTAATCGTATTGAAAATAAAAGGTGATCGATAAGATCAGATAAAATTTATTAAAGTTTACATCATTACGATATTGAGCAGTTAACGTGATATATCTATTATAGATTACACGCATTTTCTGCTCTGATGTTTTAAATAACATTTTTAAACCGAATAAGTAGGTCTTACCTTGTAAGATTTCTTCTTCATCGGAGGAAATAATTCGCTGTTTCCGTTTTTTATTTATTTTTCGTTCCAACTTTTTTATCTTTATATTATAATGTTGAAGCTGTTCTTCTGCTGTACGTTTAGGCATTTTGTAAAAACTTAAGTAAATGATTAAAGTAAATGACGTATGTGTAACGTTCAGTTCAAAAGTCAGTAACTTTCGTAATAAATAAATAAACTTTTTTATGTCAAAATATGTATCTGTCATGATTGTCAAATAATGGTTGAAGGATTTGGGATCTTTGGACTATGGTTTGGAGAGGAGGGATAATTGAGAATTTGGTCAGTCGGACTAGAGGCTTACGAGCGAGCGGTCATCATATTGAATTGTTTTAAAGTGTACCTATTGGAAATTTTATATTGAATTGTTAGGCAAAAGTCAGCCAATAAACTGTTGAACAATGCTGAGGAGTTTTATTCACAACAAATCAGAAGTGGTAAGTAATCTACGTTTTATACTATGTATGTCTTATATTTCACGTGAAAAACAAGAGTGTATAAATTTTCGAAGGCTTTTGCAAAAATAATATCTATTAAGTGTTATGTACCACGTTCTTCCACTTTGCTTTTATCAATCAACCAATTTTAATTGAACTTGGCTAAGATGGAAAAGGATTTAGTTCAACGTGGTCGTTTAAAATTTTGCTTAAGGAATGGTTTTAGGAAATAATTGTGATTTAGCAAAAATAATGTTTTGAAATGACATTCTATAGTGTGTCTTCCAAGTATTTGCATTAGTTAGATGATATTTATTAGACCTGGCAAAGATGCGAACGGATTTAGTTTACAGTTTGATCATTTAAATTTTGTGAACGTGGTGCTAAGAAACTCTTCTATTTATATATGATTATATAAGTCATTGGAAAATTAAAAAAAACCGAATGATATCTAATCCCTGTAGGGTTTAGATTCAAACACATAGCGATTTTAGTTCTTTTAAAAATTTGGCGAACAAATTTTTATTTATTTCACGCTTTATGTACACAAGTTAAAAAATATATATATATTATGATATTTACAATAGTGTACGTACAAAGGTACTGCTTATTTCGAAGGAAATTTCTTCCAAAAGACTTTTATTTGCGCTGTAACATTGAAGGATATAATAAGGTGCTGGCTAGTGATGGTCTATGGGGATTCTTCGGTTATTTTTGAGTAACAACGTACTTTATAAGTGACACTGAAAGTTTATTAAGAAGTTTATTTTAATTTTAATTTGAAAATATTTAGTTTTATATAGTTTCAATAATAACATTTACATACTTTTGCTACCCTAAAATAGGTCAGCTATAATAATAATAATAAAACTCTTTATTGTACACCAATATGGTTACATAGTTTAAAGAAAATAATAATCAAAATACAAAAGGCGGCCTTATCGCCGAAGCGCGATTTCTGTCAGGCAACCCAGCTATGGTATCCATACGTACTGTTTATGGGTTATGTATAGGGGGCAAATTTTCGTTATTTTTTAGCTACGACGCGTCGTTTTTAAGCTAATAGCATTCAAAGTTGTTCGATGATTACAATTTTTACTTTTAAAACATCTTTATTTATTTTTATCATTTGAGTGTTTTGTTTTGTTTTTGAAGACAAAAGAGATTGCCCTACGTTTCGCTTGTATATTTAATTTAGTTTTCTTTTGAGGCCGTCGGTTCATGAATATTTTGTTTATGAGTTCCAGAAAATAATGATCAGAGAAAGTAGATCGATGTCTCAGAGACGATTGAGCACTCCAGATCATGGTGGATCGAAATCGGGGCAAGAGAAATTGAGAGACGATTGCAGTCGACATCGGGAGAGGAGCTATGTACGTTCCATGGTCAGTGAAGCGGCCATGTGTGCTGTTCTGGAGCTATGTATGTTCCATAATTAG
The DNA here is from genome assembly GCA_944452665.1 of Stenoptilia bipunctidactyla. NCBI lineage: Eukaryota > Metazoa > Arthropoda > Insecta > Lepidoptera > Pterophoridae > Stenoptilia > Stenoptilia bipunctidactyla. The sequence goes on from OX101730.1 coordinate 5,874,134, forward strand.
TTAAACGGCCATGTGTGCTGTTGAGGAACTATGTATGTTCCATAATTAGTTAAACGGCCATGTGTGCTGTTGAGGAACTATGTACGTTCCATAATCAGTGAAACGGCCATGTGTGCTGTTCTGGAGCTATGTATGCCCCATAATTAGTTTGTTTATTTATTAAAGAAATAAACAGCTTAAAATATACTTATAAACAGAATTAATAATAAATATTTCATTAGCCAAAATAGTTTCCAATTTTAATTTAATGGCCATGTGTGCTTAATTGTTAGAGGTTATGTGTGCCTACAATAGGAAGCCAAGTGTGCTTTAGTTACTGGAGGCTATGTATGCCTATTGAGCCATGTGTGCTTTAATAAGAAGCTAAGTATGCATATGGAATAGACTATGAGTTGATATAATGAAATTAGAGAATTCTGATGATTTTTGTTATTTGATGTAATTGTGATATAATTTGTACAATGTGTACTAATAGGAAATTATAGTACACTTCTTTAAATGAAACGAACTCATGAGCAAATACTCGTATAATTGCGCAAAATAAGAAATCTGATATAAAAGAGATCTAATTTTGCACTTATTTTAGTAAACACACAATGTAAACAAAAGATTTCAGAGTATTTCGGTACAAGTATTTCTTAAAAATTGATCATTCAGGGTTTCAGGGTAATTCATAATCATAATAGAATTATTCGTTAATATAATTATATGAATAATTATATAAGTTTACATTCAGTCGTTGGATTCTAGTTTTAAATACAATTTTGGAATTTACAGAGAGAGAGGTTATGATTAGATGAAGGTTTGATTGAGGTGGGGCTGGGTGTGACGTCCAGCGTTGCCAATGCCACCGAAAAATCGGTATTTTAACCGTATTAATTGATAATTGTTCTTGTATTAATTGATACTGGTGCCGAATGCTCCATCTGTATACCAACGAGCAATAAATAAAGCCTTAGGAGAATACAAAGACACTCTTGCGTTAGTTTACATGGATAATATCCTAATTCCTTCAAAAACTGAAGAAGAAGGTATCCAGCGAATAGACTTCTCGGATCTGCCCAAGCTTAACTTTCGTTTGTGATTAGAGTAAATTCACGTGCCTTAGATAGTTCATCATTTTGTGTGCCGTGTTTGTGTAAAAATATTTGCCAAGTGCTGTAAATTAAATTTGCAGGGATCCAATACGTTAATTTTGTTATTTTCGTTACGTGTTTTTTCCTTGGTTCGTTTCTATTGCGTGCGAGTTTTTGAAACATGGCAACTAAATTTTTATCGATTCATATTGCGTTAGTTTTGTATAGCTTGCACAGATGTGACAAGGTAAAATTGTTTTGAAATAACGTACGGTTTGTCAAGTATCAAATGGTTTTTTGTATCGGCCCAGGTTTAAATTGATTTGTGTTTCGATTTATCTTGTCAAAATTCATGTTAAAGTGAAGCTAAGCTGTTTTGAAATAACAATATGGTGTTGCTTAGTAAAAGTTTTCTTGGACTGGATTTGATTTGAAATTAATTGAAGTGAAGTGGAAACTTTAGTTGATATAGATGAAGTTCAATCTAAGGCGAAAGATAATATTCAAAAGTTTTGAAATTGCGTTTTAAGTACTTAATGATTATGAAATTAAATTTAACGTGGTATCGATTTAATGCTAACGTGTGAGAATCAGTAATGAATTCGTTCTTATTATTTTGGTCAAAAAAAAAGGAATTAAAATCTCGTTTTGCGTTACGTTGATTAGGATTGACAAAACTAAAGGTTTTTGCTGTAATTGGTTTGTGTGGATCAGCAGTATACAAGTCGCTCAGATTGTTACATCTTCGGTGCATTCGTAGACGTAGGTGTAAAATCGGGCTTCATTTCCCATCTCAGTGCGGCCACGACTGTGAGTGGCGTGCGTTTAGCACTTTGAGGATGTAAGTAATCGTGGTGTGCTTCCCGGAAAGGGGCAATGTGATGTATGATGGTGCCTGCCGGATGGAGATACCCCTGTTGGTGTCTACCGGATGGAGGTTACCCGTGTTTGTGTTCTAGAGTATTGTATACTGCGCGATCTTGAAACCTTTATTGTGGCTTAATGCGTTTTTTGAACCTTTAGTACCTACTTGGTAGATAGTAATGATATCACGGTTGAGCGGGTGAAATTTTGTGGTGAAGCGGCCTTCATAATGCCTTTTTAAATAGGTAGTCTGAATATTGAAGATGTAGATTTTCTTTCTGATTATCGTGTATCCGTGACTCGGTAGAAATCGCTTTGTATCTTGCCGATCTTCGATTATTTTGCTACGATTATTAGGAGACACGTTTTCTTATGTTTTGGTAACAGTAAACTTATTATTATTTTGGCAATTGAAACGTAATATTACGATAGTGTGTGTTTAATGGATCACGGAGATAGGTAATAACGTCGAGATTGAAAATGCGTTTAAATAATACTTTGAATTTGTTGCGATTGACAAAAGAGCTGGATTTTACTGTCGAACTGTTTGCGGTTGTCGAACAATTTTAATACTTTGTTGTTGTGAATTATGAAGTACAATGCAATGCTCTTATTGGTTTGATATACGCCATAACCGGATGGAGGTTATGAGTGTGAGTTGATATAACCGGATAGAGGTTATGAGTGTGCGGTTATGTAACCTAGTGGAGGTTGCATTACGTTTTGTGACGGGATGGACGTCACTGCAGAAGAGCTTTGCATTGTTTGCTAATTAATTGGGTTATTCTAGCAGCTTATGCTTGCTTTGTTTATTGTTCGACCGCTGTCAAATTGTTTGATGTTACATTCAAAGTAAATTTCATTGTGTAATGTGCGGTTTTCTTATCGAAAGTATTGTGGTTCGTACAATGCGTTGACGTTAGCCGATTCCTACTGAGTTTCTTGCTGGTTCTTCTCAGTAGATGGATCTTCCGAACCAGTGGTAGCTTTACGTAAATTGTTAAATCGTGGATTTAGAATTTTGATGGAAATATTAAAGTGAAGTAAAATTAAAAAAAAATCTGTAGCGGTAAAAGTTTTGAAATGGCGAATGAACAAGTATCCATTGGGTTGAAAAGAAAGTATGCGTTAAATTAGTCGAAGAGATTTAATTTAATTATGGAACGATATTTAATGTGCTGTGGATACAGGTTCTCGTTCGTTTGTTTTGGTGACTGCGCCAGAGTAATTTTTGGTAGTTTGTTGAAAGAGTCACTGGTTGGCTCGAGTTTCACATAGGGACAACGTTGCGATGCAATTGTGATTGTTGTAAGCGTCGAACGAAGTACTGGGCCACAAACAACGACATTATTGGGTTTCAATGTTTGTTCGATTTGGAAATAATTGATATGCGATTGTACTCGAATCTTGGTTAACGAAGACGAAATTTCGTTGATATCCTTAATGATTCTTAATATAACGAACGAGTTCAAACTTGTGTTTTGATGGTATTTGGTAGTATTATTATTATTGGGGGTTTTGGGACTATATGAGCAGTCTTGTCCGCTCGTCACACTGCGACCTAAAAGATCTGATGTGTGAGTGTTAGAAATATTTATTTACTATTATTTTTTTATTGATGATGAAAAAAGTGAATTATGATGAGTATTTCTACTTGTGGTAGTGAGAATTGAGGGTTCACATCACTAAGTAGAAATGAATAATCATCTTAAATCGTCCAATTCAAAAAGTTACTAAATTCTTGTATAAAATTTTAAGTAAGTATATGTAAATTAATCTTGATAGTGTAAATTGTAAAGTATTGTAAAATTTTGTAAATTGTATAATATTGTAACGTAAAATAACCTAGATTGTAATTAAAATTAATTAAGAGCTTTGTTTTTATGGTACCCATCTAAATATAAGAACTGAATCTCTTTAAATTGTGTAAAAAAAAATGAGTTTTGTTTATATACGAACTATTATTTTAACCGAGATTGTTGTGCTCACCTTTAATTTAAAATCATTTTAATAAGTGTTTAATTGTGCAATTTTTATTGAAAATGTAGATAGATGTATTTTAGTTGGTAAGCCATAAATAAAAAAAATATAACTGTTGTAAGAACTGATGATCAAACGAATAATGATACGAATTTGTAAATGGTAAAATTGGTGTCCTTTTCCCTGATGAAAAAAAAATATATATTTAAAATAATAATTACTTGTAATCCAACCAAGGGTGAATCGGGAGACCAGTTTTCGCCGAGAGTTAGGTTTTATTTAGCAGTGCAGGAGGACCAGCACATTATCAGGATGGTCGAGAGTTAGGTTCGAAACATATTTAATAATATAAAAAAAAAAAGATTGAAGATTGACCGATTGACAATCCAAAATAAATTAAGATTATTCTTTGTATTCTATTTATTTGTAAAGACCTGATTATAATTGTTATAGAACTTACTTTTGATTTTCAAGATATCTTCTTACTCGCCAGATACTTCTTAACCGTAATCTTGTGTTTGGAGTAATCAATAATAATGAAGTTCAATTCTATATTGTATAAGAGAATAACTAAACTGCTATTTAAGTACTAGTTTCCTATAAGTGTAGTCTCTTATAACAATATGTTAAAATTATATTAGTTAATTAAGGTTATAAAATATGTTAAAATGTCCATAACCCTTCGATAGATTTAAGGAAAAGTGTTATGTGAAATTGTTATTGTGTATTTAAAAAGATGATTGCTGTTGAGTTTCTTGCCACTTCTTCTCAACAGATCGACTTTCCGAAGTGGTGGTAGATTCAATTTCAATGGTTTTTGGTTTTGACTTTATTTTCCTTTTTTTTTAACATAAGCGAGAGTGAGTTTGTCAGTTCTGTTACTTTCTTAAATATATAAAGTGTGCACGAGGACGTGCACTGAGTCAGGATGGGCGAATGTAACGTTCAGTTCAAAAGTCAGTAACTTTCGTAATAAATAAATAAACTTTTTTATGTCAAAATATGTATCTGTCATGATTGTCAAATAATGGTTGAAGGATTTGGGATCTTTGGACTATGGTTTGGAGAGGAGGGATAATTGAGAATTTGGTCAGTCGGACTAGAGGCTTACGAGCGAGCGGTCATCATATTGAATTGTTTTAAAGTGTACCTATTGGAAATTTTATATTGAATTGTTAGGCAAAAGTCAGCCAATAAACTGTTGAACAATGCTGAGGAGTTTTATTCACAACATATGCTTGTTACCACGCACGAAAAAAGAATGAGGGCTTGGCGCGAACCGGGTGGATCATGCCACGCGGCGCCCCGCCACAGTGTTTTTTTTATGATACTTTAAATTATGCGAAGTTACCTAGTACCTAAAAAGGACTACCTGTTATATAATATCTGAAGAATGAAGCGACGAAATATAATATAAATACATAAATAGATAAACACCCAGACACGGAACATTTTTTTTTCTTGTTCCGTGCGGGAATCAAACCCGTAACTACTGGCGTCTGAGGCAGACAGGTTTACCCCATCGCCAAAGTGGTCGTCGATTTCTGATGATGACCTTCATTTGTTTTAAGTACTTTGTTACTGTGTTCTTTTATAGCATAAAATTCTAGACGGGAACCTTCCTGAAGATTATTATAATACACCCTGCTCCATTATTCATAATATAATGGTAACAACAAAATGGCTGACATAGAATCACAACATGGCATTTTATAATGTCACCATTATAGTATGGAATAAATTAACTTGTGGTTATGACAGAACAATGACCGTTGTTTGCGGTCGAAAAAAGGAGAAAAAAAACAAAAGAAATTAAAATTACTATTCTGGTAGAGGTACTGTATAACTATTGAGGCAAGATCTTATTGAGTAAGCTTCCTTTTCTTTATTGTTCCGAAACAACGTATTTCAATAAAATTATGACCAAAACGGTATCTTGGCAAAAAGTTTGAAGTTGAAAATTATTGAAATAGAGAATTCTGACCTGTTCTCGTATGACTGAATATTTTTTAATCTTGTTCTATATTTGAACAGTGACATTGGTGATATCTTGGTACGAATCTTTTGATTTGTTTCTATAAAGTCCAACTGCTTGATGATCACCAAAAATATTTTATGAATACGATTATAATTCGTAACTGTTATCAGTTTCAAAGAAGTCGTCGTGGCGCCTTGGTTACTGTGTGTATCATACGATATCACAGATTAAGCAACGTTTGGTGCGGTCGATGCTTGGATGGGTGACCGCCGACCATTCATTTCTCACGACGACTTCCGTGCTTCGGAGGGCACGTTAAGCAGTCGGTCCCGGGTGATGTATACTTGTATACAGTAGTCGTTAGGGTTTGTCAGAAACCACTTTGGCGCCCTGGTTGGTGGATTATGGCCTATACCTCCTCGTCACCCAGGGGAGAGTCTCATGCCCTGCAGTGGGCTCATTACAAAGAGTTGTGGTGATGATGATGATGATCAGTTTCAATATTAGCGTGCCGTTAAATGAAGTCATGATTTTTCTTGTGACTTTTATTACATACAAGCTGTTTCGCGCGGTTTTAAACGCGCAATTTGGAACCCCGCGGGAATATCGGGATAAAGACTGTACACTGTCACTTTGCCAAATTTCATCCAAACCCGTTGAGATATTCTTCCGTGATTGAAGAACAAACATCCATACATCTACATATACATCCTTTTCACATTCATAATATTAGTAAGATTAAATTTCATATATTTGTCTAAAAATAGTTCCTTTGATTCCAAAAATATGACACAAATTTCACAAAAATATGAATACACTAATGGTACCTACCGATAAAACCGTATTTTTTAATTATTTTTACAACTGTTCAATTTAAGACGAGGATTCTCACGTAGCAAATTTACTAAACTGGTAACTGATAACTAATTACGATTTAGCAAAAACGAAGTCTCAACTTCACAGTTTAAAGCAACATAAAAATAAGAAATATTTAAAGACCATTAGCTAAGAATGTTCGCGTAAAGAGTAAATTGCAGATTCAAAAACAAGCCGGTGAAATTATGAATAATCACCGCGCGACTCCGTTGGCGCCTATAAAAACATGGGATTCCGTAAAAATAGCGTTTACGTACTTTGTCCTTACACATTGGCTATTATGTGCTTATAATGGTATTAAGAATTCGAAAAGCTATTTAAACTCCTCTTTGTGAAATGTTCGTTTAATGGTTTATTAAGTCTATAACTTGTGCGTATAACATCGGTGGGCTAATCAAGTATTATGGTTGGTTACTATTTTATCATATGAATATACAATCAGTAATTTTTTTATAGTTCCTCACTTTTTGATACTTTTTCATGCAATAACATCTCAAAACCTTAAAGTTAAATAAGCGTCCGATTCTCTCTAATTCAATTAAATATCCTATGTCGGAAAAATTTGCCTTATTTTACTAACTTTGTAGCTAAGCTTGCGAAAAAGAGGAAAATGTTGTATAAAACTCAATTGCCAAATTATTAATTAATAAAGAAAAAACATTTGCGAAATTATAAAACAGACGAAAGTAAATGTCATATGTGCCTTTCGAAGCTCTGCTCTCAAGCTACACAGTTTCACTGTTTAAACCCATTATAAATTGTATAATAATTCATAAAAAAGATCAAAGTGTGATTAAATAAAAGACGTTCCTAAACGGATTTCATTGAGTTTAATCACACTAATCAATTCCATTTAAAATGGCTTTTATTTTAATAGTCAGAACTCTACAATTTATTTTTATTCATCATTAATTTTCATGTTGCATCTTTACGTCCTACGGGCGAAGATGAAAAGTACGCATTTGCCAGCTTTTATTTGCGTAAAACGGAACAAAAACAAAAGACTAACCTACGCTTCATCAGTTTAAACACCGCCATTTAATAAACTAGTTAATTTAAATAAAAGGAGAGATTAAACAGAACATTTGCCTATTTAATGTTTACGTTTGTTCTCATTCTGGAGTATTTTTTTGGTGTTAATTGTTGATTTGGTGTATAATTAAAAGGCAATAAAGGTGCGCGTGGGAGTACACAGGTTGTAATTATGTGGGTAGGTACATTTATTCAATGAACCGAGTGAACGGTAGTTGTACCATCAATCTGTGATGCAATGTGAACGCTACAATATAGTCCGTTAATTTTAATAGCTTAATGTATGTTATTGAAATTGTGTTTTGTTATGTAAAGTACCTAATGGAATTTTTTTAGAACATCTTTCTTTATTAAGCTCCAAGAAAATTGCTTATTTTAATAATTACTCAAGATTCAGAATACTTATAAGAGTTACCTATTTAATATTTTTGGTTAATATTTTGGCTGTAAGAAACATGATGTGTAAATTTCTCTACAATTTTTTCTACATTATGAAAATATGCTAATAATGCTAAAAAATACTTACACAAAATAATAAAAGGTACCTACAATGAAAAACGATTTCTGCAAAAAACAACGTCTTGCTATCGCTCGGAAAGCTTTTCTCATCTTCGATAGTAGGTATATCTATCTTATAGAAAGGAAATATATAAAATAACTTTTCACTACTCAAAAAACTATCACGTACGATGCACCTGAGAAGTCACGTTTTATACAAATTCAAAAATCGCTTCAGTATTAAAAATTCATCCTTTATCAACGTAAGCAATAGATCTGAACCATAAAGCCTGTTCTTGTATTCAAAATCGCTTTTTTAATTCGAATTTCGAACCTTCGGGTCAATGTCAAAAGCTTACGAAAGCGCGGGCATGCGACACTGCAACGCAGTGCGTTAACCTCTGCTGCTTGACCCACGTCGGGAGCCGGCGAGGTCACGAGGTCACCGGGTGCTGAACACAGCTTCGTGGCTTCAGGCAAGGAATATGCCCATACAACTTTATGTTACTCGCGTGGGAAACGGTTAACTTGATAACCTCTTGAATTCGCCCACTAGCGAAAATTCTAATCCCACGATTGCGTTTATTTCTCGTTCTCGTTGTCCAAATCAGCGCCATTCGTTCAGAAACTTGATGGGCTAAGTTTATTTCTGTTACTTGAAGGATTGGTAATAGTATTGGGGGCACTCAGTCAAAGGTCAGCTTATTACGTAGAATCTGACTTTTGCATCTTGTTGGTACCTCAAGATGCAATCCTACTTTACGCGTAATAACTGCCTCGTTATTGTATTTACTGCATTAAATAGGTTATACCTATTTTATTGAACAAAACATATCACATAATCAAAAATACAAATCATGTTAAAAACGCATAAGATCTTCTTTGAAATACCTACGGTCCATAGTGCTGACATGCCAACTTCCTATTATTTACAAACTCTTGACTTACTTATTATTTTGAAATAAAATAATAACGGTGCGAACAAACATTTGCATACTCTATCACATTCGATACAATTCAAATATTTGATGCAATTCTATTTAAGTATAAAGAGTTAATTATAAAATTATTCACATAATGAAATTAACAAGGTAATTTAATTAACAAATAGGTAGCAAATCTAACTTTACCTAATGTCAATATCACTTTAACTTCCATCCTAAAAATCAGACTGCATATTTACGTAAACCTGAACAATTTCCTCAATATCATAGACTAAATAGGGCAGCATGATCCGCATCAAACATCATATATTTCAATGAAACAAACATAGCTATTATTCATTCGATTAACTCGCACTCCAAGTAGGGTGCATACAGCCCGCACCATACGTAGAAGCCTCCAAGTACCGCTAACTGGAAATCAATTTCCTACTCGAAACCAATAGTAATTTGAGAAATGATTGATTATACTAGAAGGTCCACAGCGTGGTGCTTCTTAGATTTATGTACTTGGAAATTAAACAATGATTACCTGCATAGACGAGCTTTCAAGAGTCTGTCTGGAAATGTTTGAGGACTCCTGGTTATGACGACTTGATTTTATTATTAGCACATGTAGAGGTCGTAAATTATTTTAGTTTTCAGGCGAAAATTCCGTTACTATAATTTTTATAGGTATTAAAGAAGTATTCTTAACTTGCACAAGTTTTGTTACGTAATGTAGATATTGTAAAAATAAGCACACCCTATTTAAAATTAAATCGGATGAGAAAGTCTAAGATGGGGTAAACAGCCCTTAGAATGATACTTTATGGAACTCTTTGCTATCACCATCATGACAACCGTTTTTGTTAAGTAGAGGGCTTAAACCACCGAGCTTGTGGATGTAAGAATTTTCAGGGCGCCGAAATGGCTTTTGAAAAATTCTAAGGATCCGCCAGCTTAACGTTCCCTCCGAAGCACGGAAGTCATCGGGGCAAATTAATTAATGATCGGCGATCACCCATCCTTGCACCAACTGACCACGCCTAATGTTGCTTAAACAGATTGTATGGTAACAGGAGCACAAACACAGTATACAGTATACAGACCATATCGCACGCCAATACACAGGAGCCAATGCGCCACGGTGGTTCCCACGATTAATCTCTTTGTAGAGTATCTGTGTCAAGTATTCTTTTCCCCTGTATAGGGACTTTCTACCTAGGTTTAAATACTAAAATTGGTCGCCTTTTAGAAAATTTTATCAAAATTTAGAAAAGCCATTCATGGACGCCTCTGCGCGGATCTGTTAGTAGAAACACACAAAAAAATTATGACCTACACAAAGTAAAACCAAAACTCATTAAACATTGTTATGATGTCTGTTAAACAGTGTGAAACTAATGCCTTATTTATTTAAAAGATTTCTAGATTCTGCACGTTAGACGAAGGAACTTTCTTTCCATCTCAAATCTTAACAAAATGGTGTATACGTAAAATGAGATCAAAATTGTAGCAGTCTGTGCAAATTGCATTAGGTTATTTATCAAGCACATCTTACGAGCATATTATGACTTGCATATTTACTAGTTTCATTATAACTTCGGAATTATCTTTCTATTTTACACACTCCATTTTTACTCTCTTGCTCTACTTTATTTAACAATATTTTGTCTCACATAGGTTTTCTCTAGTCTTAACTTAAAAAACCATTATTCAAAAAAGCATTTTTAATCATTGCAAATAAGCTGAATTTATGTTATAATGTGGTAATTGAATCCTTTAAGGAATTCACATAAACGCCTCGGGGTTCCCATTAAAAGGACTCAACAATTTTACTGCCTTTGGACTCTTATCAAACGACTTTTCACAGGCGAGACATTATCGAGACCTATTAAAATTATATTTAATCGTTTGTTTAAAGTTACGTTTTAATTTTCTCTATAATTTAAGCGCTTAGTTTATAGTTTTCATTATAATCAATTTAATAAACTGGTAATTTACGTGTTGTTATTAGATCCATAAACTTTATATTTATTTTGACATTTTAACCTCTTTCTTAACCAATAACTTAAGAATGTAAAGTCCAAACCTTATAATCTATTGTACAACCTTATTAATCAGCCCAGCTTCTTGTATTTACTGAGAATCGTTTAGCATATTGAAAAAGCGATAAAAACGTCTGACAGTCATTATTATACAACTTTCAAAATAAATTCTTCTTCAACTACTTCTATGTAGTCTTCAAAACGATGATGATAATCAACATCTCTTTTTACATTTCAAATCTATTGCTCATTTTTAAATAACTTGTACAAAATAATAGAATTCTATTACACCAAAATGTTCACAAATTCTGTCAAAGAACGAAAATAATGTAATTGTGCACGAAGTGATTTAATAAACACCATGTTGCATAAAGTTCCATTTAACAAGTTTTAGATTTGTCTAATTGTGTTAATGCAGACGGTACGGTAATGGTTGAATATTTTTTGGGTTGATATTCTATTTAATTCATGAAATGGAAAGTGATTTGTAAGCACACACCACTTCTTTACACCATAGTCACTTAACCTATGATGAAGACTTAACTCAAACTAATGGCATTCAGCAAACTTTTCATGATTTAAATTTTAAACTGACAATGTTTCACGCATTTCTCTTCTAAACAGTTGCTATTTTGAGAGAATCCACAAACATCCTCTTTGTTTAGTATTGAAGTGTCATTGTAGGTTGTAAAACATGTAAATGAAGGTATACCGCTTTCTAGATGCTGGTTTCCTGGTAGCTGTTGTTGTACAATAGGTAAATAAACCTCACAAACGCAATGTTAACTGCATGTCTTGGTTTATTCATGAAGCTTTTCCCTGAAAACTATAAAAATGTACCGTTATTTTAGTCGTCATTTTTCTTAGTAGTAGTTTATAAATATTCTTAACGTAGTAAATCGTCACATCATATCATACCATATCCATATCATAGCAAAATCAATGTAGATTAGATAAGTAAGGGCGAGGATCCATCTCTACGTTTCACGGCGCCGTTGCCGTGGCACGGCGCGCCGCCCCAACGTTCCACAGTGCCGTGCACGGCGCACCGCTCAGGGCTTCATATTTGCTCTTAAAATTATCTCCATAATGGTTCATTATAGAAAAGTATACCATAAAACGGCACGGCAGTGCGGTACGGTGCAAATCAATGCTTTTCTATAATTATTTCTATATTTTTCCATGTTTTCTATAACAGATAGAGATGGATCCACGCCCTAACTGAGTAAATAATAAAATACCTAAAGACTAAGGGCATTCGGAGTGAAATGAACTGCTACCTATTTATTAAATTGCCATTAAAATAATATTTTAGTCTATAGATATTGACTTGTATACCTATACCTAAATGTATTATCCTGTAAATAAATAAAATGGAAAAATCGATATTCTATAAACAAAACGAAATTCGTTACCGTACAGAATACCTATTTATAAGAAAGCTTAAAATGTCTCAGTCTGCATGTAATAGCAGCATTCTAGAACCAATTCTTTGAACGAGCCCGCACAGACTCCGCGTACAATGTCTACTTATCCTTTGTCGTTTTACTATCCGCAACTTTGTATACTCCGCACCAAGGTTTATGACACCTATGCTTAATTGTTTTGAATGGAAGGCTCCAGCTATTTTTAGAAGTGTTCCCTCATTAGTAGTTAATGAACGGTCTACAGTATTTCTCAGTATGTTGATAGCGTGGTGGTTTGCTAAACCGCGTAGGAGTATGCTAATTGCCTTCCGTCCGACCATCTTAGATATGCTCCTGCAAAGAGGACGTCTAGTCTTAAATACTTGAACTAGTATTCGTAGTGATATGCTCAGCACAGCTCGTGCGATGATATCTCGCTCTGCAACATATTAAACGTGTGTTAGAGTAATGTTACTTCAGCAATTAACTTAGGCTATCTAAATTCGATCTAACGTTGTCTTGTCTCTTTGTTCCAGGATATCAGCATTCGTGATCATCGCCTTTGAAGTCTACACTGCAACATGCAGCCCCGGTAAAATCGAATCACTGAAGGCTAAGAAGGACCCGACCACTCATGACATATTGAACTCTCTGGGTTTGACAAAGTTGAAAGTTCCGGCGGCGCATCATCGGAAGCGGTTGGCTGAGCAGGGCAGGAGGCACGCTACGGGTGATTCTAGAATGTTCGTGATAAAGCTTCCTCCTAACACGAGCTACTACACCCATATCGACCCGGCGCCAGCAGCGGCGAGAACTCTTCCTCTTCAGTTGAACAGCAACGGAAAGCCAGCGCGTGTGTATCACTGGAACATTCCAGTACTGCAGAAGATCGCGAAGATCCGCCCTCAGGCGAGATTCGACGATGATGTCGTCGACGTAGAGAGCACGCCAACGTGGCCGAAGAACTACATACATCCTAATTCATTGGACGCACTTCTTTATTACGTGCCGGAGAAGAAGGCTTCCTTTAGAAAGTACTTCTCTGGTAACGGAAGACCGAAGTCTTTTTACGTCTTAGACAAGAACACCAAAAGTGCCGAATATCATAAATTATTACCATAAGCATCTGTGAATTGTCGCCGCAAATCCTCAACCCATTTAATTTTCTTTAAAAGAATTAGAACAACAGCTATTAATGTTTAACTAACTTGTAAGACTTCATGCTTTTTGTAAATTATTTTTAGCTGTAGATAGATCAGTATTTATAATATTGCGACCGAGGCTACGCACATTAACTGAGGGACTGAAACAATATTTATCCTAGCTACAAAGCCCGATTCATATCTTTAAATAAAAATGATTTATAAAATCTTTGTAAGTAGGTCCTTATTTATAAAGAGATTGTACATAATTGCTTTTAATTTAAGTAGATTAAGTAAACGATAGGTGCTTAGTTTTATATCAATTAAGTAGTAAAGTAAGACTGCGAATCGAATTTATATAACAATACACCTTTTTGTACGTAACTATATACATACATGCTTAATATAAGAGGGATGGCACTGTAGTTTTTGGGATAAGTTTTTAATAAAAAAGGGCTACTCAATACCAACTTCTGTATCCCACAGGGATATGTTACTTACGAGATTTATTTAAACGACTATGAACTCTACTCAAATGCCCTAAAAGAGATTAAATAAAAACGAATTTAACATGGTGATAATTTCAGCATTTTTTAACCTTGTTAAAACGAATTTTATTTAATACAACGCACCGTGAAAGCTTACCTCAGTCTTAAACGAGATGGTCTATAGAAGTACAGAATTATCTTATTTTATGTCATTTACGAAATTATTCTTGAAATAGAAAAAAAATAATGCTGTGTTAATATGGATACCTTTAAAAAACATTTTCTAGTTTCGAAAATGTTATATTAAGGTAATAGATTAGGATTGAATAGAACAGGAGCTTGTTTAATGATCAGTTAAATTTTCATGGATTTGGAATATTATGTATTCAACAAAGTTATGTGAAGCACTCATCTTGTTGATGAGTCCTATTGTTTCCAATTTTTTGCAGTCCTTCAGAACCATTCATCGAAAAACGATCACAATATCTTTATTTAATTTAATTTTACAAATTAAATGTTGGAACTAGTACGAAAATTCAATTCCTTTTTGTCAGAATTTTTAGAAGAGGTCTTTAATGGTATTTTCATTACTATGTTCATCTTACTTTTTTAAATTTAAATTTACAGGTTTTTTAATTTATAACCTCAACTATGCACTTCATTTATAAATATTGTATTTCCAACTTATGATTTCCTCGCTTACTCATATTTAAATCCCTCCAAAAAGTTTCTTGGCTCTGACTTATATGAAATTTAAGTTATTTATATAAGTCAGAGCCAAGCTGTATTTGTTGCTAATATTATTCAATGCATAAGTGAATGGAACAAAAACTAAATAAGTGTTGTGACTGTATTGAAAAAATTAATTAAAGTCCATATGTTTGTACATCTGCCTATTTATTATACTCTGTCTAAGTGCTTGTACTATGACTATTTCAATAAACGCGTTTTAAATAAATATTGTGATCCAAATCTAAGTATTGTAATCATATTCCAGTGCAACGGCATTTATTAGATAGTTTTATGTGTTCTAAATTATGGCAGTTAAGTAATTAATATTTTTAATAAAAACATTACTTCAAAATTAAACACACAAGTATTTTATTTGTCAATCCCATAAGGTGGCGACTGACTAGCATTTCGCCGTATCGTAACATTTTCAGGGAGCGTGTTGCGTTACGGCATTACCTGACTGACCTGTGGCGCTGGCAGCGAGCGGCACAGGTACTGCAGTGCAATCACAGAACTTTATCGAATCGTTTGTTAACGAATGTTCGTATAGTATGGAGACGGTTTTTAAGAAAAAATTGAAATCTATCCATTGCCGCACGGCCAGCTTAAATAAATGTATGCGTTGTTAATTTTGAATGTTTGTAAACATGTTGTACTCATAAATATCTGTAAAATAAAAAAATACAATGTTACTCAAAACTTGCAACCGACTCCATACTATACGAGCATTCGTAAACATTCGTTAATATACGATTCGATAAAGTTCTATGATCGCACTGCTGACCAGCATTTCATCGTTAGGGCAGGTACACATTGGTGTAATGGAACCAGTAATTTAATATCCAGCGCTCGATGCCTGCGCTCGCTGTATTTGGACGTGTATTTCGCACCAACTGAGCATTCAATACGGGCATCCTGAATAAGATTTTTTTTGTATTTCGTCGCGAGCACGGTCCGTCGCCGCACACGTTCTTTTCAACCGACTTCCAAAAGGAAGAGGTTATCAAATAGTTTGTTTGTTACTTGATTAATTGGTCAATTATAAATCGATTTGGATGATTCTTATTTTTTTATTTGAAAGATCACAATAAGTCAGAGGTGGCCCATTGAAATTTAATGGAAATCGATTCAGTACCTACTTAAAAAAATATGTATGAAAGCGGAGGATATATTCTTACGTAGGTGACATTTCACTTCAGCCAAAGTTTTGACAAGGATTTAAAAATGTTAGTGAAGTTGGTTTTTTAATGCTTTGCATTTCATGATACCTCTCTCCGCGATACTTCTCAAAACTAATAGATCACACTAGATATAGAGTCCAAAGACCTCATTCGTGCTCTAATTTTTATCAGAGCTTCATCAGTATCACACGTACCTATATTAAAACTCGCCTAAGTGACTGATAGACAACGTACAGCCATAACTATGGAGTAGAGAGCTGAAACTTAAACAAAAATTCCTAGGGAGATGTAGGGGTGCACCAAGGCAAGTAACCCGAAATTCCCACGGGAACGGAAAACATATGACTTTTAGTTTGTATGAAAAACTTATTCACTGAGTGCACCGATGTCAAACATTGACGACTGGCTGGTGTAGTGCTAACAAACATTTCTATGCCAGAGGTCCTGGGTTCGAACCCCGGCGGCGGCGGATTTTGTATGATGAACACAGATATTAGTCGTCAAGTCATGGATGTTTATACGTTTATTTAAGGTTATTCTATTAAAAAAATTGTATTCATTTTTTTTTATACGCAATAATAATTACACATTTACACCACTAGATAAATAGACTCAGGTAAGCGCTTACAGTTGCAATTAAGGTGGGAACTAAGGCAACCCCAATAGACCAAGGTCTGTGCTAGGGTTAGTGTCTTAAGCATATCAGTTATCTAGTATCCATAACACAAGTTCTTTAAGAAACTTAATTTGGGCTACATAATGTTGTGTGAGTGTCAGAAATATTTATTTATTTACTAGCTGTAGGTATCGCGCGGTTTTACCCGCGCAATTTTGAATCCCGTAGGAATATCGAGATAAAAAGTACCCTATGTGATATTCCAGACTGTAAACTATCACCATGCCAAATTTCATCCAAATCCGTTGATCCATTTTGCCGTGATGGAGGAACAAACATCCATACATCCAAACTTTCACATTTATAACATTAGTAAGATTTATTTAACTTACTAAAAAGGTTGGTAAATGGGTGTCTGGTTAGGTAAATTATAAATAAATAAATATTTCTAACATTCACACCACATTATCAATTTAATATAAAGTTTCCTTAAGAACCTATACCTTGGATACCAGATAGACAATGTTTATTCGCGTACGGAGTCATGAGCAAAAGCTAATCGTTGTACTCATAAAAAAAAACTCCGAAGACCGCGACGTTGGCGGCGCACAGAAATTATAAAAGGAGAGAAGGCTTACAGTTGAGAAAACAAATACTTTAAATGTTCTGATTGTTTACATTTTCACGATACAAATTAATTCTCAAAATATCTCCTAAGCGAGTAAACTGATTTACATGATTCAAATGGATAAATTAGTTTTATACCCAGAGCTCTCATTTGACATCAAAATCGTTACGATAACTTAACAAACAAAAAATCACTTTTTCAAGTTGCTCTCGTAATTACCCAATTTGCAATCCGAGTCCCTTTGCTGTTGTCTAAAAAATCGACAATTCACGGATTGCGTCGAGCAGGCTACGAGCGTCACGCGCAAAGGAGCAAGTCTCACTCACACCGGCGCAATTCGTGCTCGCGAGCGGTGCTCGCGCAATTAGGACGGGCGCACGTACGCCCCTCCACATTGAGCATCGAGCATCTTTTGATGTTATTCAAAAAACAGAAAATGTACGGATAGCTTAGAGCAGGCCACGAGCGCGCTCTACTGCGGCTCAGTTCGCGCTCGAGAGGCGTCCAAATCATGGGATATTTTTTTTGCAGGTTACATTACTAGTTGCATTATTAGCAATTTGAACGCACCATTATGTACGTTACGCTACATTAAGAATAAATGTTTCAAGTCAGTCGCCACCTTTAAACAATTTATCGTTTGTATTGTTGTTTACCTGTGATAAAATCCTCGTTTGATCCACTCTCTGCTGACGATAACTGACTAACTAAGATGTCGGTGATGGGAGACCACGGGTGTAGAAAGGAATGAGCTCTATACTTATAAAACATTGCCCGAACACATAATCACCGAAGCAGGTGGTATATTTTATATGACGAGTGGTCGCTATCCAGGCGAAGAGTCCCTACCACTAATCGGGGACCACACGGATTAGTAGCCTTCTACGATATGGTTATCAAAGGGCAGTAGAACTACAGGGTGACTGGTGACAAATTTTAGATATTGAAGGAGAGCACTCTGTACTCGATTCTGCTCATAATTATGTAATAAACTTAGGTACTTAATTTTCACTAGAATTCCCTATAAATAAATAAAGTTTTGTTACTATTTACTATACTTACTTATAGATCATGTCGAACGTCCATGTTGCACCTGCTCCTGTGGTAGTTGGAGGCACCACGCTCGAAGTTGTTGACGATTATCTATACCTAGGTCATAAAATCCAGTTAGGTCGGTCAATCGTCGGATCCAACTCGGCTGGGCAGCGTTCGGGAAGCTCCGTAAAATCTTCTCGTCGCAAATACCGCAGTGTCTGAAGACAAAGGTTTTTGACCAGTGTGTGTTGCCAGTGATGACATACGGCACTGAGACGTGGTCGCTAACTATGGGCCTTATAAATAAGCTTAGAGTCGCTCAGCGGGCAATGGAAAGGGCCATGCTCGGAGTTTCCCTGCGGGATCGAATCAGGAATGAGGAGATTCGCAGGCGAACCAATGTCACTGACATAGCCAGAAGGATTGCAGAGCTGAAGTGGCAATGGGCAGGGCACATACATAGCTCGCAGAACAGATGGCCGGTGGGGCAGAAAAGTTCTCGAGTGGCGGCCACATACTGGGAGACGCAGCGTAAGCAGGCCCCCCGCACGATGGACCGACGACCTGGTCAAAGTCGCCGGTAAACGCTGGATGCGGGCGGCGCGGGACCGAGCGACGTGAAAGATCTTGGGGGAGGCCTATGTCCAGCCTATGTTAATTAATATTTATTTTTTATTAAATTTTCTCTCTTCGTGTATGATCTCAAACTATCACGTCCTCGAATTGCAGAAGAAACCGACCAGTCACCATGTATATTCTATGGCCCTATTGCTGCTAAGAATTGACGATACGGCAGAGTAAACAAAAATCAAAAAAATTAGTTCAAAAACTAAAACCCGACTACTAAAAACACTCTCTTAAAAGTAGGAAACAAGTAATAGTCTCCGCTGAAATATTTATGTATTACGTCATATTGATAGAGATATGCTTAAAAGGTATATTTGCTATAAAAGGTGGCATACGACCACGGCTATCCTTTAAACATACATACATACTTAACTTCACGCCTGTATCCCTTATGGGGTAGGCAGAACATCAGAGGTTATAAGACCAACTGATGTCACGTTTGACTAATGAGGTATTATAATGATTGCGAGAGGCTATTGCAGTGACAGGGGGTCAGCCTATCGCCCACAAAAATGCCAATTAAACCTCTGTCCCTTAACCGACTTTTACAGTATACCCGGGAAGAGAAGCAGCTGGCACATTCTATGTTTTTCTTTCACTCCCAGTCCAGCATGGGAGTAAACATAATATCTCTATCAATGTGACGTAATACATAAATATTTCAGCGGAGACTTTACTTGTTTCCTACTTTTTAGAGCGTGTTTTTAGTAGTCGGGTTTAAGTTTTTGAACTTATTTTAATATATTCTTTTTGACACGTTTTGGAGTAATAGTGTTTACATATTTGAAATGTGCTAACGAAGTTTTTTTATTTGATATCCCACACGAAACCGTCACTCAATGAATGAAAACCTCTCTCAATGATGTCTCCATACTTTAGTTCTTCGACGTTTGTTGACGGCCTCCGTAGCGCAGTGATCTAAGGCGCTACTTCGTAAATCTTGAGGTTGCGTGTTCTTTATGGTGTCTCCCGGGGATTCTTAGCAAATCCTGTCCCATTTAAGGGAGGTCGGGAACTCAGGGCCGTGGCTGATTGAACTTTATCTATGAGTTTTACAAAGTAGGGAGGGATAATCAATGGTAGTTTCCCGTTGCTTTCCATTATCAGTTCTTTTAGGAGCTATTTAGACCCTACGGCCCCTGTAGCCCATTCTACCCAGGTGTCTGGGCAGGTGAATGGTTATACCGCCCTCGCTCGGTCGTCAGAGCTCCGTCCTTTGTCCTGCAGGGATCACCACGGAGCCCTATACGGCATTCCCTCGCCATCCGGCGCGTGCAGTTGGGGTTGACTCTTGGGTCGGTTAAGATGATCTCGTACCGTTCTCCCCTTGCTCCCTGTGACCATTTTTCATATTTTACCCGTGTGCTAGGTTTCGCATGAACAAAAATTAACGTTGTATACATCTATGTATTTATATTCTAGGTTCCTCCTAGTTCGCTACGTGGTATCTCCATATCACAAGCTTTGGTTAATTGATGGCAATATAGTTGGTGTGATTGTCTGGGCATTTTATTTATTTATTTTATTCATATTTATTCCATCATTTGGCTTTAAAAACATTTAGGCTTATCCGATGAAACTCATCTCTTAGATAAATCATTATAATTTCCTCGAGCATACTCGATTGCATGACGGCAGCGCAACCGTGGCATTGAAAAGTGAATTTATTCCAGGTAGCTTTACAACCTTCGAACTTCGAGCATGGGTTCTTTTCCTGGTCTGTAATAAAGACTGCAGTGCGAGCACAGAACTTTATCGAATCGTAAGTTAACGAATGTTTACGAATGCTCGTATAGTATGGAGTCGGTTGCAAGTTTTGAGTAACATTGTAATTTTTTATTTTACAGATATTTATGAGTACAACATGTTTACAAACATTCAAAATTAACAAGGCACACATTTATTTAGCTGGCCGTGCGGCAATGGATAGATTTCAATTTTTTCTTAAAAACCGTCTCCATACTATACGAACATTCGTTAACAAACGATTCGATAAAGTTCTGTGCTCGCACTGCTGTATAGGTAGACAGGTATATTATCACGTCTACCTATATTGACGTACAACAAGTAATCAAGTGGAATCGTAGATAGACAGATCAAGAAAAATGTGATTAGAAGTACCTAAGCTTCAAGAAGTTCGAAGGTTTTGAAATCACGCATTACAAATCGACTCGTTGAATCTATCTAGCCATGTAAGCTAACGAGAGCTAGTCTAGAAAAAGGTCAACTTCTTTTGGCATTGTGGGGAAAATCTTTTTAGCTTATCCTGTGAGAAAAGAAGAAGACGATCTAAGTATTAATATTTCACAAGGTATGGGATTCTACTCTATTAAGTGAATATGAGTTAGATCTTGAAACTCAGCTTGTGCTGAAGAGGCTTTTATCCTTGTAAGAAATGAAGAATGAAATATTGTAAATTGTCCATTTCCTGACGGAATAATTTATCTTGAATGTAGCTAGGAATATCTCCAAAAAATATGGACAGCCGTATTGCCTCGTCCAAACATGATACAGGATTTTTTCGATTGAATCATGAGGTAATTTGCAAAAATCCATCACAACTATGTACTTTAAATAAGTTACTTTGCTAACTTCGGGGCTCCAAAGAATTAGTAATGCAGGATTTTAGGATTTTCGTGCCTTGGTGCCCTGCATTTCTCAAGAAGCAAGCAGTGCAACGAGAATAAATAGCAAACGCAAACTCGGAACACTCAACTACAACTTACACCATATGAGACCACTTATGTTTTTATAGTACAAAGAATTTAACATTTAATTCATTCATTTCATTTAATTCATTCATAAACCTATAGTTAGTGGGTTGTAGGTACGTTTTTTGGTTTGAAATAATCTCTGGTTTAAGGAATCCTATTTGAAGCAAGCTTTTGTATTGGGTAGCTTGTCTCTAAAGGGAGGTTGAAAGGGCAGAATTGCAGGCATAGTGGCACATTACAACAAAGGTTATTTATATGTAGCTGTTTCGCACGGTTTTACCTAGGCAATTTCGAATCCCACAGGAATATCGGGATAAAAAGTAGGCCATGTGCTATTCCAGACTGTACACTATCACTATGCCATTTCATCCACAACCGTTCAGCCGTTCTCCCGTGATTGAGGAACAAACATCCATAGATCTAAACATTCAAATTTATAATATTATAGTAAGATTTCCTTCAGGACCTGCCCCCATTTGACGGTCCCGGTCGCCGTGATGCAGTGGTCTGCGCCAATCGTAAGGTTGCGGTTTAGAACAAAAAAAAATGGTAAGTATCCCATATCAAAAGCTAAGCTTACTTTGGGCCATGTAGTGGTTTTATTGTCTGGAGATTTTATTTATTAATTTATAACGCTTTGCCAGAGGTCCCCGATTTTAAAAATAGAACTACGGATATTTAGGAGATGAACAAAGCTTATAGATTCTAAAGTATATGGACCAGATAATTTATACAAAACCTTAAATAATATCTGCGCAATTTTTTATTTGCCTAATTTCAGCGGAAAATGACTACCTGTAAACATTATGAAATGAATCAGGCATGATTTTTAAAACTCGTTATCAAGATGCGGATTGATTAAAAACATTTATAAAATAAAACATACATACTGGTTTTTGGCAGTATGTATGTTTTATTTTATAAAAGCCATGTTAGGGAGTCGAGAGGCTTGGGCGGCCATGATCTCCTTCTGCGAGGACGAAATGTCGCAGAAGGAGGCGGCGGAGCGGTGCCGGGAGGATGACGCCTCTTTGGCACCGTTCCGCCGTAGGCGGCGGGGGGGACGGACAAGGAGATACGCTCACCTTCTCCCTCCCGATAGCCAGCCGTAGCGGGTGAGGGCCTCCAGCGGCTATTAAGGCTATGTGTGGGAAAATGATCTCGTGTACTGGACTATTCCCTACGCTCGGCTAAGGCTGAGCGCAATCTGCCCGGGCTCGCGGTTAATGCCAATGGCGATATCGTGAGCTCTATCTATAGCGGATGAGGTACACCGGAGGTTTTGAGTGGGTGTGTCTGGCATCTGCCGGATCATCCTGTTCCCCCTTGGGCGGTCGGGGACGTGATTGCACTGATTTTCCTCCAGTAAAAAAAGGTTCGCATGTATAAAATGGCAATGTCATATATTATATATTTCTATCTTCTATTTAAATCTATCAATACAACAACTACAAAATTCCCGTTTTAGTAGGTACCACATATTTTTATATAGGTTAGTATGTAGGTATATAAATCAAATCAAATTAACTTTACCTACCTTATAGCCAAGACCTTATTTCTGCAGAAATAGCTGATGATTTTACTGAGTTTTATGAATTTTATTTAAATCTGAAACAATTTTGATACTCAACATTTCATTATAAAGATAAAATCAAATAAGCATTAAGCTCAAATATTTTTAAAACTAAAGTGCAACGAGCTGGTTCGTAGATTTTGCTATGATATTTTCACAGGGGTTCAGAAGATAAATATTTGATGGTGTCTTAAATATTGTACTAGAAACACTTCCATTTGGTACCTACATTGTTTATGTTCATATATTGAATACCCACGTAGGTATTTTACGAAATAATTATCAACTAACAACAAAGCAGACATCTAGTAAGTAATTGGTGAAGCTCACAGTAAGCACAAACGTATTAAGTTCTGATCCCTATAACTAGATGGCGTGCATGTTAATTTACCTAATCGGTAATGACAATGTCATGTCGCAGCAGCTGCGCGGCCAGCTGCGCGAAATATAAAAATCGGACCAAAAGCGATCCGTCACAAATCTATAATCGTCGTCGGTAAAAAATGTCAGCTGTAAATAATAACGGCTTAGCTTCTAATAGAATGAATAATAAAACTAAATATATTTATGATAAAAATGACAAAAAAAGCTCTGATAAACAAAATAATGGCAACGAACCTAGTTCTAGTGATACGGTTATAAAAGTTAAAAGTATTATACCGAGGAAAAGGTGAGTTTTTGAGATTTTAATAATTTTGTAAATAAAGTTTAGGCCGCTGAACCTAAAGGAAGATATTTTTAGAGAAATATCCTCTTGAATTTACTATACAGCAGATATATCTACCTAACCTGTAAATATAGAGCAATGACACCTTTTACGAAAAACCGAATTAATAGAACTTCTTCTGGTTAAAAGATTTCATTTTTCTCAGTTAGAATTAAAAGCAAGAGACGTAAGGTGACCTAATGTCCTATATTCAATGCTTCTAAAAATATATCACAACGTGCAGTGTAGAGCTAAGAAATATCAACAAAATATGTAATGTTTTGGCGCCAAAAAAATGTTAAGTGTAGAGAGTAGATTTACATTTTCCTATTCACTTTTTTTCTTTTATTAATCAATAAACATAACAAGGAAGTAACTACGTAGGAATAAAACTCGAAACTTGTCCGAGTTATCGATTGATATTAGAGAGTCATACTGTTTGAACAAACTGCAGCTTATTTTCGTAGAATTAAGGAAATATAGCGTCAAAAGATAAAATTCAACGAGTTTTTTCGAATACTTAGATTTAAACATAGATAGCAATAGTTACTCACTGATATTATGAGCCGTAAAAGATAAGATTAAGTTTAGTGACCGATATCTTATTTGGAACAGTTTGGAGAAATTCACATTACATGAAAGTTTTTAAACCTAACTCAATAAGAGCTGATCACTCACAATTACTCAGATAACATTAACATTAAATAAAAATGCAATAGGTATCTAGTTCTTGATAATGACTCTACAAATGTAAATTAGTTAACTACCATTTTTATTATAAAAAATAGAGACTGCGCGAAAATGGCAAATCGTGGAATGGAACCTATTTAAATGTTGATTATATTTTTTAATAATGAAAATGTAGAGTTGTACTAACATATGAAAGAAAATAAACCTTTCGTTGTTCGCTCCGGCACGCTCGCAATAGTAAAGTGGCTAAATTGGCAATTTAGGTTCGCAAAGTAGCATGTGGGTTACGTGAAATTAGGCAAAATACTCACACAACCCATTGACAGTATAGCGGCTTTGGAAAATCTATACTAATATATAAAGCTGAAGAGTTTGTTTTTTTATTTGTTTGTTTGAACGCGCTAATCTCAGAAACTACAAGTGGGATTTGAAAAATTCTTTTTGCATTTGATAGCCCAACTCTTGAGGAAGGTTATAGGCTATTTTTTATCCCGAAATTTCCACGGGATCAAAAGTTACGCGGATAAAACCGCGCGCGGTGGCTAGTAACATATAATATCCCGGTACATGTAATTACTTTGCCTATATAGCCCTTCTATCCGACAAAGAATCTTAGCGGCGATATCAACCAGTTGATGCACGCAGATGGGTAGGTATATTTTTTATTAGGGTGACTAAAACTGTGCTTAGCCTTAATGCCTCCTGATAGCAAGTGAAGGTTAGGTAGAGCATAACAGCACGCGGGCTTAGGAAAGACCTGGCTCTTCATAAAATATTGCAGGAGCATATCACTGACGGAGCGGTGATATTTGGCGGCAGGCAATGAAGACTATAAATATGTGAAGAGTGGTCACCTGATCAATCCTGAACGGTCGATAGCAAGCGGGGGTTGCTCGGAATAGTCGCTAAATATCATCCAAGGGTTGTAGGTTGAAGAGCTAATCTAAGCTAAAAATATACTTACCTCTATGCTTCCCAAACATTAGCAACGTACCAACTTACTAGTTGTCTGATTCCCATATCTCCAGCTCTGCTTAGTCTTATAGCTAGATGGTGCTCTGTAAAAACAATTGCCCGCATAATTTATATGCTTCCATGCTGGACTGGGAGCGAAAAAAAAACATAGAATGTGCCAGCTGCTTCTCTTCCCGGGCGTATTGTAAAAGTCAGTTAGGGACAAAGGTTTTATTGACATTTTTGCGGGCGATATGCTGACCCTCTGTCACTGCAATAGTCTCTCTCGATCATTTTAATACCTCCAAATTTGTCAAACGTGACATTAGATGGTTTTGCCCCTTTGGTGTTCTGCCTACCCCACAAGGCATAGGTATAGGCGTGAAGTTATGTATGTATGTATGTAATTTATTTGCATAGTGCATAGTTCTTCTCTTTGTCCTGCCCTTGTCCCATTATTCGGGGCCGGGTCTCCTCACTCTTCTGCGCCAGGATACTATATCCTGAGTTTTCAGGAAAATGTGCCTACATGAGGACTCTTTGTATTTTAGACCACCAGATTAAAGGCGGGCGGCCTCTTCCTCTCTTTTGTTCGGGTAATTCTGAGGCCCGTTAAGATGCGATTATTTATAATTTAAGGAGCATCACTGCCTGATAATATACGTTATGTTTTTAATTCCAGACAAGAAATATTAAAATGGTACGGCTGGGGCTACAAGGACTCGATGTTCAAACTGGACAGCAATACAGTTTGGTTTACGGGAGACAGGTAAGTACTGTACTGTGTGGTGTGCATAAATCAATCTAAATAAAGCAATAATATACAATATCGGCTTTAAATTTCAGGATTTATTTATATTTAATCAATTACATTATATTGTATGTTAATATTTTTCCATTCTATGCAAATGGCAATAATAAAGTATTTGAATTTCAATTAATTGAATGAAATAAAATACTCGGTGTCTCTACACTCTATACACATCATGATCAATAAAAAATATAATTGAATGCGATAAAATTCGGTTATTAAGTCTTCCTTTAGAATGAATACTGTTTTTTAAACAAAAAAAGAGATATTAGTAAAATATATACATACATAAATTAACCTTCCATGTTGGACTGGGAGCGAAAGAAAAACAATAGAATGTGCCAGCTGCTTCTCTTCCCGGGCATACTGTAAAAGCCAGTTAAGGGACAGAGGTTTTATTGGCGTTTTTGCGGGCGATAGGCTGACTCCCTGTCACTGCAATAGTCTCTCACCATCATTATAATACCTCCAAATTTGTCAAATGTGACATCAGATGGTTTTACAACCTCTGGTGTTCTGCCTACCCCATAAGGGATGCAGGCGTGAAGTTATGTATGTATAAATCAAAATCAAAAGAACAACCCTTTTTACTGTACACGAATTAATGACCCTGCTAGAAGGTACAGCGAAAATAGGCATTTGTCGGCATTGAATTAATGGGTTTTTTATTAATGGGTCTTTATGATGCAAGGATTAGCTAGTCGGCACTCTGCGTTACCAAGTCCAACGTTACCGTAGGTACTTATTGGGCCGCGGGCTGCCTTCCATATCTATTTCTTCTAATTCTTCTTCTTTAGTGTAACGACATTTGTATAACCACAACCCCGTGTACCTTTAGGTCCAGTAAGAATTTAAAGTAGGGGCGGTAGAACAATTCTAAGTTAACTGTATGCTATCAAGTTTGCCTGGTAGAGATCGTCTTTCGATGATAAAGCCGCCTATTGTGCATGTACCTATAACATTGTTAAGTATTCAAATTGTTTCTTACTCCATGTGTAGAATTTGACGACCACCTTGGCGATGGGGTCTCTCACACGCCAGTGGTTGCTAGTTCAATTCCCGCACGGCACAAGAAAAAAAAAATGTTCCGTGTCTGGGTGTTTATCTATTTGTAAGCGTGTCGTAAAAGGTGACTGATTCGAGTGACCCCGTAGGATCCCGTCAGGGTCCGACTAGCTAGCGACCACCCTTTATATAAAATCTGCCGCCATATAATACCGCTCCGGCGGCGGTGACGTGTTTCGGCAATATTTTATGAAGAGCCAGTTCTTTCCTAGGTCCGTGTGCTCTTCAACCTCATCTCACTTATTGAGGTCAAACGCTCAGTCTTTAATAACAAAAAATATCCATGCGGTATTAGTTAGGCGGTATTTAGTTCCGGCTATGTTTACGAAGCGCGCAAGTACCTTCCTATGCAAAAATAAACAGCTGTAATTATTTGCACATTTTTGGAATTCAGATGTATAAAGTTTATCAGTACGACGTAATAGAATTAACGCAATGAGCCGGCTGCGCACGCGTCTGTCATCGTCATCATCGCCGCAAAATAAAGGAAGCGTCAATTAGTACAAGTGCCCACGGGATAGGCGCGGCTCGGCGTGAGCTGGTCTGAGCTTGTTTCCACTGCCCAGTGTATGCCTCGTGTCTGATAATGTGATTTTATTTGAATGGATTAACGATTTCCATTAAAGAGAACGACAGTCGCGGTATAGGTAGTGATTTTAGAAATAGAATATGCGTGAACTGGTCAGAGCCTGTTCCCACTGCCCAGTATTGTGCCTCGAGTCGGATATCACGACAATTTTTAAATAGACTAACGCAGTTGTAGTTAGTTTTAAAAAGAACAAAATAAGCAATTTTAACCAGTTATCATTGAAAGAATATCAGATATCGAATATTATTTAATATCGGTTATAAAACCCGTGCTTGACTATAGTCCAGATTAGATTAAAATCTTATCTATTGGTAAGTAAAGGTGAGTTAAAGTAAGGAACTGGCTCTTCACTTAACATTGCCATAAATCGATGATGGTTCCTGATACTTTAGCGTTGCTAGCGCGCTCCAACAATCTTTTAGGTGACACAGGGTGACTGGTGGGGCACTTTTGAAATTCAAGGACGTGATAGTTTGAAATCATACATGAAGAGGAAAAATATAATAAAAAAATAAATATAAATTATTTACGGAGTAAACTTAACCGAAAGTCAAAGAATTGATTAGGTACGCAACGCATGGTTACGCTAGCGTTGGCAGCGATTCGCGCGCCAGGTCACGTGCCGCGATTGACTCAGTTGTATGTAAAGTAAATAAAAATATAGTAGTATTTATTTATAGGGAATTCTTGTGAAAAATTAAATACCTACTTTTATAACATAATAATGATCAGAATCAAACACAGAGTGCTCTCCTTCAGTATCTAAAATGTGTCACCAGTCACCCTGTATAAGCAGAGACATGTATGGCGGAGATCTTAATATTTTTGTTTAGGTATAATCATTTTCTTTCATAACTACCTAAATCCAAACTTATTTTTTAATTAAAATGCAGATTACAAAATTGTATCTACTCTATTTATTGTGCGATTTTTATATAAAAACATCTGGTTACGCAAATAATATCTACTTATGAATTGTCCATCAAGAAATGTGTCAAAGCGACTCATACAATTATGCACATTGGTCATAAAGCAAACTAACCCAAGCAAGTACTTAGTGTCTTGAATGGGCACTTACGCCTCAATATTATTTATACCACAACAAAGGGCAATAATATTTTCCTATTTCAACTTACATGATGGCGTAAAATTAGAATAGTAGATTATTGCATAGAGCAAAAAGTAATTTATTATTGCAACGAGTGCCTGATTTAGAACCCGAACGTTAGCGAGTGCTCTAACAGGCACGAGGGCAATATAAATTACGTAAGGCAAGGTGCATAATCTGCTTTTCTTTTAACTATAACCTATAGGAATAGTAGATAAAATTAACAAAGTTCCCGCCAAATCACTTTTTTAAATTTCTTTCATTTTTAAATCAGAGTTAGCAGCAATCATTTTTTAAATTTGGAACAAGTAGGATAGAAACGAATAATACGTATGTAAAAAAAATTATATCGGCTGGCTGAAGAGAGCTAATCCATGGAGATTGGCACCTTTTGGTGCGATTAAAAAAAAAACTGTGCAATAATGAAATTTCATACATTTTTATTGCTCTAGAGCATTAAAGACTCGCTCGACTGAGTTTTTAGTGTGATTGTGATGAAATTAAAGCATAGTTGGAAGAAAAAGTATTTTTTTTCGGATGAAGAGCAAACTCTATTATATTATTAGTGATTTTAAACCATCGATTTTTTGAAACACTTAGTCTATGCTATGTCACTTTAAATAAAGCTGAAGAGTTTGTATATGTATGTTCTTTGGACGCGCCTACCTCTGAGACAACCGGTCGGATTGAAAAAAAATTCTTCCATTTTATAGCCTTAGTGTAAAGAAAGTCCGACTGGTCTTCGTGAAGGCGTGAAAGACAGTCAAAAACATTAATCGGCACATCGTCACAAACTTTATTTCCGATCTCGAAATTGCCACATGATAGGAAGAAAGGCATGCAGGTCAAAGCGTGCGAAGCTGCTAATTATTCATAAGCTTTAAAGTATCGATTTGAAAAGCCTTTAGTCTTTTTCCTTGAAAATAATATGCAAAAAGAGTGAGAAAAAAGATATAGTGATTCAAATGATTCAAATAGAATACATTACTTTGTGTCACAAAGTGTCTTTAAAGTTTGTCGTGCATAAATCAGAGTGCATCACATGAATTGTTTGTTTTCAGATAAATAAATAAATATTTCTGACACTCACGGTACACAACATTATCTAGCCCAAATTAAGTTTCTTAAAGAACTTGTGTCATGGATACTAGATAACTGATATACTTAAGAAATATATAAACATGCATATTGAATAAATACATATTTTTTATTAGAAAATAAACTAAAATAAACATATAAACATCCATGACTAGACGACTAATATCTGTGTTCATCACACAAATATCCGTCGCCGCCGGGATTCGAACCAAGGACCTCTGGCATAGAAGGCAATGTACGTTACCCCCACACTGCCGGTCGATGTTTTTGTTACTTTATACACTTCCCAAAAACTTAAAACCCTTTATTCTGTAATCTAATCAAATAAATATGTCCATGGGGGAAAACAGCCCAATTAAGGCCATGTGACAAAGTAAAGTCGTTAAAAAGATGCGGCAACTATTAATTAGCAGTTCTCGTGAAAATTAAGAAAAATAGCTTTAAACCTGGGTTAAGTTAATTAATAGTAAACTTAGAAGTAAGTATATGTAAATAACAAGTAAATGACAGAACATCTCTGCTAATAGCCCTGTGTTTGTTGAGGTTCGCAATGAAACTTGTGTCATAGGATACCTATGTAAATATTTGCTCAATGCATTCATATTCTATATTCATATACGCGTACGTAGGTTTCTAATGGTGCGTACAGATTGCGTGTAGTGTTCAGAATGTTACATTACAAGTTCCATTACAGCAACCTGTACGCACCATAAGCTATCCGTACAACCTCAACTCGAGGCTCGTTGCTCAACCCCAGTTGACCAACGAGCCTCTGATGGGTAGCGCGGCTTTTTATGTCTCTCAAATAGTGCGCAGATATTTATTGCGTTCTTTTGCTTCAGATACTCCATCGGTGGAAAAAAACTGCCATATTTCTTACCATGGGCGATAGAATGTTTTAAAATGGATCCTTCGAAACCCCCGAAAATCCCTCAAGTGCCCACAAACTTTCAAAAATGTCTGCTACCAGAGAATGTAAAGGGCGAACTAGAGAAGATCGCTACCGTTAGTACAGAAGGACTAGACCGACTCATGAGAGCACATGGACAAACCCTGAAGGATATAGCTCTGTTAAGGACGAACAGTTTTAAAAGGATACCCGATGCGGTTATTTGGCCTGAAAGTCATGAACAAGTAAGATATTAGTAAAATAAGGGGCACGGCTAAGATACTATAATGTTTTATCTTAAGATACGATTAAATAATTCTTATAAGATAATAATAATTAAGATACGAAGATTAACAATTAAATTATCAATAGACCATCACACACGACGAAGATAATAGGTATACATGGTGGCTGGTGGGACACTTTTGAAATTCAAGGACGTGATAGTTTGAGATCATACCTGAAGAGAAAAAATATAATAAAAAATAATATTAATTATTTACTGAGTAGGTAAACTTAACCGAAAGTTAAATAATGGATTACTCAACGCATGGTCACGCTAGCGTTGGTAGCGATCTGCGCGCCAGGTCACGTGCCGCGATAGACTCAGGCCAAAGTAAAGTACATAGTAACAAAGTAGTGTTTATTTGTAGGGAATTCTAGTGAAAAATTTAGTACCTACTTTTATTACATAATTATGATCAGAATCGCGTACAGAGTGCTCTCCTTCAGTATCTAAAATTTGTCACCAGTCACCCTGTATAAGGCTAGTTTTTAATCACAGTTCATAATTTTTTTACAATAAGAATTATTTATACAAACGATTTTTTTAAAAGATATGTATTTTTTACAAGGAAATTAATATATTCGCTAACATATTAAGCAAAGCATGGTCACTCTAAATTATGAATTAATACCATTAAGAATAAAGACGATTGCGCTGCTACAAAATATCTTTTAATATGGTACTGACTACGTCGTAGTATTATCAAACTTAATCAATGAATTGCCGCGTCGTAAAACGAAAACGGCGAAAAAGGTGTGAGTTGATAATTCGATATTTATAGTAACAGTTTAATTTAACATTATTGTAATACACATATTTATATTATAAGTAATATTTAAATACGATAAAAAAATGCACATCACTAATGAGACAGACTCGATCAAATTAGTGAAATAAGGTCATTAAAAATCTCTCGATGACTTCAAAAAGTTAACTCTAACACGGTATCAAGAGATTGATATAAAATAATAAACCATTTAACGTATTTCCACTTACCTAAACAGAGATTTTTTGCAATAACTTTCTGTATTTCCATTTCTAGGTAGTACAAATAGTGAAATGTGCGCAACGGCACAACTTCGTGCTCATCCCCTACGGAGGAGGCACGTCGGTGTCTGGTTCCATCACCTGTCCCGAACGGGAGACCAGGCCGATAGTGGCCCTGGACACCTGCGAGATGAACGCCATCTTGTGGCTGGATAAGGAACAATTACTTGCTAGAGTTCAGGTACAATAATACAATATAATCATTTCTTTGGTAGGATAATTACTTCGAAGTTTATAAATTAGGCACTCTGTAAAGTAAAGTACAATAACTTAATACAAAAGCTTTATTTAAAATAATTGGTGATATTTTGAATATGACTTTGAAGGCCTCCGTGCGGTATTGTTCGAATCTTCGTAACGAAAGGTCCTGAGTTCGAATAAACTCCATTATGAGCTCCATTATCAGGTATATACTATGAGACTCTCTATTTCTACTGTGTGATCTCCACCTCACAATATTTTTGCAGATTTATTTAGGCCATGGCTACATACATACTTCTGAGTAAAACTTTATTAATATCATCATTCCCACACTTTTTTTTAAACAAATAAGCCAATAGCAGGTTTATGCTACCTTTTGTATACATCAAAAATATAGACCCGCAGCTAGCGTCATTATCAGTGGTCGCTCGTGACCACAGGGTCTGCAAAGACACCGAAACGTCGAGTTAAAATGTAAAATATAAATTATACGCGATTAATCCGGTTAAAAAGTAGTTTTATTTAGCATCATTAGTTTATACAGTTCATCAAATGAATACTCCAACCATTTTGTACGCGAGAATATTCATTCATTCGTGACCGTGACAATACAACTGACAATAAAACGCGCACAGCAAAGTCAATTGCTAGACGGGAATTGAATAGAAGATAAAACCTCTAAAATTCATGGGCACACCCGTAGCTCGACGTTGTTATTTGTTATACTTTATGGTCTTATTTTTTCTTTTATTTTGAACCAGGAGCTGTGCTTATAGATTTAATTGAATATGTCCGCAAATACCTGTGATGTATGTGACGTGGGTGTATGACGTCACTATCCTTAGCAAGTAGGGAGTACGAGGAGACAAGTGAAATGCTCAGATGTTAAAGGCCAACTGTTTATTATTTCACTAGCCACCGCGCGCGGTTTTACCCGCGTAACTTTTGATCCCGTGGGAATTTTGGGATAAAATATAGCCTATAACCTTCCTCAAGAGTTGGGCTATCAAATGCAAAAAGAATTTTTCAAATCCCACATGTAGTTTCTGAGATTAGCGCATTCAAACAAACAAACAAACAAACAAAAAAACAAACTCTTCAGATTAAAACATAACATAAAATAACGTCCAAAATTTTGGCTGAAGTATAAGGTCGACATGGTAAATATTCTCCGTACACATACATACTTTAAAAAAAAAAAAATTTTTTTCATGAAGTACTCAATCGATTTCGATAAAATTTGTATGGGACCACCTCTAAAGTATCCTCTATCATATGAAACAAAGACACAAAAAAACATACACACGAATAGAAAACCTCCTCACCTTGGAAGTCGGTTGAAAATGAAGGAAACATTTAAAAGAAGTTACGAATGAACGCAGGGTCTTCACAAACAGTTCATCATCATCATTCGGCCAGGAGACGCCCACTGCTGGACAAATGCTACTCCTAGCTTCTTCACACCGATCGGTCCTGCGCCACCCACATCCAGCGTTTACCGGCGACTTTGACGATCGTCGGTTCACCTTGCGGGACACACAAAACAGAAATTTTTACACTTTATTTTAATAATTAATTCCCCTTTATTGTACACTGGCTGATTCAGGTGGTAAAACCCGCGCAATTTCTAACCCCGTGGAAATATCGGTATAAAAAGTAGCCTATTCCAGAATAGTGATAGTGTATCACTATACCAAATTTCATATTAATCCGTTGTACCATTCTGCCGTGATTGAGGAACTTTCACATTTATAAAACTATAAAGATGAAATACACAAAAAAGAAAAAAACACAAGTAAAAAGAAAATAAACAGAATGTAAGATTTGGCGGCCTTATTAATGATCGCTCATGAGCGATCTCTACCAGGCAACCACTTTATTATTTACAGAGACCCTAGAATTTATTAAATCGGACGTATATTTCAGGCGGGAATAATAGGGCAGGATCTAGAGCGAGAGATGCGCGCGCGCGGCTTCACCGTCGGCCACGAGCCGGACTCGTACGAGTTCTCTACCCTGGGCGGCTGGGTGGCCACGCGCGCCAGTGGCATGAAGAAGAACAGATACGGCAATATCGAGGACATTGTGGTGCAGTTTAAGGTAAATTGTTGCTTCATTAAATGCATATTTAGCAGGTTAAAATTCTGACATCCGGCAACCAGCACTTGGTGTTTAACGGCTTAAGCCTCTTTGTTGCCTAGGGGAGAGACTCATGCCACTGCAGTGGCCTCATTATAAACAGTCATCTTGTTGGTTCATCTATAATGCGTGGGTTCACCGTCGGCCACGAGCCGGACTCTTACGAGTTCTCCACACTTGGGGGCTGGGTGGCCACGCGCGCCAGTGGCATGAAGAAGAACAGATACGACAATATCGCGGATATTGTGATGCTATTGTTGTGAAAATATTGTGATTGTTGCATCTAGTGGTTGCTTCATCAGATTGCATATCATACGATTTAGATCAATAATTTCTCATAACGACTTTCGTGCTTCAGGAGGGACGTAAAGCAATTGGTGGCTGGTTCTGTAATCAGTAGTCAGTAGGTTTTTTCGGAAGTCATTAAAGCCATTCAAGCGCCCTGGCAATGTTAACATCACCTATTTCAAACTTTAGGGGTAATTCGTTTTCATAGTTGCCTATTGTTGGCCCTTCTTCTTCAACTAAGATTTTCTTTCCGTAACAGAACTACAACTAGAGAGACTTTTGCATTTTTAATATTTGTATGGATTTTTAAAAAGGTGCACATAAGTTATTAAATAAGTGGATAATATAATAATTGTATGGATAATATTGTCTAGTGTACTACATGAATTGTTAAATAAATTATGTGATAATATAACATTGCAGACGGTGACCCCCCAAGGAGTGATAGAGAAAGGATGTCGCGTGCCGCGGATCTCGTGCGGGCCGGAGTGGGACCACGTTGTCATGGGGTCGGAAGGGTGCTTTGGAGTCGTCACCGAGGTGAGCAGAAATACGCATTAAATTATTTTCTAGAAACTAATACCAATGAATATAAATACTTATCTCTAAAAGGAGAGTTAGTTTAGTTTTATTTTTATATAAATAAAACATTTTTATCATTGATTTTATAGCTAACGAGCGTTTGCCCGCGACTTTGTACACGCATAAACTCAAAAGTCCTATTTTCCGTTCCCGTGGGAATTCCGGGAATTCCTTCCATTATACAAACAGACACTTATTGAGGAACCTTTATACCAAGTATCACATACGTGCACTCAAAGAATAAGATTTTATCATACAAACTAAAACATCATATATTTCCCGCCCCCGTGGGAATTTCGGGAATTCCTTTCATAACACAACCAGTCTCTTTTTTGTTTTTAAGTAGACTTTATGTCTTTTTGAAGAACCTTTATGCATATCCATGCACTCAAGGAATAAGATTTTTCATACAAACTAAAAAGTCCAATAATTCCCGTTCCCGTGGGAATTTCGGGAATTCCTTCCTTAGTGCACCCCTACATCACCTAAAGAATGTATGTTCCAAATTTCAGCTCTCTACGCCCAGTAGTGTTACGGCTGTACGTTGTTTGTCAGTCACTCAGTCAGTAACGGAACAGTTTTATAAATATAAATATAATTGTTATTTTCAACCGACTGCCAAAAAAGGAGGAGGTTCTCAATTCGTCTGTATGTTTTTTTTGTGTCTTTTTTTACACGATATTTAGGACAATTATGAATTGGAAAATATGTATTATTTCGGAGACTGAATGTTTACGTTGATGACATTCTCAGCCAAGTTTTAACGTGAAGTTGGTTTTTTTAATGCTCTGCATTCGTTGATTATCTACCTGAAGGTTTTTTCTATCTGTGTACGAGCTTCGCGTTTGACCTCAATCTCATCTAATGGTAAGTGCAGACGAGGTCGGAGATGACAGCATATGGGTTTAAGACACTGGCTCTTCATGAAACTTTACCGTAACGTTGTTACCGCCGTCGACACGATGATATTTGGGCGAAGACTGTAGGTATATGAGAAGGGTGTCAGGCGTACCCTGAAGAATCCTACCACTAAGGAGGTGTCGCCTGCAATACATACATACATAACTTCACGCCTATATCCCTTATAGGGTAGGCAGAACACCAGAGGTCGTAAAACCGTCTGATGTCGCGTTTGACAAATTTGGAGGTATTATAATAGTGGAGAGAGACTATTGCAGTGACAAGGGGTCAGCCTATCGCCCACAAAACAACCCTCCCACACACTTCGGTCCCTTAACTGACTTTTACAGTTTGCTCGGGAAGAGAAGCAGCTGGCACATTCTATGTTTTTCTTTCGCTCCCAGTCCAGCATCTATACATATAATATAATGGTAGGAAAGTCAAAACTGTACATTGAATATTTTTTTAAAAGAATACTTGGGGTATGATCTACAATCGAAACAGAAACAAAAAATATAGTTTTTAGAATTTTTGTCTGTTTGTCTGTTTGTCTTTCCGGGATAAACTCAAAAAGTACTGCATGGATTTACTTCAAATTTGGCATGAAGATAGTTAAGAAGTCGGGTGAACATATAGGCTACATATTATCACGCTAGCAGTGTTATAATCGTAGGTGCGTTTGGTGCTGCATAGCGTTCACGCAGACGACGTCGCGGGCAGCAGCTAGTAGAAGCAATAGTCGTTTAGGACAGCCTTAAATTCGCAACAAACAAAAAATTCAAATCGGCGTAGTCTCCTGTGAAATATCATTCGATCATTACCATCAAACGCCTGCTTTGCCACCGTCAAGAAAAATTGTTTTAAATTTTTTTCTGTTTCATAGGTGACGATAAAAATCCGCCCGCTCCCGGCCGTGGTGCGGTACGGTTCGCTCGTGTTCCCGGACTTCGAGGCGGGATTCTACTTCGAGCGGGAGGTCGCCAAACACAGGCTGCAGCCCTCCAGTATACGACTCATGGATAATGAACAGGTTAACTGCGTCTCTATGTGTAATAAAAGACAATGTAAAATTAGAGCAATGACTGAAATTAAGCGTAATTTTCTTATTACGAGGGCCAAACTGAAAGTTTTTAGAACTGGCAACTTAAAAGCATTATATTAAAAAAATAAGTTTAAATTTTGAAAATAGAACTCTTTACCAATAATATTGAGTATTCATTTCATTCATTTGTCATTTGTTTTACGATTTGGCGGCAAATTGAAAATTGTCTGTGCACGTCAGAATGAATTTAAGCCGAGAAAATTTTCGTGCAATGATTTTTTATGACTTTCGATGTCATATAAGTCAACAAGAAAGTTATGATAGACTTCGATTGGCTTTTCACGATGAAGCCCCATCTCGTGCCACAGTTTACAACTGGTTTAATGAATTCAAACGTGGTCGAACTAATCTCACCGATGATTTGCGTGAGGGACGGCCTTCTACAGCGACGACTGAAGATAATATCAGTGTTGTGCGGCGTATGATAGAGACTGACAAAAGAGTGACCTATCAGCAGATTCGGACAAGTCTAGGCATAGGTATGAGTCAAGTGCACAAAATCCTCCATGAACATTTAGCGGTCAGGAAGCTTTGTGCCCGCTGGATACCGCATAATTTGACCGAGGCTCAAAAACTCCGCCGTGTTGATTGGTGCCGAGAAATGATCCAAAAATTTAACGGAGGTGACTCAAATGCTGTGTTCGACATACTAACGGGTGACGAAAGCTGGATTTACTGTTATGATCCGGAAACCAAAAGATAGTCTGCTCAGTGGGTGTTTCCTTCCGAAGAGTTGCCAACTAAAGTGAAGAGAGGTCGAAGTGTTGGAAAAAAGATGGTGGCCTCGTTCTTCGGAAAGACAGGTCATTACGCGACAGTTGTCTTAGAGGATCAGAAAACGGTTAATGCAGAGTGGTACACTAACAACTGTTTGCCACTTGTCTTGGAAAAAGTTCGAGAGAAACGACCTCGCAGCAGGATCCTCCTTCATCACGACAATGCCTCGTCGCACACCGCCAGGCAAACGATCGACTATTTGGCGACCTCAGACGTGGAATTACTGGGTCACCCGCCGTATAGCCCCGACCTCGCACCCTGCGATTTTTATTTATTCCCGAAAATAAAAGAAAAACTTCGAGGAAAACATTTTATGGACGCCGAAGAAGCAGTGGCTGCGTTTCAAAACGCCGTCGAAGAGACCCCTAAGGCCGAGTGGGCAAGGTGCTTTTCTCAATGGTTCCATCGAATGCAGCGATGTATTGATGTGAATGGACGCTATTTTGAAAAGTTATAATAAAACTAATAACTTGCTAGAATGCTTAGTTTTTGATTTTCTAAGAACTTTCAGTTTGACCCTCGTATTATGACGACCGGCTGGTGTAGTGGTAACATACATTGCCTTCTATACCAGAGGTCCTGGGTTCGAATCCCGGCGGCGGCGGATATCGGTGTGATGAACACAGATATTAGCCGTCAAGTCATGGATGTTTATATGTTTATTTAAGTTTATTCCAATAAAAACTATGTATTTATTCAATACGTATGTTTATATATTTCTTAAGTATATCAATTATCTAGTACCATAACACAAGTTCTTTAAGAAACTTAATTTGGGCTAGGTAATGCTGTGTGATTGTCAGAATTATTTATTTATTTATTATTCTTATTATTTATTATTATCATTAGGGTGGTCAACTTGTGAAACAGAATAATAAATACAATTCAGAACATTTATTTGAAAATACAATTATTGAATGTAGCGGCAGCCAGCAGATCAAGCGTTGCATTACCATTCAAATTTCCCTAACCCATTTTAACTTAATGTCGAGGGCATAGAGTTCACATTCAAGTAAAAATTTTTGACAGTTTTGTAACGCTTATCGTGCTGGCTTCTGTACAATTCTTAAAATTTTATGTGGATTTTCCGGGAATTATGTTGTTTTTTTTTCTATGTGCTAGCCAGTTCTAAATTTAAACTAAACCTTTGATAAGTAACCTCTTTGGTCGTCATATTGAGGAGTAGAAGGTTGTTCTATTTTTAAATTACACGACAAATATGATTTTACATAGTAATTTATTTGGCCGCTAAACACGACAGATATGGATTTTCATACAACTATTTCTGGCCGCTGCTCGACCAGTACAGCACGTTCGATTTATCTCGAAGGCGGTTGTCAAGATAAATAATTAAATATTTTTGACACTCACACAACATTATCTAGCCCAAATTAAGTTGCTTATAGAACTTGTGTTATGGATACTAGATAACTGATATACTTAAGAAATAAATAAACATACATACACGGTACACGGTAAAATTCATATGAGTTTATGTTGTACCTTTATATATTAGTTAAAAATTGTATTTTATAAAAAAAAAAAAAAAAAAATAAACATATTGAATAAATGCATATTTTTTATTAGAATAAACATAAAACATCCATGAATTGACGACTAATATCTGTGCTCATCACACAAATATCCACCACCGCCGGGATTCGAACCCAAGACCTCTGACATAGAAGGCAATGTATTTTACCGCTACACCAGCCGGTCGTCAAAAAAAAATAATGCTCTATCCAAGCATGTTTGAGTAAAAACACTTTTTATACCTAATTTATATCTAGTTTTCAAAAGCTATGTCTGTAGATACTACCTACTATTTTATATCTAAAAAAAATATTGATAAACGTTTTTTTTTTTAAATTATAGGTACACTAGTAACGCACAGTTGTTATAATTTAAGAATAAAGTTCTCATTCAACGTGAAAAATAAATATTTAACTTGAAATAGACAAAATAAAAGATAAATTTGTACTTCATCCCATTACAGTTCCGTTTCGGCCTAGCGCTAAAAACCGAATCAACATGGGGTGGCGTGCTCCTAGACGGGCTCAAACACCTCTACATCACGAAGATCAAAGGTTTCGATCCCAAACGCCTCTGTGTGGTCACCCTACTCATGGAGGGCAGTAATGAAGACGTCACCAACAGTGAGAAGAAGTTGAACAATATGGCGGCGAAGTATGGAGGAGTACCCGCGGGCGCTACGAATGGCGAGCGGGGTTATACGCTCACGTTTGTCATCGCGTATTTGAGGGTAAGTTTAAATTATCTATACTTCTATACTAATATATAAAGCTGAAGAGTTTGTTTTTTTGTTTGTTTGTTTGAACGCGCTAATCTCAGAAACTACAAGTGGGATTTGAAAAATTATTTTTGCATTTGATAGCCCAACTCTTGAGGAAGGTTAAGGAAATTCCCACGGGATCAAAAGTTA
Source organism: Stenoptilia bipunctidactyla (assembly GCA_944452665.1). Classification (NCBI taxonomy): domain Eukaryota; kingdom Metazoa; phylum Arthropoda; class Insecta; order Lepidoptera; family Pterophoridae; genus Stenoptilia; species Stenoptilia bipunctidactyla. The sequence continues at coordinate 5,915,226 of OX101730.1, forward strand.
CGCGGATAAAACCGCGCACGGTGGCTAGTTATTAATAATTTTGTAAAAATATTAATACATACATACATACATAACGTCACGCCTGTATCCCTAATGGGGTAGGCAGAACACCAGAGGCTATAAAACCATCTGATGTCACGTTTGACAAATTTGGAGGTATTAAAAATGATGGAGAGAGACTTGCAGTGATAGGAGGTCAGCCTATCGCCCACAAAAACGTCAATAAAACCTCCGTCCCTTAACTGACTTTTACAGTATGCCCGAGAAGAGAAGCAGCTGGCACATTCTATGTTTTTCTTTCACTCCCAGTCCAGCATGGAAGTAAAAGTAAATATTAATAATTTTCTATAAATCAGATTTACCGTGACATATACTCAAACGACTACTGCATACAAGTACACAGCACCCAAAACCGACTGCTTACCGTGTCCTAAGAAATCGATGTGACGCGATAAATAAATGTTCGACTTCGGTCACCCATCCTTGAACCAAAAATTATCGACGGGAAAATTCTATTGTTTTTATACCCAGCTAAATACATATATCTATAAATAAACGCCCAGACCCGGAACATTTTTTTCCTTGTTCTGTGCAGGAATCGCACCGGCAGACAATGTTAGCTCATCGCCAAAGTGGTCGTTAGTATTTTTAATTATCTCCATCTTCGCAGGACATATCCTTAGAATACGACATAGTAGGCGAGTCGTTCGAGACGTCCGTGCCCTGGGACCGGACGCTGGCGCTCTGCAAGAACGTGAAGCGGGTGGTCAAAGAGCAGTGCGCCGCGAAACGCGTGAAGCACTATCTGTTGTCGTATAGACTGACGCAGACGTAAGTTCATTTTGAAATCATTATTCATTATATTATACAGTATGACTGGTGACAAATCTATACTAATACTAGCTGACCCGGCAAACGTTGTTTTGCCATATAAATAAAAAAAAAATAGATGTTGGCCGATTCTCATAGATACCGGATAAGCACAAAAAATTTCATCAAAATCAGTCAAGCCGTTCCGGAGGAGTATGGCAACGAAAACTGTGACACGAGAATTTTATATATTAGATATAAAGCTGAAGAGTTTGTTTTTTTGTTTGTTTGTTTGTTTGAATGCGCTAATCTCAGAAACTACAAGTGAGATTTGAAAAATTCTTTTTGCATTTGATATCCCAACTCTTGAGGAAGGTTAAAGGCTATATTTCATCCCGAAATTCCCACGGAATCAAAAGTTACGCGGGTAAAACCGCGCGCGGTGTCTAGTTATATTATAGGTACAGTGTGACTGGTGATAAATTTTAGTTATTGAAGGAGGGCACTCAGCACTCGATTCTGATCATTATTATGTAATAAAAGTAGCAATTAAATTTTTCAGCAGAATTCCCTGTAAATAAATAAATAGTTTTACTAGGTCGACGACCGTTCGTGAAGCTGTCTTTACCTACCTACCTATTATGTGTTGATAACGCCGTGCGTACGTCCGTTCTAGTGTTAACCATACTTTCGGTTAAGTTTACTCAGTACCTAAATGATTAGGTAATATTTATTTTTACTCTTCATTTTCGAAAGTGACCCACCAGTCACCGTACAGTACCTACGTATACGTTGATTTTGTGGTAGTAATGTCCATGTGAAAGGACGCGCCTGGGGCGGTATTGCAGTTCTTGCTATTTTACCCGCCATAGTAACTGCGTGAAAGCGTACTAGCATTTCGGTTGAAGGGAAAGAACAGCCAATAAAATTACAGGAACAAAAGGCTTTACCATCTGAAGTCTTGGGTCGGCCACGCATCATTAATTGTACCATCTGTAATTAATGATTTGGGTCGGCAACTTATCATTAATTTTACTATCATGGTAATTAATATCCATGAGCCTGGATATTACTTAACATCAAGTGGATCCAGTACCCGCTTGCCGACTTTCATAAAGTTCAAAAAATGGAATTGTCGTGAGAAAGCTTGGGTAGGTACTTATTTGTAACATTTATATATTATTTTGATTATACTTACTAGGAACTTCGCGCGGTTTTATCCTTGAAACTTTTGACCCTGTGTGGACTTCAAGATACAATTTCTAGCCTGTATCCAGTAATATTGCAAAACTGCGGTGCGAGCACAGAACTTTATCGACTCGTATGTTTACGAGTCGATATACTTTTTATTTTACAGTTATTTAAGAGTAAATGTTTGCAAATATTCAAAATTAACAAGGCACACATTTATTTACGCTGGCCCTGCATCAATAGATAGATTTTAATTATTGCTTATCAACCGTCTCAATACTATATGAACATTTGTAAACAGACGAGTCGAGAAAGTTCTGTGCTCGCACTGCTGTAAAGATTTTTTAAATCCATCAAGTACCTCAATCTCACCTGATAGTATGTGCAGATGAGCTAGGAGATGACATAGTTGACGGGTTAAGAATAAAACTGGCTCTTCATATAATATTGCCGGAAAACATTACGGCTAGAGCGGTGATATTTTGCGGCAGATTTCATATGAAGGGTGGTCGTTTGCCAGACGGAACCCAAAGGGCACGCTTATGCAGAGGCAGTATAGAGAGGCATAATTCAATAAAGTAAAACAACATACAGTAGAATCCGTTTATTATGACTCCGCTTATATTGACCAACCGCTTATTATGACGTGTTTACACAGTCAAGTTTGGTTTTCATATAAATTATATAAATAAGTCAGATATAATGACTTCGCCTATAGTGAAATATCGCTTATTGTGACCCTTTTTTATCAAATTTTGTCCGCTTATAATGACCGACCGTACGATTTCTAACACTTTGGCAGTGTTCGGGAGAGTCACGTTATACCCAGAGACTTTCGGCGCGTGAAAGGCTTTTTTGATTTGAGTTTCAGAGCGTAGATTTACTTATTGACTCTACTTTTTAATATCTACTTTGACTTATCTCTATTTTATTCCTTTCTATTAAAATAAGTCACATACTAACTTAAACAGTTTATTTATTCTTGGAGTACCTATGCTTTGTATGACGTCCGTTTAGTATGACTTGTTTCATATTTCCCTTCGATGTCATTATAAACGGATTCCACTGTACTGTATACAAACTCCAGGTACGACGCCGGCTGCTGCATATACTTCTACTTCGCGTTCAACTGCTCAGAGTTCGACGACCCCGTGACGCTTTACGAAGACATCGAAGAGGCCGCAAGAGACGAGATCATCGCGTCCGGTGGTAGGTGTTCTTTTTTCAAATCACTTTTCGAAAAAAAAAAGAGAAATGACACAAGAAACCTACTTTTGAAATCAATCTCACATGATGGTATCCTAGTGAAGATTAGGTCAAAAAACACAGCACTCGAGCTCCTAAACTGGCTATAATAAAACGAAGAATTTTCAATTTATTGCCTTTACATACATGGTTGATTTTCAGCCACCGGCCAAATTTTTTTACACAATAAGTATCATTTATATGTAGAAATGAATTTGCAAAAATTAAGGTACGTATTTTTTTTTTCAAGGATAATAATATATTGGATAGAATATTAAGCAAAGTATGAATGAATAGCATTAACATAAAGTCGACTACGCGCTACTACAAAACGTCTTGTAGTACTAAGTCGTAGTATTATCAATGAAATCTTTGAAAGATTGTTTTAGGTTTCAATATACTACTGACTCATTGAGTTACTGTGTACTAACTTACTAGAGAAGACATCGAATATCTTTGCCATGTCACATCAAACTGTCCCTGAGCCGCACTCCACTCAGACGTTTGCTATCAATGTATGTGATAGGCCACACATTGTTTTTTCGTAAATAAAGATTGAAAAACGTACAAAATGCCTTGCTGTGTGTTAAGAAAATGCAATCTCCAATAATAAATACTTCCAAGCGCAAAGAAATAAGTTTTCATCAATTTTGAAATAAGATTTTATTATTTTAAAATCAAATATTGTTATAGTCGTTCAAAGACTAAAAACATTTAGATGGCAAAAGTAGGTAAATCATAAAAACTACGATAAGTTTTTTCTAGGTAAAATACCTAGAAAAAACTTATCGTAGTTTTTATGATTATTTTACTCTAAATGTGTTTTTATATTCAGGGTGTTTATTCAAAGGACGGCCAAAAAATTAGATTTTACGTGTAAATTTTTTTATATTAAATATGTCAAATCACTCGAAACCAGTACCTACATAGCATACATTTTACACAAATTTTCTAGAATATAATATGTTTTAACATTGTTATTAAATTCAAACTTATATTTTATTCGTTTGATATCAATTAAGACTATTTGACAGCCAGCAATTTAAAGCTAAACGACACGTGTAGGTTTGTCCGTTTGTATGAAGTTGAATTACTGTAAATATCTATACTGTGCTCTTGTCATCCAATTTTGCGACACATTTTTTCTTTGGGATAGCTACTCCATACGTAGTAATAATAACTCAATGCACTACCTTATTATTATTCAGACTTACAGACGGATATTATACAATTAGATCCTGATTCCCTGTGCCAGTTATAGTGCTACAAATTTATCTGACCCGGTAATAAAGACGCTAGCGCCGCCATCACCGGGTCAAATAACTTTGTAGATCTATACCTCACTGTCTATTCTACCCTTCTATATTAAACACAGCAAAGTTGTTTGGTAGTGGAAAAGGAACATTTCGAATAGGATATACTTACTTACTGAATGCAGACGGTACCTACATAACTATGTGTAGTTTTTAGTATAAGTTAGTTACTTTAATACACCATTTTAATTTTGTTTTTTATTTATTTAAAGGCTCGATTTCTCATCACCACGGAGTCGGAAAATTACGGAAGAAATGGTACACTCAATCTGTCAGTGAGCCCGGACGACAGCTATTATTAGCCACTAAAAAGGCTTTGGATCCAGATAATATATTTGCTTTAGGAAATATGGTATTGGATGAAGAACAAACAGATACAACGAATAATCAAGTTAAGAGCAAACTATAACTTGATCTTGACTCTTAATTTTGTTGCTACTACCTACCTACTACCTACTAAAGTGCAGATTAATAGACAAGGGTTCATTTTACAGAGTTCATTACAGAGTAATTGAGAACATGTCTTATCTTAAGCGTATATAAAAATGTAATTGTTGTACAATATGTAGGTAATATTGTCTTAAGTTTTCGCGATTCATACTATTAAATAAAAATCTTTTTAACCGGATTTATCGCGTATATTTACATTTTCATATTTGCAAAGACACCGAAACGTCGAGTCAAAATTTAAAATGTAAATATACGCGATAAATCCGGTTAAAAAGTGTTTTATTTGATAACATGTAGGTACTTATTCAAAATTAACTGGTGAACTATGTAACTGTAAAGTTCATTGAACTGTGCGACAAATGGTGATTCGCCAATCAAGCTTATTTCTGTCTTTACTCTAGAATCCTAAACGTATTCAATCAACAACAAAAAAACGATTGATATGGCGTCCCAAAATTTAACCCTTCAACACCTCCAATGTTTAGACGGAAAGAAACAAAATGTTAGTCTCTTAATGGGGTAGAAAACTGCCTACCTACTTATTCCACTAGAGGCGCTGACTACGCTTGACTCATAGCAACTGTTAAATGCCAGAGTGAAAGTAAATTTTATAGTGATTTTTATCAAAAAATTAGAAATGCATCATCGTGTAGTCATAAATTTTATAGAAAATGTATACCACAGATTTATATAACATACGTGCGGAAGTTGTAAATGTACGTTTTTCAAATTTTTGTGGAAATTTACATTTTACTATCAACATTTTCGACATTTTGATACAGAAAAACAAATGATTACGTATATAGATTTACCACTAAAAAGGACACTAAACAAGCAATTCGATAAAACTTGTTCATTTGACAGATTGTTATGAGCCAGGCGTATGAAGTTACATCTGTTTAGAGCTTTTCTTGTTAATAGTTTAAAACATTTTTACGATGCTCATCAATATATTAAACCAAGATTTCTTAATATTTGAATTAATATAGACAACGTGCATGGACAACTAGCTACTAGATATTCAAATATTCACTCATATTCCCCTAAACGTTGGAACGTTTTAAAATTGTTAAAACGCTTGGTCAAATCCACTTTCTCTTTCTTAGTATTAAATTGAAAAAAAAATACTAAAATCATCAACTTGGACCTACCATCAAATAAAAATATTGTGAAAATGAATGTTTTAACTAATGTCAATATGTGTTGTGTCTGGGATTTTAGAATAGATGATAACATATAAGGCATCTTATTTTAAGTACAATATCATGATCGATATAGGTAGGTACCTCTGTTCGGCCGACTTTACATTATTATTGATTTATTACTAACCGCTAAAATCTAAAATGAAATTAATTTCAAGCCTAAACTTTTGTGCCATAAAATTATAAAATAAATTTGTATATGATTCGAAAATAGATTAGACTGTAATTTTACGCAGTTTAGTTTTGCACAATTACAATAAATAAAAGTGCCAGTGTAGCTTCTGCTTCACATTCTTTAATTTCATATCACTTAGTTTCAAAGTTAAACATTCAGACTTTCATGAGGTTATTTTATGTGTGACTTTAGAGAGACCGTAATAGAGCATCTCTTTGTTATTTTAATGAAAGAATGCTCGGTTGAATTTTAGGGAGGGCATTTTTAGAATGCCTTTTTGTACTCGTATATGCATGCGATATTGTTATTGTTTAAATAGATTAAATTTATGTTCGGGATTTGCTATAAATTACTTATAGAATTATTTATATTTTGTCATTTTTTATAAAAATAATGCCAGATAGTTAAAATTTACTAGTCTAAAGAAAATAATTACAGTTTTATTTGATATATAAAATTCACGATACTATTTGATACCCTTAATAAAACAACAAAATTACAGTAGGTACTTACAAGACACTGCTTTAGAGAACAATGCTGTCATCAAATTTTTACTTATTATAAATGTTGTTTTTAATTTACAATTTTAAATTTCTAGTCATATGGACAAACAATGTTTTAGTTTAGTTGTAAGCTTTTAGGAGCCTGCTCATTCGTCATGAAATAGATGTTATAATCTAATGACCTAAGATTGTTGAAGGCTATCAGAAATGCGCAGTTCTAAGCTCCATTCTTTAATTTTCATTTTCATTTTCATTTACACGTTTAAATGTGTAGATGCATACTTATTATTTGAAAAAGTATGAAACGATGAAATGCACGAGAATACATTTAGGTGTACTCAAAATTGACCAAATTCCTAGATAATGTGAAATTGAAAATATGTATGAATCACAAAAGATTACACTATATATAAATGTTTTATATACAGTGTAATCTTTTGTTTAGAAATATCCTGTATTGTTTATTTAAAGTTATCATTATGTAAAACCTTTTCATTAATCTTAGAACTTAGAACTTCCATCTGTCATTGCTTAATCAAAGTAAAATTTTCAAATGAAAGGCAAATCGGTCGAATTTACCTATCAAGGCTTTCATATATTATTAAATGAATTGCTCTTATTTTATCAGCTATCATTGCTGTCAAGCACCCGTTGACGACCACTGGGTTTACTTTTTGCACTCTGTATATTGTCATTGCTGTAACAGAAGTATTGCTTATGTATAAGGTTAAACTTACACATTCCTAATAAAGGTTTTTAATAGATTAGTACAAATTAAGAGGTAACATTGTTTGAAAAATATTAGACGGTGACTAATGTAATAAATCCTTTGATACTGCCATTTTTGTAGTTTCATTGTGTGTCGAAAATATAGCTAACAATACTTTACATATTATCTAATAAGCTTATTTAAGTAGTCTTATCAAAATGAACGGGATTAAATAAAGTCTGCCTGTATGCGCAATCTTCTGTAAGATCATGTTACGCAGAGCTTAATCAGCATTTATCGATTATTTTAGACCCTGTGTACTATGTATTTTGAAATATTTTGAACAGGGTTGTAATAGGTTGTTTTAGTATCTATTCAATCTTGCTGCTTAGTTCTCGACCTTCATCAAGTTACTAGTTCTACAAGTTACTTCATAAGTTATCAATAGGCACACCGGATGAGACTCTTAATCTTATTAGTCGAACAATAGTTAGAAATAGTTTTATCTTACCTTATTTTTTAGTGATAGTAAGATGAAAAATAACGTACCGATGAACTGTTTAGATATCATAAATAGCAATTGAATCGTCACTTATTTTTATCTTCAGTTTAACTAACACTAGGTATTCAGGTTTATTTATGCTAAAAAATAGCTGGAAAATAAACACTGGATGGATCCACCTGATGTTAAAAGGCACCCGGTCTATTGTCACCACTTAGGTATTAAATATTCCACTTAAATATAGATGAGTTGCAAACCCACACTTTTGTGTTAGGTCTTTCATTCAAAACACAGCTATACTTGGGTACTCGTTAGTTAAAGTTTAAAGGAGAGAACGGAATTACCCCTCACGAACCGACGAGATCACGGTAGAAAAATAAATCATAAAAACTTCAGATGGTGTTGTAATATCGAATAATAGATTAATAACTGCAGCAAAATATCTTTCAACATTCCTCCTAAGCGGAATTTGAAAGATATGCATGAGCATGCCGGTTTGTAATTTTCAATTTCAACTTTCAGGTACAAATACTACTGAAGATCGTATTTCAATAGGCCTTGAAAACACAAGAGCTATGATATTACTTACCTATACTGATTATCAATAAACTTAAATATTGTCGTTACAAAACGATATAACTACCTACTGCATTTCTGAAATTTTACATCAAAGACTGAAGTTACGATGTTGTTAAGCTTGTTTGAAAGAAGAAAGAAAGAAAGAAAAGAAATTTATTAATTTATAGTTTGGACGGAAAGATTAGCGGAATGCGCAGCCTTTAAAATGAAATATATGTACATACCTCTCTAATTATTTTCAGCTGTAAGAAAAAGTTACCTTAAAAATTAAAATAAAAGTTGATTACCTCGCTACAACTCCACTACGTATGCACTCATGTAATTTTATTTATTTTTTTAAAGCCAGCATTTTTTTAAATTTTCCTACATATTATACATCACAATTAACTAGCGTTATATTGGTTTGTAATGGTGCATACAGATTGCTAGTAATGTAACATTCTGCGCACGTTGCGTATTTAGACGTTACATTACAAGTTCCATCACAGCAATCTAAACGCACCATAAGCGATACAATATGCATGATGATCTGATTAAAATAAAGGTATGTAAGGTCGTGATTATTTTTTTCGAGATCCTATTGCTCCAGGGGGTTAAATGTCAATCAAATAAACTATTGTCATGTCAGTCACTCGTCACATCCATCACTCACTCGTGCCCGCGTTAAAGTTAAGTTTTTATTTGTTGAAATCTTCTAATGAAGGTATTAAACGAAACTACCCTGAGTTAAATTGATCATTTTAATTGTGCAGCGGTTGTTGTCCGGTTTCTTTTTAATATTTAATTTAACATTTAGTTTTAAGTTCGGTATTCAAGATGATTGATCTGTTCATGCCATTTCGGTCATTTCTCAAGTTTGAAAATGTTTGTACCGACAATAATGTGTTTCGGATGCATTATAAATTGACTGTCATTATGCTCCTCGTCTTTACTTTACTAGTCACATCGAAGCAGTTTTTCGGAGAACCTATACATTGCATGAACGATGGAAAGAATGATGGAGACAAAGACGCGATCAACAGTTTTTGCTGGATTTATGGCACATATACGCTGAAAAGCCATTTTGCTGGTAAGTAACTCTGTTTTAGGAAACTATCTATCCAACTAGGTATTTGTAATAGGTACCTAAAATTTTTTTTAAACTTTGTTTTAGGTATTGAAGGCAAACACATGGCTTACGCTGGTATAGGTCCAGGAAAGGAAAATGCAGATGATCAAATCAAGCATACTTATTACCAGTGGGTCTGTTTTGTATTACTTGGACAAGCTGCAATGTTTTACATTCCTCGTTACTTGTGGAAAATCTGGGAAGGTGGACGCTTAAAAGCTCTTGTTGCTGACTTAGGTAAATATTTATTTCAAAAATATTACTATCCATATTATATTAACTTTTAAAAGTTGTTTGCTATCCTTAATTTAATTTAATTTATTTATTGATAAAACACAAAAACAAATTACAACCAAAATTAAATGTTAAACAAAAAGTATATTTTTTTGAACCGGGTTATTAGAATATATAATTAATCATTATATATTCTAATCTGGGAAGGTGGACGCTTAAAAGCTCTTGTTGCTGACTTAGGTAAATAGTTATTTCATAAATATTACTATCCATATTATATTATCTTTTAAAAGTTGTTTGCAATACTTAATTAATCATAATATATTCATAACAACAGGACTTTTCTTCACATTTAATTGCCAATTTTTTATTACAAAAACTACCTATTAACCAGGTTTTGCTTGTTGTTTAAGAGACTTACACATTTAATACCTATCTTATATGATGACCACTTTGGCAATGGGCAATGGTAAACCTATCTGCCTCAGACTCCAGTGGTTGTGGGTTCGATTCCAACAAGGTTCATGAAAAAAAAAGTGTTCCCGGTCTGGGTGTTTATCTATATGTATTTTATATTCTAGGTTCCCCCCTAGTTCGCTACATGGTATCTCATAACACAAGCTTTGCTTACTTTGAGGCCATGTAGTTGGTGTGATTGGGGATTTTTTATTATTCTAAAGTAAAATTACATAATTTTTGTTTATAATTTAAGGTAGTCCAATAATTTCAAAAGACTGGTCTGCATTTCGCCGTGGAGAGTTGGTTTCTTACCTAAGTTACACCAACTTTCATACACATAATATGTATGCTCTTCGATATGCCTTCTGTGAAATTCTCAACCTTGCCAATGTGGTAAGTTTTGCAAAGCTTTATTATTAAAAATTCCATTTCATAGAAATAAATCAGTAAAAACATAAGACCATTTTTAATAGAAAAGTAGTTGCTTCAATCTAGGTATATAAATATAAAGCTGAAGAGTTTTTTTGTTTGAACGCGCTAATCTCAGAAACTACAAGTGGGATTTGAAAAATTCTTTTTGCATTTGATAGCCCAACTCTTGAGGCTATATTTTATTCCAAAATTCCCACGGGATCAAAAGTTATGCGGGTAAAACCGCGGTGGCTAGTAGTGTATAACAAGTCTCTAGGTTTGATACCCAGGTGATTTAGTATAATAATATGCTATCCAGAACTGGCTGTAGTTGTTAACCTGAGAACCTAGGCCCTTATTTGTGATTGACTTCACAGGTGTTTCATTCTGCAGTAACTCAAATGTGACTCTCATTTATGCCTTTCTCGATATTTGTGACTCCTCATTTCATTTCACAGATATAAGTGGTTGAATCAGATTGATCATGGAACTAACCAGTTTACTTCTATATACTTGCAAATCATTGGTTTTGGTTTAATTTTAGTTGTCAAGGTAGTCACTACAGAATGACCCAGGTTGAAATAACATAATCCATCATTGAGATATCAAAATTCAATCAAAAATTAGGCCCTAGGTTTTAATGTTAACTTTTAGTTAGGGTATGTACTTATGATCTACTGTGTTGTAAGATATAAGGTTAAGCTTAAATTTTATGCTAAATGCCAGTAGGATATATATATTTTGTCCAGCAGTGGACGTCTACAGGCTGTGGATAATGATGATAAATTAAACCCAAACTGATATCCAGTACTAATCTTTTGATAAACCATTCAGATTTTCTATAATAAGTTGTTTTGCAGGTTGCCCAGATATTCCTTCTGGATATCTTTCTTGGAGGTGCATTTCGAAACTATGGTGCAGCAGTAGCTGCATTCACTCACATACCTCGTGTCCCAGCTAATATGGTAGATTTTGTCAGTGTAAACCCAATGGACCAGTTCTTTCCAAAGCTTACAAAGTGTTGGCTACGTACATATGGCCCCACTGGTTCAATTCAAATTAAGGATCGTCTCTGTGTGTTACCTCTTAATATTGTAAATGAAAAGATATTTGTCATTTTGTGGTTTTGGCTTATATTTTTAGCTTTAATATCTTTTGCCTCTGTTTTATTCAGAATAATAGCTTTTAGCCTTCGTCCTATACGCACAATGATGATCATGGGTCAACTTAGATATGTGAAACGCAGTGTTGTTAATAGTATTGTTAAGCGTTACAGTTTTGGAGATTGGTTCATTTTATATTTACTTGGTAAGAACATGAACCCCTTAGTTTATAAGGATCTCATTGTAGAACTTTCAAAAGAGATAGAACTTAAAACTGTAACAGTTTAGGCAATATATTATAGTTTAAGAAAAATAATGATTGATTTTTCCAATAATGTAAACAATTGCAATGTACTGTATTGTAATACAATAAGTACAAATATTTTTTTTGTTAATTATTTTATTAAGGAAGATAGGTTTTGTTTGTTTTAAAAAAAATATTTTAGTTTTGATACTATAAGTTCTATAGTATGGGGTGAAACTTTGTGTTAAGGTTTTAAAATACCTCTTTTTTTTTTCAGAGCAAATAAAATAAAAAAGGCTGTGCCTGGGTTGTAAAAAGCTATAATAGGCTTTCATTTAATATTGATATCAATAGGCAATAATATTGCTTACATTTAGAAATCTCTTTAAGTTTACATGCCAATTATTGAATTTATTTCTGTATGTACTCATTCTTTTTATTCATTTTTGTTATTAATTGAATGATAATAATTATCCTTTATTTGGTAATGTTCCTTATTTTAAGGCATGGAAATACATATAAACCACAATTCCGCATAAACATGTTGATTATTAATAATGCAAATTCTTTTATTCAATATTTTAATTAAAAGTTATTTTTAAAGTATTTGTGTGTTTTAATTATATTTAAAAAGTATGACATGGTACAATTACTTCACTCATCATTAACTTAAAACCTTTATTAATTATATTTACAGGACATAGCATAAAATTTTACACTATGACAATCTTGAAGTATAAATTGCAACTCTATTTGTCACCAGTTTTTCTGCTACAGCACATTTAATAATTTCTGTTCACTGTATGCAAAACTTTTGTTTAGCCTGAGCAACCTCTACAACCACAATGCACACATTCAACAATTCTTCCTTCTTCTAACTTGCTTTTTGGAACTCGGCAAATACAATTAGTTGCGAAGTTGGTGTCTCTTGTCTGAATGCAGCGGAGACAGCATAAGTTTTCATATCCAGTCTTTTTCCACTTGGCTATTAGATTAGCATCTGCAATTTTTTCATCAAGACAGTATTGGTAAAGTTCTCTACTAATGGCTTTTCTTCTGTAGAACAAGTCATAAATGTATCTTGATTTCTGATGATGAATTTTGAATATTGGCCATAGGGATTCTTGTTTTCGCTTTCCTTCATGTGGTTCAGTTTCAGCTGTAATAAAACCAATTTTAAAGCACTAAAGTTTGTTATGTATTTGCATCCACTATTTACAAATTTGGAAAGCCTCATTTCAAAAGGCACTAAGTTTAAATTATATAGCACTCAACTGTGGTTAAGTATGGAACCAGGAAAGGATAAAAGTGAGTTTATAAAAGTAATAGACTTCACAAAATAAAATAAGACATCTTACCTTCTCTCATCTTTTGTTCCAATTCTTCTAAAGTGGGTTCTATCAGTTCCCAGCCTTCAGGCGGTTGCTTACGACTACGGCGCACTTTAGGCATAATTATTGGAAGTAAACTGGTTCCACTTTTAAATGGAGAAATTCCTAATTCAACACACAAAACTTAGTGTGCCGGTTGAAGGGATAATTCACCACGGACGCTGCCTGCGTTATTTTCTAAGCATTTACTTGCTGCTTGCCACCTTTTCAATTTGGCACCTGTCAATCTGTCAGTGCCAATAAGTGGAATCAATCGTGTGATTTTGTTTCAATCAATCAACATGGGACTTCTCATTATTAAATCTCGAAAGATCGATCCTATATGAAGTAAAATATTATGTGCCCTATTTTTATATATATTAAAAAATCTTTATTTACAAAAGCAATGAAGTGCTTTTGTCTACATGACGCATGTGACCACCTAGTGATTTTTTCTAACAAATACACAAAAGTATCCTACTACGCTCGACAGATGGCGATATTTACCTACTTTTGCAAGGTATGCATTTTACTTGATTTTACTACAATTTGTACATGCATGACAGCCTAATGGGTAAGACTTCAACGACACGCGTACACTTTTGGTGGTGTTATCTACTGTTCATGGAATGTTAACTATTCGACGCTATAATGCTTGCGGTACGTACTCGGTTACGAATTTCCGTGAGTACCTAAGTGCCTAATTAATAAGACCCTCAATCCGTTTTTTTTTCGGCTGCCAACCCGCGTTCGACCTCCATCTTACCTCACGGTAAGTGCAGAAGATGTCTAAGATGGTAGAACACGGGTTAAGGAAGAAGAAAGAACTGTCGCTAACTTCATCCCAACGTACGGTACGGTTATTCGAGGGCTACTCTATATACAATAATACCTTTCCTTTTTACTATTCTCACTGTTGTAGTTCACGTTTCAAATCCTTAATCGACTCTTGGTATGAGACGGTGCGAAAATTCAATATACTAAGTACCTACCTACTTATTATTATTGGACACCACACTTCATGAGTTACGGCGAAGCCATAACTGTATCCTAGGAATCCTAGGATATTTCCAAAGTCTTTGCAACGATTAACTTGTGTTTAAGTAAACATCCGAGTGATGACATTTATTACCTTTATTCAACCGACTGGAAAGGAAGAGATTCTCAATTTTCAAAAGACGTTTGTACCTACGTCTTTATTCCGTAAGTTTGTTATGCGATTATTTCGTCGACTTTAATGATTCTTATTTCATTTGGTAGAAAATACTTTAGAGATAGTTCTATATTTTCATCAAAATCTATAATTTTGAAAAATTGCGCTTCTAGAAAAAATAAATACATATAGGTAGGTTTGGGTTGTGCGTCCTTCAGTCAAAGTTTTGGTAAAGCCCCGAAAATGTGGAATCAGTTTTAATGCTTTACCCAAATCATCCGTGTATTTTGTAAAGGCATGGCAGTGCTTCTTTTTTGTACCTACACGGTCGCCGCTCAAGAACCCGTGCAGTAACTTATAACTATATTTGTGGTTTACGTCAACAAATGACTTACAAAGTACTTATTGCATCAGAATATAAAGTTTAAGAAGATACCTACTTCTAGAAGTCATTAAATACATAATATTTAGTCATTACTTTATCAGCCTACTCTTTTTCTTTTACTATTTGTTGGATTTCTAATAAATAACAGCCAAGGTGCCTTCTTCAGTTACCGCATGTCAGGTTTCAATACTTAGAATGGCACGCAAAGTAAGTTCCGGGCTCATCCAGTTAGTATAATTACCAGTTACCTGTAACTTTTTTTTTCTATAAAACGTCCACGCGGTATGTAGCAAGCGACGTCTTTCTACTTTTTTGGTAAGGTTTACAGGTAAATTAAGTGGCATTCCGTACGCTGGATTTACCTATATTTTTGTTGGCAAGATGAACAATGACGTAGGTACGGTGGGTTCCGTGTTTTACCAAGGTACCCTAGAAAAATAGTATTCAGGTGATTATTGAATAACAGAAATAACACGACGGTCGTAAAATTTGGAATAGAAAGATTAGACTTATTTATGTGAAAGTGTTGATAACTTGGATTATGAAAAATGTTTAATCATTCAACGTTTTCTTGACTGACATTGTTTCCATCGATTGCCTGCCACACGCACATACTGCTTGATTGGCAAGTGTAACCTACATAATTTTGATTTTTCATTGACCGTCGCATTTACCTGTGTATATGAATAACGGGCTTAACTACCATTGCCGACAGAAATCCTAGGGGATGTTTTACCTCTTTCCCACGCGCGTCACGAATGTTGGAGGGAAAGAGAAAGGTAGACGTTTGTGTGTCGCGCTGTCGGTAGCATTCGTGGAATGCGGCGCGCTCGCGCAACCTCCGCGAGCGAACAACCAGTCTTTTCATTCCCCCGCGACAACTCACTCCTGTTGCTTACTAATATTGCAGTATCGAAATATGTGTGAATTTTGCCGTTATTTGAGTGTGTATACTGTATTAACAAGTGATAAATAAAGTTATTAAAGTGGTTAAGAATTGTGTTATGAAGTTAAGTGCTAGTTGACGAAGCTCTAAGGAACTTTGTGTGTCTTGGCGCATATTTACTCACAAGTAAGTTGTATAGTACCTAAGTAGGGTGACGTCGTCTATTTTAATATCCTCGAAGACGTGAACTGATGATGTGTGAATTAAATGTAAGTATCGTTTGTAAATAAGTTGAGATCATTTAAGTCATGCAGCGCAAAGT
This sequence comes from Stenoptilia bipunctidactyla, assembly GCA_944452665.1. NCBI lineage: Eukaryota > Metazoa > Arthropoda > Insecta > Lepidoptera > Pterophoridae > Stenoptilia > Stenoptilia bipunctidactyla. The sequence goes on from OX101730.1 coordinate 5,931,580, forward strand.
TAACAAAACAAAGTTTAGCATTTATTCTTAAGATACAGGTTGTAGATAAGTACTGATATTATACCTGTTATTCGGACAGGATACTTATTATACAAAAGGTAACATCTCAAAAATTTTAGTCTACCTTCTACCTTTTTACTATGAGGTTTTACATTTGCAACACGGAAATTCAAGTTTAATTTCCATAATCACTCCTTCGCGATGATCAAATGTCTTTAATGTTTAACTATATAATAATCAAGTTTAGACTCTGCAATGTCTCTACACTCGTTTTGTATAAGTACGTACCCAACACCTGTTCAAAATGGAGATCCCGTCATAATACCACAATTGGTACCTACCTACTAGCAGCTATAGGATGCTCACATTAAAATGATCTTCAAAGCAACCTTGACTTAACTCTGTTGCTAAAGAAAATTCCTGCCGAGTGACCTCTTGGCCCCGGACGTTGAACCTTATTCGGCGCACGCGAGGTTTTATTTGCAAAATCCCAAATTTAAATTCTACAGATATCTCTAATGTTAATAAATAATTAACTTTATTAACAATAAAAGATAAATTTAATGAGATAAAACATCCATTCTATTGTAGCTTTAAATGAAAAACATCAAAATAGCTGTCTAATGAATTCAAACGTATTCTATAATCAAAATTAAAAAAACTGTCATAAAACGCATCTCTTTCTCTAATCCATCGGTGTTAGAAAGCGCTTCCGAGCGATAATAGCCGCATAGGTAAGATAAGCACATCATGCGTGAGACTAAGATCAAGCAATCGTCATCTTTATTGCTATACATTTAAAAAACATCTGGTCATTTCAATGTTTCGCCTGATCTGCAACTAGCCGTATTTTGATCATATTGTCGGATTTCTCCAATCGGCAAATATCACAAATTATAGAGAACAACACGCATGCTTTGGTAATAACTTATTTTACGCCCGACTTCATTTCTTAATTATTTTGTGGTTATATCATAGATGTATTATTAAAAAAACAGTTAAGCATTTAGGTAGTTAAGTTTACTGCTTTCAAGTAGGTGACAGTAATATCTGTCGTGTAAAAGTTTTTTGTTTTAATAGTTTTTGTCGATGTTCACTTTGTAACTTGGAATCGAATTCGCGTGTTTAATCTTCGGTCCCTTAATCATCTTTATTTATGTTGGAACGCAGGTCAAACGCAGTATTAGAATCTTGTGTTCTATGCGATGGAGTACCTATTCATATAAGGTACAGTATAAGCTTCGAAGTTAATTTATAACCTCTGCAGGTTTCCTTATTTAAAATTCAAAGGTGAGCTGATAATTCCTATTCTAACTCGATTTTCCTTTGAGATTAAACTGACACTTGACCTCAAGTCTCAACCTCACCGATTCCCTCAATTGACAATGAAGTCGATGTATAAAGATTGTGACAGAATAACAGTATCAAGCGAAAACATTCATAGATAGTATAATAACAATACACATCTAAATTGAATTATAAATAAAAGAATACAAATTATTATAGAAGTGATTGAACGTAAATAATGTTATAACCCAGGTAGACGTTTTATAAACTATGCTAAATAAATAAAAAAACAACAGTTGTTCTAACAAAGAGCTGGATGTAACAATACTGTGAGGCGTACGGTCGAAACGACTTTAACGCGCGGCAGGAGATCATTTTCACCCAAATAATAAAACGTCTTTTTAAGTTCGACAAAGTCTATTTGTATTCTCTTGCATAGGTATTTTTTTCTGTTTATTGTATTATTATATTGTAGTGTTTATACTTTTTCGGACATGTACCTACAGATTATGTTGTGTGAAGTGGTCCAAATTTGGAACTCTGCGGTTTTCTGTGCCGACCATTTAAATGTCACGTTTCCATATTTAAACTACGTTAGCTCAAGCTTATAATTCAATATTTATTTTCTTTTTACCCAGTCAAGGTAAACAAATCAAAGCGACAACGTATGTCGACGTAATGTTTCGGTGCTTTCACGGTTACTATGTGAGAACGCTGCTTGCTGCATCCGACTCGTTTCAATGACACATTCCTATGAACCTACTTAAAATATGTTTATGATTATCTACTCAGATTTACATATCTCTAGAGATAAAAATAACTTCTATTTATACCTGTATTAGTTAATATGTGACTGAGCCTTATAGGTTGTGATCGTCGTAGATTCTTCCGATATAAGTTTGAATTTAAAATATTATTTACTCTTTCGAAATTATTTTGAATCAATGAGTCATCAATCATTTAGAATATTTGATGTAAGTTTGTAAAACAATAACAACTATTAGGTACCTATTTTGTTATTTTTGTGCAAAATTTATTCTGTGACAGCGTAAACCTGTTACCTATTCGTTGGTAAAATGTACATCTTACCTACTTAGTTTCTTAAACCTGATAAATCTTCGTTATAATCCACAATCAAACGCGATTGATGTCATGAGCAGATGGATATCGTAATTCATTCAACAATATTATTTATATTTACTTCTAAAATAGTAAACATCAAATACTCTTTATCTTTCTATGTCTACAACATTAGCCAAAATATAATATAATTGTACATATTAAATTCCATACATTTGTATCTTCAAGAACTGTGCTAAAGTTCCTTCTTTAAAATCACCGAGTCTCTGTTTAAAGAATGTGTTGAACTCATAACTATTTCTATTAAAATACCAGAAGATCATGACTTGAAAAGAGGAACCAGTTTGCTCATCTGAAAGGTCGCATCAGCAGGAAGGTTCATTATGCAAATGTCAATACAAGTATTGCCAATAGGGAAAGAATAAAATTCTACGATTCTAGGCCCAAAACATTTGTATTTATCCAACAGACTGTAGATGGTCACTTTAGTAATCTTGTGATTCAATAATATGTTCGTAATGCTAAAATTCTCAGTTCAAATATTTTTCTCGTACTAATATTGTCTTAAGTTCATGATTCTCCTACAAAAAACTACTTAACCGGCTTCTACTGAGCATACATACATACATAACGTCACGCCTGTATCCCTTATGGGGTAGGCAGAACACCAAAGGTTACAAGACCATCTGATGTCACGTTTGACAAATTTGGAGGTACTATAAAGATGGAGAGAGACTATTGTAGTGACAGGGGGTCAGCCTGTCGCCCACAAAACGCCTTTAAAACCTCTATCCTTTAACTGACTTTTACAGTATGCCCGGGAAGAGAAGCAGCTGGCACATTCTACGTTTTTCTTTCGCTCCCAGTCCAGCAATTTTATTTTACGGGATCTGTAAACGTATCGCCATCTTTGCGATTCAAAGTATATTTTCTAAGTGATTACCTAAGTAGGTGCTTACCAGTAAGCAAGTATATCTTCAGTGACTCGCGCAATTATTTCAAAACGACATTCCGAGGTCTAAACGCATTAGGGTCAGGCGCATACCCATGCATTGGAGGATACTCAAATGTAAATAACCGCAAAGGTACTATAATTTGCGTTCAAAATACTTCTATTGCGATATTGACTTTTGAACTAGTTTTTCTTAGCGAATCGTTAAAATTCTTGTAGCTTTTTATTTTAATGTATAATGTTTACGGGTTGTTTATCTATAAATAATATTTACGTTCATCTTCAGTAGTTAAGAATAAGTAGACATTCTCGAGCGAGATATTGATAGACAATTCATGCCTGCCAGGCTCTCACCAGTACTTGATTCATTATTGAAATACCAGTACAATAGGTATTCCAATAATCAATCAACGTTTTAAGTAGATACTTAAATAACCATTACATAGGTTTATATAAAACGTCTTAATCTAGACTCTTAAAACTTTTGAACTGCTTTAATATCAAACTGATTTAATAAAATTTTAATAAGATACGATAATATGTAAGAAACTCTATTCCCACCGTCAAACTGTTAATACGGTTTTGTGAGGCCATTCATTTAAGAAATACCCATGTACTTATTACTATCACACAATAAAAATAAAGGTATAGATAGCTATCAAACCCAATAAAAAAATTAAAATATTATTAATATAATAGTATTTTTATCCTTTTTTTTTCTCTTTTGTCGAGGATTTAATCTTTCGAGGATTTAATCTTAAAAAGATTATGCCATCCTCATAAAACCAACAACCAAAAAAAACCTTATAGTCTACGCTTAATTCCTATATATATACTAATTTATACAATTTTTTAGCTTTTTTGGACAGTGGGTATGCTAAAATACTGTTGCACTCTCCACATTCAGAACAGTTTGGAGAATTTACTTTACCCATCAAAAATACGAACTTGTTTAATGGAATGGGCTCACATCGTAATCTTAAAGCTGTAAAAAATTCGGATCTACTCAAATCGGCATTAGTGATCCAAGGGTGACATAAAATGTTAGGTTGTATCGTTTTGTACCATATTCCTGTACTAAAAGATCTTGCATCAAAATACTCTTGCCACATTTCCAAACATTGAAATTTTATTTTGTGTAGTAGTTCAGTAAAATATGGTAGTCGATATAAGCTTGCACCATCTGAAATAGCTTCTTTCGCCAGACCGTCTACGATTTCATTTTTATCCTTACCGTACGCTAACTTAAACCCAAGAAAGAGGTATGTGGAAACCTTAACCCTTCCTGTTTACGAACAATCTGCTTTATAATAATAAAAAATAGCACTATTAATTAATTTTGACACGTTCATGTTTTCGTGGGATACACGATTTTTTCCAGAGTAAAAGGCTGAAATGATAGCGACTCTTCTTTGATTAACAATTTATAACTGTCCTTTTTAACATTAAAAAAGCTAGCAGAATCTTGATCGGATAGATCTTGTGTAAAGTAATAAATAATTCAAAAGATTCGACTAATTATCGCATTGCAAATCGGTTCATTAAACAAAATGGCGATACTTGAAATACCACTCGAGGCACATCGGAATTTGTGTTTACTGGAGTCGATATAAATTGCAGGAATGAAGCGTTTATTTCGTAAATCACCTTCAATTTGTAAAGCTTATCTACTTATGAAAGTTAAATGGTTTTAAAGTGTATTCTGAGGATCCTAAGTGGGATCTATCTATGGAACTTCCATATGTAAACGCCATGATGACCATTTGTTTGCTTAGTGTTTCGAATAAAGAAATGAAAGTTAAAGGAATAGACTTTGCAAGTTGGTAATGTGACATTGATTATACCGGTATGAATTTCTGAACATTTTTTTTTCTGTATGACAGTACAGAAATTCATACTGAAATAATTCGTGTCAATTTTTTTTATCATTGTAGCATAACTGATTTTTTTCAGAAAACTGAAATTTTCCGGTATAAATATTACTGATATTGATATTAAGTATTTATTTTTAAACAACGAAGCTGATATTTAGCGTATGCCGCTCAGTACTCAGTGCTTTCTTATACCTATGTCAATTAGTCAGGTATTATTAAAAAACAGTTTTGTCGAGTTCTGACCAAATTAAACATTTCGGTACAGAAATTAACAGGTTAAAATATTTCTGTAGGTACTAAAAAAATCTACATAAATTAATCCGGTATACATTATTTGGGTACTGATATAATTAAGTTATTTAAGTTTTATTATTTTAATAACTTGTACAGGTATTGTGTTTGATGAGGCAGTACACTATAAGGGTACTAAATTTTACTGGTACTATTTAAAAAAAAATTACCGATATGTAGTCCGTGATTGAGGGTCAGTAGATGCCACTTACTACCAAATGGATCATTCAATACATAAAAATGTATTTAATAAGGCCCAGGGATAATAGAACAGTGCCCATTAGCATTGTTAGCATCTACCAAATAGATTTAAACGGAGAGGCTGGACAGCAGCTTATTACTGTTTAGTTCTCTGTTTAGTATAGTTTGAAAAGTGAGTTTATTTAATGTTTTAAAGCGCTCTAATCACAAAGTAGTTCCATATACACAACATATACTAGTTTTGAAGTACCTATAAAAATGTAATAAGGTAATTTTTAACTTACCTTAAGAAAGCCCAACCGCGCCCTCTTACATGAAAATAGGTGAAGGCTGTGTGCAGAAACTACCGAACAAAGTTACTTGGTTGGTGTGATTTTCTTTACCGTGCATATAAAGCAAACGATTTTTTAGGTATTAAATCTAAGTATTACTTATTTTGTTTTTATAAATTCGTCAGACAAAAGATCAAAAACAACTTCTAAAACAACAAATTAGTCACAACTATTAGCCGGTCGAGTTCTCGGCTGCCCCAATAGCGTTCGACCCCGAATGTCGTAGAATTGTTCTCAGTGATACCGGTTTCACATATTGGCTAATTAGCAATGGGTTATCTAAAGCAGGCGGTATCAAGACTGGCCTTGATACTACTAGAAGGTTCCCTGTGGTGAAAGCAATTGATCGACTTTTGATATCTAGATTGTTTTGTAACAGCTGTGAGTCTGTTTAAACGCTGCCGATCTCTATGGCGGCGTTAGGGTAGAACTGTTTACGACAGAAGTCAGTTGTTGTGAGTTCTAAGTATCATTTTTTGAGTTCTAAGTAACACATTTTTAGTTCTAAGTATCATTTTGTCAATTCTAAGTATCATAAGTCTTTTGGTAATATACAAGTAATTGTTTATCAGCAATATCATCTGATGAAGGTTTGGCCATTTATTAAGTGCGAGTTGGTTAGTTTTTATATATATTTTTTAGATTATAGATTTCGTCTTAAGTTTTCGCGATTTATACTATTAAATAAAACACTTTTTAACCGGATTTATCGCGTATATTTACATTTTAAATTTTGACTCGACGTTTCGGTTTCTTTGCAGACCCCGTGGTCACGAGCGACTTTATAGATTTCGGTTCGGAAATCAACTGAGTGTTACTCACTCGCGCTTCTTGCTGAAGTAGAAATATTAAAGTCTTCACGCGCTATAGACTTCAATTTAACTTCATGGTATAACGAGGATAGCAAAGATAGTAGGAGGTAGACATGCTTTTGTAAAGTTGTTTCTTTACAAAATTGAAAACTAATTAGCTATGAAATTTGGTAAAAGATTTTGCAAGAGTCTATCTTATCCTAGAAACTAGCGGAATGAATTATTCTTAGGACTTTAATATATTTTTGCGTACGACTGAGATACTTCTTCTTCAAACACAGCAAAGTGGTTGGATTGGATTTTAAATGCTCTCTTTGGTTAAGTCATTTCTCGTTGAGATAAGAGCTGCAGCAAAAACTTTTTAATAGTGTAACTATCCTTCTAATTTTTGGTCTACTGTAACAATAGTAACAACTCAGATGTTTGCTGTAATTTTTAAACATCTCAACCGTAGACTTTTCACACATTTTTTTAAGACGTTTCCGTGTCACATAACCTTATAACCTTAAGTGGATTAAAACATTAATAATCTTATGCCAAATCAAAATCTTCTACCTTTAAGGTGCAGCGCAGACGGCACACTTTTGCACAAAAAGATTTTAGTTATCAGTAAAAGTCGGTGGTTAACTATTTTTCTTTTTATTCTCAAATTTTGTAACTGGATGTCAATTTGCACCCGAAAGGAGCCGGATACTAGTGCTAATTATTTAGTTTGTAAAACTTTTATACAAACGTTTGTCAAATTATTGTGCGCCGGACTTTTTGCGCCTCGTGTGCGTTACTGCATATAATTGCATAGGTTCTATTTTCACAGACTAAAAAGTGCGTCACGGATAGTCTGTCGTCTGCGCTGCGCCTAATTCTATAATTTTTGTTGTATCTTGTGTATCTGAATAAATGGAGTAAATCAGGTTATTCGGAATCACCTGTACCTGACCCTACTGCGGTTTCTCACGGCCTACATGCGGGGTGTGCATTGATATGAAACCCCAATGATCAGTGTGGACGTCATGCTTTATATATTTTTATACTAGGGTTGGCAATTTTGTAACTGATATTTTAAGTAACTAGGTCTTAAATGTACCTTATTTATTTATTTACACTTTATTGCCAAAAAAAACAAATATATTACTTAAAGATAAATGGAAAAAAAACATATTTGCACAAAGAAATTGAACGCATTTTACTCTTGAATAGTTTCGAATATTTATATTATCCTTTTTAAATTTTCTCCGTTGTCCTCAGAATTGATTATTATGCAGACGCGAGGTGTTTAGTTTATTGATAAGTCTTATAAGTTTTATTTACTTATGTGATTATTTTCGACATTTTTTTCTTAAGCTCCTCATAAAAATATTGTTGGCTTTTCTCTCAAAATATTGTGTTATCGTCGCCTTTTAGTAAAGTTTATTATGTCATCCTAGTCTTGTTTTTATTTCAAAACATGTATCTTAATTTTATACAGGAACTCTTAACATTTAGATACATGACTCACGATTTACTCCTCTCACAGTAAAATAATTAATCCTAATTAATTGAGAGGAGTTAAAGTATAGAACCTATGGAAAGCCGTAAAAACTTATTATGCTTTTAGGGATATCATCCCAAGCTTACTTATTTAACTTACTGTTCTCAAAAAAATGAATAACAATGAATAACACGGACTAAGTTAAAACACTAACTCCGTGTTATTCATTAGGTGACAACCCTTAGAGCTTTGGACGTCACACACTGCTGCGCAGGCGATCCGCTAGATCACTTACTACGGTTGTAAAACCGCGTTCTTAATTTCAAGGAGTTCGATAATTAAGCTACGTGCACGCGAATTCAACCTCTTTACATTTCATACCTTTTTATGCAAAAAAAAAAATGTTTCCGGCCAAAATTCAAGTTCAATTGAATTCTAAGAATAATTAAACGTTGAATATGATAAGTATCCATGTGAAACTAGCTTAAAATGATTCGCTGTTTAAATTAACACTTTCTCTGCCAAAGATTTACTATGATAATGGGCATTTAGACGTCGTAAATGTTGTTATTATGTTTGAAACTGTGAGCAGGTGGTCAAGGCACGGGTGTACGAGGACGGTGACCATTAGCTACCACACGTGGTCATTACTTCGCCGTTATCCGGTGCTTGACAGTAAATTACCTACTGCGACAGTTATTGCTGTTGCAAAAAATGTGCGGTTGGATTTCTATTACAATGATGGTATTGCAACAAAATAAAATTGAAAACATTTTTTGCTTCCATGCTGGACTGGGAGCGAAAGAAAAACGTAGAATGTGCCAGCTGCTTCTCTTTCCAGGCATACTGTAAAAGTCAGCTTAGGGACAGAGTTAAAGGCGTTTTTGTGGGCGACAGGCTGACCCCCTGTCACTACAATAGTCTCTTTCCATCTTTATAATACCTCCAAATTTGTCAAACGTGACATCAGATTGTCTTGTAACCTCTGGTGTTCTGCCTACCCCATAAGGGATACAGGCGTGACGTTATGTATGTATGTATTTTTTGTAGTTCGTTATTAAGCGTTACTTAGGTGTTTCTTGTTTTTGACATACTTAAACCTTTTTAAAAACACCGTGTTTTTAAATCGTTAAAAATTAAAAACTCGAAACAAAAAAATCTTGCATAGGTAGGTACTTTTATTTTAATATCGAGAGTCAGTGATAAAAAAAAATTAAAATTATATTTTTGTATAAAATATACCTACGTATATCTACTTAATTACATAGTAGGCTGATTACTTTAAATTCGTGATTTAATAATGAATTATTTAACTAATATGGTTTTACTTTTTTAATGAGTTGGTAGAAATAGATAGTGTGTCTTTAAATTATGTAATGAATATTTTTACTTGAAATATATGTTTTAAGTTATCTTCTGTCTAACAGAACTTCAGAAAAATATCATCCATATCCTACTTAAAAATGACCCTTCGAATAATCTAGTAATAATGTTATGGTTACTTGAAAATATTTTATAGAGTTATTCAGCCTTAAAATAACTATGTCAATTACTCTTTAGAGAAAACCAAAGAAAGCCAAAAATATAAAACATACGTAACTAAATACCATGTAAACTCTCTCCGTTAAAAATAACACGTTACCGCAACTGGGTGATAACAAAAAATCGTTCTCGATTTTTAATCATTCAATTTGGCAATTACTCGAATGCTCAGGTGTGTGTGTGTGTAGTTAATCATGCAAACTTCGAGTAAAAGTGGTTTATTACATCGAAATGCGAAAGAAAGCGGCCACGCCCTGCCGCGGGCGAGATGGCAGGTTGACTGGCTGAGCGATGCGCGGGCGCATCTAGGTTGTCGTGCGGCCCTTTGCGCTGTCACTGAGGTGGCCCTGAGTGACCTGCGGCGAATTCTTTTAAAAACTTTGTGGTTAAAACCGGCTTTCCTTTAATTTCAAAATATTTTTAGTACTTTTTTATCGGTGATTTTTCCAATATGGATATCTAAAATTATGGATAGATGATGCACATGGGGCTAGGCAGGAACTGGCTCTTCACAAAAAATTGCACGGCACATCACCGAGACATGGTGCGGTAATATTTAGCGGCATTCATTTATAGTTTAATGATAGGCTGTTTATAGGACATAAGCAGTTTCACGCTGTTTTTTGGCAGTTTCAGATTTAGGTATTCTAAACATTAAAAAAGTTTGCCTGAACATAGAATGTAAGTTAAAACTCTAACGTAAACCTATATGTATTATAAGTTGATATCTTATCCATATACAGCCTCATTTCCGACTTCAATAAATTTCCAGGTTTAATTACCGTTCCTACATAACATAACCATAAAATACAACAGCATAATGAGCGTCTCCGGTGACTGTTAAATACCACTTCATCTCCCTAAAAGGCGGTATTGAAAGTTCAAACATCGTGGCGTTGTGTAAGCAGTGCCCGCCAAGTTGCGGTCGTTCGTCATTAGAGGGCGCAACTACAACTTTCTTTCGTACTATCGCTTGTTTTATGTTTACAGAGTACACAGTACAACACTGTAGTTGCAAGTCGAAGTTGCTTTTTTGTTGCGGAAGTTTTAATGAAACAGACCTTTTGCTGAGCTACGTGCCTCAATGTATAGCTAAAGGCTCTGACCTGTTTTTTAAGTTGTCTCGTATTGAAATAGAAATAAATATTATAATTGATTGAACTGATTGAATAGATTGAATTGATTGAAATAACTTTTATAGTAGTTAATAAATATTATCTTTAAATTTAACTTCTAGCAGTTTAGCGACCAGCCAGCACGTAGACAACTTGTCTGTTTTTCTATATTCTGTTACATTACATGTCGCCCAAACAGGTTTCTATAACGGGGATTTATTAATCATGGTTCGTACTTGTTGATAGTTGTAGTAATCAGTCGATGGTATCGCATCGGCAGTTAGCTTTGCGAACCCCCAGATCAGCATGTGAGAACAGGCGATGAATGGTTGACATGGCGGGGCTGTTTTATTTTTCAAAAACCTTACCCACCTCCAGCAAATAATTTTGACCACTTCTATGTATGTTGTTGTATATTCCCGCAATGTTATTGAAGGAAGAGTCAAACTCTTTCTGATCGTTTCAAAATCGAGAGGTGATTGGCGCGCGAAAATTAATAATATATCGAATAGATTAATCGAATGGACACTAATAACTCGTTTTTTTTAATATAAATTGTAAAAATAACATGTCACAGCCCCTAATACAGCTTTTCCAATGTATCCAAAAGGTTTAAGCCTGAGGAATATCCTATTACTAAAACAGAGTTTTTTATCTCATTTTTGTATTTTTGATGTTTCTATTTATTCGAACTTCAATTTCATTTCAAGCTTACGTGAAACTGCGCGATTTTGTATCTAAGAAGGAATTAATCTTAAAATCCTATCTACTGGGTAATTAACACTTACTAGCAGACACGACTTAAAAAACTATGTCCATGTAAATTTAACGCCTAAATTAATAAGATAAGATAATAAGTCATCATCTTCTAGTTACGAGTACCAAATTTAGCTGCATGTGAAACTTCGCTTCAAGTCGTTCTCAAGTTTCTATTACGAATCTTTATACTTGTGAAGTGTGAACGTTAACCTGCGTTTGCTTATGTAAGTGTCATCGCTTTCTTGTAAGTAAATAATAAATCTGTCTTCGATTTCAAACAATGGTTAGAAGAAACTCGGATTTTTTATGTGTCGTGGAAGTTAATGAAGTTGATGTATGCCATATCTACTTCCGAGCTTTGTGTTACGATATGCAAATGTTGCTGGTCTTACGTCAAAGTTATGGTGTAGTAGGGAAGGATAGGTTTTTGTATGATAGCTAAAGTAGTTCATAGCGAGCCTCCTATCAGCTGATGCGGTAGGTAAATGAGCGATTGCATGCAATAGGAGACAGGTCCACAAAGCATTGCTTCTTGTAAGTACAAAAAGTATTATAAGAATAAGAATAAGAATAATTTATTTCTTTAAAGTGTTACACTTCATATTACAGTTGTCGAAGTCACCTTTTAGGCAAATAATGCCTGTGCCAGGTGAGTTCGCTCTTCCAAGACAGTTCATTAATGTGTACAAAATAAAGTGATAACAAAGGTTTTTTTTTTCCATTTCATTACAATAAATATTTTTCTATTACTAAACAAATAATTTAATTTTAATTTAATTTCTATTTAATATTTAACTTTTAATCGTCAGTTATTTTAAGATTTTTTGTATATCTATATTACATTGCTTTTTAAATAGTCAGTCAGTACATTTGTTGTTTTATTCTATTAAGATTATAGTTATTAATTGAAATCACAAAACATTAATACAAAGAATACTTAAATTAATGTAATTATCCTAATACTAAGCGTTAAAATACATTAATTAAATTTTTATTTCTATTTGATATTTAATTTTTAATCATGAGTTATTTTAAGATTTATTGTATATCTATATTACATTGCTTTTTAGTAAGCCAGTCATTACATTTGTTGTTTAATTCTATTAAGATTATAATTATTAATTGAAATCACAAAACATTAAAACAAAGAATACTTAAGTTAATTTAATTATCCTAATACTTTAATAAACGTTAAAATATATTAATATTTATACATACCCATATATATATATATATATTTACATAAAATTGCTATTCACCAAACAAACAATTTTCATTAAATTTTTTTTTTTTTTGTTTAATAATTTTAACAATAAATTGGAACGTTATAGTATGGAAACAACAGAAATTAGCTATCCTAGTAATTTTAGTTACTATGTTTCTTTAACTTTCCCACAATCGTAATTCTCCTTTAGCATAAACAGCTAGCTAGGTTTAATATTAATATGTATAGGCATTAAATGAATACCTAGTAAGTTATTAAGAAGATAGTGACGTAGATTTTTGTATGTGTTATGTGTCTATGTTTGTATGCGTGTGTGTCTGTATGTATATGTGTGTTTGTCTGTAAATAGTGTTATGTTTTTATCGGTTGTGTTGTATTAAATTTTCTATTTCTTCGTATTCTAGTGGCATAAGGTAGTTAGTAACTAGAGATTTGCATTCGCGCATTGTTTTGTCATAAATATTTACTTTGCTGTTAATTACGTTGTATAAATGGGGTGAGCGACCGTAGTATTGTTTTTGAGCAAAAGAAGTCCTGGTTCTAGATTGAGAGATCACATTTTTTCTTCTAGCTCGAATTGTCGTAGGTTCATACGGAGTTGTGTTATGTTTTTTTAATATAGTGAGTAGTATGTATAACTTACGCACCGATAACATTCCACTAAGGGTATATAGAGTGACAGTTGGGAATCTTCTACGCTTAAAGTGCATCACCTTCAACAAAGCTCGTTGTGCACGCTCTACTTCTATCATTTTCGTTTTACCTGCACCACCCCATACAGGAATACAGTAAGATAGAATTGACTGCGCTAATGCGACATATAATTCTTTAAGAACATTTCTCCCGGGGCTACAGCCATCCAGCTTCCCTCCCGGCACCACATGCCTTAAATTCTTAAATATCCATATTAGTTTTCTTACTCTAGAAGAGACCAGTTCAATATGTGAGTGCCAGGAGAGTCGCTGATCGACCATAACCCCGAGATATTTTGTATTCTCAAGTTTGTCTATTACAGGACAGTCACAATCATGAGGCCGTACTAAGAAGTTACACGAGTGTATTCGAAGTTTAAAATCGTTATTTGGTTGGGAACAACTGCGGATACTGTAGCAAATATAGTTAGTTTTCGTGAAATTTAAAGTAAGCAAATTATTTTTTAGCCAATTTAATACGAGATACATTCCTCTCTCTGCGCTCTCCTTCACAGAAGCCCAGCTCTTCCCAGCAAATATGACAGCAGTATCGTCAGCGTAGGCAAAAATGTCCGCATTGTCAATTTTTAGTTTGCAAAGGTCGTTTATATAGACAAGAAAAAGTGTTGGCCCCAATACACTTCCCTGGGGTACCCCGTATGATACTCTGACGTCATCACTGGTGTATTCGTCCAATCTTACCCTCTGCGTTCTTTCAGAAAGATAGTTTCTAAAGAGTGAAAGCGCATTACCTCTTATCCCATACGACTCCAGTTTGCGAACGAGAATAGGAACAGACACTGTGTCGAATGCTTTTTTGAGGTCAAGAAATACCGATAAACACTTGAAGCCCCCATCAACCCTCTCAGCTACAGTCTGGGTAAGAGCGGATACAGCGTCTTCAGTTGACTTTCCCTGTCTGAACCCAAACTGTGAAGGAGATAAAAGTTGATACGTGTTCAGATATTTTATTAATCTAGAATTCAGAAGTCTCTCTAGTATCTTTGATATTGCTGGAAGGACAGATATTGGCCTATAATTTCCGACATCGCTCCTGTCCCCACTCTTGTACACTGGTGTGATAATAGATATTTTAAGCAGATCTGGAAATATTCCTTGTTCAAAACAGAGGTTTGCAAGGTGAGTAATAATAGGAACAACCGCATCTTTCACTAGCTTTAAGAAGGCAACAGGAACGGTATCCCAGCCCGGAGAACTGTCAGACCTCAAGCTCATTAGAGTGTTTTCAACTTCCTCAAGATCAGTTTCTAAGAGCACGAAAGAGTTTGGCTGTGCAAAAGAATCATTTGGTACAGGATTTGAGTGAGTGCAAGGATGTATAATTTTGGCAAGATTTTCTCCTATACCAGAGAAGTACTCATTGACATACTTTGCAGATGCCATGGGGTCAGTTTTAAGATTGATTAAATCACTATTATCATTGTATGTCTTGTTGGTGTTTGTGATGGTTTTTATGTTTTTCCACAAGAGTCTATTATTATTTAATGAGTTAGTAATTAAGTCTTTTTCGTGTTTCCTTTTGAGTTTTTTAATAAGATTGTTGCAATAGTTTCTGTATCTAATGTAAGTTATTTTTAAAATTTCATTCTGATTGTCAATACGAAGTTGTTTCTGTAATTTATTTCTGTGTTTGATGCATCTTAATATTCCTGGAGTAATCCAGGGCTTGATAGTCCGTTGACTTTTAGGGATTTGAAGTTTAACAGTATTTGCTTTCATAGATTCAGTGAGCTCTTCTATGAGACGATTAGTTATAAGATTTGGGTTATTACTCAATATCAGGTCATCTAGGTTTTTTTGTTGAAAATGCATAGCAGCTGCTGTGTAATCTAATTTGTGTTTTGTTGTATTTTTTGGTTGTTTAATTTTAATTGTATCTAAAGAAAGGAGAATTGTAGAATGATCAGTAATACTAGTTTGAAGAACCGCTATAAAAGCAGAGCATTTATTTTTGTCAATTCTTAGCATGAAATGATCTAGACAGTTCTTATCTCTAGTGGGTAGAGTATGGCCCGCAAAAATACCATGATCGGAGAGTGAATTCAAATAGTTTATTCTATTATTATGCTCATATCCTGGTTCTATTAGTTTGGGTAGAATATTAATGTTGATATCCCCTGTAATTATTATATTATTTTGTGTACTAAGATTATCTAAATGTGAACATAGTGAATCTATGAAACCTTCAGCATTTAGGTGAGATGGAGATCGGTAAATACCGAATACTGTGTTATTAAGTACATCAAGCTGCAGACAGGAAGCATGGGTAAGAGTAATTTCACAAACGTTATGCTTGATTGTTTTTTTAATATACGCAACGACTCCGTCATTTTGGTTTAATTGACATGTAGTAGAGTATGAATTATAATTATCAATTTGTGGAATGGGTTTATTTGTGGAGAGTCTACATTCAGTCAGTACCAGAACGTCAGGTTCAAATGAGAGACTCGACAATGTCAGCAAAAAGTCATCAAAATTTTTATATATGCTGCGAATATTTTGGCAAATTACGGTCAGATTATTTTTTCCAATCATCTTATAAGCAGGAAGTTCTGAGCAGTCACATTCCACCGCATGAGCAATTTCAGTACTGTCTATCATGTTCAAGTTGTGGAGAGTGTCACCCATTTAGTGTTGTTAATGGTATGCACGTCATTATAAGTTCCAAGCTCAGTTGATACATTCTATAAAAATTTGTATGTGTGTGGTTGCCATGGGTGAGTTTTAAGTCATTATAAAAACGGGTTTTCGGAGAAAATTTATGTATAGTATATGTATTAGAAAATAATAAAGTACTGGGAAAGTTTTGTGTGGTGTTATGGGTTTTTGTATGTGGTCGTTTAATTAATTTGTATGTGTAGATGTGTAAGTAATTACCTATAATATTTAAGCACGATGAGAGTATTACAATATTAAGAAATGATAAATTGCGAATTTTTAACACAAAGTATGAGAGATTATATCTATACAATAGGAAAGTTATTCTAGAAACAAGCATTTTTTTCAAGTGATACAGCAATAACCTTATCAGGGTACCTGTGGAAATCCAGATAGTTTCAGTTAGTCAGATCTGCTGTGGTTCTACACGTCGGCGGTTAGATATAATTTGCTGTATTTGATTTTCGCTCCTTATCATTGTAATTGCAGAATGTTCATTTTCTCTTATATATACTTTGCCGTAGGCAGTCCAGACAAATTTGTAATTATATGACTTTGCCAGGTCACGCGCCAGGAAGTACAAGCGCGCTCCTTTAGGTGTCAAATGCTCAGACAAGTATATAGGGGTCTCTTCTTCGGTTTTGAAACCGAGGTGTTTGGCACATAGTTTGCTTTTGTTTTTAATGTTGAAAGCTTTTGCCGATTTAAGGATGCTGTTTTTCAGTATTGTAGAGTTAGTTTCTACTACAATTGGAGTTTTTTTTATGTCGGATGTTTTAGGTCTCACTCTGTAAATATCGCTGACTTCGGATCTTGAAATATTAGCGCCAATAGACTTTGAAAGGTTAATAACGATCTCGATGAGGTCCTCTTTATTCTCCGTGGCTTTCTTAGGGACATTTTTAATTTCAAAACTTGCCTTTCTACTTTCCACATGCATTTCCTCGATTTTACTTTCAAGCAAGATAATTTGACTCCGGTCCTGTTTTGATTGGGCTTCCAACATATCAACTCTTTGTCTAAGTTCTTCGTTTTGCATGGTGAGATTAGTAATTGAATTTTCAATATTACTATTGGACTGTTGTATATCTTTTAGGATGGTATTAACAAGTTTTAATTCCGTAGTCTGAGAATCAAAAAAGGATTGCATTAGCGCTTTCATTTCTTCTTTAAATTCCTCTTTAAATTCATCCATTTGGTTCACAATTGGTCCCTCCATTTGTGTTCTGCACCTTTTATTGCCTTTCGACAGAAAGTTCGGCGGGGTAACAGTCGTTAAGTCGCTAGAAGCTAGTTTATTTAACTTTGTATCCATGTCTACTAGATTATCAGAGATATTAATAGGTGCCTTATCTTTAGAAGTGGGCAATTGGCTGCTGGGTGTCGGTGGGGTCCTTCTAAGCGGCATTGCGTGCAAGGAGGTCAGAAGAAGTAAACAAGTATCGTGAAGAAATAAATGTTTTACAAATTCAGGGGTCAAAGTTTTCTGCTCTCAGTTTTGTAAATCGATCGATTTAAGACTGAATGATTGACAGTGTGTATGGGACCTTAAGCTTCTTTCGTATTTTTTTAAGAATGGCAACACTTCTTCAATCAGCTTACGTCTCGTGACAGATGTTAGTCAATAATTGGCGGTCAAGTGTCAAATCGGATGGTGGGCAATTTCTGTTTGTTGTTGTTTATTATTTGGAACAAATAAATTTAATAACAGTAAAACCAAAATGGACACTGACCGTTTGAGTGGTGTTCTTATCTTCTTAAGTGTGTTTTGTAATTTCTGCTATTATGGTGGATAGTTTCTTCAGTTCTGACTTGCGTAAGCACTAGGTTAATGTTTTTTTCCAAGGTAAGATAGCACTTATTGCACGATATATTTTTAAATGTTGAATTCATTTAAGACCTGTGACAAACACTTTTAACAGTACGAGGGGTGCGGGGGAAGAGGATTATATTCAATACAAGCCTTATCTAAAAATAAAAAATGGTTATAATAAAAAAAAAAAAACTTTTTCAACTTGACAATAATATTTCCATAGTAATTACTAATTTCATTAAAGGGGCTGTAGCTGTATTACCTCCACAACTCATACGCTTCCTCTTGCCAGTATTAATTATCACGTTTGTGACACTGTTTGTCTAAAACATTTGAAAGTTTGAGATATAGGTGTAAATATCATTGAATGTCTCAAGCGTAGCAGACCCTGATTGGGTCATAACATTGGGCAATTTAGTGCTTTAACTACGAAAGATTAAACGATTAGCACCTATAAGCTAACGGGTTTTACACCTGTTTCGTTTTAACTAGCCACCGATTAATCATGTGCTTTAAGACAATCAATCAAATTGGCTTCACGGATTTTTACAGCACAGGTGGTCTTATTGCCACAAGACATGCTCTACTTACCAACCTTTTGAGAGACATTAAATTACCTGTCATGCTATCCTAATAATATTTAATACAGGAAATTGTGCCAGAACCGATGACTTGATTGGATTTTGTAATTTTTTCAGGATAAAACGGCTGGACCGATTCATCTGAAACTCTGTACACGAGTAGAGCAAAGTCTAGAAAAACATAAAGTTTGCTTTCTATCCTGATATTCTAATAAGATAATAATAAATAAATGCTAATGGCCTCCATGGTACCTATAGTGGAATTCCCCTCGTAAATTCGATCCGATTGGTATATGATATAATTACATTGGCACTTCGTAATTCATTCTTGATATTTGAATTATTAATAGAAGTGTAAATCAGGCTATGCTCTACCTTTATGCAAATTTTCAGCTCAATCCGTCGAGCCGTTCCTGCGTTAAAAAATAACAAACATCCTCACGGCGTTGAAAGTCATACTTTAAAATGGTTTTGAAGTTACTTATTTGACAGATTCCAAGTAGTTAAAACTGAAAATAATAAGGGAAATAATAAAACGAGCGACTAAAAAACAAATTTGGACTGGAAATAATAAAACGAGCGACTAAAAAACAAATTTGGACTGTCTTGAAAAATATATGAAAATGAAAGGTTTTAAATATTAATATTGCGACTGAATTACTAAGTGAGCGACTAAAACACATATACATTGCGATGAAAGAGATAAGTTACGAGAAGGGCTCCCGCACCGGAAGGCGGAATCAGTACGGTTAGGTGCGACGACGAGCGCAGCGAGGAGGAGCATGTTAGGTTGCATATAGTTATACACGTGCGCGAGCCGAGCGAGCGAAGCGAGCGGTGCCGCGGCAGCGGCCGGCGAAGCGCCATAAACCTGGTCAGCTATTATAGTCAACCCTGGACAATCCCGACATGGTCAAAAGTGTTTTTAAGTCGCTGTTTCATTGATTCTTCGTCACTCGCTCTCAGTCGCTCACTTAATTAAAACAGTAAGCCAAATTCATTATTTTTGTCACCTAAAATTTTTATTTACAGTTACTCGATTAAATACTACCCAAATAATAATGGCTTCCGATTCCTATCTCAAAAATAGCAAGTACATAAAGGTGTTCCTCGAGGCTCGATTCTCGGGCCTCTTTTGTACCTACATCTTACAGCACAGATATTGCAGATCTAATTTGTTACAGTCAGTTTCATTTCTATGCAGAAAACGTAGAATTATATAAAAGTTGTTATCCATCAGATGTAACCATGACAGCTAAAGTCATAAATGAGGATTTACAACTGGTCCTCTAAGCATTCCTTAGTATTGAACCCTACAAAAACCAAATTACTAGTTTTAGGATCAAAACAACAAGTACTCAGTCTCGGAGCAAGACATAATTGTATGGAATTAAGGTGAAACAGTGAAAGAAGCTGGTCGCACTCATCTCTATCAATATGACGTAAATACATTAATATTTCAGTGGAGACTATTTTCTAGTTTCATACTTTTTAGAGCGTGTTTTTAGTAGTCGGGTTTTAGTTTTTAAACTTGTTTTTTTTTACTGGACTGGGAGCGAAAGAAAAACATAGAATGTGCCAGCTGCTTCTCTTTCCGGGCATACTGTAAAAACCAGTTAAGGGACAGAGGTTTTTTTAGCGTTTTTTACCCCCTATCACTGTAATAGTCTCTATCCATCATTATAATACCTCCAACTCGTCAAACGTGACATCAGATGGTTTAATAGCCTCTGGTGTTCTGCCTACCCAATAAGGGATACAGGCGTGAAGTTATGTATGTATGTATGTATTTTTTTTACTTATTTTGGAGTAATAGTGTTTACACATTTGAAATATGCTAACGAAGTTCTTTTATTTGATACCCCAAGAATTTTTTTTACTTCATTACTATAACCATTATTTCACTTATTTTCTAGTAATATTTTTTACTTATTTGAGCTGTGCTCACAAAGCTCTTTCATTTGATACCCTACACAAAACTATAAAGATTTTTTTTTATTTCTTCACTTTAAGTCCCCTAGAGGGCGCTGTAGTCAATTTAACAGCCTATAACCAGAGGACAGTCAACAGGCTTCCAACGACACTCATTTTTACATTTATGATTACTAGTTTAGAAGTTCTAAGGGAACAGGTGAACCTCCATCCATACCCACATACATACATACAGGTCAAAATCATGCTTTTTGCTTCGCCGTAGTCGTGTAATAAACTGAGCGAATTTCTATACTCCCACCAAAAAGTTTGTCAGTAGCGATAACAAATATAGGTATTTAGGCTGGTTATTATTGTGTTTGGTTTTATTTTTATTTTTGGGTTTGGTTTTATTTTTATTATTACTTTTATTTCTGTTTTTTTTTTATATCACTTTAACGATTCAAATACCTACGTCGATTAATTTTATTTTGGAGTCCATTAGTTATAAGTTTTTACTTTTAATGATCTGTTCATATTTATTGTCACTACAATTTACTCTTTCTCCACCCCTGCCTGACATCTTTGTTGGTGACGGTGCCGACTGAAAATCAGAGTCGTGGAAGCGACATTTTATTCTTAGTCGGTAACCTTTTTTTTTGCAATGTGTATTAGTTTTAAGATAATTTTTCTTTTTGGTTAATATTATTATTTTGTTATTGCTGAAATAAATGTTTCTCTTTCTTTCTTCTATTAACTATTTTTTTCGACTGCTGAGTCTGTTTGAAAGCTAAAGTGCTAAAAAACTGAAGAGTTTTTTTGTTATATTGCTTGTTTTATCGCGTTAAGCCCAGAAATTACTTGTCGGATTTGAAGAAATATTTAATACCATTGGTAGACTAATGGGATATGTTGTATGTAATACATTTTGTTTCTTATCAAGAACCTACAGTATCTATCAAAAGTTGAGCGGGAAAATCCATGCACGGCTCTAGTCATTATTTAACCCCAGATATAAAAAAAAATGGTTAATAGAATAAATAAATATTATTGTTGAAGCTACAATCGAATATTTTAAATGTCACGTACTTGAACAGAGAATCGAACCGACTGACCCTGTGGATGTTATTGTTTGTATTTCTCACTAGTTTTGGTGGTTTTATAAATGGTACTTTATGTTTTTGCTGTTAAAGCGGATAATTTAATTGGTATTTATTATGTTGAAATGTTTTTTCCTTGCTCTTGAGTTTCTTAATTTTTATATTATTTTTTCGGTGGGGTTACCCTTTAAATAGTACTTAGCATCCATGTGTTCTGATTATAACGTAAGAGTCCCTTTTAGGTATTTCTAACCAGAAGATAAGTAGCAGCGTGCATAAGTAGAGCGATCTTAGATGACCGCCATTTTGTGTTATGTCACCAACGGTGACAGCACACGTTTTACATTTATTTTACATAATTATTGTTTTTTTTTTTTTTACTAAATAAACATTCTATTGACAATATATTTTGAATGAGGTGTTGTTCAGCAACAATCGATATTACGGCTGAAGTGCAAGTGTAACTTTTCTACTCGGGTTTTCTTATGAAATAAAGTTTTATGCAAATTGCTGAAGCGAATGATAGTCGAACGAAATCATTCGTTGCGAATCAAAGCAAAGACGTCACTTGTATTTCGAATAATTTAAACAAAAAAAGCATTTAAACCAAACTCCCCAATGGTCTGCTGGAAGAAATTTCATTAAAAATAAGCTGTACCTTTGTACTTACTCTGTTTTTAATTTCTTAATCAATTTTATTTTAAATTTGTTTACATAAATTGTTAAATAAATAATGTTAGGTATACCCGTCATTTAATAAATAGATAATCGTGGTTGATTGACCAGGTTACTTTAAAGTACTAACGAAAATCCCTCGTCGTACATATAGATATTAGAATAAGAAATGTAATCTAATCGTGTTTAATTAATGAACACACTTATAAAACACCAAGCGAGTCAGTAAATAAACCTCACAACAATATTTAAAAAGAAAACATTAGTTTTTTGTTACAACACCAATCAATCGCCTTTCTCTGGTCGCAATTAACACATATTTCAACTGCCATCTCTGAAAATAAAAACTTAATTTTACATGGTATTTAAGCACCATCTTGTGATAAGTTTGTCCGCAAAAAGTAACGAAACCATAGCGCGTTTTTAATTCAGCTCACATATAGTCAGTCAGTTGCGAAGAATCAACAATTAGTCATTGTCTAGTTGCAGTCGTGTCTCGATTCATAAATCATACATAACCAACTCTCCATGACCTGTTATATCAACTATTTTCTATTGCTAAACAGATCCGTTCAATCAGTCTATCAAAAGTATAAAATTAATAAGTTCTCTAATTAAGAAAGAACTAAAAAGTATTCTACGCTCGCAATCCAAAGGTTGAATTTCAAATGTGATAATTTTATTTTCTGTATGTTTCGGAGTATAGTTTTTAATATGCTATTGTTAGGCCTCGAGAGGCTAATGTCGTCTGCCCACTGCCATTGTTTAGTTAAATCGCGTTAGTTACAAAGCCCACACTAACAGTAATTTAAGTAAATTGCACAATTACAAAACAACTCAGTTTGTATGAGCCACCTTTCACAAGAGTTAATTGACTTACGAAGCCATCTTTAGGCATTTTAATTTCGTAATTAATAACACAAAATAGTTATATAATTGTGGCCGTCTACACTTTCTTGATAAAAATGTGTTACAGTAGAATGATATACTTACGGTTACTTACTTGTAGTTTTAAATTTATAGCTGGTAACTGCTAATTAGCCAGGGTTCCACAAGTTAATTATCTACTTCTCTTCATCTCTATACTTCGTTGCAAATGAATATCAAAATTTATAAGTAAAATCTGATAAATTCATATGAAAGTAATTCTGTCTCAACATTCACCTAAGACATTGAAGTGAATAGACAGAATCTTTACCCCATTTAGCATTCGATGCAGTTTCACAATCGATAGACGCTGTCTATCGTATTGATCGATATTGTATAACTTTATGATTTTCTGTCTCGAAATCGGTAGTGGTTGTAGAGCATGTCATTGTGATGATTGAGAATGTAAATAAATTGCCAAAATCTTGTGCAAGATTTTGCTGTTATTGTCAAGTATCTGAATTAAATAGCGTGTCAAATTTTGCTGTTATATCCTCAAATATCCTAGAAGGTAGCAGCTTGGTTCAAAGTCAAAGACAGCTGTGTTCGTGTGGGCGATCAAGGGGCGGTCAGCAAAAAAGAAATATCAATTTGTTACGCAGTGCTGCACTGTTTTGACGTTTGATGATTTTAGCATAAACTCGATAGTGAATTTTCCCCAGATAGCCTTGCAAAGCTGGATCTTATAAGACCCCAGTTGCATAATGTACCAAAATTGAAGTATGATAATAAAGGAGGAATAATTTATATTTTATTTTCATTTATATTTCATTAAATTTAAGAAAACCACGTAGTAGTTCTATGTTTATAAATTCCAAATTGAGTATTTATTTTTCTGGTTTACATCCTGTTGTTCTCGTGTGGTGAGATATTAGTAAGTAGATCTGCACATGGACGGTACTCACAGCACAGGTAATGCGGCTTTCCATTTCTGTGGAAAAAAACTTTCTAAGGAATTTCTGTCCATAAATATTACGTACACATGTCTAGGTTTTGAACAGGCTTATCTTTATGGGACCGACGAGTTTTTTGATGAAAAGAGTAACAAAATAAAGAAAAAAATAAATAAAATATTATTGAAATAAACTTAAAAATATTGCTGTCCCAAATAAAGACAAATATAATTTTAAATTAAATAATAATAATGAAATGAACTTAAGAATATTAGTCTCAAACGTGTAATTTGTAAGTAATAATAGAAGCCTTCCCTAACGTTACCATATTTTTTAATTTAATAAAAAAACAATATTAAACTTAACCGAAAGTTAAAGAATTGATCACGCAACGCATGGTTACACTAGAGTTGGCAGCGATCCGCGTGCCAGGTCACGTGCCGCGATTAACTCAAGCGTAAGTAAAATAAATAGTAACAAAACTTTATTTATTTATAGGCATTTCTAGTCAAAAATTAAATACCTACTTTTATTACATAATTATGATTAGAATCGAGTACAGAGTGCTCTCTTTCAGTACATTAAATTTGTCACCAGTCACCCTGTATAAATCTTGAACTAAAATATTTTTTTGTAATATAATAACGTTGTTTGCATCTCATATTACAACTGTTTGTTTATTTTGTATGTTATAATAAAGTGCACACCGGTCTTGTAGTTGCAGGTATCCACGGGCGATGTTAAGATAAACCAACGCATACTCGTTTGCATATTAAACAAAAATCTAAATACTTATATATCTTGTTTTCTAAACTTGAAACTCTAAAGGTTTATTTTTATTTTCACATGTTATGTGTCGAGTAAATATTGATCACTATCCACTATCCACGAGGTAACATAGATAGAAGACAAACGTCTCATCGTTTATACAAAGTTATAAAAAAAATGTGCCTTTATAGAATCTGTTGATGCCGTATCTTTTTCAAAACAAAGCCTGTTTAAAGCTTGGTTCGAGACAAATTTAATTTCGAAGTGGTATATTATCGTGGTTTACCCGCGTACTTCTTAACCCTTTACAAATCTCTGGATAAGGTTCCTCCTTCCTCAAGCGGAAGCTAATTTAATGAAATATGCGTAGTGCAAACCTGTGTACCTAACATCAGAAAAATGAGAAAATATTGTCTATGTATCAGTCTTTACGTTCACAGCCCGAACGCCGAAACAACATATTTATTTATTTTTCGGAAGATTTACAGACACATAATATTATTATACAAATATATGAGTATTCCATAGCCATTTAAAAAATCTCCACCTTTGAATAACGATTTGAACTCATAGACTCAAAAATAGTTTTACATCGAGGAAAAAATAAACTCTAAAACTTGCGTTTGACAATAAAGACGTGCGATAGAGCTTGTCTTGTTTAATTAGTCATTTTAAATATCTTTACAACTATATGTATATTATATTTAAGGTCACAACTCACAGCAAACATTGTATGTATTGCCTGCAACTGCCTGAACAAAACATTTATCTAAGCAACGTAAGATTTGAACGTACGACTACAATTTGAACGCTATCGTTTGAACGAGCATGCGCAGTCACGAACTATTCGGTAGAAGTATCGTCTTGCGATAAAATAAATAGATTTTTCGTGGGCTTTAAATAACTGGAATTATGTAATAAATAGGATTAAAAAATAGATTTCACCCACATTTACAAGTTAAACTTTTGCTGAAGAAACGAAACCAAAATTTTTACCTCATATTTATTTAATACTTAATTATCTTTATAACGATTAATTGAATAAGCTGTTCCTTTCTTCTATCCGCTACACAAGTAGTAATATCCCCTGTTACAAATAGTACTACAATAACATACCTAATTTAAGAAACATCTCAGCCTATCTCAATCCATTCAAGTTAGTTTATGACATAATTAGTACCCAGTAGGATTCACAATCTTTCCTCTATCTCAGTAATATAACAAAGCCTTACTAATTCATGTCAAAACACAATTAATACATTAATTACGTCTCTTACACGGTTCAGGGGAACCTTGCGCGCACGCAGCGAGGTGGAACGCATCCTCGCCGACTTGACAGCTATTGTTTCTGTCACATTGTTGCTTGACTGTTTGTTTACGAAATTTGACAAATCAATGTGTTTTATTTGTGGAAATAATTTTGGGACAGGTCAAGGTTGTTGCTTGTCCACCTAACGAATCAAAGACATCAGTTACTTATAAAGTTTGGGAGGATGTATGGATAGATTTCCGACACACACTAGCCAATTTCCATATAAAAAATAAGATTATGAATCCTGAAAACTTAAGGCTGAATTCGATATTATAGGTCTGTCATACATATGTCAAATTAAGAGACTGCGAACTCAAGAATTGCTGACAAAACCTGACTTTTAAAAGAGAGACTAAAAATTAGAGTGTGTAATGTTAAATAGAGCCCAGTATTATAAATATTTAGATTTGATCTACTATACATTTGGAAACAGTCTTTGCACATATGTACTTTGCACGCAAACTAGGACCTTTATTTTTTATTTTAAGCCAATTCTTTCATATTATATGAAAGTTATCTATACAGAATCCCACATACTTTCCAAAAAGTTCAATCTCATTCACATAAAACTGGTCATAAGAAATAACAACATAATTATCTCCACCTAAATCGAAAATCGAATTTATAGTGACACCAACAGCACAGTTCCAAGAACATCATTAGAATATCGTAAAATATATGCTGATGGTCCCATGAGTACCGGTTGTGGACTCGGCCGTCCGCATTTTATGAGGGCAAAGGGTTAACTGCCACACGAGTATTTACTTCAGAATTGATTCCTGATGTAGGTACGGAGCTTAAGAATACACATGACGATCAAGCAAGTTCGTGTTTGGGCGCGGCAAAAATATTTCACTCAGTTTTCCGCACAGTTTGATATGTTTGGTGATCAGCTCGATATATTTTTACAGAAATCGGAACACACATATTTTAAAAAGCTTTTGGAATGTGTTTTTTTGTGTCATAAATTATTTAATAATAAGTATTCATAAAGTTAAATTATTTGAATTTACTGATTAGTAACCTACGCTTCTTTGTATCACTTTAATATTTTCTTCGTTGCTAACTACTAATATTAATTATTTACGCTGAAAGATATGTCAATATTCGGGTTGCACTATGGGTTTTTCAAGGATCAGAATTTATCCTTTATTAAATTATTTTTTTTACCAAGTAGTCGAACAAAACGCTTCGATAGTTCCTTTTTGGTACGGATTGCCAAGGTGTGGAACAATCTGCCTGCGTCTATTTTTCCTGACCACTACAGTCCTTGAACTTTTAAGTGTCGAGTGAATAGGTTTCTCGTAGATGGACGGTACACCATAGTCTTCATGCGCACTTTCCATCAGGTGGCATGGAAGACAAATGTCCTATCCTAACAATATATAAAAAAAACCTACCTCTTACAATATTGACGGGACAAAATAATATCTTACTAAATTTTTGATATGACACTAGAAACTTGTTGGTAAAAGACACTCCCAAGTTAGTACAGGTATGGAAAAATAAGTGGCATGCGCAGCCTTAAGTTACCGTGTGTTCATCAAAGAAAGTAGTGCTTAAAGTAGACTTAACTGCTATTGTTATTATTATTTAAATATAAAGATGTTGTAAAGCATCCTACAGAACCTACTTGAATTTATGATTTAATCAGACATGAGTACCTAAGGAATTTGAAAGTGCATTTTATCGAACTACTTAACGTCCTAGTAGCTATTAACACCTAGTATTCTTAAAGTTTGAAACAGTGCGCAAATATAATATAAAGCGATAAATTTATTATAATTAAGGCCGGATCAAGATTACTCATCTAGCGACCTTGCTTAGAAACTTAGGCGGCAATACGGTAAAACATGTACCTGTAAATACGGTATTACATGTACCTTAATAAATACTTATCTTAGTGTAAGTAACTGCAACATCGCTTCTTAAATCTTTAATTAATTAAATTATGTAATTAATTTACAACTTATTTCTAAAATGGATACTTTTAACATCGCTTGTGCAATAATAATAGAAATATGATCGTATAGGGTATTTGCCAGCAAACCTAGGCCTCACAAAAATAAATAGCACTTATTTTATAGTACCTCTTACGTGCCTCTAAATTATCGTTGATAATTAATTTTCTAAGAGTTTTCCTCAAGTCTAATGGAATGTTGTTTGGAAGAGATCCCCTTTAAGTGTAAATGCCACCATTCGTTCTTTTCAATGCGATTGAATTAATTATATCTATTATTTTATTTCCATACCTACAATAAAGTGCAAATAAAGAAATTGATTTAGGAACCACAAAAGTAAAGCTGTATAATCATACCATTAAGATTCAAAATGGAGTTGATAGTAACCGTGGAAGCGTTCGCCGGTGTTTCACTTGCCTCGAGTGCCACTGACACAGTTGGCTGCGACCTCGATCCCACAGATTCACTTATGCAACTTGATGCAGGCTTTAATTATTTACGATTTTTCTCATGAAACCAAGTAGACGGATTGACGCCCATTTCTTTAATTGGAGTATTAAGATTGTGAAAAATATTGATATTAACTTGCGTTGATCTACGAGTTTTATAATTGTATTATATGTGCATTTTCATTTTAATGGCTATTCTAATTAGAAACAATATTGACAGTAAAACAAATTACTGAGATACTTGACTGTTTTAGATTTTCTTATATGTTAATTATTAACCCATTTCGTCTTGGTAACTCTGAAAAAGAAACGAAAGAAAATCAGTATTTTATTTCATGTTCTATATTCCCTTAACGTCATCGTGTAGCAGTATCTCCTGCGCATATTTTCATATAATTCTATATAGCAGGTTAAGCGAAGTTCGGCGCGGTCGGTAGAAACGGTACGGTGACCGCTGACTATTTATTTATCACGATGACTTTCGTACTTCGTGGAGCACGTCAAGCAATCAGTCTCGGGGACTGAAACTACATTTGTATATATATACATATGTAGCTACAGTCGTCAAATGTTGGCGATAAGGTTTTTCATATGTCTCATCCACAAAACAGCTGGCCCAGCTTGTCCTAAACCTCCTATTGTAGATCTTCACTGCTGGGAGATAGAGAACTCAGCTCCCAGCACTGGGCTGGTCAAAACGGGTCGTGATGATACTTCTGACGTTAAAAAGTTACGATACACATATTTGTTTATTTCTGCTGCACTGTTGCACATAATATTTATTTATGAAAACAATGTTAATAAGTTGCCTCGTCCAAACATTGATACACACATTTATGTAATACACAAAGCAATTTCTTATGACATTTGACATTTAGTATACTGTTATATTCTCACGCTATTACGCAAATACCTAAAAGTTAGGAGCATGAATTAATAAATTTTCAATTTCAATATTAAATGTAGGTAGTTACTTTCCTGTTTTGTTGCATCTAAAATAACAGTGATCTAAAGTCTAGTCTCTGCCTGGCACGTATTTAATTGAAACGTGTTATTTATTAGCTTCACCTTGAAAACGATTCGTTTTATTATATTTTACAGTCTCAGCTAAACACATAAATAACATAATTAATAATTATAAATGTAAAAAGCTTATAAAAGAATTGTGCATGATGGTTTATCAAACATACACAACTCTACACCATTCGAAACTCTAGGCCATTTTGCATGAAATTTTTTAAAAGACGGTTTAAAAGTTTGCTAGTATAGATTGTTAATGGAGGTAAATCAGAGAATAAACTTTGAAGTAGATATCTACGTATCATATCTATAGGTAGATACCTATACATATCTATACTAATATGAAATAGTGTTTGAGCGCGCTAACTTCGGAAACTTTCAGTCAGATCCGGAAAGTTATTTTTCCATTTGATAGCCTAACTCTCAAGCTATTTAAATACTCTATTGCCAGGAAATCCCTAGGTATCAAAAGTTATTAACACACCAATCGATCGATCGTCGATCACTAGCAATCGACTTAATTATAAATATGTTTGTTTAGAAGTAATTATTTTTGCATGCCCTAAACAGGTAAAATATGAATGACCTATTTTTTAAATTTTAAGACCTAAATCTGTACCATATTTCATGCAAATAAATGATTGATTGATGGTAGAATGGATGAGTCGACGTCGATCGATAGGTTTTCCGTGGTAACATCCTTACGCGGGTACAATGCGTGCAACAGCTAGTGTACTTCTTAGATTTTGTAGTTTTTATGTAGTGTTTTAGGAATTGCCAAAGAAAGTTGTTAATATCGGTTCTCTGTCTAACACGAGTGACACTGTTACATACATAACACAGTGGATGTATTCTAAAGAGTCGGATTTCTGTATAATTGAATTGCACATATCTCTTAACCAATATTTGCAAAGTTTATAATAATTTCGGCGTAAGTTAATCTACTTCAGAAAAGTTATGCTCTCTAAACTCACGGAAGTCACATTTCATTTTCTATTAGGTGCCGGAATAGAAAAACGTATTTCTTATAATTTATAATCAGAATGACATGTAGGCAGCCAATAAAGGCGTGGTATAGTGGTTATCAAGCCAAGCCGCAACCCGCTGCGCGCGCGCGGGTTCGGCAAAAACTAGCCCGCGCACTCAACTAGAACGCTCCAAATCATGATAATTGTAAATTGTTTTGTTACTCGAAAATCTATTCTTAATTCAAATTGAAATCTTATTTTATGCTCAGATTTATTTCAGTAGTTGTACTATTTTCTTTATTTATTTGTTAATAAATTATGTGTTTGCTGTAATTAAATCAAATTGAATAAATTCATATATTAATGATAGAAAAAAGACACCGTAGGAGAAAATTTCAGCAATGAAAAATCGGGAATACCTTCTTATTTCTATATAATTACATCTACGGTGTCTGTAAAGGTGGAGGTTGCATATAAAGGCCTCCAAAGTTTTCTTACTTCATTAAAATCTAGAAAATTAAAAAAAAAAGTTCAAAAGCTGCGCAATTATTGTT
Organism: Stenoptilia bipunctidactyla; assembly: GCA_944452665.1. Taxonomy (NCBI): domain Eukaryota; kingdom Metazoa; phylum Arthropoda; class Insecta; order Lepidoptera; family Pterophoridae; genus Stenoptilia; species Stenoptilia bipunctidactyla. The sequence goes on from OX101730.1 coordinate 5,962,821, forward strand.
GGCAAACAAGAACGAAATATTTTTATTTCTGATTCTTGGTTTATAAGTTAAAAACACTGCATAGTTATATGAAATATGAATAAACTGTTACAAAAGTTATTAATTAAATACCAGCTTTATCCACAGATATTACTATAATCAATAGGAAATAAATAATCAATTTGTTTTCTAATTAAAACGCAATGTCTGTATCAATACATAAAACACTCACAAAAATCCACTTCGCCCGCCTAAACATCGGCGTCGAAAGCTATTAATTTTACAAATGGCCGCGTCATTTAATTTAAATACTTATTATCTATTACACAAACATATTTAATTAAAGCTTGCGTAAGATTATGTCCACAGACATACTGTACCTAAATATCAGTGCGTAGTTGTAACTCTCTGCTTATTACTGCATTTCTCTCCAATTTTGTATGGTTTATTGATGAAGACGTGTGGATAGAAAGCTTCGCCTGCAGCTCACAGGTCAAGCTAGCATTCATGCTGCATACAGAACAAACCGGTATAAACCAAACATATTTAAATGACACCTACCTCTTCAGTTCACACGCATTAGGAACACTTCTAACTTTTGTCGCATTATCAATATTTGTATTCATCACAGCGCCCGAAGTTCCACATCTTTGGAAGGCGGAAGTGCCGCCATGATGATTGTTTACCGGATTCAATGAACTTTTTTTAGGTCGTCGAAGGTTTGTCCTCGCGTTTTGTTGCAAAAGTGAGACGAAGTCGATTCTCTAAATGTGGGTTATTAGTTTCAATGTCACAAAAAAGGAAAACCTGCTCCGCGGAATGATGAGCGAATGCCGTTTGTTTTTTTTCTTTTTCTGTAGTTGCTTTTATGACCGCTTCGGAGTATTTAATCGAGGTAAGATAAAAATAAATAAATATATTAATTCGATGTTGGAAATACATTTTAAGCACCTAGAGGGAACGGGTTAAGGCAGTTAATAGAAGAGAAAAAGAAGCAAATTGAATTAATAAAATTAAAATATCGCATATAAATAACAAGAGCATTTTTAGAGCCCTTCGGTTAATGTTTAAATCACTGGTATGCTTTCTGATCACTTCAATCAGTGATACTTTACGACGCACTTTTCTGAGGGCCTAGGTTTTACTAAGCTATTGCTGTAAAAAAGGAAAATAATTTTAATTAAATAGGTTTTTCCGGTATTGCGCTTAATTATTCTACTAATTTACGATATTTGCAACAAATGATCGATGCATTTTCGAACTACGTGACACATGGCCGTTTCCGAGTTCTTTCATGTACTTTTCTGTTAATGTCTATTCTGTGATGATAGCGTAACTTTATTGAGAAATAATGCATTCAACTTGATAAGATATGAAAATATGTAATATTAATTTGTAATATTGCAAATATGATTAGACAATACCTGGGTATAAAATACCGACGACAATCAGTTTTTGTGATATTAAAAAAAACTAGCCGATGGCGTTGATCATCGGAGCAACGTTTCTGCTGCTGGCAGCAGTTGGACAGGTAAGAACCGACTTATTGTTTATTTTCCGTACTCCGTACTCTTAACGAAGTTTTTTTCTTAAAACCTTTTTAGAACTAATTGAAAAAAATATATATTTTCAGAATCAAGTACACAGTCAGTTCCTAGCACTGTCTCCATACGGTGGACTGTATGGCCCGTCTCCCGCGCCGTGCCCGTATGCTCCATTAGCTCTTCCTGCGCTTCCCCCGCCTCTGCCGTTAGCGCTGGCACCACCACCTTGCCCCTGTTCCCTCCCCGCCCCGCCATGCCCCTGTTCATCCTGCCCGTGCAACCCTATACCTCTCCCAGGGCCTCCCGCGCCCCCTTACATGATTAACCTCCCACCGCCCCCGCCGATCACCGTTAACCCACCGCCTCCCCCACCAATGCTCATTGACTTGCCCTGCCCTCCGCCACTGACCATCACGCCTCCCTGCCCGCCGCCCCTGACCGTGCAACCTCCACCTTCGCCACCGCTCACGATATCTCCGCCACCTCTGCCACCGATGTGTGTTAACCCTCCGCTGCCACCGCCTTTAACTATCCAACCGCCCCCACCTCCCCCTATGTGTATACAGCCACCTTGTCCACCGTCGATTGTTGTCGACATACCTCTTCCGCCGCCAATTATAATTGAGCTTCCGCCTATTATGGTGCAACCGCCGCCGATGCCTCAGATGGTAGTACAGCCGCCTCCGCCACCGCCTATGAATGTTCAGCCGCCGGCGCCGCCACCGCTGACAGTTCAACCACCGCCATTGCCGCCGATGACGCTGCAGCCGCCGTGTCCGCCGCCGCTGACTGTGCAGCCTCCGCCGCCTTGCCCGCTGACGGTGCAGCCTCCACCGCTGCCGCCGATCACGGTGCAGCCGCCGGCGCCCGCACCTCTGTGCGTACAGCCGCCCGCGCCGCCTCCGCTCACCGTGCAGCCGCCGCCGCTGCCGCCCGTATGCATGCAGCCGCCCGCGCCGCCACCGGTCTGCGTCAAGCAGTCGCCGCCGCCGCTGGCGCCCCCCTGCCCTTGCTCGCTGCCAATATGCTTATAACATAACTTATATGCAATAAATAATACAGTATTAAATTGAAGAATGTACAAATAATGCCATAATTTCAATTCTATATGATTAGAGATAAAATACACTGAGTTTCATTAAGTTCAATACCTGAATACCTGAGCTCAAGGCTGTGATTAGGCCTGGTTTAGACTCTGACACACTAGTCAGTGCTGCGCGGAATGCGGCTCACATTCCCTCACGCAATCACTCGAACACTCGGCGCACGTGGTTTATCTGCATATCTTTGTAAGGGTAAAAACATATTACCTCTAAACAATTGACACTTTCTAGCGCAATTTGTACTTACTGTTGTGGAATATACGTACTCGCAGCACGGAAGCGTAGTAGTTACCTACATGGAAGAAAAAGAATGCCACTACGACATAACAATTCTACACATAGAGACACGAAAGAATTTTCTGTTTTTCTATCACCTACTTTTGAAGTCTGCGTGTGAAAGTCATTTTGGTTTGCTGTTGTCACACTAACGACTGTGTTATCTATCTTTTCGTAATATAATAAGACAAAAACTCTTATTTTCACAAGTTCATTAGAATTTCAAATTCATCTGAGGCCTTCAGCATAATATGGTGGGGTAACATTTTACCCCTGTTGCTACTCCTTGCGCTCTTATAATTCCCTAAATAATGCCAGCAAAATCGACAAAATGTGTGCTAACGTATTACTCCTGAAAATTTAACTCAATTTGATTATGTTACTGCCCTTATTGGCGCGGCGCGCATAATATTGTTTTTGCCTTGTTATTTTGCTATTTCTGCCATTACCAAAACTCGACAGCAATCATAGGTATATGGTAATTGTAGCACACACTTCTCCCGATCCTTATGTCGGTATTTGGTTATGGCCAGCTGTTCATGATGTAGCATCAGGATCATTACACATAAAAAAAGTTAGTAACCGCATTTTCTTTACATTTACATTTAAGTAACTCTGCTTTTCAGTGTCATTAGATGCACTCAGTCTCAATCCCTGTCTGTCTCCCTTTTACGTACGCTAATAGCTTAAAATGCTGTGTATAAAAGATTGCTGGATAGCAATCTAGCTCAATACTTTGTTATTCCTACAAATTGCATCTGATAGTCGTTTGAGAGAAACCGGGCTTATCCGTGATTGTACCTAAGAATTATTTTCTTTCAATAAACTCTTAGTTTTTGTAATTTTGATTTAACACAAGTCAGGCCAACAAAGAATTGTCTTTTTAGTCTGTTTTAGTTTTTGATGATAGGCACATAATCTAAAAACACTTTTTCAAACGGATTTATCGCTTATAATTAAATTTTACATTGTAACTCATCGATTTGGCGTCTTTACATATACCTACTGTAGTTACTAGCGACATTATTTGTGGTATAAAAGATTCCGAAAGATTCCGAATTGAATTAAGACACATAGGTAGGTACATAACTTCACGCCTCTGTCTCCCTTTGGGGTAGGCAGGGACAAGAGAACGCCAGTTGCTACATACCTCGTTCGCTTCCTCCACGTTCATTAAACTTTTCATACATGATCGCCGGTTAAGATGTACTTATACGTGATAAATCGGTTTATATATTCGTACCGTGGTCACGAGGGTGTCGTGAGGTCAGGAAATTGGAAATTTCTTAAAATAACTTTGTGTTTACGAAATAAATCCGATTTTGTTGCATCTTACACCATATTAATAAATTACGTACATTGACATATAACTTCTTTTGTCACTAGGATGGCGGGGTGGGGCGGGCCTCCGGAGTGGTCGGAGGGCGCCGCGGTGTGGTTCCAGCCGGCCGGCGCCGCCGCCCCGCTGCCCGGCACGCTCGTGGAGCTGCACCGCGCCGCGCGCGTGCTGCTCGTCAGCGCCGTCGTTGCCGGACAGGTAACACGCGGGACGAGGTCGCAGTGACAGCCCTGCTGCTCGTCAGCTCTGTCGTCGCCGGACAGGTAACACGCGGGACGAGTTCGAAGTGACAGCCCTGCTGCTCGTCAGCGCTGTCGTCGCCGGACAGGTAACACGCGGGACGAGGTCGCAGTGACAGCCCTGCTGTTTGTCAGCGCCGTCGTCGCCGGACAGGTAACACGCGGGACGAGGTCGCAGTGACAGCCCTGCTGCTCGTCAGCGATGTCGTCGCCGGACAGGTAACACTTGGGACAAGGTCGCAGTGACAGCCTGCTGCCGGGGGCCGCCGCCTCGCTCGGCAGGTATCTAAGGAAGAAACTGTCTACTCAAAATAGATCTGGAATACATCAACGCCCGGGCGGTGATATTTGGTGCAGACCTTACACGAAATCGCTCGGATCAGTCGCCCTGTATAAAACGCTTATCTAAAACGCCGCGCGCGTGCTGTACCGTCGTCATGGGTCTCGCTCGGGTAACGAAAATATCGACATATTTCATTGCTTCGTCAGCCAACTATACTGTACTAATCATGAGTGTGGTCGATGGGTAACAAGGACGTCAATATTTTAAAGGAATTAGCTGTCCCAGTGCTGGTTATCCGAATTTTCAGAGAACTAAAACTACTTCTAATGTGTAATGTAACGACTACTACAGGTAGGTAGGTACACAGCACCCAGGCAGGACCCGCTGCTTACTTTTTTTACTGCTTAATTTTGATTTGATTCACAGTCATCCCAAGTATTTATGTATATGTTTACACTAACGTTGTCATACGTGGTTAAAAGTGTGCACAATCCGTTTTAATTTTTCTTAAGTACAACCGTTAAAGCATTAACAATTAAAGAAGTAAGTTGTTTAACAAATGAATACGCAACAACGTTAACAAACTAAATTAAGCCTCATTTAAAAGTTAACTGTACATACGAGCAGCGGCGAGTTGCGACCTCCATTTCTGTCGCCCTTTGAAGGCGTAGAACGTGCGTGGCAAACTTGTAATCCTAAAGAGAGGTACCTATACAATTCGAAATAACAAAGCTTATTTAAGATTAAAGAATACGTTACACTTTTAAGTAGTTAAGAAAAAATATAATGTATATAGCATATTCGCACATTAAATACAGCTGGTTTTAACTTAACAGTGTATTCCAAAGATGTCTATTTGATAATATTTAATTAAATTTAAATAAAATTTCGATTGTGTTTATTTTCGATATCGGTTTATAGATTCCCGATATTTTTTTAAGTTGCAATAACAGATAATGTTATTAGCAATGTAGTTGTTTAAGAGAGCGTGAAACGGAACTTATTACCATGTAAAAAGATCGCCTAAAGCTAGCCTTGGCCAAAGACGTGATATCTACAACAATATGGGAAGTACCTCAATTGACAAAAGTCTTTATCTTTGTCGAGAACAATTTAGACAAAGTCTATTTATTGTTAAATAATAATGATAAATTTGACTATAAGTAGGTAGAAAAAACTAGTTGGTACATTTTTTTATTAATTTAATTTCGTATAGTGGCTTATCTTTTAGTTTAGTAAAATTTACCATTGAATATAGGAATTGATCTACCTACTATTAGAAAAGCTAGGCTTTATCATGACATTTATTGACATTCATACACCGGGTTCAAAAGTAACCTGTACTATGAAGATGACTCACGATAACGAAAAAGGTATTTATAAAGATTTAAAATCCGTTTAGATGTGTGTAAATCGCGTATAATTTATATTTTACATTTTGAAAATGAAAATGAAAACTTTTTTATTCGTAGTAGGTAATTTTATACACTTTACGAACGTCAAATGCTGGATGAGGGCGGCGCGGGTCCGGACGACATGAAGAATCCAGGGGAAGGCCTCCGTCGAGAAGTGTGCGTCTCTCAGCTTATAAAGATAATGATCGCCCATTATCCAGCAATGTCTTGGTGATGTCTACTACTACTTCTTCTTCGGCTTTAAAAAACGAAATGAAAGTAGAACCCTAGGTAGACCGAGAGGAAAAAAGCCGGCGGAAAAAAAACTCTCGGCACTCTTTTGTAAAAAGTGCTTATTATAGGTACAATTTGGCAGAAATACAGCTCTGCTATGACATGAACAAACAAACAGAAGACAGCTATTTGTGCTTGCCAATATCATGTCGCAGCCAAGCTGCTTACATAGTGATTAATTTTTAATATTTGGAAATAACCTGTGGAGACATCAATCCCACGCTCTTTTGTCATCTAAATAATCTTGGAGTTTATAGTAGCCTTTTTTGCATAATGTTTCTTTGATAGTTCTTTTAAATTTATTAAACGTTAGAGATTGAATTGACTGTGGTATTTTATTATAAATACGTATTGACATTCCCATAAATGATTTGGTGCTTTTAGCCAGCCTTAATTTGGGAAACGCTAATTTATGGTCGTTCCTTGTCATTACAGAATAATTTTTATCATGCTTATCTTTCATGGTTTTAAATTTACTACTATTCTTATAAATATACATAATTTTTCATATATATATTGTGATGCAAAGGTCAAGATACCAATCTCTTTAAACTTTTCTCTTAGAGATTCTCTACTTCCAAGTTTATACATTCCACGAATAGCCCTTTTCTGCAGTGTAAATATCGTGTCAATGTCTGCGGCATTGCCCCAAAGTAGGATGCCGTAGGACATTATACTATGAAAATAACTAAAATAAACCAGCTTCGCCGTATTAACATCAGTCAATGAGCGAATTTTCTTTACCGCGAACGCTGCAGAACTAAGTCTACTCGCTAGCTGTGAGATATGGGCGCCCCATTGCAATTTAGAATCTAAGGTAATTCCAAGAAAAACAGTGTTATCTACTAGATTCAACCTGTTCCCATTAAGCCGCAGATCAGACTCAACTTGTTTTACATTTGGTGCGGAGAATTTTATACATTTAGTTTTTTTATCATTGAAAGCTAGATTATTTACATTAAACCACTGTACTACATTAGAGAGAGCATTGTTTACATCGTCGTAGTTGGTTTTCTGCCTTATCATTTTAAAAATTAATGATGTGTCATCAGCAAACAATACAATATCGTGATTATTGCCTACCGTATAGGGTAGATCATTTATATAGACTAAAAATAAAAATGGGCCCAGAATTGAACCTTGAGGCACTCCCATTCTCACAACCGACCCAGCTGACCTTTTCCGGTTAACCTCAACCTTCTGGATTCTATCACTCAGGTAAGAATTCAAAAGTTTGAGGTCAGTGCCTTTGATGCCGTAGTGGTGGAGTTTCCTGATGAGAGTGTCATGCTGAACACAGTCAAATGCCTTGGATAGGTCACAAAATACACCTAGAGCATCCTGTGACCCCTCACAGGCACCAGCTATTACTTCAAACAGTTCAACACCAGCATCAGTTGTCGAACGACCCCTTGTGAATCCAAATTGTTTGTTATGAAGTAAATTGTTTTTTGTGAAGTGAGCTAATAGCTGGTTGAGAATATTTTTTTCATAAATTTTGCTACATGTTGGTAAAATCGAAATTGGTCTAAAATTAGTAGGGTCCGTAGAGCTACCCGATTTAAATAAAGGAATAACCTTACTATGCTTCATTAAATCAGGAAACTCCCCACTTATAATACAGTTGTTAAATATTTCAACAAGGCAAGGAGCTATTACATCTATGATAGAACTTAAGATTTCAACAGATATGCCCCACAAATCAGTTGTCTTTTTAACATCAATTGTCTTAAATGTTTTAAAAATGTCCCCGGTGTCTATGGGTTGGAACTTGAAAGACTCCTTGCACTCACTTACATGATTTTTCAGCAATGATTCAGCCACCACAGGTGAAGAATTTAACAATTTAGTAGTTGAAACTGGAATGTCAGCAAAACAATTTTCGAATGCTGTCGCAACATTTTCATCTACATTAATGGTTTTATTGTCAATTACAAGTTTAAACTCAGTATTGCGATCCTTAACTTTTCCAGTTTCCTTATTTATTATGTTCCATGTTGTTTTAGTCTTATTAGAACTATTTTTTATCTTATTACTTAGATATATAGATTTGGCTGCGGCACATACTCTTTTAAATAATTTTGAGTAAATTCTAACGTAGTTGCAAAAACTTTCACTTTTGTTATATGATTTCTCATGATAGAGATCATATAGGTGCCTTCTACTTATATGTATACCTGTGGTAGCCCAATCACTGAAGGATTTACAATTGTTTGGAAAGACTTTTTTCGGAATAAATACACTCTCATGTTGTTTATTTATTATACTACTTAAATTACTGTATTGTAAATTTACATTGTTGGAGTGGGCTATATGGGGCATATTTTTAATAATACTACATCTAAATCTCTCCAAACGCTTTTTATTGACCGGAACAACCATTATATTCTTATTAACCTGTATTTTCTTTGAGTATTTAAAAGTAACCAACTGACCGCTGTGATCAGAACTTAGTTTATTTATAACTGATGAACTTACCGGAGTAACATTAGAAAACACATTATCTAGGCAAGTTGCACTGGTCCTTGTTATTCTAGTTGGTTCTAGGAACAGGTTACTAAGATTATTACATTTAAACAAATTTATTAGTTTTTTACTCAATGATGAATTTTCTAATAAATTAACATTAAAGTCCCCGCAAACAAATATTTTCTTAGTTTTATTACATAATTTATCCAATACTTGTTCTAAAACAAGTTCAAAACTATCATAGTGTGATTTAGGGGGTCTATATATACAAACAATTATGCAGTTTGTCAATTCTACACAGGATATTTCAATAGTTTGTTCAATAGATAGGCTCACTATGTCGGTACGTTCTCTAAATTTTAAAGATTTATTTAATATTATTAAAGAGCCCCCATGTATTGCTGTCTGTCTATTGAACGAACTAGCAACTTGGTGCTGAGAAAAATTTACAATTAACTGGTGGTCTAACAAAAAATGTTCAGTTATACAAAGAATGTCTATATGTTCGGCATTCAAAAACAATTCAATTTCAAAGACTTTCTCTAAGATGCCTTGTATATTTTGATGTACCAGGTTTAAACAATTTTTATTATATAAAGCACTTGAAATATTGCTAGATGCTTTAGCATCTGTTGTCTTATTTACTAATTTAAAGAATTTGGAATACCCAAACTTGTCAGCGTAGTGGAACAACATGTTTCACTATGACATGTCAATATACAAGACTGCTCAATAAAAGCAGAATCAGTAGCTAAATACTTAGCTGGTTTAAAAAATAAAAAGTTTAATAGCACTTGTGCTATCTGTTTTAAAAAATAAGTAGATATATTATATATATCTTTTGTCAAGTTAAATTTAAAATTACAAATTGAGTTAATGTCAATGACATTAATCAACAAGCTTGAGGTTTCACTTAAACATATGTTATTAGACCCCATGTAGCCATGCATTAATAAATTCAATTTATATCTTATTCTATTCTCTCTGGCGGCTCCTCCTATGTAAGGAAATGTAAACAAAACAATTTTTTTTACCATAAGGGCCTGTAACTTATCTAAATATATTAATAATTGACTTTGTCTCACATTTCCCCTTCTCCCAAATAATAATATTAAAGTTGTATCAGGACTGTACCTGCCCTTCAGAGCCTTTTCAATTATACATTCTGGCGAAGCTCTAGGCATACAATAATTTAGTACATCCTCTTGGTTGTTCAACAATTTACTGCCCATGTTTTTACCTATTTCATCACAATACATGATTATTGGGCTTTTACTACTTACATGCTTACTAACTATGGAACTGACATTTGATTTCTCACTTAATGAATTTAATGAAGAAGAGCCTTTATAATTACAATACATGGTATTGGTCAAAGATTGAAAGCGCTCCTCATTATATTTAGACAGTTGCAATAGCTCATCCATGTCCAGTACATGTTGATTTATTTGTTCCTGTGCAGTATTATACTGCTGTGTTATGTCCTGTAAGGACTGTTGCAGAGAACCAATTTTATTCTGTAGTAAATTGATGTCAGTTTCATACTTTTGTTGCATGATATTCACCTCTTGACTATAATTTTTACATTCCTCAACCACAGAACTGTGCTTTTTGGATAAATTTACATAATTTCTCGATAAATTTTGCTTTTTTATAATTTTATTAGATTTCTTAATAAATCTTTGTAAATTTAAATACTTTTTTAACTTATTATGACTAATATTACTATTTTCCTTGTAAGACAAGTTTGAAATAGACTCATCACCAGTCAAGTCAATAGTGACTGTTGGTGAGTCCGACGTGGAACAAGTGTTAGGGACTAATTCTTCAAAAAGTTTTTGCGTTTGGTTTGAGTTAACTTTGAGTGCCTCTTTTTCAAGTTTAATTATGTGTAGTTGGGCACTTGAGAGTTGAGATTTCAGTGAGTTTATGCTTTTCAAATTACTATCAAATTCAACATAACAGGAATCAAAATCTCTTGTCTGTTTTCTTAAGCAATCTCTAGCCTCTCTAGTCTCCAAGTAAAGCTTTTGCAAATTGACTAATTCTGCTTTAAGGCTACTATTTCTGTTTATAACTTTCAAAGTTTCCAGTTCATTGTCCTCTCTTTCCTTTAATAACTGTTCACATTGCTTCCTGAACTTGCTTAGCTCTTGGAGCGCGAGTTGGAGTTGGCTTTCCAACTGGCGGGCAGAAGCACTGCGAGTATTCATGTTTGAAATAAGGTGAAACAAAAGTTGTAGTTCAAAGTTCGAAAGTTTGAAAAAGAACTATAAGGCAATGTGAACTATGTTGTTAATACGGAGCCTATTATTAATAATAAGATGTAATAAATATTAGATAGTGGTGGTATTAAATTAAATTCAGAGGAGTAGAACAATGAATTTGAAACAATGAATTGAACTAATATAAAGTTCGTTACCTGTCACTTTTAGGCAAGTTTAGAAATTGCACTTTAAATTCACAATTCACTAACCACAACAAAATTACTGCTTTAGGATACTAAATGGTTGAATTTGAGGTGAATATTTACAAAAAAATGCACAAATTTTACAATAATTAAATAAATTTTGGGAGAAGATACAAAAGTTTGTTTTGACAGCTAGGGATGCCAATTTTAACTCGACGTTTCGGTGTCTTTGCAGGCCCCGTGGTCACGAACGCTACGCTCGAAGACTGAGAAACAGATGGAGATGATGTATAACTTTTTCCACCTATCAATCTGACGCCTGACACCTCAGTCGCTCGTGACCACGGGGTCTGCAAAGACACCGAAACGTCGAGTTAAAATGTAAAATATAAATTATACGCTATTAATCCGGTTAAAAAGTAGTTTTATTTAAATTATGAATCGTGAAAACTTACGACAATATCAATAGAAGTTTTGTTAGCAGAAAAATTCTTAAGGCCGTGTTTACAACCCTAAAACAGAATTTAAAATAGTGGATTTCCAAACATTTAACGTAAGTTAAGGCGGTATCAGAGACGAGTTTCAGTAATAATAATAACATCAAAAAGATCTTCAGTTGATCCTAATGTCAAGCTTACAGCTCAGTATTTTCTTACAAAGCTATTTATTTTGTGATACAAAGTACTCTACACCTTATTTATCTTAAGGCATCGTGCTCTCTCGTTTATCAACATAATTGGTATCTGTAAGCGACGGTTCTGAAGGTGATGGACAGCAAAGGTTATTTACGAGTCGGCATGACCCTCGCGAAACCAGTTCTTGTTATTTAGTTCATTGTTTAAGCTAAGGAAGTTACTGAATACAATTGCTGATCAGTTTTGTCGAATTTGAAGTTTGGTAGGATGAATAAAACTCAGATTATTAAAAGTTGATATCAGTATGCTAAATGAACCGAGTTAGTACCATTATTTTAAATCGGAGATACATTTACAGATCGTGGCGCCGTGGTGAAGTCGTCGTGGCGCCGTGGTTACTGTGTGTATCATACGATATCACAGGTTAAGCAACGTTCGGCGCGGTCGGTCTTTAGATGGGTGACCGCCGACCATTCATATCTCACGACGACTTCCGTGCTTCGGAGGGCACGTTAAGCAGTCAGTCCCGAGTGCTGTACACTTGTATACAGTAGTCGTTAGGGTTTGTCAGAAGCCATCTAGGCGCCTTAAAAATTCTGGCATCCACCACCCAGCACTGGGCCAGCTTGGTGGATTATGGCCTATACCTCCTCTTCACTCAGGGGAGAGACTCATGCCCTGCAGTGTGCTCATTACAAAGAGTTGTGATGATGATGATGATGAGATACATTTATCTATTATCGCGTATAATTTACTATGACCTATGATTTACATTTTATTTTGACGTTCTGGAGTCTTTTCACTTTCAGACTCCCATTGTCAAGAGCAACTGTAGGTAACTATCAGTCAAATATTTACTTTAAAAAATATATATTAAAGACGAACAAGTATTCTATTTAAGATTTTTTTTCGTCAAAATAAAGACAATATTAAATATGTCCATTAAAAAAAAACAAGATAAAATATAAAGGTACATTTTGTTCAGTGCATCAATTCTCAAGATATACTTAAACTTGCCAAGGCTATTTGATACTTACTTATTAATTAAACTGACCTATGTTCACAAAAAATATATTTTGTCTTGTTATCGAAACCGGACTGAAGCGATGATTGCGATTTACAAACTTCAAGGATGAGGAATTATACGGTTACATATGCACAAATAAAATTGTAATATTTGACAACTGGGTCTTTAAGTTTTCGTGAGTTGTATCAGTTCTTTTGATAAGTAAATAAATAAATAGTAAACACACAGCCCGTGTTATAGTAACACATACTTGTAATTTTTTTTTTGGGTAAATACATAATGATACATGTTTCTGACGTAATAAAAATTAGGTAGCAGTCGTCAAATTAACATATCCTACGTTTAAAAGTAGCCCGAAATTTGAAAACGTAAACGCACCAAACACTGCTCTATGCTTATAAGCATTGCTTTGCTATATTTAATTTTGTCTAAAGTTTTCTTGATTCATTAAGCCAGAGACTTTCATATCGTGGTGTTTTGAGGTGGTCACAAGCGGTCACTGAGTCCAAAGAGGCAACGATTCCCATTAAAAACGTTCTTATTTTTTTTATAATCCTAAGAAATAAAACATAATTTGAAAGAAATAATGCGCACCTGTGATTGACAAGGCCATACAAGTCATCAAATGCATCATCGACATACAATGATTAATTTCGTAGCCGATATTAAACATGTCTGCGTGGTATGCGCCAACAAACGATTTGCCTTTGTCACGACGGTATCAAACACTGCGATCTTAATAAATCATTCTATTTCATTGTATTCTCTCAATATGTACTTTATATTAAGTTTCTTATAGTTCTGTATACTATAATTTGTAATAACACACTCTTGCGTTAAGATCACTTCGTTCTACTCTACTATTTTCTAGGCATTCGAATGAGTTAACATTTTCATGCGTAATGTTGGAAAAATTCTTAGTTATCTGACCGATCGGATGCTCTTTAAATTACAGTGTTGTGCGTTTATACCTCACAATTATGATATTACTATCGACCTGGGCTTAATACATCATTAACTGGCTACAGCCTACGGTTTCGATGTGCGGTTTACATTGAAGTTATAGCAAATCGTGTGTCACTTATGTTGTAACCTGTATCTCATTCCCGCTGGACAGGCCACGCGCCCCGTTATCCTTGCTTAGACCGTAACAGTTAGCCATCAACCGACGCAGTATTCTGCTTTCCTCAATCAGTTTGCTATGAATTCTTACCGATAACGGATCTAAACTAAAAAACTGTGTGAATTTTGCGTTGCGTCATCAACAAAAATAAAAGAGTGGGAAATTGCAATTACAATAAACATTCGAAATGGTTGTGAATTAATTAACGGAGAACAAAGATGAATGGATCTGAGAGAAGGATTCTTGCCAACTGATGCGAGTCCGTTTCGCGCCGACTCCGCGAAGTTCCCCCGAAACTTGTGATTGTTGTGACTTTTACGAATCATGTGCATCTTTAGTTTCTTGTGATTGCTATGACGATTCTTTTGGCTCTCGAACCTCTCGTCGTCAATTGAGCAAATGTTCTACCATTACCACTTCAAGCGTAGTTAAAAGCAAGCAACATTCAGAGTCTCTGAGAGCTAAGATGGTGACTGTAAACAAATCTAGAAGGCGACCCCTATCAGTTCCGTCGCTCAAGGAATTATGTTTGGATTTCTTAATGCATAATGTAATTAATATATAATTAGAAATGACGTCAAGTATATATTAAGCGTTCGACTTGTTTCGTAATTATGCTTATTTTGAAATTAGCATGCCGTGATTTCGAGGTCCGGTTCAGAAGGGTACTCTAAATGGAAGATAATGAGCAAATAATTATTTTTTAAGAAAAGCACGATGAATAGATGTTTTTCTATATATGATTCCCTAATCTTGCGTGCTTTGCGTAATTAATATTTTTATAATAAGACTTAAATTGTCGAGAAATGATTTAAGTAATTTGAACGCGCACGAAAGTGAAAATTCCGTCTGCCGTAGTAGCAAGATGGTCTGATACAATTGTCAGTCGAGGATTATGTCACTTTAATCGCTGTACTTTAATCGTATTGTGGCTTTTCCATTTGGCTGGTGTTTAACGATGATCGAATTGTTACCGTTTTATGATTGAATACTATAAACCATAAATAATAAGGAACCAGTTTTATAGAAACTGAAAATCAGTTTTGCTTCCCTTGTCCGAGTTTTGTCATAAACTGACCCACTTATTTATTCTATTATTTTTTTGTCTCAGGCACAAACTTTTGCATTACAAATGGGTAATGGCGAAGAAGAAGGCGACCCGGTGTGGCCACGAGAAGAGCTGGGACCCACTGGCATAGACGACATGACTCGCCTGCATGATCTTCACGAAGCAGCCCTGCTATGGAATCTGAAACTTAGATACGAACAAGGTCTTATATACACATATGCGGGTTCTATATTAGTGGCTGTAAACCCTTATCGGCCGGTAGATGCTTTGTATGGACTGCAGACTGCTGGGAGGTAAGAAGGATCGACATTATGTTTTTTTTGTTTGTCCTCGCTGTAATAGATACATGAAGGCAGTACCTATATCTTAACACTTTATTTTAGGTACCACGCAGCTGAAGCCTTAGGAGACCTACCACCACATCTGTTTGCAATTGCCGCAGCTGCGCGAGCATCTCTGCCCCACCCGCAAGCTATACTCATCTCCGGTGAAAGCGGTGCTGGCAAAACTGAGTCAACTAAACTAGCTGTCCAGTTCCTTGCAGCAGTCGCACCAGCTCCACCTGGCAGAGCGCCTGTCTCCGAGCAGATACTTGAGGCAGCCCCCCTCTTAGAAGCCTTCGGAAATGCCAGAACACCAAAAAACCACAACTCTAGTCGTTTTGGGAAACTCTTAGAATTATACTTCAAAGATGGCGCTTTGGCAGGAGCAAGAGTTGCCCATTATTTATTAGAAAAATCTAGAATAGTTACTCAATCGCCAGGCGAACGAAATTACCACGTGTTTTATGAACTACTGGCTGGTTTGGACGAGGAACAAAGAAAATCCAGAGGTCTCTTGAGTGCGGAACATTACTTTTACTTAAATCAAGGAGGCGATGCGGGGGGCGCAGGCGCTGGCGCCGACTGGTCTGCCTTATGTGGTGCCATGCAAGTTCTCGGTATTGGGGATGCTGAACGGGAAGATATAATAAGAGTATTAGCCGCAGTTTTACATTTAGGTAATGTTTACTTTCATAGAAGACAACTTCGTCACGGTCAGGAAGGTGTACAATTAGGAGGTGGGGCTGAGGTTCGTTGGGCAGCCCATTTGCTTAAAATTCCGGCTGAAGATTTAGCTAGAGCACTCACAACACGAGTCACAGCAGCCAGAGCCGAAAGAATGCGATCCCCATTACCAATAGATCAAGCATTAGATTCAAGAGACGCTTTTGCCAAAGCTTTATACTCATCTTTATTTAGTTGGCTTGTTTTAAGAATTAACTCGATTGTCCACCGAAGTGGCTTACATGACGCTCACCGGATTTCTCTCCTCGACATCTTTGGTTTTGAAGACTTGGAAGAGAACTCCTTCGAACAACTTTGTATCAACTACGCAAACGAAACGCTGCAACATTATTTTAATAAGCATATTTTTAAATTGGAACAACTAGAGTACCAGAAAGAACGTTTAGAATGGTCAAATTTGACGTGGAATGATAATTCACCAGGTAGGCAAATTTCAATACGTTTCTTAAATAATCGTTTGACCATTATGTTGAATTGTTGACAAATTGTATATTTTGATTGATATTTCAGTAATTCAGCTGCTCAGCAAAAAGCCAGTGGGAATATTACATCTGCTGGATGATGAGAGCAACTTCCCTCGCGCTTCAGATGCCTCATTTTTAGAGAAGTGTCATTACAATCATGCTCTTAACGAACTTTATTCTAGGCCAAGATTAGGTGCTAATGAGTTTGGGGTAAGAAAGCTCGACAAATTAAAAGATGCTTTAACTTTTGCTGACAAAGCAAGACTGATCACCTATAAACTTTCAGATAAAACATTACGCAGGGCAAGTCTGGTATAATGTAGATGGTTTTCTGGACAAGAACCGCGATGCTCTTCGGGCGGATGTTATAGAGTTGCTGTGCAGTAGTGAGGTGCCACTGGTTTCTGAGATGTCTAGCCAGCTAAGAGCACAACACGATGCAAATAAAACCTTACCCAGAGGTGCAAACGGTCGTTTTGTGACCATGAAGCCGCGAACTCCAACAGTAGCTGCAAGGTAAGGGAAAGAGACTATTAGCTGCAGAATAAAATTCAAGGAGGTTGAAGCAAAGTTGTTTAACCTCCTTGATGTTGTTATTTTGTTTAATTCAAATCATGAAATATATTCGTTTTTTATTTGATTTTTTTTGTTTGTCAAATTCATTGATCAAGCAATAATTACATTGTCCAGTAACGGTTATAAAAACCGTTTATGTATACTGACAATTGAGTGAGTTACGTTATTTTTTAACAACTCATCCATACAGTGCCAAAGTAATCTTAGGAATTTTCTCAGTTTCTTTTCAAAGCATTTAAATCAAATATAATGCATCTAAAGGAAAGTGAAATACATTTTAGTCACAGATATTTAACAATGACAGGTATGCAATTATACTTTTATTTCATGTGTGAAATGGAAATGATTTGGTCGGTGCAAGATGCATTTTCAGTACTTACAAAACCGTGAGATCGTGGCGTGTCTATCTATTTAAATGTAAAATTTTAGAATGTGAGTGATTCATTTTGTCTTATAATTCGTTGGTGAAATATTTCAAAGATTATAACGAATGATACTGGTCGAATTGTGTAGAAAACAACGGTGATAAAATAATTTATAGTTCTGCGATACACGATTTTTCCGTGCACGCTAGTGATGTTTCTTCATACCTCCAACAGGTAATTGCTTATTGATTAGTGTAAATCGTTTCTCATGATTAGTTGATTGAGGCTCTAAGACAGGGTTCGTTTTTTTATGCTTTTAAATACCTATGCAAAGAAAAGCTGTGCCCGATCATATTAATGAATTGCGTGCAATTGTGTTGTTACACATTTTAAACCAAATAGATAATTAATACGAGTATGATTTGTCTAAGACGCAAATTATAGGTATAATACGATTTCTCAAAAAAGCATATCTTCAACTACTTTTTAACATACTTTTTAAAATTCATTTATCTATTAGGGAATTATTTCACCCGGGAAACGTCACTCCCATTTTAAATACATAAAAATTAACCTTCTTTACAATAATATTCTTATAAATAACTTATAGTCACTTGGCCTTATCCGATAAAGGATGGGCCAAAATACTGGTTGCTCAATATGTTATATAGTAATGTTCATAGCTGACCTGTCAGATTTTTGGCAACTCATGAAATGTATTAAAACAACATATAGTGCAAATAATAGCTCATGTTCGGTTAATTACAAATCATTTACCTTTATTAGATACCACAGCAAGGATTTTAATATTTTACCGTCTGAAATAACTCAATAGAGTACTAGTATCATGCCTATGAAATGAAAATCCCGAAATCGTTTCTAAGAAATTAAATCAAGTCTGCACCAATAGTTTAGATATAAACAGGCAGCATTTCAATGATAGTATCATCTTTACAATATCATACATTCATATACCTAACAAAAAGTAGTTTGACAGGTCAGAGACTGTATGAACCGTGAACATTACTCTTTAGTTTATGTGACAAAATATAGTTGTATATTTAACGCTGAATAAACTTACTCGACTACCAAAACCTCTGCATAAAAATAGGTGTATACGTCAGAGACGCTCAATGCGAGCTAAGCGAAAATAAAATGAGTCAGTGTTGGCGAAACCCGATATGTTCAATAGGCAATCGACGATTTAACGTAAACATTTTTTTTATATCACAGTAAATGATATTGATATTGTAGCTCAACTTGGCAACTTTATAAAAAAAAAACATTTTCTTGTATATAATATTTAATTTCGTATTTATTCCTGGCCATAATATTTGTTTCTTCAGATATATATTTTTTTTATATTTGACAGGTTCTCGGACAGCCTCCACCAGCTCTTGGAGTCCATGTCTCGCTGCAACCCCTGGTTCGTGCGGTGCATCAAACCAAATACTGAAAAATCGCCTATGAAATTTGATATGCCCTGTGTGTTGGCACAACTGCGATACACCGGCATGTTGGATACTATCAAAATCAGGCAGACTGGGTATCCTATAAGAATTCCGTTCCAGAACTTTGTGGATAGATATAGGTACGTGGTTATATTTAATTATTATTGAGTAACATTATTTTAAATACAAAAAATGAATGGTTTGCGAAATGAAGTAACTTAGTAGGTAATTTGGTCTAACGATAATGAAGAGAGCTTAGTTAATCGAATATAGTTAGTCTATCTGTCTACTTTTATATTTTCTCATTTTATTGATACAAAGTTATGTCGGTAATTATTTTTTACATGAATAGGAAGACCGAATCAACGCATAGTATGCCGACAGTACTGCGGTCTCGTTGAATATTTTCGCCAACTTCTATGAAGAGCCAGTGCTATCCTAAGCCCGTTTGATTTTACATTATTTATACATTAATATTCAACAAATGCAGAGCATTAAAAAACCGACTTCACGTCAAAACTTTGACTGAAGTAGAAGGACGATCTCTGAATTCATACATATTAAAAAAAAACATGAAGTACTCAATCGATTTCGATGAAATTTATATGGGTCCAACTGTAAAGTATTCTCTACCAGTCAAAAGTTATGAGGTGACAAACATAAAAAAAACATACTGGACGAATTGAGAACCTTCTCCTTTTTTGAAGTCGGGTGAAAAACAAGATCTATCGCATGTGCATCTCAGTTAGAATGTTAAGACATTTACAATTAGCCATCGGTATTTTATATTAAGAGATTTATGTAATCTATAAATAGTTTTGAGGGCAGACTTAGTGGCAGGAACATTCTATGAATAACTCGTTCTTATGCTTATTAATAAGCTTTATCTTACATAAGTAGATGAAGAAAAATTGCGTACTCAAATCTCAACATTTGGGCTTTGTACTTATTTATTGTAGAATAATTCTTGCCGGTAGTTTTCTATTCAGTACTATCTCTGTTCTTAGCTAATTTAAATATCCTTGATTGTTTCTTTTACAAAACATTTACATGTTCCTGCCTAACATAATTGGTAAATTATTATAGTTTAAGCCGATTTCCTGTACCGCTTAAAGCGTTTACAGACACGTCTAATAAGACGTATACATTTTCATTGAAATTTAAACCTTATGACAACCGAATAAGTTGCGAAATGTATTTATCTTATTAGACGTGACTGTACATCACTAGGTACAAAATAATGAACTACCGCTCATTACCATTTACCCGTTAGATTTCCAATGTATTTAACGTTTAATTGCAGGTATCTGTTGAAATCGACTCCGGCGCGCTCGACCCCGTACCGAGAGATATGCAACTCGATCCTTGCGGAAATGCCGCCTACGGGTGCAGGTACTGATAAATTATGGCTTTATTTGCTGAAATTGGAGTTATAGCCGTGTTAATGCGAGTTTATTGTGATTGTTTATAGTTGTGATACAATTGTTTAATACTTAAGAGTAAACTTTAAAATAATTGAATACCCAGATGAACACAAAATGGTTTAACACGCAAAAGTAAGCTTTAAAAGCTTGTACAATGGAAACAAAAATAGCGGGATAGGTGGAGGACTTAGGAATAATGAATTAATGTAAACTCCTTAGGTATTATTGCTTTAGTTTAGCTTAGAGTTTAGCTAAAATACATCTTAATGCATAATGCAAAAGCTGTAAGTACTAATAGGCTCCTGGGCTAGGCATACATACTCACAAATGTATTAGGACTAGCGTCGCGTGCATTTCTCTGACAACTCAGTGTTCATTCATTGCGATTTGTCGACAATTTCATTAAATGTTTGTCATATAATTATAATTGTATATAACTATAACTGCTTCAAAGAGAATCCAAAGTTTGTACCGTATTTGGTAAACAAATATAAAATGTCTTTTATCTGCTATAACCAATTTTACATTCAGTCCATTTTTGGATTTAATAATAACCGCAACTCAATTTCCTATACAGAAATAGTAATTCTAAAGCTACATAGGCCGCACCTACGCATCATTGAAATATTTATGACTATTTTGCATATAATGAAATAAATATGCTGACTGCTAAAGGCGGCTTACTTGCCGCCGCAATCTCCTATGCCAGTAGGTTTAAACTTGTATGTCGACATTTTCATAGGTATAAATAATAGAGGCGTGACTCATTTTTAGAAAGTGGTTTTTGACAGATGATCTTTGTAAGCTGTATTTATAGTACTCGAGATGTATTCAAAATTCTAGTATGACTTGTTTGTGCTTAAACCTACTTGTTATATCTTAAGTTTTACTGGCAACCACCTGCAGCATAGTCATATGGATTACCTACTTATGCACCAAATTTTGTCTTATCCCAACAGTAGCTACATATTGCGCAAAAAAATAATTAACAAGCATAAGTTGATGGTATAAATAGGAAAGCATATACTTACAGTGTGTCGGGTCACCGGTGTCCGACCCGTTAAGGCGAAGAAATATGATAAATTTTATCGACAAAACCGCATTATAAAGGCATTTTGCCCCTACTGGTTAGAAACAGTGGGCATTTTAATTTTTGCTTTTCTGAGTTCGGATGAGTTTATTTATTTTGCAATATTTATCGATGTAAAGGTCCCACAGACATAAAAGTAATTTCGTTCGACAGCTAAAAAAGTTGGCAATAAGACAACGCAAAAAAATATCAAAAATTTACATTAAAACCTTTAAAAAATACTTGAGGCGTATTAAGTGTAAAAAACTCTGGTTGTTTTTTACTGTTTAAACGTTTTGAAAAAATTTTGACCATAAACATTAATTTTTTATTTATATTTTTCAAGCCCTAGGATATTACCTAAAAATTAATGTCGAGACCTAAGTTTCAAAATAAAATCAAACTTTATATCTGTAGGACCTTTACATATCGGTAAATATTTCTAAATAAATAAACTCATCCGAACTCGGTAAAGCAAAAATTAAAATGGTCGCGGAATACCTTTTATTGCGGTTTTGTCGATAAAATTTATCATATTACTTCCCCTTAACGGGTCCTTCACCGGTGACCAGACACATTGTATAAGTGGGTAGGTACTTATAAATGAATTAATTAGTATTTTTGAAAACCTCGGATTTAGTCAACTTATTTTATTTTATTACCTTCCCATTATAGTCCTTGTTACTAAAGCTATAAAGTTTAATATAATCGCAAATAAATAGCGCAAAGAAAGGTTCCCGTCTAGTTCCGCCGAGTGATCTCAAAAGTACAAGCTAATAAAAGTTTACTTAGAGGCATATCATAAGTATTCTAATAAGTGTTCTGGTGTGATTCTGCTTAATTTAAATAAAAGTGAATTAGTGAAGTAAATTGATTTGGTTTTTGATCCGCAAAACATCTACATAGTTTATCAAAATCATTTTTTTAAATATTTTTGATAAACTAGATGTTTTGTGGAGTTTCACTTATTGGAATTTATTGATAAAATGTAGCCTGCTGCTGCTGCATAATGTAGCTTTTAATCATTACAAGAATTTATTAAATCGATCCAGCTTATATTTATATCCAGTATATTTGTATAGACTAGCATTGGGTCTGGTGATAGCCATAACCTCCTCTTCATCTAGGAGAGAGACTCCCGGAGAGACACATTCAGTGGGTATTGATGATAACAATGAATGGAAAAACATAGACTGGTAACTCAAACCGTAGTATTAAGGTGACTATGTAATTGATTCAAATTTATTTAACCGACTTCATCGGATTACATAAATTTAAACGTGAGGGGGCGTGCGCTGGTCACAACATACTGCTTGAGCGCGCCTTATATTGATAAATAAAGTTGGCAAAGGTGCGAACAAACAGTATGTAATATTCAATATTATCTTTCTAACAGAGACGTTTTAATTTTGTTAGAATATTCTTGTCCCTTCCTTCAGAAGAGGAAGTTCATTGTTATTCTTCGGAGAATTTAATCTTCGAAATAGTTACGCGAAATGCACCAGCCTCCCACCAATATTTAGTAATAACGTAAATAGACCTTATTATAGACGCAATAAAATCTTTAATTACGTAATCCCGGTCTTTTCAGTACCTAATTGTGTATGAGTCGAATCGATCATGTTCATTTCTTTGGTATTTTTACTATGCGTAGTTGAGCGAATTACCAACGAGCGTTGACAATCGTAATGTTCATAGAGATTAATTAGTTGTTAAAAGAAAACAAACTTCGTGGGTCGCTTTTGCGTTTTTTAGTGTGAAGTCACAATTCCATGTTTTTCCGTTCACCGAAAGATGATGAAACAACCTTAAGGCGACATATTGAAAAAATGCATTGACTTTCATCGCAAACTATGAGAATATGACATGACGAGTGGGTCTGACATTTTGATTTGTGTAAATTCATATCTATAACATACTTTGCTCAAAAACATGATTTGATGATTTTGACTCGATAGTTTTATTTTTCGAAAACACGTCTAAAAACATACTTTTGCTAAAATTACTACGTAGTTATGCAATCCATATGCTTAGAATTTACTTAAATTCAATCTTCACATTATTGTTCGGACTTTGGTTGCTCAAAATTTACATAGCATTTACCGTTATTTGTTTATCGATTTTTGAAACGATTTCAGTGTCTAAGCGGTGTCGATGGTGGCGATTTCTATGCAATACGCGACCTTATGTCGGCGTGTTAAGGTGCTAAGATTTCAAGAAAAAACATTTCGATGTGTCGTCTTAACTCAGTTTATCTTCGCTGATCGTTGTGTACTTGCTTCCCGCAGCCGGCGCAGACTACCAGCTAGGAGCAGCGCGCGTGTTCGTGCGCGAGGCTCTGCACCGCGGCTTGGAGCGTGCCCGCGCAGACACGCTGCGAGCCGCCGCCAGCACGCTGCAGGCCGCGGCCAGGGGACACCTCGCAAGGTACGTCACTCATCCCTACTTATATTGTGAAGTTCAACGCTGCGATATGAGGGCGCGTGCGCTGTTCCACACAAAAACGCTATTCGCTTTCGCCAGCATGTCTGTCTGTAACGCTTTCACGGTTTAACCATTTTATGTATCAACTTTGGAATTAAAATAGTTTAACCCACGGTTAGAAGGACCTAAACAATTACGCTTTTTGATACCTATTCTTGAATATGTCCACTATATTTTTCAGCCTCACCTGATCCGGCGTTTCTGCGTTATTCAGTCAAATAAAAATTTACGATACTTTTTTATTTGATAGCTCCTAAGTTGATACTTAAGTCTCTAGGACGTGCTTGGGAACAAAAACTGCAATGCACTAAACTTAGGTCAATGCCTAAAGCTTAAGACAAAGCAGAGTAAGTAAATGATTATGTGTGACGTAGTTTAGGCATGTCATAACTAAGTTTATGCTAAGTAGATTTTAGTGCAGACGGGTATAAATACATACATACATACATAACTTCACGCCTGTATCCCGTATGGGGTAGGCAGAACACCAGAGGTAATAAAACCATCTGATGTCACGTTTGACAAATTTGGAGGCATTATAATAGTGGAGAGAGACTATTGCAGTGACAGGGGGTCAGCCTATCGCCCACAAAAAAGCCTCCCATAACACCTCGGTCCCTTAACTGACTTTTACAGTATGCCCGGGAAGAGACGCAGCTGGCACATTCTATGTTTTTCTTTCGCTCCCAGTCCAGCACGGGCATAAATATGTTTGTCTATTGAATCTAATCTTAGAATGACATTATCGTCAATACAACTTTATGTGGAAGCAATGATCACATTAATTCATTGTAGTGGACGCTGTGAATATAATACAAACCATAAAAATAACCTCATAAGATTTTTTTTTAAATGTAACAACGAAATAAGTAAAATGTTTTTTCCAGGAAACGTTAAAGTAACATTTTATCTTCAAAATTGATAGATTTGTCAATTTTTACATGTAACCTATTTTACCGCCCTCTCCTGGGCTAGCTTTCTTCCCTTTTTTACCACCCATCTTTCCATCCAACAGGAAACGCTACAATCAAATGCGTTCAGCCACCATCCGTGTACAAACCTGGTGGCGTTGTGTTCGTGAACGCAGACGCTATCTCACGGCTAAACGCGGAGTGACGCGAGCGCAGGCCATCGTGCGCGGCAGGAGAGCGAGACGGAGATATAAGGCGTTGAAGGATCAGCATAAGAGGAGGATGGAGGCTCAGGAAATCGCTGCAAAGTAAGATTTGGAATAATATTTGTTATCATAAGGGCGTCCAAAGCAGGTTACTTTCGGTCTATAACTTTTAAAAATAAACATAATTTTTAGTTCTGTGTGTTTTTCTTTTTGGTTTATTTTAACTCAAGAATTACTCAAAAGTTAGACAATTCCAGAAATGAGAGCCAATAAAAAAGTATTATTTAGAGAAAACCTTTTTGATGTAAGTTATTTCAGCTGTCGTTCCTTTCAAGTCATCAACATATTCTGTTATATTAAAAATCGTGGAGACCCTGTGAAGGCTCCTGTCCAGCGGTGGGCATTTGCCGGCTGGTGATGCTTCTATAAATCTTATTTAATGATAATATGTATTAATATTATCTTATTAATCAAAGTCGTTGTGGCGCCGTGGTTACTGTGCATATCAAACGATATTGCTGATTAAGCGCGCTTGGCACGGCCGGTATTAGGACGAGTGACCGCCGGTCATTCATTTCTCACGATGACTTTCGTGCTTCGGAGGGAGGTTAAGCAGTCGGTCCCGGGTGTTGTATACTTGTATACAGTAATTGTTAGGGTTCGTCAGAAGCCATTTCGGCGCCCGGAAAATTCCACCACCCAGCACTGGACCGGCTTAGTGGATAATGGACAATGCCTCCTCGTCACCCGGGGGAGAGACGAGGAGGCAAGTCCTGCAGTAGGCTCATTACAAAGAGTTGTGATAATGATGATGATTATTAATCAAAGCAACATTATCTTACTTCTTCCAGGCGTCGAGCAGCCGAACAAAAGGCGAAGGCGGAAAGTCTTCAAGTGCTGGAAGTGCCGGCAGAACTGGCCTTCATCATGTCCAAGATAGACGAGTGGCAACCGCCGCATAGCGAGCGGAACTTAGTCAAGGTGAGCGACCAATAGTTATTATTTCTTTAGAATGTGAAGACGCCGTGGCTCCTGTGATATCGTTTGATATAACTACATTCGGCGCGGTTGGTAAAAGGAGAGGTGACCGCCGCGCCGAACACTAATTTCTCACGACGGCTTCCGTGCATAGTAAGCCGTCATAGTTCCGTGCATGTTAAGCGTTCGGACTGGGGTGCTGTTTACTGGTATAGCTACGTTTAGTAGTCGTTAGGGTATGTTAGTGTTAGTATTGTCAGGATTGTCAGGAATGCCATTTTGGCATCCTGACAATTCTGACAAACCAACACTAATTCAGCTTGGTAGTTTATGACCTCCTCATCTCATCCTCGATTGTATCAGCTATAATTTTAAGCATTTACCTTAGCTATTTGTTTGCCAACTTATGCTATCTAAGCTGCCAATTGAGCACTTGTTTTCCGGGGTTAAAGAAATAATTATGAAATCGTTGTAGAATTACCGATGCACTGCCGAACCATGGCTCTTAAGCTGGAAAAGTCTATAAACATAGTGTTATAATTTTATTTAAATTCTATTCTATATATCAATTTTACCGGTAGCCCGGTAGATAAGGCCGCCCAAATGGTCCAAAATTTGTGTTGTTTTTGTTTCTTTTTCTTTCCTGTATTTTTTTTTGTTGGCAATAACGTTCTTATGAATTATTATAATTTTTCCAGGTGTCTGGCGAAGTATTCCCCGAGGACGACCCGATCCAGCTGCCTCGAGACCTGCAGCAGTTCGCCTTCTCCAAGTTCAGCTCGGTGTATTTCGCTGATGGGGGACAGCTGTCTCCGAGGAAGCACCCCATCACCAGGCCGTTTTTGTCCAAGGCCGCTGTCAGGTTAGACCTTTTTCTGAAGCTAATTTTATAATAAACATAATGTTCTCAACAATGTGGCCATAATTTAAGCCCTTTCAATATAGTTTTATTATTTTTTAAATCTTCAGTTTTATTTATTGGGTGGTTTTGTCAACAGTGACATGTCACACCCATCATTCCTAAATCTTAGGCTACTTAAATCTTAAATGCTAATTATACTTATACATTTCGATTCGTTTCAATGAAATGACCATGAAATAACCAGCTCAGCCACAATTAAAGTTTTCATACAAAAATATTATAACCTGAAGAAAATTTAACAAACTTATCCGAATAAAACAAAAATATTTTAACAAAAAAAGTTACTTACAATCGTAAATTAAATTTTACTAATCATTATTTTTTAAATTTAATCCCGTTTGATTGTGAATTTCCTTCTAAAAAAATATATTTTATTAATAATAATATATTAAAGGCCATATTTTTTTGAAACATAGCGAAATGTAAGTAAGAAGCTCATAATATACTTAGTATCAATTCTTTCCCAGGGACCAAGATTTCAACGATGCCGTGGCTACATTCAAGCTTATATTGAGATGGTGTGATGAGTCAGCCGCTGGCGATGAAGCCAGGCAAAAGGTACTTGTATTATTTCGAAACTATAAAAAAACCATTCATTCCAAAAATATACACAAAGGTAAAAGTGAGGTTAGATTTTGTTCATAACTGAAATTAAAACATATTACAAGAAAACACATTAATTAAAGTACTGAACCTGATACACCAACCACGTGAGCCCAAAGTAAGTTTTTATAAAAAGCATGTTACTGAGACTACACAGTGGAACTAGGGGGGTATCCTCGTATGCACCTTGACAAGAGCCAGGTTAAAAAAGTTCCCCAAACTGGGACTCGAACCCAGGACCTCTCACGCAGCCGAACACTTGACCAACGCACTGCGGAGGAAGTAGTAGTTATAAAAAGCTTAAACATTACAAAGTCTATTTATTACAACAACAACGAGGTAGGTACATAATTAGTTAATATGAATTATGTTGTTTAAACTAGTTTTAATTTCTCAATTGATGTTATTTTTAGGTATAAGTTTTTATCAGAAATATATAAATAGGTATAGGTAATGAACGTGGAGGAAGCGAAAGAGGTATGTCTGGTTCGAAGCAATTGGCGTTCCCTTGTCTCTGCCTACCCCAAAGGGAGACAGGCGTGAGGTTATGTATGTATGTATATGTATAAATATATGTACAATCCAATACATTCTCTCACTCTTTATTGCACACGACGTATCTAAAACGTGTAACATAATGAAGAGATAATACTTAAAGGGATTGTATGTTTGATGATGAAGTTTATAAGTAACAGTTACATAAATTTGGTATCCTTACGGTTCGGCCGAAAAACAAGTTCAAAGTTTAGATCAAAATATGAAAGTGTCAACCCTAAAAACAGCTGTTAGCTTTTGATGAAATCTATTCGATAACAGATGGCGTTAAAATAAAGTGATGGGTTACTAAGACAGATACTACCAAGTTCAGCCGATGCGGAAAAGGTCATAAGGTCACTGACTGCGACACAAGTCTTCTTTTAGCCTAGTAGGTTGACTAGGGATGTCAAAATATTTGGTTGTAAAATAATTGAATAAATTTGTATGAAAGTCTATACCAGCACTGCAGTGCGAGCACGGTTCTTCTATCACGATCGTGTTTACGCTTCCGAATTTAAGCGATTATTGTCTATGATCGGTAGCACGGTTCTCCATCACGATCGTGATGTCGTGTATTTAAGTAAACAAAGGTCCGGTTTCATAAAAACATAATTTCAATGTTGCCATACGGTTTTTCAATTATCAATGATGGTTTTCAATCTAATTCACGAGTATCCTAGCAACAAAAAACTGAATTAGGGACTAAATTAAAAACTTAAATGTCATGTTGCCTCCATTGTTGTTGTTTGTTAATTTGGGAAATATGTAAACGGCTGGTTGGTTGCCAATTAACCAAAAGAAGAAGAAGAAGGGAATTATTTATTAAAAATGAATAATATCAAATAAATAATATGCGTAATATATGTGAAGATCCAATTTATACAGGAAGCGATAAATATACTGCAACTTGCTTTTCTTCCAAATGAGGAAAAGAATATTGACTTCGATCCACTTGTTCAAGAGAAAACATTAAAGCGCATAACACGGTTCTTCCAACACAAGAAATATGTGATTT
This sequence comes from Stenoptilia bipunctidactyla, assembly GCA_944452665.1. NCBI lineage: Eukaryota > Metazoa > Arthropoda > Insecta > Lepidoptera > Pterophoridae > Stenoptilia > Stenoptilia bipunctidactyla. Next base: position 5,992,077 of record OX101730.1, read on the forward strand.
ATAGTACTTCTTCTGCGATTCGAATGTAATAGAAAGTTTCGTTTTTGAAGAAGACACCATTCAATAAAAATCCTACTCGGTATCAATAAGACTAGATGCTTATGCTTTAAACTAGATACTATACTTTCGGGGCATAATTACTGGATCGAGCCGATTGAAAAGGACCAATGAATAATATAAATAAAGCAGCTTTATGTCTATAGTTTGAACATTTTATTTGAACTGTATTTTGTTTATATTAATAAAATCTGATACCCACTTTTATGAAGTTTTGTCATTACTGCAAATCCTATTTATTTGTTTTTGAAAAACTTAACTAAAATATGATGTATTGTATGGGTCAAAAGCCACTTCAAGGTTTTCGCAGATATACATACAGTATTATAAACAAAACAAGCATGGTTAAGTTTAGTAACCTTATAGTGTTAAAGCCTTATAAGGAGCAGTGAATATTTATGAAAATTAAATGTATCTGAAATACACTAGGTATGTTGTGTTTTTCTGAATGGAACGATAAAAGTAATACTGAACTAAGTGATATACATGTACAGTATTACTTTTCTGTAAGTAAGGTCTGGCCACTTTGAGGGGAATTTATTGTGATAAATTAAACGGGTACAAAGTTTTCAATTTTAATAGTTTTTTATTTTAATATTCTACAAGATATCTGAAGTATAAAATACACTTATAAAAAAGCTTCTCAATGACTTAACTGCGAAAAACAACTTGAAATCATATAAAAAGGCATTGTCATTCACATTTCAACTTACTTAACATATTAATTTACTTTTAAATCTGTCTGACAATGCTATAAAACTCTATGCTAAAATCAAAACCTTCGACAATACAGACCGTTACATTTCAGTGAGGTAAAATCTTAATAAACAAATAATAACATTTATAAGGCAGGTTTGGTTGTATGGTTGAACATAAAACATGTTTACTATAAGTTTAGACCTGGGTCTCCATGAGTGTATTCTACAAATAAAAAACATTTTCGATTATAATCTATAATCTTTATTAATACGAGAGCATTGCATAGTTGTTCAATTATTAAGGTAATTTGAAATATGACACCTATAGTCATACAATAAGTTTAGTAAACAATACATGATAAAATACACAAGTATACATAAGACAAAACATAGCCTTAAGAGGTCTTAACTTATTGCTTTATATAACGGTATTATTATTTATACATTAATTTATTTAGTTTCATACTGTCCGGAGTACATGATAGATTCTGTATGGCAGTAGTCTAGTTTACGGAGCATTGAATGGTTTTTGAAACCTTAATATTTGTAAAATACTCTAGCTATGCAAATTGGAACAATAAAAGTAAGACTGGACTGAGTGATATACAGTTGGGCACAATCTTTTAGTAAACAAGTTATGACATAGTACGGTCCTTGCAGACCATATGAAACAAACCTTCTGAACTCAATATGCGATTGGTATGGGGATTGAGGTATGTTGTGTTTGTTATTCTGAATGGAACAATAAAATAATACTGAACTTAGTGATATACATGTTCAGTATTACTTTTCTGTAAGTAAGGTCTGGCCACTTTGAGGGGAATTTAGTGATAAATTAAATGGGTGCAAGATTTTCAATTTTAATAGTTTTTTTATTTTAATATTTTACAAGATATCTAAAAAATAAAATACACTTAGCTTCTCAATGACTGAACTGCGAAAAACAACTTGAAATCATATAAAAAGGCATTGTCATTCACATTTCAACTTACTTCACATATTAATTTACTTTTAAATCTGTCTGAAAATGCTATAAAACTCTATGCTAAAATTAAAACCTTCGACAATACAGACCGTTACATTTCAGTGAGGTAAAATCTTAGTAAACAATTTATAGGATTACTTCACACTTAAATAAACCTGGTCACTTTATAATTGAATGGTTAGTATTTGAAATTCCTGATGCAAGTAGGTTCCAAACAAATAATAACATTTATAAGGCAGGTTTGGGTGTATGGTTGAACATAAAACATGTTTACTATAAGTTTAGACCTGGGTCTCCATGAGTGTATTGTACAAATAAAAAACATTTTCGATAATAATCTATAATCTTTATTAATACGAGAGCATTGCATAGTTGTTCAATTATTAAGGTAATTTGAAATATGCTACCTAATAGTAATACAATAAGTTTAGTAAACAATACATGATAAAATACACAAGTATACATAAGACAAAACATAGCATATATTTAGTTTCATACTGTCCGGAGTACATGATAGATTCTGTATGGCAGTAGTCTAGTTTACGGAGCATTGAATGGTTTTTGAAACCTTAATATTTGTAAAATACTCTAGCTATGCAAATTGGAACAATAAAAGTAAGACTGGACTGAGTGATATACAGTTGGGCACAAACTTTTAGTAAACAAGTTATGACAAAGTACGGTCCTGGCACACAATATGAAACAAACCCTCTCAACTCAATATGTGATTGGTATGGGGATTGCAAATTAAAGCTTGCATATATGTTATATGATGTTTCCAAACCCAGCAAACTCTTTGGTTCACTTAAATTTAAAAGTTTGCTTATTGCGGCATAATGAAAACATGCAATGATCAAAGTATTTATTATTTTTTTCAAAATCGCAACATCACAAGTCCTAATTCACTTTGTATTAGCTTTAAAAGAATTATTGTGTACACTAAAATCACTGTTCACACTTATTTCTCTCACATTTTAAACTTCATTCTTATCCTTGTAAGATATTATGTTTATTCCATTATGCTAGTTTCTTTATTTTCTTATTTATATTTGTAATAGGCATTTCTCTTAAGTTTTAAAGTTTCTCCTTATATCTGAAACAAAACATAACAAAATGATTAGGATTTGTATTATGTGTCATATACTTATTAAAATGTATTGGTCAATTGTTAACTTTTTACTAAACCTTAATTTTTTTATAGTAGGTAACCTATAGATGATAAAATTTTATATGATTTAGGAATAGCATTGTGGAGTTTAACAGAGATTGTTTAACATAGCCTGCGATATAGCTACAGATATGGGAAATCTTTATAAATCAATCTTTCTGCATGTCCAGTAACTCTTGTTCATTCCTAGCTTTAGCTTCCAATATGTAATTTGAAGGCAGTGTCAATAAACTCAGAGATAAATAGTGGTTTGCAGGGTTCGTAAGGTACCCTTGCCTAAAATAGTTCTCACACACGATTTTTAAGCAACAAAAAAATTTTCAATGTCCGTCGTTTTTCCCCAAATTAATAAACCACACCTTAGTATTGGTGCTGCAAAACTCTTCAAATGATATTAGTTAAAATACACGTAGGAACTTACCATTATATGAACAGGCAATCCATTAGATCGTCTCCGCTGCAAATCTTGTTGTAAATAGGACAGTGGCGATGTCTTCATTAATGCGAAATAGCTTATTATTTGGATTATTGGCGTCCCGTATCAATCTTCTGGATATCATTTGCATAGTAATATATCTCCGCCTCTCTTCCTCGGCAATTAATGCGAATCCAAAGTCCTTACAAAAGACATGGTCGGCAAGCTCAAAGGGATTGTTAGCGTCCCGTATTAATCTTCTGGACATCATCTGTGAATTAATGTATCTCCTCCTCTCTTCCTCGGCAATTAATACGAATCCAAAATCCATTATTTCACTAAAATATGAGCGCGAGTCAAATGGCGGCTTCACGATTTTTACTCTACAAACTTTTTGACAGTCGCCACCAGTCGTCTTCTATGAGTTCCATGCTACTGAATTCGGTTTACTCGGTAATTTCGTGATAGATTCGAGATACATTACCAATCGTGAGGAATCGTGTTGTCTATGCTACAGTTAACAGCTATCACGATAAATAACCGTCGTTTATGTCAAATACACGATCGTGAAAAGATCCGTGCTAGCACTGCTGATCATGCTAATTCTTTTACTGTGTATTCTACGTACGGTATAGAAGCTAACCCTTAAGTTTTATCTCTTCATTTTGTTACACGTTGTATACTAATATTATAAAGAGGAAACCTTTGTATTTTTGTATTGAATAGGCTAAAAAACTCCTGGACCGATTTCAAAATTTCTTTTACCATTCCTTAGAGGGATTCTTCCGAATACGTATAGGCTACTTTTTATCCCGAAAATCCTGCGGGAATCGAAATTGCGTGGGTAAAACCGCGCGCAACAGCTAGTAAAATATATATTATTAATAATAGAACAAGATTGAGTACAAGGGCAGCCCTATCACTAAAAGCGATTTTTCACAGGGACCCTTAGGGTATTACCACACCAATCGTTCGATAGCTTTTACTAGGACCGTACTAACACCCTTACAATGAACAAGGATAATTAACTAATAACTGGGTGGTGCGGGGTGCACTACGGACCAAAACTACGTTACGCTGCCAGCAGCGGCGCGGTCCTATAATGAAGTGTCCCGTCTTTATTTTACTAATATTATAAATGTGAAAGTATTTTATTTTATTTTTATTTTTATTTATTCTTAAAACAAACAGTGATCTATAACTAAAAATAAACAAAATATACATTTCTATGCACCAATTCCAAGTTTTCGCATATAAATAACAATCATAAAAATTAAGTATCGGTTTATAGGTAAATGTTTACAAGTTTTCTTTATATATTATATCTTTCGATATTAACATTTAGGATTCCTTAAATATAAAACAAAAACAACTTTTAGAAAACATATAAAATACATAAGAACAAAACAGCCAAGGAAAAAAATAAACGATAATTGTTTTTCAATTACTTTCGTTTACATATTAAAGTGTAATCTAATGCAATAAGGACAATTAGCTTATTAAATAATAAGGACATCATTTAGGACTGCTTAAACAACAATAAAAAATCATAATAATTAAATAAAATATATATTTTTTTTAATCTCTATGTAAACAGTATGAAAAAATAATACACATAATAAATACAGCCACGGATATATCAACGCATTACGCATAACGCAAGTATACCTAATAAAATTAGTTATAATTAAATTAAGCGATTGAATCAAACCAACTATTGGACATAGCTTTTCTAACTTGAGCTATGGAAGAATTGAAAAGGTCGAAGTCTGTCAAGTTTAGTTTGTTAATTTGCTTTGGAGATCTTATAAAAAATGAATTTTGTCTGTAATTTGTAGAACTGTAAGTTAAGTGTAAGGGAAGATAAATTCTGCAGGACCCGGTTTGCACGTTAAGTTTTATATTAGATAGAAGATGCGGGGAATCTATAAAATTTTGCGCAATTTTCATGAGCGTTATTACATCCGTGACTTTGCGTCTTTCATGCAAGGGCATCATGTGGTGTCGCATACACCTTTCAACGTATTCAGAATCAAATAATTTGCGCTTAAATTGTAGATGCCTCAGAAATTTGCGTTGTATGGATTCTTCTCTCAAGCCTATCTTTGTAAATATCATATGCTGGATTCCATATTTGAGAACAATACTTGAGGGTACTACGCACGTATGAGAAATACAGAATTTTAATGGCATTTATACTGTTGAATTGTGAACTAGATCTAATGATGAATCCCAAAGCCTTGTTGGCTCGATTTGATATATTATCGATGTGTTTTTCATATGTTAGTTTCGAGTCATGTATGATACCTAGATCGCGTATTTCATTTACTCTTCTAAGATGTGTTCCTTTGACGTTATAAGCAAACTCAAATGGTTTACTTTTACGAGTAAAAGTAACAATGTAACATTTTCCAACATTTAAGTCTAACATGTTTTCGAAACAGTAATTTTTAAATGTGATTAAGTCACGCTGCAGCAAAATACAGTCATGAACGTTACGAATTTTAGCATAGATTTTCATATCGTCTGCATATAGTACAAACTTGGAATATTGAAAACACTGTTTAACGTCGTTGATAAAAATATTGAATAGTAAGGGCCCTAATAGAGACCCTTGTGGTACTCCGGAGGGCACTATGTTAAATTTAGACGAAAAACCATTAAGAGCTACAGCCTGAGATCTGTTTTCTATATACGATTTAAACCATCGGAAAAGGTTTCCATGGATTCCGGCATTATATAGCTTTCCTAAGAGCAGAGTGTGGTCTATCCAATCAATACATTTAGAATAGTCCGTAAATATGGTATCGACCTGACCACCTGAATCCATGCTTGATGTAGTATAGTCTATAAAAGGTAATAAATTGGTCATTGTAGAGCGATTTTTAAGGAAACCATGCTGTTCAGGAATGAAGAAGACTGATAGAGTGCTATATACTTGAGAATAGACTACTCGTTCAAGAATTTTAGCAAAACAGCATAGTTTCGAGATTGGTCTATAATTTTGTACGTCATTCTTTTTTCCTCCCTTGTGAATCGGAGTAATATAAGCGGATTTCCAAATATCCGGGAAAATACTTTCATCTATTGATCTTTGATACAGTATTGATAACGGTTTTGTCAAGCTATTAGCACACCTAATAATAAACATCGGTGATATATTATCCGGTATGGCTGTATAGATGTTTGTTCCTCAATCACGGCTCAACCGATTTGGATGAAATTTGGCAGAGTGATAGTGTACAGTCTGGAATAGCACATAGGCTACTTTTTATCCCGGATTTTCCGCGGTATTCGAAATTGCGCGGGTAAAACCGCGCGCAACAGCTATTAAATACATAAATAAAAAGAAATAGTAGTTATTGATACTTTGTGTTTATAAATTGACAGGTTTTAGCAGACTACATAGCATCGCGCGGGCTATCATCGCGCGGCCTCCGTGACGAGATACTGGTGCAACTGTGCAACCAGGCGTGGGGCGCGCAGTCGCCGCGGGTCTACAGCCTGATGGCGCACTGCCTCGCCGCGTTCCAACCTCACGCGCCGCTGCATAAGTATGTTGTTTGTTTGTTTGTTTGTTTGTTTGTTGACTGATGTTCATCTATTGACGAGATACTGGTGCAACTGTGCAACCAGGCGTGGGGCGCGCAGTCGCCGCGGGTCTACAGCCTGATGGCGCACTGCCTCGCCGCGTTCCAACCTCACGCGCCGCTGCATAAGTATGTTGTTTGTTTGTTTGTTTGTTTGTTGACTGATGTTCATCTATTGACGAGATACTGGTGCAACTGTGCAACCAGGCGTGGGGCGCGCAGTCGCCGCGGGTCTACAGCCTGATGGCGCACTGCCTCGCCGCGTTCCAACCTCACGCGCCGCTGCATAAGTATGTTGTTTGTTTGTTTGTTTGTTTGTTTGTTTGTTGACTGATGTTCATCTATTGACGAGATACTGGTGCAACTGTGCAACCAGGCGTGGGGCGCGCAGTCGCCGCGGGTCTACAGCCTGATGGCGCACTGCCTCGCCGCGTTCCAACCTCACGCGCCGCTGCATAAGTATGTTGTTTGTTTGTTTGTTTGTTTGTTTGTTGACTGATGTTCATCTATTGACGAGATACTGGTGCAACTGTGCAACCAGGCGTGGGGCGCGCAGTCGCCGCGGGTCTACAGCCTGATGGCGCACTGCCTCGCCGCGTTCCAACCTCACGCGCCGCTGCATAAGTATGTTGTTTGTTTGTTTGTTTGTTGACTGATGTTCATCTATTGACGAGATACTGGTGCAACTGTGCAACCAGGCGTGGGGCGCGCAGTCGCCGCGGGTCTACAGCCTGATGGCGCACTGCCTCGCCGCGTTCCAACCTCACGCGCCGCTGCATAAGTATGTTGTTTGTTTGTTTGTTTGTTTGTTGACTGATGTTCATCTATTGACGAGATACTGGTGCAACTGTGCAACAAGGCGTGGGGCGCGCAGTCGCCGCGGGTCTACAGCCTGATGGCGCACTGCCTCGCCGCGTTCCAACCTCACGCGCCGCTGCATAAGTATGTTGTTTGTTTGTTTGTTTGTTTGTTTGTTGACTGATGTTCATCTATTGACGAGATACTGGTGCAACTGTGCAACCAGGCGTGGGGCGCGCAGTCGCCGCGGGTCTACAGCCTGATGGCGCACTGCCTCGCCGCGTTCCAACCTCACGCGCCGCTGCATAAGTATGTTGTTTGTTTGTTTGTTTGTTTGTTTGTTGACTGATGTTCATCTATTGACGAGATACTGGTGCAACTGTGCAACCAGGCGTGGGGCGCGCAGTCGCCGCGGGTCTACAGCCTGATGGCGCACTGCCTCGCCGCGTTCCAACCTCACGCGCCGCTGCATAAGTAAGGCTGCAAACTGAACGCCAGCGACAGCGACAGCGGCGCGGGGCAGCGACGTGTGCAGCGATTTCCGCGACACTATAGAAAGTATTGAGTTTGTATTGCACCGCAACAAATCGCCCAGATTCCCGGCGTCGCTGCCCGCGCCTCTGTCGCTGCCCGTCCAGTTTGCAGCCTAAGGAGGCTTTTGTGTTTAGATTATCAATAGTTAAGTCGGGGTTATTTTTTAGCCCCGATGAATATGATCATATCGATGTACCAACATATTTGAAAAGTGTTGGTAATTCATGGTGTTTTGTTGAAAATTGGCGAGTGTAACTCAATATTACCGTTGGTAAGTAAAGAACGGTACGTTAGCTCAGGGATGAACTGGCTCTTCATAAAATATTTCCAGAACACATCACCGCCGGAGCGGTGATATTTGGCGGCAGATTTTATATGAAGGGTTTCGACGAATAACCTTCCAACAATCGGGGGTTATTCGGATAATTCACATTTTATAAAACCCTGATCCACGGGCGGTATGATTGTTCTGAGCCGATCCTACTTACCACCTATAACTATTAATAATTCCGTTAAGGGTTATTATTTTTGCAGATTTAACAAATACTTTCTTCCGTTTGACCCAACACTCAATTCGTTTGTTTTTTTAATTCACTCTCTTTTCTACTTGCACAGATACGTACAATTTCAGTTTAGTAAGATATGTAAAAGTAACGCTTTCCTCTATCTCAACAGGTACTTAGTCCGCTTCGTATCCGAGCACGCTCCCGCCCGCGAGCGTCCACTGCTGCTGCGGCTATTGACCTCGACGGGGTCAACGGCCGCGCGCAACTCGGGCGTCGCTCGGCGCTGCCCCCCGACTTTACTCGAGTGGAAGGGCGCGAGACAACCCGCGCCTATTGCCTTGCCGCTAAGCTTGTATAATGGTAAGTTTGTTTATGATAGTTCTTTTCTAAATTTATGTGAAAATATCCTCGACCTCGTGTTCAATTACAATCACATGAGATTTAGGCCAAACATGGCGCGAGCCACCGTCAAAAAAACTCTTTCTGCATCTTATTTTGTTAAAATTTTGTCTCTTGTTTAAAGATGAAAAATTTTGGATTAGACTGTAGCGAAAGGGGACAAAAGGACTATGGGAAAAATGAGTCTTGAAATTGAGAAAAAGTTTGAGTTATATCGCTCGAGAATGTACATTTTTTTTCCGCTTAACTTTTGATTCCGTAAGAATTTTTGACAAAAATATAAAAGTCTACCGTCTCCAAGAGACGAATGAATGCTAAAATACTCCTTAAAATCCGGCTGCTTGTTTTTGAGATTTTGGCGTTAAAATAAGCTCTTTAAGCTTTACATAGATTAAACATATTCCGGTCCAGTTCCGATAATCATATTTGACAATTTGACGTCATATTTTATTGGTACTGAAACGACTGGGATCTTTATAATTATATAATTTATTGTGATTATAAGAAGGCACTTTTACATTAATTCACTTTTATTAAATATACATGGGAGGCTGATACGTTTCGCGTTATTTTCCGAAGATTATTTTCTTCGAACAAAACAATGAACTTCCCTTTCTGAAGGAAGGGACAAGAATGTTCTAACAAAATTAAAGCGTCTCTGTCAGAAAGATAATATTCAAATTTCAAATAAAACAATGACATACTGTTTGTTCGCACCATAGCCGACTTTATTTATCAACTAGCTGTTGCGCGCGGTTTTACCCGCGCAATTTCGATTCCCGCGGGATTTTCGGTATAAAAAGTAGCCTATACAGATTCGGAAGAATCCCTCTAAGTAATGGTAAAGGAAATTTTGAAATCGGTCTAGTAGTTTTTGAGCCTTTTCAATACAAACATACAAAAATACAAAGGTTTCCTCTTAATAATATTAGTATAGATATAAGGCGCGCTCAAGCAGTATGTTACGGTACCCACGAAAATATAAGACATTTCTGTAAGCACTAAAGTAAGCAAAAACACACAAAACACCACCTTATTCTCAACACCATATCCTTTCCAGACTCGACGCAGCACGTGGCCGTGAACTCGTGGACGAACTGCGAGCGCGCTGCGGCCGCGGCGCTATCGGCGGCCGGCCTGCACAACGCCACCGGCTGGACCGTCACTGTGGAGAACGGGATTCAGCTCACTGGTAATTACTGGAAACTCAAGTTATTTTTTTTATTTTATATTGTAAGGATAGGACGTTTGTCTTCCATGCCACCTGATGGAAAGTGCACATGAAGAGTATGGTGTTACACGTCCATCCACGAGAAACCTATTCACTCGACATTTAAAAGTTCCAGGACTGTAGTGGTCAGGAAAAACAGACGCAGGCAGATTGTTCCACACCTTGGCAATCCGTACCAAAAAGGAACTATCGAATTTTATTCAGCTTCTTGGTAAATCCACTATATAGGAATGGAAGTTCTGTCTGCGTCTGGTAGTCCGGTGGTAAAAAGGGGTGGGTTTGTCAAGACTGCCGATCAGCTCACTGGTAATTAATTATTGGAAACTCAAGTCATTTGTTTTTTGCGTAGTATATTCAAATAGGGGCATCTAAAGTAAGCACAATCGTCCCTGTCAAGACTGCCGATCAGCTCACTGAAAATTAATTATTGGAAACTCAAGTCATTTGTTTTTTGCGTAGTATATTCAAATAGGGGCATCTAAAGTAAGCACAATCGTCCCTGTCAAGACTGCCGATCAGCTCACTGGTAATTCATTATTGGAAACTCAAGGCATTTGTTTTTTGCGTAGTATATTCAAATAGGGGCATCTAAAGTCAGCACAATCGTCCCTGTCAAGACTGCCGATCAGCTCACTGGTAATTCATTATTGGAAACTCAAGGCATTTGTTTTTTGCGTAGTATATTCAAATAGGGGCATCTAAAGTCAGCACAATCGTCCCTGTCAAGACTGCCGATCAGCTCACTGGTAATTCATTATTGGAAACTCAAGGCATTTGTTTTTTGCGTAGTATATTCAAATAGGGGCATCTAAAGTCAGCACAATCGTCCCTGTCAAGACTGCCGATCAGCTCACTGGTAATTCATTATTGGAAACTCAAGGCATTTGTTTTTTGCGTAGTATATTCAAATAGGGGCATCTAAAGTCAGCACAATCGTCCCTGTCAAGACTGCCGATCAGCTCACTGGTAATTCATTATTGGAAACTCAAGGCATTTGTTTTTTGCGTAGTATATTCAATGTCTTCCATGCTGGACTGGGAGCGAGAGAAACACGTAGAATGTGCCAGCTGCTTCTCTTCCCAGGCACTGTAAAAGTCAGTTATGGGACAGAGGTTTTAAAGGCGTTTTTGTGGGCGATAGGCTGACCCCCTGTCACTGCAATAGTCTCTCGCCATCTTTATAATACCTCCAGATTTGTCAAACGTGACATCAGATGGTCTTTGTAACCTCTGGTGTTCTGCCTACCTCATAAGGGATACAGGCGTAACGTTATGTATGTATGTATATTCAAATGGGGGCATCTAAAGTCAGCACAATTGTCCCTGTCAAGACTGCCAATCAGCTCACTGGTAATTATTGGAGACTTGTTTTTAGGTTCATCAGGAATCAGGTTTGTAGCGGATATTTAGAATCGCACGATATACCGAACATATCCAACCGAGTTTGAGCTTAATTTAGAACTTATATCTCATTTCAAATTAAAACTATTTGACAGCGCAATCCTTAGGGACAAACTACAAACTTGATACTGAGAAAAATAAACTACAGCCTTTATGTATTCCTAATTCAAACTTCTTCCCTATATCAGTTACTACATCGGCACTGTTTTTTAAAAAGAAGCTTTCTTTATTTCAAATCAAACTTTGAACTTCAATCTGTTCTACAATGCCTATATTCTTAATTCAAACCCCCCACAGAATATGCGGGCTGTGAGTACATCCTAGACTGCATCGGCGAGGTAGAGGCGTGCCCGGCGCTGGCGGGCGGGCGCGGGGGCGCGCTGCGGGCGGCGGGGAGGGCCACGCCCCCCGCGCCGCCGCCCCGCGCCTCCCCGCCCGATAGCGGGAGACCACAGGTTAGATATAATTACTACTTAGCCCTGATTTTTAAATTGTCAGGTAAAAGTTATCTAAAGACGGGTCCAGACGAGTGTAACGTGTAATGTAAGATTACGTGTAATTTAGCTTCAACAGTGTGGACGGCACACGAACTCAAAGCGAATTGTGTACGCGAAACGATTTTAAAAGCTGTTTCCACTCAGTCACTACGAACATGCCGAACAGGGAGGTCGTGATAGCTGGTGCGGTTTTTATTTTCATGTATTTACTAACTGAAGACCTTTTCCGGAACTATGACTCTTCTTTACTTTTCCTTTTTCTCTTCGATGTGAAGCAAGCAAGCTTATCATTTTGTTCTTGCATTCTTCTATATCTCTTCCCAATGAATGAGCAATATCACTCCAAGCATCGTGTTTCAGATTTTTTTTAGAGCGCCTTTGTGTTCGCGCGAAAAACCGACAGCCGATGGATCAACCGCGAGCGCCACGCGAGCGTTACATGTAATGCTTGTAGTGCCGTCCACACGTAGAATTCACGGTGGATTACATTACACGTTACACTCGTCTGGACCCGCCTTAATGAGTAAAGTGTTACTCGAAAGCTTCAAGCTCGTCTCAAGTTCATTGTCATTCTATGTCATTGTCATACAAATATAAAAATCGTAATCTATTTGTAAATGTAAATCGTATCTTATTGCCCGTTACTGTACGTCTGTTTCTTGTTCCCTGTTTTCTACTGAACTGCTTAACGGATTTAAACAAATGAGGTATCAAATTTCAAGATGGCGTCTTAAAATAAACATTTTGGGGGGTTCAGAAATAAATCGTAATCGTTGATCCTTATGTCGCTTCGTATTCATTTATAATTAAACGTCTTTGTGGTTGATTTATAAGCGGTCGCCTTCCAGTTCGCATTCTTGTAGCAATATTACCTTCCTCCTAAAAACCTCTTCACCCAACGGCTGACTGTATTTCTCTTAAACAATGAAAGTTCGCTTAATAATAATAAAAAGGATCCTACGCAAAAATATAAATCATTTTATAATAAAAACTCACACTGAGTCCGGTTTCATCAGCTATTTGTGATATATTTATTACATCCATTTCCATGCAACGCAATTATATTAGCCCTGGCTTCAGTATTCATATTGGCATGCATTCTATCTAGTAATTAGTAATACCGGAAAAAAGAGCACAAACGCACAGAGCAAAGTTCACCAACCAGTAACATACGATCTAAGTTCGTAAGGCATTTTATGTTTTCATGCAGTGTCGTATCTTTTTTACAACCTGCAATTGAGTTTAGAATTGAATCAGTCAAAACAACTATTAAGTTTGTGCAACGATTCTAATATGTCTTACACGTTGGGTTTATAACACAAAAAAATACAAAAACTAAAACTTAAAGATAAAATTAATGATATATGGAAAACGTCGTCGACCGGGTTTGAATCCATAACATTACATTTATTCAAAGCCACTATTATGAATTCCGACGCCTTAACCACTGAGCTATGAATCTACTTACAAAGGTGTTGAAATAGTCACAAACAACTTTTAAATTTTATAAATGTGTTTGTGAATGTTTGCATAATGTAATGACTTGATTAGAAAAGGTTGCATGCACCGCCGTTTCCTCACAGTGTTGTTTTAGTAAGTTGCTACTGCACTTATGAATCGTACTGTACAGTAAGTAAGTCTCGACTAAAAAGCACAAAACAAGCACATAAGACTATAAGAGATTTTAAATAATATTTGTCATAAAAAATAGTAGCGACAGGCGGGACAAGCTTATAAAGTAGTACAGTGTACATTTTGTGATTCTTTGCTGATATAATGCTTACTTAAACTAACATGTCTGTGAGCTCATAATAGTTTTCTCTTTATACTTGAAGCTTGTCCCCGCCTGCTGGCACTATATTTTATTAAAAATATTATTTAAAAGCTCTTATAGTCTTATGTGCTTTTTAGTTGAGAGTTACCTACTTACTGTACCTTTTCCGCAGTTGGGTTTTTAGTTTTTGTAATTATTTTTTTATTTTCTTTATAATAGAGTAACTAAATCATTTAGGTTAGCACGGTTTATCCTTGATTTTTTTTGGTTATCATTTTAATTCAACTTTGAATATAGGTACTTCCAGTAATTTTACAGTCCGTAAGTTACTAATAAAATATTGTACTACAGGTGCCACCTCCAGAACCACCGAAATCTCGATCGCCCAGCATACAACGCTTACTACAAGATTCAATCGACGACGGAATATCCGAATACAACTGGAAAATGGACCAGGAACAATCCCACACAATGAGCAAACATAACAACGAATACTCGAGGAAATCCTCCCACGAAGTTGTATCTCGAGAGCGAGATCGAGAGCGTGAACAAAATGAGTACTCACGTAAAATATCACACGACATATTGTCTCGGGAATCAGCGCTAAACGAACGATACTTCGAGCAAAGTTCGGATAAAGTTCGCAGTCGTTCGCTTGATAACTTGCTAGGTGACAACCCTGCGCCTCAACCGACGAAGCTTTCAGATTTAGGGTTGTCACAGTCTCGTTTGAATGACAGGTATCATTCCGTAGAACGTTTAGGCGGGGTGCCTAGTGTGTCCAGTAGTAAAGGCATGGAAGGGGACTATGGGACGGGGTCCCGAGCGCCTCCCTCGAGGTATATAAAGTCACAGTATACTGGGAAACGCGCGCCGGCCGGTTCGCAGTCTAGTCGTGCGTATATTGAGAAGAGCTCGGAGTTTGGTGGTGTTAGGTAAGATGTTAATTATTATTTTAATAATTTTATAGATAATTATTCGAATACTAGTCGCTTTACTTATATGTAAGCCTAGAATATTATCCATGATCAGTACTTAATACAAAAAAGAATTATAAAATAATATGACTAATGACTTATTTATAAGGTTCTACATGAGAAATAGGCAATAATAATCACAATTAATAGACACCGAAACGTCAAGTTAAAATGATGAATGAAATAGAAAACGCTTAAATCAGTTTCAAAACGTCCTTTACACAGAGTTAATTTTAATTAGCTCATCGCCTCTTACAGGCACCCTCTTCACATCAATCCCAAACAACATTTGTTCTACGACTTTTTACAAGTCTTGATAAATAACACAAAAAAAGAAAAACAAACTTATTTTATGCTCCCTCTGTTATTTACTACTCTGTAATTTGCCGTGTCACTCCGCAACCCCGCACCCCGCTGCTCGTGGCCTGACGCAAGGTGCGTGGCATCAGTGTAAATAGAGTGACGCCAGCTTAGAGACAGTAAATATTTTTTGTGTGGGTTTTTTTTAAGTTATTAATTTTAAAAAGTCGTAGATCAGATGTGGTTGGGATTGATGTGGAGGGGCTGCCTGCAAGAGGTTATGGGTTAATTAAAATTAACCCTTCATAATGATGTACCTTCTAACTCTTTGATTTTTTCCAGGTCATCAGCGATGTCCGACACATCAGAAGCCCCCAGCCTCGCGTCCCACGTGCGTCGAGTCCGCGTGCCGAGCCAGGCGTCCGACGTGGACCAATTCCTCGACGACTTGTTTTCTCCCGTACTCGACCCTAATATAGACGAACTATCTGACGCGCGATCGCTAGCGGCCAGTATCAAAGGAGGAAATACAACCACTTTGCACACACAAGAACTTGACAGTGCCAAAATAAAAACTTTGTCACTGGCCAGTCATAAAGTTTATGATTCAAGTGACTGCAAAACAAATGAAACATACAACGACTTCTTAGATGATATTCTATCGTGTAATTTCACTGAAAATGTAAACGATTTAAATCATACTGTGCGGCTACAGAAATTGATCAAAGGCGGAGGTAAAGAAGAAAAGGGAAAGACTAGTCGTAAGGACTCAAATGTAGACTCAATGGATGATTATATCACAAATCTTTTTGATCCGATATTTATGAACGATAGCTTGAAGAGGTTGACCGATTTAGATGGACTGTCTGGCGCTATTAAAGGTGGTGGAGCTACACCGAGAACGGCATCGGCGAACACGTCGCTCGCTTTTGGTTCGTTACCTGGTTCAGCAGCTTTGCCACCGGGAATGCCATCCACGCCTGAAGGTTTAGCTGCCGCCCTAGGCATACACCTTCCGTCTCCTGGAAGTATCGATATAAACTCATACCAAAACCTGCAAAGAGCTTTCTTACAGAGCGCAATGGCTCAAAACCTTCAAATACAGCAACAGCTGCTAGCTCAAAATCAAGCTCTGCAAACTCTACTAGCCGGGCAAGTAGCAGAGCCGACCGAATCGGAGCCAACGTCACCAGTCAGATCAACATCAGTCGTTCACGCTCAAGTCCACTCTCCTCCGAGGAACCCTGTCAAGTCCAGAAGGGAGTCAAATGAGAGTTCATCGACGGGTGCGCCGCCACCCCCTCCCCCGCCGATGCCCCCACCACTACACGGAGACCCCTCCGAAGTCAGAGGCTTCGTAGACCCATACGGCCGCGCCAAAACAGTGCGCATTGGAAAATGGAGATGGCCACCGCCAAAAGGAGGAAACGGACCTGATGCAGTCCAAGATTTTACTAAATTTAAGATGAGACAAATCCAGAGGCGTAATACTCCGCAATCGCAAACAAATGGAGTAGACCACGACTCACCGAAAGGTAGATCGCGATCGGAGGCGTCTCCTACTATTGAATGGGAAGAGTTTGAGGTGGACGGACCGGCGTCCTCGCCGCGCTCACCGAGTCAGGAGCCACCGACGCAACGCACCGCGCGACGCAGCTTCGAAATCGGCGCGCAAAGGCCATCGCCTGGTAGTGTGGGCAAATTGAAACTTAGCTCTGAAATGCGGCAGAGACTGGAAAGAGTTACTGCGAATCATTCAGTCCGCAGTTCTTCATCGGCAGCTGAGACGCCGAGGACAGTGAACAAGTTAGAAGACACGAGGAAGTTGATGTTGGAGCGGCAATTAGGTGGTGCTATGCGATGGGACGCGCCGCCACCCCCGCTGCCTCCAGCCCCGCCAGGTCCAGCTCCCCCGCCGCCTAAATCTCCCCCCACTCCGCCAGACCAACTCGCTCCACCACCTCCAATTCCAGATACCACATCTTCAACATTCGCTCAGTTACGACGTGACAGAGATACTTTCGGTGTACATCAGAACAGAGACTCCGATGACCGGAATGCTTTCCTAGCGAACTGGAGCTCTAGACGTCGAGACGAGTCAGAAGATTCTCGAGACGACTTTGCCGCTAGATTCCTGACGTCTGATCGACGCGAACGAAGGGAAAAGGACGACTGGGGAGATGAATCAGATGGCAGAAGTTTCCAAGATGAAAGAATGCAAAACGGTCGAGACGAATGGGATTCAGAGTCTGGCCTGGACGGGCAGGATCGCCGTGAAATGCGAGACAATTTCTCCGGAAGGGACGCTTCAGAGATATATGAAATACATCCAACTAGAGCTGAACGATCTAAAGACGAAATCGATAGAGCTCATGACACGTACGATCGAAAACGATCAACCGATTACTTCGATGATTTTGAGCGCTTCGATGGCCGTAAAAACTCTAGAGATATGCTCGTTGGAAGGTCACGCGAGAGTCCTCGATCAGATATCTTATTCCCACCGGATGCCAATGAGACCTCAAAGAAGACAGAGCGTGCAACGTTTAAAACTCACATGGCCCAAAAAGAAAGAGACAGAAAGGTTGAAGCCGAGCGCAGACATTCTGTATCAACACATGTTACAGACAAAACTGAACATATTGAACGTAAGTATTATTTAATATTTAACGAATCATTTAATTGTTTATTAGCCTGGAAAAACTTTTTTCAATATCGGTCATTAGCTGTTTTCACCAGAGAATTAGGTGTTCTTTCAGTCTTTGGCACATAAATAAATTTCAACTACCACGAGGGCAAAGAATTTTACTGAGACTATGACATATAGGTATATACATAAAAATCTTGTTTTAACTGAAATTAAACAGAATTATTGTTTATTAAGGCTGATTTAAAAATGAAAAATACTGACTCAAATTATTGTAATGACCTACAAAGTTACTATTCGAGTACTTTTTTTCTAACTTCTAAGAGCGGTTATGCACTACACCCGATCCGAATCCAAGAAAATAATAATCTAAATAGTAATCTACCACAGAAATAGTTCTACGGTTACGCCGCACCATCATTTCTCGGATTCGATTCGGATGTAGTGCGTAACCACTCTTAGTATGAAGATTTTCTAAAATTGTTACTTTATTTTACTATTTTGTACAGGTGACGTACCAGCTCCGGCTGCGCTATTACCCTCAGAACGCACCTACCTGACTTACGGCCGCGTGCCTTGGAAGCTGCGCGTGCGCAAAGAACTGTTTACACCCTTGGAGACCTACACTGACCCAGCTGTTCTAGACCTCTTGTATGCGCAAGTAAGTAGAAGCTTCTTTCAAATTTAAGAATGTTGTAAACGCTAAATTTACTTGGATGTACTTATTGTTTGACTTAGAATTAGTTTGACATATTAAACTAAACTTTTACAGACTATTTAATCAGCTACACTGAACAGCTAGTAGTTAGGAAAAGTAGAACAGATATACAGGGTGACTGGTGACATATTTTAGATATTGAAGGAGAGCACTCTGTACTCGATTTTGATAATAATTATGTAATAAAAGTAAGTGCTTAATTTTCAGCTGAATTCCCTATAAATAAATAAAGAGTATTGTTAGTTCGACGTCCGTTCGTGAAGCCGTCTATACCTACCTACCTATTCTGTGTTGATAGCGCCATGCGTACGCTCGTACCGGTGTAACCATGCGTTGCGTAATGAATTCTTTAACTTTCGGTTAAGTTTTATAATTAATATTTATTTTTTGTTTTATTTTTTCTATTCATATATGATCTCAAACTATCACGTCCTCGAAAGTGACCCACCAGTCACCCGGTATATTTTTTACGGTTATTTATTTTTAACCCAATATTCAATATCAGAGTTTGTGGGAGAGTAGTAGGAATAGTACTCTTCCACAAACTCTTGCAACGAAGCTGGTTATAAAGAAGTACTTGACTAGTGGTTAGGCTTTGGTCAACCAAAGCACTAGGCAAGCTTTGCAATCAATATTGGAAAATTCGGTTATATTTGCAGGCGTACATTTTTCACGATTTAAAATTTATAAAGGTGTTATTTTTACAGTTAGTTTATATTTCGATACTATATTTTCTTCTATAGTTATGTAATAGTTATAAAACTTAACTAACCGACCTGTCTATTTAACAGATAGTTCACGATATCACATCAACCCAGCCATCGCTCCGCATCAGTCCGGCCGAGCGTCGCGCCGGCGCCGCATGGCTCCGTTCCCAAGGTTCAAGCCCCGTGCGAGCCGCCACCAAGCGGCAAGCGGTGGAAATGGCGCGAGGATGGCCATTTTACTTCGCAAGGCTGTTCACGGCGAAGATTCCGCCCGGAGAAAATGCTGTGTTGGCGGTTTCGCATAAGGCTGTTATTGTTGGAGTCAAAGGTATTTATTACTTTTGGTTTTTTAAAGGATATCATAATTTAACTTTATATGAAGAGTTTTTTCATCACACATTAAAATTTAAATTGCACTTTAATAAGTATAAATTCTACCTCTAGACAATGATAACGTTTGCATGCAGCAATTTCGTATAACCGATTTTTGATAAATTTTAGCACTAATATAGTTAACCCAGGGATAATTGTAAGTTTTGAATAAACATCACGATCTAAGTTATCAACTATGAGTCAAGGTCGCTCAGCTTTGAAAATATTGAATCTACAAATTCAGCAATCACTTACTTAAAACCAAACTACACATGAGCGGAGCGGAGTACTATACTAGCTATTATTACTTACTAAATATTAGAGTGTAATTTTTATGAAAAGGAAAATTATTGGTTCTCATGATCGAATCGTGAATTTGAATTATTATTTGTACTACTCTGCTCTTCTTTTATTCATTTTCGATATTCCACCCAGGTCCAGCCGGCTTGACGGCGCGTCGCACACTATCCCTATCTGGACTCCGCGCCACGACTCCCGCGCCGCAGACACTGCAGCTGTCTCCCTCACGCGACTCCCCTCTCACTCTCAACGTGCCATTGGCTCATCACGCGCATGCGCTCATCGCGCAGTTCGCTTTGCAGTTTGCTCAGGTGAGTGAGAAGACTTTCTTTATTGAACTCCTAGGATATTGACATACTCTGATTGACCGGTCTGTTACAACATTTAGTATAGAAACATATTTTGAAACCTATTATAAAATGTATTATTTTAAAAGTACTTGTCTTCAGTACTTTGAACAATCTGTACCAAATTAGAATAAGCGTTAGTGGAATGTGATACTTATTTATTGTATCACAAAAAGTGTATTATCCTGGAAGGTAAGTCATGTTATCATTTTTATCATAAACTAATAACACTATTGTATCAGGATCTTCAGGACAAGGCACTACATTTTATAACACAATTTCGCTTCCAATCATATAAAAATTTAGTTACGTAAGGACTTCATAGATGTTGCAAAAGCAGCACTTAGCAGAGAGAAAGGGATTAATTTAGGGAAATAATAAAACGAGTGACTAAAAATAAAACGAGCAACTAAAAAACCAATTTAGACTGTCTTGAAAAAAATATGAAAATGAAGTATTAAATATTAATAGTGTGACTGAATTACTAAGTGAGCGACTAAAGCACAGCTCTTTATTTAATCACAAGAAAACAAATAGGTTGCTTAGGTGCATATTATTGACTATGACTATATTCAAACATTTGTTTTATAATAATATATTCAATAACATTGTGATGAAAAAGATTATGCGACAAGAAGGGCTCCCGCACCGGAAGACGTTGTCGGTACGGTTAGGTGCGACGACGAGCGTAGCGAGGAGGAGCAGGCTAGGTTGCATATAGGCCAAACGTGCGTGAGCCGAGCGAGGGAAGCGATTAAAATAGTACGTCAAATTCATTATTTTTCTCACGTAAAATTTTAATTTACACAACTCCTTGTAAAGCGCCCACTGCAGGGATTTGAGTCTCTCCTCTGGGTGACGAGAAGGTTTTTGGCCGTAATCCACCAAGCTGGCCCAGTGCGGGTTAGTGGATGTCAGAATTTTTAGGGTGCCGAAATGGCTTCTGACAAACCTTAAAGACAATGGATAGTATACAAGTATACAGCACCCGGGACCGACTGCTTGACGTGCCCTCCGAAGCACGGAAGTCGTCGTGAGAAATTAATGATCGGCGGTCACCCATTAAGCGCGGTTAACCTGCGATGACGTTTGATATGCACAGTAACCACGACCCCACAATGATTTCAACTATAATTTTATAAAAGTAATAAGTAATATATTTAATAATATTTCGTCCTAATAAAATAAGATTTAAACTTCTTTTCCTTAATTATTTTCAATCAATTCTATCATGCCCATTCCCAAAACTCTGCCAAAATATAATCACTTTTAACTTATATTATGTATTGTAACTAGTGTAAATCTGTCACTAATTGTACCTACAGGTGGCCCCGATTCTATAATTATAAATGATATTAAATGTGACTAAAAGGTGCATTATGGTAACATGTGACATTTTGTCAATATTTTGCTAATACAACGTCACTAGGAGAACCATTGTCGTGAAGACATGCACGTCACCGTACATGATGTTGAAAGTTACAGAATTGGGCCGGTTTCTAAATCAACGTAAACGGTAATCGTCGTAATCCATTTATAATAACGCTCCACAGTTAATTTAAAATTAAAGTAAAAACCGTCACTTATATTCCAATTTCCGGATCTTTAAGAAGTACAATCACACTAATAAGATATATACACTTCGCAACTTAATCAATGAGGAGTTTTCTGACAGCTCATAAAAATTAGTTCAAAATACCTCTATAGATGGCACTTTTAAAAAGCCGAAGGCGTTAAGTCTGTATACTATAATGTAGGTAAGTGGTATCTACCATATATGGTTATTTATACGTTCAATTTCTGATACAGACGTCAATTAATTTATTTTACTTTTAAAAACGCAGTGTGGAATAAATTCTTCGCCTTCGCCTTTTGTAAAGCGCCATCTATCGAAGCCTTTTGTACCAATTTTGTACAGTTTTGTTTTTTTAATGAGCTGTCAGAAAACCTCTCATTGTCATAAGGTTCAAATTTCAAAGAAAATGCATACATCTTATTAGATGTGACTGTACAGCTTTGTTTAATTACCAAGTATGACTAAAATGATAAACATCACTTAGTAGTATTTCAATCGTATATTTTTTTACATATCTACGTTGGATCATCTTTTTATGATAAGGCCGTCATTTGTCCTCTGTAACCCTCTGTTATTTATTTATCTGTACTCTGTGTACAATAAGGTGCAGCGCAGACGGCACACTTTTTGTACGATCGAGTCTGCGGCGCCGAACCGCAGACTCGATCGCACAAAAAGATTTTTGGTTATTACTAATAACTTATTAGTTTGCACCCGAAAGGAGCCGGCAACTAGTGCTAATTATTTAGTTTGCAAAACTTTTATACAAACGTTTGTCAAATTATTGTGCGCCGGACTTTTTGCGCGTCGTGTGCGTTACTGCATATAATTGCATAGGTTCTATTTTCACAGACTAAAAAGTGCGTCACGGATAGTTTGTCGTCTGCGCTGCGCCCAAAGAATAAATAAGTACCTACTTCGCAACGCTTGAAACTTATCCTTACTATAGTTGAATTGTTTTGAAATGATTTTCCTGACAGTTCTCATTTTCCATTACGCGCAAACTATTTACAACTAATTAAATATAAATAGGCGCGATAAAAATTAAAAAACTTTGTAAATAAACAATTTTATAGGTACTGAAATTAGAAATTAAACTATTAACCAAATGTAATTTTTATTATTAACTGTAAAAAAATTAAGTAAATGTCATAAAAAATATTCATCTCAAATTGACATATTCAAAGAAACGGAACGTTTAGATGACAGGGATTGACACTATTGCAGTGCGAGCACAGAACTTTATCGAATCGTTTGTTAACGAATGTTCGTATAGATGGAGACGGTTTTTAAGAAAAAATTGAAATCTATCCATTACCGCAAGGCCAGCTTAAATAAATGTGTGCCTTGTTAATTTTGAATGTTTGCAAACATGTTGTACTCATAAATATCTGTAAAATAAAAAATTACAATGTTACTCAAAACTTGCAACCGACTCCATACTATACGAGCACTCGTAAACATTCGTTAATATATCTGCTGAATCGACATTGAATCGCTGAATATGAGCGGCCATCTTGAAATCGTAAGTCTCAACTCAATACATTTTTTCACCAACTGATTCGATATGTAAAAGCAATGGAATGGAAGATCGAACAAATTCGTTGCGGATGAGTTGTCAATTTTGAACTGTCACGAAAGTCATATGAAAACAATTCAACTTTAGTGATGAAAGAGACTCAGGATTTTAAGGCTTTTAATAAAGACTCGCCTCCTTTTTGACGCCTAATTGATCACGTGGGGTTACTAAAAATATCCCTTTTTCATTATTAAAATCTCTAATTTTCAAATCCAAAATTCAATTGTAACTTATTACTTTAAATATGCTACACAGCATTATTTAAAACAAAATATTTCACACTAGCTGCGGTAGTTAAAAAATTGCCCCGCAATCCACCCTATCATTTATTACTTTTCATGATGTTGATGTTTAAACATCTAAAATCCAATACAATGATGCTGTGAACCTAAAATATAAAAACATTGTTTGTTCAACGATGCATTTATTGCAGTTACGTCATACAGCAACTGACGTAACCGCAATAAATCTATGATGGCTCCCGTTGAAATGGCGGGTGCTATCCGTTACACTGACCGCGCTTGACAATGCTATTTTCCGCTATGTTTCACAACTAGTAAGCGACAGTATGTAACACCTTCACATATAGAGAAATTTTCAACGTAGCTACTTTTTACTTTTTAGCTATTCACTAACACTCGTGCGAACTAGGGTTTTTCTTGTGGGTTTTTCAAATCTATTATAGTTGGTTGATTGTTAATACAAAGCTTTGGCTAAGATGTAAGGAAGTGCTAGAAGGAAATGTTTATATTTTTGGTAACAAAGCTTGTTTTACATTTTTTCCATCAATTTATACATCTAATCCGGCTAATTTCATCTCGGTTTTTACGGTTCAGCAACATCGGTTGGAAAACTAAACTAGAAATAATCAATGAATGCAGAGCTTTAAAAAACCGACTTCATGTCAATACTTTTTTCCTGAGTTAAGAATGTCATCAACGTAAACATTATCCGAAATCATACATATATTTTCAAAAGATTAAAATTTTCAATGAAGTACATAACCGATTTCGATGAAATTTGTATGGGACTAACTAAGAAGTATCCTCTGTCATATGAAACAACAATTTTCAAAATCAATTCATAATTGTCCGAAATATCGTGTAACAAAGACACAAAAAAAACAGACGAGTTAAGAACCTCCTCCTTTTTTGGAAATTGGTTGAAAATATAGGTTTATTTTAATTCACTTCTAATCAATACAGATATAATATTTATACCTGGATAAAACACGAATATTAAACTGTTCTTTGAAGACAATAAGAAATCGATATCGTTCAATTTTTTAAATTTAAATGAATCTTGAAACCCGTCTAAACTGAGAATTAAAATCTAGTTGAAATCTAAAACATTCGAGATTTATCCTCAACTTTTTCTAAAAATGTAAAATTCAGTGAATGCCGTTACCAAAGCATCATTGTGTAACATCATTTATTTTATGCTTCATCATCAATCACCGACAGCGTGCGCGTGCGATGTGTAATTTTTTATACATTTATTTCGAATTTGAAGAGTGGCGTGTTAAGAGAACTGCGCAGGCAGATCCTCGAATTAATCGAGTCCTAAAATTGATCATGTGATTTAACTTAAAATCAAACTTTAGATGAATTTTAAAGAAGTTTTAAAGTTTTTATCTGTGGTTTGCTATCTAAAAAAACTTTATCTTTTTACTCTTTTAATCTTTTATTGTTCTACGATGCGTAGATTTAGTCAATGTGGATATGAATTTAAATAGCTTGACGCGTGAGACGACGACTAATTCGAATAATAATAATCATTAAGGGTTGCCCTGATTAGTGACCATCTGATTAGTATCCAATGCGTTCCGGCATTGTTTAGTGTTTTTTATAAGTCAATAGCTAGTTCCGATTTACAGCCACTTGTTTCATAGTTATTATTTTTGATGAAATAAAGATTAAAAGCAGCAACCCGTACATGGGCACTTGTAATTTTTAGGCTTACTTTTCTTATCAAAGCAAAGTTCCATTTTATTAGATTTGTAATTTATCTTTAGATCACTTTTAGGGTCTGCGAGAAAACTAGTTTTTATCCGAATTAATCATGTTTATTTTATGCATTCAACGCGATATTTTAATGCATTTTCTGATAGTGAGGACCATTTAAATACTATGTTTTTTATTTAATATAATGACTCTTGAAAACTTAAGACAATATTAATAGAAAGTAAGCTACTGCAAACACCTTGAACTATTCTCAATCTCTACAAATTCTCCGTTCATAAGTCCAACAAAGTGACATTACAAAGTAACTAGTTAATAAATCAGGTAACCCAATCTACTTGAATATTATTTACACAGTATTGTACCAACTACAGGCACGTACTGTGAATAAAAATAAAAAGCTACTCAGTTTTCGCTTACAATACTGAAGTGCAAGTTTCAAAATGGAATGTTTTTTCAACGTGTTTTTTTTTTTAATAGAATTATGAAGTAGGTATGTTAGCTATGAAAACTTTTTGTTGTCTCGACAGACTCGTTATCAGTAGAAGGTTAGTCCGCTGCCGGCCTAATGTTTATATTGTAACTGTTTAATAAATATAGCGATAGTGACATTGTTGTGTGAGATCATCTGTTGCGGACTGGATTTTTCAACAGTAGGAGTTATTTTGACGACCAGCTGATGTAGTGATAACATACGTTGCTTTCTATGCCAGAGGTCCTGGTTTCTAATCATCGAACACATATATAATTATGTCTAGTACATATTATCAGTTATCTAGTACACAATCTAGTTATTTAAGAAACATAATTTAGGCTAGATAATACTGTGCGAGGGTAAAAAATAAAAATAAAAACTTAAGTGCCATGAAAACTAAATGTAGATTTGCGTCTGACTGCTTACGAATTACGGTCTTAAGAACAGTCTAATATTAGTTTTTGTAAATAATCAAAATACAAGGTGTTGTTTATACCCTAAACTTTATAAAGTGTTTAGATTTAGTATGCAAATTAGGCCATGTATACCAAACTCATAATTTAAAAAAAAAACTCTATTTGGTGCGCGGTACCAGTATTTGCATTAACTTTAGTTTTGAACTGAATTACAATATTGTAAGAATTAAAAAAAAACATAAAAATGGTAATGCAGGCAGAAAACACACTACATGAGCTCACTGGGTATATTATCATATGGTTTATAAAAAAAAGTTCAACGAACTCCAATTAGAAGTTTCTTCACAATTTGACTCTTAGAATAAAAGTAATCAGGACAGTAAGGTACGACAGCTTGCAACAAGAATACAACTTCAATAAGGTTCAAATCGTAAACACTAAAGAAATACAATTGGTCATCTGATAATAGCAATAACAAAAAATAGAGTATCGTCCAAGCGCAGCGATGTATCGGTCAAAAGGCGCCTGGGATGAGAGGTTGCGTGCGCTGGCGGCGGCAGTAGCGTTCGGACCGCGGCGCCGCGCGCACCATGCCGCGCCCGCGCCTCTCGCTCGCCATGCGTGACAACTGGCGCCATCTGCAACTCGCATACGACACCGACTGTCTACCCTCGCGCGCCCTATCACCCTCCCGACGTGCACCCTCCCTCGACTCCCTCATCAACTCCTCCGAAGGACCACCCTCCAGCGCCGAAGCCTCAACCCCCGAAGACTCAGACTCCGGCGCCGACACCCGCGACTCCGAACCCCCTCGCCAAAGAAAACACACCCCAAAAAAATGCCCCCAAAGTTTCTCGTCGTCGTCTAGTGGCCACATGGAGACGATACACGAGGAAACCACCGAACCTAAAGTGTCAGTGAAGGAAATTCTCGCCCGGTTTGAAAACCTCAACGAGAAGACGGACACAGTGCAGGTAACGTCCACCGCACTCTACATGTTAATTATAGTTAAACTTTACACCGGAACGAACTACAGTTATTATTCTGATTTTAAATTATAAAGTCCGATTACGATTAAACAGAGCCATATTTTAAGTTACTTTTAGAATCATGCAAATGTGATCTAAATGACCATAATAATCGATGGATTATTTGTAATTCATGCTATTTACATATTCCTATGCGTGCACTTTCCAATTTACGTTCGCGATTTCTTCACTGTATTGATTGATTCAAGATCAATGTACGGCTTTGAACGGCTTATCGGTAAAAAAAACTAATCGTTTAATCTGTAGTTTCATAATACGCACGATGCATCCACACAATACGCAGAAATGATGGTTCAATAAATGCTTCTTGAGAAAAAACGTTGAATATTTTCTACAAAATTCAACAGGCCTTGCACTTTGCTAAATTAAGCTTGTTTATCGAACTAAGTACTTGTGTTGAATCGATGCGCTCGTTGTCAACTGTACATCACTCAGTAATTATAATTTCATTACTTTCTGCAGTGTCAGTGGTCGGTCGACATACTTTCGCAACTTTATTACAATATTCATTCATAATAAGAAAAACCTCATTAATTATGATACAGAGTAGAGGAAGCAAACCGTTTGCTGTGTCTCAAATATCAAGTAAAACTTTGATAATTATTTACATTCACTTTACAATTTTGTTTCTTACAAATGTTCTTCCATTTTTTGTTGTTAGACTCTTTCATGATATTATATAAATATTTTAGGCGGTATTTCATGAACAACAGTGTTTTTACATCCGGCTTACAATAAGTCAATAGGTCAAAACACCTATAGATCAATCATTAGTAACTTATGAAGATACTTTATTTCTGTTTTTAAATAAACTTTACCGTACGTTTGAGGTCATTCCGTTCATAATAAATACCAATACAGCTTGTACATTTTCGACTCATCAAGTCATCTATTATATCTTATAATGACCCTAAAGTATTTAACTAACACGCTTCATAAAAAAATGATGAATAATATTATTACTCATGACGTGTAAAGTGGGTGTTTTAAATAACTTAATTCTAGTTTAATTACTTGAATATGTAAAAAAGCTGATTTATCCGCCATAATTTGTTTAATCGATTGTATGTAAGTTATTAACCAATACAAATAAAATTGTGTTTATTTTTTATTTACATGTTACCGATTTAACAAATACTGCAAACTAACCAATTGCGATCTCAAGTAATCACTAAGTTCGGCGATTTTAAATTTACAAACGTTTCATTTTACTAATACTTAATATACCAATGCTTGATGAAAATGATTCATCCACAAATGTGTGGTTTCTCTCTTATTCACGGCAAAACAGTTAGATTTGTGACACAAACACATAAAAAAATATGAACCGGTTTGTTTTCGTCTCAATTATTTTTTGAAATCAATCATTTTTACTTACGATACACTTAGACGGCTCTTACAGTTTCTAATTTATACAAAATCCAGTATAACCCTAACTAGATGCTTGTCATAAGAATTAAATAAATTGAATTGTAAATCTTGTAGTATATTCGATCTATTCGAAGTGAAAAGTGCGATTCGAGCATTGCGATTACAGCTCCCGTAAGAACTTTAAGGAAATAATTTAAAACCCCCATTGCTGTAAGCCAGGAAATCATACGAATATTTAACACATAAATAAGTAAAATTAAGTGGAAAAATAATCTACTGTTATATATTTCCAAAGTTTAGAATAATATGACAAAATGTTCTTATTAACTTACATAGTTCAAATAAATATACATAATAAATGCTTTACCTACTTTATATATGCATACACTCTCCAAAGGGGAATTGGATTTAAAATTACTAAAAAGTATCGATGATGCATGGTTATATAAGCAAATCTATTGAATAATATTTTATAGTTGGCTAAGGAAATAACCTAGTGAACTGAACACATTCAATACAAATAATTTTTCAAATGCCAATGAGTCTCGCAAATCTTACAATGCGGATAATGTGTGACATAATGTTTGGTTCTGACTCTGTTGAGGGCTTCTGTTCTTCAAATACGGTATGTAGGTATAACTTATATTTTGACCATAAAAATAAATATAATAAGCTGAGAAAAAATAAGATGATCTATGCTATGCCCATCATTATCGTACCAGTCATATTTTGCGACAAACTTTATACAATCGGGTGGTCAGCAGCTGTATGGAAACGGTACCTAGATTGGCCACTGTCTGCCTCAGACGCCAGTGGTCGCGGGTTCGATTCCCGCACGGAACAAGAAAAAGAATGTTCTGGGTCTGGGCGTTTATCTTTATGTGTGTATTTATATTCTCGGTTCCTCCCTCGTTCTTTACATGGTATCCCATATCACAAGCTCTGCTTAGTTTGTGGCCATGCAGTTGGTGTGATTGTCTGGGGATTTTTTTTATATATTAAGGGTATTTCGTAAGATGAAAAGCTTTAACATGAATTCAAAAGTAATTTACTGCGTGATGTTCTTTAACAAACTTGGCATATTATTAAGCCGCATTTAACTTCTATTATAAATGAAGCTAAATTTAAGCTAAAACTAAATTGTTTTTGATAACAAACGGGAAGAGAAGAGTACTGCGGTGCTAGAAATCATGGGGGATTGAATCCTGAGGTATGCATCTTGGTAATAATTATAATCAAATAATAATGGAAATGTCAAACAAAAAAAAGAACGGGTTCTTGATACTGTTACCTGAAAACGACATGTATAATACGTCCGTCCCAAATTATAAGAAACACAATTATATCACAAGCTATCCAAGTATAAAGGCTTGTAAATTAAAGATGTTTGAGCTATAATTTGTCGTGGGTCAAGGGGAACCCGCCAAGTAAGTGCACGTCACGACATCGGCATAACTTCATAATGACATGCGTATAAATAATGCGAAGTTAGATTGTTGTTGAACATGCTTTCAGAAATTATAGGGATATACATACAGTTATCTTTGACGACAGTTGGAGGTCGCTAGCAAGACGGGGCCTTGCCTCCAGGACCCTTTTCGAAACTTAAAGATTAGAAGACACCTATTAAGCTAGCCTTACTCAGTCCATCAGTGACATACTAAAATTTAAAAACCCTTTTAACTAAACCATGTCTCTTGGAAGATTGTCGCAGAGGGCGTAGAAACTAGACCTTAGAGTAACTAATCGGATATAAGTCCCGACTTTAAATAGATTTTTTGTGATAAAAAAAATCGAAAGACCTGGTTATAGAGAATAACCAAAAAACTTTACGTGTAATGACTATCTTAAATCATTTCATAAGAAACAACAATCATTGCAAGCAATTGATTCCGATTCTAACTCCATAATTGCAAATGCTTTAAATTTTCTAATACATAGCAATGAATCTGTTACGCATAAATTACTGCACATAAGAGGTACAGTTCTGCGAATCGACAGCTGTACTCACGAGCTAACGATCAACTTTCCCCGGTTCGAACACTCATTGTGACGAGTTTTTCGCATATTCATTTAATGTGTATAAAAAAACCATGGTTCCTAAAGCCATTGTTCAGTGAGGATGTGGGGAAAACATTTTTTGGAAGCTGTATCAGAGGTATTATCATTTTGCTTTGTAACTTTGTATGTGCAGTATTTAAGGCAGGTAAACGTCTTTGTTAGTACTTTATCCCAAATATTTGCACAGTGCTGATACCGGGATACGCGTTATCAGCAGCCATCTTGCTAAACTACAGAGGTTGGATTCTAATATTTTTATCTACCTACTTACAAAGTGGCCTGTTGTATTGCCTTATTTTTTTACTTGTAACGGAACTGGATATGTTTGGGCCCTTGGAATAGCGAATACGTAGTGACGTCATCAAGCACTTTGTCATCGTATCTATTGAGATAGAGAACTGAAGATAGTCCGTTTTTTTAATAGGTATTTCTTAACAATATATTTATTTATTCTGTAATTAACATTTGAATGGTAGCACGTTTTTGCAACACTTCCTTTATCCTCTATTTATCCAACGAAGTGTGCCATCACAATGAAATAATATCAGCTACTCATTTCCGTCATCAGACACTTGACTAATGCTCTACAAATTACTTTATACGTAACTTAAAGTTACATTTTGAACCTTATGCACGACAACATAGACCTTTTCATTTCTATGGCTAGTCTTCGTCGATCTCTATCATACTTGCTCTTAATCGATGTAACGGCCTACGATATGCTTATTTAGATCAATGTTCTATTTCTACCTATGTAATATAAATAGAGAATTAATAACAAAACACTGGATTCGTAGAGATATTACAAAAAATATGCTTACCCGTTTTCTTACGATCCCGTTTGTATTCATTCGAATTTCGAACAAACATTCCCGACTTCGTGGCGGTAAACTTTAACTTTTTAATTTTGACAGATTCACACAGATACGCTAATCGGTTCTGCCGCCGATGTCATATATCGACACAGGGAAACGGAACTACGGTTCGGCAAACGCGACAATTGTCCATTAGAGGCCTCGGACGTACATACTACATGACGAATTTGTATTGGATTTTCGCTTTGTGTTCATGTGACACGACGAAATTATTTTGGAAGCCAAATATATTCTATAGCCACCTATGTTTGAATACACAACCTTAATATGATTTACCATGTGACCTATGGGACTATGGGAATTTGTTGTGGAGCAATGAATCCTCTGTATATCAATCGATATCGCCTATTAGCATCGTACGGCCGGGTCGGTATAAGGATGGGTAACCGCCGACAATTCATTCCACCATAGCTCAATGCACCTACTATTTGGTTTTGGCATGACATTGGCTCTCACAATTAGCTGTCTTGTGTTTGTTTTTTTTCATGTCATGATCAATTTGTACTGTATGTACCTATTTGTTTTAATTCGTATAATCCTGACTGAAAAAGAGTGCCAAGAGTTTTTTTCCGCCGGCTTTTTTTGTCTCTTGGTCTACTGTAATATCTTATTCAATAACTATCATCACCTTGTTAAAGCCGAAGTACAAAAATGTGACGTCATTAAGCGGCCATTACGATGGTCTTATGATGAATAAAAATTTTTCATTTTCATTTTCATTCATTTTCATTTCCACACGGCGGCGGCGCGGCGACTTTCGTGCTTCAGAGGGCTCACTAAGCAGTCGGTCCCGGCTGTTGTTTGTATAGTTGTTAGGGTTTGTTAGAAGTCATTTAATCATCCTTAAAAATAATTACATCAATAAACCAGTTCTAGGCCAGCTTGGTGGATTACGGCCTATACCCTCTTCTTTGCCCAGGTGAAAGACTCATGCCCTGCAGTGATTACAAAGAGTAATGATGATGTGACCCATCTATCTATGGCACTAAAGATAAGAACGCGTTGGATGTCCCATAACAAAGACACTGTATTTGAACATATTTAAATGATCACAAAAAAGCATATACTTGTTGTCATGACATGTCGAACAGTAGTGACAAAGTGACCGGAGCACTTGATCAACGTTCCGTGATTCCTGCGCCCGCGACGGGTATCTAATTATATTTGATCATTTCAGTACAATAATCGTTACTTTACGAGACTTAAGTTTAGTAGTGTGAAATTTAAAGTAACCTTATTTTTTTTTACACTTAGAGCAAACTGTCATAAGTATTTTTTTAAATTTAGATCATGCATACATACATACATAACTCACTCACACAAACTTCACGCCTGTATCCCTTATGGGGTAGGCAGAACACCAGAGGCATCTGATGTCACGTTTGACAAATTTGGAGGTATTATTATGACGGAGAAAGACTATCAGCCTATCGATCACAAAATTGCTAATAATACCTTTATTTACTTAGAACTTATTTTAATTTACCTAAATCTACTAAATACTTGACTTGCATAAGTGATAATATGATGAATTCAAAAAGATTTGATCATGAAAGATATTTAAATCCTGTAGTTAAGAGTTTCCGTGTATACAAATATAATTTGTACTAATAATGATAAAAACAATGAGATTTTGCGATGTTCCCACACTCTATCACAAATAACCTAGAGTTTATTATTAAGGTACATGCTAATACACAACACTAGAATTTTGTTCATAATTATTTTGTACATATATTTTTCCCTCAATAGAATTTTCAGTCAAATCTATACTAATATGAAGCTGAAGATTTTATTTTTTTGTTTGTTTGTTTGAACGCGCTAATCTCAGAAACCACAAGTGGGATTTGAAAAATTCTTTTTGCATTTGATAGCCCAACTCTTGAGGAAGGTTATAGGCTATATTTAATCCCGAAATTCCCACGGGATCAAAAGTTACGCGGGTAAAACCGCGCGCGTTTTCACTAGTCTCAGATAATCTTGCTCACACACTGCGGAGTTTATTGCTCTTCTATGTTGATTATTAATTTACTTACACTTTATTGTTTACCTTGTAGTATTAAACTTTTTAAATGAATACAAAAAAATACTTAGATTAAACAATCGCTGGGCAGCGATTTCTACCGGACAACCATGGACAATAGGACATTCGTAGAAATAGCTTGGGGTTAAGGCATACATGTTAACCTAAATATAATATACACTATATATATTATCAACTAAGTACATGTTCTGTTCTTTCAAGTGAATCATTTCATTTTCATCAAATCCTTTTTTGAAATCAATTTAAATTTAATTAATCGTCCCAAACTTAGGGAAAACTTGTTGTTCATAATCATATTTTTTAATTTATAAATAAATATTTATTTTAAAATATAATAATTTTCAAATATATATTTGCTATAATAATGACGTTACTAAATGAAAAAGTCTAACGTGATCTAAGCTTTGCGGCGTACAGTCCTACTAGGTCGTACTCGTTTTCTCTTAAAGAAAATAATGCAGCGATCGTTCATTGTTTATTTTCCAACACGTATATTAACTTGCTATTTATACCAATGCCATTATATCTATGTAAGGAACATCTGCAGTATATATCAATAGTTGAAACCTAAGTTTATACTAATTTAACTAAAAAAAATTATTAAGAAAAATAAGTAAAACTATGCTTTTTCTCTTAATTTTCATTAAATCGAAAGTCTTTTGCGTGTGTTCTTTATTCTTTTAATTTTCAAGTCAAGTTTAAAAAATTAAATACACAATCTTTGTTGGGACTTTTCCCATTGTTATAAAGCTATGTACTTAGATAAAATTAATAATATTGCCTATTGAGTTTTGTTACTACTCGCCCACACACACTGTCGGCATTCAAACACAATATTTACATAGGTGTTTCTAATAGAGAGCGCTATTCACGGCGACATGACAAGGTGAATTACAATTTAAACACTAATTGTCGGGACTGCAATCCACGCGTGACTGTACTCGCTTTCATTGCTTTTCGATTAACCTATCAAAACTATTTATATGGCAATGTGTAATATGTATTCACGTGGCATATAATTTTTCGGACCAATCGTAGTTTTGTTACAATGCATTTTTATATTTAATCTCAACGAGTGATACAGAAGTTTGCAATAGCCCCTTTTTTACTGTGGGAACTTTGATAGCGTTTTGGTAGAGACGTTAAATTTAATTCGTTAGATCATTTATAGTAAAACCAGCAATACCCTATTAACAATAAACATTTCAAACTCGGGTTAGTCGTAACAACAGCAAAATCCTCAATAATTTACGAGAATCAAAAATTCAAAAATCGTCCATATAGTTTTCAAATCGTCTATTAGCCTATTAGTTTAAAATAGATAGAATACGTATACTTCTTTCTATATGCGAAATATAAATTTCGAATTTTTTTATTTTTCATGATAACATGTTTTTAATCTAAGATCGAATATTCAGATTCACTTTAAAATAGCGAACTTATTGTGGAAATGTAAATAGATAAATGTTTCCGACATTTACAAATAATTTAGACCAAATTTAGGTTTTTAAAGAACTTGTTTCATGGACACTAGATAACGGATACCTAATACACTTAAAAAATATAATATAAACATACATCTTGAATATGTAGGTACGTATTTTCACCGACTTCCAAAAAAAGGGAAGGTTCTCAATTCGTCTGTATGTTTTTTTGTGTCTTTGTTACACGATATTTCGGACAAGTATGACTCGATTTTGAAATTATGATATATGAAATATGAGATACTTCAATCGAAATGGGTGGAGTACTTCATTGAAAATTCAATTTTTTGAAAAAATATGTATGATTTCGGAGAATGTTTACGTTGATGATATTTTACTCGGCCAAAGTTTTGACGTGAAGTCAGTTTTTTTAATGCTCTGCATTCGTTTTGCATTCGTATCATTATAAAAAAAGTACACTTACATAAACATATTATGAACCATCTATGACTTGACGATGTTCACACATTACAGTATTGTTGACCTCACAGCTTGTATTCAATAGAAATTTATCACTTTCACACATATAATGTCCCTACTTCTGACTTAAAGCTATGAAATATGATTGCCACTAAGCTCCAGTCAATGCAGCAAAACTTAACAAACAATACTTAAATCACCTATTTAACTTCTTCAGAAATGTTTCTTAGGAAAACAAATAATTCAATGCAGTAAATGACAGGTCCACTGTGCACACTGTAGGAAAGAAAAAAATAGTGATGTGGTTTAAGTGAATGAATGTTTTTTTTTAAAACGATATAAGGAAAAAAATTTTTTGACTCACAAAATATATTTCACTTTAATTTTCTCATTTCTAAAGAGAAGATGCTTTACGTCACTTACTTCTTCGTTGTCTTTAAAAAATTGCAAAAAAACTAATTTCACTTCTACTGTAACCGTTTTAAAGCACTAATAAGTTTAATAATTATTTTTTCAACACACTTGCTCGTAAAGTGAGCTTTATTCTATTGAATTTAGAACTATAAACTGGGCTATAAGTCACGCGTGCATAATATATTATACCCTAGTGCATAATAAAATGAATCCTACAAAGTTGAATTGTACCTTTGTGCAAATTACATGCGAGTAAACAGAGCATATTTTATTGATCCGGGTTATACATTAAATATTTTCAGAAACAACAAAGAGGTTTTGTACCACTTCAAATCCATATACATTTTTGAAATGTTTGCGCCTTATATGAGTAAAACAAATATGTATATCAAACAAATTATTCACAATTTACAATAATTTGTTATAAAATATTAAAATATTTGCATTTACCACTCCAAATTAAACATTTTCACGTAAAATAGGCTGTATATGCTATACAGACATTGACACATTTGGCAGAAAAAAAAAACCTACGCGCATGCGCGAGGTTCGGCGCCATTTTTCAATCACAATTCACAGCTTTGTTATGAAGTGTGTTTGTTATTTTATGACCACGTATGTCTGTCTTTTACTCACAAGTGTGTTGAAAAACGTCGTATGTAACTCGTGAGCGTTGCTAATTACAGTCTCGGCTCATTATTAAGTCACGGCTCAAATCACAGCCTCGACTGTAATTAGCAACTTCGCTCACTTGTTACATAATATACTATTTTCGTTGAAGCTACTGTAAAGATGAAGATCTCAAATACATGTATATGAATTTGTCAAAAATTTTATACTAAACGAATGAAAAAGAACCATTCAACTTTAATCTTTCTCATTCAGTACCTTACACCAAAAAGCATACAATCAGTGCCTTACACTACGAAAATTATAACTGGTATCATTATTTTTATTTTTGACATTTTGACCTGTCAATTTACTGCATTGAATTATTTGCTAGGATATACAAGGTATGTGAACTTTAATTTAATGTTTTTCATTAGCAAAAGCTTTACTTAGTCTTACTACATAGTTTCATTTTGTATGTGAACTTTTTAATATTCATATTACCTGTACCTGAATTCTACTTAAATCATGCTATACCTATTACATTAAATAAAACTTAAATAACCGTGATAACATAGTAAAAGATTAAATTAAATACGATTTTATCGCGTTTCGATTACGATAATTGTAAAGACACCGAAACGTCTAGATGTGTAGCTAAAATACCAAATTAGATTTTTGCCGGTAAAATCCGTGTAAGGTATTTTATTTAATACGAATAGTTACTGTAGTAGCTTCCTGATTATAAATGCCTCTGATTCCGTAAGATTATTTTAGAAGAAAAGTATAGCTTATGTTACTATTGAATTATTTAGTGTTTAAGTTTATGCAATGCAAACAAAAAAATGAAATATATTCTCTGTTAAGTATAAACATAGTTACAGATGCTCAGTATGGTGTTGGTTAAGGATACAAGAAAAACCTATTTCTATTGCTTCTGCTTTGCTTTCTGTAAAACTATTTACACTAGCCGTGTATATTACAGATATTTATCCCCTTGTGTATTGAATGAGCGTAATAGCGGGCGTTTAGCAATTACAAACGATCGTGTGTACAGCGCTTTTTTCATCCACCTATCGCTGTTAGTCTTAAAAAAATACCTTCAGAAACTAAACATATGCTAAACTTAATATTTTTAAAGTTTTTGCATTTAAAATGCTTAATTACTCTTAAATAAATGAAAAAATGAGTTAAATAAAAATCTGGACCTCTCGTTTGCCGGACGAGTGCTCTCCCACTGAGCTACCGGGGCCTGGCGGTTCGCCTCGAACTTACTTAAAACATTTTTGTTTTTACGTTATATTGCTTACGTATAGCTTTGCAGCTAAGATTTTTTTTATTTAACACATTTTTCATTTATATGCTAAACTTTCTTTATAAATCAATGACATCACACATGCCACACAATAGCCATATTAAACAATCAAAAAACAAAACAATTTTAACTATAAAACGTTATCTATTATATTCATGCAGCGTGTTTAGAGTTAGAATATAAAATTTAGTTTAGTTACCCATTAGTTAACGAAGTGTTGGCAAAGAACTCCAGTATTATGGAAACAGTTGAACTCCCAAATCAAATTCGAAATATGAAAAAGTTATTTCGAATAGTTCTGAAAAACCAGTGGGATCTAGTGCACGTTGTTGGTATTAGAGTCAGGGTAAGTAAAAAATGTATTCCAGCGCACATTAGTACACATACTTAGTATTTTCTTTATTCACCATTTATTTTAAACATAAAAATCCTTTTTAAAAAGTGAACCGAAGCATCGTTTTAATAACAACTTCATGAAAATGCGTCTTTCCTTACCACATGTTTTTATTTCACTTTCTTTCATCAATGGGCTAATATTTTTACTTATTTGCTACCGAAGATGATGATCTCTTATTCTAAGATATTCCTTACCTGTGTTTGAAATTTTAGCTAAACTTGTCAAGCCCACGTGCCGTGAAAGAGTAGGAAACATCCTTACAGGCTTTCACGTTCATTAGATTAGTAGGATAAAAAGCGGAGAAAACCTTAACGTGTCGTACGTAATTAATTAAGGTAATTTAGCGCAAGGCTCGAAAATCTTGGATTTCTCAGACCACTTCCTCATACCGCAACATCCCGCCGCTAACCAACCCAACCAGATATAAAGACTGTATTAATGACCCTGTGCAACTTAACCGGTGCTTATCTTGAGCGGGGCGTGAGGAAAGTCGCTGTATAAGCAGTATCTTTTTAACACACAAACTCTACCTGCGCAGCTGCGGCTTATTTCGTACTAGCCACCGCGCGCGGTTTTACCCGCGTAACTTTTGATCCCGTGGGAATTTCGGGATAAAATAAAACCTATAACCTTCCTCAAGAGTTGGGCTATCAAATGCAAAAAGATTTTTTTAAATCCCACTTGTAGTTTCTGAGATTAGCGTGTTCAAACAAAAAAACAAACTCTTCAGCTTAATATATTAGTATAGATTAAGTTTGGCATGAATAACATTAAAAATCCAAAAAGACAAAACACTCAACTTAGCAGCCGTTGTTGTACATAATGTCCAAGGGAGAATGAACAACCTGGCCTAAGAAGTTTACACCCCCTTAGTCGTAGTAATGTTTATATTTCACATAATTGCTATTTTGTCAACTTACGTTCACAAATTTTTATCTTATTTATCAACAAATACCCAAGTTTTACTAAAAAAAAAAAATTATATATGTATTTTAGTTTGACATGGTGGTATCTGTTGCAGATATATGGGTTCATGATAAAGTTTTTTGACGCTAGTTATGGAAAAAAAAATTAATTCGATAGATTATTACATAGTTTAAAAAAGTTATATTTTTTTTTATGTATTTTTTATCAATTCTTCAATTGCCAACATCTCATTATTTGCACGAAGGCACGAATATAGTCCATTGAACTGTTTTAAGATTTTCCTCGAAAAAAACATATAACGAAGTCCGACTGTTTTCGAGTGTGTTTTTGTATACAGTTCAACCAATTGACTAGCTTGATTGTAAACAATTAACACGATAAAAATTACTTAAGGTAGCATTTGTACACTTAAATGAAACTCTACAATAAAGCTACTTGGCAACGTAGGTTACAATCCATCGCAACCTAACCACACGCGTAATCTATCGATCTTGAATAATAATTTGTCAATTAAATCCAATTATTGCGCTTCACTAGTCATTAGGAAACATCATATAGGAAAAATCGCATATCATATAATCGATGGTTGACACGGAAAATTGTTTTCCACTTTCACTGCACCTCACTTAGCTCGTGCGCATGAGCAGCAGTTCATTTATATTTTGTATGGTTAGCGTAAAGCCTGTAAAATATACTCTTTGTAGGTACTAAATATAAATTCTAGACTGGGAGTGAAAAAAATACATAGAATGTGCCAGCTGCTTTTCTTCCCGGGCATACTGTAAAAGCCAGTTAAGGGACAGAGGTTTTATTGGAGGTTTTTGTGGGCGATAGGCTGACCCCCTGTCACTGCAATAGTCTCTCTCCATCATTATAATGCCGAAGATATCAGATGGTTTTATAACTTCTGGTGTTCTGCTTACCCCATAATGGATACAGGCGTGAAGTTATGTATGTATGTATAAATAAAATTAAAGTTTATTTATTTGATAACATTAATTTTTGAAAGCTCACTGCTGGGCCATGAGTCTAATAGGAACTACCAAATTAGCCAAGTACTGTTCGGTGAATGCAAAACTACTATATATATACAAGTACAAAGACGACCACGATGGGTCGTGGTCGATGGTCGACTTTGATGGCGATGGGGTAACACTGTTTGCCTCAGACGCCAGTGGGTGCGGGTTTGATTTCCGCACGGAACAAGAAAAAAAACTGTTCCGGGTCTGGGAGTTTATCTATATATGTATTTATACTCTAGGTTCCCCCCTGGTTCGCTACATGGTATCCCATATTAGAAGCTTAGTTTGGGGCCATGTAGTTGGTGTGATTTTCTGGGGGTTTTTTTTAATTAAGCTCCCAGGACCGACTGCTTAACATGCCCTGCGAAGCTAGAAAGCCATCGTTTTACCGACAACGCCGAACGTTGCTTAACTTGTCGTATCTAATGATGTCCATAGGATCCACTTCGGCTCGACGTTTTCAAACTTTGCCGGCAGTTTTATTGACATTTATAAAATGTGTTTAGAGTAATTGATTATTGGACTTGAAAGTATAGGAGATCTTATTACTGAGGAATTAATGTTAATTTTCATGCAATTTTTTATCTTTGTATTTCAGAAAATACATTTAGTTACGTCAGCCATTTTTTTTTATTACCTACTATTTTAGAACATTGCCAGCGCTCATATTAAATTCATAAAGCTAGAACTTAATAATTTAAGAAGCATAATAATTTGTTATTCTAATTAATGAGTTTCAAAAGTTAGACCATAATATAAAATATAAATAAACATTATATAGGGACAGTTGAGACCAGCTACGGATTTTGAAATAAAACACTTTTTAGGCGGATTAATCGCGTATAATTGATATTTTACATTTTAACTCGACATTTCGTTGTATTTGCAGACCCCGTGGTTTAAATAATTATAAAATATTACCCCGTAACCTTTATCCCGTATAATATTTTATAATTATTTTACATAAAGTTTATTTGTATTTTATATTATGGTCTATTTTTTGAAACGCATTATAGTATTATAAACGCATATATTATAATGCGTTTCAAAAGTTATATAAATTCGGTTAAAAAGTGGTTTATTTTAAATTATGAATCGTGAAACTTAAGACTATATTGCGGA
Organism: Stenoptilia bipunctidactyla; assembly: GCA_944452665.1. Classification (NCBI taxonomy): domain Eukaryota; kingdom Metazoa; phylum Arthropoda; class Insecta; order Lepidoptera; family Pterophoridae; genus Stenoptilia; species Stenoptilia bipunctidactyla. Next base: position 6,033,614 of record OX101730.1, read on the forward strand.
TCTTAATCTTCCTTCTATAGTTTGTTAACTGATATAAGACTAAACAATTACATCCCACGTAACCTCCCGGCGAAAAAGACTTAACATTAACAATTATGGAATTGACAGAGACCAAACCCATCAAAGGTAGATAATGTTACCCCATCGCCCCAGCAGTTGACAAAAGGTCAATTATATATAAAAGCCCTATCGCCCCCGGATAGCGTATTTACAAAGTCTATACCATTAGAGTGAAAGTGCGAACTGAACTGGATTAGCTTTTGTATGACAAAAACTTGCCGAAACCCTAATCTATTCTAGTACAGAAATTGACCGAAGTCGTATAGACTTTGTGAGATTACTTCAATGTAACATTGCAGCAACAAATTCTATACCATTTGATACCGATATTTACCGATCGTTAACTTCAATTTGATACTTAAATGGCTGATTTTAAAGATAGGAATAAAATGTGCATGCATTATGACCATCGTTATTTTGATGACTTAGCGTTTGACTTTTGACCATGTTGGGATTGTCCAGGGTTGACTATAATAGCTGACCAGGTTTATGGCGCTTCGCTGGCCGCTGCCGCGGCACCGCTCGCTTCGCTCGCTCGGCTCGCGCACGTGTGTAACTATATGCAACCTAACATGCTCCTCCTCGCTGCGCTCGTCGTCGCACCTAATCGTACCGTCTCCGCCTTCCGGCGTGGGAGCCCTTCTCGTAGCTTATCTCTTTCATCACAATGTATATCAAACAAAGATATACCTACTTTTCTTCTTGACAAAAGCTTATCTATTTGAGTGAATATGTATTATACAGTACTAGGTTTTGTCTTTGCATTTCTTTGAAAATTACAAGAGCAAAAGCTAATCCATTTCAGTAATTTTTTTTACTGAGTTCGATTAGCTATTGTCGAGTAATATGCATAAACAAAAGCTCCTCTATTAGAGTCTGACTCGTGACTCAAATAGTATAGCCTTTGTATATTCGCCCCCGGATAAGCATCTCGTAAAACACCTCCGCTTCGTTTCCCCCGAATCAGGGGTTCCATCTCCCCATCCGCAACTAGGCCCATACCGCAGCAGCCTGCAGAGACGCAGGTCGTCTCGCAGTGCCACCTAGGATTATTATCACTTAATGCTATATTATTATTATTATTCATATTCTTTATTATTTAAGCCCTTTACTAATAGAAACTCCGTTCCATGACAAGCCTTTGTCTTTTAACACTGGAAACGTTGGGCAACTTGCATGGTGAAATTGGTTGCTATCCTGTTATTCCTGTTAATCCTGTTATTTCAGTTTCCAAACTTTACGGAAAACCGTCAAATAAACCCGTTGATGTCTTTTATACGTAGGTAGTGAATTAAAATAATTATTATAGCGCTTCTAAGTAAAACATCTCTCTATGACACAATTCACTTCACAATGTTATTTTAATTTCTGAAATTACATTTTAATATATTGCACTAACTGTAACTACTCAACCGCTACAAGTTTACACATTGCAAATTCTAAAAAATCTATACGCGTCAGAATTACCGTTTTAACAGCATAGGAATTCGAATTACGAAAGAAAATTAGCCATTAATCGGAGCAAGTTGCATCAATATTTATAAAGATGGCGATTGGCTCACTACCCTCGCGCGCGCGTACCGACTGCACATCGCCGATGCAGTGCGGAAATTGCCAATATTAATTAAAAAAACTAACAATATATAGGAAAAAAAGTAACAAATAATACTGGCCCGATACAAAAAAAGTACTAAGTAAAAAAGTACTACTGAAGCTTATGCCACAGGCAACGAAAGTTTAAAAACCGAACGAATATTTTTTTATTGCCGAATGTGAATCGATTTTAACAAATTGTTACAGTTAAAGTTTATGGATTTTAGATATTGTGAAGTGCAGTGAATAAAAAAGTTACTACCTACTTAAATTAATAATATGGAATCATTTTATGATGTTGTGAGAACGTTGAGTAGGAAAACGTTAAAACGGAAGCCAAAGGTACACAAAGTTTATATTTTTTAGTTAATTTATAAAAATAACTTACCTACAGACCTATTTATTTTATTTGTAAAATAAAATTAAATAAAATACTGCGTGTCTGCGTATTTGTAAAATAAAATAAATAAAAATTAAATTAAATCACCAGAAAACACCTAACTAATTACCAAATTATGCAAAATGAATTAATAGTAGAAGAATTTTATTAAGTAAAAAATGATTACGAGCATAAAACCATCAAAGTTAAGTTCCTAACTAGGTAAGTTGAGTTGACAAGTAAATTTAGATTTTTTAATCATTTGGGTTGCCATAAATATGAGTTAAATCTACTTTAGGCGCCTACATAAAAACTTAATTTAATTAGTTGAGTTCGTAATAAGTCTACAGAGTTTTAATTGCAAAACAAATCATGACTTTTGTTTTGGGCTAATTTTAAAATAGTTATAATTAAATAAATATAAAACCGCACCCAACTAGAAATGCATAAACTATCGCATACGTAGCAGCCCATATAATGTTCACGCTTTCTTTAACATCATACTGTTCAATCGACATTTTATTATCACTCTTAAATCTTTATTATTAAGAGCTACGCGAACGTTCGAGTACCGTATCAGTTTAATTGTTCGACGAAACTACCATCTCATCTGTTACACGCCAACTTTAAATCTGAGTTTCTAAATTTTGTTTGAAGGAAATCTGTATTATTTACCACTAATACTGAAATTTAGTGTCTCATTCAAAATATTGCTGACAAATTTCAAATCTATACATATAATAAAATGGTAGGAAAGTCAAAACTGTACATTGAATATTTTTTTAAAAGAATACTTGGGGTATGATCTACAATCGAAACAGAAACAAAAAATATAGTTTTTAGAATTTTTGTCTGTTTGTCTGTTTGTCTGTTTGTCTTTCCGGGATAAACTCAAAAAGTACTGCATGGATTTACTTCAAATTTGGCATGAAGATAGTTAAGAAGTCGGGTCAACATATAGGCTACATATTATCACGCTAGCAGTGTTATAATCGTAGGTGCGTTCGGTGCTGCCTAGCGTTCACGCAGACGACGTCGCGGGCAGCAGCTAGTATTTATTAAAAATATAAAATCATCACTGACTCGATATAAATAAATAAATATTTCTGACACTCACTCAACATTATCTAGCCCAAATTAAGTTTCTTAAAGAACTTGTGTTATGGATACTAGATAACTGATATACTTAAGAAATATATAAACATGCATATTGAATAAATACATATTTTTTATTAGAATAAACTTAAATAAACATATAAACATCCATGACTTGACGGCTAATATCTGTTGTTCATCACGCAAATATCCGCCGCCACCGGGATTCGAACCCAGGACCTCTGGCATAGAAGGCAATTTATGTTACCGCTACACCAGCCGGTAACATAAATTGTTAATTTCTGCCGAAAGAAACAGTTAATTTAACAGAACTCTTTCGGTTTGTGGAATTTTTCGGGCAACTAAAATGAGTAGATGTCATTCAAAATTTAACGTTTTAACTTAATTTTACTTCAACAATAAATAATCGACATTACATAATTCTTCGTAGGGACTTTTAATTTAAAACTGGAGAAAACTTTTCTCTACTTAAGTCTAATAAATAAAATTTCTCCCGGCCCGTACATAGAGTATATTTTAATACACTAATTTAGGCAGATCGGTGTTGAACTCTTAAAGAAAGGTACTGAATAAAGTATGCATAAAAGATTAACAAAAACTCAGTAGAAATGATGTAATTTTGATGAGTCCAACATGTTCCATACAAACAAAATTGGAGTAAGCCTTCAAAATAACAATGAAGTTATAACATTCGTAATGAATGGTTTGTATGCATTCAATTATTCATGAACATATGAATAAAGGTACAGTGTCATTTCAGTACTAATCATTTATACACTGAAATAGCAGCAATATAGCAATTATATCTTCCAGCAGACCCGTGACTGCTGGAAGATATAATATGTTACTGAAATAATAATTACTGATATGATTTTCAAAGAACATGCATAATAAAATTAAGAATGTATATGAGAATACACTTATGTTATACATATGTTAAAAGTCAGCCAAGAATATATTATCTTACCTACCTCTCTTGAATTATCTTATGGTAGTCATTGATATCATCAGTCAGCTAAGTATGCAGCACCAATATGAATATCTATTCCACCTTATTCTTCATTCAATACACTTACTACACAAACAAAATATAGCTAGAACACATCATGGGTTGGGTAAAAATCTTTTTTGGCACACTTCACATGAAATCATAAAATAAATTTTAAAAAATATGATACGAAATAACTGTCATAAAAAATAAGGTCTGTAATAATTACTTTAACTCTTGATTTGAATAGGGGCGAAGGCCTGGTGATCTGTAGTTCAGGCTCTCAGCCTACTTCTGTCACCAATTCTTCACAAAAGATGCTTAATTATACTGTAGAATTATTTTCATATTTGTAACGTTTTTGAGAAGAATTAATCAAAAGAAACTATGGTCCCATTGATCATACCTGCAAAGCAGTAAAATACATAAAAGACGTATAGCACGGCAACACCAAAACGCGGAAATTCCGTAAACTCCCTAGATGAGAGAAACGCAACCATATCCATGTATACTTTGAAATTCTTCGTCGGCCCTAGTCAGAAGACGAAGCAAACTAAAAATAAAACCTAACAACGTTGCAGAACGCGATAGCTCAATCTAACTTACCCTACTTAATTTTTTTTTTCCGCCAAGGAAGCGTTTGGTACCTACTAAAGCAAGCTTTAGCAGGAGGAGGATGAATCCTGTTACGGACGAATGGGCATTCTATATGCTGTTAACCCCAGTGGCTAACTAGGATATAGAGTGCCCAGACAGTGTGGGGACCGAAAGTTCGGCCACTAGACTCACTCAGATCCGGCTGAGTATACCTACTAAACATCCCCCTTGATAGTCAGCCTTAATAATAGCCTTTATCATAATCGGAGCGACAGCCAATCGGTAGTAGAGGCTGCGCAGCGAGCGGCATCCTAACGGCTGCCACCAAAAGGACTATTTAATTTACAAACTGTTTTTACGTGTTAGTAAAGTATGCGTGCACATCGCAGTTTGTTTCGACATGCGATGTGAATAGCGGCAGGACGACAAGTTGCTAAATATGCAAATTGGACCATACAATACATCATTGTTAACAATTCTTTCAACTTTATTTGTATGGCAAACCTGATTATCTATACCTGCAATAGTGTATACTAATATATCTTTTCATATCCTCCTATAGTATACATTTAAATAGAATTCAATTCAGTGTTATGGGCACTGAAGATACCTTTTTGAAAAAGGAATAATACTCAAATTTATTTAATTATAATACGATTTTCAAGAAGACATGGACGTTACCATTGAAATTGTGTTAACCGTTGGTGTTACCAATAAAGAAAAAAAAATACATTGATATCAACAGAGGAAGTGAAGCTGTTTTGCAAGCAACGTCTTTGTTTAAGAATGCTCATGCCTCTAAGCCAAAATATGTCATTAGGTTCGGCAAAAAGTCTTAACATTTCACTAAGCTTTTAGATTTTTCTATCACTAGGTACTATAAATTTTGGATCACTGAACACTTAAGATTGTTCAGCAAAAAAAAACAAAAAGAAACATTGTGTGGAACATCAATCTAACCTCTATTTTATTTGTCCTAGGTACAACCAAAGCCAACAACAAACGGAGTCACAAAAGAAAGAATGCCAGAACGTGATATTCGGGAATCCAGAGAATCTCGAGAATCCAGAGAGTCGCGCGAGACTCGAGAGTTCCGAGAGTCCAGAGATGAGACAGAACACGTCGAAAGAAGAGGACAGATATCACCCCTCCCGCGGGAGAGAGAGCGGGACAGAGATAGGGATATCCGTGATGACAGAAGAGATCAGACTACACCACAGCACGACGGCAGACACCCACTGCTTCAATTTGCTGTAGACCATTTCCGGCAAAGTCCAGAGTGAGTACTTAATTATTTTATTACAGCTATAAAATGCATTTCATTTGCATATTTCTTAACAGAAAAGGTGATGAGTTCCAACAAAAACATGTTAGAGGTGCCGCAGCGATTTCCATACAATGAATGTTCTTCACGTAACCATCGCCAATGACGCCCTCAACCTCACAATAAAAGTCGAAAAGCATCAGTGTCAGTGTGCGGCCACACTGAATGTGCGGTGACTGGGCCTAACGCGAGCGCAGTGGCGTGCGGTGGCCACTGTGACGCGCGAGCTCTTGTAGCGGGTTGACTAATATTAGGTGTTGAAAGCAATGGACGACGTTTTTATATATCTTTCTTTCTGTTTGAAAAAAAATGTACTTAAAGATTTTTTTAATTTGTATGAAGAATTGACCCAATTTTTTTTAAATTTACTCTTATATGTGTCAACATTTGACTACATTTTAAGTAAAATATCTATCTGTACAAACTTTTGCAAAAGTACATATGAGTCTCGAGGAGAAATTATTAATAACTTAATAATAAGTTTTTGCATTTAATAATGTTCAGTTACTCTTTAATAACTGAAAATTGTATATTAAGCTTAACACAGTTTTCTGTTATTACTGAACTGGTTTGTTACCCCCGCCACCCGCGCATTGGGTCGCTTGTTGCTTAGGCCCGTAGTAAGGCCAGAAAGCGTGGACAAGAACGTTTGAACATGGACACTACAGTACGGTTACATATGTTTGATATTTCGCTTCCGACGACGTCACCACCGCGCTAGGCTCGCCATATGGACGCACACTCAGTCATCAACATAGTCTTAAATAGTTAATAAAATAACCTTATACGCGATACCTTCATTCTTAAATAATCAATTAATATTTTTCTTGTGAACTATACAAAACTTTATCTAACACAAATTCATAAATCACTAAAGTACAGTATTTACTTACAGATCCCATATAGTAACGGTCAGTTTTATTGCGAACGGTTGTTTTCTACGTTTTTACAGCGCGTGTAAGCACGCGCCGTCGTCACGGTTTTGACGATGTATCATTAATTTAATATTTACACTTCATTCTGTTCCTCTTTATTGTAAGAGTATACTCTGGCAAATAATTCAATGCAGTAAACTGACAGATCGAAATGTCAAATAGAAAAATAATGATGCCAGTTAAAAACTTCGTAGTGTAAGTACTGAATGAGAATGATTGAAAACGAACGAGTATTTGTCATTCGTTATGCATAAAATTTTAAAGAAATTTATAAATAATTGAATTTGAGGTGTGTACTATATCTTTAAAGTAACTCCTATGAAAATAATTAATTATCAAACATACCTTGTGCTTTAAAACTTGTGGTTACAGTAGAATTAAAATCTACTTTATATCTTCTTGCTCTTAAAATTCGTTTTGTCCTTAAAAATGAAATTTCAATGATAGTTACACTACGGTAACAGCACCATAAGAAAAGAAAATCTTGTGAGCCAAACGATTTTTTTTCCATACAATACAATATTATTATTTAAAAAATAAATACATTCATTCGCTTAAACCACATCACTATTTTTGAATTATTTGCCAGAGTATAGCAATTACGCGCGGTCACCCCTGCGTAGCTCCTGATCACGTTGGTATTTCATTTTATAAACTTGTTAAAATATTAGTGTTTACCAGTTAATTATTTTCATAATCTCGCTTTAAGGTTGTTACTCTTTATACATTTTTATATGGTTAATAGGAAGTCATTTCTGAATAATGTTCTAAAATATGTTATCTTTCGTTATCAAACATAATAGTATCATGTTTTCAAGATTGATTTTATTACTACAAGCATTAACAAATCATTATTAGTATGAATTATATTGATGGCACGAATTTTCCAATTGCTTACGTAAAAATGTAATTTTGATTGTTAGTAACAAAAAATGGCGTATAAGTATAGTTGTTCAAGTTGTTATTAGAGAGAAAGTGTGATCATTGAAACAGTTATATTTACAATTACATTGTAAGGTTCTCATTGCAAAAACTAATTGTATGTATTGGTCACAATTTTGAATTCACGAAGCTATTTATAGGATTTTCAATACGTATCAGATGAACTATTCGGACATACCCAACAAAAATAGATGACCTCAATCATAGATCATATTTAGGCTATGTGTGATTGATCAAAAAGTTTTCACGCTTGTGTGTATTAATAATATTCCATTTTCTGCAAGTAGCGGTAAAAAACGTAGGAACATAAATTGCATAATGCTATATACTAAATCATATCAAAAATTTTAAAACTATTTGAAAATAAACTAATTAAACACTTAAACAGTTATGTTCAGCGTATTTATAAAAGAACTATCTGTTAAGTTCAAAGCCATCAATAGACTCCTGGCTCTAAAATTAAAACTGTACATTTTTGTTAACAATGCACAAAGCTAAGCTTGTAGATTCTAATTGTTATCTATTATTATTAACAATACGTGCGATATAATAGACACTTACCACTAGCTTATATCTCTAATTGTAGTTTGTGATCGGCAACATTACCACATGTCGAACTTGATACAATGGAGTATACTCCACAATCGTTATGGTTCCATAAAAGTAAACTTAAACGATGCAAAACATTGCGCTATGTTGATTTATGTTGTACTATGGAATGCTTTACAATAGAGTATGATCTACAAGTACAGTTTGGACACAAATATGCCATAGGCTTAGAGTATCAATGTGCAGCAGTCGCTGCAGTTGTACCCTATGTGAATCCCGTATTTCATTGAATATGGGAATCTGTGTTCTCGGAATCACATAAGTTTCTTTTTATGCATTTCGTTCGATGTCTAAATTAGTAGGGTTGTCACATAGACTTTTTACCAAAATAATTTCATTTAATTCAATATTTCTTCTCGTGCCGTTTCAAATATTGCACATGTGGTGACCCTTAATTGTTTTATTGTTTGCGGAAAATTCTCGCCTCTGGTCATTTCACACCGAAACAAAATCGTGTGCCACTTTCCAAGGGACAATGATGTTGCTTGTATTTCATTTTGATTGCTGTTATATAACTACATATTTATTTTTCGCTTAGACTTGAATGATAAAGTTGACTGAGCAAATTTATTTTCTGCTCAGCTTATGTTCCTTCTGAAGCAAATGTATTGAGTACATACTTAAGTTTTCTCCATACTTCTTGTTAAGCTTTGTTTTTGCCATATATTTAAATATTTTTTGTATGTAGGTGCTTTAATTAATACACTTTCAACACAGTGACTTGAATTGTGAATAAAATGTTATCTGTAAAGCACAGAAAATTTCGGGTGCCATAAAAATCATATTTTTAGTAATTCTATTTTATTATAGACATTGTGCTAAACTTAAAATGTAGTAATCGTTGTTTCTTTTAGCCTCGACAGAAAAGTTGTTTTCAATTTACCTCGGTAGTGTTAACGAAACTCTCGCGACCTAAAGATAACATTGTAGTGCTGGGTTACGTTGAGTCATTCTAAAATAAAATTACTACAAGAGCCCTATTTGACATTCTAATAACATATTTCAAAGTGCGAGCAAACAACAGATATCATCTCCATGCACAAGGCCGGTCATAGAACTCGTTCGAAATATTTCGGTAAAAACGAAGAGTTTTTCGTAATGAGATACATTGTATTGGCCAACGTAGGCTGCGAATTGAAAAAACAATGAGCCATAAAGAATGTTTAGAGGGAAAAAGTGGTACAGCCCTAGTTAGTGTCTGCGCGTCGTTCGGGTGGAACGCACTAGAGGTCGCTAGTTGGCAGTGTGTGCCGACGCAGCCCGCGCCATGCCGTGTGTCGCTGCTGCTGTGAAACTCACGCATAGACTGCAAGTATCGCATTTCACATAAATTTCGATTTTCCACATAAATTCGTGATTTTCTATGATAAATTATTATTTAATAATAAGTGTTGTTAAATTACTTGGTGCATACAAAATTTCAGTGCAAAACTTTATTATTTGGTACATCTTCTATTAATATCTTTTACCATAAATATAATAATTAGTAACTAATTGGTTTCGTCGTTATTCACTGCAACGTAAACGCTCCTCACAAATTTTAATTAGTGACGTTTAACGTTTGACATTAACAAACCTTGCTATTAAACCAAATTTCAAGCTTTACTTAATTCTCGTTCTGCGTCTCACAAAAAAAAAAACAAAACATAAACAAACAGTTTAAGTCGAAATGAAATGCAAAATTATGGCCAATGGTGTAATTGCTGAATCGCAACCAATACTTTCGCTGTTCGATGAGTTGCGTTAGTGTTTGTTAGTTATCGAAAGAGTTCGCGCGCTGCGAACGGCGCGGTCGTAAGTTACATCAAGTATCGCGAATGTTTAAATAAAATGTCCGTGGATTTATCGCGGGAAACTGATATGACGTCTGACAGCTTGTCGAGTGACGTGGGGGATGCTGCCAGTGATGAAGATGAACCGGACTCTTTGTTGTGAGATTCTTAAACTGTTTTTCGTTGGGAAGAGAAAATAAATATCTTAAACATTGTTTATTTTTGTAAAGTTGATGTCGGATTTTTAATTTAGGGACTTTAAAATTTTTATGCATTGAATTAATTTTAGCAATATCTTGAGGCCAATTGGTTCCAAAGTTGCGGTATTATAAATAAATTAAAAAACCTTAAACTCGTCAATGAAAATGAAATTTAGGACTTAGCCACCAAATATTTAGGACTTTTTTATTTATTTTAGTTTTGTAATCGGCTCAACGGATTTAGATGAATTTTGGCATAGTGATAGTGTACAGTCTGGAATAGCACATAGGCTACTCTTTATCCCAAAATTCTCGCGAGCTTCGAAATTGCAAAGGTAAAACCGCGCGCAACAGCTAGTTACATCTAAAACTAGATGACGTAAAAGTAGAAAATAGCTTTTCCGCTAATTTATCTAACCATCAACTTGGTTAACAAAAACCTTAAATATGCATTGCGAATATAGCCCTTATTGCTGTGAGGTTAAAAGTTAGGTTGCGCACGTGCGGCGGATCGGTCACGGATTGCGCTCGGTAATGTGTGTTACGTGTCGTTATACAAAGCTGAACAGACGTGTATACACTGCTAGTAATTAAATCGGATATGTTTGAATGAGAAATTCTTTTGACTTCCGGTTAAAACAGACTGGTTTTATTTATTAATAAATTAATTAATAATAAAACTCCCCAGACAATCACACCAACTACATGACCTCAAAGTAAGCAATGCGATAAAGAGTAAATAAATATGAGATACCATGTAGCGAACTAGGACGGAACCTAGAATATAAATACATAATATACATAAACGCCAAAGACTTGGAACACTTCTTTTTGTTCCGTGCGAGAATCGAACCCGCGACCTCACGATTGGCGAAGTACCTAGCGTCTAGAACACGGAGACTACAGCTTTATCTGCGCAACATTTTTTTTTTTTTTTTTATAAGTGACTAAACCCGCGTTTGACCTCAATCTCACCTGATGGTAAGTGACGATGAGGTCGAAGATGAAAGCACACGGGTTTAGGAAGGAACTGGCTCTTTATACAATATTGCCGGAACACATCACCACCGCAGCGGTAACATTTGGCGGCAGACTTTATATAAAGGGTGGTCGCTAGCCAGGCGGACCCAGAAGGGATCCTACCACCAAACAAATATCATATGTTTAATTCCAATATATGCATATTAGAATAAATTACCTACACATATTCATTAAAGTATCTAGAAGTCGTCGTGGCGCCGTGGTTACTGTGTGTATCATACGATATCACAGATTAAGCAACGTTTGGTGCGGTCGGTGCTTGGATGGGTGACCGCCGATCATTCATTTCTCACGACGACTTCCGTGCGTCGGAGGGCACGTTAAGCAGTCGGTCCCGGGTGCTGTATACTTGTATACAGTAGTCGTTAGGGCTTTTCAAAAGCCACTTTGGCGCCCTGAAAATTCTGACATCCACCACCCAGCACTGGGCCAGCTTGGTGGATTATGGCCTATTCCTCCTCGTCACCCAGGGGAGAGACTCATAGCCCTGCAGTGGGCTCATTACAAAGAGTTGTGATGATGATGATGATTCATTAAAATTCTAAAAAGCCTTACATATCTTTTTTAGATAAACATTATTATAGTGCCGATGAATTTTTAATTGAATAGTAAATCTTATGAATTAGTATAAACCATAATATTTAAGGACTTTATTAACATTTTCATAATAAAATGATTTATAAGTTTGGCCTGAGTAATGTAATATATTTTTTATAAATATGACATATTTTGATATAATTTCGATGGTTGTACTAAAACTAAATGGATATATTATAATCAAAAATATGCACATTGACGATTGAACCTGTTCTATATACCGCAAAAAAAATAACTAACGTTCTCATGTATAAATCGAGTGGGAATTTTAAAATTAATTACCGGAAATTTAAGTACCGCTATATAAGACTTAGTTCCTGATTTTAGAGAAAAAAAAATATACATTTTGCACAAGCAATCACATATCGTTCAAATTTTAAATTTAAAATTGATAATATGATACTTAAAAGTATAAATTACTCCCAACTGTGGTCAAAGGCATGGCTACAAGTGATTGATTAGGTACCTACTCAACCACTCTTCTTTTAATTTACAATAACTTTTAGTATTTTTTTCGCTTCGTATACATACAGGGTGGAAGTTTTAAATGCCCCCTGGAGGGAAAGTACTCTAAATAATAGAGATAGATACTCCAAAGAAACATTCCTTTATTTTGGCATTATTTTGGCATTCCTTAACCAAGAAATTGAACCAACTAAAATCTAAAAAAAAAAACACCTAGTAAGTTAGAGAGATATCATTCTTGTGATTGACCCTAACGATCGATGTCATAAAATTGCAGTTTGTGCCGGGTGAAGCGAGCGAATTTTCGAAAATCTTTGAATGCAGTTTTCTTTCTTTTCCAAAATAAAGGAATGTTTCTTTGGAGTAAAATTTGCTATCTCTATATATATAATTTTAAGAGTACTTTCCCTCCAGGAGGCATTTAAAAATTTCACCCTGTATACAGATAAAGGATTTTCAGATATTCTTATTACGTGATAAATTATGCTCTAGATAAAAAAGTCTATTTTTGTAACATAACATTATGCGATACAAAATCTATTTTGAACTCAAAATATGAATTTCATTTTTATTAGCGACTGATCAAATTTCTTACTTGTGTTGTTTCGACGTTACATAATTTGAGTTAAATCAATACTCGTATCTCTACAACACTCGAATTATATTTCAGTTGTTCATTCTTGGTTAGGCTTTTGTCGTAGATCCCGAAAAAGGGCCTGTTGTAAAAGGCAACGAATCCTAGTGGGGGTTGCTTAGGACTTTTTCAGCAGAGTTCCCATGGTCTGCAACCACCTTATATCGCTTATTTTACCACTTATTTCGGAAATATTTTAAGACGGGCAACACTGAATTTCAATCTGAGACCTCATCGTAATTTTAGGTCGGAATTAGGTACGAATGGGGTCATCAAATATTAATCAAAATTAATTAATAAATATTAAGATAATTAACTTCAATTAGTCATAAAAACAGCAATCATCAAAATTAATTTCTTTAAATCACTCCCACACAACGAAACCTCTACGTAATTGCAAGTTTGACACTTCTCTTTAAATACTGAGTTTTCCGCAACTCATCATGAATTTAAGCTTTCAAATCCGTACCTATTACGTACAAAACTAGCATAACTTATGGCTTAATCTTTACGTTCTTTTTTTAAATTTCCTTGTTACTAAATTATTTACATTAGTATCCCGCTGTGTCAATTTTAAATTGATTGGATATGAACAGATACAAAATTAGCATTCTTAGGGTGCTTCCACACCAATGGAACAGTCGACGTCGATCGATAATTTTTAATATGACGAAAAATCCGTCGTTTGACCGTCGATTTGGTTATACATATTTGAGATCAAACGCATTATAAATCATACGCAACGTATTCATCTAGTTCAGATTAATCGAATGCAAATTGTGACAGCTTCATTTCCATATTTATAACATTTCTTGTCATATTTTTTGTTGGTCGCAATATGACGTCAAAATCGTAGTAAAACTCCAACGACATGATCAGCAAGTTTAGCGTTGGAATCTGCTGTTCAACGCAAAAGCTTAGTATCATCGTATCTGTGTCAAAGTCCTTTTCCGGAGATATTCTGAATATTAATGAAAATATCGTTTGTTTACAAAATCATCGAATGTAGAAATAAGCAAATAAATAATAGTTTCATTGAGCACTCAAAAGCATAACTTAATGTTTTAAAATTTAGATCAACCATTCTACATCTTAGTCAACTTCTCGTAGAACACATATAATTAACTCTAACCAAATACTTCTTACTAATCATGAAAAATCTATTTTTATCACTGTCTAACCTAACCATACTCAATAAATCTTTTTTCAGACTTGAAATCCTCAAAGCTGACTCATCTCTAAAGAGCAAAGCAAAACGCAACGAATGGACGTGGAAAGCGCAGACGGACGTAGTAAAATGGCAGGCGGCCCCGCTGCGGGCGCCATTACTGCGGTTACCGGCAGCGCTGTCCCCGCCTGCGCTTGAGTGCTTCACTTGCATTCGGGCGTATTGTGGAGACTTGTCGCCTGCTGAGCGGACCACACATCAGGACTTGACTGAAGTCAAATGTGTTTATACGGTGCTGATGGTAAGTTATAATCTATAAATTAAATGACATGTTGCTTAATTTTTTATAAAAAAAAAACACATTTTATTTTTTGGCCTGTTAATTAAAAAAAAATGTGACAGTTTAATTACTGAATCAAACCTATTGTAAATTGAGGCAAAAGTGACATAGTCTCAATGCTTGGCACGATGGTTGGAATTGTGATCGCATTCGCAGTAGGACTCAGCTTGTAATAATTAATTAAAAACCTTGATCTGTTCTAATAAATACAGAAAGAGATATGGTGGTGCTATTGGAACATTTTATTTCTTAATCGACGAGGTATTTCAATAGTCGCATGACAGGTAGAGTTGTAATCGGCTTATTCATTTTTTAAAAGACAAGCTTAGAGTTTCATTGACTTAAAAACTCGTTAGTCGAAAAGAATTTTACTCCAAATCCGAAATAAACTAATTCTATTTTTTAAACAATGTCTATCACTAGATTAAAGTCATTTTAAATTATCAAAATATATTTTCATTATATCCTGTAAGACATATGTTCTACATTTAAACAATCCCCCCACCCCCAGCACTGCCACTCCGTGCCCGAGCTTCGCGACGAAGTGTACTGCCAGCTGATGAAGCAGACCACCTCCAACCGCTCACCGGTGCCGGACTCCTGCCAGCGCGCCTGGCGACTCATGTCCATACTGGCTGCCTACTTCAGCTGCTCCGAGACGCTCAGGTAGATATACACATGGTTGAGTTTAGCTTGCAGCACGAAATGTAGATGTTCAACCGCTCGCTGGTACGGACTCCTGCCAGCGCGCCTGGCGACTCATGTCCATACTGGCTGCCTACTTCAGCTGCTCCGAGACGCTCAGGTAGATATACACATGGTTGAGTTTAGCTTGCAGCACGAAATGTAGATGTTCAACCGCTCGCTGGTACGGACTCCTGCCAGCGCGCGTGGCGGCTCATGTCCATACTGGCTGCCTACTTTTATATAAAACTTATACTTAACACCATGGTGACATGGTTGATTTTAGCTTGTAGCACGATATGTAGATGTGTAGCAATGTAGTTTCGAAATTAGCTACTGAATTATTTTTTTATAAACGCATCTGAGTGATAATGCGGTCGAATCTGACGGAACCCAGGCTTAGGGAGAAAATGCCCTACCGCCGCTGGTTCACTAATATTTCGACGACCACTTTGGCGATGGGGTCTGACTCAGACGCCAGTGGTCGCGGGTTCGATACCCGTACGGAACAAGAAAAAAAATGTGCCGGTTCTGGGCGTTTATCTATGTATGTATTTATACCCTTTTTTTCTTGACTGGAGGAAAACGTGCAATCACGTCCCCGACCATTGACATTACCCGTGAGCCCCGGCGGGTTGCGTTCAGTCAGCCTCTAGCGTTCATCAGTCCAGTACACAAGACCATTTCCCCACCATAGCCCGCGTCAGGTCCCCTCACCTGCTACGGCTGGCTATCATGAGGGAGAAGGTGAGCGTATCTCCTTCTCCGTCGTCCCTCCGCCTACGGCTGATCGGTGCCGAGGAGGCATCATTCTCCCGGCATCGCTCCGCCACCTCCTTCTGCGGAATTTCGTCCTCGCATATACCCTAGTTTGCTACATGGTATCCCATATCACAAGCTCTGCTCAGTATGGGGCCAAGTAGTTGGTGTGAAGGTCTGGGGATTTTATTTATATTTATTTTATTTTATTGCCGCGGCGCTGCCGTAGAACCATTCATAGCATTCGCGCCCTCAATGACATGTTCACTTCCGTTACTAACCACCAAATTCAAACGAATATCTTCATATAGATAACGTTTCATCCAACATTTTAATGTATAATATTGCATTTTGGCAGGCCGTTCCTCGTAGAATACCTATCCGCGGCGGCGGCGGACCGGCGCCGGCCGTGTCAAGGCACGGCTGCGGTCTGCCTCACCAACCTCAGGAAGACGCTGCGGTGCGGCGGCAGGAAGAATGTGCCCAGTGTCGAGGAGGTAAGGCTGAATATCCAATGTAGATGTAATGACGCAGAAGGATACCAAAGTTTTAAAGAAATTTGGGAGTATAGGTTGAAATAGAACTCAATTTAATACTGGAACATAAGACAATGCCAATATAATATAATTCACTCGTTATTAATTTTACGTAGAATACTTAAATTGCGAATAAACTCGAATTAATATTGTCTTAAGTTTATATGATTTATTATCAGAAATAAAATAAAAGAGGTATTTTTATTCTACCCTCAATTTGTTGCACGCAATTGAAAACTTATTTTAGATTTTAATATACGATACACCTTGTTATACTTACAAATTATACTTATACTTTCTTTTGCAAATCTATTTAATTAATTTATTTTTTAGAGCACAACAACTTTGTAACAAAAGAACAAATAGTCGAATAATTTTTAGAGCCAATTAAAGATTCTCGAATTTAAAATACATAGGTAGCGTAAAATGGAAAAGCCATTGGCGTTTACAATCTGATACATATAGTCGATAGAACAATTAGTAAGAGATTATATGCCTTAGTAAATTTAAACTAACATAAACTAATTAGGAGAATTTATAATGAATATATCTGATATTCGTTGCTGTCACAATCACCAAATGATTTGAGTCAAAGAATAATCTATACTAATATATAAAGCTGAAGAGTTTGTTTTTTGTTTGTTTGTTTGTTTGAACGCGCTTATCTCAGAAACTACAAGTGGGATTTGAAAAATTCTTTTGCATTTGATAGCCCAACTCTTGAGTAAGGTTATAGGCTATATTTTATCCCGAAATTCCCACGGGATCAAAAGTTACGCGGGTAAAACCGCGCGCGGTGGCTAGTCTGTAATATTTCAGCTAACCCCGTTCACACAGAGCTAGTGAAGCCTTCTACTGTTTACAGAGATGACTGAACATTAACAATTCGCAGGTGACGGCGGTGTCGGCCGGGCGCTCGGCTCGCCGGCAGCTGTACCGGCTGCCGGGCGGCGCCGAGCGCGTCGTCAACACGCGCTGTGCTACCGTCGTGCAGGATATTGTTAATGAACTTGCTGATTTGGTGAGTGATGCTGTCCACATTTTTTTATTTACCCTTTATTGTACACAATAATAAATAAATAAATTTTGATTGTTCTAGTCTACAAATAAAACCTAAGTAATTGAACTTGTGATGAAAATGTAAAATCTAAGTGGACAGATTTAACGACATTCAGGAAACCGTCACCCGCACCATGCTGCAGCACAAATATAATATCACGAATTACTTTGACCAACTGTACAGTATTTTTATAAAAAGTATACAGGATCTTTTTTATGAAGATCAAAATATTTAAGGAGAAGGTTAACAATGATGTGTGGATTCAATTTATGACAAAAAATAAGTATCCATATTTTTTTCAATAGAAATTTTACAATTCCTCTAAGTTACCAATTTTTTTTTGACTACTGAAACATCGCGGCTTAACGTATTTCTTAATAAAAATAGTTGAAAAAACGCTTTTATTTCTTGCTATTTAGTCGTAAATAACAGATTAAACTAAAATATTGTTAACTTATGAGAATTATAAAATATCAATTTAAGTAACAAAAAAAAAAAATTCACAAATTGAATCCACACATCGTTCTTAACCTTCTCCTAAAATATTGTGATCTTCATAAAAAAGATCCTATATTTAGACTCTGATTTTAAAACTCAATTTTAAATAATATATATTTTTTTTACATTTTTCAATAGACAGTGAGATAGTGAATTTATTCTTGAGTCTTGATAATTTTTTAAAAAGTTTTCTTAATATAGACTTTTGAATCACATTATAAAAACTTACTCAGACTTAAGATGCACTTATACTTAGTTTTTTTTTACAATTTAAATCAGTACTTGAGCCACAATCACACTTAAGAAACCTTTCGCAATACGAGCTCCAGTTTTAAATAACCGAAAAAATGTGATAAATAAAAATTACCCGGCCAGGACTCGAACATGGGACCGCTCGTTTACCGGACGAGTGCTCTTCCACTGAGCTACCGGGGCCTTGGCGGTACACCTCGAAATTACTTACCACATTTTTATTTTTACGTTATATTGCTAACGTAGCTCCATCAAAGATGACCACTTTGGCGATGGGGTAAACCTATCTGTCTCAGACGCCAGTGGTTGCGGGTTCGATTCCCGCACGGAACAAGAAAAAAAAAATGTTCCGTGTCTGGGTGTTTATCTACCTATATTTATGTATTTATATTCTAGGTTCCCCCCTAGTTCGCTATATGGTATCCCATAACACATGCTATGCTTACTTTGGGGCCATGTAGTTGGTGTGATTGTCTGGGGATTTTATTTTTATTATTTTATTATCTAATGGTATAGCTTTGCAGCTAAGACCACCCGAGACCAATTTCTTTTCAAAAATTGTGAATCCCAGTTAAAGTGAAGCATTGCAACGTTTATTATTGAGCTCCAGTTCGCTTACTCGACCCAAAATTTCAAATTGGGGTGAAAATCGACAACAAATAAGTTCTTGAAACACGATCAAAATTTTAAGAAAGCTTTATTTATTTATTTATTCTTCATTGTACACAAAAATAAGGAATATTTATACAGAACAATTTTTAAGATACAGAGCACAATAGGCGGCCTTTTCATCGAAAGATGATCTCTTACAGGCAACTCTTTCTTGCTTTAAATTCCTACCTACAATTCCAGATCGCGATTGAAGTCGCCGTGGCGTCATGGTTAATGTGTGTATCATACGATATCACATGTTAAGCAACGTTCGGCGTGGTCGGTACTTGGATGGGTGACCGCCGACCATTAATTTCTCACGACGACTTCCGTGCTTCGGAGGGCACGTTAAGCAGTCGCTCCCGGGTGCTGTATACTTGTATACAGTAGTCGTTAGGGTTTGTCAGAAGCCATTTCGGCGCCCTGAAAGTTCTGGCATCCACCACCCAGCACTGGGCCAGCTTGGTGGATTATGGCCTATACCTCCTCGTCACCCAGGGGAGAGACTCATGCCCTGCAGTGGGCTCATTACAAAGAGTTGTAATGATGATGAATGATGATGATTCCAGATCGGCGTAACAACGGAGGCGGAGCGCGCGGAGTTCTCCCTGTACTGCATCGTGGCGGGCGACGCGCTCACCATGCCGCTGGCGGGCGACGAGTACGTCCTCGACGTGACCACAGAGCTGCAGCGCGCGCAGCATCCCTTCTACCTCATCTTCTGCCGGTCGGTGTGGTACCATCCGCTGAGGAACGACGCGCCGCCGCTCTACACGGAGGTGCTGTTTAATCAGGTTTGTATAACACGGTCACATTATCTGTGCACCTGGCGTCAATGACGTCATCTTTGCGCGCTGGTATGGTTGACAAAAAAAAAATGCATCGGGAGAAATGTGAATGAACTACTATTTTATTTTGCTTTACAACAATGGAATTACATATTTTTGTTCAGAGTGTTTTTTGAATGTTAATGCATTTTAAATGAATAATTTGTGAAGGCCTGTTTTCAATTGTCGAATTAAAGTTAATGTTATCTGACTCAGCGGAACAAAAGTTGTTTTTTGATGTTTTAAATTGTATGAAATAGATAAATAAAGTCGTTTTACAATGTTTTATAATTGTAACAATAAACTGGAGACGACCTTAAAGCTGTCGAATATTACTGTATTCATTAGATAACTTTTATCTGACCATTGAAAAATCTGGCCTGAATGAATTAAATAAAACAATATATCGTGTTAAACAAATAAATCATTTTTAATGAGTAAAAAAATATTTAATTATCACTGTCACTATAAACTATTGGTTGAATCCCCTGCATCAAATCTTCGACAACAAAGATGCTGACCATACTGAGCAAGAAGGGCGAGCGCGGGGAAATGAAAGGGGTAGAGGGAGGGGCTCCGCATTCCAGCGAGGTGCACAGATAATGTGACCGAGTTGTAAGCTCTGTGTTTTTTTTTGTTTTTTTTTTGTTTTGTTTTTTTTTTTATAAGATATGGATGGGACGTTTGTCTTCCATGACACCTGATGTTAAGTGAACATGAAGATTAAGGTGGTACACGTTCATCCACGAGAAACCTATTCACTCGACGCTTAAAAGTACTAGGACTATACTGGTCAGGGAAAATAGACGCAGGCAGTTCATTCCAAACCTTGGCGACCCGTATCAAAAAGGAACTGTCAAAGCGCTTAGTGCGACTTTTCGGAATATCAACCACATACGGATGGATGTTCTGTCTGCGTCTGGTAGTCCGATGGTAAAAGGTTTTTTATATAGTCAAGTTAAATTCCGATTAAAGAATGGAATGATTGGTCGTAGAGTCAAAACCAATATGACCTAATCATTAGTAAATTTTTATGTAGAAAGTTTTCAACAGAAGCAGTAATTATGCTATTTGTAAGGTCCGTGTAATAAGCGGAGCGCCCTCTATAACCTGAAAATAGTCCCCACTTTTAGGTTATAATAATATAACCTGAAAATAAGGATCTCCCCTCTCATCTTCAGAGGCTTTAGTATGTTGATTTGGACTTCATAAACTATAACCCTGGCAATTTCAAAACTGCACAAATTGTTTCCTATGATTTAATTAACTATTGTATATCGACTTTACACGACTAATAAGCATGGAACGTTTGTCCTTCATGCCACTTGATGGTAGGTTAAAGTAGACTTTACACGTCCATCTCTGAAAAACCAACCTATTCACTCATTATTTAAAGGAATGTCGTGGACAGGAACAATCGGTTGTTAAGTTATCTAATTTATTTGTTTAGGAAACATGTAAACAGTCATACGAAAACGATTTCTTTATTTGATCGTAGTTCAAATATTCGTCTGTGGCGTTCGAGTCCCAACCGTGTTGTGTTTTTAAGAAACGCTTATTTTAAACGTGCTCAATTTTCATTTTACCTTAGTTAGGTACGCTCAGAACGCGTGATCTCCATAACACAAGGTTATCATTATAACCATACAGCGAATACCGTGGCTAATTTATTTACCTACTCTCACCCATTTAGGTGGCCCCAGACTACCTAGAAGGCCTCCTACTCGTAGTCCCCGGTGGCAACGCGCCCGCCCCGCCCGTGCTACGCGACGTAGCACTCGTAGCAGCGCTACTACACCGCGCCGCAGCGCTCAGCGAAGCGCCGCACCCGAGGGACTTGAAGTTCCTACTCCCGAAACCGTTACTAGCTTTGAGGGAGCCAAGGCCTAACAAGTGGGCGGGTTGGGTGCAACAGGAGTGGCCTCAAGCCAGGGCCTTGAGCCCGCCGGCTGCTAAAGCTAAAGTTTTACAGGTTAGTAGCTTAATCATCATAGGTCCCTATTATCTAAATGTTCAGGATCAATATCCACTGTTTATTTTTCAAAAGCTTTCATAAAGTCTCTATCCATCATTATAATACCTCCAAATTCATCAAACGTGACATCAGATGGTTTGATAGCCTCTGGTGTTCTGCCTACCCCATAAGGGATACAGGCGTGAAGCTATGTATGTATCTATGTAAGTTTTCATAACATGAGCCTTAATTTTTGATCCAGCTTATCTTATTTCAATTTTTATTGGTTAATTGCAAGATCTATTGTTTATTTTTAAATTTAAAGTCTTACAGCCGGTTCACACATGGTCCGTTTTACTGGATACGTTTTTGTATGGTAAATACGCATACTGAATACTGTGCCATACAAATCCATGCGCCATGGATGAAACAAAAAACGTATCCGGTAAAACGTATCCAGTAAAACAGACCATGTGCGAACGGGCTGTTACATTGTTGAGTGCAAACACTAGACTTACATTTAATTAGGGATGTTAAAAAAATAATCGTTTTTTATTTAAATCGATTTTTTTAAAATCGATTCTCATAGCAATATTAATCGATTTTATAAACCGATTATATAAATGGGGAGTTTTCTGACAGCTCATAAAAATTAGTTCAAAAAACCTCTATAGATGGCACTTTTAAAAAGCCGAAGGCGTTAAGTCTGTATACTATAATGTAGGTAAGTGGTATCTACCATTTATGGTTATTTATACGTTCAATTTCTGATACAGACGTCAATTAATTTATTTTACTTTTAAAAACGCAGTGTGGAATAAATTCTTTGCCTTCGCTTTTGTAAAGCGCCATCTATCGAAGCCTTTTGTACCATTTTGTTTTTTTAATTAGCTGTCAGTATAAAAGGCCTTTTTATTCAGTGTTTTGCGTGAATAAAATAAGCTTTGTAGAGTAGGTATGGTATAAAGTGTTGTTATCCGGCAGGTGCTGTCCCGCTGGCCGCTGTTCGGGTCGTCGTTCTTCGCGGTGCGGCGCGTGGCGGGCGCGGCGGCGGAGTGGCGCGAGTTCGTGCTGGCGCTCAACCGCCGCGGCGTGCACCTGCTGCAGCCCGCCACGCACGACACCGACACGCACTGGCCCTACGCCGAGCTCATCTCCACCAGGAAGGCATGTATCATACAGGAACATAAATATACCAAAAGGAATAGAGAGCCAACTCGACGCCTCAACTTGTCACCCCATTGACGCGCCATTTTGCTACGCTCTCGTGCTGCCATCTCTATTTTGGTGCAATCAATATATATATAAAACTGTTCCGTTACTGACTGAGTGACTGAGGTACTGAGTGACTGAGTGACTGACAGACAACGTACAGCCGTAACTACTGGGCGTAGAGAGCTGAAATTTGGAACATACATTCTTTAGGGAATGTAGGGGTGTACTAAGGAAGGAATTCCCGAAATTCCCACGGGAACGGGAAATATAGGACTTTTTAGTTTGTATGAAAAATCTTATTCCTTGAGTGTACGGATGTGATACTCGGCATGAAGGTTCTTCAAAGAGTGACTGGTTGTGTTACGAAAAAAATTCCCAAAATTCCCACGGGCACGGGAAATATACGATTTTTAGTTTGTATGAAAAAAACTTATTCCTTGAGTGCATGGGTGTGATACTTGGTATAAAAGTTCTTACAGTGGGTGTCTGATTGTATATTTTCTGAAATTTCCACGAGAAGGGTAGTTAAGTGCATACGAAGTTGCGGGATAAAGTACTATAAAGTTGCTGGTATTATATATATATATGTTCTAATATTATAAACACCACATTATCTCGCCATTACTGGGATTCGAACCCAGGGCCTCAGCTCAACTCGCCACGGATAAATCTCCAGAAAACACCAGATAACACAGAGATCACAAAATGCTACATCAACACATGCACACGCAAGAAAGAGCAGCCATTTTGTGACGGACCTGTCACAAGTCAAACATTTTGTTTGATTGGTGGATTACGTAGCATTATATATACGTAGGTATATGTAGCATTTGATATTTTACCTGTCAAATTGTAATACTTTAAGAGTGACACCCCCGGCATGTATCCAATTTTAAATCGATTCTTCAATAAATCTTTCAATTTTAATTTATTTGGCAAGTAGACAGCAAAAAGGCACGTTTTTGTAATTTTCCTTTCTAAGTTCTCTTCTGACACGTGTCATAAATTATTTTATATCCTGTGTTGTTTTTAGAAGCAATATTGTATACAGGAATCAAAATACTTGTAGTTTTAATCAATTCTTTAAATTATGGAACCAAGTGCAATTACAATCTAGTTCTGAGATGCGATGTAAATTGTGATGTTTAAATAAAAAAACATTTTCGATATAAATATGCATCCGTACATACCGACACTATATAGTTACAATACTTCGCAATTCAAACTGAAACGACCACCATTTCAGAAAGTTTATGAATAGAAAAGAAGTGTAAAGAAATTCAACGAACAAGTTTACGTCATGAATGAGCAACACTAAACTTCTGTGTTTTTCCCACAGGTGCGTTCAGAAGACGGCACATTGTTCCTGGACGTGAAATGCGGCTCCCTGCTGCAGCAGCGAGTGACGCGGCTGCAAGCGGAGCAAGCTCACGAGGTGGCGCGGCTTGTGAGGCAGTACGTGCTGTTGCAGCGGGAACCCAGCCACGCCGCCGGTACGTAGCCCTTAATCACTTAGATATAGAGGCTATCATTGCGTGGTCTACCCCGGAGCGAAGTTAGCTGCGAGTCTGCTAGCGCTTAACTTACAGTAAATAAGTTTCATGCATTTGAGGACTGATGGTCAAAACTGTTTAATTACAAAGAATGGTGTAAATTAACCAAATTGTTTTGATAACTGGGCCCCAGCTCTAGTAGCGTGTAGCAGAGTCAAGCTCTCGTTCCGACTTTTTAGACCGGACAGAAATATCGACGTCACAGTTGACTTAAGGTGGTTTATATAATTAATATAAATAACGTGCAAACCAACAAGTAGCTTACCCGATTCTAAGTAACCACTACCGCAAATAGACATTAGAGAACTATCAATAAGTTCCCAACCATGTCACAAAGTAACGCAATAAGCTTTCTTCTATATTTACTCGTTTACAAATACTTACTTGTGGAACATTTATACTTTTACTAATTTAGATATATTTTATTACAGGTTTCAGCACATGAAAACCTTGACGAACCCAACCGAACAAAACTGCTAAAAAGATCTTCTAAGAAGTATAGAACATTCCACACGATTGCCTCGTGCACCCCAACCGACAGTCCGTCCCTTGAGATCTGATAGTATTTAATTAAATGTACAGCCAAAATTATATTAGTAGCGAGAGTTATGTCAATACTGACTGTTCGCTCTTATACAAAGTCTGAATACACTTTCCTATGTGTTGTATAGAAAAGTGTATTTACTTTCGTATGTTATATTTGACGCTGATTGAAATGAGAATAGAACTTGGCTAGTAAAATCCGTCTAAGTATTACAGTTGAGCAATTTTTTAACATTAAACTTTTTTGATAGAGAAATATTTTTAATGTTTTGTTGAAAAATATGACGGATATTACTTAAAATTTATAATTCTATTTTCATTTTAGTCACAATGATTACATGAATATTATATTGTAAGATAATTAATATAAAATACAATTATTATAATAATAAAATATTACTTTTCATGATATCGATTTATTACTTATTTATATGCACTTGTTTTAAATACCAATATATTTTTTTATGAATCAAGAATTAGTTAAATGTACATGCTTTATTAAATTTTATTTTTCCGATTTCGACCCGATTGTTACAAATAAATAATACCTACTGTTTTTATACAGCTAGTGAAATTTCTTGAAAATATATAAGTAGCTAAAAAAGCCAAAAACTTGGTTTAATATTTTAAGAGAAACATGAATAATAAACGGTGCTCTGTTTTAAATATAATATTAGTGCATAATATGAAATCAATACTTTTCTGTAATCTGTTAGATATTAATTCTGTTGTTATATTTATCCAAAGACCAGACGGTCCGAGTCATATATTGTTAGAAGTACGTATCCCAAAATAAATCGTTGTGTATATTATGAAATGTCTAGAATATATTTTATTGTAGATATACGAATAAAAGTTTTATTTTTATTAATTTTGTTTTATTTCTGTTTAGAAAGTATACTGTACAAACGAATATTCTCTTACGATCTAAAGTGGAGTTTTTGCCTTATTCACAAAAGGCATATCATTAGAAAGAAGAAAGACTAGAAAAGCTTACAATAAATTGGAAGATACCGGAAGATCGTTGTTTTTAATTTTTTTTATACGCATGTAAAGTCAAAGATTGAATTTATTTTTCGATATTTCTCAGTAGTCCAATTTAGCGCCGCCCCGGGGTGACAAATGAGATTTTGTCACATTTGTCCCCCGGGTGAGAAATTATCCTAATTGGATTTATTTTGATTTTTTATGATGATAAACAAAAAAAAAGAAGTTTCAAAAGTTTAAAAATCTTATAAAAAAACACATGGATTTTGAACTTTTAATTTATTATAATTTCTGAGACGTCGACTGGCCGTCGTTCGACGTCGACTGGACGCTCGGTCGACGTTGATCGGTGGTCAGTCGACGTCAGTTACATTCGATTTCTTTCGAAATGTATCCAGAAGAAAATGAAAATAGTTTATTTGCTTTAACAGATACTTCAGTATACATTCAGAGGCCAGGACCAACCTAGTAAGCATGTGAAAATGCTTGTAGCAGGTGGTTCTGCTCTTCCCAATGTCATTAACACTAATAAAGTAAAATATTTCAACTACAGTTACCAAGTTTACAAACAAACTAAACATTAGAAAAAATATAAATTTTAAACATGAAAACCATCTATGATTAAGTATACATTTTAAGTTGAAGATTTTTAAATGTGTGAGAATGAGTGTGAATAGGGTGTAATGTACGTGTTGTGTGTGTGTGTGTGTGTGTGTAGATCAGTCTAAACTTTTTTATAATTTATTATATGAAATTATTCTAGAGTGTGTATTTAAAAAGTAAGTCTCCTATTTCACAGTAGTCAAGTTTCTCTAGCTCTTTGACCAATATTTTTTTACAAATAAAGTATTGAAGGTTGTATATTTTGTATTTATAGTGTAGCTTATTATACAGGTAAGTGGAATGGGCTTGAAATTGTCGTCTGGCAAAAAGGGTTCTGCAGGGAATCGTTGGAGTAACTTGGCGTTGTCTTCTACTTATTTGCGGAATTTGTTTGTAGGGTAAGATTTTATGTACTTTGAGTGCTGAATTTAGTACGTAGAGTTTTCTAAGCGATAGAATGTTGTAGTTTTTGTATAATTCATCAGTGAAAAATCTAAATGGCTTGAAAAACATGGTCTTTAGTAAGCACCTTTGGGCCCTTTCCGCTTCAAGGAATTTCAGTTTAGAGGCACCACCCCATATAATGATGCAGTAGTTTAAAACTGATTGCGCCAACACGAGGTAAATACGCTTTATGAGATCCACAGAAGTAACATGCCTCAGTTTTTTAAATATCCATATAAGTTTTCTTGTCTTATTATTTAGTGCATCGATTTGCTTATGCCAAGACAGTCGATAGTCTAGTATCACTCCAAGGTACTTAGTGGATTCGACCGATTGAATCTCTTCGCATTCGCAATCTATATTGTTAGTATTTTCACAGTAATGAATCCTTAATTTAATATTAGAGGAGGGAAGTGATGTCTTGTTTATGGAGAAGCGAATAAAATTTGTTTTAGCAATGTTTAGAGTTAGAAGGGCAGTTTCAGCTTGCTACTCTGCAGATACCCTTTTCGGCGTTATCAAAAACAGATTCCCAGCAGGGACCACTAAAAACAATGGCTGTATCATCCGCATATGAGAATATATGACCGTTATTAATCTCTAGATTAGTTAGTTCGTTTAGGTAGATTAAGAACAGCGTGGGGCCCAAGACACTGCCTTGAGGCACGCCATATTCTATTTTTGAATAGTCACTTACATAACCATCTATATTCACGCTTTGGGTTCGGTCCGTCAGATAGTCACTAAGAAGTTTTAATGGGATGCCTCTTATGCCGATGTTTTCCAATTTTTTTACTAGAATGGGAACTGAGACCGTGTCGAAGGCTTTTTTTAAGTCTAAGAAGACTGCCAGATATTTTTCTCCACGATCTAAACATCGAGTCACCATGGAAGTTAGTCCTAAAATAACGTCTTCTGTTGATTTGGCTTTTCTGAATCCATACTGTTTGTCAGACAAAATATTAAATTTTTCTAAGTATGAAATTAGGCGAGAGTTTATTAGTCTCTCAATTATTTTTGAGACAACGGACAGAACTGAGATCGGTCTGTAATTATTTATATCCTTTTTATCGCCACTCTTATAGACGGGTGTAACAATAGATCTTTTAAGCAATGCAGGGAATACACCTCGTGTGAAACAAAGGTTAGCTAGATGACTGATAATTGGAGAAACAAGGTGTTTTACTAATTTTATGAATTTGGTTTGAATACCATCCCAGCCCGACGCACTATCAGCTTTCAGGCATGAAATAACATCATTTATTTCTCCGGGATCGGTTTCAAAAAGAACAAAAGAAGACAATACTGCAGGTGGGGCAGACGTTGAGTTATTAGGTGTTTGTGGTAGTGGTCTATTAATAATGTCCTCAGCGATATGCTTTCCGACATTAGCGAAGAAATCGTTAACGGTATTTACTGACTCCATTGGTGAGTACTGGATATTGAGTAACTCACAACCACTAAGTTTTGATTTATTGAGATGGGTAATTTCTTTAATAGATTTCCAAAGTACTTTTGAATTTTTTATATTATTTTGTAACAGATCAGATTCATATTTACGTTTGAGTTTCTTAATCAATTTATTACAATGGTTACGGTACCTACTAAATGTTAGTTTTAGGATGTCATTACTCGGATCGGACTTGAGTTTTAGCTGCATTCTGCCTCTGTTCTTAATACATCTTAGTATACCACTAGTAATCCAGGGTTTAATGATGCGTTGGTTACTCGAGATCTTCTTTACTTTAACACTCTCATCCAAGGAGGATTTAAGTTTGTGCGTTAGCTGTTCTACTACAAAGTTAGGATCTTCACTAAGCAGTAAGTCAGTAAGATTTTTACTTATGAGTTTTTTTGAGGCCTCTTCGAAATCCACAAAAGTTTTTAAATTTTGGGAAGGGTAGTTTGTTAAGACATTTGAAATACTCATAAAGACAGAAGCGTGGTCCGTTATAGCAGTATTTAGAACAGCAATATTAGCAGAAAATTTATTTTTGTCAATTTTTAAGATATAATGGTCTAGGCAGCTTTTATCACGTGTAGGAAGCATATGTCCCGGTAAGAGACCACATGAAGGAAGCATGTTAAGGTAAGAGGCTCGATTACTACTTTCATAGGATGATTCATTTTCTTTAGCAATTAAGTTAATATTTATATCTCCGCTTATGATGATATTTCCATTATCTTTAATCGTGTCTAATAATATATTAAGTGAATTGATGAATTTTGTAGCATTTTGATTTGAGGGTGACCGGTATATGCCCAAGATGATAAAACTGAAAATTTTTAGCTGTATACAGGTAGCGTTATCTAATATAAGTTCTTCGAATACCGGATTTAGCTTGGATTTGGCATAAATGACTACACCATCATTTTGATTACAGTTGTTAATGGTAGCATAGTGTACATAGTTGTGTAGAGAGGGTACGGGTTTATTTGACTTGAGATGACATTCGGTGAGTATTATAACATCTATGTCCGAATCAAGAGCCGAAAAAGTAGCCATGAAGTTATCAAAGTTGCAGAAAATACTTCTTATATTTTGTTGGATTATTGTAAGGTTTTGCTTGTTAAGGTTTCCTTGTTTAGAGTCGCAATATCGCAGGTTATGGATGTTGCAACCGTAATATCCTCCAATTCATTTAAGGTTCTGAGATTGTCGATCATAATTTTTCTATAGATTCAGGGTGTCTTTGACTTTGCGTTACAGTTGTTTTATGTAGTAATGACAAAACATGATATCCTGCAACGGATAGGAGTGAATGAGAGGTTTCTATAATATATGAGTATAGAGTTTGTGTATAAGTATATATGTGTTGAGTATATATGTGATGTGTATGTATGTTTGTGTAAGAGAGTATAGTTGAATTAAGTTGAGTATAATAATATATTTGAGTATCAAGAGTTGTGTTGTCTTTATTGATGTGGAGAGTATGAGTAGTGTTGTATAGTGTATAAATCTGACATATCATTATTAAATCATTAAAGCTATAAATATTGTAATAGAAAAGATTAAAATTAAAATTATAAGTACCTAGTCACATATTATACAGTTGTTTGATTTGGGCTTCACTGGTAACGGTTATTATTGGGGAACTCTCATTCTTCCTCACATAGACATTTCCGTAAGCAGTCCAACAAAAAGTATAGCCAGTTGACTTAATTAGGTCTCGCGCAACAAAATATAACCGTGCGGCCTTAGGTGTCAATTGTTCCGAGATGTAAACTGGAGTTTCTTCATTCACGACGAATCCTAAGTGTTTAGCTCGAAGCTTTTCTTTATTTCTTACATTAAAAGCTTTGCATTTTTGTAGGATATCCGTTTTTTGTATGGTTGAAGTAGTTTCAACAATGATAGGTGCGCTGGTCGCGTTATCTTTTTTTCCACGTACTCTGTAGATATCCCCAATATCTGTCTTCGTTATACTCGATCCCACGGTGCTCGATAAACAGGTTATCATATGAATCAAATCGTCTTTAGTCTCCTTTTCTTTTTTTGGTACATTTTTTATCTCGAAGTTGCTTTTTCTATGGTTTTTCTGCATATTTTCAATTCTATCCTCTAAAGTTGTAATATATTTTGCATCCTCTTTTTTCTGTAGTTCTAAACTTTCTATTCTCTTCTGCAATTCTGCATTCTTGTTTCATAAAAATTCAATAGAGCATTCTATCTTGGTATTGGTTTCTTGTTGTTGAGAAGAGAACGTGTTGTTGTTGACTAGTACGATGTGACTCTTGCTATTATTGTTCAGACGTAAAAGCAGAAGAATCTGGGTGCGGCAGTTTTTTAAAGCCAAGGATCACTTATCTTATCCAAGTGATATTTTAAGTAGTAGCAGTTTTTTGGATGCTTTCGAATGACTAACAGTGATATTGAAAATTCGTTAAAGGTGGCTCCTGCAATAGCAAAATTAGACACAAATTACAGACAATCGGTTATTTATAACACTACCATTTCTAGCCAGTGGTGTTTCATATCAAAGTCTAGTGCTTACATTTAAAATTACGCAACAAAGTATTTCTTGTATAATTCCAAAAGTACCTATGCAGTGCGCTAATATGTTCTCTCAGGAACTACATACAAGTAAGTATCTTGGAAAATATCGTACAGTTCAAGCATAGTTTCTAGTACTTTCAAGACCTTTCTTAAAACGATGTCATGCTTGCATACAAGCAGAAGGAAGGCATGAAAATAAAATGATTATTTAATACCTATACTTACATCTTTACTTACACGTATAAAATATCAAAGACAAACAAATAATATAAATATTTCATCATATTTATTCAGTTTTAAGTAAAAAAAATATTGTTACTCATTTTAAGTGGACTGCGCCTTGTTTGGATGACAAATAAAGTTCTTTACGTTTATAAACTGTGATTTATTTAAATATCGCAGCTTAGGTAGCAGAAGTTAAAAAAGGCTTTTCCGTTTTCCAAAAAAATATGCATTAATTTGTACCGAATAGAAGAAATACATTTGACTAAATGGTAACCCGAAATACACTAACGTCATTCAAGAAAAAATATTGCTCCAAAAAGGTTAATTTCCTTCTAAAAAGTTTCAAACTGCGCGATCGACGTCGACTGTTCCACTCGTCAGTCGATAGAATAGCCCTACTGCCACTGATTAAGCGTGTCGTAAAAGGCGACTAATTTAGTTTGGTGCTTGGACACCTTCAGGGCGTCAGGGTGCTTGGACACCTTCAGGGCTTCAGGGTGCTTGGACCCCTTCAGGGCTATACCAGGCTATAGCCAGCGACCACCCTTCATGTCTGCCTCCAAATATCCGAAAATATGGCGATGTGTTCCGGCAATACTTTATGAAGAGCCAGTTCCTTCCTACTCCCGTGTGCGTGTCATTTTTAATTTAATTTTAATTTTTATTATATTTTAATTATTTTATTTGTATGAACATACATATTTATTCATGGAATGTACAAAGCTGAAAATAGGGAATCTTTTAAGGAAATATTTAAATGCATCACGATAAGAATAGTAACTAGCAAAAATAATCGTGATACATATTATTCTGTAAGCACTAGGAACTACCATAAGGTAGCGTTTCCCAAATTAAGGCTGGCTAAAAACAGTAAAGAGTGCCGAGAGTTTTTTTTCCGCCGGCTCTTTTCCTCTGAGTTTACCTACGTATTTTATTTAGTTTTTCTAAGCCGAAGTGATCGTCCGCTGAGAGACGCACACTGCTGGACAGAGGCATCCCCCAATGATCTTTACGTGCGCCGCCCGGTCTCATTAACATTCACTAAATACCTACCTATACCTACTGTACGAGACCTACAGACTGTAAATAAAACTTTTTATTTTCATTATTCATGAATTTTGATGCAACCTGAGAACAAAATTAAATATTATTATTAAGTACCACCAGCGGTTAATTATTCGAGTTAATTATAATAATAGGTATTAGTCACTGATTGTGTGCGCTGTGACATTGATTTATCCATGATTATAAATGTGTAATAAGGTTTACATGGCGACTACAAATGAAACACGATGTTATTTAGAAGACAGCTCTAAAAAAGTTAGTCAGGTAAAAAATAATGGTTTAATGAAAAAAGGTAATTTAATTTAAGATTCCTTCATCCTGCAACATCTATGCATACGAATTAGGTAATTAACAAAGTTTTCAAAACAATTTAAAAAATCTGCTATACTCGGAAATAATGTAAAAA
This sequence comes from Stenoptilia bipunctidactyla, assembly GCA_944452665.1. NCBI lineage: Eukaryota > Metazoa > Arthropoda > Insecta > Lepidoptera > Pterophoridae > Stenoptilia > Stenoptilia bipunctidactyla. The sequence continues at coordinate 6,066,633 of OX101730.1, forward strand.
TATGCTAAACAAACTCCCGCTTGGACGGGTGCTCTTCCAACTGAGCTACTGGGTCCTGGCCACACGCCATCGCATATTCTGTTTTTACGTTATATCACTAACGCAGCTCCATCTGGTGGGAAAGCTAAACCTTTCGTTTGATTTTATTTAGCATATATTTAAGAATAATTGAGCATTATTAAATGCAAAAACTTAAAAAATATCGGAATTACTGCTTCTGGTCTGAGAGTGTTAACAATAAAACAAAGCTCAAATGAAAGATAAAGATTTGGCTGTGTCAGAATTGCTTCCCACCACCGCACCGCACTTGGCCAAGGTGTAGGTTAACTAGCACGTTCCTAAATGGTTAGCATCCGCCTGTGTCTACAAAGATTTGTTTTAGACATTAGGGGATCATGCATTTTTCTAATCAATGGTCGCTTACTGGGATGCTGAATTTAATTTAAAAAAAGTAGATCGACCTATAGATTGACCTAAACAATCAATGCACAGGGAAGCCTATAACTGCCGTTGCAGATAAAAATGTTAAAAAGTTGAGAAAATTGTCCCGGAAGAAAGACGAATAACCGTAATTTTTTTTAGCCAAGACTTCATTTGGCATCGTTCTATAGATTTTATAATTATAGTAATTAAATGAATTGATCAAGTCTAATTATAATTATAGTAATTAAATTAATTGTAGAAATCGTCGTGGCGCCGTGGTTACTGTGTGTATCATACGATATCACAGGTTAAGCAACGTTCGGCGCGGTCGGTACTTGGATGGGTGACCGCCGACCATTCATTTCTCACGACGACTTCCGTGCTTCGGAGGGCACGTTAAGCAGTCGGTCCCGGGTGCTGTATACTTGTATACAGTAGTCGTTAGGGTTTGTCAGAAACCATTTTGGCGCCCTGAAAATTCTGGCATCCACCACCCAGCACTGGGCCAGCTTTTTTTTTTTTTTTTTATAACTGACTAAACCCGCGTTTGACCTCAATCGCACCTGATGGTAAGTGACGATGAGGTCGAAGATGATAGCACACGGGTTTAGGAAGGAACTGGCTCTTTATACAATATTGCCGGAACACATTACCGCCGGAGCGGTAACATTTGGCGGCAGACTTTATATAAAGGGTGGTCGCTAGCCAGGCGGACCCAGAAGGGATCCTACCACCAAGCGAAAGTATAGGCCATAAGCTTGGTGGATTATGGCCTATACCTCCTCGTCACCCAGGGGAAAGACTCATGCCCTGCAGTGGGCTCATTACAAAAAGTTGTGATGATGATGATGTAGCCCAAATTAAGTTCCTTGAAGAATTTGTGTTTTTGATAATAAACACCTATGTATAATCATCAAACATATTTTTATTACAAATTAATATACTGTAATATAAACATCCTTGACTTGACGGCTGATATCTGTGTTCATCACAAAAATATCTACAGCCACCGGGATTCAAACCCAGTTCTGGCCTTGATAGCAATCTATGTTACCACTACACCAGCCGGTCGTCAAATTATAAACGTAATCTTTTTGTCTAAATCATAAAAAAAAAAAAAAAAAATGCGTAGTTAAAATATTCATAACTTTTATTGCTACCTTTTACATAAATCGTCCCCTATGACGACTCTTTCAGGTTCGTTAATGTTTGCAAATGAACGTTTCAACGGCCAACGATGTATTTGTTACTGTGTGTTGTCTAGACAATGAGCGACGTGCGTTGACAAATAAAACCAATGACATTTTTATCATTTTCAAAGAAAACAACTAGGTGTTAAAAGAAAACAAAGGTCGTGGACCGCTTTTCAAAGAGATTTTGTTCGTTAACTGCACAAAGTAGGTATCATAATTTGCCGCTCATAGCAGATGTACCTATATATGAAATTTTTGTTTCTCAGAAATCGATGGCACCTCTGTCGTAACGACTATCAATTAAGTTAGGTATGCATAATTTCGTGTTTAACAAAATTTAAGGACAGAAGCATTACGTGGTTAAAAAGTTTTCCACACTGTCTATGTTAAGGGTGTTTCTTTATATCACAAGTCACAAGGTATACCATTGATTTTCTTTGTCTTTAAAGTTTTTATTTTCAATATTAGGTAAGTAGGTATTTATTTTTCTTCCAATGTTATCCGGTTTCTTAAATACGATAAAAGGACTGAAATATCGCTGGTTAATAAAATATTTTTGTACATAAACGTAAGCATTCGTTTATCGTTTCAAAATAAAGGTATCATAACCGTAGCACCACCTGGTAAACAGGCGTTGGTACAATGCTCTATTGTAGGTACCTAGGTAGGTAATAGGTGTAGACCATTGGAAACAACATAGGTACTAAGATGAGATTACTCTGCAGTAGGTACCTCTATATGTAGAGTATGCAAGTCGACTGTCAGCCTAATACATAGAAGAAATATATAAAGCTACCCCCGCTTGGTGGTAGGTAAGACCCCTCCAGGATCCGCCTGGCTAGCGACCACCCATCATAAATAATAAAAAAAAGGGTGAACAATTAGAAGAATAGTTACACAGTTGAACATTTCTCACTATACTAGCTTAGATTGAATACGATGCCATCCGTTTACATACAATCACAAAGACCAATTCTTTTGTTTTTCGTCATAACATTTGAATACATTAATAAAATACTAAACACGCATACAAAATATAAATCTAATGGAGACAACAAATCACCGAAGCATAACAGTGTACCGCCTATTCGAAGAATGCTTAATTGCCGTATGTCACAATACACGTATACATGGTTCCTCATGCTAAAAAAACTTATAAAGACGCGTCATTCGCTAAACCGAATGGAAGAAGGTTGACTGCAATTCCCACGACAACGCAGTAAAAAGTGTCCTTTGTCTCATGCACCAAGGCTGATGATTAACACATGACCCTAAAGACAGACCACTGGAAACAAGGTACATATCTATACCTACGCATATTCATACAAAAGTATTGTTTAGGGAAACTCATAACCTTGCTCCCAATCGCTGCCATGTAAGGCTCAACAAGGACTTGCGTAGTTACACATACGTGCTATTTTCGAATAGGAATAAATTGAAATAACAGCAATGCTAATGAATACGAAGTAGGTATTCCTTAACTAGCAACGTTTTTGATGGTCTTGGCGAAGAAACGATTTCAGTACCGGCCATAGAGGTCGTAAGATCGATTTCCAGCCGAGCTAATTACAAAAATGAACTTTACTAAAATACGTAGTTCGCGTATCGACGTAGCTACATCCTCAACTATCAGCTGTATGGTCTCGTACCATAAGCTTATGAAAGCTTTCTTGTATTGTCAACTCAAAATGAAATAGACTTGTTGAAAATAGTTTATTACGATGGTCTCTGTGCTGCGGTGGTATAGACGCTACCACGCCAATCGTGAGGTCGCGGGATCCATTCCCGCACGGAACAAGAAAAAAAAATGTTCCGGGCCTGGGCGTTTATCTTTATATTTTTATTCTAGGTTCGTTCCTGATTCGCTACATGGTATCTCATATGATGATTAGCTTTGCTTACTTGAGACCATGTAGTTGGTGTGAGGTTTGGTCTGGGGTTTTTTTATGGTATTTGAAAAAAATATTAGACCCCTCCGAAAAACTATAAACAAAATTTTATACCTACATGACACGACAGACTACGTGCAAGCAAACTTCAGGAGTTGTATAAAAAAAATTAAATACGTTGAATATGCCGATTATCAAAGCCTTTGGGAATAAGTATCTACCTTATAATTATTAAGCTGGAATGAAATGAGTGGGGCAAAGAGAACAAAATCCGGGAGACATAAAAACTAGAGAACCTGAGTTTCCGGTTTCTGAGTCATAATAACAGTCACATACGTAACTACACCTAAAATATATAACTATGTCTTCATCATTCAACATTATAATGATTAAGTATTGTATGTGTTTCCTTGGTAGGAGCGGCGTTAACATGCGAACCACCTTAATATTAATGCAAAGTCACATTATATTACGAGGCCAAATAACGACTGCCGTGAGAACTCAGGGCAATAAAATGTATCATAGTTGCTTTAATTTGATTAATAGCCAGTGGACAAGAACGCAAAGTGGGTACCTTCTTGATTACCTAGGTACGTGAATGACGGCTTTACCTGGGGTTTAACTGACATCATTTTAACGACTACCTTGGTGGTAGGTTGGCATCACTGCCGGTGATATAATAAAAGATGGCATTTTTTCTGGTAGGGTGGATATTTATGTGAAAAGCAGATATTGGCTCTCGTCGAATGAAGTCGTCGTGGCGCAGTGGATATCAGTCTCACGGCGACTTCCGTGCTTAGGAGAATTCCTTACTTACGGGTCACTAAGTCGTTAGAGATTTGTAAGCCAATTTTGGCACCCTGAAAATTCTAACATCCACCAACCACCACTAGGCCACCTTAGTAGTTTACCGTCTAAAAAACCTCCTCGTCGCAAAACTCTCATCCGTTCAAACAACGCCACTGTTTAATACTGTATTCCTATACTTAGATAGAGAGTCTATTTTTATTAAGTATCTGAAAATCTCTTTAGTTGGCTGGTGGCAACATCCCTTCTTAGGTGCAGTGTTTCTCGTAGAAGGTCTTACTTACCATATACTACTATCTTTGTTACAATTTTGTAATGAAGGCCGTATTTTAATTTATGTCATGATGAATATCAAAACGACAATGTTGAATCACCGCACCGAGACAATAATCAAAACAATTACAATACAATCTACATTTTATAAAAAAAAGCATTTTATAACAACGGCACCTGAGAAGTGGATTCGCTTCAACAATGACCTTTTTGTGCATACCCTCCGAACTACGCCTTGACATTCGCTAACTAACAATAGCAGTACTAATTTATTGCAACATCGATACCAAACTGTAAGTTCTTACATTTTCGTTAAATTTGGCGGCCCTATCCATTAGCAGTTGAACTGAAAGACATGCTGTATAGTACGTAAATATTTCGACATTTCATTCATACAAGAACTCACTGCATTAGTTTGACAATGTGTAAATTGAAACCATTTGCCGATTTATTTGCTTTTAGGTGTGATTAGTTTAATTTTTGATAAGTAAATATTAGTATTTGGGTTTTATTTTTATATTCAAATATTAAATACATATAAAGATTTAACTATGCCAACAGAGGTCTCTTGGGACTCAAGTTGGGTCTCTCCTCTGGCTGAGGAGGTTGAGACCATAAACCACAAGGCTGGCCCAGTGCTGGTTGGTGGAAGTTAGTATAAAACGCTTTTGTCATTCCCTCACGACTACTGCATACAAGTACACCGACTGCCCTCCCGTAGTCGTCTCGATAAATGAATAGTCGGCGATCAGTGTACGTCCGGATGACAGCCATATCGGTTTTGAAAGTAGCTGCTTGTCTGTTCGACTAATGAAAAATAGGGAAATTGATGAAGATAAAAAAAAAAGCCTTGGAACGGAAAACGGAGGATTTTATTGAATAAATAATGTAAATGATTTTCCTTTGTTTAAATTTTATCCGTATTAATGCCTTAGTTACGAACTCCTTCCACTTACATCCTTGTCTTATACATCAGATAAAAATGGATCTAACTGAGACGAGTTCATAGCCTCTCTTTTTACATTCAAAATACATTCTTTTTAAATTTCGCGGGCTCTCCAGTTATTTGCTATTCCGCAGGCGCGGTGCTATTAGTATAAGCACTATAAGCGAATATACATATGTATGGCAGCATAAATACTCTATAGACTTACTATTCTTCTCTCGTATATCCTTGTTTCTGAACGATCCTTGTACCGACCCGGTCTAATTGGTTAGGTATATCGCAAGTTATTCCCAGGAGCCACGCGCCAAGACGAAGACGGTTTTACATGGGATTCCGAACGTGCAAGATTCTATTGTGGTCAAGTAGTTGACACTAATAGTTCACAGGGCACGTGTTAATTTACCTACCTACAGCGACCACACAGACGACACTGGCTCTCGTAGCCACGGATACCTTGTGCAGCAAAGCGCGCAGCATGTGCTGCAGCTAAACATCTAATCGAGTGACACTGTTAGGGTGTTTCTATCGATCGACGCGACGACGCGACGGGTCGACCTTTAGCTAACTCGTGTCGTCTAATAACTTCGAGGTGCACTTTGGCGAAGACTGATTATGTTATGGTCAGGAAGTATATTTTATGAAACACCTTTTTGAAAGAACTTCCTTTAGCGTTGGGAAATTATTTTCATATAGGTATTTATATTCTTTCTACAATAACTACTGCCTACTTGATTCCTACCAAGAATTTCCAAGTGAGATAAATTTCCGATGCTCATAAAAAACTAATTAGTTTCAAATTAGTAACTACGGCTTGTTTGGAACTCGTACAACGAACCTCCGTCTTTTGTCAAAGTAGTCACGGTTTGCCTTCACGATTCTTTTGTCTTAAAATACAGCAAATTGTTTTCCAACATCATTAAATACCTATCCTATTTCGAGTTTGGTGTGAAACAACAAAATAATTGAAAAACTTGATGATGTTATTTGATGGCTTTATTGTATTATTTGGCTTATAAAAATATCTCAACATATTAATAGTTGTACAATTCATTACAAATAAATTACACGAGCTTAAACTATAAAAAATAGTGTTCACTATTTGTTTCACAAGGCACTTTCAGTCATTGCACTTTGTTTTACGTTGGACTATGTCTCGGTGTACGCAAACTTCGCTTTTCATGCCACCTGTCCGCCGTATATTGCACATACCCAGGGTCTGTCGGGGTTCCTGAAGCGCGACCTTCATAATCGTCACGTTCTTTATCTCTTTCCTTTATAGGCTCCATAGGAAATATTGCAGGAGTATCTGCACGTTTTAACTTGTTATTAGATCCTTTTAAATAATCTTCTAATTGCTGCAGAGTAGGCGTAGGCGCCAATTTTACTCTAGAAGGGGATTTCGAATGCCTTCTCTCCTCGTGTGTAGGTGAAGGATCGTCGTATAAACCTCTTCTGTCCGTCTTCACTTTTGCGAAAACTGGTGTCTGTGGTTCTGGTAAATAAGTTTCTTTTACCGCTACTTTACCGTCTACCATCGAATCCAAATACTGTCTGAAGTATTTTTCGTTAAATTTCGCTAGTTCTTGTTCGTAATGCATTCTATCTGGTTCCACTAGTGGGTCTGACAGTCTTACATAATTTCCACCTTCAATATTACGAAGAGAACCAAACTTCGACTTTTCTAAAACATCAATGTTATCTTCAAACTTAGTGTAGCTGAGTTTAGGGTCGTCGAATAAGGACATTTCATGGCTTTTACCTTTTTCTAGGTCTAAATTTGTCTGTCTTTCTGATGCAATATGACCATTTTGGTTCCCGTTAGCGAGAACTCCGTTTTGTTTTTCACTCCCTGCGTTTTGCTTTTCGTGTACATGGCCGTTTTGTTTGTCTGCGTTACTATTGACGAACTGTTCCGGTGGCGGAATCATCAGCGTAAGGTTCTTTTTCTCTGTCTTCGACGAAATAACAATTTCTGTTTGCGATTCATGCGAGGCCGTGTACGTCCTTGGACCCATTAGATCGATAAGGAACAGGGCCGCCATGAGCAGCGACAGACCGCCGAGAACCGAAGCGTTGACCACCAGCGTGCGTGGGACTGAGTCTAACGACGCAAGCTCTAGACCACCTAAAACAATACGTATGATATTAGATTTTATCACAATACAAAAAGTCTCACGATCATGAATTGCATTTAATTTTGTTGTTTTACCAGAAATGAAGAAAGAAATAAGTTGAAATTCCGCAAAACAAAGATTTTTATTTTTGTTTAAATCTGATTTCATTGTAAGATGTTTGTGGAGTTAGAGTACCGTGACCAAAAAATATATATTACCATTACTTTATTGTTTTAATTAGGTAGTTTGAAGGTCATAAAACCAGACATTGACACGATCTGAACACTGCAATTCATTAACCCTTTTGAGACATGTCTGATAAACGCCTTCATCATGAAAGACATGGGTAACTTTACAGAAATCAAGTTGTACAAAATATGGCATCACAATGCCATAGGTGGCGTATCTGCTTTGAAGCCGGCTACATATTTTTGGCTACATTACAGATACCTACCATCAAGTGTGATTTAAGTCTTACATATTTACAAGTCATAGCTAAAATTAGAATATTTTCTTACCTAGAACCAGGAAGAACAGCAGCCCGACCCCGAGATAGAACGCCTCGAGGATGCGCCGGCCGTGCGGGATCTCTTGAAACACGCGACCCAAGATCAGCCCGAACGTTATCAGCGTGTAGCCTGTATTGAAATTTGATATATCAGCAAAGTTTTAACATATCAAAACACTACCGGAAAATAACAGTCAGATTTATATTTAACCTTTATAATAATATTTTGAATCTGACTTCATAACATCGTTTTTGAAATTGATTCTACTATTATACGAAAGTGATGTTTCATATAAATAAACACGAAAGAAAAAACTTGTTGTTTTTTTTACTCATGCCCTGCAGTGGACTCATTACATAGAGTTGTGATGATGAATGTTTCTCCAGACTAACACACTATTAAATTATTTTAGTGGTTCGTTCTATCATGCATATATACATGCTCGGAAGTACCCAATAAACACTTGACACCTAGCTTAGGTGAGAAAATTTCTTTGATACTACTGAATTGTCTAGCAGTCGAATCCAGGCACGCTGGCGAAATGGTGCAACAATCATAGTGCCACGGTAGCTCTCATAATGTGGTTAATTAAGATGGTTAACGTGCGTAACCTGATTTATTAACATTAACAACTAACATGTAAGCCTGTATTAGGCGTTGTAATACAAAGGTCATCTATCTTATTTACATTCCACTCGGGAATGCTTTTTAAATGTTGGTTACCTGCACAATCGATCAATATTGGACATCTTGTTGGTAGTAACGCATTTTATTTATAAAATACATTTTCTTGATCGGAATGTGCTTTAATCATATTCTAAAAGATATTCTCGAAATCATTATACGTAATGTAATGTGTGAATGTGATGTGATGCGATTGCTGAAATTATAGAATCTCGTATCTGATGGACTTTCTTGTTCGAACATTAATCTAAATTAATCCTTAGTATTTTATATTTCAATTCAGGTCAAGTACTAAATGAAGAAAAATCAATTCTGACTGTGTCCCTCACCAATTAATAATAACTTGCATAACTGACACTAATTGTGTGCTATTTGGTAACTAGAGGTCAATTAAGATGCCACTTATTCTTTGTGACCAGGATATAGTTGTAATCTCTCGTTTAGTTATTTTATAAGGAAAAAAAAACAGCAGTATTCAATAGGTAAATGCGAATTAAAAAAAAATACACTAAAGATCGCACAATTATCAGGATAACTTGAGATATTCTGATGCTATAGAAAAACAACAATAATATAAATTAAAAGTACATTTTGGCGGGCTTAAAGCTGCAAACTGGACGGCAGTGACAGCGACAGCGGCGCGGGCAGCGATTTCCGAGACACGATAAGTATTGAGTTTGTATGAAAAACCGCGACAAATTGCTCGAGCGCCCGCTGGCGCGTCGAGAACAGCCCAGATTCCCCGCGTCGCCGCACGCGCCGCTGTCGCCCTCGCTGTCGCTGCCGTCCAGTTTGCAGACTTAGCGTCAAACCAAGTTAGGACATTTGACATTTTATACAGAACAATGTTATGTTCGTCCTCAAAACTATTACAAACATCGTCAAATACATACTTAAAAAAACACATTTATTCTATATACTAGCGGTGACCCGCGACTTCGTCCGCGTGGATACCGTTTATTAGAGTTGGATAAATACTATTATTATATCCTCCTTGAAGTTAAAACTAACCTTATTCTAAATTTCGTCAAAATCGACTCAGTAGTTTAGCTGTGAAAGCGTTACTGATAGATAAACAGACAGAATTACTTCAAAAACTGTTACAACAAAGCAGTGATCCGCAGTTTCACCTAGGTTTGGTGAAAAAGTATAGGTAGGTAGGTATATTACATAGATGATGCCCGCGACTTCGTCTGTATTGAATTAGTATTTCGAGTGGTTTATTTTCTTCTCCAAGGTCCTAACTATCTTTAATAACAAAAATAAAAATGAAGAATCTTCGCCCATATAATATGTATGACTCCTAACCACAAACATAGGTAGGTAACTATCTATTAGGTACATTACAAAGGCACATAGCGTTATAAACAAATCGGGTGCCAAAGTGCCTTAAATTTTAATATTGTCTTAAGTTTTCGCGATAACTATTATGTATGACTATTAAATAAAACACTTTTTAACCGGATTTATCGCGTATAATTACATTTTAAATTTTAACAGTCGCTCGTCACCACGGGGTCTGCAAAGACATCGAAACGTCGAGTTAAAATGTAAAATATAAATTAGAGTCCATTAATCCGGTTAAAAAGTGTTCTATTTAATGCCTTCAATTTTACTTAATTCATGCAATATCTTCATTAATTATACTTAGCTTATTGTTATTCTAGGTAAAGCTAAGTAGTTTTTGCGTGAAAGAATAGCAAAAATCCATCCATCCAGCCATTATCAGTGTACATACAATACTACATATAGTTATGTATGGCTGCTTTTCACTGCCAAACGGCTAAGCCAATATTAATGTGATTTGGTATAGTAGTTAACGCATACGTTACTTTTTATTCCGAAGAAATCTACGGTTTCTGACTTCCAAGAGGCAGAAACGATCATGAAATAAACAAAACCTTGATTTCCATTTTATCTCTGTATGTACAGAAGGCAGTACATCAAACGTTACAAATCTGTCAAATTTTTTTACTTGAATTTGAACTCTAGGCCCTCGATAATAAGTTAAAATTGGTTGGGGAAATTTGACAGGTAATGTAACGCTTGTTTCTTCTGTACCTACCTATATTAAATCGCGCAAAAGCTTGCGCTCGCCTCCCGCCTTTTTATACCCTACCGCCGCGAGCCGCGTCGAGCGCGGCAACCGTTACGCAAAAATAATCCCTATATCATTCAGTATTCACGCGCGATGGGTTATTAGCGTATTTCATGTATAAGTTTGGTGTTTCTATACCGATTTCTATGATTCTTTTTTTATTGAATAGTTAATAATGTTAGTTTTTTTTTATTAGGGATGAGTGAGAGTATTATAAACGTAAGAGTAAACAAATATAACCAGAAAGCTCCGACCTGCTAAGCTATCGGGATTTACACGTGTTATTGTGAGTCAACCATAAAATATAGATATATACTGTTGTGGGATATTTTTTATATAATTATATGAAGAATATTTCTGTCATACATGATTTCTATGTAGCTTTAACCATTAAGGCTGCACACGCGACGGAAGCTTAAAAAATGAAGTAACTTCTCCCGTTTTTCCAACATTTCCCTTCACTGCTCTGCTCTTATTGATTGTAGCGTGATAATAAGTATACTATAACCTGCCCAGGAGTATGAAGAATAATTTTACCAAGTTTCGTTAAAATCCGTCGAGTAGTTTTTGTTTCTATAAGGAACATACAGACAGACAGACAGACAAAAATTTTACTGATTGCATTTTTGGCATCAGTATCGATCACTAATCACCCCCTGATAGTTATTTTGAAAAAATATTTCATGTACAGAATTGACCTCTCTACAGATTTATTATAAGTATATAGATATAGATTAGCTAAAGGGTTTGTTTGAACGCGCTATATCGGAAATTAACTAGGGCTAGAATATATGTATTTTTGATACCTCGGCCCTTTTTCAGGTTTTTTTAACGGGATCTAAAGTTACGCTGGTAAAACTTGCTTTTACTCAATCTTTATATTCTCGGGAATATTTTTCTTTGAATCGATTTCGACAATCAGTTTAAGGATTTCGTCTGTTTTAATGTTTTACTTATACCCGTATAACAATCTAAATAGGTACCTAACAAAAAAAACTATAAAAAATGCACTAGATATTAGATACTACAATTTAATAGAAGTTTCGATGCCTACCTCCATAAACAGCGTCAGCGAATGCCCCACCCACTGAGTCCCATGTGACGGAGGTAAGTAGCGACCACTCTCGCGACAGCTTCTGTAGCAGCAGCGCCAGCCGCGCCTCATCGTCTTGAGACACTCGTTTAGCCACCAGACAAGACACGCAAACCAGCTGTTATAAAAAAAATAATAAAGCTTTAATAGAGTTATATTATTTTTGTTAATTTCTTCTAACTACCTTCTAAGATCTGTATTTTTCTATTTCTATATTTTATAATGAGCTGTGCTGATATATGCAGTAACTACATAAACTAATTTAAATGTACACATCACATAAGACCGCTCACCAATAGCTCATAAATCAAATAGATGAGTTGCATTAGAAATCTTACGGCGAACTTTACCAATTTTTGGACTGTTCCTCTGCGACAACATACGTCCTGTGTTCAATTCGATGATAGTTTAGAAAATTAGAGTAGACCAGTATCCAGAAAGTATTTAACCTATGGTTAATTCAGAAACACATACAAAAAAGCAGAAACAACATGCAAAGTAAGAAAATTATGAGTACATATTTACCTGTGCACAGAGAATCCATTATTAGTCCTCCACCAGAAAGCATAAACAAAAACGCTGTTAGTACAAAACATATCAAGACAAGTCTGTATTTTTTGTTAACACTTAACAAGCTAGTTAGTCAAGTTTTGCTAATGGCCAACAAGGAAACTAATTATAATTGTGTAGTTTTGAACAATACGACGACAATCTTCGGTAATAGTGACGTTACTGTCCAGCGTGGGAGCGACATTGAACATTTGCCGCCTTTGCACGTATACAGCGCTATTGAAGCAGTTTACATGCACATTCTGTCACCATAATAGTATCAAGCAGTATGTAAACATCACTTAAGATATAAATCTAATCTGATGCAGTGTTAAAACATTTGTGACACGAAAACATCGTAATCTCCAAAGCCCTTACAAAATATGCAAACAAACGTAACTTATAAAGAATGTGTGCGCAAGCTTTCGAATGGCGTAACAGAGAAGCATCTAACTTGTGGCGCGCCTAGTTCCAAATTTTTAACGTAACGATAGTTAGTTACCCACATTTTATCACTATCTATCGCGGAGAGTTTAAATAAACTTCGTACACTGACAAATTTTACCGGATTATAATTAAGTATTAACTTAAATCGAATTAATGGAACTAATACAAATGAAGGTACTTTGTTTGAACGCGCAAATTACAAACTAAAAGTCGATTTGAAAAAAAAATGCATTTGAGTAATTTTGTACGGTATTAACACGTTAGCAGTCCAATGTACCCCATAGGGTTCACTATAGGGTACACATCTAGCAGTAACGCCGCGCCGAATCCGTGTACCTCAAGCGGTACACTAGCCTCTACCAAACTTGAGGGCTATTGTTCTGCCCTTTAAATCTGCATTTTAAACACAAAATAAAAATAGCCTTTATTCCCCTTTTACAATTTGTTAGTGAGATAAATGACAATAAAAAATGGGTAATGAAACTCGTTTTGTTTTTCATTGCCACCTGTTGGTTCGTAGTGTTTTTTGTTCTGGACTTGTCATATTAGTTTGTTTGTTATTTATAGGACTTGTGAAGAGAGTTCTAATAAATAAAAAAGTAAAAAAACACGGCATATTTTTTCTTTTTTAAGTTGTTACAGGCAAAATTGAATGCGACTTAGTAAAAAATTAATAAGTTTTATGTGGGTAGTGGCACTATTATTTCCAATATTTCTGCATCAGATTTATTGTTTGTATCGAAATAAGACATTTTTTTATAAAAACGGGAGTGGACTTATGGGGAGGTTTGAACCTTTTGTATGGGGACTGTTAAAGTTTAAAGTCTTACGCGAGTAAAACAGCACTAAAGCTGCTAGGAATAGTCGTTAAATGATAAGGCCGCCTATTGTGCTCTGTACCTGTAATATTGTTATGAAAGTTATATGTTACTCCATGTGTACAATGTAGAATAAATAAATAATACTGACACCAATAAACTTGAACTTAAATCTTCTAGTACTTAAGAGAAAGATACCTGAACTATCTAGCTAAACGCCACTAACGGAAACAAGTATAGGTATAGTAACATATAATTACACCCTATCGATGAAACCTGCGACCACAGAGTTTCCTCTATCGCATACCGTGGGAATTACCTCGATAAACCACATTTTTGCACTCATGACTCATTTGTCACATTACATGAATGGATCATTAATTTACAAGTCAATTACAAACTATTCTGTAGTACAACATCAATAGAATGCAAAATAATAATAATTTAATGCAAGGTGGCGAAGTAAACACAATAAACGCACAAGGACAAGTCGTCTCTAACAATGCGACGTTAAATTGAATTAAGATGCATATAAGTATTTCAAAGCTTAACTAAAATATTTAGCAAGACTTGAGTTGTCATAAAACATTGGTAAGCTATTTTGTTAATAAAACTGAAGGGTCAGTTTGTTTGAACGCACTTAACTCAGAAGCTACAAGTCGGATTTAAACAATTATGTGACAGCCTAGTTCTTGGGGAAGGTTTATAAATTATAAGTACTTAATATTTTATCAAGAAATTCCTACAGGAGCAAAAGCTACAACAACGCAAAAAGAGCTGTTAATTTAATACATACATACGTTAAAAATATAATAACAAATACGAATAATTTGACGGAGAGTACGATAAAAAAATATACGATATTTTTAATCGAACGTTCTTTTTAGGAGTCTAAGTGCAACGGACACTCCAAAAAAAACTAGTACTTCCGTAAGAAATACCAATTAAGTGTATCTATTAATTGATGAAGTATACTTATCTTAAGTTAAAAACTACAATTCAAATGCTAAATTTAAGTGTAGAAGTAAAATAAAATAAAATGCTACAATATAATTTACAAATTATAAAAGCTCAAACTATTAGCGTAAAACCCTAATACACACAAAACAAAAAAATGAAAGTGTACTTTAACTGGGTCAATGTCAACCAGATTCTATCTCGACTAGTTAACATGCTGTGCAACTTGTGTTAGTAAATAAACAAAATAAATGTAAATTTATACATATCACTACTGGGATAATATCATGTTTTTAACATGTTTTTAATGGTAAGTACATGGCACGTATAGAACCCTCGGCTTCATCAAGCTGGTGGGCTCTATATTACCACCATAAATGTTTGTGGCTACAATTCTCGGTCTAATTTTTTTATCGAATTCAAAAAGTTTGTATTTTCCGTATTAGTGAAAGGCTACAAATGTAAGTAACGAAAAAAAATAAAATGCAAGTCCTAATACGATGTTATCAATGTAGATCGAGGAACTCACAAACTCCACTATCTTGAGAGCGACCCACTTGTCGCACACAGCCATGGCCCGCGATACCCATAAACCACAACACAGCACTCAACACGCTACGTGCTTGACATAACCGCGTCCCATACTTAGCGCCGCGGCCGAGCTCACGCGCAGGTTCGTTTCAACTGAACTTCTATCGCATCGCGACGCGCACTACACACATTACATAAGAAAAACTTAAACGATGGTGCAACGATTATCGGTGTCACACAACAGCCGCGTAAACTTGAGCAAACTTAGCAGGAAGCCACAAATAAAACACCACACTCTTAAACCATTATACTTAAATTTATTATTCAATACTGGCATGCTATATCATTAAAAAATCTAATAAAACTTCGAGAGATAAATTCATATTGTCTCGCTCATACAAAATGTTTTAGATTTTGCTCATTACTTTGTAGATTGATAATTTCATAATGCTGTTGTTTCATTTGCTGAGAAAACCATTCCAAATTGATTTATGTACTTACAACCTGATTTTTATTTTATTTAAATAGAACTTATAACACAGAGAAATAGTAAACTACAATAATGTGAATATTTCGTTGAAAAAACATCAAAAAATGAAAATTGCCAGTAGTGCAATAATCCTAATTTACGAAGCAGGCCAGCTAAGCCTGCGGGTTGCTCTTATTTCATAACATTCATAATGAAAACATGCTTAAATATATTGATGCTGCCTTAAAAAAGCTTCAAATTTTAAATACATTAATAGTTATGCCATTAAATTGGATTCTTAATTAAAATGCATTTAAGATTAAATTAAAATAATCTAAAATTAAAAACGTACCTCTTTAGTGCTTATTTAGGAGTGCAAGAGCTGATAATAAATTAACATAAACAAACACAAACTTTATAAAATATTTGAAAAGACAAGCAATTCAAACTAACACAAACACATGGGCCATACATAACCACAATAAATTAAGTAGATACCGCCATTACGCAACATGTAAGTATTTACCTTTTAAAATTGATATTCTATACCACTTTTACGGTTAAAGTGAAATAAATAGACATGATTTTGAATTAAATATTTATGGTTAAATAAACACAATTGATGTCAAATGTCGATAAATATAAATCTTAACAAGTCTCGACCACGAATTGGTAGCAATCGGAAAATGAAAAGAGGGTTGTATATTGCCCATATTTTGTGCTCTCTATACATACAACACCATCACCTCTCACACTCCACCAATCATATTTAGCATACATGCAAAGTGCAACAGAGACTTAATTCATGCAATAAATTAATCAACAAAAAAAAAAAACAAATTAAATTGGTGCAACAGCTGAATAACTATACAGTCAAACTGTCTGAATACACAATTAACTGCTCAAACAAGACTGTATAGTTATTACAGCAACACAAATTTACCCGTAACCCCCTTTGAATGCTTAACTTACATATACGATAAGATTAAAACGTAGTAAGAAAAGGAATAACGTGGGGCCTTATGACGGTTTATTACATTCGAAAGACGCAATTATAAGACGTCAATAGAAATTGATAGGTATATAAACTAATTATTATGATGATTCAGCATATTACTATAAAAATTATCAACATACCAGCTTTAAATGAAAATTCAGACACATCTTATTTAGTTTGCTTATCAGTCTGTTAGGTAAGCTAAAAAAGTTAGAACTTAGTATATTAAAAAGCGATTTTGATAGAAACCTCATGTAGTGGATACAATAGTTGATCTCAGTTCTCGTGCTCACAAACTATAATGTGTCAGGGCTACAAAATACCATTTTATAAATAAATATTAAGTATTATTATCCACCATTTGAGGTCTTTCCAGCAAAAAATAACACATACGTCTGTCTTTAAGTCCACTGGGCGTGAATAGATTTTGATAATTAGGTAGATAGATACACAAAATTTATATATTAATTACTAGAAAACTGAGGAATTACAACTTTTAGTTAAACTCGTATGTAAGCCCACATTATTTTACGAGACGAAGTAGAATCTTGACTGTATTAGTCACCCAGTGGATGGATAAAACATGGAATCGTAACTTTGAAGAAAATTTCTGGAAATTGGCTCACACGATGTTCGTTTCCTTAAAAAGCTAGTTATCTTTTAATAGATAATGGTAATCTATTTACATCACGATATTCGGTATTGTAAACGCTTTTTGCTTATTGGTGAAATAATGCATAGTAACAATCCACCATTGGCACTTATTTATTAATTTATTATTTATGCTTGGTATCTACAAGTGCCAGCTACAATCCAATGTTTCTTCTCTCCACTGCAGCCACCATATTATGTCACGTAAATAAAAAGAGGCACACAAATACGAAATGATAGAAGGACATGCACACAAAAACAGGAAATCACAGAACGCATAAAAACTAACCCATAGTTCTAGATGAACGACCGGACGCAACGCGACGCGATGTAACAAAGCGATGACACGATAACGTTAGGAGAACTGCTTTTATACATCGTACATATGATATTTTTGTATCCCGTCCGCATTGTCGTGTTATCGTTCACCTAGGATGAGGGGAAGGCACAAAAATAAGAAATGACAACATGCGCACAAACAAACGCACACAATAGGAAATGACAGAAAGCATGAAACCGTCGTCTTAGGCGAACGAAATACGAGATAATTAGACGCGACGTGATACGAAAATATCAAATTTGCGGTGCATATCAAATCACCTGAAGCGTTCTAGCTAATAAGGAGTCTGGTGTACCTGAAGTATTAGTCGCTTTAGGAATCGTCCTAATAGAACGCGTTTACGCGATCATTGACTGAATGTATAGACGCGCGAACTATCATTAGGATACCTATCAGTATGATTTAATGTATTTACGGGATTCTTACCACGATTTTCGTTTCGGACGTGCGAAAATAAAATTGAAAATCGTGGTAAGAATCCCGTAAATACATTAAATCATAGAGAAAATAACCGCGTATGTTATATCAGTATGTTTGATCGCAGATTCGTACGACCAAAATTAGCGCGAACTCGCGATGATCGCCTAGACGCGTTTTAATAAACGATATTTTACGTTGCAGCGCGTCACGTTCATCGTTCACCTAGGTTCAGAGGATAAAGCACACAAGTGGGGGGGGGGCGGGGCGGGCGGGCGGGCGGTGACAGCGACTCACTCGGCCTTGTTGGCGGCGATGAACTCCTGCAGCGGGTGGCGCGCGGTCCAGGGGTTGAAGTCCGTGGGCGCGGGCGCGGCGGGCGCGCCGGGCGGCGCCCACACCGCGCGCTCCGCCGCCGCCAGCGCGCCCAGCTGCAGCCCCGCCACGCCCGGCACCAGCGACTCCACGTTCGCCGACCATCTGACGGGGAACACTCTGTTAACACCTAGCTCCCTCCGATGTCGTGGAACCGCTTTACGTCCGAATGTACAGAACAGCTGACGATCTAATCTTTTTAGTGAGTAAAGTCAAAACAAAAACTATGTAAATAAAGCAAGCTAAATAAAAAAATGGCATACTGGTTAAATTCTTCCTAGGCATAACTAATTTGTCCTGAAATCGGGTTTGGCCGGAAACATACAGGGTGTTTGGTGGCTAGGTATTTTTGAACATTTCTAACCATATATTTCTTTCACGAAACTTGCTATTTTTTTTATATTGTTTTTTTTTTAATATTAGAAAAATACCCAGAATTCGGTAGATATAATAATAATAATAATAATATAACGTTTATTGTCAGAATTATTTCCATAGTATAATAGTTAGTAACAAAATTATCTTAAAATGTAAGTGTTAGTATTTAATTATAAGTATCATATTATCTTATTTAATTTATTCATTATACCCAATTTTAATTTTAATAATAACTAGCTGCTGCCCGCGACGTCGTCTGCGTGAACGCTATGCAGCACCAAACGCACCTACGATTATAACACTGCTAGCGTGATAATATGTAGCCTATATGTTGACCCGACTTCTTAACTATCTTCATGCCAAATTTGAAGTAAATCCATGCAGTACTTTTTGAGTTTATCCCGGAAAGACAAACAGACAAACAGACAAAAATTCTAAAAACTATATTTTTTGTTTCTGTTTCGATTGTAGATCATACCCCAAGTATTCTTTTAAAAAAATATTCAATGTACAGTTTTGACTTTCCTACCATTTTATTATATGTATAGATAATTTTCATATTTATACAATTTTAATTTAATGTAATGGAACTTTTATAAAGTTATCAAGATAAATATAAACTTAAACTTTTAACGCGTGAAGGTTTATCCATCGGCGTAACATGGGAGAGTTATATATATAGATATGAGTTAATAGTGCCCGAATACGCGTTAGTTTGTAAACATTTATTATGTTAAACAAACATTATGTCGGACGAAATAAAACCACTTTTATGTGTATTTATGGCTTCTAAAACAAAACTTTAAAAAAATCTTATTTTGATATGAGCAAAATTTTGATGTGCAATAATTAAAAAAAAAAAATCTTTAAATTGTTCAAAAATTTTTTAAAACCTGCCTATTTATTGTTCTTTCTTTAGAAGTATTAGTCATTCACACTGCTTGCCAAATCTCTAGAGTTAAGGGCTAAAAACCAAAGTAAGGGAGCACTTTTAATAAAACTAACACTTAATTTCACTGGACTTTTATTTCAAAACTTTAATAACACAATCAAAGCAAAAACTTAAATCACATGACGTGTAAACCACGATTTCTTATAGATAAACAAGCCCTTTTCCGTACTTCTGTAGTAGTAATTTTTAGTTGCTTCTCCTCCCTCATGTTGACAAAAGCTCCACGAATCCTTGTAATTAACTCCTCTTTTGTTGCTATTTCTGAGGTGTACACAATAGAGGAAGAACAATATTTGGTAGGGTTAATTTTTATATTTATGATGTTACTGTTTGCCTCAGTGTGTATGTATGTTTGTGTGTGTGTATTCGTGTGTGTGTTTGTGAACAGTTATCCTAGCAGCCTCTCAACCTCATCATATGTGAGTTTAACTAAAGTCAATTTACAGGACTGAAAAGTCATTGGATATAGTTTTAGTTTTATTTAATTTATTATATATGAAGGCTGACTGACAAAAGTTCTGTGGCAAAGAAGGGTAAGATTTAAAATATAAAGTTTTCTAACTGATAGGAGTTTACTAGTTTGGTAGAGTAAATATGTATTAAATCTGAATGGTTTGAAGTACATAACCTTGATGAGAGATCTCTGTGCTCTTTCCAGATCAAGAAAGTTAGTCTTCGTGGCCCCTCCCCATATTGGAATGCAGTATGATATAGTTGATTGAACCAGAGCAATATAGATTTTGTTCATTATAGAGCTATTCATGCCAGACCTTAATTTGAAAACCCAGATCAGTTTCCGAGTTCTATTTATAATCACCTCCAATGCGAGTGCCAGCTTAGTCTTTGGTCTATAACAGCACCAAGGTATTTTAGTTGGTGTACTTTGTTAATGACTGGACAATTGCAAGAGTTGACAAGATTCTGACAGCTATGGACCCAGATACAAGAGTGGCTCCCAGGCTGCCCAGAGTCGTTAGGAGCAAAACAGATAAAGTTAGTTTTATCAATGTTTAGTGTTAAAAAGTTCTCCTTTAGCCATTTCGAGACTTGTGCTAAACCCCTAGAAGTCACCTCATACACTGAGGTCCAAGTCTTGCCTGTAAAAACGAGAGCCGTGTCATCCACGTAAGAAAATATTGTACCATCGGTGACCTGTAGACTACATAGTTCGTTTACATAGATTAAAAAGAGCGTCGGGCCGAGCACACTGCCCTGCGGGACGCCAAATACAGTCGTCTCTTCGTGGCTGATGAATCTATCGATTTTTACAGATTTTTCCTATTTGTGAGGTAACTATCTATCAGAGTAAGTGCAACGCCTCTAATACCTATGTTCTCCAACCTATTAACTAGTATGGGGACTGAAATTGTGTCGTTTTTGACGCTTGTCAACCGCACCTGATATTAGTGATGTCAAATCAAGAACTGCATCTTGTGCTGAAATTTCTTTACGAAAACCATATTGAGATTTGGATAATATACAATATTTATTTAAGATGTCGCAGTTTAATAAGAATCTGCAGAACTTTATTCGTCGCATGGGATCTCCTCCTTCTAAACCCTGCACCCCCAACCCTCGAAAAGGATATTTTGTCTCTTTATGCATCGTGTTCCAAACCTTCCATGTCGATATGTTAAGGTTTTGAGCTACTCTGTTCGGATGCTTGTCGTAGGATCGGCTTTAAATGCGTGAATAATTTCTTCCTCGATATCCGCATCGTATCTTTCAGGATTCACTGTAGACCGGCGAAAATGGATCCCATTTTCGCTAAGACGACAAAACTTGTTGTAAAACATCCTGACATTGGGTAATCTGCGATTTGGATAATGCTCCTAATACATTCGCTCCATTACCGTCATGAAGATAATGTTAGCATGATCTTCGTAGCTAAAACCATCGATGTATTACAAAATTTTATATTTGCAAACCTCGTCAACCGTTTTTTCCATTTTCATAGAAGAACTAAATTCGCAACTAACTTAAAACAAAGCCAATTCAAAACATTCCAAATTTGAAAATCATTATTCTTAACATAACTTGTTCCAAATTTAAAAGTACCATAGTAGTATTTTTTTCATAACTCACTATACATTCAAAATTTGAAAATTCTTATTCTCTAAATAACGTGTTAATAAGTACGGTTTTTAGTTTAGATTTCTTTATAATCCTCGTCGGATTTTGGTGTATTGTGAAAAATGGTAGGTACTTGCTTCTTTATTTAATTTATTAAAAATAATTAACATGCTATGTAATAACTACTACAAAGATTTGGCAAGCGATGTGTATGACTAATACCTCCAAAGAAAGAATAATATATAGGCATGCCTATTAACAATTAATTTTTTTTTTTTATGGCACATCAGAATCATCCTCGTGTCAAAATACGTTTTTTTTTTAAGTTTTGTATGCCTCCATTTGATCGCCGCGGATCGCGCGGGACATGCGGGTACTCACTGCGGCGCGGGGCGGCGCTGCGCGTCGCGGATCATGCGCAGACGGCGCGCCTGCGACCACGGCTCCAGCGCGTACGACGGCGCGGGCGGCGGCGCCTCCTCCGCCGCGCGGCACAGCTCCACGCCGCGCTCCGCAGACCAGCGCCCCACCTGAGCGACCACACTCATTCTATATACTTTCGGCTGAGAGATTACCTTCCTATTTAAAAAACCGGTTGAAACATAATTTCAAAGACACCAAACAGAATTAGACATTTCAAACTTTTTAGGGTTAATATAAGTGTGTCGAAAAAGACTACTAAGGTGAGCGTTACTCTCTTGGTGGCAAGACCCCTTCACGAGTCGTCTGGCCAGCGACCTTCACATAAAATCTGCCGCCAAATATCACCGTTCCAGCGGCGATCTGTTCCGGCAATATACCTTAAAATCACTTCCATCCTTAATCCGCGAGCTTTTTCAAATTCAAATAACTTTTTAATCAGCTAACTTTTAAATAAGAAAAGTAAAAAGCCAGCAGTGTGATCACAGAACTTTATCGAATTGTTTGTTAACGAATGTTCGTATAGTATGGAGACGGTTTTTAAGAAAAAATTTAAATCTATCCATTGCCGCACACGGCCAGTTTAAATAAATGTGTGCCTTGTTAATTTTGAATGTTTGTAAACATGTTGTACTCATAAATATCTGTAAAATAGAAAATTACAATGTTACTCAAAACTTGCAACCGACTCCATACTATACGAGCATTCGTAAACATTCGTTAATATACGATTCGATAAAGTTCTGTGATCGCACTGCTGTTCAGTATTACAATGAGTCACACAGCCGCTAGTGCTCACCTCCCTGTACTGGCGCAGCAGCTGCGGCGACTGCGGCAGCGACCAGTCCACGGCCGGGCGCGCGCCGCCGCCCCAGGCCGCGGCCGCCGCCGCCACCAGCGCCTTGCGCGCCATGGCGGCGCCGCGGTGCGACTTGTACTCCACGATGGCGGCGCACGACGCCACCGTGCGGCGGATGCGCACCTCCTGCACCTCGTCCGTGAGCGCGTACAACAGACGCACGATCTCGGCGGACGGCGTCGTCGCGGGGATGCGCGAGATGAAGATGCGGCAGTTGTTGATCGATGGGCATACGCCTATATCGGAAGTGTCAAACGCGTTATTATACTTCAAGCTTACTTTGTGTTTAAATGTTAGGACTAGCATAAATTATACCTACCAATAGATTCAAATGAGACTTGGAACAAAAGATATTTATGTATTCAAGTACTAATAATACACATTAAAGTAATATCATTTTTTTTTACCTAACCTAGATTTATGTTTTGTAAATAGTGTTGTAAATTTAAACCTTGAGCCTTAACCTTGAGGCTTTCAAGGCTCAAGCTCTAAAGGTTAAAACCTTTAAGGTTGGCAGCTTTAAAGGTTTAGATCCTTGAAGGCTTAAAGAAGCTTGAAGGTTTAAAAGCTTTAAAAGCTTGAAGCTGTAAAGACTTAGAGCCTTAAAGGCTTAATTTCTATTATTTAGGTACAGTATATAACCCAATTGCCTTTTATTTGAGGGTAGAGAGCTTAAGCCTAAAGCTTTAAGGCTTCAAAAGCGTTCAAGGCTAAAGCCTCGAAGCCTTCAAAATTAAAGCCCTAAAGCCTTAAATGCTTTTAAGGCTTAGCCTTATACAACACTAATTGTAAATAGTTACTTACCAAGCTGCCAGGAAGGTCTGATCATAAAATTATTGAACATGCGTATGGCATTACTAGCCTCCCCTTCAGTTGTGTACATTGCAAATGCATACCTGTGTAAGAACATATTATTTAAATCTTAACTTACAAATTCATCCAAATAGGCAAGCTTAACTAATAATTTATCAAAATACTTGCCCGCGGTTCCACCCAGAGAAGTTGATCATTAGTCGGAACTCAAACAGCTCGCCAGCCTGCTGGAACAGCGGTACCAGTGTGTCCTCGAAGCAATCATGAGGGATACGCCCAATGAATACCTGTAATGTTTCAGAAAGCAAATGGAGCAAATATTTTGATTGATGAGTTTTGAAAAACTTTTGATTTGTAAAAGAAATTAAATTTATCTCTTGGGCAACTTGCCATACACGTGCGACAAAAGCAAGGCAATACAAAAAGCTTATTTATAAGCTTGTTGAGTTTACATGATAATATAATATTTTTTTAAAGGTTCTTTAAACATAAATATTTGACCCGTTATGTATAAGGTTTTGCATAAGTAAAAAATTGTTGTATTATGTAAAAACAGTATTAAAAAGCATATACAAGGTGACCAATTTTAGATACTGAAGGGCACTCTGAACTTGATTCTGATCATAATTAAGTATGTAATAAAAGTAGTTACTTAGTTTTTAACTAGAATTTCCTATAAATAAATACTACTTACTATGTTACTGTTTACTTTACATACAACTGAGTTGACCGTGGCACATGACCTTGCAGGCAGATCGCTGCAAACACTAGCGTAAACATGCTTTGCATAATGAATTCTTTAACTTTTGGTTAAGTTTACTCAGTAAATAATTAATATTTATTTTTTATTAATTTTTTTCTTTTCATGTATGATCTCAAACTATCACATCCTTGAATTTCAAAAGTGACCCACCAGTCACTTTGTATAGTTTAGGAAATCTATTTTCCTCAAGGATATTTCTAGATCTCCTAATATGTTTCTACTGTATTTCTAACATGTCCATGTATTTCTACTGTATTATCGGAACACCCTTATTAGATTTCTGTATAATCAAAGAGATAATTTATATGAGTACCTACATATTGGTAGGTATCTTAATGATATCTGTGATACTCTATAACAAAAAAATCAGAGTGATACAGGGAGTATCAGGTCATGGGCTATTATTATTTACTCCCTGAACCTTGAGTTCCAATTACATACATATTTTACAACTGATATTGATATTCCATTTGTGACTCAAACAGAATTTCAAACTACCAGTCATAGTACTCAAAAGGAATTCAAATGTGTAAAGAAGGAACACAAATTGACCCAAATAACGCAATATCAACAGCTATTATGGAAGTAGTAAATAGCACCTACAAAATAATACAAACTATGTGTCATGCTTCACAAGGTGTTGATTTTAGAGAGCTTTACCACCTATAAGTGCACCCATATTAATAATGAATACACAACCTTATTGCCGGAGTCACAAAAGAGTTAAATAGACACTTCTTTAGTCATAATATAGTTTTGTTTGTTTTTGAATTTGTATTATGATCACATAATATGACAGGGTGCTCTTTTTCTACTGGGTTTTTGCTTCTTAGTCTACCTTTAATTAACTTTTTAGGCAATTTTAAAGTTTATGTCACGTAACTACAGAGAAAAAAGATTTTCATTTTTTCAATTTCACTGCTTAATCCTATTGGAATTTTGCCATATTGGAAATATGAGCATAATAGGATTCATTTTATCCAAAAGACTTCAAAGATTATGAGGCATGTGAAGCATAATACAGGCAGGGTTTGTCTTTTGAGGTCAAATCACTCAGGGATTATTGTTGTTGATGTTAAGCAAGGTCACATACTTACTTACCTTTTATCATAGAAAGATAAAAATAAAATTATTGAGTTGTAGTTAAGTAGGTATGTACCAATAGTAAAATAAGATAAAGATGACATGGGATAGGATAGCAAATATATACATCAAACATTTGGGCGAGAAAAATGCTCATCAGATCAGACGACGTATGTACCATCTATTGGAGCAAAATATGTTTTACAAAATTTAAGATGCCACGCAATGGTTTAAAATTTCCACTCGAATTATACTACTTAGCACCGTATGAATAGTTATTTCTGGTAAAGTTAGGGTAACTTATATGTTTCAGAACATGCTATAACTTAAAAACTACCTAGGTGACTGGGGAATTCGCTTAATTAAATATGTTGAATTTGGCGGCAAACCTATTTCAGATAAAATTGTTACCGCTGTTGAATAAACATCCGAATTATATTAAATGATAACTTACCTCGCAATTGCGTGAAGGTTCTGGCCCAGACCACGCATAAGGAGCTTTTCTATAAATTCGTTGACCATTAATTTGTGTTAGAGTGTAAGAGGTATTTTCGGTCAAAGATAATAATCTTGATGATAATTCATACTGATTGACTTCACTTGTAGAATAATGCTTAACTGGTGGCATTTCGGCCAATAAAAATCCTTAAATTAATAATATTTTAGAAAATACAACACGTCCAACTCACGCTAACAGCGTTCACTTTCAAAAAAGAAATGAAAAAGAAAAAATGGCGATTTCACAGAAATGATGGCCATGCCGTGCCGAATGACCTTGAATGTTTTTTTTTATTTAGAAAAGTTGTCAAATTAATTACTTTTTAACTTGAAAACCTTTTTTGGTGAACTTGTATATAAAAATCCTCTCAGTTTATTTATAATATTAAATAATACATTTAGTGTGGAACATATCAAATAAAAACTATGAAAGAAATATTAATAAGCAGTTAAAGAACTGAAACGGATGCATGTTTTTTCTTCATTTTTGTTTTCAGTCAATTTTAATATAAGGAATGCGTTGTCAAAATAATGATCGGCCAATGATGATCGATTATGTCTATTGACGTATACGTAAGAAATATTCGGGAGGTCTGGCCACCGAGAGGGGAATCTCTTCAAAATAAATCAAAGGGTTCAACATTTTCAATTTAAATATGGTTTTATTAGGTATTATTCCACACACCTTGAATTTTCTACTAATATAAAATTCACTTACAAAATAAACTACCTGTGGCAGCCCTGGAAGTAAATAAGAAACCAAAGTTATATAATAGTAGATTATGCATCAAGATTAGGGATAAAGCAGTGTATTATGTCACGGGCATTATATTGAATTCTGAGCGAAATGAAGGATTCTGTAGATAATTCCCGAACGCAGTGAGGGAATTGTGAGGGAATTATGGTAAGAATCCTGAATGAAGCGAGGGATTCAAAACTGCCCAAGACTAAGGCCGGCGCCAGACTTAGGTTCAAATGTTTGAATAAATGTTTGAACAAATGTTTGAACAAATGTGTGGCGCTGGACTTTGCATATGTAGGCCGGCGCCAGACTTAGCTTCAAATGTTTGAACAAATGTTTGAACAAATGTTTGGACAAATGTGTGGCGCCCGGGTTAGACACTGTTATCCCCGAGGAGCTTACTCTACTTTATACACCACCTTGTAAGATAATTAGGTAATGAAACGCAGGAATTAAATCAAGTACTTAGGTATTTAATAATTTAGAAGTTGAAAATATTATACTATAAGCAATGACTCCGAAATAATTTTCACGGCTTTTTTAGTTTTCCTGTTATTTCATGTACAAATGCTTCGATTTACACGGCAAAATATTATCGACGATACTATTTGCTTAATTTCTAATATCTTCTGGTGTTAAATCGTCACTCGAGCTCGACATATTTTATTTATTTGAATACTATTGAAATAAAAACTCTGAAAGAATTTTCTTTTCAAAAACCGCGCAATTTTACTTATTTGGCTTTTTCAAAAGGCAAAAGAAACCGTCGCATAGGTACAGCCACCCTTTTTACAAGGGTTTTTAGTTTTGTTTCAGTGTTTCTTGGTAGTCGTTCCAAATGCAAAGGTACACAAACTTATACAGCCAAATTTAAAGTCCATATATTAGGCAGGTATTATTAAATATCAACCAATTGACATTCCAAAATCAAATGACATTATAACCCTTAGGATTAAAGTACTTATTTGTTTATTCTCTGTAAGATACCTTTTTAATCTTAAGGGATTAATATCTTGTTTTAGGTGGAGTTTATCTCATACATAATGCGAATTTTAAACAAAGGTGGTGTATAAAGTCATTTTATATACCTAGTACATGCATATACTTATATGTATATAATATAGTGAATTAAGAAACTACATAATTATTGTAAAAGGCTGAAGCAATTAAATATAGTACATAAATCAAGTTAATATATAAAGCCAATAATATTATAAAAAGAAAAAGTAAATAAAATATTGTAAATACATAAACGTAATAGCTAACAAAAACCATAATTTAATTGTTAACAAAATTAATAAATATAAATTTCACTTAAGTAAAAACATGAAATGTAACTTACATATCTATTCGTCTGAACCGTATCCTTTTCTGCGTTTGCGCATAATAATTAGCTTGCCGAAATGTAATATGAATTCAGTGAGAATTTGACTGTTCTGAGGCGAAGCTGCGTCGTGCGCTCCCTTAAATTCTATTGTTTTCCGTGCGTAATTTTAGTGCTTAAAAATAGTAATATTACCTAGTAAACGTAATTTATAAAAACATTTGAAGTGATAAATTAGAACTTAAGCTACTGTGAACAAACTTTTGATAAGAAATTAAAGTGTAAATACGCTAAAAGTGTTTTGTGTTTAACCTATCTCAACAGTAGACTAATATAATTTAATATAGGGCCGTAAACCCTATATACCACGTTTTCTTCTTACACATTATCTTCCGCTGAAGATCTATTTAAAAAAAATATCTCACAACCATGTGTATCCACATGTTTTCGTCTTACGCATTACCTTCCTCTGAAGATCTATCAAAACAACACCATTTCTTCATTATCTTCTTCTTTTTACAAAATAATAATTACACATTACAACTTCTCTTCTCCTTTCTTCGATTCCATCCTCGTCTTGATCTCGTTCTATTTACTTCTCGGTTCCATCTTCGTCTTCATCTCGTCTTAATCTCATCTTCATTTACTTCTCGGCGTCATTTCATTTTTCCATCTACTTCTTCGATTCCCCTCTCAAAAATTGTTTTGCGCAGTTGATGCGGGCGGAGACCATGACCTGTTTGTGAGGTCTGGCCGCCGAGAGGGGAATCTCTTCAAAATAAATCAAAGGGACAATAAACTCCCCTCTCAGTGGCCAGAACACTCGGACAAAAAGTATGTGGCTGGAGCTGGAACCTCGCTGAAAGTTCTAAGACAGCTTTATTTAATTTAAATTGAAAGGCGGTTTTATATCAGACAAACACAAAAATAATAACAATTATTTCTTGCGATGTAAGAGCGAGGGAATTTTTTGGGATTTTGTCTATTTCATAAAACATGCTGGAGTTCAGGCGACTTACCTACCATTTTTATTTCAATCAACTTACATAGGTACTAAGTTTATATTTTACTAACCGAATTCAAAAAAGGAGTTTCTCAGTTCGAACTGTAAGTATGTACGTATGTTTGTCCGCAATTTTTTTCGCGTTTGGCTGAACCGATTTCGTTGCGGTTTTCAGAAAAAGGTTTGTCATGTTTAGGAGAAGGTTTTGGTATATTAACTAACTTTAAAAAAAGGTTCTCAATTTATCTGTTTATTTTGTATCAGAGATGAGCCAAATGTTGGGCCGAACATTCGTATTTTGTACATTCGATATTTGTGTTCAGCCGAATGTTTGATTGATTTGCCGAATAATTACCGAATACTATCAGTTTCCTGCAGATTTACCTGCGCAATTTCTGATAAAAAGTAGCCAACTTACAAAGTTGGCTACCCATTTCTATATTCCCTTTTCTTTCTAAGCTTCTCGATCACCTCGTCCACCAACAGCTTATTCAATTTCTTGAGAAAAATAAAATATTAAATGATTACCAATCTGGCTTTTGATCTGGCCACAGTACCATCACAAAATTAGCAAAAATTACCGATGATATCAGAAACGGCATTAAAAACAAAAAGTTAACTGTTCTAACATTGTTAGACTTTAGCAATGCGTTCAACACCGTCAACTTTGATATTTTGCTACAACTACTTCGCATAATTAACATATCTCCATCGGTGATTGTTTGGTTTCATACTTACCTATTTGTGTGGACGACGGTAGCGTACAGTTATCGGTGATGTCGTTTCATCTTGGACCGAAGGGCAGGAGTCCCACAAGGTGGCGTGTTGTCTCTTCTCCTATTTTATTTTTTCACAAATACAATTTCCAAAGAGCTATCTTCTTTCTACCATATGTGTGCAGACGACTTACAAATTTATCTACAGACTTGCTTAGAAGACTTACCAGCTAGCATCGATACTATAAATCAAGCAAGACCTCTCAAAAAAACTGTCTTGGAGTACTAATTGGACCGATTTAAGCAAAAACGATCCAACCCACAACATCGCAAATTTCGAGTTTTTGTGTCCTACGTACTTGAAATAAGGTATATTTTCATATATCAAAGACACAGAACTCTAGGTTAACAAATGAAGAAAAACCAAATAGTCCAACCCACACCTGCGATGTCGATGGGGATTATTTTAAATGCATAACTGTTTCATGCAGTTTGAATCGTTTTTGTATTTTATTAGTTGTTCTGGTATGTACAATTTTAATTTTGCAATAGTGATTCAAACCACTTGAAACATTTATGCGTTTTAGACAACAGGGAAACTGAAAACAAAATTAATTTTGCAAAAATGTTCCAATAAACTTGAATCCTTTCAACTAATTTCTAAATGCCCAATATTAGCCAACCGTATTTTACTATACTGACTCAGGCCACAATTTTTTTTTAATAATATGGGAATAAAAAAAATACCTGGCATGAATTAAAAAGTAATATTAGAAGAGTAAATTGTAATAAATGCATTCAATATTATTAGCACCTGGGCAGTAAAGTCGTTAAATATTTATTTTGTTTAGAACATTTCAGTTACTTAAGTGTTGCGTGCCTTCTTTTTTTTTTACTTGCACATAACATCAATAAAATTTCAAAGTTTTGCGTAAAAATGATTTTTTGACATTGATTATATGTGGATTTCTTGAGAAATATATCGAAAATCGTTTTTGCAAATTTCCATTTCCTACTTTTACCTGCGAAAAAGTTTTACAAAAATGATTCACGTGGTATGAATCGTTTATGTCATAATTAAAGTCAAATGAAAACATACTGATCTATTTTTACCAAAACAATCCAGACCTCTCGGACCTTTCTTGCAAAAATGATTTACAACTTGATATGTTTATTTAATGTTTTACATAAATGAGCCTCAACGCTAGATACGTTTTTGTAGTTTAAAAATGTGAACGTAATGTACTTTAATATAAAAACTAAGTGGGTCTACGTACTATATTGAGGTTTTCTGAGTGTAGAAAATGTAATGTAAGACAATAGTTAATATTTATTAAGGAATCAAGTACCTACATACTAATTATGCAGTTACGAAAAGTATGACTGAGAGTATTTCATCAGTCCGTTTCCTGATTTTGAAAACTTATTTGTCTATCTACAAAGAAACCAATAAGAAATCGAATTATTTTTGCATAGTAATTACATACTTCGTTTTAATATTATTAATATTATTTTTCACTAACTTAATAATTCCAATACCATTAATCATTAATCATTGCAAACATATTATTGTTTGTGGATGATTAAATACCTACTTCCGTAGCGTCACGGCGCCGCAACCGTAACCATAGATACCTTTGAGCCAGCGCAGCGGGAGTGGGGTGCAAGCGTCGTCATTTCTGTGGTCATTTCGTGGATTTATTTTGCGTGAAACGTTTAGTTAAAAAGAGTACTTAATTAAAGTTGGAATTGGAAGTGCAAGTTTGACATAGTGTTGTAATTGAATTTATCGCACGCTTAATAATAAAGAGAAATAAGTCAAAAATTAGGTAAATCCAGATTTTCTAATAAAACGCAATAACAACTCAAGAAGAATAGGTAGAATTCGACAGCCGCTCGATTTAGAGGATTTTGAGCAAAACAGAAGGTCGGTCGCCTCTTTATTTCCAAACAGGTCATCCGTGTTGTCTGTCAAAAAGTAAAGCATTCAGTAATGTTTCAACCTTTGTGATGAAAACACGTTCGATTTTGCCGCTTAAAGTGAAATATTGCTTTTTATCATAAAAACTTAAGTATTTTTATGCCATTTAGTTTATTAATAAAGTGAAATGTTTTGTTTTCGGTCTCTTTAATATTCAAAATGTATCAATGTTTTGGGAACATTTGGAATTATTTCGGTTTATTTCTTAAATCTTATATTTGTTGAATGCAATATGTCGAGTTATTGCGGTTTATGATTAAGAAGCTATCGATATTTTTTAAACATTCAATGTTACTACTTTTTATTATCAAAAAGTGACAACCGATCGAAAAATCTTTAGTATTTATCTCAATTTATTATTAATAGCCAAGAATATTGAGTTGATTTTTTGAGACTTATTGCTATTTTTCATTATTTAAGCACTGCAAAGGCACGAAAATGTTTTCAAGAGAACGAAAGATTTTACGCCTACCTAACACACCAGCGCCTCAAAATGAATCTGAAAGTGCAGAATCCGTGTTTGATATCGATCCGGGGTTATTAGTAATTTACTCATTAAGATAAATTATCTTATACCTAATTTATAACTTTATATTTTATCAAACAAAGTTATGTGTAAATACTAATTATTAATCACTTTTGTTATAGGATTCACAAGATCAAAAATACGCTTTATCATTAATGTAGAAGATGTAAACTCCCCTACTTTTGATTTAATAACTTACGTTGGTGTAAGTAATGTTAAGGTATTTAAGCTTTATTAAAGGCATAATTTAAAATAGAGAGTATTCCATAAGTTAGATTGTATCGAATTAAATTTTTCAAATACCTCCTACACCAACACCATACATACATACATCACGCCTGTATCCCTTATGGGGTAGGCAGAATACCAGAAGTTACAAGACCATCTGATGTCACGTTTGACAAATTTGGAGGTATTATAAAGATGGATAG
Source organism: Stenoptilia bipunctidactyla (assembly GCA_944452665.1). Lineage (NCBI taxonomy): Eukaryota > Metazoa > Arthropoda > Insecta > Lepidoptera > Pterophoridae > Stenoptilia > Stenoptilia bipunctidactyla. The sequence continues at coordinate 6,099,775 of OX101730.1, forward strand.
AGACTATTGTAGTGACAGAGGGTCAGCCTATCGCCCACAAAAACTCCTTTAAAACCTTTCACATCTCACATTTGAGTACGTAACTCTTTCAAAGACATAAGAAATAAAATCGCCGAGTCGTCATCTAAAGTTACTATGTGGAGACAAGTGTCACTTCAATGTTCACAAAAAATTAACACTGAGGATCGATTCATTATTTTCCGGTGGGAATTAGCTGATTTAAGTAAGCAATTATCAATTCATGCAATAAGAGTCTGCTAGACATTTTTCAAAAGCAGTCTCGATGTGTCTTACTGCATGATTCATACTATCAGCACAAAATAAATAGTACTGGAATGGTAGAAAAAGATCGTCGGGAAAGCATGGGAATATAAGCTTGAATCTCATTAAGTCAGGGCCACAATTTCTAGGCATGGTAATAAAACAATTAAGGATTTGTACGGCGATTTTACGAACAACAAATAAAAAACAATAGAGAAACTGGAAGTTAAATGGCTTTTTACAAAATATTTACTACACAATATAATATAAGCTTTTTTCAGCCACGCATATATGAGTGTGATCTATGTACTTCTTATTCTAACTAAGATGCATTGAGTTATTATTACACATAGTAACTCAATGATAAGATGGTGATAAAAGAAAAGATATAAAAGAGATTTATGAAAATAGACTAACAGACTAAAGACTTATTTCGGCCCTGCACAGCTTCTTAACATATACACAACTCAAGTGCGATCATGCATGGAGTACTGCAGTCATCATTGGGATGGTTCAGCCAAATATCAACTCAAAGCGCTGGACTCCGTTGACCGAAGAGCCCGTAAACTAATAAACAACGTCGACCTTAGCAAAAAAACTGCAGACCCTAGTCGGAAGGTTGCTTGTTTAACCGTTTTGGTGAGTGCGCGAGTGCTCTGTTTAAACAAATTGAACCCTCACTTTTTTACCATCGGACTACTAGACGCAGACAGAACTGCCATCAGTATGTGGTTGATTGATATTCCAAAAAGTAGATCTAAGCGCTTTGACAGTTCCTTTTTGATACGGGTCGCCAAGGTTTGCAAAGAACTGCCTGCGTCTATTTTCCCTGAGCTGTAAAGTCCTAGTACTTTTAAGCGTCGAGTGAATAGGTTTCTCGTGGATGGACGTGTACCACCTTAGTCTTCATGTTCACTTAACCTCAGGTGTCATGGAAGACAAATGTGCCATCCATCCTTTATAAAAATAAAAATAAAGGTCTGAGTCCACCTTTTTATAAGGATGTCTACTTTTCTATATAAAGTGCTTAGGATAGGATACCCGAACCTATCACAATTCTTAGTGCTGATGATACTTAAGTTTAATAGTTTTTTATTTTATTTTTTGAAGTTGGTTTTTATCATTTTTCTCTGAGTTTTGCCAATGAAGTCTGAATATAGTCATAGAAAAGAATATGAGTTATTAATTTACAGATTTTTGGAGACCTTTATTGCTTGATGATTAAATCTAGTTAGTAGCTAAGATTAAAATGCTGATCTCTATGTAAATTAATGAGTATTAAGTAAACGAGTCTCTTTGGTAAAATGCCTGAAAAGATTCCATTTTTTATATTTTTATGTGCTATCTTATAAGAGTTCATTATTGCAAAGCGTTTATTGTTATTCTACATAAAAAATAAACAATGTTTTTTTTCTTCTTTGTATTGCTTAAAAAGTTTTTGCTTATCATCCTTAAAAACTTATTTTAAAAGTAGGAGCAATAAAATCTGTTACCTTTAGATATACAATTTCAAAAATCTTTCAGTATCAAAACTAAAAAGAAATAAGTACTATTTACACCGTTTTAATTTCTAAATAGTTTACACGAAACAGATCTATTTATTTTTGCGCCGCAACAAATTTGTATTTGAAATCTTTTGTTTTTTGATAAACCGTAATAAGTCGGGGGTTTTTCAATCCCTTTAATTTTTAGCATAGTTTCCATTATCCTAAAAAATATATTTATACACCAAATAAAAGCCTAGAGTCTCTTCTTCAATATTCAGTAATAATATTTCAGGAAATACTATACTTCTGTTATCTGCGCCATTTTAAAAACCGGGTTCAACTTTCCAAAAACTTTAAACGCGTTTTCCCAACATTCGTCATTTTTGAGTTATTTCTCTTTATTATTAAGCGTGCGTTATGTTGTTATTGAGTTTATAAGTAGCCGATTGAAGTTTTTTAACAAAATAGTAGGCCATTATCTAAAAATGAAAAGAAGAGACTTAAAAAATATACGTAAAAGAACAGACGCAAAGCGTGAAGAAGATGTTGGTAAATACAAACTTGTTACTACCTTGAGTTTTTTGATTCATTAAGTAATTCCTATTCGGTTTGATAACATCATCGCTTGTTTTTCGTAAAGCCGATAGGCTCTTGTAGCTTTTCGTCAATGGATCAACTAACATGGTCGAGTATTATACTTTTCTGGTACCTACATTATGGTTCTATCTAACATTTCAATGATTTTTTTAAGTTTGTGGACATTGGAATAAGCATTATATCTATATCGGAATGTACTCGACTCTGAATGTTTTTAGTAGAGTTTAATTTTTCAATTACAACTCTTAGACTTGATATACAGAAGAATTGAAGATCGTTACATTACCTGTCTCATTTCCCGAACCAATTTTAACTTAATGTCGAGGGCATAGAGTTCAGATTTAAGTAAATTATTTTGACAGATATGCAACGCTTAATCTACAGCCTTTTGTACATTTTGACCAGAATGCGTAGGCCTAAATATAAAGAAGCATGGCATTTATACTATAAAAAGGTAAACTCCATAATATTATTACGGTGTCAACCTACTTACTAACCACTACTTACTAGAAATGAATTATTTTGCCAGATAAAGAAGGTTCGTCGCCTAATTGAAACTCACTCCAAAAGAAGTATAAAAGGAATGATTACATTATGAGTTTGGTTAAAAGGGAGTATAGCAACATCGACACTCGTGCAAACGCCATCCAAAATAAACCAGGTGAGAACAGAGATACTAAGTATCGACTTATTATTATTTATTCTTTGTTGTACACATCATTCAGAATTTTTTTCAATAGGTATCAAAGTGAAAATGGCGGCCTTATCATCAAAAAATGATCTCTTCCAGGTAACCTATGTAAAAAGGATTATATTGATATAAGAAAAAAACTAAATTTAACTAGGAGCTAAGTGCACGTCTCTAATCTATACATATAATAAAATGGTAGGAAAGTCAAAACTGTACATTGAATATTTTTTTAAAAGAATACTTGGGGTATGATCTACAATCGAAACAGAAACAAAAAATATAGTTTTTAGAATTTTTGTCTGTTTGTCTGTTTGTCTTTCCGGGATAAACTCAAAAAGTACTGCATGGATTTACTTCAAATTTGGCATGAAGATAGTTAAGAAGTCGGGTCAACATATAGGCAACATATAGGCTAACATACATATTATCACGCTAGCAGTGTTATAATCGTAGGTGCGTTTGGTGCTGCATAGCGTTCACGCAGACGACGACGTCGCGGGCAGCAGCTAGTTAAATAATATATACTACTTATTTTCTGTATTAGTATTCTACTGGCTTTTTATAAAACATTGCCAGACATCACCGTCGTCGGAGCGGTGACGTGGCAGATTTTGTATGAAATTTGGTTGCAAGCCACGCGAACCCTGAAGAGGATCTACCACCAGGCGGGGATCACTCGGATTAGTCGTCTTTTAAGACACACGTATCCAGGGGTGGTGGGATTCGTTTTCTGCAGAATCTCGCATAAAAAAATGTGCTGTTAGATCCATACTTATATTATAAATGCGAAAGTAAGTTGTCTGTCTGTCTCGCTTTCACGCCAAAACCACTGAATCGATCGTTGCCAAATTTGGTGCAGAGATGGAGAAGTACATGCAAGCTAAATTTAATTACCATTAAAATATCTTAAAAGGTTGAAACATGGGGTGAACATTTGTATGTAAGTTTGTAGCGTTGATGCCTATAGAAAATACGAAACTATTCCTTTTACAAACGCAATAACAGTTCTATGCTTATTAAAATCATAACTTTGAGTATAAGAAGAGATTTATCTTTTCAGATGATGTAAATATAAATTCTTGTATGTCGTCGCCAATCAGAGAAATGTCTCCAGAAACGGAAAAATTGTTCAGTGTTTTGTCAGATGAGCTGCTCGAGGAGCTGACTGGTGATCAACTTGTTGACCCCTTGTGCCCTGAAAATTTAGTGCAGGAGCGTGATGACATTCAACATACCAAGGCTTCAAATAAACAACTTTCTTCTCGAAGTGGAGACTTGCACCTAAAAAAAATGTATGAAAGACAAATATATATCGAGGAGAGTGATAATGAGGATGCAGAAACGGTATGTAGTTTTAAGACTAAAGAGCTTGACACCTCAATTTCGGGGACAGAATGCGCAGCAGACCGATGCTTTAAGAGCACTCAAGGTCGAAGAAAAACTTATATCGAGGAAAGTGATGATGAGGAATTAGACCTTGGTTTACAGCCAGATTGCACAAAGGATGTACGTTTTGCTAATTTGAATGATAAGGAAACATCTTTTACTAAAGAGATTCATAATGAAGAAACCAAACTTAACAAATCGCTTGTAAACCAAATGGATTCTAGTGAAGTTTTCCAAATACCGATATCAAAAGGTAACATTCATTTATTAGATACCATTGAAGTAAGTAATCATATTTTTTATACATAGTTCGTATAATAAAACATACTAACGTTTTGACTATTCATATTTCAGATAATGGTGACATTACTAGTCCAACCTTATTGTCCAATTTATCAATTCCTTCAACTTCTTATTCGAATTCTACTCCACTTATATCAAATAATGTTCCAAAGGATACACAGATTACATCGAACCAAACAGTAGAAGAACCAACATCACCGAGATCAGAAGGTAGAGAAGGTTACTGATAAATAAAATAGTTAAATTGTACCTGTTTTTTGCAGTAAGTACAGAAAATAATGCAATAAAACTAATTTTATTTTTTCAGATATTGATAGTGTTTCCAGTCCAACACTGCTTTCGAACTTATCTATTCCTCCTCCATCATATTCACCACTGACGCCATTAATATCAGAGAGAATTTCGAAGAGTTTGCATACTGCATTGAAAAATAAAGTTGAAAATCCGTCATTACAGAGCTTTGAAGGTACCTATTAATACTGAAAAGTCAAATTCCAAACAAATAATATGATTAAGTATTTACGGCTGATGTTGTCATATTATTTTCAGGTGATGCTATGTATGATGTATTGTACAATCAAAACAGTGTGAAAGACCCAGATTACTTGGCTCAAGATATTAACACGGACTCAGAAAGCGATACTTACTGTGATGAAAGAGAGACTGTAAGTGAATTAATTCATCCGCCAAATATGACAATGGAAAATGATGAGCAACTTAATATTGAAAATATTATGAAAGAAACAAGAGAAGGGGTCACAGGAAAAGATACAGAAGGAAGTAATGAAGCGGAAAAAGAAATATGTAACCAACAAGAAAGAACTGAGAACGAAACAGAGACTGAAAACGAAGGTCGTAAAAAACGAGGGAGAAAACTAAAACAAAAATACAACCGTCAAGAAAATAAAGTCAGAAAATACCAAAATTTACCTTACCAAACAAAAAAGAAGGAAGTGCAATCTAAAAAATTCATAGATTTTAAATGTTCATGCCAGAAAAGTTGTGCAAATTTGATTTCAGCAGAAGATAGAGAACGAGAGTTTCATAAATTTGCCCATCTTGGATCATATGCAGCTCAAACTATTTTCATAACATCTAAAATTACAGAATCAAAAAAAAAAAGAAGTTACATCACACTGTGTTCACCTTCAAAGAAAAAACCTCGAACATATACTCGCTCGTACACACTTAATAATATACCAGTTTGCCGAGACATGTTTTGTAGAACGCTGCAAATTACACCTCAAAAAGTTAATATCAGTCTAAAGAAAAATCGCAATGACAAAGAAATAAAAGATGGAAGAGGAAAAACAGTGGGTGGATGGAATAAAACTCCACAAACACATTTAGATCTTATCGTCGATGTTATCAAAAGGTTACCAAAATATGAGTCCCATTAACGTAGAGAAAATAACAATAATGTTTTATATCTGCAGCCAGGTATGACTGTTCCAAAAATCTTTGAGTTATTCAAAATAGAATTTGAAGAAAAATTTGGTAAAGATCAAAAATGTCCATCACAGCAAACTGTTCGAAAGGTATTTATAGAAAAATTTAATCTGAGGTGCAAAAGCCTCAAAAAGGATACGTGCAATAAATGTGATATGTATAAAATTACGTTAAAAAATGCCACTACATCAGCCGAAAAAGAAGATGCCCAAACAAAAAAAGAAGCACACCAGAAACTCGCCGAAGAGTTAAGAAATAAAATGAAGGAAGATTTTGAACAGGCTAAGACTAATGAGTACACGGAATGCCTGTCTTACGATCTTGAAAAAACATTACCTCTGCCTAGAATACCGACCAACATTGTATTCTATAAAAGGCAGTTATGGGTGTACAACTGTGGAATACACTCGGCTTCCAACGATTTTGGCAATTGTTATGTTTGGGCTGAAGGGGAGGCAGGTAGAGGAGCCCAAGAAGTGGGTTCATGTTTAAGAAAATATATAAAAAGCGTTCTTCCTGGTTCAGTGAAAAATTTGATCTTGTGGACCGATTGTTGCGGGGGCCAGAACAGGAATATAAAAATTGTTTTAATTTTAAAGGCTTTATTAAATGAACATCTCACCCTGGAGACAATCAGCTTTCGTTATCTAGAATCAGGTCATACATTCCTGCCAAATGACAATGATTTTGCCAAAATTGAGACTCGACTTAAGCAATATGAGCGAATATACTGTATAAATGATTATATTTCTATTATGAAACAATGTAAGAACAAAAACCCTTTACAGGTGTATAAAATGGAAAGTCGTGACTTTGTTGGATCTCAAAATCTTGAAAAAAATATAGTTAACAGAAAAATATTTAATGACAAAAGCAAAGTAAACTGGCTTAAAACAAAAGAGATTCTCATTAAAAAAAATTGTCCACATTCTTTGTTTATGAGAACTTCGTTTAATGATAATTTTAAAGAACTGAATCTTAAAAAGAAATTAAAAGGCGTTGATTTAGATATTAGAGAAGCAGACTTGCTCAAATTATGGCCATCAGGGAAAATGATAAATAAAAATAAGTTAAATGATCTAAAATCATTGTTTCACCTCATACCAAATGATTGCATTGATTATTATAAGAAATTAAAAGGAACCGATCAAATAACTGATGATTTAGAAGGTTATGGTGGTGAACCTGATTTCGAATTAGGAGAGGTCTAGGAAAGTTTTTTGTTTTTTTTTTTCAATAATAAAGAATATAATAAAAGTTTTTGTGGCCTTATTTTTGTCATGTTATGGAACATTTTTGCAAATTTGTTTTCGCAACCCAATTTGAAAGTCCCATACAAATTTTTTATTGCAGTAATGATCCAGACACAAATAATCCCGAATATCTACGAAACTATTAAAATTTGATCATGCATGTATATAGGAGCTTATTAGTTCAGTGTACATAGAATTACATTAAATTAAAAACTATTAAAAATATCAACGCTAAACCAGTTAAATACCGCTTTAAACTTCAATGTCAAGTATCTCGAAATGAAGTTGGTGTGGGTTGGATCGTTTTTGTTTAAGGCGGTCCAATTATGGAGTACGTGGAATGTGGAGTTGTCACGGTCTAGTCGTAAATCGGTCGTACACCCAGGCGATAATTATTGGCAGCCAAAGACTTGTCAACCGCATAGATTGATCACTCTGCCCTAACATTAAATTTAATGAAGAGGTCATTGCTTATAGCAGAAATGTGAAAAACCTTGGCTTAATTCTCGACTGCACCTTATCCTGGAAGCCTCAGATGGATGAGTTAAGTAGAAAGATGTTTGCAGCCACCTACTTGCTGAAGCGCCTTCGCAATCTTCTTCCTATTTCCACCAAGATATCGATTGCCCATGCTCTCTTTTTACCTATTATTGACTACGTAAACGTATGCTATCTGGATGTCACCGAAGACCAACTTAATAAGCTTGAGCGCCTCCAAGACCTCAGTATAAGATTTATATTTGGTTTAAGCAAATATGATCATGTGTCTCAATACCTACCGCACTAAGCTCAAGTGGCTTCCCATTCGATTTCGCTGGAATATCCATGTTCTCTGTCTACTGTATCGTGTACTGTTTAATCCTACTGGTCTGCGCTATTTTTATGAATATTTTAAATTCCGTCACTCCCAACCGTCTAGCACGCGCACCACGAATTTTTAAACGAGTGCTTAAATTACATTACCAGGTGAAACACTGTTAATCTTAACTATTTATTTATATATCTATATATTTATTTTATATCGGTTATATTATAAATGTATGTATATATTTATTTATTAACATTTATGCTATCATTATTTATGTATGCAATTATTAGTAATTAGTATATTTATTATAAGCCGTGCACCCCATCCACCTTAATTTCCCATAATGCGTCATCGAAATCGTCATGAAATCGCTCACCGGCGATAAGTTGTATCAGTTTGATTCGTATGTATGTATATTTTTTCGCAACTATCTCACGTTTGGGTGAATAGATTTTGATACGGATTTTTCTGTTTTTTATTTAGGTACTTTACTTTTAATTTTGGGCTAGCTTTTAGTTTTTTCATAGTTAATTTCCATATTTGTGGATATTCGTGATGGATTTTTTTGGTGATAAGTTTTGGATAAGTTCTTAGCTGACTGTTCGCACGAAGATTTTTTTGAGCAAATCTCTCTTCGTTTGTCAGTTTCTGCAGCACGAGCAGCATGCGGGCGATACCTAGACAAGCTACGTCAAGTCGTCATTTTTTTCGTTGGGACTATACGTTTGCCTACAGGCAAAACGTATAATACTTAGTAGGTAGGTCAAAGTCATAGTGTTGCAGTCAAAAAACATTACATTACCAGAAGTAGTAGGTAGTTACTGATACCAGAAACCAATATCTATAAATGTAGAACCTAACTAACTATGAAAAAACAAATAACTAGCCCAAAACAAAAACCTAACACTAAAAAGTATGAAATAAAAAAAAAAAAAAAAAAGTCATAAAACAAAAACCAAAATGAAAGCAAACTAATCATTTCTTTTTAAGAAAAAGTGAACCGCCTTCAAAAGCCGACCCACAATTTTTTTTTAAATAATTTTTATAAACGCCATCCTATTCCTGTTTCTATTTCATCCATATTACTACCCCGTATAGTAAATTTCTACCAAAAATGAATGTACCTATACTAATTAATGTTATAAGAACATCAATATTTTATCTGGGTAGGTATTTACATAGGTTTTGAAGTCGGTGCCAAACCAAATTTTTAGGACAACAACAAAGCATACTGCAAAAGAAGTACTAACATAGTTACAAAGTGTATATATATCCCTTAAACGTAAGAAATTGTAAAAAGGCTTTAAAAACAGTTCTCCAGGAATTGTCGTACGATGAAACCGAGATGCTACTGGCTGTTATAAGTTAATTTTTGATAATGTTAGCATAAATGTGTAATTAGGTTTAATAAATTAAATAATTATGTAGGTAAATCTCTTAAATTTAAAATTGTCACAATTTCCTATTTTATTTTTATTTCTTAAGAATAGTTAAATAGATTCTACTATGTTTGTATAAGATCCATATTTTATTTTAATGAAGTTATATTTAATTTGAATGATTTTTAAATGTTATTTTAGCACGCTCCAGCCTGAAAAACAGGATTATCCTAGTTCAGGCACCAATGTTCTATCCTTCCTTGTATATTTAAGCCAATATTTGTAATTCATGCTTTTCTGAAATTAATAAACATTTTTATTTATTATTATAAATTAACTAAAACTGTAATATTGTAAGGAAATCGAAATGGGGAGGGCACTGTTCTCTAAAATACAGACTGTCTAGTTTAGGGGCCAGACTTTTCACTTGGGTGCTACACTTTCTTTGGCGGAAAACATACCGAAAGGCATACACTTAAGGGTCACACGTCGTCGTCGCGACGTCGTTGTGAGTGGATGTAACTTCGTTGATACGTTCGCCATATAATTTTCTCTGCTTGGCAGCAGTCTTACTTTTATTGTCTATTTCATAAAACGTGCCCGAGTTCAGGCGACCTACCTACTGATATCTACCCATTTTAATTTCAATAAACTTACATAGGTATTAAGTTTATATTTTACTAGCTTCATTTCAAAATTTTTGGATTTATTTCGCTAAACTACAAACATATAATATTTCATGATATTGAGGATGACTTTGAACTAATTGCTAGCTTCACGGGACTATGTGTCTGAGCTCAGAATAATATAGCTATTATCAGTTTTAGCGCCTTAATTTTTTTATTTATTTTATTTTATTTTGGCACATTTGTTATACAGAGCTCCATTTGCTATACAGGATGACTGGTACATGACCCACCATAGAAACAGAGCTTGTAGATGGGATCATTTGCAAGTATTAGGTCCTTACATATGAATTTGGCGTTTTGTATGGGAAGAATAAAAGTCGTTTATTTCTTTAATCCTATAATATATGTATTTATTTAATCAAAGTATGATTCCATTGCTATGTATGCACTTTTGCCATTTCATAGGTAGTTCATTTATGCCTTTTCTAAAAAAACAGGACGGGAATCAATAAAATCTTTGAAGGCGGTTTGGACTGCCTCATCGGAGTTGTTTTTTTTTCCCCTGCAGAAAGTTATCCAAATTTCAAAAAAAATGGTAGTCTATTGGAGCAAGGTCTGTGGAGTGCGGTGGATGTCTTAAACATTCCAATTGAAGCTCCTTTAATTTAGTAGCAGTATGTTCTGCAGTGTGTGGTCTTGCGTTGTCCTGAAGCAGCAGTGGCCTTGTGCAATTGATTGACCAGTCTCGGTTGTTTAGCGGCTAGTTTATCCATCATTATTTGGAGCTGACTACAGTAGATATCTGCAGTAATCGTCTGGCCAGAATGAATTGAATGGTTGACCGGGGTTCAGCCATTACAATCTGTGCTTTCTATTGTCGTAGAGTATCCACTTTTCATCACAAGTAATAACTCGATTTGAAATCCCTTTATTATTGTGCCGTTTCAGAAATGTAACGCAGCTGTCGACGCGCGTTTGTCGGTTTGCTTCACTCAATTAATGAGGTACCCACCTTTCAAGCTTTCTTATCTTCCCAATTTGTTTCAAGTGAATTTATACAGTTTTATCAATAACACCGCAGCCTGCAGCTAACTCGGACGTAGTTTGCGATGGATCCGCTTCCACAATTGCCTTCAGTTCTTCATTGTTGACTTTGGTCTCCGGTCGTCCACGGGGATTGTTCTGTAGGTTGAAATTTCCAGAACGAAAACTTTGGAACCAAAAACGCACTGTGCTTTCTCTAGCGACACCACTACCATAGGTACACATAATTAATTCTTCGAGCCGTATCTGCAGCACTGGTGCCACGGCGGAACTCATATTCGTAAATAACGCGAAATTTTAAATTTTCCATTTTGTAAACTCAATGACGCAGAGAAAAAACCAAAAGAAAAAAAAAACATTTATACAATATTCCAAATACAAATAGCTGTATAAATTTGAATTTGGAATTCTAAACCAAAGAGGAGATATTTGTGATTAAAGTGGCCAGTACGACAAAACACCAATTTCATATGTAAGGACCTAATATTTATTCGCGTGCCTACTTTCTATGGGCTAAGTCTTATAGTTTTGGAGATAGGCATAACTTTGTACTTTTTAGAAATTTTCCCAAAATTTTGTTACATTCTGAAAATATTTGGATTTTTCCTTTTTTTCTGAAAATCCGGTTTCACTACTTCAAACAGTCAAAAACTAACAGTCCAATTTAAATTTCTCGTTTAATTTTGGAAAGGTATTTATTTTATGATTCTCTTGATAAACAACCATAAAATTGTGTCAATTCCGTGATTCCAAACAGAAGCAAAGGACGTCTTACATCTTTTTATTTTTTGTGAAACGTTTACTAAAAGTGCTGATGAATGTTGTGAGAACTATTTTAAAAACATCTATAACTCCCAGGATTATACAATGAGATAAATTAATCAGCAATGGATAGCACAGTTGCAGAAAAAAATGCAAAAACTAGGTAAATCAAAAACCTTTTTTTTTCAATTCTTTAAAGGAATTATACAAATTGCTCCTATAATTAAGTAAGACGCTAACTTATTGCAGTTAAAATCTTTGTAAAGCTTGGAAATTAGGGTTCTCTATCGATACAAAACTGTACAACTTCAAGCTGAACTTCAGGCCATTTGACGAATTCCAACGAGAGGAGGAAATTGGTAGGTACACCATTTCAAAGACTGGATTTATTCTGAACACTACTTACCCAGTCTTTTGCCCTCATTTTTTTAAATTACTGATTCATTTCTTTGTATTTCCATACAAGCTTTAAAAATATGGGCAATACATTTGAGAAGAGGAGATTTAATATAGATACTTGGTATCATGCCATAAAAATAATAAAAGATGAGTGATTTAAAAATATGTTTAATCTTAAATTAATGTAACACTAGCATTAAAATAATAATCAGAATTTGATATTCTATTACAAACATCCTTTGTACGTTACCGGTAAAATTTGTTAGCTTATAAAAGTGAACAGTATGTTTCAATTGCATCCTTAAAATATAGATTCTCCTAGCTTTAGTGTTCATTCTTAGGATTTGTTGGTGTGTAAATTGTTCCAACTTCCTCATGTCCAGACTGTCCATAACAACAGGAGATATAGCATTGATAGCTTCCAAATTAATAGAGGAGATATCTTCTTTGTCGATACCTGAAACATATTAAAGAAAAATCGAAAACACTATTAACATAGAAAATTCATAACTGTACTGACACTACGTATAGAAATTGATATGCGAACGCCAGATTTGTCTATTGTATTTGGAAAGTGTTTTTAAGTCCAAAGGAAAATCCGACATGCCTCCTATTCAACTGGAACGGTCAATGATACATATGGTTATTGATAACTAGCTGTTGCGCGCGGTTTTACCCGCGCAATTTCGATTCCCGCGAGATTTTCGGGATAAAAAGTAGAATATACGGATTCGGAAGAATCCCTCTAAGTAATGGTAAAAGAAATTAGGAAATCGGTCCAGTAGTTTTTGAGCCTATTCAATACAAACATACAAAAATACAAAGGTTTCCTCTTTATAATATTAAGTAGGTATAGATAAGGGAATTGAAATTGGACTATTTTTTTTTTACGATCGATGTTTGAAGAAGTAAAACTGAATTTTCAGAAAAGAAAGGAAAACCCGAAATATTTGATTGAATTGATTTGATTGATTTGGGCTCAAATTATTGCAAATAATCACCCTGACCTCACCTCCAATGAAACCAGTCTAATAACCAATAACCTTGTACCGTAAGTATGTAAGATACTTATCAAATCATTGCCTAAATTGGATTAATGGGATGAATAAGTTTTGGGCATTCAGTTGCAGCCATTCCATTGATTAGCTCCATATTTTTCTGCTATAAAACGCTACGTCAGCAGTTTTAATGGTATTGAGTTCTTGATGGTGTAGTCATCTTTCTTTATATGAATGACAATTTGTCCCATGCTATCTTTTTAGCTTCATAATATAGGGTTCATTTTAAATAACGCATCACCTCTTGTGTGTAGGCTCTCCACATCAATCCCAACAACATTTGTTCTACGACTTTTTACAAATCTTGATAAATAACACAAAAAATAAAAACAAAAAAATTTTGCTCCTTGCAAAAAAACCTACATACATAATATTATTATTATGAAGCGATATTTTACTGCGCAAGGTACGTGGCGTACCTACGCTAAGATTAAATAGAGTTACGCCTCTAAACAGAGGCTATAAATACTTTTTGTATGGGAAAACTAAAATTTTAAAAAGTTGTAGAACAAATGTTGTTGGGATTGATGTGGAGAGGCTGCCTGCAAGAGGTGATACGCTAATTAAAATTAGCCCTGTATAGATAGAACTAACAGAAATAAAACTCTGGTTACGTTAAAAAGAACAAAACCTACAAGTAAACAAGTATTCCAAGCGCATAATTTCATGAGATGTCCAATCGTAAGGCGCACCGTATGCCTGTGGATGTCTAGCAATGTTGTAGAGTACCTGAGAATAAAAGAAAATTATGCAACACAGTTATGTCTCGGGTATGTATCTTATATAAAAATGGTCTACACAAGAGTTCACTCACCTACTATTGATTTTTTTTTTCTTACTGAGTTTTCAAATTTGCCGACTTTAATCAGAACTAAGCATTTGCGATTCAAAACTTCGAGCAATGTTACAAGCATCTACTAGTTTATTTAATACCTATATTTTTTTATAAGGACTGAAAGTGTTTTTTACCTGAGTCTGTATGGAGCTGCATCTTCTTAGTTTGCTAATAACATCTATATTTATACTGGTAAAGGTTTTGGGTTCTATTCTTGCCAAATCAGAAGCTGGGAATCCACATAAAATATACCCTAATTCGTTTATATAACTACTGTTTTTATACCATATGTCTCCGAAGTATCGTTTGTAAGCTGAGGCTAAAATGCCATACTGAAAATATTATAGATACTGATTATTAAAAAAAAAATATCCTATCCACATTCTTTTACAAAAACTAAAATTTTATACTTGATAAAAGATAAACCATACAAAAAGTCGCAAAGCTTTATTGGTTTTAACTATTATGTACCTACCTTACGAGTGTCCAAATTAGGTGCATTAAATGCAAAGTGTCTAAGAACCGATGAATCCCCAAAGTTTACGTAATATAAGTCTTCCTCTGGAACGTAATTCAAAAGACTTCCGAAGGCAACATATTCTCGTCCTTGCAAAAATGCAGGAGTCAGCCCGTCTGCAATAATACTAAGTCTTTAACTGCGTAGCTTTAGGCTTCACGATTTTTTTTCATCGCTATTTTTTATCATACCTACTACTATATCATACCTAATCACATATATCCAAAGGACTGTTACATAAGTACGAGCAAAAAAAATTTGTTCTTTAATTAAATAAATAATTGTGTTCAAAGTGTGAAGTAAGTCACATTCGCAATCCATAAATAAAATTATCGATTTTTACCAGTTATCATATCCCACGCCAATAGTACCCTGCTTAAAGGCATCAAGTTCTTTTTGGTATTTATGAGAATGTGTAAGACACTTTCTGCATCAAGTCTTAGAAAAGAAGCCGTTGAGCCATAGTAAATAATTCCAAGAGCATTGTTTTGCTCCCTGCTATCTGTCTCCTCGTAGAAATCTTCGTAAGTTACTGGTTCATCTAGAATACCAAAATAATATAAGGTAAATACAAAAGTTGCAAGATATCGATAAAAATATTTGAATAGTTAAACAATTCGACACAAATTATGTATAAATCTTTATATGGGTAGGTACCTATTTCAAAACAACTCAGCAGCTGTTGTTAGGTAAACTCTGTTCAATAAAATAAAATAAAAAAATAATAATAATAATAAATAAAATAATTTAAAATAAGTAATTGACGCAATCACCAAGGAATTAAAAGTGATTTTGAAATATGAACTCTATCTATTAAGGTTTAGGACTTGTATGCGTGCTGGACTGGCGGTTTCTTAGATATTCGTGTTCAAACCCTAGTATAAGAAGTCAGCCACATTTCCATTACTTTTCTGAGTCTAATTAATTTCTTGTATCAGCTGACTGACCTTATCGTAAAGTAATTCATTTTTCAACACACTTGCTCGTAAAGTAAGCCTTATTCTATTGAATTTAGAACTATAAACTGGGCTATAAGTCACGCGTGCATAATATAATGAATCCTAAAAAGTTGAATTGTGCCTTAGTGCAAATTACATGCGAGTAAACAGAGCATATTTTATTGATACGGGTTATGCGTTAAATATATGCTGTGCGGGCCGCGCCTGCTGCAGGCGCGCGCGTCCAAGCGGCGCGCCAGCAGCAGCAGCGGCACGCACAGCGCCTCCAAGCAACAATAGCTTGTGTACGTGTAATGGGTCAGGGCTCCTGACCGGCGCGGCGCTCGGGGCTCCGCTGAGCACGCGCGTCCAGGCGGTATTAACTTAGAGCCGAAGCAGAAGAAGTTTTGTCCTGGCCTTGAACCACAACCGTCGACATCTAGCATTAATTATTTAATGCCAAATCATTCCACTGATTTGTCTATGTCGACATACACTCAGGACGAGCTGGCACTTCAAATAACAATGTAGAATATAAGATTGTTAACTGTACCTTCAACAGCTGCTTCAAATAAATTTTATGACCACGTATGTCTGTCTTTTACTCACAAGTGTGTTGAAAAACGTCGTATGTAACTCGTGAGCGTTGCTAATTACAGCTTAGCTCACTTGTTACATAATATACTATAATGTTATACCGGGTGTATAACAAACATTGCTGATAGGGGTAGACAACAATCGGCAAAAAATATTTTTCTATTTTTAAGAAATTGTAACTGCACTCATCAACACTCATCGTTTACAGGGTTAATGGTTAAGTCGACCTAGATCCATTAAGGGCGCGTATAACTTGTATTTTCTAACTTATTGCACTAGAAACACCCTACCCTAAACTTAGCCGTTTTCGAGATAATCGACTTTTAATTATTTTTTTTTAATTGCCGATTTTTTCCATTATATATCATATTTTGAAATTGGTGCATTTTTTACTATTATTTTTATATGCAGATTAAAATGTTCTATCTAAGTATACCAGGATCTCTTATGTATGACGAATTAATGGCCATTAAAAGTAAAATCTAATCTAAGAAACCACAATACATAGAAAGTCTTAATCTGCATGCAAAAAATTAATAATAATGATAAAAAAGCTCACCAATTTAAAAATATGATATTTAATGGCAAAAAATCGGCAACTTTTATAAAAAAAAGTTTATTATCTCGAAAACGGTTAGGTTTGGGGTAGGCGTTTCAGGTGTGAAATAAATTAGAAAAGACGGGTACCTACTACACACCCTTAACAGGATCTAGGTCGACTTACCCAGTAATCCTGTATATTCGGTCATTTTAGTTTCTAAATTGAACATTCATTCTTATTAGATTTGAACAATATGAAAAAATACAACGTCTTATAATACTGTGTTTCATATACAGGGTGTTTGGTTCATCGCCGGCCAAATTGATATGGCCTGTAGAGGTCTCTAATGAGTAATGACCAAATGGCCATTAAAAGTTTAAAGGCCGTATGATTATTTTAATTAACTGAAAAAAATATTCTAAATAAAATCACCTGAGGCCTGGTCGGGTTTTTTTAGTTTTTTCACCCCGAAATCGTCATAAAAATTAAAATTAAAAAAGTATTGAGTGTACACAGCTAATTTAGATTTTGTTTAAATGCAACTGTTTTGGCTTCTTTTAACTTCTAACCCATTATCAGTAGTTAATTATTTTATCTTTTATTTTCTTACAAGGTTTCAGAATCAAAAAAAAAATTCAGTCTTTGGCTTTACATGCGTATAAAAAATTGAAAATAATGATCACTTCTTATAAACTTCTCTAGTCTTTCCTCTTTATAATGTTATGCCACATGCTCCAAAAACTATTTAAAAGGAAAGGGGTCGCGCAAAGCCAAATTAAAAATTTTGGTAAAAAAATAGTTTTTGCATAAGTTGACACACGGGAAACTGGTAGAAGCTGTTATCTCAGTCTCGCGAAGTATAATCAACGAATGCAGAGCATTAAAAAACTGACCTCACGTCAAAACTTGATCACTGATCAACTTGATCAAACCTGACCACTCAGTCCTGAAACTTTTAAGTGTCGAGTGAATAGGTTTCTCGTGGATGGACGTGTACCACCATAGTTTTCATGCGCATTTTCCATCAAGTGGCATGGAAGACAGTCCATCCTATCCTTACAATATAAAAAAAAAAAAACTTTGGCTGAAGTATAAGGTCGTCAAGGTAAACGATCTCCGAATTCATACATATTAAAAAAACATGAACTACTAAATGGATTTCAATTAAATGTAGGTATATGAGACCAAAGAGAAAGTATCCTCTATCATATGAAACAAGAATCATTATAATCGGTTTACCCAGTCAAAAGTTATGCGGTAAAAAAAACATACTGACGAACTGAATACCTCCTTTTTTGAAGTCGGTTGAAAATCCGTCTTATATACCTTTCTTGACTGGACAAGAAGCATACAGGTAGACCAATGAGGTAAAACCGCGCCGCGTCGAGCTGCTCTGGCCACTCTCCTCTTTGGATTTATTTTAATCCAGTCTTAACCGCCTCTACTACCTAACGTTAGGAGAAATCCTTATAGATACCCGGTCAAGGACTTACTATGGTCGGAAAGGATCAAGGATCGGTGAAATCTCATCCGGTAGGGCCAAAAGCATTCAGCCCCTCTGGCCCCGCCTTCTTTCGGTGATATCGTCCAGAATATCATCACAATCCGGCCCCGCCGCGCCGGCGGAAAAGATCTAAAAGGCAAGCAGACCTTTCGTATCCGCTCTGCGGATATGGACGGAGAATCCCCTCCTCCACTCATCCCTCTGGTGGTGCCTGCCTTAGGGTTTCTACTTCGCAACCCACAGGTCCCCGGCTCCTTTTCTGCCCAGTATTATGAGATGACCGACGACTCGGAATGAAAGACTCCCCTCCTTCAGAGCAGCTGGTAGTAGGATTGCCAACCATACTGTTAAAACCAAGAACCGATTTAAGTAATTACCAGGAATTGGTAATTACTTAAACCAATTCCTGCCAATTCCGAAACCAAACATTTTTGTAATAGGAAATGTCCTCATCCTTCTCCTCATCATCTGAGAATATCGACATCGGAGTTAAAACGTGTTAGTAGGTAAGTGTGACTTTTATACCAAATAACTCTGGGTAGGCTACACTCTCGGTTTGATATCGTTAAAAAAGCGTTAGGTCTGTAGAAAACCGAAACAAATTAACACCATAGACTCATATAACTAATGTATCACTTACCCTGCTCTGTTACGGCAACCATGGAGTTCATGTCGTCTTCGTAGTCAAGTATGAAGTCCTCAATTTTTTTGGTTACAAGAATACTACTTTGATCGCTATTAACGCCGTCGATGAGTCTGAAATATCATAAACTTGATGGTATAAAATATACATGACGTAGCTAAATTGTAATAGGAAATGTCCTCATTTCCTTTATGAAGGTAATGAGGACATTTCCTACAAAAGGTATTCTTTTATGAAGGTATATGATACCCACAGGAAAAATAAAAAACTATTGAAGAAAACATCTGAGAAAATCATTATTTTAGAAATATTTTATCTTCACTTAATGTATAGGTACATTCGAGAAATTACCAAACTTCAAAACGAGTCAATGATCTAGTCAGCTTTGCCAGTAGGTATGTGTATCTCAATACCGTCATCGTCACAGTACATAATAGTTTCCATATAAATAGGGGTCTTTGTAGAAGGTACAACTATAGGTAAAACAGTTAGGTTAAGTCATCTTATTTGAAAGATTATGATATTTGCTAGCTTAAAATAACTTTTATTAAGAAGTAATGCAAAACAATCCATGAATGGCCACTTGATATGTTATTTTATTTATACATGGTGTGGCGCAATGAATGGATAACCTGGTACTCATGGGTAGAGGGCACTATGTCGGTCCAGAAAAACGAATGTTATGTTCCGTAAAAGTCCTTCCGTTTCCAAAATATGCAACATTTTCGAAATTTAAAAAAAAAAACCACCCTGCGACATTCTTTTTGACGCCAAGACTACAAATGAAAAATATTTTTTGTATCTGATTTTTGGGTAGTACTTCTAAATAAATCAGCTATCAAATAAAAACTACTATTTTTATAATAATAAGCACAGCTCGTTTTAAAGATAAGTTTTTTCAAAAACTTAATGGTTTTTTATTTCGTCCCGGACTTTTACTCTGCCTTGGTTTAAAAAAAATGTAAGTATGGCAACTTAAATGCCAAATTCATAAAAAAACTAGTTTATTTTACGCAAATTCCGAAATGGTAATAAATCTTCAAATTTGGAACTGTTTTCTTTTAAAATGAGGCAGACCAAATTTTTATGATATTACAAGTTAATTCCAAAATTACTTTGTTGCCTTACTTAGCTTTAAAACCATCCAAATCCACTTGACTATCCATTATTAGTCAAAATAGGTACCACCAGACTAAAGAGAGAAAATGTGCCTCGTAAATTAAGAGGTTTATCTAAGCTTAGCTCATTTCCTACTTAAAACCACTTCAAATATTAATTTTGGCAATAAAATCTCTTTTGCGTGTGAACAAGATTCCACAGGATTTTGCTATTTTATGGATATTTTAATACGCACATTCTTCACGGTTGGCAGTGCATATACCCTCGGTTGGTCAGAGAAGACAGGTTCCAGTATCAGTTTTACATACATTTGGGGGCTGAGGTTCTCAATGGAAAAATCATTGCCCCAGTTGACCGGTCCAGAACAATAACTGCAGACACAAATTTAAAGTTTTTAAGGCACGATATTACTATAAGAATTGTCATCAGAAGATAGCAGAAGAATGTGGCTGTAGCGCGATGAATAGCTAATGTAATGTAATAGAAATCTAAGGGAATATCTCGACTCGATGAAACATAGCCTTGACAATGAATCGGGCGATTGGGGACAATTCTGTAGCCACCTCGATCACCAGACTCAACCCATTAGATTTTTATACTGCCTTAAGGAAAGTTTAATAAAGAACCTATGAACAAGCTGAGCGTATGCGATTAGTAGCATAGAATAATAATTGGAACAAATAATTGCGGCCAGTAAAGATCTTTTCTTAGATGCTAAAGAGCAGGCAGAGTGCGCGGCGGCTATTTTGAACATTTATTGTCAAAAACAATTGTTACTTTATTTAATTGATTTGAAATTTGCATTGAAATAATTTTTTGATTGTTTTATTTTATCGCTGAAACTAATATTTGAAGTGATTTTAAGTAGGAAATGAGGTAATCTATGCTAAAACCTCTTAAAATAGGGGCGCACATTTTCTTTCTTTAGCCTAGTGGTACCTATTTTGACCAACAATGGAGAGTCAAGCGGATTTTAATGGTTTTAAAGCTGAGTTAGGCAACAAAGTTAATTTTGGAATCGAATTGTAATATCATGAATTTGGTCTACCTCATTTTAAATGAAAATCTGTTTTTTTTACGGTTTCTTGTATCTAATGAAAGAGCTTTGTTAGCACATTCGAAATAGGCATGTAATTACTTTTACTTACTACAAAATAAGTGAAAAAAAAAACACGCTCTAAAAAGTAAGGACCAAGAAAAATAGTGTCCACTGAAATGTATACGAAATGACGTATAAAAATATGTATTTTTATACGTCATGCTGATAGAGATATGTTTGCTCCAGCTTTGTTAAATGCCGGTGAGGTGTTGTTTCGTGCATCATGTCTTATAAAATTTCGAGTTTAAGTTTTGAATACCTACGCAAAAATAATTTGTCAAAAAGGAAGAATTTCGTTTTGTTTATTTTTTCATGACTTTAATGAAACGTTTCGTAGAAAACTCATGTACAGTCTGCAACAGAATTATGTATACCACCCAGTCTCCCGCACTCATACAATACGTACGCATATTGTATGTGTGCGGAAGACTAGGTGGTATACATAATTCTGTTGTAGAATGTACATACATACACTCACGACCATAATTCCATTCGGGGTTGGCAGAAACATTGGTGCAACTACCAATCCACTGAGTCAGTTGCAGTTTGCAGTTGTTTGTAGCAATGCTCACATTTAGGCTGCATCCCCAGTAGGCACACTGTTAGCGGCCGACTGAGTGAGCCGCAAATTTGTGGCGAACTGAAATTTGAGTTAGCTGCAAACTCAGATCAATTTTCGTACGTCCTCATCATATCTGCTTCTCCTACTTCATCAGATAGGAAAGGATTGGGTATATGGACACTGCATGCACGTTTGTTGTGTACGCAGTAGCTAAGGAAGCCGGGATCGCTTACCCGAGTGCCTTTTCTTCACGGTCGGACAGACCAATGAAGATAATACCCCCTGACACTATTGAATAATAAACAGCGACAATTGTCGATTATGTTGTGTCCTACCTCTACTCTGTTCCGTTTCACACATAGCGTAATTTAAAATTCGAATTCAAATAGCTATACCTAATGCAATCAGTAGACACAGATTTTGTTAAATATTTCAAGAAGTATAGTTTTCAACCGACTTCTAAAAAAAGAGGAGGCTCTCAATTTGTCTGTATGTTTTTTTTGTGTCTATGTTAAGCGATATTTCAGGCAATAATGAATTGATTTTAAAAATTCTTGTTTTATATGATAGAGGATACTTCATAGTTGCTTCCATATAGTTGATTTCGGAGAATGTTTACATGGATGACATTATAACTCAGCCAAAATTTTGACGTTAAGTCGGTTTTTTTAATGCGCTGCATTCGTTGATTACTAATTTTTTTAATTAGATGGCAACAAAAAAAATCTTTTGCGAAAATGATATGCGTAAATCGGAAAATTTCAATGTGTCATAGGAGTCATCATACTTGAATAAAAAAAGTAATTACAAAAACTAAAATACCCGACTGCGGAATAAGAAATATCGATAAAAATGATTGAGTACTTCAAAGTTTTAACTACAAAGCATAAAACAAGCATATAAGACTCTTAAAGCTTTTTAATAATATTATTAATAGTTTTTATATGAGGGGGCGATGAAATTCTCTATTTTCAGGTATTTGCTCATATCTCGAAAATCTGTACAAATTAGGTAACGTGATAATAAATCCATTTAATTTAGGTGGCATAGGCCAATAGTACTTACTAATAAAATTAAACAATTTCATTAAACAAAATATTAAATTAAATTAAATAATAAAATATATTAAACATCATTGACTCCCATTTAAAATAAATTACAATAATCAAAGAGAGGTGGTTCCATAGTAAAAATACTTCGTTTTTATCTACTCTATAACCCCTCAACAGATACGGGTCCAATTAAAAATAACCCTGTGTGACTAAAAATAATACAGAGTGACTGGTGACAAATTTTAGATATTGAAGTAGAGCACTCTGTACTCGAGTAGATATTCACTGACATCACCCTTATTATTGCTGTTTTGACACCGGCTATAAATTGAGGAATAGAATAGGGTTATAGTTGGCTATTAATTTTTATTTTATTCAGGTTGGCCCACAGTCTTTCCTCAGCATTGGTTGTTTGTATCCACCCATCTTGTGAAGGTGGCTTGTTCTTGCTGCCAAGAAATTTCATCTCCGCAATAAATATCTTCCTTGTATGAAATAATTACAAATGAGGAACGCGATGGGTTACTTATATTCATCGAGTACTTTTCCCCTTTACGGCATCAAATAAGTTATAGAAGTTCTTTATGAACATTGCTGTAGCATATGCTTCTGATGGAAGTTCATCTGTGAAAAAAACAACAATATTTATTATTTCTACTTTTGCAATACAATATATTAATTCATTTACTAATATTATAAAGCTGAAGAGTTTCAATTCAATTCAATTCAATTTTGTTTGTTGTGTTGAACATTCTAATATCAGGAACTACTGCTTCGAAATCAAAAAATATTTTTGTGTTCGATAGTCCATTTATGGAGGAAGGCTTTAGGCTATATAACATTACGCTGTGACTAATATGAGCGAAGTTACAACGGAAAATGTTGCGAAAACGAGGAAAATTATTTAATTGCGTAAACGGTTTAAGTTACGTAAAAATACGATGGAATTGTTCCTCTTTAAAATTTCTAAAAAAAAGTCCACGACAGCATTGTACCTATTTTTTAATAAAAAAAAATATTTTTCATGAATCATAAAGAAATCTCACTACCTACCTACCATGGAAATCTCTAACGACCATTCAATCAATTTCATTTTCAATCAATCTATCAATGGTACAGCCAGTGTAACCAATTTTTTTTTATATGAAAATTCAAACAATATCAAATGAATTTAAATAATTTAACAAAACTTATAAAAGGAAATAAAAGTAAAGATAATTGTGTTAAAATGTATTTATTTTCAGCATAATGTTATAATTTATTTTTTTGTGCTGGTTTGCAACACACCTGATTTCTCACGCACCCATTCAAAGTCTGTGCATGTGTGCAATGGCAAATAATCTTCATACAAAGACAAGGGACCCTGCACCATATTCAATTTCAAACAAAGAGAACCAAGCGCTATGTGATGATATATGTGAATGAATATTATCGATAGGTAACCAAATATCCCGCTTCAGTACTTCTCCATTCAAATATGTGACAAAGTAACATAATTTATATGTGAAAGGTTTTTTTTACGGATCTGTATAGAGGGTAAACGAGAAACAGCACCATTTAGCGATTGTCTATCTTATCAATAATGTAAAAATATCCTCACATCTAGATAATATAATATCTACTTTGCCAGATTGATAGTATTAGCCTAGTCAAATTAGTAAAACTTGTCAAATGCTAATGTTTTTTTTATATAATATTGCATATAAGTACTATTCTGTAAGAACTTTGTGTTGTTTGATAATAAAGATTAATAAAGATTAAATTTGAAACTAGGGACCACTATGAACCTTCACCCCCCACACCCCTGGCACACCCCTACCCTCGAGAACTTTTTTTATGTTAATCTATGCACATGGTATTACTTTAACAATTTTCAGAACTGCATGAATTATTTCCACTGATTTTATTAATTATCTCTGACTATGAGTAAAATCTGAAAATATAAACCCTCAACCTTCAGAATAGTCCAGACTAAAGAGGAACATAAGGAAATATAGGGAAAACAGCCCACTGAGGGAAAATTTTGACACTTGATTTTGAAGTGCCCCGCCCTCATATTTTGAATCCGGCAACTGTACAACCACACATATGCACTAACGCACGCACCTATATTCGAATGACTGGTTCTTCCTTCTTATTGCACAGAAAGCGAACTCAATGATATTGTTAAATAACTGAAAAATGTGCTTATTCATATCATCAATGTCATCATCATCATCATCATCATCAAATCATCAATGTGCCTCCTATTTTACCGGGTATTATTTTTAATATTGCAAACTATTTTTAAAAAAAACCTCCGTTTTATATTTGACATTTTTAATTATAATTGATTTTTACTTTGACTATAATTAATTCTATTTAATTTCATATTTAACTTTCTTATTCGATTTTTTCTACTTTTTAAACTTAAAAATATCAAATTTTAGTACGAGAGATTACATTTTCTAATTCTGTACATACCTATTTAGACATATGTATCAGAATATTTTAATCCTTATGTGTGTTACTTAGTAAGAGTTTTAATATGTATGTTGTTGGTGTGGCTTATATGATAAATAAATAAATTATTATTAAGTGCAAAAACTTAAAAATATTATTTAAACATTGCAATGCTTCTGAAAAGGAATTGGTCTCTGAAGGTTTTAGCTACAAAGCTATACCATTAGATGGAGCTACGTTAGCAATATAACGTAAAGAGTAAAAAATGTGCTAAGTAATTTCGATGGCGGATCGCCAGGGCCCGGTAGCTCAGTGGAAGAGGACTCGTCCGAATAACGAGAAGTCCCAGCTTCGAGTCCTGATCGGGTAATTTTTATTTAGCACTTTTTCAGGTATTTAAGAATAATTGAGCATTATTTAGAAACTTAATATTATTTAATGATATTGTTGTTGCAAATTCTACAGATAAATAAACTAGAACAGATAGATAAACTATAGTTAATATGACTCACAAAACATTTTTAAATTTAACCTGAAAAGTTGTTTACCAAATTTTAAAATGTCTTACACCATTTAGGAAAATTGGAAATAACTTTAATAGTAGGAAGGAATATAAATATACTATATACTTTGAATATTCCCGCCACAAATAGTTTACACTCATATAATGCAGAGGCGCTAGTGATGTATATGAGTATAAGCTATGGTCGCATTTGTCTACTAGTGACTTACCATTCTTCTCCCTAGAGTATAATGTTCCTTGATATGGTGTTGACGTTGACTGACAAGAAACTTACGTCAATTCTTTGGGATTGTCTTCCCCCCACTTCCCCCCTCCCCTGGTGACTGCGGTTTCTAACCTTAAAAAAATATACATATATAAAAAACATTTTGCATTCGTTTTACAGTTGGAAATGTTTAGAAAGTGAAATATATTTAATTTCAGGTTAATTAAATACACAATTTGGTAGTTGTAGACGATAAAATAGCCTAAATATGGGTATTCTAGAAAAAATATCTGAAATTGAAAAAGAGATTGCAAGAACTCAGAAAAACAAAGGTATTAAGCCTATTTCACTGATAAACTATTAAACTGTTTGGGTTTTATCATAAAGTTTTTATATATCTCTATTGATTTCCAGCAACCGAGTACCATTTAGGTTTGCTTAAAGCCAAACTCGCTAAATATCGGACACAATTATTGGAACCTTCAAAGAAAGGAGGAGATAAAGGGGAAGGTTTTGATGTACTCAAATCTGGAGATGCGCGTGTTGCACTTATTGGATTTCCTTCAGTGGGAAAGGTAATTAATAATAATAATAATCATTTATTCATAACCCACACAATCAATGTCAGACATACAGAGTATACATAAAGCTACACAATGAATAGAGATATTTTGGGTTGTACAATATTTTATAACAGGAATAGGAGAACCCTGACTCTGAAACTATTTAGAATGTATTATCAGAGTCAGTGTTTTAATCATCCAGTAAGTTTTTAATTCTTAATTTATCCTAGAAAAAGTAAACTTGTATGTTAACAGTTTGGTACAGTAAGACATATAAAAACTGAATGTGGTTGCAGTTAAAATTAAATAAAAACTTTTAGAAAATGAGTAAGATGATGTATGTAATATTTATTCATGTGTGTTATGTATGAAATATATATGTATGTGTGAAATGTATGAAATATATATATGTATGTGTGATATGTATGTAATATATAATTATTATATTAATAAAGACCAGATATTATATTTTGTTAAATTTTGAGTTTCCGTGTAGGATAGCATAAGGAGATATATTGTTGATTTTTTCTTTACTTCAAAAATGTTGAGGTGGTAGATGGAAATGGCTTTGTGAATTTTGTTATATATTCTTGAGCAGAGAATGCTGTACTGACACGATGCAAAAGAAGACCTGTGGGCAGAAGACACAGGACCAATTATAAATTAATGAATCATTGTTAAAGTTTCTGTTTACAATCAGCAACTTTTCTTTTTCATTTAAAATTTTTACTTAATAGTTATATATTTTCAGTCCACTCTTCTATCAACCCTTACTCACACTCATTCTGAAGCAGCAAATTATGAATTCACAACCCTGACATGTATTCCTGGCGTTATTGAGTATAGAGGAGCTAACATCCAGTTACTTGATTTGCCTGGAATTATTGAAGGCGCAGCTCAGGGCAAAGGTAGAGGCAGGCAGGTAAATAAAATATTCTTACTATGATTGTGCTTTCTGATAACATATAAAAGTTAAATTACAAATAATAGTTACCATAGTGCAGTTAGCTGACTGATATGCAATAGGTTGGGTGTTATCCATTTTTATAGCTATGTCTTATGTAACCTAAATATTCAAATGTTGAATTTCTTGCTAGGAGAAAGGAACAACTTTAAATAAGCAGTATTGTTACAAATTATATCTGAATGTAATATGAAGACATACAGTGCAAACTAGGTTTTGGCTTAGCTCCATTAATCTGTGTCCAGGTGCTTCTATGCATTGCTGGTTTTCAGCTGTTTGGCAATGGAAGTGAGTTCATGAAAAATGAATTATTGATTAACTAAAAATGCTCTTTTTAGGTCATAGCTGTTGCTCGTACAGCTGATTTGGTACTAATGATGCTGGATGCTACAAAGCCTTATGTTCATAGACAACTACTAGAAAAAGAACTTGAGAGTGTGGGTATTCGACTCAACAAACCCAAACCAAACATTTATTTTAAGGTAATTATTTTATCTTTTTTTTTTTTTAAATATTTATGACACTCGCATAACATTATCTAGCCCAAATTAAGTTTCTTAAAGAACTTGTGTTATGGATACTAGATAACTGATATACTTAAGAAATATATAAAAATACATATTGAATATTTTTTATTAGAATAAACTTAAATAAACATATAAACATCCATGACTTAACTGCTAATATCTGTGTTCATCACACAAATATCCGCCGCCGCCGGGATTCGAACCCAGGACCTCTGGCATAGAAGGCAATTTATGTTACTGCTACACCAGCCTGTCGTCAGGTGAATATATGATCTTTATTACATAAGATCATATATCTTTTTGATCTAGATATGAATATCTTCCATGCTGGACTGGGAGCAAAGGAAAAACATAGAATGTGCCAGCTGCTTCTCTTCCCGGGCATACTGTAAAAGCCAGTAAAGGGACAGAGGTTTTATTGGAGGTTTTTTGTGGGCGATAGGCTGATCCCCTGACCCCCCCTCCTGCAATAGTCTCTCTCCAGCCAATGCCTCCTAATTTGTCAAACGTGACATCAGATGGTTTTATAACCTCATGTTCAGCCTACCCCATAAGGGATACAGGCGTGAAGTTATGTATGTATATGTATAATAACATACAATGTTCCTATCAAACTGTGAAGTGTTTGTTTCAAATATTACTTTGATTCCACTAATAATAAAACTATTCATTGTAATTTGCAGGTTAAGAAAGGTGGAGGCTTATCCTTTAACTCCACTTGCCAACTCACTAAAGTTGATGAAAAGTTGGTGCAGTTAATTCTTCATGAATATAAGATTTTCAATGCTGAGGTACAAGTATAAGATAATATAAGATGATATCTATACAAGGTGTTCCTGTTGATTTCCCATAACTCTAGGGTATTAATGGGACCATGTAATGGAATCAAATAACATGTGAATAATTTTTCTATTTTAATTTTTTTTTTGTTTTTATTTTCCGTGCAAAATAATTCAATTAAGTCAAAACATCTTATGTAAAACACCTTTAATGCGAAGTAAGACAATGTGGCATTTTCTATCCCTTTTTTTACAGTTCGCAACACTTTGCATTGTACATTGTACCTATGCAACATTCCTCAATGTTCAAATTTTTTTTTGTTTATTGATTGGCTTCAGTAACACGCGTCTATTGAATTAATGTTAAAGAGATTTTACAAGGGTGATAATTAATGAACTGTATTGTTTTTTAGCAAGGAACAAAACCTTAAAGTTATGGGAAGTCAACAGGAACACCTTCTATAATATATAAAAAATACAAAGCAATTTAAGGAAATGTGAGATTTTATTGTCAATGAAATCTTATTTCTCTTTGTTTCTGGAAAACTTGCTAAAGCTAGTTTATGGAATTTTAATTAATTCTTCAAATTTTATTTCCCATTATACATATACATAATACTTTTTCAAACTTCATTATAAATTTCAGGTCCTATTTCGTGAAGATGCCACTGCAGATGATTTAATTGATGTCATCCTAGCTAACCGTGTTTATCTGCCCTGTTTATATGTATACAATAAAATTGATCAAATATCTATCCAAGAGGTTGATAGGATAGCAAGGCAGCCACATTCTGTTGTTGTTAGGTAAGACAATCTTTTCAATGTTAAAATATGGAGAAAGAAACAGAAAACAGAGGTTTTATTGGCATTTTTGCAGGCGACAGGCTGACTCCCTGTCACTGCAATAGTCTCTGTCCATCATTATAATACCTCCAAATTTGTCAAATTTGACATCAGATGGTTTTATAGCTTCTAGTATTCTGCCTACCCCATAAGGGATACAGGCGTGAAGCTATGTATGTATGTATGTATAAATATGTATTTCTTTTTACTAAATGAAGAAACATTATGTAGGTGTAAATCTCAACTTATTTGATCACTTACTTTTATGATAACCTAATTTGGTTTAAATTTCAGTTGTAATATGAAGTTGAACCTGGACTATTTGTTGGAAACATTATGGGAATACTTGGCTCTCATTCGTGTCTACACTAAAAAACCTGGTCAACCACCAGATTTTGATGATGGTCTGATTTTAAGAAGGGTAAGTTGTTGTTATTTTTTAAAGATGTTTCTCTCCGGGAAGAACCACATGTGAAACTACAAAGCTCCTCCACACATCATCACCTTTAAAAAAACTCATATAAGAGAGTCAGGTACTGCATGATAATTTGTACTATCTAAATATTTCGTACCAAACTTCATTATTTTTCTTTTCTGGTAAAACAAAATTAAGTGCTACCAGCACCATCTATAACTTTTTTTTTATGATGGCATTTGGCAGTTTTAGAAAATAAAAACTCCGGCAAATAATTCAATGCAGTAAGCTGACAGTTCGAAATGTCAAATAGAAAAATAATGATACCAGTTAAAAACTTCGTAGTGTAAGTACTGAATGAGAATTAATGAAAATGAATGAGACTGTCATTTGTTTTGCTTAAAAATTTAAAGCAATTTATAAATAACTAGCTTTTGCCTGCGACTTCGTACACATAAACATAATTTATGTTTACCACAGCCAGTCGCTCATAAGAACTTTTATGCCAAGTATCACACCATGCACGGAGGGAATAAGATTTTTCATACAAAATAAAAACTTCAATGTAACATTGCAGCAACAAAAGCTGATCGTTAGCTTCAATTTGATACTTAATGGCAATTGTTCTGATTTCCATAGATAGAAATAAAATGTGCATGCATTATGACCATCGTTATTTTGATGACTTAACGTTTGACTTTTGACTCTTAATGAAAATAATTAATAATCAAACATACCTAATGCTTAATATACGATTACAGTAGATGTAAAATCGACTTGATAAGTTCTTAATTTTTAAACTCGTTTTGTCGTTAAAAATGAAATTCAATGAATATTCAATAGTTGCCTTTTGCTAACAGCACCATGAAAAAAGAAATGTCTTATTTATTTATTTATTGGAGAAAAAACAGATATTTACAATATGGTTAGTAAAATTAAAGTAGTAAAGTTAGTCTTGTGAGCCAAAATATTTTTTTTCTTCCCTAAAGTGGATACTGGAACTGTCATTTTACTGCATTGAATTATTTACCAGGCTATAGGATCGGTTTTAGCCAAGAAGACTTGGTTTGAAGAATGGCGCAGCCGTAACTTTATAATCAACGAATGCAGAGCATTAAAAAAACCGACTTCACGTCAAAACTTTGGCTGAGTTATAATGTCAACAACGTAAACATTCTCCGAAATCATACATATTTTTTCAAGATTTCGATGAAATTTATATGGGACCACCTATGAAGTATCTTCTATCATATGAAACTAATTATCATATTAAAAGAATTTTCAAAATCGATTCATAACTGTCCGAAATATCGTGTAAAAAAGACACAAAAAAAAAAAATAGGTATACAGACGAATCGAGAACCTCCTCCTGTTTTGGAAGTCGGTTGAAAATACAATGACAGTTTATGACAGTATACGAAGTTCGTCTCTTTGGAATGCTCTTAGTTTCTAAATGTAGGGAAAAAAGTGCACAAAAATGAAATTTTCAATGAAGTACCTACATAACCGATTTCGATGAAATTTATATGGGACTAACTATGAAGTATCCTCTATGATATGAAACAACAATTTTCAAAATCAATTCATAATTGACCGAAATATTGTGTGACAAAACACAAAAAAAAAAGGAAAAGAACATACAGACGAATTGAGAACCTGCTTCTTTTTTGGAAGTCGGTTGAAAAAGGCGTATTTTCTAACAATGATAATTTCTAAAAAGAAAACTTCTCTTTTTATTTTGACTAAATTCACTCGTCCTTTAACAAAAAAGACTAGATCTCGAGTTATCGAGATCACCATGGCCGCGCCATTCTCCGCGTTTCGGTTGCGCGGTCAACTTGAAACCCGTATAACTTTGCTATTTTTGCTTTGACATTTTTTTTTTGTTTGCACTGTTCGATTTTGACTAATTCGCAGTTAATTTGGTGCAATTCTATTCTATATTGGTCAACTTGGCCGAGAAATCGAAACTCCTAAGAATTGTTTTGTTAAAACTTTTTCTTTATTATATCTAAAATTAGTTTTATTGTTATGGAAACTCCCTTAATTTATTACCCACGACGGAACGGAGACGGTATATGCGTTTTTGGGGTGAGAGGGTGTTTGTGCAATCCAATGTTACCATTTATCTCCAGAACCACTAGACCGATTTTAATGCGGTTTTCAGTAATCGCTATGGATTTGATTGGTGCATGTTCTTAGATAGGTGTAGCGGTAACAACTCTCCAGGGGGCGCTGCAGTAAACATTTGTTTGTAAAAGCCAATGTTACCGTTTATCTGCATAACCATTGGTCCGATTTAAATGCTGTTTTCAGTGATCGCTTTGGATTTGATTAGCGCATGTTCTGAGATAGGTGTTACGGTAACAACTCACAAGGGGGCGCTGCAGTAAATATTTGTTTGCAAACCATTGGTCCGATTTGAATGCCGTTTTCAATTATCGCTTTGGATTTGATTGGTATAATGTTCTTAAAAATAGGTAATGAGGAACGAGGTGTTGTGTAATGTTATGTATGGTACCTATATGATGCTCTTTAAAAAGTTTGAAATAAAAAACAAAATAAAAATTTTGAAAACCCACGACGCGACGGTTAAAAAGTAATTGAAAAAGAATAAAATAATTTAAAATCCCCCGACTTGTAGCAATAACATAGGTATTTAACTCCCTATGAACTTTATAAGAACAGCAAGAAAATCCGTCTGGGGCTGCCATTGAATGAATTCGTTTTGTAGTTTTATATTGAAATTTAAAATATTGATGGCAGCCCTCGATGGATTTTCTTGCTCTTATAAAGTTCATAGGGAGTTGAATACCTATGTTATTGCGACAAGTCGGGGGATTTAAATTATTTTATTCTTTTTCAATTACTTTTTAACCGTCGCGTCGTGGGTTTTTCAGAATTTTTATTTTGTTTTTTTGTTGGTACAATTAACCTCTCAGCTGTCACGAGCGCGCGAACATATGCGACCCAGATTGCCGGAAGTTTGAGCGATTTCGAACCGTTCTTGACAGGGCTCGGAACAAACTGATTATTGAAAAAAAAAAACGTATGGTGGACATGAAGTGATTTTATTTGAAAGTTAGATTGATACTGTATCTTCTAACATCATTATTTACTGCTTTAACATTATTATAATATTTACTTTTCACTGGTAAACTAAGTAATTGAGTGTTTTTCACCTGCTCCAGAAAAATACATTTAATTTGTATCCTTTCAATTATTCACAGTTTTAATTATTACCTTTTCTAGTTCAATAACAGAGCAACTTACTGACATATAAAACATTACTTTTCTAAAAAAATTTCACATTGAAGTTGTCGATTCACTTAGAAAAAATCGCAAAAAACTTTGAACGGTTCCCTGTTGATTATCCGACCATTAAAGAAACTTCAATCAATAATTATAGCTCGATTAATATCGTGTAATAAAACATTACGAACTTTGTTGTGGGTATTTATTTGCTTAAATTTAACAAATAGTGTCTCTAGTCGCTCGCGCACTGACCAGTGCTTAGGCAGATGAGCGGTTAAAGCAACCAGTCGGCTGGATTGCACCAATGGAAAGCTTTTGGAAAAACGCTTCTTTTAAAAACCCGGTTTAGAGTATTATTTTGACATTGCGACATAAGATGAAGGGCTCAATGATCCCAATAGGTAGGTAGTGTACAAAAATGTTTTAGTTTCATTTACATAGAACCAAGCTATTCCGCTGAAACTAAAAACTGGTACAATATAATCAACTCTCCCCTGCTTAGTAGAAGAGTGGTCAGAAAAAATCGTTAGTTTAGAATACCCTTACTGCCCCTGGATAACAATGTGTTAAAAGGCTAATTCGAGTGGCTCCCACTGATAGGACACCTTCAGGAGCTGCCTGACTAGCCACCATCATTCATATCCACTCGCTTGCTTATTGCAACGATCGTTTCCAATCCAAATTCTCCAACTTTGCTCTTGGCAACAATCGTTGCCAAATTTGATTTTTAATTAAACGACTCAGAACTCTATTTTGTAGTATGTAAGGTTCACCTAAAAATATTTTAAACCATAGACAATGAATTTATCCATCATCGAAACGTAAAATGACTAAATTAGAAAACTAATTTCCTTTAAAAAATACGAAGTGAAGTTTCAAGTCACCATTTTGTGTTATATGCTCGCAGAATTCAATATTGTGTTTATAAAGATTTTACTATCAAAGTAATTGTTGTTTTATTTTTAACAGTTAAAATAACTATTATATTTTATAAAAATGACATAAAATTATATACCTATCGCGCATTTTTTTTTCTCTATTTCAATTTATTTGACTAAACTCGGAAAAATATGCTCGATCTTAAATAAGCCTCAAATCAAATATTATACACTTGACGTTTGATAAATAACACAACGTTATTTGATTCCTTATTTTATTGTCTACATCACAAAGTATTTATATTTATTCTAAGCCACTTGCATCGATTAAAAATTGTAATTGTAACTGTCAAATTTCACTAGCAATTCTCGACGATTTTTTTGCAATCGAGAGCAAGTGAGTGGATATAAAATCTTCCGCCAAATGTCACCATTCTGGCGGTGATGTGTTCCGGCAATTATACTGTGTGCTCTCATCTTCACTTACTCATCTTCATTGCAGGTGAGATTGAAACGCGGGCTTAGCATCTATTAAAAAGACATTGTATATTATTACTGGTGACTTACATTTCAGTGAGGAAGCTTAGCATTATTGAGACTTCTTACAATTCAAAGGTAACAACTAACAGCTTTTCTTTTCTTTTTTCAGGGTGTCACTGTAGAACATGTCTGTCACTCAATCCACAGAACTCTCGCTGCTGCTCTAAAATACGCCCTTGTCTGGGGTACTAGTACTAAGTATTCCCCGCAGAGGGTTGGTCTCAGCCACACAGTCAATGATGAAGACGTTGTTCAACTTATAAAGAAATAATGTCGCTGTTGCTAATGTATATATAAGTTTACGCTCGCCAAGTGCCTCATTCGCGTCATTTTAACATAGTCAGGTTTCGGAAAGGTTTTTAAATTTTGATCTTATGAAGTCTTTATTAGAGCATTAATTGCATATTAGGCAGTTGTCGCACCGCTGCTCCGGTGAAAAAACAAGTAATTATCGAACGGCGATTTTTTCGCCCAAGAAAAATACAATGGGTATTCGTTCTGCGTAAACTAAGATGCGCATATATTAAGTTCACACTGCCATAGAGTACGCGCTTTACTGTTCCTCACTGAACGACAAGGTCTATAAAAGATAATATGCTCGCTCTGATGCTGAAAGAGTATGATATTTCATTGATAATCAAAATTTACAAACTTTTCTTAGAAATATCAAGTTCTAACACTTTTACAGTAACATATTGTTGAGACTTAATATGTGTGTTATTGTTAATCATATCATGTTATTGTTATACACACTGGTATAGTTGACACATGAGATAAGGCTGTATGGATTATTTTGAGAGTGAAGAACCTATTTATTGGGACCTTGGTAATTTTATTATTTCTTATTGCGTGGCCGGTCATATCTCATGGACTGTAATATGTACGATAAATAAGGTTAACAATTAAATGAAATAAATACTGCTTATGTTTACCAGTATATGTTACTGCAGTTTTCTTTTATCATAATTAATATACAGGGTGACTGGAAGGTCACTTTCGAAATTCGAGGACGTGATTGTTTGAGATCATACACGAACAGAAAAAAAATATATAAATTATTTACTGAGTAAACTTAACCCAAAGTTAAAAAAATCACTACACAACGCATAATTACACTGGTAACTACTTACCACGGTCGTACGCACGGCGTTTTCAGTACAGAATAGGCAGGTAGGCATAGACGACTTCACGAACGGTCGTCGAGCCGTGAAATATTCGTGAACTCTTTATTTATTTATAGAGAATTATGATACAAAATTAAGTACCTACTTTTATTGCATAATTATGATCACAATCGAGCACAGATTGCTCTTCTTCAGTATCTACCTACATAAAGTTTTGTTACTATTTACTTTACTTATACCTGAGTCAATGGCGGTACGAGACCTGGCTGTCACACGGATCGCTCTTGTAACCAAGCGTTGCGTAATCAATTCTTTAACTATTGGTTAAGTTTACTCAGTAAATAATTTAGATTTTTTTTTTCTCTTCGAGTATGATCTCAAACTATCACTATACCAATATCACGATACCTTCATATATTTTTTCAAACGGGGTTGAATGTGTGCAAAACAAAATGCTGCTTCTTACAAATAAAATTGTACTGATGGTAGAAGTGATTTTGCCTTACTTTATAAAAGCCAAGCAACTAACAACTGTCCGACTTAATAGAAAACGTTAATAAGAGCTGTAAGTAATATAATAGCAGAAATTCTACTTTTGCAAAAAATTACGATTTACCTAAATTATTATCTAAAAGTAGAACGACAATTGTGCGTATTAATTTTACTAAAATTAGAAAAAAACAACTTGTATGCTACTAAAGTGTCGCGAATTTGGCGTGATGATTGATATTTTAATTTACTTTGTGATTGTTAAGGGATATAATATTTAACTAACAGAATTTAGCTATTTTGTTTTTATACTGCGCTGTAGCATGATGCGGGTGACAGTTGAATATATGACATAACATCAGTCCGTGCCACATGACTAGTGATGTGACCAGAGATGGTTAAATTTTCAACTTTTAATTTGAAAATGAGGGAAAGTTAAAAAAGAATTTTGTTTTTTTAATGTAGACTTTGCATAAAAAAAAAATTCTGACAGCTCATAAAAATTAGTTCAAAAAACCTC
This sequence comes from Stenoptilia bipunctidactyla, assembly GCA_944452665.1. Lineage (NCBI taxonomy): Eukaryota > Metazoa > Arthropoda > Insecta > Lepidoptera > Pterophoridae > Stenoptilia > Stenoptilia bipunctidactyla. Next base: position 6,136,755 of record OX101730.1, read on the forward strand.
TATAGATGGCACTTTTAAAAAGCCGAAGCCGTTAAGTCTATACTATAATGTAGGTAAGTGGTATCTACGATCTATGGTTATTTATTTTACTTTTAATACACAGTGTGGAATAAATGCCTATATGACAGACAAGACTTCGCCTTTTCTAAAGCGCAATCTATCGAAGCCTTCTGTACCATTTTGTTTTTTTATGAGCTGTCAGAAAACCTCCCATTATCCATGGTGTTTGGTAGAGGGTCCGACAAACTAAGTGATCGTGCTCAGGATCACATTTGGAGAATACAAGTTAGCCAAAAAAGTCTCGACCTCTATAGGAATTTTTTGGTTCACCTTTCGGTTTTCACCAAAATTGTACACCTCCATAAATTTTTTCGAATCTATTTTAGACTGGATGTTTTTACTTTATTTGTGTGTCTGATCCATCTTTAAGCCACGTAAAGCAAAATTAGATACAATCAAATCGAATTGACTGATGTAGGTAGAACTCTTAGAGTGAAATAATCAAAAGAAATTTTACATTAACAATGATTTAAATAAAACCACTAGCAAAACTGGAAGTAATATGCGTTTAAAAACTTCTCTATTTATCCCTTATTATAATGACATACCAAATTGCTATAATACGTACCAGCTTGTCAAATAAATGAGGTATAAAGGAAAATTCAAACAACAGAAATAGATTCAAAATTATTTATTGTCAAGTCTTATTTCAACACAGCTCCTTTATTACGAATACACGCCCGGCACCTACGGATTATTTCTTTTGTGGCAGTATTTAGCATCATTTCAGCTTTTATTTTTGAAAAGGCGTCCTCAATTCTCTTAACCAATTTTTCTTTTCACATTGGCGATGGGGTATCATTGTCTGCCTCGTTCGCCAGTGGTCACGGAACAAGAAAAAAAAATGTTCCGAGTCTGGGCGTTTATCTATATATGTATTTATATTCTAGGTTCCCCCTAGTTCACTACATGATATCCCATATCACAAGCTCTGCTTATTTGGGGGCCATGTAGTAGGTGTGATTGTCTGGGGATTTTATTTATTATTTCGTGTTTATTTCTACCTCGTACACCCAACCGAAAAATGAACAAAAAAAATCTTAAAAATAAATACATTAGAAGGTCAGAGATTTTTCTTGGCCAACTTCTATTCTCCAAATGTGTTCCCGAGCACGCTCACTTAGTTTGTCGGACCCTCTACCAACCACCCTGTATAAAAAAGACAACTTGGTCGGCCTTAACACTACAAGCGATTTCTTAGGGGTAACCTAATTTACAATCATCGAAAAAACTTTGAGGGCTAAACTTTGAACTAAAAAATAAATACTTATACAAGGTTGATTTGTAGTCACCGGCCAAATTTTTTTTACACAAGTAGTATCATTTATAGAAACGATTTTTGCAAAACAAAAGTATTTTTTTTTTACAATATCCGGTAACATATTAAGCAAACCATGGTCACTCTAAATTACCATTAAAATAAAGACAGCTACGCGATACTACAAAACATTGTAGTCGTAGTTTTATCAAAAGAAATGCTGCGTCGTCGTAGTAGCTATGTTCATCAGCAGCAACTATTTGCATAAAAGTTTGTGGTGCCATATCTTTATTTTTTTGTACTGAGCTATACTAAAATAAAAATGCAGTTACGTTTATATCGTATCAAAGAAACTAACATTTAAATTTGGCTGGTGACCAAAAAACAACCCTGTATAAAATTAATATATTTAGACTATTATTGACACAAATAAACGTTTCTGGAAAAAAAAATGAGTTTATTTTGCTGAGTAAGTAACAGGTAAAAAATTCCATAGGTTAGGCAGGCAGAAGTCCTGCTGCACGAACAGTGAAATATCTAAGTTAGTGCTGAGATGAGCAGAAGATCGTTAGTTTAGCAGTTTTCGAACCTTTACCTTAACAGTATCCTATAACACACCAAAATGGAACGATTAGATTTCCTACTTTTTGTTGACCTTTATAATACCTACTCTACGCCTCAAATTCAGTACTTAATTAGTAAGTTTGTCAACAAACCAACAAGTACCATGGAAACCTAAACAAAATGTAAAATGTCGCATAAACATCCTTTTGCTATAAAAAATTCACGGTCTGAGTTCTAGGCTATCGGGTGGGGATAGGCTGGACGGCGGGCGCGAGAGCGACAGCGGGCGCGATTTTCGAGACACGATAAAAAGTATTGAGTTTGTATGAAGAGTTCTGGACGCGAGCGCCAGCCTAGCGGGGAGTGCGATCGAACGTTTATAGTGTCGCCTGTTGCCCACCGGTACCTACCGATAACCTAGCCTCGTAAAATGTCATTGGAAGAATTTCAGCTGTTTTAGAAAGACCACCGATATACAGGGTGTTTGGTCCATCGCCGGCATAATGATATATATGGCCTGTAGAATAGGTTATCTGCTATGCTAGTGGCCATTAAAAATTGAAAAGCCATGGTTTTATTTTAATAAATTTTTTAAACTTTTTTGTTTAGCACTCCGAAATCATCAGGAAAATGTAAAAATAAAAAATGTACCTATTCCGTATAGACAGCTAATTTTGGTCTCGTTTAAATGTGTACTATATTAGGCTTCTTTTGACACCCAAAAACATCTCATGAGTTAACTAGCTTTTGTTATATTTTCCTCTAAAATTTCGGAATCGAAAAGAAATAAATTCAATCTTTGGCTTAAAATGCGTACAAAACATTTAAAAAACATGACCACGGTATTCCGATTTATCAAAAACTTCTTTAGTTTTTACTCTTTCGAATGATATGCCACAGTCTATAAAATCTATAAAGAACATCGCGAAAGCTAAATTAGTGAAATCGCGTTTAACTAAATTCCAAATTCTGGCCAAAACCTTTTTTGTGTAAGTTTACACGTGAGAAACGTGTTCTCACTCTATAGAATTACAGTCAAGTTCAAGCCATTACAGCGCGAAATAGTACTAACAAATAAACGTCCATGCTTTCAAATTTTGAATACAGGGTTAATTTTAATTAACGCATCACATCTTGCGGGCAGCCTATCCACATAAATCCCAACAACATTTGTTCTACGACTTTTTACAAATCTAGATAAATACCACAAAAAATAAAAACAAAACAATTTTTGCTCCTTACTCTACATTTTGTAAGAAGTACCTACCGTTATTATGAAGCGATATTTAACTGCGCAAGGTGCGTGACATACCTACGCATATCTATGAGAAAACTAATATTTTAAAAACTATTAATTTAAAAAATGTTGTGGAACAAATGTTGTTGGGATTGATGTGGAGAGGCTGCCTGCAAGAGGTCATGCGCTAATTAAAATTAATCCTGTATTGGCCACGTTTTTAGAAAACTGCGCAAGGCGTCGATTTGTATTGACACAAGGTTACTATGACGGGAGATCTAGGTTCGAGTGCCAGCCTGGATCGATTTTATTTGGTATTTTATCTATAGGTAAATTTTATACTAGTTGAAGTTTAGTATTTATGTATGAATTCTCGCATTGTGAACATTAATTGCGTAAAACCTAATGCGCGGTTAAAAATACTTACTGCGCCATCTATGCTCAAAGCGAGAACTAAACAAGCGCGTTTTGAACAAATCTTACCTACATAATTATTGAGATATTATAGGAAAAAATTGTTGGATAACAACATTCAAAATACAGATGCTTTTGTTTATTAACCATTTAATTGTGTAGTGAATTTTATAAAAAATGTTAACTTATCAAACTCAGCTTCAAAGTGTTGGCCCATCATCCATATATTCATTTCAATGACATACACCTAACTTGTGAAAGATGTTGATTGTTAGTTGTATCCCCATTTTTCTATTAAATCAATTAAAAACTCAGTTCATAAAGTTCAATACACACAATTCTTTACAATAATACACATCTACGCAAGGTATTAAAAATTAACTAAAACCCTGTTACTCCAACTTTGGTTTATCATTTGTGTTGAGTAAATCGGCTTCAACATTAGCCAGTACCCATTTGTGCTCTGTAATCTCTAGAGCTTCCCATTCGGCCTTGAAGGCAGCTTTTGGATCTGGAGGCATGGCCATCGCTGCTCCAGACATTTGCTCCTGCATTATTTTAGATTGATCAGCAGCTGAAAAAGTGGTTTAATGATAATTAGTAAATAAATATGAATGAAATAATAGAATGTTTACTGCAGTATGTTCGCAATGATAAAAGCTTACTGGGGCTACAGTCTTCTTGCTTTTAGGTTATTTATTGGTTTATTATTTAATATGACAAAGAGTAATGTTCACGGTCCCTACAGTATCAGACCTGTCAAACTACTTTTTGTTAGGTATGTGAATGTATAAAGATGATATTGCCATTGAAATGTTGCCTGTTTATATCTAAACTATTGGTGCAGACTTGTTTTAATTTCCTAGAAACAATATTCCTAGAAACAATATTTTCATTTCAAGTGGATGATACTAGTAGTCTATTTTTAACTTGAGAGGGGTATAATATTAAATTCCTTACTGCAGTTTCTAATATAAGTAAATGATTTGGAATGAATGTATTATAAATAAAAATTATTGTTTTATTTTTATTTATAATACATTTCATGAGTTGTTAAAATAATTATGTCAGGTCAGCTATGAACATTACTCTTTGAAGTACATTTAAAGAGAGAATATATTTTTTTTAAATCAATTCCTAATATTTTCTTATTTACCCTTCATTCACAGTACTTACATACGTATACAAAAGAGAAAAAAAAATAACAATAAAAAATAAAAGAAAACATGATGTATGAATAGGTGACCTTATTGCTATACCCTGGCAAATAATTCTGAAAATAATAAAGAGCAATCTCTCCCAGGCAACCAAAATAATATGTGTAAATTATTATTCTAAAACTGTATTAATTTCTGTAATTGTTTGGTCATAAAGTATAATTGTAGAAAATAAATGATTCAAATTTTACAGGTGAAAATTTTAACCACTTTCATCACATGTACAGTATGGTTTCCTTTTTTTCATTACCTTACTGATTGTATTGAAATCTTTAAAAATGCTTACCATTGTTTTCTCCCAAAACTAAAGCATAAATTGTCCTTAATCCAAACACATTTAGGAAATACCATGAAGCTGATGACACCCAAGATGCATCCAGATAGGTCAACTCTACACCTCGCTGTAGCATGGGCTTGAATCTCAGAGTCAATGGAAATGGAACTTTGGCTAAAAAGGAAGAATAATTTATTTTATAAACACTTATCTCAACACAACAAAGCATGCTCTGTGCATAAAGTATGCATTTATTTGTTTAAAGTATTATGTTTTTAGAAATTTTATATGTAGTAGGGTGATTCTTAGTTCGGAATATATTTTTAATCATTTTATCAAAAATAATAAAACCTTGTGGCATAACAATTTTTTTTAGCTAGAATCCTTTCTTGATTAGTGTTTTTGAAATTGATAAAATAGGCACCACTCTTAAGTTAATAGTTTCGGAGATATATCTCATTTGAATTAAAACACTGTTGGAGATAATGACGACCTGTAGATGTTAATGATTAATGGGTGGGAAAAAATGATGACTGATACGAATAATGATTTGTGTTGTTTTTAATCTTATAAATTACCTACAAAAATATTGAAATAAAACAACTCAATTATCATGAATGTTGAATCAACAATGTTATTTAATCATAAAACCACAGATGAAATACTGTATTTATCATATTAGACACACTTTAACATTATGTATTAAAATAATATAATAATTAAATGTTTAATTAAAGTTAAACTTTATATTAGTATATTGCTTAACAAACTTTAATATAATATTAATTCGTTTTCTTATTCTAATGGTTAATTTCTTACTTAATACAATTATTATGTTTCTTATAATTAATTTATAATAATCTTTAATGTGAAACATATTTAGCGTGTTTGATCGCGCATAAAACTTTTTTCAAAAATAATACATTATTTATTTAAATATAAGAAACATAAACGTCTACTTAGTTTTCTAATTTCAGTTGCTTTTTTCTCACTTGTAAACAATAATTATGATTCTTATTCTTTGGTAATTATAAATAAGCCCTAAATTACGAACATATTCCTCTTTTTTTCAATTTAAACAAAACTATAAAAGATAGATATCAGATTTAAAATCACTATTAATAAGATGTACCATGTCTTAAAATTATCATTCACTGCGTACTGAGTTACGCTCAAAATCTTGTCTTAACAAAGCCAGGATTTTGATTTTAAGTGTTAAGTGTTATCTACCATAAAACAATTATTATAATATAACAAGTATTAGATTATTCAATTAAGTTACATTATTAGGAACTTGTAGAATTAACGATAAAAGCGTTTACTAGCCCTTTTAGTGGAGACAAATATGACATTATTAATAATCATCATGTTATACATAATAAACAATATTGGTTAAAAAGTAGTACATTAAAATTTAGATGTTGAGGGTTTTGGTTCTCCATAATCATCAACATTAAAATAGTTCATATCATGCCCTATTTTAATGTCGGCAAGAACAACTATTTGTTTATTTGGATTTTGATGACGGACACTTTGATTTCGATTGCCTAATCTAGACAATGGAGTAACATAATTTGGATCAATGTTTTCATCATTTCCATGGCTATGATTTGGTAGACGTCCTAAATCATATCCATGGATACATTTTTCATCGGCATCGCAATCAAAGCAGCTAAGTTGTCTTAGAACCATCGTTGGAACATTAATATCCCATAGAACCTGGTACACGGAAAGGGTGCCCTTAAAAGGTTGTACATTTTTTGGAATTAATGATTCTTTCGCTATTATTTCTTTTTCATCTACTTTCTTGATAGTAACATTATCAATTGTTTGATTTAACGTATCACAAAATTGATCATATGTGCCAATATCGTTACCAAAAAGAGTCATACGATCAGCTGTCCTTTTAAGAACTGCTCCTACGCCATCTGGAGCACCCTTTCCGTGTCCCGCTTCGGAGAAGTTCCATGTTATTTTCTTAATTTGATGAAAATCTTGGCATATTTGTGTTATTATAAAAAACATATATTTATTTCGGTATTGTGAAGATGGCGAGTCAGATAAGACATGTAGAGTTTCAATTAAAGGATTAACTTGAACTATGTGTTGAATTAAGGGAACCAAGTGTGCCCAAATAGCTGGTGCATCATGACGCAAGCAATCACTTATTGAGCAAAAAGAAATCGGAGTAATAGTACCGAAAGTAAAATTGTGAGTGTACGCTACAGAAGTATGTAAAGACACTTGTTGACGACTACCACCGAAATGGAATGCTTGGACTTCCTCGGCAAATTTAAGACTATAATTTTCTGAAAAATCAACATGTATACATGCTTCCTGAACCGACAGATTGTTCTTAAGATCTTTGATGCTATTATACTGGAAAATAATTTTGTGAACATGTTTTAAGAATGATTTTACATCTGCTTCAAATTTAGTTACGGCTGCTGTAGCACTAATTGTAGTCTTTATTTTTTCAGTCAATTGTTGTTTTTTCTTAGTTCCATTTTTAAGGGTAATTTCTTTGATTGTTTTTCGCCATTCGTAAAATGATACATTACCATCGGAAACATTTAAATATTCAAGATGATTTGACGAACAACCATTACAAGTTCTATTTAAACAGTCTACATTTCGCGAGTCACAACACAGTTTTGATAGTAATTGCTCAGAAGTTCTTACATTTACTACGCAAGCCCTATGCAAACCTTGTATCAATAACTCCATGTTAATATGTCGTGAGCAGAGACAAGTATCTCTATTGGAAGGTTTTGGAAAAACGGTCCAAAAGGGTCGTAGCTTACAAAAGGTCGAATAACTTATTTTAATACCTGCTTGAGAAATAAATTTTTGATAAAGAATCTTTAGAGGAGCATTTAAATACCGTTTCTGCATCTTTACTTTGTTTTTTGTCACAAACTCTTTTTTAGCAGCACTTAAAGTACTATTACCATCATCGTTATAAAATTGGTGAACTTTTTCTACATATAATTTCCGACCTGACAATATACATGAAGATGATATTTTAGTTCCAGTTTGGTTTACTAATTTAGGAAAGTTTGTCTGACTATGTTCGTTCTTATTTGTTTGCACTTCGAGTTTCTTTTTTAATCTTTGTATATTTTTTCTCTGAGCTTCAATTTTATTTTTATATTTTTTAATAGTATTTTGCAACACATACCTCTTCTTATATTCGGTATAGCGTATTCTTCTTATCACCTTTTTCATAGCAGGAGACATTTGATGCAATGGATCGAGTTGCTTCTCCGGATTTCTCTGTCCCTCAGTCTTATCGCTTTCGGTTCTATTTTCTGCGGCAGCTTCTATTACAACTGGTTCAAACGGAGGCACTACCGTAGTTTGTTCTTGGTTTTTTAGCTGTCTGTACCTATTTTAAACGTAAAGTAAACACTATGATTATCGAAATACATTCAAATGTTTATATTGATATATATATATATATATATTTATACCTTTTGGAATTTTCTTTCCATTTCTTTCTTTGATCCCGTTGAGCGCGAGGCGTTTGTTCCTTTATAGATTTGATTTTACCTTCTTCTTTTCTTTTCTTATACTTGTTACGTCTTTTCTCTTGTTCTATAGCTAATAACTCGGGATCATTTTTTATTTGTAAATATCTTCTCCTTTTACACAGTCGTTGCTGTGCTCGACGATGTTCTTCTATATCCTTTATTTTTTTTGGTGGCATGTTGATCGAAAATTTTGGTTTTTATGTGTAACCTATAATAAAAAGTATTTTAAGCATACACAAAACCTTAAAACCCATGTTAATAGCAAACTTAAATATCTTAAACAATATTCAAAATTACAGTTAAACTATACTTAAAAGCAAAAAGTCATTATCCTCAACAGTTATCATTATTGGAAACAGAACAAATCATTATATTCCCGATTTGTCATTATACGCAACACAGATTTAGAAGATAATGATGTTGGCAAAAATGACGAATTTGAGAAAACAGGTTTTATCCTGTTGAAACTGAAAAAAACCTGCACCGAACCAAATTGATATGAATAAGTACACATTAGATACATAAAAGCAGCAAATAATATTATTGATATGATAATTATTAGCAACAGCAGACAACCAAAGTATAATGACTTTTTGGATGACAAATGTGAAGGAATGAAATGTAAACTTACCTGGACGACAAACGCGATACGTGTCCACTCCGTTTCAAGCTCGCAGCTCGACTGAGAGGCGCGGGGAGTGTATCGCGGGCTTCAAACTTGACGTAAATTTGAATTTTACTTAAGATTTTATTGAAACAGTTTTTGTTGCGTATAATGATTTTTATTTGTAACAAACTCCAAGAGAGATGGTTATCTAGATAACATAAAATGAAATGTATTTATTGTACTATAGTTAAACACTTTTGATATTTGGGAACGAATTGGCATAAAGGAATTAGATGTTCCGTTTTAGATTATTTTTTTATCAGTCATGATATTCACGCAGAACCTTGTGGGACATGCGGGATAATGACGTTAAAGACACATTAAGACTTAATTTTGTAATTTAACTATGTTTAATGTTCTTTTTTTGTGTGTAATTGTTTGTGCTAATACTTTAAGTATTTCAAAACCTTGTTGCTTTTAATTACAGTTTTATTAAGAAGGAGTACTAGGACTGGACGCGTTTTATCCTCCCTTTTTAATAATCACCCAGTAAGTACTCCAAAAAACTGCAGTGCATCTTTGAAAATCACTTACTTGTAAGAAAACCACTAAACATCCAGTTTATCCAACCACCAATGACTATCATTGGTAATACATTGGTAACATTCCCTTTCAGCATATCTGTCATCATACTTGGATCAGTCATAGGGTTCTGTTTGAAAATAAAATCAATATATTGATCAGGTACTTTACCAATATCTTAAGCCCTAGTTAAATAAATAGTATTTAAAACACAAATATAAATGATGAGTACCTGTGAAGTAGCTGCTCTTTTTTGCACTTTAAAATATCCAGTCTCTTCATTATTAAAGAACTGTCTACGCATGGCAAATGACTGACGAGGGAGATATTTGCCATTTTCACGTAACATACGAGCACGAATCATAACTTGACTGTAAAAATATATGTATATTATCATCTTGAGCATAATTTGACTCTTAATTTTATTTAAACTTGTTTTAAAATACCTGTCTTGAACCTGAAGAAGTTCAACTTTTCTTTGAGAAGACAAAATAATTGAAACATAATGCCTGACAATACCGACCAAGAACGTGATAACTACAATTGGTAAAAAGACCCAGAAACGAATATTCGGATCGAGCAATATTTCCGTCATGTTAAATTAATTTATACTGCTATACTAATACTATAAATTACTAATTTACAGCTATTAGAAAAACCTCTGAAGAACAAACCTATGGAACTGCCCTAAGCATGTACTTTTGTTGTATACCTACGTAAACAAATCGGGTAACAAACATGGCGGATTAGGGACGGATGTGTCGATATTTTTTGAATGTCGATAATTATCTATAAGTTGTTTCTTAAACCTGCCGGAGAAACCAATAAAAGTTTTCGCTGCTTTCTAACAACCTTAACTTGGTCGGGTTAACATAGTCATTCACTTCCGAATGACTTTAATCGTATTATCTCATTAATTATCAAATGTACTAGGCTGAAATTTTACTGATAACGACTGAACTAAACAACTAATTATTGACATTACATTCGGTTCATATATCCATATACAGGCTAACCGGTGACCAATTAACACAGCGCGCATCATGACCGTGATCGTAATCGATATCGATAACAAAAATCTCTCGACGGCACTTCCACATGTAAACAACACGGGATACTAAAATGGCGTCATTCGGCAGCAAAAGTACATTGAAAATATTGACGACGGTACTGACAAACAGAGTGTTTATCCGAAAACACAGATTTTCATACGCAAGAATATTCGTGCGAGAAAGAGACATAACTATTTTGTCGTCCTATATCAAATAGATTTTTTAATTCGATTCCATATGTTTGTTCTTCTGAGAGAAAAACACACTGACTGATTTTTAATTGTTGTCTGTCTGTCACAATGACGTGACAGTAGATGTGCTTTTTTGTTATTTATTTACGGCAATGATTGACAGTTGGTTGATCCTTTCCTGAACGTGGCTTCGTATGCATTTTTGTAATACCATAGAGTAACTTATATACTGGTATAGAGTCGTCACTAACAAATTCGGTACTAGCGCCATCTAACGGAAAACAACCGTACCTCGACAACCAAAACCCAGCTGCTCCGTTCTAGCTTGTATTCTCAAGAAGGGTAATTTTAAACAATAACTTAGACTTTGGAATAGCTAGATTCATAAAATTACGGGTTAATCAGGTTTGGGTATGATGAATCCAGCAGTTCAATCAAAGTCTATGTATTGAAATAAATAAATAAATAATTTAGCAGTTGCGTGATTTATTAGGTTTTCTTTTTCGGTGTCCTCGTAAGGTGCGTAAGTCCAACGTGTTATGCGAAGAATTCAGAGTCCGGGAGCTTGCCAAAGTTGTAGAAAATTTATAAAACACAATCCAGAGCACATTCACGAGTCACGGGAGGAAACGGAATGACAAAATTAATTTTTCACTCATGTCAGTCTCTCAATCACTTTCGTTTTGACATTTTGTGCATCAACATAGTAGAGCTGTCAATGTTTTGACAACTAGTATTATATAGTAGTATTACTAAAAACTTCAAGATTTTCCTAACTTTAAATCATTGCATAAAATCTATTTCATGTCACTATCCATTGTGGATTAAATAATGTATTGGGTAGGTATTTTTTGCAGTCATAAAAAGACATTTTCATATGCTTGGAACGCACTCAATTAGTTACTCTAACTGCGTAGAACGCACCCAATTAGAAAAATCTACGATTTTTTTGTATTTATGATTCAATTTAAATAGTAAATATATCATCTTATATAGCGGATAAAATAATATTAATTTTGTATCAACTACTTAAAGCACAATATATTTTTTCAGGAACCGTTGAGCAAAAGTGACATCTATTGGTTTAAAATGGAACATAATCTTTACCGTGTTGAGAATAATGCCATCTATCGGAAAGCATCAATACTTTTACCACAAGAGCGAATTCTAAGGAAAGGGAAATAATACTAAGTGAAAAAACACTGTGTAATACTATCTCACCACCATCTAAGATGTTGATAATGTTCGAGTTTCGGCGGTAAAGGTAGCTATAGGTTTGTGAGGATATATAGGTACAGCTTGAACGGCAAGCTGTAATCTTCACCTCTCGTGCTTGTTAACTATCTTAAGCCTATTCGGCGACGGGGTGCGCTGCTCAGCCTGCGCCCTCGTTTCTAACTGCTTTTTTGACGTTATCATGTAAATAAATAAATAAAATAAAATGGCCCCAAACTCAGCAGAGCTTGTGATATGGATACCATGTAGCGAACTATGGGGGAACCTAGAGTATAAATACTTACAGCTTGCGCAGACGAGGGATTTTTGTCCGCGGAATTTTTCGTCCGCTAAAATAGATCGCATACAACTGTATCGAGTAACGCAAACGAGGGATTAAAAGTACCGTAGTAAAAGTGCGAAGTTTTTATTCGCGGAGCGTACTTTTAACTCCACCGCGGAGAAAAGTCCGCCGTCTGCGCAGGCCATTAAGCGCCCAGACACGAAATTTTTTTTTCTTGTTCCGTGTGGGGATCAAACTCATGACCATGACATGACTGGTGTATGAGGCAGATAAAAAATTCAAAAAGTTTTATTCATCTTAGGAATTTCACAAAACACTTGATGAAGTCAGTCATCTCATCACATACTTCGGCTTTAACTAGTTGTTGATAGATGTTAAATAAGATATTACAATAGACCAAGAGACAAAAAAGCCGGCGGAAAAAAACTCTTGGCACTCTTTTTCAGTCAGAATTATCAAATTAATACAAATAGGTTCAGTACAAATTGACTGTGACATGAAAAAAAAACAAACACAAGACAGCTAATTGTGAGAGCCAATGTCATGCCACAACCAAATTGCTTAGATAGGAGGTGCAATGAGCTATGGATGCACAATACGAACATGACAAACTGGGACCAGAGTATTTGAACAAGAATGGAATAAAATAGTCATACTTAGTATCATTAGCAAAACGACCTGGCACCGCTAGTAGCACCCGTTCACGTTATACTCGTTATACTCGAAGCACCAGCCATCACCCTCCTCAACCATATTTTAGGGAAGAGGGTGACCCGATACCCGACGCTACCACTAGCCATACCGCCTGAGGGAGCATGACGTTCTTGCTGTTGTTTTACCCATAGTTTTACCCCATCGCCAAAGTGGTCGTCAAATGACTAATGATTTCATGATATGAAGCAAAAAAGCCCTAAAACAATGTCACCGGAGCGATTGTTATGGTCTTTCAAGCACAATACTCTTCTTAATTTAAACCAACACATTTTTAATTTTTCAAAAAGGTGTACTACGTAAGTAGACTTTTTAAAATTCCTAGACAAAATAAATTTTAAGGTAAATAATGCAACCATCATGAAAAACTATTGCAGTAGGCACCACGGGACAAGTCTAGCCTAGAATTGGGTATTTTTTTGAAAACAAAGTTACACAATCAGCGGATTTTGTCATCCGTGCATTTTTTTACCCGACTACGGCGAAGAAAAAAGGACGGTTATGATTTTGACCTGTATGTATGTATGTGGGTATGATGTTCATCTGTTCCCTCATTATTTTTATTTTTACAAGGTAAAGAACTAAAAAAAATTTAGATCCTCCCCGTCAATATCAAATCTATTTTTTCTTGGAACCGAAACAATGAGATTTTTATCATGCATCTCTAATGTAGTAGAGTGAAAAAACTGAATTGTGTTCCGTCAGCAAATCAAAGGTACCAGTGTCCAGTAGAAAAAATAGAATCTAATTTTGATCTAAAACGGGCTCATCTGCAGCCTCGTAATCAAAATGTCATTTTCGGGGACATGGAATTTCTTTGAATTCCGTTTCGTTTTCTAATTCTTCAGCAATTAATTTTGAATCAGATAACAACTGTTTAAACTATCGGTGCGGTATTGCTCCAAATCTTTTTAAACCAGTGTTAGAAAAGTAACAGTTTACAGCCAGAGAACAATAAATAAGTAAATATCACAATCTCAACGACACTGACCTTTATCACAAAGCGACTCGTTCCCCACTCCGCCATTTTTTAACCCAACCTATCCGGAAAGTCAAAATCCCCCCAACTCTCCAATGCTACCAACATACCAATTTTAATGAAGTCAAATCAACAACTTTGGCTTTATGGGCTCAATGCCCACATCCTGCGCTTCCGTATTTTTATGAAAGCTAACACCAGATTAATCATTTTGGTAGTAACTAATAAGTTTGGTAATAAGAGTGATTTGAACACATTTGAGCTCATGAGCGGTATGACAAGCGCCGAAACCGTAATAAAAGTAAAACCTACTAAGTAGGTACCTCATCTGTGGTAAAACAATGATTATTGTTGATGAATATTTTTGAAATATTTAATTTTGCGCATACGTATTTGTCGTAGCAAGTATATGAAACTGTGCAATGGCGTTAAGTTCAATGAAAGTATGCAGCGCTCGGCAGGCGCCACCACCGGGATCTCCGCGCTTGGGTGCACCGCACCCCTTGCACCCCCGGGTAAAGACGGCCCTGGGTCTATCGACTTGGTTTAGGTTCCCTAAAAATAGTAAAAATAGTCGTGAAATAGTGAGAACGACATGCCAAATCTCATAAATAGTTGGCTAACGACTCCAGTGATATAAAGGTACCCTGGTGAGGATTACAGCTTGAACATTCGATAACTTCGAATTTCTCCAGAACGCCTTCGACTTTCAAGCTAAGGTTTGTGCTAAAAAATAGTGATGAAATAGTCGTATGAAATGGTAATTATTTTGGACTGTTTTAATTTGAAAATAAAAACTTTATATTTTCCCTACATTTCTATGGCCGACAATCGTGTATAAAATCATTATTTATCTTTGCCCTATTTTGGTTTGCTAGTAATATTTGTTAACGTTTATTCTTTGTAGACTGTGCTCTGCAATGGATTTTGTAATAAGTACGGGGAAGAGTACTTACTTACTAACCCTTAAAATTAAAAATCGAAAATTTAAAGTGGATTTGTTGAGGGTTTGACATTGATTTGGATTTCCATACTGTTTTCTGTACCTTGGTTGTAGGTATGTATGTATAAATGTGGCATTCTACGGATATGGAAAGTATGTACCTTTCGGTTGATAAATAATGAATTCGTACGCGAATGTCTGCCATAGAAATGTAGGGAAAATAAAAAGTTTTTATTTTCAAATTGAATCAGCCCAAAATAATAATCGTTAAGGTATACTATAATATTTTTTATATGCGTCACTATTTATGACTATTTCATTACTATTTTTTGGCAAAGTCAAAACTCCTTAAGTCAGGAAAACGGAACACCGAGACCTGTAACTACGTTATAGAAGTTCCAGCTAATATACGCAAAGCCCTTATTTGTAAAGATCGATTGTTCATCAATTGGTCATCGTGCCCAGTGCGAGACTATACCTTGGTTACACGGTGTTTTAAATGCCAACAGTATGGCCACGCAGCTAAGTTTTGCCGTGAAGAAAAAGATACTTGCGGCCACTGCGGAGAAGTAGGTCACACAATGAAGGACTGCAAAAAGACAGGAGACTCACCAAAGTGCGCTACTTGTCTTCATTTTAAGAAGCCATGTGACCATAAAACGGGCGATGCAGACTGCCCCGCAAAAATTATAGCAGAAAAAAGGTACCTGAATTCAATTGACTATGAAGGCGCCTAGGAGCGCCATCTGTATTTTTTCATTTAGATCTTTAATTTATTAATAGAAATAATGGCTCAAAACTTAATTAATGACCTAGATAGTTTCTCTGTATCTGAAGCAAGAGCTTGTGAGGTTGAAAGTTGTAGTCAATACCTTTCTCCTTACAACAATCAATTTTCAATAGTAACACAAAACATACGTAGCATCTATAAAAACTTTGATAATTTTAGTATATTTCAACAAAGACTGAATGTTACCAACGATGTAATTATCCTCACTGAATGTTGGTTAGCCAAAAATAGTTCTTTACCGTCTATACCGGGCTACGACTTATACAACAGTAAGGAAAATTACAACCAAAACGATGGGATTGTAGTCTACGGCAGAAATGACCTAAAAATATCAGTCGAGGAACCAAACATGTTGGAATGCAATCGGTTACTTATTAAAATTGGTACAGACACCGCAATTCTAGCCATTTATAGGTCTCCTTCGTTTAAAAATATAAGTATTTTTACAAATTCTCTACAAATCGTACTACAGAGCCTAAAATCGTTTAAAAATAAAATTTTTCAACACACTTGCTCGTAAAGTGAGCGTTATTCTATTGAGTTTAGAACTATAAACTGGGCTATAAGTCACGCGTGCATTAATATATTATACCCTAGTGCATAATATAATGAATCCTACAAAGTTGAATTGTACCTTTGTGCAAATAACATGCGAGAAAACAGAGCATATTTTATTGGTCCGGGTTATACACTAAATATTTTCAGAAACAACAAAGGTTTTATACCACTTCAAATCCATATACATTTTTAAATGTTTGCGCCTTATATTAGTAAAATAAATTTGTATATTAAACAAATTATTCACAATTTACAATCATTTGTCATAAAATATTAAAATATTTGCATCTACCACTCCAAATTAAACATTTTCACTTAAAATAGGCTGTATATGCTATACAGACATTGACACATTTGACGGAAAAAAAAACCTACGCGCATGCGCGAGGTTCGGCGCCATTTTTCAATCACAATGGGGAGTTTTCTGACAGCTCATAAAAATTAGTTCAAAAAACCTCTATAGATGGCACTTTTAAAAAGCCGAAGGCGTTAAGTCTGTAAACTATAATGTAGGTAAGTGGTATCTACCATCTATGGTTAATTATACGTTCAATTTCTGATACAGACGTCAATTTATTTATTTTACTTTTAAAAACGCAGTGTGGAATAAATTCTTCGCCTTCGCCTTTTGTAAAGCACCATCTATCGAAGCCTTTTGTACCAATTTTGTACAGTTTTGTTTTTTTAATGAGCTGTCAGAAAACTCCCCATTCACAGCTTTGTTATCAAGTGTGTTTGTTATTTTATGATCACGTATGTCTGTCTTTTACTCACAAGTGTGTTGAAAAACGTCGTATGTAACTCATGAGCGTTGCTAATTACAGTCTCGGCTCATTATTAAGCCCTCGCCTGCGGCTCGGGCTCAAATCACAGCCTCGACTGTAATTAGCAACTTCGCTCACTTGTTACATAATATACTATTAATTGGCGACATTAACATTAATATTATGCCAGAAAATCTGGATTCCTGTGGTCAAGAATATCTTAATCTATGCTCATTTAATGGACTACTTCCCGCCCATTATTTACCTACACATCAAAGTGGTTCTTGTTTAGATCATATTATGCTCAAAACAATTTTTCCGTCACTAACGTTTGTTACAAATTCTACAATTACTGATCATAAAGCCGCCTTACTAACCTTAATTCGCAAAATGCCTAAACTAAGAAATAGCTTAATAAATAGTTCTAAAATTAATTTATATAACCTTGAAGCGGATTTAAACAAAATTGACTTTTCTACAATTTATTATTCTGATGACGCGAACTTTTGCATGACATACTTTATATCACAGGTACAAAATGCAATACTGCGAAATACTACGTACACACGTCTTAGTAAAAAATATACAAACATTAAGCCTTGGATCACCCCGGGACT
The DNA here is from genome assembly GCA_944452665.1 of Stenoptilia bipunctidactyla. Classification (NCBI taxonomy): domain Eukaryota; kingdom Metazoa; phylum Arthropoda; class Insecta; order Lepidoptera; family Pterophoridae; genus Stenoptilia; species Stenoptilia bipunctidactyla. The sequence continues at coordinate 6,154,625 of OX101730.1, forward strand.
CATTCGCTGTATGAAACATAGGGATAAGTTACACATGAAGGCCAAAGCACAACCCGATAACCTTATATTGCAAACTTCGTACAAAAGATATCGGAATTTTTGTAACGCTCTTCTTAAGAAATTAAAAAATGCTTACGATAAAAGTGAATTAGAAAAAGCGGGAACAAACAGTAAAATGGTTTGGAAATTTGTTAAAAATGTAACTTTTTTGTCAAAACAGCATAAATCCGCTACTGAGCTATTGCAGGGCCGGTCCTATGAATCGCAGCTCGAATGTGCTAACTTAGCTAATAAATATTTTACTAACATTGGGAAATCATTGGCTGAAAAAATTCTTAACCAATCGCACACGCTTTCTCCGACGCACCACAATAAATTATCAACTTGCACCCTAATAAATTCATTTGTTATGTTGGACATTGATGAAGCAGAGGTAACTAGAATTATCAAAGGCCTGAAGGATGATTCAGCGATGGGTTGGGATAATATATCCAACAAAATACTAAAACGGTTTCACCATATTCTATGCACTCCACTAACCTATATTTTTCAAAAGTGCCTTCGGGACGGTGTTTTTCCAAATTGCTTGAAAAAAGCGGTCATTATACCTATTCACAAAAATGGGAAGAAAGATCAAATTAATAATTATAGGCCAATATCGCTTTTAACAGCCATTTCTAAGGTACTAGAAAAAATTATAAATATCAGACTTGTACAATACCTAGAAAAACAGTCCATCTTGTCAAATGCACAATTCGGCTTTAGGCACAAGCGCTCCACAGACGATGCAGTATTAGAGCTTACTAACTTCATAGCTCAGGAGCTTGACAAAGGAAAACGCACTTTAGGAGTTTTCCTAGACCTCTCCAAAGCCTACGACACAATTTCTATTCCTATCCTTTTGCACAAGCTTGAAAATTTAGGTATAAGAGGAATCCAACTCAAACTGCTTGCAGATTACTTACACAATCGTTCGCAATGTGTGAAAATAGGGCATATCCTAAGTTCTGACCTAGTTTTGGACACTGAATTTGCAATCCCCCAAGGAAGCATACTAGGCCCTACCCTGTTCCTTATTTATATTAATGACCTGTGTAACCTTAAAATAAATGGTGGTAAAATCTTATCTTTCGCAGATGACACCGCTCTATTGTTTTCTGCGGACTCAGACAGTGAACTATACGAGTACGCCCAGCGGGGCTTTAATGTAGTAAATAATTGGTTACGGCAGCATTTACTAACTCTAAATTCAGACAAAACTCATTTTATACAATTTTCCATACGAAAGTCTAATCCTGTCATTCCTAATCTATACGCGCACTTTTGTTCTGATCAAAATAATCAACTGTGCTCGTGTCCCTCTATTTCTCCTACTAAAACAATAAAGTACCTAGGTATAATAATTGACGAAACTCTGTCCTTTAAACAACACATAGATACGGTGAGTGGCAGAATACGCAAGCTAATTTTTGTTTTTAAAAAATTGCGCACCATAGGTGACTCTAAACCATGGAATTAATAGGTACTACGTACAACGTACCTACTTATTAATTCCATGCTCTAAACTTATTAGGCAGGTATACTTTGCATTGTGTCAGTCGATACTAAATTACGGTATTACGTCATGGGGCGGGGCAGCTAAAACGTTTTTCATTAACATTGAAAGAGCACAAAGAGTAATTTTAAAAGTTTCCCATTTCCGACCTTTCCTTTACCCCACTGAGCTTCTCTATAAAGACTGTAAAGTACTGACAGTCAGACAGTTATTTATAATGAACACAATTTTAAAATACCATTGCACAAAAGAAGGCTTGACATTGCACGACCACAAAACACAAAAACTGCTTTCTCCTCTAAATTTTACATTTTTCTAGGACCACTACTTTATAAACGATTAAACTCCAAACTAAGCATATATCCCCTGACCTTTAACAACACTAAACGGATAATACGATCATCACTTTTAAATATGTGTTATGAAGATACAGAGAAACTGTTAATAGTCTTAAAATAACATTGACTTTAAATAAATGCAGATTAGAATCTAGTTATAATTTTCACCTTCGTTTTAATAAAGGTTTAGTACATAGAACACATATACTCAAGAGAAGAAGTACAACTTCATACATTAAAAGTTAAGACTAGACGCCATCTGAAAATGGTCCACATAGCTAATATGGCGGGAATTTCAAACAGTTCAAACGACTTCGAGATTTCAACTTGCTCCGGTCTGAATAAAAATAAGCAAATACTTACAAACTTGTTAGGTGAAATACCATAGGTATGTATCAGTTCTGTAAGGTTTGCTTATTTTTATTGCGACTGGCTAAATATAAGGTTAACTTGATGAACAATAAGTAAAACAATAAATACGTTTTTGATACTTTTATTTTGTTTAAAGTAATACAACAAAAAGTGTGGATAAATTGACACTCTTTCTTAAAAATACAAATTCACACTGACACGAGTTTCTTCAAGCAATCAAAGGGAGAAAAGTCGATTAAATCACAAGAAAACTTAAAACACAAACACAATTTAAAAATATCGCAAAACCGCAATCGCGAAAAAATATTTTCACATTGTGAAGTAGGCGTTAATTTTTGACATTTCTTTTTATGTCTGTGTTGCTATATTTAAATAACATCGATTCGCTAATTTAGTCGATTATGTAATACGATCCCTTTAAATATTTGTTAAATTATTTAAAAATTATGAAGAAGTCATGTAAAGTTTTCGTTTAATGTTATTTCTAATAAAAGCGAAGATTTCTTGAAGAAAAATATGAATGAGTGTAAACTCAAAAAAATACTGCGATGTATTCGAACAATCGATTGAATATTTTTTTTCATGAGCTACACTGGTATCATTCTTGCTCTTTTCCTCTTATTGTGTTCTGTCTTTTTCACTCTGTCTCCAGTATGTAGTCTGCACCATCTCCATACAATGTCGACGCCCCCTGGTTTAGTATGTTTTCACTGAAGTGTTGCAAAATATTCGGCTATCGATTAATCGATTGTGTTCACCCAGAATCACTCTTATTATCGATTCGACTATCGATAGTATCGATATTCTCGATATCATCGATACTATCGATGTCAATTATACAGCAATACCATCGATTATAATCGATTAATCGATAATAATTTTCTCAGTGCCTAATATAATCGATTATATCGATTATATCGATATTATCGATAATAATTATTATAGCAATATAATCGACTTAATCGATGGTATCCATTTGATCGATTTAATCGAATATTGGTTTAGATTATATTGCCCCTGTTAATGATCTGTACTTCATACTTCATGAAAATGTTATAATGAAAACTTGAACATTAATAAACCGATTTTAAAGTGCTTGTTGTTTGTGAAAAACTACTTGAAAATGTGTAAGTATTATAGAGTAATGGTTGCAAAGGCATGCGATACTATCTAAACCAATATTAAATTAAATCGATCAAATCGATACCATCGATTAAATCGATTATATTGCTATAATAATTGTTATCGATACTATCGATATAATCGATTATATTAGCCATTGAGACAATTATAATCGAATAATCGATTATAGTCGATGTTATTGCTGTATAATTGAAATCGATAGTATCGATTATATCGATACTATCGATAGTCCAATCGATAGTATGAGTGATTTTGGGGCCCATCTAATAATCGATTATAATCGATACTCGCTCGATTATGCGGCAACACTGACTGTCAGTCTCTAAAGAGCGCTTGTCGTGCACGTTCACATAGATTATTTTGTTTAAAATATTTACATAAAGACTTAATTATGCTGTCTTGTTCATTTCGGGGGTGTAAAAATACAAGTCGCAATACAAACAAGGATAAAGGTGTTACTTTTCATGCGTTAGTATTTAATAATATTATTTAAAGCAATTCTCGATTTTGTCGGGCAAGGAAGCGCCCGGCCGCCAAAGAATAAGTAATCAGATAGTAAATAAAAGATCCACTCAATACTTAATGTAGGTAACCTATTATATTAGAAAACCAGTGAAGTTTTTATTTTACTTTACAAAGCCGTCGTATTTTTTGAATATTTTATGGAAATAGAAAAATATATTGGTTTATTCTATTCACATATTTTTTATCATAACGGTTTTAAGTAATAATTTTCTAAATTAATTTCTTATTCGTTGTAGACCATTAAAAAATATCAATGAAACTACTAATATTCGCGGGAAAGATATTTCTAGCACTATATCAATATTAACCCAATACGATGTAAACTGCAAAATTATATCGAACATTTGAGATACAAATAGTACACTTAAATTTCCAAGCAATTCGAGGAGAGTGATAGTTTGAGGTCATACTCAAAGAGAAAAAATAAAATAACATATTAATTTTAATTATTTAATGAGTAAACTTAACCGAAAGTTATAGAATTCATTACGCAACGCATAAAACACTGGTACAGACGTACGCACTGCGTTATCAACACAGTATAGGTAGTTAGGTATAGACGGCTTCACGAACGGTCCTGGAACTAGTAAAACTTTTTATTTATTTACATAATAATTATGCTCAGAATCAAGTACAGAGTGCTCTCCTTCAATATCTAAAATATGTCACCAGTCACCCTGTATACTGGGCACTTAATTTTTCACTAACATTGCCTATAAATAAATAAAGTTTTGTTACTATGTACTTTACTTACGTCTGAGTCAATCGCGGCAAGTGCCCTGGCACGCGGATCGCTGCAAATGCGAGTTTAACAATGCGTTGCGTAATGAATTCTTTAATTTTCGGTTAAGTTTACTCAGTAAATAATTAATATTTATTTTTATTATATTTTTTCTCTTCATGTATATCTTAAACTATTTTTGTATGAAAAAAAAAAAGTTTTCATTTTCATTTTCATTATGATCTTGAATTTCAAAAGTGACCCACTAGTACCCCGGTATATCATGTTGGGTAGCAACAAAAATAAAAAAACTAAAATGCGTTAGGTACATGTATTGTGGCACTCATGTCTAACCAAAGGTTAGAATTGCATAAAGTAATCTCTATAAAAATATGGGTGGGTTAGTCGTTCCTGCTTGCGATTTTTGTCTAAAATCCGAAAAATTCATACGATCCGATATAAAAAAAACATCAATTTAATAGCGACAACAAACTAAATTCTATGAATTGACATAATTCTAGAGTCTGTTTTATAAAGTAATATATTCGACACATTACATACACATTCCCAAGAACAGCCCGCGACTTTTAATCATAGAGTTTAAATAATAAAAGTAATAATTGATAAATATAAATGTAAGACTTCATTATTTACGTAAACAAACACAAAGAACAGAACGCCAAAAAATTATAAGTAGGTGCTTTTCGCTGGTACTTAAGTTAACAATCATGTAGGTATGTTTTTAATAAATAAACGATTTATAAATAGTTATCTTTATTTTTATTACTCTGTAATCCTTTATAACTGTTTAGGCGTGTTTCTAGCGTGAGTTACATCTGATCTTATTCTATGACGTTTGTTGACGTTGACGCGCCGTGCTTGTGTGAGTAAAAATGACAACCTTAAGACACGTATGGGCCAATCTATGGATTTAAATCTTTGGATCCAGGGTCCTTATTTGACATTTCGTTCAATTGATTTGGAATGAGAATGGTGAAGATTGGTTAAGACTGAGCCACAGTACGTATTCGAGGGATTGTTTCAGTCGTGAAAATATTTTATTGTTGCTTTTGAGTATGAGGCCTTTGATCCACGTTTTCTGTGAACTATTTGATATTTGGCGAATGCTGAACGTCACTGCCGCCGAAAAATAATCAGCTACAGACGAAAATTGCCCTAAATAATGTTTTCTGTCAATGTATCTGAATGCGTTTCTATTGTCACAACAAAATGTTTTGCAATAAGTTTCATCGTCATAATTATGTAATAAAAGTAGGTAGGTACTTAATTTTTCACTAGAATTCCCTATGACGAAAGTTTTGGTACATACTATTTACTTTACTTACGCCTGAGTCAATCGCGGCACGTGCGTGACCTGGCACGGACATGGTTACACGAGCGTCGGATCGCTGCCAACGCTCGTGTAACCATGCGTTTCGTAATCAATTCTTTAACTTTCGGTTAAGTTTCCTCAGTAAATAATTGATATTTATTTTTTATTCAATTTTTCCTCTTCATGTATGATCTTAAACTATCACGTCCTCGAATTTCGAAAGTAACCCACCAGTCACCCTGTCTGTATATCTCACTAAAACTAGTATAAAATATATGTCAATTGTAAAATCATACGAAGTGAAATAGATTGTATGATTCTCAAGTAGATGTCTGAGACTTTTAAATTCGAAATCTGAGGTGTTTTTATGAAAAAAATCACTGCAAAACTAAATTATTCCAAAAAATCTTCATTTATATAACTACATTCAGAAAAGATTCAATATTTACATGATTTTATGAGTACTTGTAGAAAAAAATATCGTAGAGTTAAACTAAATTTGAACCCCATTTGCTTATCTATGTTTTTCTTTATAGTTATGGGGAGGCGCAGATACAAAAAACACTACAAAATACGTTTTTTTTACTGTCAACAAGTTATAAAACTGTCTCCCTACGAGTCGTATACTTACACCTATGCACATCACATCTTCTAATAAAATAATTCTTAAGTCTTTTAAACTCAGTTGCGATATTCCTTGAGCCGCTGTTAATACCGCTTCACATTTCGCTTGCATTTTATGTTGGTTTTGAATATATTCTGTTTACGACACCTCCAATAAAAAAAACCCAAGGGATTTGTGTCACAAGATTGACCCAGATCGCCCAATTTACCTTTTTGGAGGCCTACTATTAACGTTCGTCCAAACGTCCCGAGCGTCCTGCCCTGCCAATAACATTATAAAAATTGCAAACAAGTTTAAAATAAATAAAATAAAATCCACAGACAATCACACAAACTACATGGTAAAATTACATAGCTTGTGTTATGGGCCCATAACACAAGCTATGTTTACTTTGGGGCCAACTTAGAATACATGAATAGTTAAACAGCCAGACACAGAACATTTTTTTTCTTGTTTCGTGCGGGAATCAAACCCGCAACCACTGGCGTTTGAGGCAGACAGTTTATTTAATAGCGGAGCGGAGGCAGCTTTACTGGTCGTATTACACACCATAAGCTTATTTTAAATATATGTTGTGACCGATCTTCTCTCGTCTCGTAAAGATTCTCTAGCTGCAACTGTGAATGTTATGAGGTTCAGATACCCACCACTTCTACATTGCGATACGTCACTCCATAAGACTTTATTAAAAAAAGTCGGGATTTTCTCTATTTTATTTTCCAACTTTAGGTTCTTCGTTACCCCAGTAATATTGTTGTTTTACCCGTGCGGGGGTGATTACCCCCAGTTTAGGAACCCAGGTACTAGGCTGTATGGGTTAGATCCCCTACATTCTGCCCTCTGCGCAGAATAAAAAACAAGGGATACCACCGAATTACTTTAGTACTATTTAGTAATCTGTGCACCGAATAAATAAACAGTTCGTTTTGTTGTTATTATATTGTTTGAAAATTCAAAATACTAAAAGAAACGAACTGCTATTTTTTGCTATTAATAAAAGATATAAAGGCTGCATGTGAATGAAAAGAATAACAGAAAGATTAGTAGTTTCTTTAATACAACCTACTATTCATCGAATTGAACGTACTTGCGGCAAATACAAAATCATGTCTCAGTGCAAGAACAAAAGTAAACAAATAAGCAAAAAAGCTATACCTGAAACAAAAGACGCCGAAAATAAAAATGCAATCGTAGATATAAGCAAATTCAAGTATGAAAAAAAACCACATATCAAAATTGAATTTGAAAAGGATTTTCCGTCTCAAGATCCCAATAATCCTGTAGAACGAGGTATATGGGAACCGCCTAATTGGAAGGACTTTTTAGTTAATCTACGTATTATGAGAGAAAATAATGAAGCTCCTGTCGATACTATGGGTTGCCACATGGCGATGGATGAAAAGGCGCCACCTGAGGTACCTACTTAATTAAAAACCAAAATAAATTTCTTACTTTGACAGAGCAAAATAATAGATTCCAAAATAATTGCGTAGCATTTTGTTATGTGTAGGTAACTTTTAATGTTTAAAGCTAGCCAAGCTTAGTCCTGCAATAAAGCATGAAATAAAATTTAGCTACTTTATTGGCAGGTTTCAATATCATGAAAACTGTTCGTTTTGCCTATGAACAATAGAAATCACTAACAAAATGCCTTTCTATATTCAAAATCTTGACATCTAAACCACTGCGTACGAACTGTTTGACTGTAATGGCTTGCTAGATTACATTTGACCATTTACAAAATAAGTCATTTTATCTAGCCAATGACGTAACAAGTTATTAATTTAAGCCAATGAAGTAAAGGTGGCATGGCAGTCTGTTGCGGCCATAGCGAGTTTAGTTTTCATTACATATGACCGTATGTAATGTATTACAGAATAATTTATTTTATCAAGCCAACGATGTAACAATTTATTAATTTAACTAAATATCCTATCATATATCTGTCAAAATATTATCCAGTTTTCACTTTTTTACTTATCTATAACAGTTTTTGAAAAAAAAGGACGAGTATTATTGAATGAAATAACTTATCATGTAAATACTTACTTTGACGTCATAAAAATGTGATTTAACCAATGGCAAAATAAGTCAAAGGATTGGCGTTTCATTTTACGTAAGGAATTAAACGCAATTATTAACAAAAAACTCTAAAAATATATTTATCAAATACCAAAACATATCAAGAATAAATTGAATAAGTTTATACATTTATTGAGTTCAAATATCATACAAATAATTTGCTAATGCCTGATATTCTATAAATCACATATCACCTAGTTTCTTGGAAGAAGTTGAAATTTGAGAACTTACAGCTCGTAGCTAATAGATATTGTGAAATGCTATTTTTTTTCTACCAGTTTTGTACCTGTACTGGTTACTCATACCAGTCAGTTGAATATTGAAACCCGCCATTAGTGACCAACATTTTCCTGACTTTATCTACTGTACTAACTTAGTAAATGTTTTTCTGTCACACCTGACACATATTAAGCTTCCAGAAGCATGTTGAGGGTGCAATTTTTTGATGTAGTGGACTTAACATGATAACTGTGCAGCAGTCATTGTGATGGATTTAATGACTGATTTATTTTTAGGTGATGAGATATCATAGTTTGATAGCATTAATGCTGTCTAGTCAAACAAAAGATCAAGTTACATTTGCTGCTATGCAAAGGCTACGAGAGGGGGGCCTAACTGTTGACAATGTTCTCAATATGAGTGATGAAGAACTCGGAAAGCTTATATATCCTGTCGGTTTCTGGAAGGTCAGTAAGAACACCAGTTGTCCACATAATATTTTGAAAATCTGAATTTATCTCTTAACTTGTTGCATTGATTTTAGACAAAGGTTAAATACATAAAGAAAACAACACAAACATTGAAAGATCAGTATAATGGAGACATACCGGATTCTGTAGAAAAATTATGCAAACTTACTGGAGTTGGACCAAAAATGGCACATATTTGTATGAAAGTGGCCTGGAATAAAATTACAGGAATAGGTATGTTATGTGAATTAATATGTACATAAGTGTTATCAAGTTGATGTACAAATACAAAGTGTGTAAAATATAATTCTATTTCAGGTGTTGACACCCATGTACATAGAATCAGTAATAGAATAGGTTGGGTCAAAAATGCAACTCCAACCCCTGAAGATACTCGTAAAGCATTGCAGTTCTGGTTACCATTTGAGCTTTGGAGTGAAGTCAATCATTTAATGGTAGGATTTGGTCAAACAATATGTTTACCTGTGAACCCACAGTGCCATGAATGTTTAAATAGAGATATATGCCCTTCAAGTGGAAAAGTAAAGAAATCACCAAAAAAGTCACCAGTTAAAAAAGAAATGAAACAAGAAGATGTTATTAATTCTGTCAACTTGATTGATATCAAGACCGAAAAACAAATAAAAGAAAAATCTCCACTAAAACGTAAGACACCTAAAGATACTGGGCTATTAGAGGCAACAAACTCAAAGCAGAATACCACTAAGAATAAAGTCAAGAAATCAAATATAAATTTACAGGCAGGTATAAATTTAGAAGAATTTACTCACACTGATGAACAAGATTTTCAGAAAGCTAGCAGTATAAATGAGAATCAGGGGGTAAATAAGAAGACTGTTAAATCACCTAAAGTTGGTAAATCTGTCAAACCAACATGCAGTACTTTAAAACGAATAACAAGATCTTCAAAGAACTAACGTGCCTGTAGCATTATCCATTGATTAATTACAATAAAACAATTTTTTGCCATAGCTAAGGGAGTTTTAATTAAACATACAATCATTAAAACATTGTTGATTTAGAAACAAGCAATTTTATTAACGTTTTCTTTTGCCAGGTTTCTTTTTAGACTTATCTTTTCTAGGGTCTGCTTTATGCTTCAGATTTGTTTTCTTCTGTTGTGATTTCTTTTTATTTTTTACTCTCTCAAGTTTGTTCTTCATTTGAAACACTTTACTCTTCTGGATTTTCTTGGTGGCTTGATGTTTAAGCATCCTTTTTATTTCTTTCTTACTTTTTAGACCACTGTCATCAACTTCATTATCAGATTGTTCAATATCATCATGATCACTTTCAATTTCTGAATTCATTCCTGGTAAGTCTTCAATGATGTTCTTTTTTTTCGGTACAGAGGTATTTTTTTTAACTGTTTCCTTAACTTTATTGTCACCTATTATAACATTATTTTTTTGTAAAATATCACTTGAAAGCTCAACAACCCGCACATTAACATCATCATCTTCATATTCTTCATTTAATAGTTGCTCTATATCAGGAATTGGCCGGCTTGAGACTACAAGTTTTTTATAAGACTCCTTATTCTGTGAAACAAAAATGTTGGACAATTATTATTGTAGTAATGAAAAATTTTGAACTTGATGTAATTTAAATAATTGATCGAATCCTATCTGTACCAAGTTACAACTACCTACTAAATGAAGAACTAAAATACAACACTTCATTTGTTTATTTACATATTTTCATCATCATCAGCCAGTAGACGTCCAATGTGGGACATAGACCACCCCCAAGGTTTTCCACGTCGCTCGGTCCTGCGCCGCCCTCATCCAGCGTTATATTATATATTATTACATTATATTTTTAAATTGTTACCTCCTGTTTGATGCGCTTTTTTTCTTCCTTTAATAAACGCTGAAGTTCTTCTTGAGCTTTCTTCTTCCTTTCCAGTTTCCTTTTGCGAAATCCACACAAGTAATCTCTGTAAAAAAAAACAGTTCTTACTAAATAATTTTGGACTTCATATACTATAATAATGGAATATATTAAATGACTTCGTGTCCGTACTTCCGTTTGTCTTCATCGAAAACAAGGTTAATTTTTTGTTTGCGTTCTTTTTTCTTCGGTTTTCCCATTTTAATAATCAAAACAGTGGAACATGTGACAAGTAAATAACCTCTTGTATGAAACCTTGTAAATAAAATGTTTTGATGTTTTCAGTATAGACCACTGACATTTTTTTTTGGTTAATTTCGTCCTGTTCAGGACAGGCAAGAACGACGCCCATACAGCCTTGTATTTTGTGTCTTGAATCCTTTTAAAATATATTTATAGTTGTAGTTATTTTATTAAGCAAACAAATAGGCACAAAATTTGAAAATTTACAAAAAACAATAATACTAGAATGAACTTATGATTAAATAACAAAAAAAGACGTGTGGCACTCGGAGACTGCCGCGGTAAAGCTATTGCATAGCATTTTTTATCAACTTATGCAATTATTTATTTATTTTATTAATGCAGTAATGTTTGATCTAATATGAAGTTCCACAAGTTAGATGGTAGATGCCGCTGATTGTTTATTAAAGCCCGCATGTAAAGTTATGAAATCAAAGTATCACCGCTGTGCCGGTCGGAGTGGGGGGTGTTAGGTTTTTTCGTTACGGAATTTCTGGATTCGGTCCCCACGCTCAAGGCCAGCGATAGAAGCTATGCAATAGCTTAAAAAAATTATTGGTGGCGGAGGCAACTAATCAAAAAGGCCCTTGGCAATATCCGGGGCAAAGGTGCCCATGACGCTCGCAGCTCGCTGTATTACCACGCTGGATTGCTATGACAATTCTATGCCCCAGAAATGTCCCGGCCCTAGGATCGCATTCTTTTTCCCTTACTCGACGGCCGATTGCATTTATAATTTTTTTAGTGTCCACGCCCCCGCACCCCAGCTTTTAAAATATCAGGCCGAAAATCAAATCAATTGTAAACTAGTCACAGAGTTTTGAGGTTTTGTCATATGTTTGTTCTTTTTATTAATGTCCGAGTACAAAATAACGCCATCTTTTCGCAAAGCCAAAACTAGCAATGAAAAGGTGATTTATTTTCTGTAACCGTTTATTCTTTTTTTAAAGGTTGTTTTAATATAGTTTTAATTTTTATTCGACCCGCATCTGCTGAATTTTAAAGCAGAACGAAATTCAAAAAACGTTTTTGAGTTATTTTACAGTAGGTACAGTAAGTTTTGGTTTAACTTTAAACTAGAATAGTGCTTATAAGACAATAACACGCTCTCCTTTGCCGTTATTTTAGGTTTTTTGCTTCATATCATGAACTCATTAATCATTTATATGGTAAAGTCAAAAAACAGTTAGATAGCGAAGTTTTTATACTGGGTGACTGGTGACAAATTTTAGATATTGAAGGAGAGCACTCTGTATTCGAAACTGATCATCATTATGTAATAAAAGTAGGTACTTACTTAATTTTTCACCAGAATTCCCTTTAATTAATAAAGAGACATTACTACACTTTACTTTGTAGTGTTCCCGCCACACGCACACCACCACTCGCTGAGTATCTATTGTATTACGCTTATGTAATCATACGTTGCGTAATGAATTCTTTTACTTTCGGTTAATCAGTACATAATTAATATTTATTTTATTTTTTCTCTTCATGTATGGTCTCAAACTATCACGTCCTCGAATTTCGAAAGTAACCCACCAGAACCCTGTATGTATATCTCACTAAAACTAGTATAAAATATGTGTCAATTGTAAAATCATACGAAGTGAAATAGCTCAAATACGTTACATTTTAGGAGGGGTTATTCCATTGTAAAATTGGTTTATTTTGACTTAATCTATAAACCAGTAACCACTCAACAGATGCGCGTCAAATAACAAATAATACTGTATTTTCAACCGACTTCCAAAAAAGGAGTAAATAAAAATATTTAAAAAACTACATTTTCACCAAATGTGCGCTTATCACGCGGTGTACCAATTTACAACTCTACTGAAATAACAGATTCGCACGTTCGAACCGAATAACACGTTAATTTTCACTATCCGTGACAATATATTTTCTAAACCTTAATCTAGGATGCATCACTGACAAGGATATTTAACTTCTTGTTTGTTCTCACATACTTACAACTATCATCACCAGTGCACCACCATACAACAAAGCTTAAAATAAATTTTAAGTAATCCGGAATCCTGCATAATTTTTATAGTCTATGAAATAGCATTGTCTAGATGAATAGCATGGAATTAATAAGTACTTCGTAGTACCTATTAATTCCATGATGAATAGTCTATGAATGAGGAGTTTTCAGTCTACGATAAAAAAAAAAAGTAGTTCACTTTTCAACATTAGATGGCGCTGATCTAACTCAAGTGTCAACTCAAGTACCAATTTCAGTACCGTACCTACGTGTAATAATTATTAATATACTTCATGTAAAGAAAAAACGCTGCAAAACAAACTAGGAGAATAGAAAACAATGAAATGTAATATTATTAATTTGAAGGTTATGGCAATCAGCAAGAATTTTATCTCTACGTTCAGTCAACTGTCAACAAAGAGGATACGATATTGACATTGACTCTTCAGTTTTGTTTAACGCCATCTAGTATGTATAGAAAAAGGTTAAAAAAAAATGAATCGAAAAGGCCTCATTGTCTGCCGCGGCTCACGTGGCAGTCATAAAGTAACTTTTATAGGTCAAGATAGAGATATCAGCTAAAACGGAGCACTAGCGCCATCTAGAACTTAGTGACGGAAACTTGTACTAGAACCATTCGGGAACTTTCCCTGTATTTTTCTTTAAGAATATTTAAGACTCCTCAAATATGTATATTATCATGATTATATGAAATATGTATATATATCAGAAAGTCGTTATCACGATCAAAATTCCAATAAACATACAAAGGTCGAATTTCCGAAATCCAGTAGAATTGCCGGGTCAGAATTAAAAAAGGGAGCGTCAGAGTCCAAATGGTGGCCGGGTTGTGGGTAAAAGGAATCCAAGAAAAAAGCGATAAAAACAACATTCGAAAACGGGTGCGCAGTAACGAACACAGATAACGAATGAAAGATAGATTTCAAGTTCCAACCCATAGAGACCAGGGACATTATTAAAACATTTAAGACAATGGGGAGTTTTCTGACAGATCATTAAAAAAACAAAACTGTACAAAATTGGTACAAAAGGCTTCGATAGATGGCGCTTTACAAAAGGCGAAGGCGAAGAATTTATTCCACACTGCGTTTTTAAAAGTAAAATAAATTAATTGATGTCTGTATCAGAAATTGAACGTATAAATAACCATAGATGGTAGATACCACTTACCTACATTATAGTTTACATACTTAACGCCTTCGGCTTTTTAAAAGTGCCATCTATAGAGGTTTTTTGAACTAATTTTTATGAGCTGTCAGAAAACTCCCCATTGATATTAAAAAGACAACTGCTCTGGGGCATATCTGTTGAAATATTAAATTCTATTATAGCTCCTTGCCATGTTGAAATATTTAACAATTGTATTATTAGTGGGGAGTTTCCTGATGTAATGAAGCATAGTAAGGTTATTCCTTTATTTAAGTCGGGTAGCACTACAGACCCTACTAATTTTAGACCAATTTCAATTCTACCTACTTGTAGTAAAATTTATGAAAAAATTATTCTTAATCAACTCTTGGCCCATTTCACCTCTAACAATTTACTTCATAATAAACAATTTGGATTTACAAAGGGCCTTTCCACAACTGATGCTGGTGTTGAACTATTTGAAATAATCACTGGTGCCTGGAAGAGGCCAGAGGATGCCCTAGGTGTATTTTGTGACCTATCTAAGGCATTTGACTGTGTTCAGCATGACACTCTCACCAGGAAACTCCACCACTATGGCATCAAAGGCACTGACCTCAAACTTTTGAATTCATATCTAAGTGATAGAATTCAGAAGATTGAGGTAAACCGGAAAAGGTCGGCTGGGTCGGTTGTGAGAATGGGAGTGCCTCAAGGATCAATTCTGGGCCCATTTCTGTTTCTAGTCTATATAAATGATCTACCCTATATGGTAGGCAATAATCACGAGATTGTATTGTTTGCTGACGACACATCATTAATTTTTAAAATGATAAGACAGAAAATAAACTACTACGATGTAAACAATGCTCTCGCAAATGTTGTTCAGTGGTTCAATATAAATAATCTAGCGTTCAATGATAAAAAAACTAAATGTATAAAATTCTCTGCACCAAATGTAAAACAAGTTGAGTCTGATCTGCGGCTTAATGGGAACAGATTGAATCTAGTAGAAAACTCTGTTTGTCTTGGAATTACCTTAGATTCTAAATTGCAATGGGGCGCCCATATCTCACAACTAGCGAGTAGACTTAGTTCTGCAGCGTTCGCGGTAAAGAAAATTCGCTCATTGACTGATGTTAATACAGCGAAGCTGGTATATTTTAGTTATTTTCATAGTATAATGTCCTATGGCATCCTACTTTGGGGCAATGCTGCAGATATTGACACGATATTTACACTGCAGAAAAGGGCTATTCGTGGAATGTATAAACTTGGAAACAGAGAATCTCTTCGAGAAAAGTTTAAAGAAATTGGTATCTTGACCCTTGCATCACAATATATTTATGAAAACATTATGTATATTTATAAGAATAGTAATAAATTTAAAACTCGGAAAGATAATTATGATACAAATTACTCTGTAAGAACTAGGAACGAACATAAGTTAGAATTTCCTAAATTAAGGCTGGCTAAAAGCAGCAAATCATTTATTGGAATGTCAATACGTATATATAACAAAATTCCGAAGTCAATTCAATCCCTGCCATTCAATAAATTTAAATCAATCATTAAAAACACTCTATCTCGAAAACCTTATTATAAAACTAAAGATTTCTTAGATGATAAAAAGGCATGGGATTAAGCACAACAGGATATTTCTAAAAGTTTCTAATTACTTAATAATTTTGTTTACGGCTTGGCTGTGCGTTATATATATGACATGCTGGTGACTGTCCCACTCACTTATTTTCTTGTCAAGACAACAGCAAGAACGTCATGCTCCCTCAGGCGGCATGGCTAGTGGTAGCGTCGGGTATCGGGTCACCCTCTTCCCTAAAATATGGTTGAGGAGGGTGATGGCTGGTGCTTGCGTTAACTCGTGAACGGGTACTGCTAGCGGTGCCAGGTCGTTTTGCTAATGATACTACGACTATTTTATTCCATTTTTGTTCAAATACTCTGGTCCCAGTTTGTCATGTTCGTATTGTGCATCCATAGCTCATTGCATCTGCTATGTAAGCAATTTGGTTGTGGCATGACATTGGCTCTCACAATTAGCTGTCTTGTGTTTGTTTTTTTTTCATGTCACGGTCAATTTGTACTGTAGGTACCTATTTGTATTAATTTGATAATTCTGATTGAAAAGGAGTGCCAAGAGTTTTTTTCCGCCGGCTTTTTTTGTCTCTTGGTCTACTGTAATATCTTATTTAACAACTACCAACAACTAGTTAAAGCCGAAGTATGTGATGACTGACTTCATCAAGTGTTTTGTGAAATTCCTAAGGTGAATAAAACTTTTTGAATTTTGAATTTTTGAATTGTCTATGGTATTTTTCTAATTTTATAAATTATAAACAGCGCCATCTATATCTTACTGATACTAACGAAATTTAGTGAAAACACCGTGGTGGCAGATAAAATCATAGATGAAAATAAGTACTAAAGGTTAAAATATGTCTTCGATGCGGACCGCACGTCGCTTTGTACTCCCGGGCTCGTCCACGAACGTTTAAGTGGTACGTGTTTTAAAAAATTTTAATATTATTTGTGGCTATGAACGGATGCTGAGGCTCGGTGACCTTTTTGTGACGACTGAATTGTTAAGTTATGTACATATGACATAATAGTTTTCTAGGCAAAACGGTTACTAATAAAAACTGTACCCACTGTTTCTAATACTTAACAACATACATGATCGAAATAAATTTACGACTAAAATCAATTTCAAAGCAACGTAAAACAATACATTAATTAGGGTACTCTCAATAAACCATGATATGAAACTTGTCATACAAAAAACTATCACATTTCTTTAGAAATACACTATTCCAAGAAAACTAAAATGAAATTATTAGAAATCTATCGGTAGGTATTACGTGTAAATTCTTACGCACGGTGTCAAATCGCAACTTATACCTAATGAAGAGAGATTCAAATAGACAATCAAACTTACCACTAAGTAAAGTCGTTTTCATAAAAGATAACCCGTGCATAGCTCTTATATCAAACTCATAAGGTGTATTATCGCTCAAATCGCGGGACTTCTTTCGGCGTCTCGTTGCGACTTGCGCCTTTCGGAATTATACCCTTTGAGATTTGCCGCCGCCGCTTCCAAGCCAAACTAAAGGTCGTTCCGTTCAATATTTATTATGAACTATTAATTAGGTATAATAAGGTTAATTATTATTAACCTTATTAAGAAAAGCTAACTTATTATCTTGTTCTAATTCCATAGTGAATTGTATTTTAGTATTAAGGGAATTAAGATGTTTTAGAAAAGCAGTTACTTTATGTTGAGGTAAGATTGTATATGTATCGTCAACGTACCTCTTGTAGATCTTCGGCACGACGGGTGACAGACTTTGAGGAGCGTGCTCTCCACTCAGTCACACAGTTTATAGGAAACCCACCCATACTCTGTGAAAATTTTATCTAGAGAGAAGCATTACATTCCTAGAATGATCAGAGAAGCGATTGAAATTAAAAAACACCCTAATTTCAATAGAGAAGATGGTTGGAAACTATCACCGACATGGGACCCTATCCTGAAAAACATTAAATCTAACATCCAGCAAGCTGCACGACCTGAAACTCAAGATACTGTCAGCTCGTTTTGTGTCAATCCAGAACGCTACGCTCGAAGACTGAGAAACAGATGGAGATGATGATGTATAACTTTTTCAATCTGTCAATCCGACGCTTGACACCTCGGTCGCTCGTGACCACGGGGTCTGCAAAGACACCGAAACGTCGAGTCAAAATTTAAAATGTAAATATACGCGATAAATCCGGTTAAAAAGTGTTTTATTTAATAGTATGAATCGCGAAAACTTAAGACAATATTATATTTCTTATGATTGAAAGTCAAACGTCAACTACTTATGGGCAGATCTTTGCCTGATTTAATTTTTTTTTACACTCACACAACATTGTCTTGCCCAAATTAAGTTTCTTATAGAACTTGTGTTATGGATACTAGATAACTGATGTACTTAAGAAATATACAGTGTGTCCGGTCATGACCTAGCGATAATTTAAGGTTACAAAATATACCTAATTTCATCGACAAAAACACCCATATATGGGGGTCTACCTGCCCTCCTGTCGGAATGGCCGCCATTTTTTTTTTTTTTATTCTTGTTGATACCTCTGCTGAAAGATGCCGATTTCTCTGGACAGAAAGGTCCTACAGATGTAAAAAAAATGTTATTTTAAATTTTAAAATAGCAACTATCAAATAAAAATAAACATTATGGAAAGTTTTCCCTACAAAATATCTTAAAACATTTACAATGCTAATTTAAGTGAAAAAAATTGACTGTTTTTTTTATTTTTCTGAACATATTTCAAAAACTAGCACATTGATACTATTTTTTTTAATACTGTCCTTATACTTAAGGATATTACTTACAAATTGACGTTAAAATTATTGTTGTTAATTGCATAACTCGAGAGTTAGGGCTGTTTGAATATGACCCTTTTGTGAGGGTCCCAAACCCATGTAGAGCTACCTGCTACATTGAATAGGGTTTATTTGACAAGGAAGGAAAATTATTTGTATTATTGTTAGAGCGGTGAATAAGTAGGACAAAAATCATGTTTGATCAGCTCAGATATCGAAGATAAATGTTTGTTAGATAAATTAATAGCGCTCTACATTCATGATCCTCACAAAATGGGTAGAAATATTCCATAAAAGACTTACATAGCTGTTGTGCATTTTGAATTTTGTTTCCAAAAAGTAGAGTTTAGTTGATATTGTGTTCTTAGACTGTATTTACTTGTTAAAACCTATTTTGTGTTTTCTATGTTATACCACAGAATAAGTAATAGTTGGTACAGAAGAATTACTCCGCAAGAAGATCTAAATAAATTCGAGTCTTGCTACGACGCGATACGGTGGAATTCAGCTCGCACAGCATTACGTACCTGCAAATTTATATACTTAGAAGTTTTGTCTCTTTCGATCGCATGCCTCTTATCTTTTCTTACGCTGTTAGGGTTGCTGCCTAGTGAAGAATAATTAATCTGCTTATTTGTAATTAAGTATCTACCGATGTAGGTATTACTGTTATTCTACCTTTGTAAAAAATATTGTTTCAACTTACCTAAAGTACAAAATGAAAAAAAAGTTACGACGAATAATTAGTAATACTACCTATGTTTTGTTTGCTAAATTGAACATAATCAAAGCTAAACATAATGTAATTGGATATTTGTTTCCTTTTATGTTCATTTTTAAATACTATTTGCGACCTCGATCATAGAATTATTGTGAGTGCTATTAGGTAGGTAGGTATCTACAACGTCCCGACGGGCACGCGCGTGATACACGACCCATTCGAAATGCGCCGGCGGAGCGCTTCGCTGTAGGTAAATAACGGATGTACCGCGCAGAGTGAGCCAGGCCTGGTTATACTTAACGCGAAAAGGGTTTATGTTAATCCGAGAGTGGCTTTATGTTCTGTTTTTTATTCTTATGTTTGCGAACAATATTTTATGAAAATTATAATTAATCGAAAATATCGATCCGCTATCTTCTACAGTTTATGTTCCCTTAGATTTTGAATATACTTTTGATTGATGGTAGCATTCAGTGTAGCTAATGTAGGCATTTTTAAAAAACGACCATTAAAAACTAAAACGCCTACATTAACTACACTAAATTCTGTTTTCAAATAAAAGTATGTTTAAAATATAAGGAATTATAAACCGTAGAAGATAGCGGCTCGATTATTTTCGATTAATTATGATTTTCAATCAAAAGGTAATAAATCTAGCAGTGGCGCTAGTGAGCACCGTTGAATTTTGTGATATTAGTCGTTTAGAATCAAAATCGGCAATTTCGCTTTTAGCAAATTTTGAGTAACTGAAAAAAACGATTTGATCAAATTTGGACTGTGTATTTCTCCATTATTATTGAAAAATTAATAAAAAACAGCATGATAATAACGTTAAAAACATCAATACCGTCTAAGCATTAGTATAAAGCAGGATTTTTTAAGTATAAAATATGAATATAGCCAACTTTGATTCTAACTCTTGAAAATGTCAGCTTTTGATTCCAACCTTGTGTAAGATAGCCGCCTTTGACACCAACTGTCTATAAGATGGTCGTTTTTGATTACAACATTTAAAAAAATAGTAGGGTTGTGCCAAATATAGAATTAGGTAGGTAACAAAATATTTTTTGCAAATGATTTATTAATGTAACAACTTGCCGTTTTAATTTTTTTAACAAAAACATAAGACAATACAGGTTAAGTGGGTAAATATGTAGTCAATCTTATTTTTTCTTTCTTTTTTTCTCATATATTTGTACTTCACTTCATATACTGACTGTAGTTCAGACTTTTATAAATTACAAAATAAAAACATTTTTACGTCTTACAAAAAAAATTGGATATTTAAATGAAGAACAACATACACAGTGTAAACTACAATAATAAAACATCGAACTTATTTTATTATCCAACATTAACATTGAAATCTTTTAAACTAGTGATTTGTTCATTTAATAAAACTTTGTTTAAATAAAGTACCTACACAATTCAATCTCAAAATCTTGTTGGCCAAATAAAACGAGCAATAAAAATATAGGTAAGTATGTTACTTACGAAAACATCTCAAAAAATATTTTAATAAAAATGAATTGTGCCAACCCTGTCAGTGGACTTGCCTATTCCTCTTGGCAATATTCTTTTTCCATTTTTGTGGATCACGTTTGCGTTTGCTTGTAAAGCTACTATTGCAAACTGTAGGGTTAGTATTCATATAACTAAATTCCATTAAATTATCAATATGTAACTACTAAATTATTTATAAAACAACAAAAACTGCCGATACAAACTCATACAAAAACTATTTTTCGCCATATTGTTTTTCGTCGATGTGATTGGTCAAGTGTACATTAATGCCGTTTTTGACTCTTACGTACCTACTGCAAGATTGCCGTGTTTGGAACCAAATCAAGATTTTGATTCGTTTTTACTATGAATTTAGCCATGTTTGATTATGAGATGTTTTACTAACAGTTTGAATTCAACATTTTTAAAATTTCTGCATTAACAAGTCAAAAGTGCCAAAAAGTAAGATTGCCGATTTTGATTCTAAACGACTCATATGGCTCTTAATCAGTTGCTCGAGGTTTTCTTACCTACTAAGAATATTGCATGTTTTTTAATAGTTTGTGGTTGAAAAGTTTGAAGATCTCGAAAAGGCTCTTGTGTCATACCAACTTATCTAAATAAAGATGAAAAAATTAACGTAATAAATAGTAAAACGACATTAAAATACTAAATGTATGATTTATTTATTTATTTATAAAAGTTGCACCAACGAAATCAACACAGACACTTACATTTAGTTTTATATATTAAGTACAATAAGACTAAGTGTTGTCTCACTTACAGGCGCAAACAACATGCAAAATAATCACAATAACATTTTTCAAAATTACATTAGATTAATCTCTTTAAAAACAAAAATCAATATTATGGACTTTCAATTCATAATTTACATTTTACATCACACTAATCAAAGTTAACTGGAAGCAAATTAAAATCATAGGTATACTGACAAATATATAAAAATTGTAAGAACAGAGTAAAAATAAAACTAAAAATGAATCAAAATAAGATTGTAGATGCTGATAAATATTTAAAAATTCTATGTATAGAGTAGAAATTAAAATAAATCAAATTAAAATCATACCAATAAATTAATTAAATTATATTACCCTAATCTATTATAAAATCTTCCATCTTATACTCATGTCATATTCATGGGAGACCTGAATACATGCATGGCAAAAAACAACTCCCGCTCCCGAAAACTTGATTCCATCCTAAACTCCCATAACCTCAATATCTTACCTCTTTCTGCGACCCATCATTTTCCCAATTGTGTCCCATCCCTGATCGATCTCATGGTTGTCTCTAACACCAGTAATGCTGCGGCTCATGGGCAACTCACTGCATCCTTTTCCTATCACGACCTTGTTTTCCTGTCCTACCGTATCCGTGTCCCCAGACGCAGACCACGCACATTACTATTACGTAACTTTAAAGACCTCGATGTGGAAGCGTTACAGCGCGACGCTGAGTCGACGGATTGGAATACTGTACTATCTAGTTCAACCGTAGATGACAAAGTCAAGTCCTTCAACAATGTGATTCTGCAGCTATTCGATCGCCATGCTCCACTCAAACAGGTTAAATTAAAACACAACCCAGCACCTTGGCTTAACGATTGTATCAAGAAAGTTATGGCTAGCAGAGACAAGGCAAAAAGATTATATAAACGAAGTCCCTCTGACTCCAACCATGAAAAATTTAAATTTTTACGAAATCGCTGTAATCGTTTGTGTCGCGAAGCAAAGAGAAAGTACTTTTACGAGTCTCTGGTAAATCGTGGTTCTGCACAAGTCTGGAAATTCCTCAAATCTGTCGGTATAGGCAAATCTCCCAACTCATCCCTTAAAGATTTCGATTTGAGTGGTGTGAACAATCATTTCTCCCTTCCTCCCGTTATGTTGGCTCCAAATATTAAATCCAACACCTTAGATCATTTGTCGAGACTGAAAGCAACACATTCTCCTTTTTCTTTTGCAGCTGTTTCGTCAGAAGAAGTCAAGAAATCTATCCTTTCCATTTCCTCGGCTGCGGTTGGTGATGACAATTTGTGTTCGAGAATGATCGTTTTGATATTACCTGTCCTTTTGCCTATCCTCACACACATTTTTAACCACTCCATTTCTTCTGGCACCTTTCCTGTAGCCTGGAAACGTGCACACGTTATCCCTTTGCCTAAAATCCCTAATCCTACTGCTGTGACCCATGTCCGTCCTATTTCGATTCTACCTTTTCTTTCAAAAGTTCTCGAACACATTGTTCATAAACAATTGTCAGCATTCCTTTTCACCAATAACTTGATTACCCCATTCCAGTCCGGTTTCCGTCCTGGCCACAGCACTGTTTCAGCCTTAATTCACGTAACTGATGACATTCGCTGGGCCATGGAAAATAAATCCCTTACCTTACTTATCCTTCTCGATTTCAGCAATGCCTTCAATGCTGTTGATTTCGATATCCTTCTGGGAATCCTTAAATCCCTAAATATATCCCCTTTGGCATTGACTTGGTTTGATTCCTATCTCCGTGGCCGCTCGCAGCAGGTTCGCCTTGATGAGAGTCACTCACACTGGTGTGATCTAACTGCAGGCGTGCCGCAGGGTGGGGTCCTCTCTCCTCTCCTTTTTTCCATTTTCATCAACTCAGTTACCGAAGTCATTGCATCCAAATTCCATCTCTACGCAGATGACCTGCAAATCTACTGCCATTTCGATGTTACTGATGTTGATTCTGCTGTAAGGGCAATCAATGCAGACCTGTGTCGAATAAGTGACTGGGCAAAGTCTTTCGGTTTTCATATTAACCCCAAAAAATCACAAGCGATGATCATAGGCAGTCGTTATGTTCGTGGTCGACTTGACTTTTCTAATATACCTTCAATCACCATGGACAACGTAACAATTGATTTCGCTGACACAGCTAAAAACTTAGGAGTCATAATCGATTCTAATCTTTCATGGAACGCGAATGTCAGCGAAATCAGTCGTAAGGTCCACTTTTCCTTGCACTCCTTAAAAGCCTTGCAAAGATTTTTACCTTTAAAAACAAAAATATCACTTGCCCAGTCACTTATTCTGCCCATCCTTGACTATGCCGACGCTTGCTATTTGGATGCCACGGAAGAACTTCTCAACAAATTGGAGCGCCTGCAAAATCTTTGCATTCGCTTCATATTTGGCCTAAGAAAGTACGATCACGTCTCTGAATATCGCAAGCAACTTCGTTGGCTTCCTATACGCTACCGTCGAAACACCAGGATCCTTTGTCTCCTTTTCAATATCCTTAATAACTCACTCACTCCTTCTTATTTGCGTGAAAGGTTTTCATACTCACACTCTCAGGATACGCCATGTAGAGCACACGTGCGTACTTTTCTACATATGCCTTCTCATAAAACCGATTATTATTCCTACTCTTTCTCTGTTCATGCAGTCAGATTGTGGAATTCACTACCTCATGTAATTCGTGAGTCTAAAACTATATCTAGTTTTAAAAAGAAAGTCAAAGATCACTACTTTTCTCTACAGTAAGTTTAAACAATGTTATGATATTAGTATTTTAGGTCTATGTATTTTATATAAGTATATTTAAAGTAGATGTTATATTATTTTTATGTATTTGCATGTATATTCATAAGTATTTAAGTAGTTTATACGATATTATCGATTAGTACACACTATTATTGAATCTTAACCAAACTCTCCAGTCTTGGGTCTGCTGGAAGAAATTTCATTAGAGATAAGCAGTACCTTTGTACTTATTTTTGTTCAATGTGTTTCTTTATTGTATCTAATCTTATGTGTACATAAATTGTTAAATAAATAAATAAATAAAATCCATTAGAATTTTAAAACCGTACAATCTATGTCCCAATAAAATTAAAATGATATTGATAAATAAATTAATTTAAATTAAGTACATCACAATTAAGATTTAACATAATAAAGAACATAATTTCCCCAAAAAATTTTTTCAATCATATGCAAAGAGAGAAAAAAAAAATGAAATCAAACTTACTATTTTTTACTAGGTATGTTATGTTTGAACTTTAGACAAAGAATATTAAGCAGGTGAACAGAGTGCCAGAACAATGCCAGTCCTAAATTTCTGCATCGAATTGGAAAATATATCAATTTCATAGTTTGCCAGATCGTGTGTGATAATTAATTGGTTGTGCACATTATTATAATTTTTAAACATTCTATTTAAGGGGGAATTTTGACCAAGATTCGATCGAGCAGACCTTATCACAAAAGGAGTATATTTGTTCCTCCTAGGTAATCGTCTGGGAACTGTAATGGCTACTTGGGACGTTAGGTAAGGGGTGTCTGTCAGTCCATTCACCAGCTTAAATAGAAACATGCTATCCAAGAGTGTCCTTCGCTTTGAAAGTGAATTTATATCAAAGTATTTAAGCCGGTCATTATAACTAGGTAATACTTTTGCTTTGTTCTCCCTGTAGGATAAGTGCCAAAGAAATCGTTTTTGCACACTTTCCAAGCGTTTTTTATAAATATCATAATGCGGGTTCCATACGACACCGCAATATTCGAGGGAACTTCGGACTAGGCTATTATAGAGCGTTATCATTGTACTGGCTTTTTTAAATTCTTTGCAATTACGTAAAACAAATCCTAACAATTTAAAACTCTTTTTTACTATATAATCGATATGTACATTGAAACGTAGTTTGCTGTCAAGAATGATTCCAAGGTCGCGAATGTGATCGACTATCGACAATGTTTCATGGTCAATGCAATAAGTTCTAAAACTTGTAGTTTTTTTTCTGGAGAAGTGTTTAGGAACATACCATTCAATTTACTATGATTCAAATTAAAAGCAAAGTTAAAACGCAAGTTATCGTTTTTTTATCAGTTTACTTCTAGCGTTATTGGGTAATTCGTGATTAAAACTGTATAGGGTTGGTCACATCAGATTAAAGTGAATTAAAGTACAAAATGCTTTACTATCGGGTAATAGTGCTCATTAAACTGAGTCTCATATTCTACAAAGTATCGGCAGCTTCAGTTTCTTCGCTTCCAAATAGGAACAACACTTAAGTACAGCAGACAAAGGCTAGCTCATCAGGCACTGTTACACGTTATTATAATTAGCACTATTAATTATGGTTACACAAACACATGTTAGATTCTTGGAAACTGAGGGTTTAGTAATTTTGACATTGCAACCTAGCCAATTGAGTAATTAACAACTGCAAAAAATGCAATGATATCTTGAAAAATGGTGTTTATGCCCTAATTTTGTGGCACACATGCAAAATTTCAGGGCATGAGCGACACTGAGATAAAATTTTTAGGGGCGTATAACACATCTATTTTCTAAACTACTTATGTTAATCGAATTGCTTTAAAACAGAGATACGCAGCACACAATTCTAAGAAATTTGTTCTAGGAATCATTTTTGTAGATTAAAAAACAAAAAAAATATAGACTAAAAATAAAAAATAAAAAAGTTTTTTGGCTTTCGTAAAGTCATGTTTTGGCGGTTACGCCCTTTGAGCCCAGAGGTATCGATATTAAATATTCAAATACATACCTATATAACTATGGATAAGTACATTATTTATTAACCAAAATTATCACATACATATAACAGGGAGTTTTCATATTAAGATTTAAAACAAGAATTTATTAATTTATATTTAAAACTGTTCAAATCAGTCTCTTAAAATAGGTTAAAGATTAATTTAACACAATAAAATTAATAGGTAAAAAAAAATGAACAATGTGATAGCTTGAAATCTTTATTACCTACGTAATTATTGATTTTTCTATACAGAACACTTATTTTCTTGAAACTCTAGCAGTTTTTTATGCTTTCGAATGGCTGATATAAAATTGAAATCACATAATTTAGTAAAATAGTTGATAAACTTGGGCCGCGGATGTTTATTTTTTGAAATACATCTCTGAAAGGGTATAAAAAAGCGTTGAAAGTAGAAATTAATGGATTTTGATGAATTTTGAAACAATTATAGTAAATTATACGCCCTAACTCTTTTTTCAAATGCAGCTATATTTTTATATTCTAAAAATAGTGCCCAGTCAGTGGTTGGTAGAACGTGGTATGCGTGAACCGTCTTATTTTATTATTTTTTCACAAAGGTACTGAAGATATCGCGCAGGCGTTATTTGCACCTACCATCATGTCAAACTACTGTCGCATAATAATGTATTGTACGATTTTGTAGAATCGGTATCATCTACGCAGCTAATTTATTGTGCCGTCAGTATTTTCGCTGCTAAAGAAATTAATTTTTGCCTAGCTTTAAATAAAAATGTTAATCGAAAATATCATTAAATCAAATGTTTCCTAACTATCTGCACCACTTTTAGTTTATTTGTAGTGAAACCAATGAGGAATTTTCTGACAGCTCATATTAGTTCAAAAAACCTCTATAGATAGCACTTTTAAAAAGCCGAAGGCGTTAAGTCTGTATACTATAATTTAGGTAAGTGGTATCTTTCATAAGTAAAAATATAAGTAGGTATATTTTGGTATAGATTGGGATGGGACTTAGTGCCAACACTGCGTCACGCGTTCGGACGCACATACCGTACGTCTGTACGTATGTCCGTATCATATGGACCTGCGGTATGCTTAAAACGGTACAAAAGGCTTCGATAGATGGCGCTTTACAAAAGGCGAAGTCTTGTCTGTCATATAGCCATTTGTTCCACACTGCATTTTTAAAAGTAAAATAAATTTATTGACGTCTGTGTCAGACACCGAACTTATAAATAACCATAGATGATAGATACCCATTAGATACCACTTACCTAGATTATAGTATACAGAATTAACGAGTTCGGCTTTTTAAAAGTGCCATCTATAAAGGTTTTTTGATCTCTCTTTATGAGCTGTCAGAAAACTACTCATTCAAGTGACCATTTACCCTATGGTCGTTATGTCATTGTCACAACGTGAAAATATTTCAAACTTCAATGTCAATTATCAAGCGCTAGGGAGGGATACTCTGATTGAATTCAAGATTTTGTTGATCAGCGACACAAAAATAAAATATCTTATGTATAGGTTTGCAAAAATAATAATGTCAAACAAAAAAGCAAATAAAATATCAACACCTACCGTGTTGAATAATGAATGCTAATGAACTAATTTTATGGATTTTGGCTTAGAGCCATTTATATTTGTATTTTCTAATTGGCGGATGTATAAGATTTGAACTTTTTTACGCTTCGACGGACCAATCAACGTGCAACTCCACAATAAAGTCGGACTCATCAGCAGTATGGCTGTCAGTATATATTTGAAACTTGGACGATGCACTTCCTCTCGTCACGTTGGTTTTTTTTGTTTGTGAATTTTGACGAAAATGTTATCGTGTGTGATTTTGATTGCCTTGCAAAATGTGGAAATTTTGGTGCAGTGACTTGATCCATGGCAGACTAGGTAGTGTCTTATTATTCTTGTTTTTCTATTTTAAAGGGAAGTTTATTATTTTTCATCAAGTATGTCGCGAAAATGTATGCTACCCATCAGTCCAAGTTCTCTGATTACGACTAGTTTTCCTATTTATTAGATATAAAATATCAAGCTGAATGCTGTTAATATCATTGATGAGTATGAAGTAAACAATCTTAATTATACAGCCATTTAGAATGGTTAGCGATTCAATGTTTTAACTAGAACATTTTTAGACGGCGGTAATCGATCCGATGTTTGCATAGCCATATGTTAGCATGCGTGAAAGTAAGGACTTTATTACCTGTTACCGTTATTAAATCATTGCTTCTTCATCTACTCTATGTTCTACTTAAAATTAATGTGTAGACAAAATAACTTGTTTGGTTAACAAATATGTTAAAATTATGAATCGTTCCTGACTTATTGGTACCTATTGTTAAAAAAATATTTTTCTATATTTTTACTAGTTACTAATTTAAGCATTGTCAAAATAGAAAATAATATATTATTTAGAATATTGTATTAAACTGTGCCTAGAAAGAAAATTATCAATCCAACATAGTATATTTGAGTGTAGGTACTATGTATTGTCATTGTTCATAGCAGAAATTATAAATAGATCCATAAGATTAAAAAAAACATACTGTATTTATTAGGGTTTCAATCCTTACATTTATGTAAAGCTTACAGTAAAGCTTACCTGTTAACATAACCATTTTTCAAAATTAATTCAGTTCCATTTAGTCCCATTAGTTTATTTTTAAAAGAAGACTGAAAAGAGTTTTATTATTAGTGCAAAAAATATTTAACATGTATTTGATTATCTTATAAGTAATGTTTGTTCAGGTAACATCTCATATTGAATTCCAGTTTTTTTTTATTCCGCAGATGGTATTTTGAAGACAGATAACCACACATTTGCATAATGACATCAAGGTAAGCATTAACAGTAAAGGATAAAAATATAGTAGTATAAATATATAAAGCATGTTTATTTTGAATGCCCAAATCTCTGAAAGTTGCTGTTGTTCAATTGGAAGTGAAAAATATTTGCATTTGATAACAAGTTTATAGTTTATCATGTAATTTCTGGTAAAAATATATGATAAACTTGAAAATGTATTTTTGTATCTGCTCTTATGTTCCTGTACACTATTCGTAAATAGAATATGAATTAGAAATGTAGACAACCACTTAACTACTGCATATGGACACTTAGATTTTCAACATTACCATTATTTAATTTTACAACACTATAAGAGTATAAATTAGGCCTTGTGAATGTAGAGAAAGATCAAGTGTCATAGCCAGCATCTCAGATTGCAACTAATAACTGTAGACTTGTGAGTCAGATTCTTATCTGGAAGTACCAAGAAAAATGTTGTTAGTTTGTTTTGCCTTGCTGTTTTGTTAGAATTTTATTTTGTATTTATTTGACATCCTTGTGCCAATTGCTTAATCAATAGAACCACCTGAATATATGAGAGCCCATGTGCTTAGTTTAATACCCATATTTTTTATTAATAATTAACATTTTGTACAGTCTCTGTGCTGCAATGCTTTTTTGAGTGCAACTGAGCAACAGATGTGCATGATGCAATGTCTATCGGACCCTGATAGGGAAGCTAATCTTTCCAATTCTTATTTTGGGGCAAAATAATTTGCGTCATTTTGGTTTTTATCTCTGTGTTAATACTTCTTTCAATCTGCCCCGTATCCTGTGAAAGAATCTCTATGCGTCCGGCCATCTTTTTTTGAAAGAGTGACAGTGAAAGAGAACATTGAAAGAGTGACTCTCAGATACCTACTTTAATTTATAATAAATAAGTAAGTTATGTAAACTCACACACCAACCATGTGGCTCGAGATTAGTTAAGCTTCTATACAGGGTTGATTTAAAGTCACCAGCCAAATTTAAATGTTAGTTTTTTTGATATGATATAAACGTACCTGCATATTTATTTTAGCGTCGCTTAGTACAATAAAGGAGAAATATGAAACCACAAACTTTTAAAAAATTAGTCACTGTTGATGAACATAGCTACTACGATGCAGCATTTCATTGATAATACTATGACATATTACTACAAGATGTTTTGTAGTAGCATATGGTCATCTTTATTTTAATAGTAATTTAGAGTGACCAAGCTTTGCTTAATATGTTACCGGATATATTAATTTCCTTGTTAAAAAATGAATACTTTTTTTTTCCAAAAATCGTTTCTATAAATGATACTTATTGTGTAAAAAAAATTTGGCCGTGGCTACAAATCAACTCTGTATAAGCTTATGTTATGGAGACTACACAGTGGAACTATGTATCTAAAGCACCCTACTCAAAGCACTGCCTGCAGGGCCCTGTTTGCAGGGGCACTGCCAATCGTATTGTGTGTATGCATGCAGGGCCGATATTTCAATTGTTTACCCTGTCGCAGGTCGGCCCTGCAGGTAGTGCTTTGAGTAGGGCGCTTTTGTATACACCCAGCCAGACCCAAACCAAGAAAAGTTTGCTTTCTGAACTGGCCCGCCTGGGACTCGAACCCAGGATCTCTCACGCCGCAGCTGAACACTGCGCTACGGAGGCCCTTCAGTTAATATACAAAGAAATTAATTATCTTTTTTTACGCTGACTAAGTCTGTGTTTGACCTTAATCGCAACTGATGGTCAAAGTCAAAGTCAAAAGAATCTTTATTTCGTAAGTAGGTATTTAAATACCGTTGAAATAAGAGTAAGGTAAGTGAAGATAGGTTGAAAATGATGATTATATACGGGCTTAGGATTGAACTGGCTCTTCATAAAAATGACTGTATTTGGCGATAGACTTAATTCAAGGATCGGCTCCGGTTATTCGCCTTTTACGACATGTTTATCCAAGGGCGGTTGTGCTATTATAAACTACGATACCTGAGCCTATTAGATACCATCTATTCTGATCTAGCTGGCTAGAATGCGACTAATTTGAGGGCCCGAAATTAGGGCAAGCTAAGCATTTTTTCAGTTCTGCCATATGCACGTCTGCTCTGTGCTGAAGAGTGTCGATTCAATGTCAGTTTCACTATTTCTTAGTCATAACTTCTGGTTCTCTATATGCCTTTATTACATAAAATCTGTTCGCCGCGGCTTCTTAGCTTAAAACCCGTGGACACATCACAATAAAATACGTTTTTCCTGCACTCCCTGTGTGCGAAATTATGATGTCACCTCAGTCCACCCGTTTCATCGTAAAAGAATAAGAAACTTCCTTGAAATGAAATGAAAACTTTTTTATTCGTAGTAGGTAATTTTATACACTTTACGAACGTCAAATGCTGGATGAGGGCGGCAGGGCGGTCCTTCCATGCATTGTAAATGTTCAGGTTTTCAATATTCGTAGAATAACTCCTGAAATGTATCCATGGCATTTTAGGTAAGTACGTTATTTTCACAGGATACGGGCCGATTGTAAATATAAATCCGAAATTAGTCTGTTAGGGAATTCCAGCATTCGTGGATCATAAGTCGTTCTTCTAAATGCTGCCCTGTATTTCTTAACATTAATTATCAAATAATAATTATCCCATATTCAACTATATTTTAAAATAATATGTATGAAATGCTGGACTGGGAGCGAAAGAAAAACATAGAACGTAACAGTAAAAGTCAGTTAAGGGACAGAGGTTTTATTGACGTTTTTGTGGGCGATAGGCTAACTCCCTGCAATAGTCTCAAATTTCATAGTACATCATTATAATACCTCCAAATTTGTCAAACGTGACATCAGATGGTTTTATAGTCTCTGTTGTTCTGCCTACCCCATAAATAAAAGATACAGGCGAGAAGTTATGTATGTGTGTATTCATTGTATTATACTAGTTAACGCGTGAAGAAAAACTAAATATTTTTTACTGCTCCTACTTTTTTTAACACTTTATGACTATTGTGACTGTAAATAAATCGTGGAATTTATGCCGCGTAGGTTTAGCATAACTCTTCCGCCCCTGTACAGCGAACACCCCCAATATGAAATCTGCTGCCAAATTTCCCCGCCCCAGCAGCGGTGTAATGTTTCTGCGATATTTTATGAAGTACCGGTTCCTTTCTAAACCCGAGTAGTATCTTCGAACTCACCGTCACCTTCCATTAGTGAGATTGAGGTCAAGACCGGGTTTAGTTTTTAACATGTTCAGCTGATTTTTTTTTCGCGCCTCTGGGATTTTTGTATTTTTTTTTATCTGCGACGCTTATCCATTTTATGAATGACTAGCCACCGGGCGCAGTTTTACCCGCGTAACTTTTGATCCCGTGGGAATTTCGGGATAAATAAACCTTCCTCAAGAGTTGGGTTATCAAATGCAAAAAGAATTTTTCAAATCCCATTTGTAGTTTCTGAGATTTTCACGTACCTTCAAGTGAGATTTAAGTTGAACGCAGGTTTATTCACATTTAAAAAATCATGAATATGTGTATTTAAAAAAAAATCTTTTTCAGATTGGATCGGTTATTTGTTCTGCTGGAGGCCGGCGCAGGGCCGGCGACGCGTCAGGCTGCCGCGAGACAACTGGGAGAGGTCCAGAAGGCGCACCCCGAAGAACTACACAGACTCCTGGCGCGGCTGATGAAGCATCTGAGATCCAATGCTTGGGAAACGAGAGTGGCTGCAGCGCAGGTAAACACGCACCCTGCTATGCAAATTTTTCTAAAAAGTGAAGGAGAATTATATGCCTTCTTTTGTTACACATTGTTACCTGCACCGTTTATATTAAACTTCACTTTTAACAACTTTATAATTAACTTCACACTTTACAATGACTAAGCATTATTGTGTCTAAATTGCGTTTGTCTTTAATCTAGCCTATCAGATAATAATCTTGATTATAAGCGAGAGCCGCATTGTAATTTGTAAATAATGTTTTGATAATTATCATCTGGATCTGAATACATCCACTGATAAATAAATTTCTCCTTTAAGGTTTTCATATTTAAAGTTTACCGACATCCATCGTTACATCGACACAGCCATCCGTTATTATACGTATACTGTCCATTGTTTCTTCAATTTGACATCCTTTCCAGTGACATCTCCGTCATAGAGACTTAGGTTCTTCTGCAAAACTTGTCATCTCAGATAAGATCCCGTAGCCTTGCTTTTGTCCTTTGAGACGCAATTAGACATAAATCAAGAAACATCACGAAAAACATACAAAAACCACTTAATTCATGTTCTAGATTGATATTTAAAGTTCGTTGTTGCCATTGCCAGACGAATCCGGTTCTAGTCGCCAGCTATTAGTTGTAAAAAGTAAAAACTATACGTGGAGAGTAAATAAAACTGACTAAATCAGTTTATTCTAGACTAAAAAAAAGACTATCAGTTTATCCTAGACTAAATCAACGATTACATGTCTCATATGTAAGCTTAAACACTTACTTAACTTTAGTAAGAGTTCGCCTCGTACGTTCTGACTTCTGATTTTTACTGCTACTGCCATCGCTAACAAAAAATGTGCTGGATAAGTACATGAGACAGTGAAGGAAAGCTTAAATAAAATCGTGATAGTCGATCAGCCTTTTCATATTTCACAGATTTGGGTAGCTCAGGGCGAGAGTTCCAAGGCAGAATTATGACCAGCCACGACTTATGGTGTGTTTATTTGTATTTGTGTATTTATTTAGGATTTGATAAGAGTAGCGTCGTCATCAAGAAGAGGCACCATAAAACGCAAACGGTTTTGTGTATAGGTCGAGAATGCCTTGTTAACCTTAACCACCGGGCGGTGACTGCCAACTACTAAGATTGGTTGTATCCGTCAGATCTGTATTGTCATGGTTCGCTAAGTTAAGTAAGGTTTTATATTACGCATTTCTTCAGACTTCACGAATATCAAAACCCTAAAGATCCTATACTGCGCCTTTGTCCGAAGTCATCTAGAATACGCGTCCTCTGTATGGAACCCTCAATACGAAATCTATATCGATCGCATTGAAAGAATACAAAAACGCTTTTTAAAAGTTGTACAATATAGATCCAAGTCGTACCAGAAAGATTATATTTCACGGTGTAAACATCACCATATATTACCCCTAAGTGTGCGAAGACAGATCAATGATGTTGTAACCTTCATAAAAATTGCGAACAATAGGCTAGATGTCCCTGAGCTTTTGTCTGGAATGATTTGCACTCATACGAAACTATATCGTAACCCGAGCCTGCTTCACGTACCTATCGCAAGTAATAATTACAGGCAGAACTCATTTATGTGTAGAGCACCGGAATTGATAAAAAAAATTAATAAGGAGTTTAGTTATTTCGACCTATTCAATAGCAGTACACAAAGTGTCAAGGCAGCCTTGGCCAAACAGTTCTTTTTTTTGTTAAATATTAATGTGAAATGTCTATACCTACTCTTTTTTTTTCTATTTAAATTCAATGTCCAGTGTAGTTTGTATGGTTAAAGTGTGATTTTGTAAATGCTTATATTAACATACGAACGTATAAATTCATAGTTAAACCCAATTTTATAAAAGAAGTGTGCACGCATATAATTTTATGCATCTTGTATAATGTAAAAAAATAATAACGACTAATAATTTAATATTTAATCAATAAGCTATACGTGAAAACTTTGTAAATGGCCATTATTATGTTATCTATAATAACTAACAAGCTGTAAGTTTTCCTAAAATTATAAAATAAAATAAGATGATCAGGCTCAATTAATACGTTGCGG
Source organism: Stenoptilia bipunctidactyla (assembly GCA_944452665.1). NCBI lineage: Eukaryota > Metazoa > Arthropoda > Insecta > Lepidoptera > Pterophoridae > Stenoptilia > Stenoptilia bipunctidactyla. The sequence continues at coordinate 6,190,094 of OX101730.1, forward strand.
GGCCCGGCCGCCATATTGAACTGCTTCGTCTAATGTTGTAGAATGTAGATAGACAACGCATTTGCGTAATAACCAAGTTCTAAATCCCTGGTAGGGCATTGAGGTTTTAGTTGATAGCGTCGCCGAAAACTACGCTGGCTTATATCATGATTAGGCTGCAAACTGGACGACAACGAGAGCGACAGCGGCGCGAGTGGCGACGACGCGGGGAATCTGGGGCCGTTCTCGAAGCCAGCGGGCGCTCCAGCGATTTGTCACGGTTTCATAAACTCAATACTTTCAATCGTGTCGCGGAAATCGCTGCCCGCGCCGCTGCCCGCGCCGCTGTCGCTGCCGTCCAGTTTGCAGCCTTAGACGAATGCAAGTTATGTTTAGTACCAGCTTGTTTCCATCTTGCATGTCAACATTACAGCCTCATCTATACATATAATAAAATGGTAGGAAAGTCAAAACTGTACATTGAATATTTTTTTAAAAGAATACTTGGGGTATGATCTACAATCGAAACAGAAACAAAAAATATAGTTTTTAGAATTTTTGTCTGTTTGTCTTTCCGGGATAAACTCAAAAAGTACTGCATGGATTTACTTCAAATTTGGCATGAAGATAGTTAAGAAGTCGGGTCAACATATAGGCTACATATTATCACGCTAGCAGTGTTATAATCGTAGGTGCGTTTGGTGCTGCATAGCGTTCACGCAGACGACGTCGTGGGCAGCAGCTAGTCCTTAAATAGGCTTTACAAAAATGCAGTTTTCTCTGACTAATTTTGATATTATTCCCCAAAGCTTTATTATCTATTAGATTAAGAGGTTCTTTTAATTATTTGAATAGGTAAGGTAAATTACTTTGCAGCAATTTATATCTCATTAAAGGCTATTAAAAAGTTATCGTGGGTACTAATGATTGTTTAGGTAAATGCTTAGCTACAGTTATGATTATATGGTGCAATAATAATTATCTTCGGTATCATTGCTGGTAGGTTATCAGATTCAGTTTAAACATGTAGGTATAGTATCTGTAGTAAATACGTTATTGTGATGAATGCATGTATTATCAGCTAACACATATATTTAATTGACAATGTTTTAAAGTCACAGGTTACAAATTATTATTTTATTAATATTATATCATGCTATAGGTAAGATGGTCTATGCATCTCTGCGTCTATAGATTGCACATTGTGTGAAAAAATGTGGAGTCTATTCCTTTTTTATTTTATTTATTTATTTAACAATTTATGTACACACAGTTGAGATACAATTAAGAGACAATGAATAAAAATAAGTACAAAGGTACAGCTTATCTCTTACGAAATTTCTTACAGCAGACCCATTACTGGAGAGTTTGGTTTGAGAAGCAATAAGATCTGTCTTTAAAGCAAATTATTTATAAGTTTACGAATATACGAATTTATACGTAGTAATACCTACATTATGATATAGTACCACAAATAAAGTTTATTTAGTTTTTGTCGGATGTCTTGGATTAAACAGTTCTTTGTTGAGAAACCGTAGTGTTACGAAATTCCAATTCCTAATTCTTTGATAAGATTAATTGGATTAACGATACTATAAAGTGCTACTTACGGACGAAAGTCTGGCCAATATCTGCTATAACTTTGTTTTTCACACCAATTTTGCTATGAAGTAAAATAATGTTACGTTCGTATCAATGTTCGTATCACAATAATTCAAGATTAAACAGATTATATAATTTTTATTTTGGATTTCCTAATTTTCAGTCTTTTAAGTACCTACCTACTCATTCCGCTAAGTTAGTCATTGGGTTAAGAAAAAATAACATATAAATATATGTTATTTTTATTCCACTGCTCGCGTAGGTCGACAAGTTTGGTGGGTGCACGATGTATTCTTACAGAAATCAGTAAGATCATTTTAACTAATCTTTTGTAGTGTGTACAAAAATTGTTAAATAAATAAATAACATCTAAATAAACTTTGCTTTTTGGTATATCACTTTGGTAATTTCTTATTACTAATATTAATTTATTATATTGAGTATTAGGCTTGATTTTTCAAAGATTATAATTTACTAGCCACCGCGCGCGGTTTTACCCGCGTAACTGTTGATCCTGTGGGAATTTCGGGATAAAATATAGCCTATAACCTTCCTCAAATCCCACTTGTAGTTTCTGAGATTAGCGCGTTCAAACAAACAAACAAACAAAAACAAACTCTTCAGCTTTATATAATATATTAGTATAGATATGGCAAAATTTAACAGGCCATATTTTCTTATTGATTGCATTAATTTAATATTGAATCCTGTAATATTTCATCTTAATATCCTTGGAGCTCTTTTTCACTTTTGTTAGACGTAGTATTTACAGGACACCATGTACCTATACATTACTAGCTGATCCGGCAAACGTTGTTTTGCCATATAAAAAAAAATTAGATGTTGGCCGATTCTCATAGATACCGGATAAGCACAAAAAATTTCATCAAAATCGGTCAAGCCGTTTCGGAGGAGTACGGCAACGAAAACTGTGACACGAGAATTTTATATATTAGAAGATGTATTCAGTAAACAAAGGTCTGTTACTTCAGTAAGTCTGTTCTTTATATGTATTTATGTTATTTTGGAAAGTCCAGAATATACACATAGAATCTTAATGGACCTAAGTTGGGGTCAATAAAGGTGACATTACTGACAAAATGAGTCAATTAATTAGGTATTTCCAGACATTTCAAAATATAGACTCTTCGAGTGAAACAACACTAGGCAGTGTGTTCGGGTTCGTCTGTGCTTTCTTACATCTGGCATTCTACACAGCCTGTTAAAACTCTTTTTTGCAGAGTTTTGGTGCTAAAAGAGACGGCTCTACGTGATATTTTTAAGGTTTTGGTCAAGACGATCTCATGTATTAGTTTTCTAATATGGTTTGATCAATCGAGTGGTTGTAGGTTCTTAAGATAGAAATGTTTTCCAGGCATTTTAATTCCTAGATTTCCTGGCTTTAAAGAACTTCTCCAAGCAAACGGACGTCAAATGTACATTTCAATATTAACAACACACAATTATCATTTCAGAAGATACTGTAAATAATAACTCGCCTTCGCTGTCATTCAAGAAATTATACGAATAGCCCGGGTGATAGAATTTCCAATATAAATAAGGTCTAAATATGATCAGCACAATAATAATCAACGAATGCAGAGCATTAAAAAAAACCGACTTAACGTCAAAACTTTGGTTGAGTTGAGAATGTCATCAACGTAAACAATCTCCAAAATCATACATATTTTTTCAAAAGTTTCAAATTTTCAATGAAGTACCTTACCGATTTCGATGAAATTTATATGGGACCAACTATGAAGTATCCTCTATCATATGAAACATTTTCGTAATTTTCAAAATCAATTCATAATTGTCCGAAATATCGTGTAACAAAGACATAAAAAAAAACATGCAGTCGAATTGAGAGCCTCCTCTTGTTTGGAAGGTTGAAAATTATTTAGATTCGAAATTAATATTTATTCCTTCCATGCTTTTCTTAGTTTTTTTTTATGCACTCTATGCCACTGAGCAACAGTCTACTCCAATCCTGATTGCTTGCAAGTGATTCAGAATAGCTTCTTATCTCCGCCCTCCGGCCTCGTCCAAAACGTGGAACTATGATCATCGATCGTCGCGTTCATGAGGTCAGCGCCTAGACGACGCGACGACAGCACTCAGTACGTCAATCCTGACGTGACCGTACGATATAGGTGCCCCCGTATCGAATTATCGATTCTTGTGATTCCACCAGCGTAACCCGTTTACGGTGAACAAGGGTTTCTCAGTCTTGCTTTTCAATGGTTGCGCTTTCCACACCAATGCTAAAAACACAGCGGTCTTATGTTTATTAATAGACATAATATCTTTTATAGTAGGGAAGACCAAAGATATTTATCTCAATAATCAAAACATTCACATTTATAAATGTGAAAGTTTAAATGGATGTATGGATGTTAGTTCCTCAATCACGGCAGAACGGCTCTACAGATTTGGCATAGTGATAGTATAATGTCTGGAATAGCACATAGGCTACATTTCATCCCAATATTCCCGCGGGATTCAAAATTAATTAAATAACAGCTAGTTACTAGTTATGACGACCGGCTGGTGTAGCGGTAACATACATTGCCTTCTATCCCAGAGGTCCTGGGTTCGAATCCCGGCAGCGGCGGATATTTGTGTGATGAACACAGATATTAGTCGCCAAGTCATGGATGTTTATATGTTTACTAGCTGACCCGGCAAACGTTGTTTTGCCATATAAATAAAAAAAAATAAGAAAAAAAAATAGATGTTCGCCGATTCTCATAGATACCGGATAAGCACAAAAATTTTCATCAAAATCGGTCAAGCCGTTTCGGAGGAGTATGGCAACGAAAACTGTGACACGAGAATTTTATATATTAGATTTAAGTTTATTCTAATAAAAAATATGTATTTATTCAATATGTATGTTTATATATTTCTTAAGTATATCAGTTATCTAGTATCCATAACACAAGTTCTTTATGAAACTTAATTTGGGCTAGATAATGTTTTGTGAGTGTCAGAAATATATTTATTTAATTCTTTTCGTGATATTTCATTCAATGAGTTCTATATAAAATTGAATACCTTAATCGTTAATTGAGTCTTATTGTTAATCTTATTATTTATTTTCAGGCCGTCGAAGCAATTTTATGCCACGTCCCCGTTTGGTACCCGACTCCATCCGAATGTAAAGAAGGTAAGATTTTAAATCAACTAAAATAGCAAGCAAATTACTATAGATCCTTGTATGTCTATTGCTCAAAAAGTACAGTAAACGTGTTACTGTTATCGCCAAAAAAATGCACGGGTCCTTCTAGATTTATTACACTAACAAATGACAAAACCCGCGTTTGACTGATGGTTATCTGGATGACTGCAGTTAAAGTCGAAGAAGATAAGGCCGAAGATGACAGGTAGGGCTGCCAACTTTTTTTTCTAGAAATAAAGTATATTTGAGTCTGAAAAGAATATCAATCAGTATTTTGGAAAAACAAAACAGTATTCAATTTATTTAATGTTTAAAACCCATAATTTTAGACTTTGGCGATGGGTAAACCTATCTGCCTCAGACGCCAGTGGTTGCGGGTTCGATTCCCGCACGGAACAAGAAAATAAATGTTCCGTCTCTGGGTGTTTATATATTTATGTATTTATATTCTAGGCTCCCCCCTAGTTCGCTACATGGCATCCCATATCACAAGCTATGCTTACTTTGGGGCCATGTAGTTGGTGTGATTGTCTGGGGATTTTATTTATTTATTTATTTCTCGCACAAATTATTAATTTAAGTATACTTAGCGCAGAAAGTTTTTAGCATTTTATTCTGAAAACAGTATTTTGTATACTTTATTATTATGATTTAATGTTTTTTAGTTTTTATTTATTTTAATTATTATTTTTATTTTTTTATTAATTTGTAAGTATACCAAATTTCATATAACAATACATATACAATTATGCTGATTTAATACACAGTTATATAATATATTATAGTTAGAATACTAAATACATAATGACACAGAATTAAATACCATATAAATAAATGACTAATGAAACGCAAAAAAAAATCTCATTAAACTCACACTAATTTCATAACCATAAACTCGCACATAACTAGGTACATAACCATAACCATACACGCACATACGAACACGCCCACGCCCACACAATCACACACATCCAGACCGGTGAGATTTTACCTTCTTAAGTCGTTTTTGATTGAAAGAAGATGTAGTGACTAAGATTGAAAAGGGTATGCTACGTTGGTTTGGACATTTGGAAAGGATGAGTGAAAGTAGATTTACGAAAGAGGTGTACAGAGCAAGAATGGATGGTGCTGTCGGAAGGGGCCGCCCTAGGCGAACGTACGCCGATCAAATTGGCGACGTTCTTAAAAAGGGCCTAATTAAAAGTACCCGTAACCGGCGATCATGTATGAAAAGATTAATGAACGTGGAGGAAGCGAAAGAGGTATGTATGGATCGAAGCAATTGGTGTTCCCTTGTCTCTGCCTACCCCAAAGGGAGACAGGCGTGAGGTTAGGTAAAAGGTAAAGTTGTTTTTTTATTATGTTTTATTTTATGTTCCTTAACGTCTCATGTTGTTTTTTAAGTATTATTTTATGTTTTTTAACGTGGTTTTTGATTATTTAGATATTTTTAATACCATAAACATAAACTTTAATTTTATTTTTTATTTAATGTTAATTTCATCTTTATATAACAATTGTAATTTTCAAAACTCTTTTTTTTTTAATTTTAAATACTATTATTATGTACATCATGGATTTTACTATATAGTTTGTGTATTTCTGTTTTTGGCCATATGAATAATAATTATAATTTTTCTATGTATCAAATATATCGCTGTAGAAATACCTGTCAATAAATAAATGTATTTACGGGATTCTTACCACGATTTTCGATTTTATTTTCGCACGTCCGATATATCGATGCTTGTAACGGCGCCGCAGACTCGATTGCACAAAAAGTGTGCCGTCTGCGCTGCACCTAAGATTTATCTTTGTCCATAAAGTCGCCTGCGCTCGCGGTCGCAAAATTCACCTTAATTTTGAAAACAACGGCTGTTCAAGTTCTACGTCTTCGAGGATGTCAATTTTTATGTTATTTCATAGACAAAGGGTTAAAAAAACTACAAACCGGGACACATTGTGTATCTAAATACGTGAAAGATTGTTCTAAAGTTTTTCGACAATTTTCAGGTTTTGCGAGCGGTAGTACTATTTCATCAGTATATGTAAATTTGCTCTTTATCGTATATTTTGATGTAGGTACCTCTGAATTGAATTTGACTAAAGTGTTAACTAGGTTTAGATTTTGCGAATGTCATGTCGATTATGGAGAATAAATGGTTAATTTGGCTTTCACATACAAAATTATGAATGTCCTCTACGATAAAGTACCCATTATTTGTGTAGAGCGAAAAGAGATGAAATCGCAAGGATTATTTCACTTGTTTATTTAATCGCATTTACATTTCCAAAAGTTAAATATAGAAACCGATCTCTATAGTTCCTGATAATAGAGACTTATTTAAAGTTACCAATTTGCAAGCAATTTGATCTTCCTTTGCTTTATAAAATAGCGTTATGAACTCAAAGGAGACTTCCTTTGAGTTTATAACGCTATTTTTAGGCTCCCTTTTTCTAGACGCTCTACTATGTTTGATAGACGTCATTGTAACTGTATAAAACGTGACAAGCTTGGTTTAAATTCGTTTTGAGATAGTCTTTTGTCTACCTTAATTTAGGTCTACGAAAAAACTTCGGTACCTAGTGTTTTAATATAGGTCAGTCATCAACTTAATTATGATATAGGTCACGTAAAAATGTTGTTTCTCGTCTATAAAGAAATGTTTGTTTTTCTAAGCCCCTTTTATCTCAATATCCACTTGAGATAAAGCCTGTTTGGAAAATAGTCGAAACCATTATCCTGATAGCCTACATTATTGACTGTGTTTGAACGCAAATTTGAATTAATATAGGTATCTAGGTCTCGGGTTTTAAGTGATAACCTAGAAAATAAGATAGATATCTTGCGTTTACTATAGTTTTACTTTTCTGCAGAAAATTATGTTTCTTGATCAAAGTCAAAATGTTCTTTTACCTATTGTTATATAAAAATACACTTGAAAAAGTCACATTTTGTAGGTATTTACAAACTGAGACCAATCTACCACCACTTCACTAGGTTTATATGCTGAGAAGTAGGAAGAATAGTTAACCACCAAGTACTCTTATCGTTTAACTATTTGATATTTTATAATAAACAGCCTTTTCGACTCAACTTTGTTACATACTACTTATATTTACGCCAGACGCCAGTGGCAGCGGGTTCGATTCCCGCACGGAACAAGAAAACAAAATGTTCCGGGTCTGGGCGTTTATCTATATGTACCTATATGTATATATATTCTAAGTTCCCCCCTAGTTCGCTACATGGTATCCCATATCACAAGCTCTGCTTAGTTTGGGGCAATGTCGTTGGTGTTATTGTCTGGGGAATTTATTTATTTAATGAGCGTTTGTTGCTCTACCGCGCTGATCAGCGGATTGATCTGAATCTTTGCACACAGCTCACGTGTTTCATATACTTACAGTGTATCCCCTCATGTAGTAATAGAACTTTAGGAGCAGCACCTACGCACAATTTCATCGATTAAAATAACCCACACGCGGGTCAATTCTAGAGCCCTTCCATTCTGTAGCATTCTGTAGCAACGGCTGTTGAAGTTCTATATACGTCTGGTAGAGGATTAATATTGATGATATACTTGGCCCGACTCGACATTGAGTTCTCTTATTTTAAGTGTTTCTTAATGCCGTGACAGAAATAGAAAAAAATAGTTTTTGTATGAGCCTGAAACGTTTCACGTCGTAAAATTTGACACTGGAGAGACTTAAAAATAAGAAAATGCAATGTCGAATACGGCCCTGTAAGTATATTGATGAGGCAAAGGTGTAAATTATCTAATGCCAGAAAAAAAAGTTGGCAAACAACTGTTCTAATGTAATTGCCAAAGGGACAAACCTTATTTTTTACTGTTAAATATATATTTTTTATTCACTCATTCATTCATAACTTCACGCCTGTATCCCTAATGGGGTAGGTCACTTTTGACTAATTTGTGGAGGTATTATTATGATGGAGAGAGACTATTGCAGGTCAGCCTATAAAACCTCCGTCCCTTAACTGACTTTTACAGTATGCCCGGGAAGAGAAGCAGCTGGCACATTCTATGTTTTTCTTTCGCTCCCAGTCCAGCATGGAAGAGATTTATATAATAATATATAATATATTTTTTATTTTACCAATAATCACACTGTTGGACGTAGGTATATTCAACCATTATTTTCTTAGAACAAGGCTGTAGGAATAAACGCGCCGTTATCCTTTCATCGCACTTTTCCTGCTTAACAATTGCTGCAGATTAACATAATTGAGCTAATAGCCGACAGGTATAAGGACACTTTTTGTTTTAACGTCTGCAGTGCGATCACAGAACTTTATCGAATCGTATATTAACGAATGTTTACGAATGCTCGTATATTTATTTATTTATTTGGGACAATAAACAATCTTACATTAAAACATTACAATTTATAAACACTTACTTAATAAGTTAGACTTAATGTAGATCAACGACATTATCCACGGATAAATAGTATATATGGAGTCGGTTGCATGTTTTGAGTAACATTGTAACTTTTTATTTTACAGATATTTATGAGTACAACATGTTTAAAAACATTCAAAATTAACAAGGCACACATTTATTTAAACTGGCCGTGCGGCAATGGATAGATTTCAATTTTTTTCTTAAAAACCGTCTCCATACTATACGAACATTCGTTAACAAACGATTCGATAAAGTTCTGTGATCGCACTGCTCTGGTTTGTTACGAATGGGCTGTTAAGAAATATTTTACTTTCCTTCAGGCAGCTTCTTCTACTTCTAAAGAATCGCTACTATCGCTACTAATCGTATTCCTACTTCTAAAGAAAAGTTTATAAAAAATACCATAAATTATAGGTTGATTGTTTAATTGGTAAGATTGTTTAAAATATGATTAAAATAAAACCTGAAAGTTCCCCATTTTTCCCCTGTATGGAATTTTTTTATTCAAGGTCAAATGTCAAAAACTTCAGTTTTTTGCAATTTTCAGCAAAACGGTATGTTTTAGCATAAAAATACCTCAGACAAAATTGGAGATCATAAAATTATCTACAAAAAATATATAAAATTTTATTCCTATGACCTACTGTTTCGGAGATATAACGATTCTAAAAGTTATAAAACTTGTAATCGTCATCGCACACGTTTCCACGCCACCTATGAGGTAGTGTTCTTAGCGCGTTATTTTTATCGTGGTTTCCCCAGTAGACCTATTCCACGGGTCAGTTCCAGGGTCCTGTTTAATTTGAAACTATTACAAAATAATGGATATTAGCGGTTATTGAAACGATAAAAGCAACTCGAGTTACAAAAATTAGTGAAATTTAATCATCCGAGTCGTAACTTTCAAATTCTTCTTCTTCTTGATCTTCCTCATCTTCATCCTGAGTGTATGTAAACTGCGTTAAAAGCGACGTATCCCATGAAGCCTCGTTGGAATAAAACGGGTCTTCTACTGTTGGTGATTCAATATTAGAGCACGACAGGCCTAGACAATGTTTACATGCCAGAGAACAGAACAGTCCGACTTTTTTGCTACCACATTTAGCACTGCAACCCTTTTTGCAGTAGCAAAAATATTGTGTTCAACAGTTTTTCCGGCGCAGGTGGAAGTAAAGTTTGAACTGGTTCTAATGAATTGTTGACCAACATCCAACTCCAGTCTGTAGGGTCTAGCTGATGAACAAGCCACACTTGAACTTGGTCATCAGCTAGACCATACAGACTACATGCATCTATACTTATCTAATAAGGTAGTTTTTTTAGGAGCTCCGTACATATAAAGAAGAAAACGAATGCCGTTTGTGATAATTTCTTGTCAAGTTGAGTACTTAAAAACTTTAGCACATTGAATTAAATTTAGTTTTTCAGACATTTTGAAAACTGTAATTACCCCTCCTGTCTACAATACGCTGTGATACGACATCTGAATTACAAAATGCAGATGTCGTATCACAGCCTGTTATTACGTCTAAAAATAGTCATGATCTCGACACTTTGCAAAAGTAGATACATTTTTGATTAATATATTTCCGATTGATGTTGAGCTTTTCCTGGTTTTAAGAAGAAAAAAGTTTTTTCAGTTGCAGTTCGAGCAGTGAGTAATACGAGAAAGTCTACATCTTCACCAACGACAATAGTTGTATTTTTCAAATTGAATTGTTCTAGAGCTGTTCCAATTTACATCAGCATCATTATTACCTTGTATTATGTGTAAGTTCTCCTACCCTCAAACTCAGGCTAAATAGGCAGATCTCCGAGTTCTTTAAACGCTACATACGCCGCCGTTTTAATACAGATCGTAAGCTCGCAGAACGGATGGCCATTGAGGCAGTTAGGTTTTTGAGTGACGACCACGTACGTGGACCGACGATCTGGTCAAAGTCACCGGTAAACGCTGAATGAGGGCAGCGCAGGACCGATCTGTATGGAGAACCTTGGGGAAGGCCTATGTCCAGCAGTGGGCATCTTCTGGCTGAATGACGATAATACAGTTACGATGATCGATAGAAACATATTTTAACATAAATTACAATTATAGAGATTTCTGTAGGTACGTACGTGCCGTACTTGTGCATATTATGACGATTACAACTTTTAGAATAGTTATATCTCTAAAACGGTGGCTCGTAGGAAAAAAGTATTGATATATTTTTTGTAGATAATTTGATGATCTATAATTTTGTCCCAGGTATTTTTGTGATAAAGCTTACCGTTTTGCTGAAAATCGCAAGCAAAGCTCACGTTTTTTTGACGTTTGACCTTGAACAAAAAAATCCAAATTTTATTTTTAATCATATTTTACACAATCTTACCGATTTGCAGCTTGGTGGGAATTTATGAAACTTACTTAACTCTTATTTTACGTCTAATTTGACCGGGCTATAGCTTAGCTGGCTGCACGTTTGATAAATTGTGACAACAGTAAGCTAATAGTAAGCTATTAGCTTATTAGTGTTTGTTAAAAATTTGTGTTTGCTATTAATAATTAATAAACAGTTATAAATATTGATTAAAATCAACCACGTTACTGATCGAAATCATTAAGATCTTTACATGTGGGCTTTAAAGTACTGTCAGCGCCATCTATTGCCAAAATCAATATATATAAAACTGGTCCGTTACTGACTGAGTGACTGAGGTACTGAGTGACTGAGTGACTGACAGACAACGTACAGCCGTAACTACTAGGCGTAGAGAGCTGAAATTTGGAATATAAATTCTTTAGGGGATGTAGGGGTGCACTAAGGAAGGAATTCCCGAAATTCCCACGGGAACGGGAAATATAGGACTTTTTAGTTTGTATGAAAAATCTTATTCCTTGAGTGGACCGATATGAAACTTTGTGTAAAGGTTTTTCAAAGTGTGTCTGGTTGTGTAATGAAAGAAATTCCCGAAATTCCCACGGGAACGTGAAATATATGATGTTTTAGTTTGTATGAAAAAATCCCATCCCTTGAGTGCACGGATGTGATACTTGATATAAAGGTTCTTCAATAAGTGTCTGTTTGTATTATGGAAGGAATTCCCGAAATTCACACGGGAAGGGGTTGGACTTTTTAGTTTGTATGAAAAATCTTATTCCTTGAGTGTACGGATGTAATACTAGGCATGAAGGTTCTTCAAAGAGTGACTGGTTGTGCTACGAAAAAAATTCCCGAAATTCCCACGGGATTTTTTTTCGTAACTTATTCCAAAAAAACTTATTCCTTGAGTGCATGGGTGTGATACTTGGTATAAATGTTCTTTCAGTGGGTGTCTGGTTGTATAGTTTCTGAAATTTCCACGAGAAGGGTTGTTAAGCGCATACGAAGTTGCGGGATAAAGCTAGTTAAGAAATAAAGTTACTAGCTAGAGCTACACTATACATACTAAGTAATTTCTACAGCTTAGTTATAAATAAACTAATAAGTTTGCTTTTATTGTGTTATCCTGTTTAGTATATCGTGTCATGGCGGATATTTACAATAACCGTTTTTATCACAGGAAGTTACCGCTCGTCGTGTGATAAAAAATATTACACCATGTTAACTATAATTTTATTACTAAATATAGGTACTTGTGCCTGTTAGAAACGGCTTATCTTGCGAAGTATTTTACGACTTTCTTGTTTGATGGAAAGAAATAAAATTGGTGTTAGTTTATATATTTTTTTAATTAAATACTCACCGAACGAGAAAATTGGGAAACACTAATCAGCCAATAAAGGCTCATGAGGAAAGTGTAAAAATAATGTTTAATAAGTCGATTTTGATATGATTGTCACTTAGAGATATTAGCATGGTTCTCTAAGGATAAAAAAATGCGAACAATTGTGTTGTATGTTCAAGATGCCTGTTGGACGATATAATTTTTTTAAAACTTTGTTGTAAACATGAGTTAAGTGATGCAGTATGTTTAAACCATGTATCAACTTACAATAAGCTCCCAAAACGATTAAAATATCGTATTAGCACTTAGACTTATCGAAGCCAGAAGATTACACACATTACTAATTTGACGGGCTAGAGTGATTGTCAATTGTGTCGGGAAATTAACCACACTGTCTGTATCTGCGCTGCGGTATCTCTTCTTTTCATCTTATTTATGCAAGCTGACAAACAAAGGCAGAGAAGAGCTTTGTCTCGTAGAGGTAGAGATTTGGATGGATTTATGTTCTTGTAGGGCCGGCTAAGAATAGATGTAAAAGAAAACTTATCCAAGCCAAATGATGACCTAAGCGAACAACCTAGCGACCACTCTTCATATTACGTATGCGGCAGTGATGTGTTCCGACAATTCCATCATTCTTTCGCTCTACTTCTTCCTACTTCCAGTTATTCCCATCTGTGTGCACCATAATTGAAGTCAAATGCGATTTGATTCACATTATAAAATACTATAAGCTGCATTTTATTTTGTGTCTCCTTATCTATCAATTATTTTAAATCGTGGCAATACAAAGAAAGAAATGCTCATTTTTATTGTGCGTACAGATTGCTAGTAATGCAACTTGTAATGTACCATTCTACGCACGTTGCGTATTTCGACGTTTAGTGCGCAAAATGTTATAATAAATAATAATAAGCTTGGTGGTAGGATCCCTTCTGGGTCCGCCTGGCTAGCGACCACCCTTTATATAAAGTCTGCCGCCAAATGTTACCGCTCCGGCGGTAATGTGTTCCGGCAATATTGTATAAAGAGCCAGTTCCTTCCTAAACCCGTGTGCTTTCATCTTCGACCTCATCGTCACTTACCATCAGGTGAGATTGAGGTCAAACGCGGGTTTAGTCATTATAAAAAAAAAAAAAAAAAAATTTGGACGTGTAGTCACAGAATAAGTAATAGTACCGGGGGTACAGAAGAATTACTCCGCAAGAAGATCTAAATAAATTCGAGTCTTGCTACGACGCGATACGGTGGAATTCAGCTCGCACAGCATTAGGTACCTGCAAATTTATATACCTAGAAGTTTTGTCTCTTTCTATCGCATGCCTCTTATCTTTTCTTACGCTGTCAGGGTTGCTGCCTAGTGAAGAATAATTAATCTCCTTATTTGTAATTAAGTATCTACCGATGTAGGTATTACTGTTATTACCTTTGTAAAAATATTATTTCAACTTACCTAAAGTACAAAATGAAAAAAAAGTTACGACGAATAATTAATTAGTAATACTACCTATGTTTTGTTTACTAAATTGAACATAATTAAATCTAAACATAATCTAATTGAATATTTGTTTCTTTTTATGTCCATTTTTAAATACTATTTGCGACCTCGATCATATAATTACTGTGAGTGCTATTAGGTAGGTAGGTATCTACAACGTCCCGACGACGGGCGCGCGCGTGACACTCGACCCATTCAAAATCCGCCGGCGGAGCGCTTCGCTGTAGGTAAATAACGGATGTACCGCGCGGAGTGAGCCAGGCCTGGTGTAGTGCGCAGAATGTTACATTGCAAGTTCCATTACAGCAATCTGTACGCACCATTAGGCTGTTGGCCTAGGATTTTTACATTACTTCCTAATAACCTTATGTTACTAAATCACTAAATTCTTCTTTGACAGAAGATAAACCCGAAGAGGAGATTACCCAGCTGCGATGTGAGACATTTGACATAGAACAGGTTTTACAAAATGGCGCACACTTGATGGGCTCTGAAGGCAACGAATACGACATGGAAGAAGAACCCCTTTCCCCCACTGGTAAAAGTAGTTTTTGATTACCTACTTAAATAAGTAAATTGGCCTGAAAGTTGATACTTATATGTTTTGGAATGTTTTAACAATCTATGTAGTGTTTTGATATGAAGGTGTAGTAATTGAATTAATGCTAAAAAATAAACCGTTGCTATTACTTCGTAATATTACATTATACAAGCATACATACATAACTTCACGCCTGTATCCCTTATGGGCCAGGCAGAACAACAGAGGCTATAAAAACATCTGATGTCGCGTTTGTCAAATTTGGAGGTATTATAATGATAGAGAGAGACTATTGCAGTGACAAAACGTCTGTCCCTTAACTGACTTTTACAGTATGCCCGGGAAGAGAAGCAGCTGGCACATTCTATGTCCAATTCCAGCATTTTACATTATGTAGATTTTTAATGAACTGAGGGAATGACAGCGTGTCCGACGCAGTGGCTACTTTTTGAAATAACAGTAAATAAAATAAACTAAACAAACCGACACACCAAGTAACTGTAATAAGCTTGTACTACAGAAATGATTGTATTGTGCAGATGAAAAGTATTTTTGAAATGATTTCAATAATAGCGTAAACACTTATATTTGCATTTGTTCCGTCTTAATGTTATTCTATGCGAGCAAAACGATTTTTTAAACTGTGTCATTTGTTTTACAGATGTCAAAGAACGTTTAGAAAAGCAGCGCCAGCAATTGAATGCTCAACTCGGGTTGGACGTTGCCTCAAAACTAGGAGTCGATTTCACTGGGTTTTGTACCAATGAGGACTTGGTACTGACTCGGCCGCAGACCAGCAAATCTGAAGCACAGAAGGTATGACATACATGGTTTTGATCACATTGTACTTGCCTATGTTAAAAAAATGCATTGCTGGCTTTAAAAAGCGTGACATACAACCAATTCTTTCATAGATCGTTACTATATTATTGTACTAGCTTTATCCCGCAACTTCGTATGCGCGTAACTACCCTTCTCGTGGAAATTTCAGAAACTATACAACCAGACACCCACTGAAAGAACCTTTATACCAAGTATCACACCCATGCACTCAAGGAATAAGTTTTTTTCATACAAACTAAAAATCATATATTTCCCGTGCTCGTGGGAATTTTGGGAATTTTTTTCGTAGCACAACCAGTCACTCTTTGAAGAACCTTCATGCCAAGTATCACATCCGTACACTCAAGAAATAAGATTTTTCATACAAACTAAAAAGTCCAACCCCTTCCCGTGGGAATTTCGGGAATTCCTTCCATAATGCAAACAGACACTTATTGAGGAACCTTTATGATATAAAGGTTCCTCAGTATCACATCCGTGCAATCAAGGGATGGGATTTTTACATACAAACTAAAACATCATATATTTCCCGTTCCCGTGGGAATTTCGGGAATTACTTTCATAACACAACCAGACACACATTGAAAAACCTTTACACCGAGTTTCACATCGGTACACTCAAGGAATAAGATTTTTCATAGAAACTAAAAAGTCCTATATTTCCCGTTCCCGTGGGAATTTCGGGAATTCCCGCCTTAGTGCACCTCTACATCATATATAGAATACCGAATTCAGTGCGTTTAATCATGTCTACGTTGTAACTCGACCTAGCGGTGTCTTTGCGGACACCATTGAAATGCATAGTATAGTTAAACGTTATATAATTCGGTCAAATAGGTATTTTCTTCAATAGATTCAAGGAAATCCGAAATAGTATAGGGATTTCTATGTTATCGTTTTGTCAAAGCATTCATTGGGTTATACAAGGTGTTCCTGTTGATTTCCCATAACTCCAGGGTATTGAATGGGACCATGTAGTAGAATCAAATAACATGTAAATAACTTTTCTATGTTTTTTTTTTTTGTTTTTTTTTCATAACAAATAATTCAATTAAGTCAAAACATCTTATGTAAAACACCTTTAATGCCAAGTATGACAACGTGGCATTTTATATCCCATTTTTTACAGGTTCGCAACGCTTTGCGTTGTACATTGTGTGCAACGTTCCTCAACGTTTCAAATGGTTTTGTTGTTTATTGTATGGCTTCAGTGACACGCGTCTATTAAATTAATGTTAAAGAGATTTTATAAGGTTGATAATTTATAAACTCATTATTTTAAGATTGATGATATCTTGGAAATTATGCACTTTTGCACCACATATTCTTTGGCAAAAAGTAATGTTTTTTAGTAAGGAACAAACCTTAAAGTTATGGGAAATCAACAGGAACACGTTGTAAACAAAAGTTGACCAGTTTACTTATCTTTCGTTGACCAATTTATGTATCCACCACAGAGGCCAATCCAAGAGCTGGTTTCCACAATCAGCAACAAGCAGATGAGTTCTCGAGAGATGAACCTCGCCAAGCGACGCGCTCGGTTGGCGCTGAACAAGCAGAAGTCACGTGATTGTGATGAAGAAAACCCACCGGAGCCGGATAAGAAGAAACTTAAACTAGATATAGTGGAAAAGTTGGCAGGTATGTTGGTTTATTTTGATTTGCAGTTGTAGCTTTACAATCCATTTTTGATACCGTAAAACATCTTTGGAATTATAAATAAATAAATAATAAATAATGTTTTGGACATTCACACCACATTATCTAGCCCAACTTGAGTTTCTTAAATAATTTGTATTATCGATATTGAATATATGAATACGAGAAATAAACTTTGGTGAGTTATTTAAAGTGACATTCTATTATTCAGTAATAGCTATTAGAAATGTGTAGTCTTTTGAATTATATTAAACTATAATTCTGCGAATTCAATGCATTCTAAGCATAGTCTGTGTGATCATGTTGTAGATAGCCTTTTCTATGTAAATTGTGTAACCATGTTGGTGAAGAATAAAGATTTTTATTTATTATTATTATTACAAACAAAATATCCGAAAAACAAAATCAAAATTAAAATCGTGGTAAAACACCCGCGACTTAGTAAAATTTTAGTAACTTTCGACCTGACGCGATCCTGCTTTTCATGGGTACATAACTCCTTGTTGAAATGCAACATCTAAACATACACCATAAATCAATGTGAACAGGAGCCAGCAGATGAAGCGTTACTTTAATATTGTCTTAGGTTTTCGCGATTCATACTATTAAATAAAACACTGGTCGCGTTAAAAAAACGACTGTCGCTCGTGACCACGGGGTCTGCAAAGACACCGAAACGTCGAGTCAAAATTTAAAATGTAAATATACGCGATAAATCCGGTTAAAAAGTTTTTTATTCAAGCGTTACTTTACCTGTCAAATAATATGGCTAAATGACTGCCCCAAGCATATATGTGAACTTCACATTTACTCGTAACAATTAAATATTCATTCATGTATTATTTCGTGTTTAATAATTTCCTAGAACTTTCGTAAACTGTTAAATATAAAAAAGTAACGAATTGTTTTTATGTTTATTATATTGACATGATGTGGTTACGAGGACATAATGCAAGTCTAGTGAGGTTCATATCGATTTTCCAGAATATCAAAATGAAACTGTACTTAAATCGATTCTTACTCACAGGTATCAAAACAACTTATTTTCTGTAACTAAGGAATGGCGATGAAAATGAAAGTTTTAGGCGGGAACGGATAGAGTTCAATTCGGTGTCTTGTTTGGTTGCTTTTTATTGTTGTTTTTTACTGATATTTTATATGATTTAAATGATCGTGTAGTCCTAGTCATAGGCCAGGGATTTCATGCTGGTTTACCTGTCCGGTAATCCGGTTATGGAATACGGGTACGCGACCCCGGCTTCCCAAGCTACTGTTCAACTCACACCTTTCCTTCCAAGATAACAGTATCCCCTACACCTACGTTCCTACCCCCAACCCCACTTTTCCTTTCCTTTACATGGTAGCATCCTCTACCAACAACAGCATTCCCAAAGAGGGTTAGTGTCAGGCAGGCGGCCGACTGTAAAAGTTTTTGCCAAATCCTATTGCAGTTTGTCTATATCCTAATGTGATTGTAAGAAGAAGACTTACTGCGCCGACCCCAGATAATGGGAACAGGGCAAGGAAATGATGACGTCTAGTCCTAGTCAATTCAACTTCATTCTAAACAAAACCAAATAATAATAACTGAAAGCTCCGGAATATTAATATTTAATTAATCTTAGTACTTGCCTATTTTAAGTTGAAAAATAGTAACTAAATAGTGATCAAAAAAACTAATTATTTTTTTTCATTCAAACCAATCGATCCTCTTATCGATTCTGTGACGCTTGAAGTTCAGTCGAATCTGAAAAAAAAAAGAAACGTCAAACGTCGTTTGAATGCTCTGCCGTTTAATTCTTCGTTGTGCTTTTTATTTTGGATTTTCATTGACCCTCGCGTGTTTATTGGACTTTCTGTTTATACGACTTCTACCTACCGACCTCTCGCTACTCGATACGGACTTAACTTGCATTCTATTCAACATGCAGTGCATAAATTGTGGTGTTGCTACCCAAAGACTGCGGCGACATATTACTTCTTCATTGCCTGCTGTTCTACTCGCTATCCTAGCACGATGGTTAACAATTGAGGTAAGAGTAAGACATCTACAGCTAGAATGACCTAAGAATTAATAAATATAAGAAACAAAAAACAAAGGTGACTTCAAATTCTTGTGTCTCAAAATAACTACATAACTAATCCAATGTCAATGGATCAGAAAAACTCATCTCGTCTTGTAATTGTCACGACTACAACAAGCTAGTTGCCTTAGATTTCATATTGTACATATTAAGTAGATAGTTTATTTAATTCATGTGGGTCTTAAGGAAATTAAGTTTGTTCTAGGTTCCAAGAGGTGCCAACATTTGTCATCCTTGTTATGAACTGCTAAATTCAGGAGCAACTAGTGATGTACGTTTATACGGCCATACATTGGTGTGCATAACTTGTGGCCGTTCTGTGAGAAATATACAACGCCATGCAGTAGAAAGAAATGAACCAATGTTGCAGGATTTACCAACATCACACCCAGCTTTCTATCAGGTAGATAAAATGATATTTTAACACAGTTTGTTCTTACTTTGAGATATTCTTACATTATTTAGTCCCATTTAAATGTATGTAGATACTCAATACTCAGTTCTCTGTAGATACTTAGATGAAAAATAAATACCATTACATTTTTTTAGGCTATGAATTACGCATGTCATCCCTGTTGGATGAGACATCAAAGGCAAAGATCTCAAGATCAAGATCGGGTTAATCTACCTGGACCTGAACCTGAACCAATCCCTGAACCAGCACCTAGACCCGAACCAGAATTAAACCTGCCAAACTATAAACGGGCTGCAAACACTTCCAGACACTGTGTGTTTAATGATTGTATCTTTGAACAAGAGTTACATGTGGTACCAGCATTTATAAAAAAAATGCTTATTGTGAAACATAATTTTTATATTCCTCGCAATACGAGGGTTTGTCTGACACATTTTAATTTGGATGTTTGGCACTTATTACTTCAAAATAACAATATATATTCGAATTTCTTAGCAAACCAAATTGAAGATATCATATCTAAAGCAAAATCTGACCATCCAATATTTAATTTTGAAAATGTTGTTGAAATGCAAAATGTGATATGTCAATATTGGACAGGTTTAACAATTGCTAATTTTTTGAACTTGTTTAATATTTTGCCTGCCCTTACTTTTAAAAGGCCTAAGAATGCTTTGGCTATTTATTTAGCAAAATTAAGAACAGGTGAATCTGACAGACGACTTGCGACAATCTTTAGAGTATCACGTCCCACATTAACAGCCATATTAAAAAAAATTAGAGAGTGTTTAACACAATATTTAGTACCTAACTATATAGGCCCAAGCCATATGACCCATATGGACATTGTTAACAAGAATTTGAGCATACCAAATGCTCTTTTTGGTAATGAAAATGGACCTGCCATTGCCATTTTTGATGGCACATATGTATATTTACAAAAAAGCTCAAATTATCTGTTCCAGAAAAAAACATACAGCTTGCACAAATATGACAATTTAGTTAAACCATTTATTATTGTTTCATGTGATGGGTATATTATAGATGTTGTTGGACCATATGCTGCTACTCAAACTGATGCCGAGATTATGAAAAGTTTATTTCAAGCTGAAGATAGTCCATATCGACAGCTTTTTCAGCGTAATGATGTTTTTATTTTAGACAGGGGGTTCAGAGATGCTATACCACTATTGGAAAGTTTAGGCTTTCAAATTCATAAGCCCGAGTCACTGGGCTCTGGTCAAACACAATTAACATGTGAACAAGCTAATAAAAGCAGAAAAGTAACATTATGTAGATGGGTAGTCGAAGTGGTCAACGGGCGCTTCAAACGTGATTTCAAATTATTTCGGCAAAGATTTTTTAATTTAGCTTCACCCCACCTGATGGAAGATTTTAAAATAGCTGCAGCTATAATTAATAAATACCATGTTTTATTAGAAGATGGTCCAAACTCTGGTGACATAATACAAAGAGTGGCACAGTATATGGATCAGCCCAATCGCTTAGGTACCTTCGTAAGGGAAAATAATTTGAATAGGCAAAGATCTATGTTTTTAAGAGTGGATGGCCACCTGCCCCAGTTAGAGAATTTCCCAGTATTGGAGCATAACCAATTATTATTGTTGGCATTAGGACCATACCAGGTTAAACAAGCCCGGTCATATTATGGAGAGCACATCAGAGAAAATGGTACTTATGACATCGAAGTATGCCCGGATCTTGAAAGAATCATACATTTAGGAGGATCAAGACCTCAACTTTTAAGAGGCCGAATAAAGTCGAGGCATATCAGCCAAAAAATATACTATGTGTATATTTTATATGATAGTCAACAAACTAATAGTCCAATAGACGACATACTGTCTTATTACTGCAGCTGTATTGCGGGGAACAGAACTATGGGCTGTTGTTGTCATGTCATGACAATAATCTGGTACCTGGGGTGGGCGAGACACCAAAACTCTTTGTCAGCTCCGGCTTCATTCTTAGATAATGTCCTTGTTAGAATAACAGAGTAAGAAATAAATAAATAAATCTGGTTTTTGTTGTTTTATTTCAATACCTATCTTTTATATGCTTGGTGACTCAGTGCGTCCGTTATCTAGTCCAGGTAGGATTTATCAATCACCACATAATTAAAGTTTCCCTAGCGCGTTGTCAGACAGACGTCTATACCATAGTCTGTACGGATATATTAACTAACAGATATTGAAGAGGTTGTTACTAGGTAGATTACTTCTTCCAGACATTTTAGGTGTATATTTGTGTAGGTAGATTGTATTAACAAATGTAAAGAAATAAAATAGTTTGTTTATTATTTTAAGCTTTTATTTATTGTCTGTGAAAACAGTCTATAATTCAATTCTAAGTTCGTTGTATCAAGTTTTTTGGTGGTTTGAAGGTTAACAGGTACTCAAATACCTACCACCCTGTGAAATCTATGTGGATCGCTAATCAAATAGGTATACTTTCCTAACAATATCATCGCAGATACATACATCTATTGCAAATGCCTAGAAAAAAGTTCATAGCAATGTCACTTGTTTGCAGTGTTGATACTTAAATAACGTAGGAAAAGCACGTTTTTATTTTCAGGATTGTGAAGATATAAAAACTTCCTTAAACTTTTTTTATGTGAAATACTAATATTCAACTATTCAGCTTTACATATTGCTAGGTACCATGTTTATGCATTGCTGGGGCAGTCGTCCATACTTCAATTTAGCCATGTATTTTCAAATTCAAATTTCCTCAACCAATTTTAACTTAATGCTCAGTTCAGATTCAAGTAATTTTTTTGAAAGATTTGTAATGCTTGATGTGCTTGCCTTCTGTAAATAACCGCGATAATTGAAAAAAATTAAATAATAAATATTTCTGACACTCACACAACATTATCGAGTCCAAATTAAGTTTCTTAAAGAACTTGTGTTATGGATACTAGATAACTGATATACTTAAGAAATATATAAACATACATATTGAATAAATACACCATTTTTTTTATTAGAATAAACTTAAATAAACATATAAACTTCCATGACTTGACGACTAATATCTGTGTTCATCACACAAATATCCGCCGCCGCCGGGATTCGAACCCAGGACCTCTGTCTGGCATAGAAGGCAATGTATGTTACCGCTACACCAGCCGGTCGTCAAAATGTCAATATTGTGCTTAAGTTTTCACGATTAAGTATATTTAATACTATCTGGTTCCGCTCGGGTGCAGACTGTCTTTACGTTGTTGTTGTCTTTGCGGTTGAAGCCCTTTCAAATCAATATTTTCACCTACTTGATCGACAAAAAACGGTCATTACTCGGCTCGTAGATGTTTAGCCTTTTAGTTAGCACCGAGAACTAATCTTAGGTGTAAACCAATATAATTCAGAATCAATATCAAACCACAAGCCAGAAATTATGAAATGCAGAGAAAGCACTTTCTCATTACTTTTTCGGGTCTACTAAGTCGGGTCTCGAAATAACCTTCTCCGGAAATTAACATCAACCACATGGGGCGCTTCAGCCCATGTACTGCGTACTACAGGCCTAGCACTTTGCTTCTCTGCGGGCGAATATGCTTGTCCAGTGTGGCACCGATCCGTCCATGCCAGAGAGGTAGATGTCGCATTGAACGAGACCTGCCGGACGATCACTGGTTGTCTCAAAGCTACGCCACTAAAGACACTCTATCCCATCTATGGTATAGCACCGCCACCCGTCCGCAGGGAGAAAGCATGTGCCATGGAAAAAAGCAAGCAAGAGGGCGATGACAGAAATTTACTTTTTGGTGCCAAACCAGCTCACCACCGTCTGAAAAGCCGCCGCAGCTTCCTTCAAAGCACTGAGGCACTCTCCAATCGCCCTGAGGAAGCTCGGTGCAAACTTTGGAGATACAAATATAGCCCTCCTGCTGAGTGCCCAGGTCCAGCCGAACAACTGCCTGCAGGACATGACATCCCCTGGCCTATCTGGAAATCACTTAACCGCCTCAGGACCCAAGTAGGCCGGTGTAAGCTCAATATGACTAAATGGGGCTTCACAAACGTAGAAAACACCCAGTGTGAGTGTGGTACTGATCCACAAACAATGTTGCATTTGCTTGCTTGCCCGATGTGCCCAACTACATGCACATTAAAAGACCTTTGGGCCGCAACAGATAACGCTGTTAAAGTTGCTGAACACTGGGCCAAAATAATTTAATCCGCCTACAATTTTTATTATGTTGTTGCGTCGACACGACGAAGAAGAAATTACTTTTTGCGTTAGAATTTATCGCGTTTAATTTAATTTTTCATGTTATTTTTAGCCACTCGTACCCGCTGGGTCTGTAAAGATACCGAAACGTCAATATAAGCGTAAAAAAAAATAAAAAAGACTCCAAAAAATCTCATCAAAATATAACACGTTGAACAAATTCTATTTCAGTGGAGAACCTCTCAGTCCCGGACTGCACTGGCGAGTGGGCCCCCTGTTCCCGCTGGCCACTGCAGCCCTGGTGCTCCGCCCTGCAGACGCAGCTGTTTGCGGGGCCCTGGGAGTGGCGGCACGGGGCTTCCAGCGCCCTCAGACAACTGCTCAGGGCCTCCGTGGCTAGTACTGCTATATTACGAAGGTTGGATGGACAAGAGGTCAGTTGTAACTTGTTTTAGAAGCTATAATTGTCTGCCCTTTACTCCACTACAGCCCTCATCATTATCATCATCATCATCACAACTCTTTGTAATGAGCCCACTGCAGGGTATGAGTCTCTCCCCTGGGTGATGAGGAGGTTAAGGCCATAATCCAGCAAGCTGGCCCAGTGCTGGGTGGTGGATGTCAGAATTTTCAGGGTGCCGATACGGCTTCTGACAAACCCTAACGACTACTGTACCCGGGACCGACAGCTTAACGTGCCCTCCGAAGCACGAAAGTCGCCGTGAGAAATTAATGGTCGGCGGTCACCCATCCAAGACCGCGCCGAACGTTGCTTAACCTGTGATATCGTATGATACACACAGTAACCTCGGCGCCACAACGACGACTTCGTGCTCGGCAAACCCCGCCCTGGGAGCGGCGGCACGGGCAATTACAGTAAAAAAAAAGAAACAAATAACCATAGGCGATATATTCATATTTTTTTGCCAACTATCAAACTTTGTATGTTTATCACCTTAACACATAACTGAGGCAAGCTTTTACAACATCGTAAATCTTGACCTACATTCATGTGCGGCCATTGCTCTGTACTTATTTATTATCTTTGGTTTTTCATTTAAAAGTCATTGATAAAAAGGTGTGTAAAAATTTCTGCATATGAAAAATACAAAAACTTATCTTTCGAGGACATCACCATGGCATAATATAGATTTCTTCGCGAATTAAAGACAAGAACAGTGTATACTGCTTACTTACATTATTCTATATTTTTTAAGCAATTTAGTTCGCGTTTTTTGTTTTAAACGTGCTTATTCCTTCAGTTCACGGATATGATAATTAGCATAAAGGTTCCTCAAAAAATGCCTGGTTATTTTTTGCAAGGAATTCCCGAAATTCCCACGGGAATGGGAAATATAGGACTTTTTAGTTCATGCGTATACGAAGTCGCGGGCAAACGCTCGTCTAGTATAAATTTTGACATGCATTTCCAAGTAGCTCATATTCATTGTTACGGTCTATAATTGGAAGTGGCGGACACACGTTTATTATTCTTACACACCTATTGTTCTTATCCTAGAATATGAAGCGTAGTTTAGAATGTTTTGTTTTTGTTGCAGTTAGAGGAAGCTCACCATGAATGGCTGGAAGATATGGCGTTGCGGTTATTATGCGTTTTAGCATTGGACCGTTTTGGAGACTTTGTGTCGGATCAGGTACTTATATTTTTGTTTTCAAACAAGGACTTTTTTAAATAACAACATCTTATGGGTATATAAGAATGGTAAAACATAGTATGTTAAATTACTATAAGGTGGATTGAGGTTGGTAAAGCATCTGTCCCACTGCCGGCGATAAAGCAAGTTACTATCAGCTATTTTCTTGCTTTAGAAACGTACAATAGATATACACAATTGTCATTTCCTCTGCCTTAAAATATAATTGGATTGACATCACGAAGAATATACATTAACGTGGCTCCGGCCATCAAAACAACATTACATGTAAAAAACAGCGGACAAGGCTGTATGGTTAAACCTTGCCTGCCAGAATGGCGAATTTAAAAAAACAACAATAGATGTACACGACTGAAGATAGTTTTAATTTGAAATTCGTATAATTCTTAATATTATGTAAATAAAGATAACTTTGAATTGATTTTATAGCTTATAAGAAATGTATAGTTGTTGTTATAATAGTTTATGTTCGTATCTTATAAGAATTTAATTAAAAATACAGTCCACTTAGTTTGTATAGGATAAGTTTATTTTGAATTTTAATAAAGAAAGAGACAGTACGCAGACGGAGTAAAGAGTACCATACTTTAAGCGTGATAGGTAGAAACACGCATAGTTGCTCGCCCGCAAGCCTACACTAGTTGCGGGCCGCCCAAATTAAATATATAGTCGGCGAAACCTCAGTATGGTACTCCGACCTCCCGAAGCAACAAGTGTCCTGAAAATAGAAGAAAGTGTTTTTAATCAAGATTCCTGAACAAATCCCTGCAGTAATTCCTGGCGAAAATTCCTGGCGAAAATCCTGACGAAAATCCTGACGAAAATTCCTGACGAAAATCCTGTACAAAAACTGAACTGTATAGAAGCGAATAAAACCTTGCCGTGAACCTAGTGGCTATTTAATAGTATAGTTTGTCCAAGCCGTTAGTCGTTCACATTTATGGTCCTGTCGAGGCGCGGATATTGTTCCACACAAACAGTTCGGTTTATTGAAGAAAGAAAATGCCTGTAACAAGATCACAGCAGTCGGAGAATGCAGTCGAAAACGCAGTCGAAGCCGCAGTCGAACACGGAGTCGAACACGGAGTCGAACACGCAGTCGAAAACGCAGTCGAACACGGAGTCGAAAACGCAGTCGAACACGGAGTCGAACACGCAGTCGAAAATCCAGTCGAAATCGCCGCCACCACGACCGCTACTTCCACCAGCGCCACCGACACTACCACCTCCACCTCGTCGTCCGCAACCGCGTCTACTGAAACTACCACGCAGTCTGAAGAATCTTCAATAGTAAAGAAAAAGAAGAATAGAAGCCGACCACCCAGCGTCGCAAGCACTGCCAAAACACGTTCACGCCGCGTTGAAATAGCGAAGGCGCGAGAGGAGCTACTACAAAAAGAAATTCAACTTTCGAAACACAGAATAACCATGCTGGAATTAGAAGAGGAAATATCAGATCATGATTCTCAAGAAACGCTTCGGGAGGAACGGACGTCGGAATGGGTGATCCAGAACACCAAATCGAACAAGAAAACCACGAGGGAAGCTCAACCCATAGAAAATAGTCAACTTCCTCCGTGCGTCGACGAGTTAAAAGAAACACAACCTTGCCAATCGACCGCGCCGGGTATCGAACCTACCGACGCGAGGGATTCGTGTTTCGACTACAACAAGTTAGCCGCTGTCATAAATACAGCGGCACGTGTGAATCAACCTACCATACTTCACACGCAGCGAGTTATGGAGCTACCAAGTTTCAACGGCTCATCGGGAGAGTGGCTTCCTTTCAAAGCCGCATATGAAGAATCCGCAAGCTACTTAACAGAACAAGAGAACTTATCGAGGTTAAGAAGATGCCTTCGCGGAATAGCAAAAGACGCCGTTCAATGTTTATTCATCGGCGCTACAACTACGAAAGAAGTCATGAAGTTACTAGCAGCACGGTTCGGCCGCCCAGACGCACTCGTGGCCGCCGAACTCGAGAAATTGAGAAGCCTGCCGCGACTTCAAGAGAATCCGAGAGATATTTGCAACTTCGCTTCGAGAATAAACAACGTCACAGCGACAGTACGAGCGTTACAGAAGCCGCACTACTTATATAACGCAGAAATAGTACGCGTCATTATAGAGAAGCTTTCAGCTGCGCTACGACTCTCTTACTTCAACTTCGTAGCAGAGCAGCGTGAAGATCAACCAGATCTCATCATCATGGCAAAGTTCTTCGATAGACTAGCAGACAGATCCGGGAAGTTCGCGCCAGCTGAAGGGACACCGACTGAAGACCGGCGGGAGAAGCGTCAAGCTCGAAACTATCACATAGAAAGCACACAACAGTCGAAAACACCTTCAACAAACACCTGCGTCGTCTGCAAGAAAGAAAACCATCAACCATCAGACTGCTCCATGATGAAGAAAGCTGAAGTTTCAAACAGATGGGAACTAGCTAAACAACACAGGCTATGTTTTCGATGTTTACGACGCCGACTCACCTTTGCAAGACGAAGAAATGTGATATTGACGGGTGCGACTACTCTCATCATCCACTCCTTCACCACATCACAAAAGAAAACGAGAAAAGCGAAGACTGCGCCATAGTAACGTCGGCCAAAGAACGAGTACATTCAACAGCATTATTGAAGATACTTCCAGTTCAAGTTTCGGGACCTAAGGGCACGATAGATACCTACGCCCTGCTGGACGACGGCTCGACCTGCACCCTCATAGAAGCAGATGTAGCGGCGAAGATTGGAGTATCAGGGCCACCATCCCCTTTCTACATTGAGGGGGTGGCTGGTGCCCGCGTAGACGCCAAGCAATCCAGGCGCGTCTTCTTCGAAATCCAAGGCCGCGACACTGAACGCCATCGAATATCAGCACGCACGATGGAAGACCTGCAACTATCGCCTCAATCCATCTCATGGCAGAAAATAGAAACCAGCTCACACTTACAAGACATAGAAAAGTTCATTGTAAATGAAACACAGAAGCCTACAGTGCTCATAGGTCAAGATAATTGGAGCTTGTTAGTCACACATGAAATGAGAAGAGGAAGGCAGCATGAACCAGTCGCGTCCTACACAGAGCTTGGCTGGGTCCTACACGGCTCAAACGGGGCGAAGAAAGAAGCTATCCATAGAACTACGCACATTCACAACTTCGAAGAACAAGAGTCTATGGAACGTATGATGAATGAACACTTCGCGCTCGAGTCAATAGGTGTTGAAAAGAGACGCTCATACAACAGAGAAGAGCAACGCGCGCTTGACATACTTCAAAATGAAACTAAGCGCATACCGGCGGGAGGTTTCGAGACGGGACTTCTCTGGAAAATCGACAACTACGTACCTCACAATAATTACGACATGGCGTTGAAGAGATTAGAACACATAGAAAAGAAGCTCGATAAAAATGAAGAGATGAAAAATAGATACAAGCTTCAAATGGAAACACTCTTCGCGAACGGGTACGCCGAGATAGCTCCTGAACCAGTAAACAATCGAATCTGGTACCTTCCCCACTTCGCGGTGATCAACCCTCAGAAACCAGAGAAGCTGAGAATCGTACATGATGCTGCAGCCAAGTCACAAGGAGTCTGCCTCAATGACATGTTACTCTCGGGTCCCGACATGCTCCAATCATTGCCGGGAGTCCTCATGAGGTTCCGACAACAACCCATAGCAGTGACAGCCGACATAAAAGATATGTTTTTGAGAGTTGAAATCAGAAAAGAAGATAGAGACATGCAGCGCTTCCTCTGGCGAGGAGATCGACGTACAGGGGCGCCCACTGAATACAGAATGAAAAGCGTGATCTTCGGAGCGACATCTTCCCCGTGCACTGCAATCTACGTAAAGGATAAGAACGCGGAAGACCACAGAGACCAGTATCCCCGAGCAGCGACAGCCATCGTTAAAAACCATTATGTCGATGACTATCTGGCGAGCTACTGCGATGAAGACGAAACAATCGAAATAGCGTCACAAGTGGCCCTCATACACAGCCGCGCTAACTATACGCTTCAAAGGTGGTCCTCAAACTCCACCAAAGTCTTAAAATCGCTAGCGCCGGGTAGTAAAGAAGACATCGTACAACTCGCGCCCGAGAAGATCCTGGGGATGATATGGAACCCGAAGCTCGACACCTTATCATTCAACATAAACAAGAACAAATTAACAAATGAAATATTCAGTGGAAAAAAGAGGCCTACGAAGAGAGAAGCCCTGAGCACAGTCATGTCAATATATGACCCCCTCGGGCTCGCTACGCCGATCACCGTACAAGCTAAGAAGATACTCCAAGAAACTTGGAGGTCCGGCATAGAATGGGACGCTGAACTTCACAATAATGAAACTGAAATGTGGAATAGTTGGATGACTCACGTACAAATACTACCGCAGTTGCAAATACAAAGATGTCACGCCGAGTTGGCCCGCGCTACGATTCGAGAGCTACATACCTTCGTAGACGCCAGCTCGTCTGCATACGCTACGGTCGTATACTGGAGAACGGTCGATGAAAACGGAAGAATCCACGTATCTATAGCCTGCAGCAAAGGGAAAGTCGCGCCATTGAAAGTAATTTCAATACCGCGCTTAGAACTTCAAGCCGCCACGCTGGGTTCCCGCCTCGCCGAAACTGCATCGACAGAATACGACTTCAAGCCTACACGTCGAGTATACTGGTCTGATTCGAAAACGGTACTAACCTGGATTCGAACGGGACCGAGAGCCTTCAAACCTTTCGTCGCACATAGACTCGCCGAAATCGCAGAAACCACGAAAGTTAATGAATGGCGCTGGGTACCGACGAAACTCAACGTGGCAGACGACGCGACACGAACAACGCCGACAGATTTCAACTCGCAACATCGCTGGTATCAAGGGCCTTCGTTCTTACTCTCACCCGAGGACGAATGGCCGACTGAAGAGCCGTCAGAATCACCAATCGATAATAGTGAAGAAAGAGTGTGTGTTAACACAAACAAACACACACTCACACAAGCCTTACCGGATATTTCAAGATTTTCAAGCTGGATCAGACTTCAGAGGGCGACCGCACGGGCCCTACAGTTCATAGAAATCATTCGTAGTAAAGAAAAGTGTTCAAATACACGAAAACGAACTAAGAAAATAGAAAATATAGATCCAGATTGGAAAATAATACAAAATTCCAATAAGAAAACGCAAGCTTTCAAGACTAAAATAGAAAAAACTCTCAACTTCAAGCCCTTAGAAGCTCACTTATTGTTACAAGCTGAGATGTTGTGGGTGAAAGCCCAGCAGCAAGAAACCTTCGCGGACGAGCTGGAAGCCTTACGTAAAGGAAACGACGTAAACACAAATAGCAGATTACTTCAACTGTCGACTTACCTAGACGCTGAAGGGATCATCCGCCTTCGTTCAAGAGTAGCTGCCGCCGCCGACATCACAGACTGCCAGAAGACGCCCATCATAATCGACGGAAGTCATCGCTGGACTCGATTATACATAAAACGAGTCCATGAACAGCTTCATCATGGTGGATTCGAAACAACGGCGAATGAAGTACGTCAACGCTACTGGGTGCTACGCCTACGCTACGCAGTTAGAAACGTAGTAAAAACCTGTCAAGCGTGCCGCATAAGAAAGGCGAAACCAGCGTGGCCAGCTACGGGAGACCATCCTCGAAGTCGTCTCGCCCATCACAAGCGACCGTTCACCTTCACCGGTCTGGATTACTTCGGCCCGCTAACAGTCACAGTCGGTCGTACGCATCAAAAACGCTACGGAGCGCTCTTCACATGCCTAACTACGAGAGCGATACACTTGGAGCTAGCCGGCAGCCTCAGCACGGACTCGGCTATCATGGCCCTGCGCCGCTTTATAAATAGAAGAGGATGCCCTACAGAACTCTGGTCAGACCACGGAACTAACTTCCGCGGCGCCGACATAGAACTGAAGAAAGCAGCGCACGAAGCCTTAAGAGACGAAGCCTCGACGCAATCGATACAGTGGCGTTTCATCCCTCCTAGCGCGCCGTTTATGGGCGGCGCGTGGGAACGGCTGGTTAAAAGTGTGAAAACTGCTTTGAATGTCACTCTACATGAACGAGCCCCCAAAGAAGAGATCCTGCAGACGCTGTTGGTTGAAATAGAGAACACAGTCAACAGCAGACCTCTCACACACGTCTCGACGGAAGCTGAAGACCCAGAGGCGATTACTCCAAACCACTTCCTACTGGGTGGTGCCTCGCGAGTACCCGTACCTGGCACCTTCACCGAGGAAGACAGCTGCGGACGTCGGGATTGGAGGAAGAGTCAGCGCCTGGCTGACATGTTCTGGGCACGTTGGGTGCGCGAGTACCTTCCAGAACTCCAAAGAAGACGCGAACCTACGTCCAAGGGTACCATCAAACTCAACGACCTGGTACTCATAGCTGATGGAACTCTCCCTCGAAACGCCTGGCCCCGAGGCATCGTCATAAATATCTACCCCGGACCAGATGGTGAAATTCGAGTCGTCGACGTGCAGACAGATGGTGAAATTCGAGTCGTCGACGTGCAGACAAACAAAGGGACCCTGCGAAGACCTACAAAGAAGCTGGTGATCCTGCCCTGCAGCAGCCACTCCGAGGATGATGTCTCCTGAACGTGTACCCCCTGATGGTTCCAGTCAAGACTGCGGCGGGAGATTATGTACACGACTGAAGATAGTTTTAATTTGAAATTCGTATAATTCTTAATATTATGTAAATAAAGATAACTTTGAATTGATTTTATAGCTTATAAGAAATGTATAGTTGTTGTTATAATAGTTTATGTTCGTATCTTATAAGAATTTAATTAAAAATACAGTCCACTTAGTTTGTATAGGATAAGTTTATTTTGAATTTTAATAAAGAAAGAGACAGTACGCAGACGGAGTAAAGAGTACCATACTTTAAGCGTGATAGGTAGAAACACGCATAGTTGCTCGCCCGCAAGCCTACACTAGTTGCGGGCCGCCCAAATTAAATATATAGTCGGCGAAACCTCAGTATGGTACTCCGACCTCCCGAAGCAACAAGTGTCCTGAAAATAGAAGAAAGTGTTTTTAATCAAGATTCCTGAACAAATCCCTGCAGTAATTCCTGGCGAAAATTCCTGGCGAAAATCCTGACGAAAATCCTGACGAAAATTCCTGACGAAAATCCTGTACAAAAACTGAACTGTATAGAAGCGAATAAAACCTTGCCGTGAACCTAGTGGCTATTTAATAGTATAGTTTGTCCAAGCCGTTAGTCGTTCACAATAGATATACATTCTGCGTATACAAAAAGAGACGCATGTATTATGATTGATCGCTGACTGTTCACACTGCCAGCAAGGACTCACTTAACTAGTTTGTATAGCTTGATTTGTTTTTGCTGAGCGACAAGAGTTATAAACGATGCTCACTAACTTGTTTTCTTGTCGTTACTCGTTTCCGCTGGGACAACTCCCTTGAGGATTAAATCACATTATTTTATAATCAACGAATGCAGAGCATTAACAACGGACTTCACGTCAAAACTTTGGCTGAAGTATAATGTCGTCAAGGTTAATATTCTCCGTACTCTTTTTCAAAATTTTAAATTTTTCAGAAGTGCTCTATCGATTTTCGAGATCGTATGAAACAACAATATTTAAAATCAATTCATAATTGTCCAACTAATCGTGTAACAAAGACACAATAACACACATTTTTTGGTTGAAAATAAGTACAAATTCAATTGTTTGTTTGTTCCCAGGTAGTAGCGCCAGTACGGGAAACTTGCGCTCAAACTCTAGGCGTGGTACTAGCCCAACTGAAAGAAGACAGGGTGGTGAAAGTGGCGGCCTTGCTGACCACCCTGTGCAAGCAGCCGCAGTGGGAGGCGCGGCACGGCGCGCTTTTAGGATTTAAGTATCTGTTGGCGGCGAGACAGGTTGGTGGAGGTTTGATTTAAAGTTTTGGTTTTTACTGTAAGTTTGTAAAGTACATAAGTACCAGTTTAATTAGGTATGTTTCTAATTCTAAGCATTTTTATTGTTATTAGTAATTGTCAGATATATCCTACTTCCTCCCCCTCCCGATCAGCAGGGCTAGCATGCTCACAACGATAAATACTCGAATCGACAAGATAAATATTATTCTGTTATTTTATCCTATTATGTAAGCTAATATGCGCACCATAATAGATAGAATTACTCGATGTGATACCATGATTAAGACCACAGAACCAAATATGTCATAATCTTAATAAATTACATACACTAAATACCATTTTTCTAAGAAAATATCGATAAAAGCCCCGATTTATCGTTGTCGACGGTAGCATGCTAGCCCCGCTGAAGGTCTAAGTAGCAAAACGTCTAACAAAGCGAAATTACATAATGCACGTCATGGTATCAACATTATATTTATTTTTAACCGAATTCAAAAAAAGGAGGTTCTCAGTTTGACCTGTAAGTATGTATGTTTGTCCGCGATTTTGTCGCGTTTGGCTGAACCGATTTGGATGCGGTTTTCAGAAAAAGATTAATCATGTTTAGGAGAAGGTTTAAGTATATTAACCGACTTAAAAAAATATGGTTCTCAACTTATCTGTTTATTTTGTATCAGAGATGACCCGAATGTTCGGCCGAACATTCGTATTTCGTAAATTCGAAATTTGTATTCAGCCAAATGTTTGATTGATTTGTCGAATAATTACCAAATACTAGCAGTTTCACGCGGTTTTACCTGCGCAATTTCTGATTAAAAGTAGACAATGTGCTATTTCAGACTGTACATTATTCACGCAAGATTTTAGTTTATTACTGCGCCAATCACGGATGTACGGCTATGTTTTTTGATTAGCCAACTTACAAAAAGGAGGTTCTCAATTTAACCTGTATGTATGTATGTTTGTTAACGATTATCTTGCGTTTGGGTGAACCGATGTTGATGCGGTTTTTATAAGGATATTTGTCACATTTAGGAGAATCTTTTGGTACCTATTTTAAGTTACTAAAAAAAAAAAGGTATCAGTTTGATTCGTATGTATGTATATTTTTTCGCATATATCTCACGTTTGGGTGAATCGATTTTGACACAGTTTTTTCTGTTTTTCATTTACTTTCTTTTAATTTTGGGCTAGCTATTTATTTTTTCATAGTAAGTTAGTTTCATATTTGTAGATATTCGTGATAGATTTTTTTGTGATAATCTATTCTCGTTTGTCAGTGAATGTCTCTTCGTTTGTCAGTTTCTGCAGCACGAGTAGCATGCTGGCGATACCTAGACAAAACCATCTCTTGATGCATCAGGTTGTCGTATTTGTTCGTTGGAAGTTTTATTCCTCTTCTTTTCTTTCTTAAAGCGTCCTTCTCCCTAGTTTTCTACCTAGACCTACAGGCACAACGTATAATAGTAGGTAGGTCACAGTCATGGTGTTACAGTACCAAAAAATTTATACTAGTACTGATACCAATACCAATAACTGATACCAGTAACTAGTCCAAAACTTATCACTAAAAACTATCTCTAATAACTATAAATGTAGAACCTAACTAACTATGACAAAAACTGATATATAGCCCAAAACACTAAAAAGTATGAAATAAAAAAAAAACATAAATCCGAAATGAAAGCAAACTCATAGTGTCATCCACGTAAACATTCTCCGAAATCATACATATTGTTTCAAAAATTTGAAATTTGCAATTAAGTACCCAACCGATTTCGATGAAATTTATATGGGACTATGAAGTATCCCCTATCATATGAATTAAGATTTTTTTAAATCGATTCATAATTGTCTGAAATATCGTGTAACAAAGACACAAAAAAAAACCTACAGACGAATTGAGAACCTCCTCCTTTTTTGGAAGTCAGTTGAAAATGTTACATCAGTTGATTTTCTTTGGTCCTAAGACGCCTACGCAATGACGGAGAAGATAAAATAGGGATAGTGTTCTGTCGATGAAAAATACAATATATTTCACGCCCCTCGTGAACGGGTGCTGCTAGCGGTGCCAGGTCGTTTTGTTGATAATAAAATGACTATTTTATTCCATTCTTGTTTAAATACTCTGGTCCCAGTTTGTCATGTTCGTGTTGTGCATCCTTAGCTTAATGCACCTACTATGTAAGCAATTTGGTTTTGGCATGAAATTGGCTCTCACAATTAGCTGTCTTGTGATTGTTTGTTTTCATGTCATGATCAATTTGTACTGTATGTACCTATTTGTTTTAATTCGTATAATCCTGACTGAAAAAGAGTGCCAAGAGTTTTTTTCTGCCGGCTTTTTTTGTCTCATGGTCTACTGTAATATCTTATTCAATAACTATCAACACTTTGTTAAAGCCGAAGTACAAAATTGTGACGTCATTAAGCGGCGATTTGATGGTCTTATGATGAATAAAACATTTTCATTTCATTCCCCAAAAATCTGCTACTTGTACTTGTGGCGCTAAAAGAGCAAATTGATCTGATGGTAGGCTTTGGACGCGGCTAGTCACCCACTAGAATACCATGCCGCCACGACCTAGGTGATATTTTTTCCGAAAAAAAACTCGTCCGCGGATGAAAAGCCACCCTGCACAAATTATTGGGTGGCGAGTGAAGTGTTAACGCTTTCAGATGAGTTGTCACCTAACAAAAACAGTAGTCAATAATATTGTCTTTTCGTTGGTCAAAGAGTAACAATCATACATACATGTCATGTTTATAATATCAGCGGAATTTGCAACTCACGGTATTGCAAAAAAAGAAAGTAATTATTTGTAAATAAAAATAATGTAATGATGAAAGACATAACAAACAAAAAAACTATTGATAACTGAAAAATATATCAATGTAGTGTTATACTAATTTGATAATTTTAAACAAAGCCTATTACATACATACATTACTTCACGCCTGTATCCCTTATGGGGCAGGCAAAACGATAAATTCCTACCCCATAAGGGATACATTTATGATTTATTTTAATGTTAATAGTTATTATTATAACAACTTAATGGTAATACCCTCACAGTCCTATATCACTTAGGAAGGACTAGCAACTAAGATACAGGCTATACCTAGTTTAGTTGTTAGCACACATAGTTTTAAATGTATACCTACCTACCTATTTTTTAACTGATTATAACCTATTGTAAAATGTCCTATGTATGTGTATATGTGTAATTGAAATAAATAAATTTATTATTATTATTATTATTATAAAATAAGTCCGTCTGATGTCACGATTGACAAGTTTGGAGGTTTACTGTAATAGAGAGAGACTTGCAGTGACAGAGGGTCAGCCTATCGCCCACAAAAACGCCAATTAAAAGCTCCGTAGCTTAACTGACTGTTACAGTATGCCCTGGTATGTATGTATGTATGTATTTTTTTCTTTTGCTCCTAGTCCAGCCTGGGAGACAAACCCTTTTCCGCTTAATAAGCACCTTCACCTAAAAAATGACGTTCCAAAATGTATCTGTCCCCATTACTTAGAGCTTTTGAGCTTGACTTTTAAGATCTAATTAAATCTGCGTCTGTTTTTCCTGACGATTATAGTCCTGGTACTTGGAAGGGTTTACCACTGTGGTTTTTATCACTTACCACCAGGGGTCATGGAATACAAACGTCCCATCCTTATTTATACAAAAAAGCTTTGTAGCTTTGGTTTAAATTCCAATTTTAATTATGTTATTTCGGATAATATTCACATAATAATTGACAGTCAAACTATATGTCTATGGCATGGTGTATTGTATAGCCTAAAAGGACTGTTTCGTTCTGTTTTTTTTTTATAGTCAGAATATATTTTTTTTTTATTTATTTATACTTCATTTCACACTTACAAAATAATAAAAGGAAAAGAATACATTACAACAAAACAGTTTTGAAAGGTACAACAGGCGGCCTTATCGCTATAAAGCGATTTCTTACAGACAACCATACAAATGTATGAAAAAACTATATGGAGATGTCTCAGGCAATACAGAACACGTCATGAAATAATAATATTTTAAATTTTTGGCATTTTTTAACGTCATGTAGTAATTTTATTAATACAGGTACTTACTACATATTCATATAAGATATACATACACATAGAATGCTTTTGTTTATCTTACAAAATTATATAATTGTTACAACAGGAGCTAGCGCAAGCAACTGGCGCTTTGCAACAGTTAATGTGGGGACTCAGCGACGCTTGCGAGGACGTGTCTTGCTGCGCCGCGGCCGCGCTCGCGCCCTGCGCCGGCGCCGGCTGCGTCGCGCGCGCCGCGCCCGTCCTGCTGCCGCAAGTGTGCCGCTTGCTGCAGCACCAGGTGTGTTATTCTGTAAAGAAAACGAAACAAAGACGAAAAACTGGTCGTGTTCAACATTCGAAAATGGGACGTAGGTATTGGGAGGCAGCACCTGCTAATGACTTAGCCTCGAAAGATTTGACCTATGATCCCACCTACTTTCCATTGACGTATGTTCAACGTTTCACCGAACAACCTGTTTATTCATATACATTGAAGCCGTACCCTAAAATAAATAAAGCGATCTCAGAAATATGTCGAATATACAGTTCAATCACCAACTCTAGCTTTAAAACCATCTTTATATCCCACTGGTGCTTAATTGAACCTGTGGACTTTATTCATAGATGGCAAAAAACTATACCTAGACCCTTGCGTTCACAATATATTTACTGGAATATTTTGGATTAAAACCGACTTTACAAAAATAATTCGTAAAAAAAAACTTAATTGGTTTCTAGCTTATAATTTTAATATAGAGATAAAAATAAATTATTCTGAACTGAGAAAACGTGCAATATAGCCGATTTTTTAAATCAAAGTTTGATTGTTATTAATATAATGTACTGTGAATTATGTTCTGTATTGCGTTTACTAAATCGCCAATTTTATATTAGGCGTTACTTTAAGTCTAAAATTATTTTATCTTGAATATTTCAGGAAGATACTTAATTGTGTTTTTCAGGACGATGTAGCAGCCCCGGTTCAGTCTTACATGGCGCTTCTAGCGGCGTTGATGTCTTTACCCGAAGCAGCTGCACTTTTACAGTAAGCTCTAGTCTTGTAGAATTAAGTATAGTATACGCGCTTTTTTTGATAAATATTTCCTTATGTCGTCGTTAGATATAATAATTGTTAAAATGGGGAAAATGTCAAAAGAAATGTTTAAAATGCTGCGCTTCAATAGAAACAGAACGAGCATAGTAATTGTTCTATTCATGCGCCGCTAAGCTACGCTCCGCTCAGCTCCGCTTCGGTGGAAACGCAGCCTAACTTGAAGATAAAAAATAATTAGTCAAGGAAGCGTTTTCATCACTACCTTAGCTCCTTAGCTGCCTTTGAAGCTTTCACGATAATCTTAAAATAAAACAATTTGTACCCGGATTTATACCGAATAATTATATATTTTAACTCGACGTTTGAGTAGTTCGAGTTATACAGGGTGACTGGTGACAAATTTTAGCTACTGAAGGGGAACACCCTGTACTCGATTCTGGTCATAATAATGTAATGAAAGTATGTACTTAATTTTTCACTAGAATTACCTATAAAAAAAATAAAGTTTTGTTACTATTTATTTTACTTACGCCTTAGTCAATTGCGACACGTGACCTGGCACGCTGCTAACGCTAGTGCAACCATGCGTTGCGTAATCAATTCCTTAACTATCGGTTAAGTTTACTCAGTAAATAATTAATATTTATTTTTTATTATATTTTTTCTCTTCATGTATGATCTCAAACTATCACGTCCTAGAATTTCAAAAGTGACCCATATCATGTATAATAAACGAATGCAGAGCATTAAGAAAACTGACTACAATAACATTTTTAAATCCATGTCAAAACTTTGGCCGAGGTATAAGATCATCAACGTAAATATTCTCCCGTTTTCATACATACATATATCATCGATTTTTTTTTTCAAAAGTACTTGATCGATTTTGAAAAGGTTTATATGGGACCACCTCTGAGTAATCTGTATCATGTGAAACAAGAATATTCAAAAAAGTCCAAAAAATTGCGGAACAAAGATACAAAAAAAAATAATGCACACAATTTTACGCGATAAATCTGGTTAAAAAGTGTCTTATTTAACATTAAAAATATGTTTAAAATTTCAGACCTGTCGATCTATCGGACATCCTACCCCGTCTTTGGCCATACCTCGACCACCCTACAACAGCAGTTAGAAAAGCGACTTTACAAGCTCTCGCCACACTGACTCGGCCTATGAAACCTCGTGACGATTTGGTGACGAAAAAAACAAATGATAAAGAAAGCGTGACGTCAGAAGATGGTGAAACTGTGACGTCAAAAGATGGTACTACTTGGGTTTAATTATGTTTTCATTTATTGATTAATAATTACGATTGCTGGACTGGGAGCGAAAGAAAAACGTAGAATGTGCCAGCTGCTTCTCTTCCCGGGCATACTGTAAAAGTCAGTTAAGGGACAGAGGTTTTATTGGAGGTTTTTGTGTGGGCTTTTTATAGGCTGACCCCCTGTCACTACAATAGTCTCTCTCTATCTTCATAA
The DNA here is from genome assembly GCA_944452665.1 of Stenoptilia bipunctidactyla. NCBI lineage: Eukaryota > Metazoa > Arthropoda > Insecta > Lepidoptera > Pterophoridae > Stenoptilia > Stenoptilia bipunctidactyla. The sequence goes on from OX101730.1 coordinate 6,230,434, forward strand.
TACCTCCAAATTTGTCAAACGTGACATCGGATGGTCTTGTAACTTCTGGTGTTCTACCTACCCCATTAGGAATACAGGCGTGACGTTATGTATGTATGTATGTAATTACGATTTAGTTTAATTTTAATCTATTCATTTTTAATTTGGATATAATAATATTTTAAGTTATGTTTATACATATAATTTAAATTTATTCTATTTTAAATTTAGGTTTTCTTCAATTGTAATAATAGATCAATTCTGTTTTTAATATACAGGGTCAATTCCTAATAGCCTAATATTTAAAAATCGGGTTAAGAATGATGTGTTGGTTTAAATTATGTTAGTTTATATATTTTTGATTCAATTATTTTTATTTATATTTAATTAAATTTTAAACAGTACCTAACCTCTTCAGGCTTTTACTGAAGATCAGCGTTTTGTTCATTGAATAATTAAAGAAGCTAAGCCACAGTACAGATATCTACAGTACCTAATTCAACTCGGCCGCATCTTTGAAATAAATGCCTACAGCGCTGCGGTTCGTTCACATGTGATAGGGCTGTACGCATTCAGCGTTTAAATTACATTTGTCTACTTTGTGTTTACTTCCATTTAGTTTTGCGACTGTAAATATACTTTTTTCATATAAACAAATAAAATACTTTGTAAATTGAATAGGAAGTGTTCAACAAAAATATGTTTTGTGTCTAAAAATCATGTTTACGTTTGAATAACAAATCGGTCTTATAAATTAGCGACCGAAAAATATTTGCGCCTCGACTGAGACGCGCGAAAAATGTATTATATAATTTTAAAGTATAAACAATCCGCATATTAACTTAAAGCTCAATCAACAATTGTTTCGGTATGCAGACACTCGCGACTGGCATAGGTATAGCTCGCGTTTCGTCCGTTTGTATGAAGTTGAGTTATATCTGTACTATGGCTAAGCTATGGCCCTTTGCATACATACTTTGCAGCATACATAATAAATCTGCTATTTTTGTATTATTGTTTGTTTCTTAAAGTATTTTTGTGTATGTGCTCAACAGTGTATGTTTAACTTTGTGTTCAACAGTGACGGCGCATAGTAACGGGACTGCGGATTCTTTGCCTTGGACATTGGAGTTGTTACAACATGCTTTGCGATATGTATATCAGAGGATTCTGTTTGAAAGAGCAGCGCCTTTGCAACGGGCTGCATGTGAGGTTAGTTATATTGTAAAGATTTTGTTGAAATACATTAAAAACAATTTAATTCTTTCTTTCAATATACAAGGTATTCTTTTTGATATCCCATAACTATGAGGTTTTGTTCCTCAGTAAAAAATAAAACGTTTTGCCAAAGAGTATGTGGTTCAAAAGTGCATATCTACAATCTGAATATAATGAGTTCATAAATTAGCACCCTTGTTAAATCTCTTAACATTCATTTAATAGATGCGTGTCACTGAAGTCATACAATAAACAACAAAAACATTTTAAACATTGAGGAACGTTGCCTACAATGTATAACGCAAAGCGTTGCGAACTGTACCTGTGCATAGCAATAAAAAAAGGGATAGAAAATGCCAGGTTGTCAAACTTTGCATAAAGGTATTTTACATAAGATGTTTTGACTTAATTGAATTATTTTGTATGAAAAATAAAAACAAAAACGAGTTAAAGGAAATCAACAGGAACACCTTGTATTATCCGTTATGACTTTGGAAAGGTAACTTGTGATCGAATGTCATGGTACTTTTGCTTCAAGGTCTGCGTCTGCTATAGTTAATTTCTTGTAAATATCAAATCACTGTTTAAGATGGTGATGTCAGAGAATTATAAACAAAATCGGACAAACCGACTTAAGTATTTTTTTGTTGGAAATTGTTAATTTTGTTGAATTGAGAGCCGACTCTCATTGATACTGGTAACAAAATGTTATGATGACAATAATGTTCAAAATGTTCGTTGTATGTTTAGTTGCAGTAAAATTTTCTAAGTCACTGACATGGTAATTTCTAAAACATTCTTTTGGTAAATTTGACTTTTCTTCGAGATTTTTTATGGGAGACTCATCCCGTGTTTGAACTCAATATCACTTGATAATAATCGAAGACGAGGCCAAAGATGATAGCGGATTTAGGAAGATAGTAGCATATAACATTGCCGAAACCTATCTTCAACAGAGCTGTAATATTTGGCGGCGATTTTAAATGAAAGGTGTGCGCTAGCCAGTCGGGCCCTGACAGGATCCTACTACCAAGCGGGGGTCATACCGATTGGTCGCCTTTTACGATACGCTCATCCAGGGGCGGTATGGCTATTCGTAATTGACTCTGAACAAGCTAAAAATTCTGATAACAAAGTGTATTTGTATCGTAGGTGTGGGAAAACCTGCTCCGCTACTCTCCGCTGTCGATGCTCCTTGTTTGCGCGTGTCCGCTGTTGTCAGCCTGGCTGTGTCTAGCGATGTTGCCAGCCCGCACCGCGCCCGACCCCGCGCTCCTACTGCATCCTGTGAAGAAGGTAACATGCAACGTTGTGTTGTGTGATGTATGTCGTGTGCATATGTGCGCTGTTGCCAGCTCGGCTGTGTCTGGCGATGTTGCCAGCCCGCACCGCGCCCGACCCCGCGCTCCTGCTGCATCCTGTGAAGAAGGTAACATGCAACGTTGTGTTGTGTGATGTATGTCGTGTGCATATGTGCGCTGTTGCCAGCTCGGCTGTGTCTGGCGATGTTGCCAGCCCGCACCGCGCCCGACCCCGCGCTCCTACTGCATCCTGTGAAGAAGGTAACATGCAACGTTGTGTTGTGTGATGTATGTCGTGTGCATATGTGCGCTGTTGCCAGCTCGGCTGTGTCTGGCGATGTTGCCAGCCCGCACCGCGCCCGACCCCGCGCTCCTGCTGCATCCTGTGAAGAAGGTAACATGCAACGTTGTGTTGTGTGATGTATGTCGTGTGCATATGTGCGCTGTTGCCAGCTCGGCTGTGTCTGGCGATGTTGCCAGCCCGCACCGCGCCCGACCCCGCGCTCCTACTGCATCCTGTGAAGAAGGTAACATGCAACGTTGTGTTGTGTGATGTATGTCGTGTGCATATGTGCGCTGTTGCCAGCTCGGCTGTGTCTGGCGATGTTGCCAGCCCGCACCGCGCCCGACCCCGCGCTCCTGCTGCATCCTGTGAAGAAGGTAACATGCAACGTTGTGTTGTGTGATGTATGTCGTGTGCATATGTGCGCTGTTGCCAGCTCGGCTGTGTCTGGCGATGTTGCCAGCCCGCACCGCGCCCGACCCCGCGCTCCTACTGCATCCTGTGAAGAAGGTAACATGCAACGTTGTGTTGTGTGATGTATGTCGTGTGCATATGTGCGCTGTTGCCAGCTCGGCTGTGTCTGGCGATGTTGCCAGCCCGCACCGCGCCCGACCCCGCGCTCCTACTGCATCCTGTGAAGAAGGTAACATGCAACGTTGTGTTGTGTGATGTATGTCGTGTGCATATGTGCGCTGTTGCCAGCTCGGCTGTGTCTGGCGATGTTGCCAGCCCGCACCGCGCCCGACCCCGCGCTCCTACTGCATCCTGTGAAGAAGGTAACATGCAACGTTGTGTTGTGTGATGTATGTCGTGTGCATATGTGCGCTGTTGCCAGCTCGGCTGTGTCTGGCGATGTTGCCAGCCCGCACCGCGCCCGACCCCGCGCTCCTACTGCATCCTGTGAAGAAGGTAACATGCAACGTTGTGTTGTGTGATGTATGTCGTGTGCATATGTGCGCTGTTGCCAGCTCGGCTGTGTCTGGCGATGTTGCCAGCCCGCACCGCGCCCGACCCCGCGCTCCTACTGCATCCTGTGAAGAAGGTAACATGCAACGTTGTGTTGTGTGATGTATGTCGTGTGCATATGTGCGCTGTTGCCAGCTCGGCTGTGTCTGGCGATGTTGCCAGCCCGCACCGCGCCCGACCCCGCGCTCCTACTGCATCCTGTGAAGAAGGTAACATGCAACGTTGTGTTGTGTGATGTATGTCGTGTGCATATGTGCGCTGTTGCCAGCTCGGCTGTGTCTGGCGATGTTGCCAGCCCGCACCGCGCCCGACCCCGCGCTCCTACTGCATCCTGTGAAGAAGGTAACATGCAACGTTGTGTTGTGTGATGTATGTCGTGTGCATATGTGCGCTGTTGCCAGCTCGGCTGTGTCTGGCGATGTTGCCAGCCCGCACCGCGCCCGACCCCGCGCTCCTACTGCATCCTGTGAAGAAGGTAACATGCAACGTTGTGTTGTGTGATGTATGTCGTGTGCATATGTGCGCTGTTGCCAGCTCGGCTGTGTCTGGCGATGTTGCCAGCCCGCACCGCGCCCGACCCCGCGCTCCTACTGCATCCTGTGAAGAAGGTAACATGCAACGTTGTGTTGTGTGATGTATGTCGTGTGCATATGTGCGCTGTTGCCAGCTCGGCTGTGTCTGGCGATGTTGCCAGCCCGCACCGCGCCCGACCCCGCGCTCCTACTGCATCCTGTGAAGAAGGTAACATGCAACGTTGTGTTGTGTGATGTATGTCGTGTGCATATGTGCGCTGTTGCCAGCTCGGCTGTGTCTGGCGATGTTGCCAGCCCGCACCGCGCCCGACCCCGCGCTCCTACTGCATCCTGTGAAGAAGGTAACATGCAACGTTGTGTTGTGTGATGTATGTCGTGTGCATATGTGCGCTGTTGCCAGCTCGGCTGTGTCTGGCGATGTTGCCAGCCCGCACCGCGCCCGACCCTGCGCTCCTACTGCATCCTGTGAAGAAGGTAACATGCAACGTTGTGTTGTGTGATGTATGTCGTGTGCATATGTGCGCTGTTGCCAGCTCGGCTGTGTCTGGCGATGTTGCCAGCCCGCACCGCGCCCGACCCCGCGCTCCTACTGCATCCTGTGAAGAAGGTAACATGCAACGTTGTGTTGTGTGATGTATGTCGTGTGCATATGTGCGCTGTTGCCAGCTCGGCTGTGTCTGGCGATGTTGCCAGCCCGCACCGCGCCCGACCCCGCGCTCCTACTGCATCCTGTGAAGAAGGTAACATGCAACGTTGTGTTGTGTGATGTATGTCGTGTGCATATGTGCGCTGTTGCCAGCTCGGCTGTGTCTGGCGATGTTGCCAGCCCGCACCGATTATATTTGAGCGGTATATAATTAACAAAGAACACTGAGCACGTAGCACACCGCTCGACAACTGAATGCCAACCTATTTATCTTTATTTCCTGATTATTAAAGTCCTGGTGCTTTTAAAGTTTAAGTGAATAAGTTTCTCATGGTCATTAGGTGTTTTCACGATCAGGTTACCCTGTAAATTCTTTTAACATTTATTTATTTACTCTTCGTTGTACATACACAAAATAGTATTATTTTTAAGTAAAATTTTCTGCTCTAAAATAAATAAAACGCCAAATATTTTAAACAATCTGTTTTTTACCCCCAGGAGCGCACGAAGTCCGCCCCCGGCGTAGAAGGAGGCGCGTCCCCCCCTCCGTCACAGAAGTGCGTGGTGGGGGGCTGCGACGCGGCCGCCACCGTGCGCGCGCGCACCCTCGCCGCTAGTGCTATTGGTGAGTTATGACTATTTGGATGTCTATAGTAAGATTTATTTTATCTAGTAAACGTGATTCATAAATAAAAAACAAATTAAAAATTTTGAAAAACCCACGACGCGACGGTTAAAAAGTAATTGAAAAAGAATAAAATAATTTAAAATCCCCCGACTGAAATGATTTATGTGACGAGAGATAATTAACGTGAAAAGCTTTTTTTTAAAATTCACTTGATCTCACACAGAGTCGGTCATATTATGAACAACATACTATTCGTTTTCATAGCACTTCCCTACGCTTACCTATTCGGTTCTCGAAGATGTAGATGTCGCAATAACATACGTATTCAACTCCCTATGAACTTTATAAGAAGAGCAAGAAAATCCGTCTGGGGCTGCCATTGAATGAATTCGTTTTGTAGTTTAATATTGAAATTTAAAATATCGATGTCCCCACTAATGTCCCCACCACCGCTGGAAAACCCATGTAGTTTATGCCAGTAGCAAACCAAGGAAACAGAAGAAAGCCCATAAAAATTTATTTATAATCTAAACTCATCACTGATTCTCTATAATTTTTAGTTTCTATATCACCCAACATAATCTGCAAGAGTTTTTACCGTAACACCTATCTAAGAACATGCAACAATCAAATCCAACTACTGAAACCCATCACTGAAAACCGCATTAAAATCGGACCAGCGGTTTTAAAGATTAATGGTAATATGCAGCGCCCCCTGGCGAATTGTTACAGTAACACCTATCTAAGAACATACACCAATCAAACCCAAAGCGATTACTGAAAACCGCATTAAAATCGGACCAGTGGTTCTGGAGATAAATGGTAACATTGGTTTGCACAAACAAACACCCTCTCACCCCAAACGCATATACCGTCTCCGTTCCGTCGTGGGTAAGTATCCCAGTCGCTGATACTCAACCCATATAATAAGTTGGATATCAGCGACTTGGATGTTTTCTGCAACAACCTCTCAAAATGGGGTTTGTCGAGTGGTGTTTTGTATTTAAATTAGATAGATTTCGGATCGAATCGTTTTCCGTTAGCTAGACTGATGCTTCTATAGTTAATGTTTCCCAATAATTATTTTCAGGACAATTATCATGCTACCTAGTTTTACACGCACCTGGAATAGAATATAAAAATGAAGACGAGAGTCCTATAGATTGTTATGTTAAAGTAAGTACTATATTATTTGATTTACAAATTTTCATCTATTTTTATTTGTGAAACTGTTTTGCATACATACATAACTTCACGCCTTATGGGGTAGACAGAACACCGGAGGCTATAAAACCATCTGATATCACGTTTGACAAAATATTTATTATTATGATAGAGTTAGACTATTGCCGGGGCAGGAGATCAGCCTATCGCCCACAAAACGTCAATAAAACCTCTGTCCCTTAACTGACTTTTACAGTATGCCCAGGAAGAGAAGTAGCTGGTACATTCTATGCTTTTCTTTCAATCCCAGTCCAGCATGGAATTAGTTTTCACTATTGTGGGTGTAAAAATGAATTGTATTAGATTACTTGTTTTATCTTTAGCTTATATTTTTAAATAGTTTAGTATTCCATGATTACAGTTCCTTTATGCGTACCATCAAATACGATAATAAACCACAGTCTATACCTACAAATTATTTATTTATTTGTTAGGACCACCAGTAAAAGTTACATTATATCTTAGATCTAATTAATTGACACAGAAAAAAGTGCAAAATGCAACCTCTGATTAAGGAAGCCACGCCATTCAAACATAGATCACGAAATATTTAAAGCAAAAAAAAATGTTAAATAGTATTAAATGTATGCTAATAAACAATATACCATAAAAATTAAAAACATTAGAATAAAAAAATTTAAATGTAGCAATTTCAATAACATAATATCATTAGAATCAAAATTAAAAGAAAATAGATTAAAACATAAAAATAATACATTTTACAATTTATATTGATTATCAAAATTAAAAGAAAATAGATTAAAACATAAAAATAAAACATTTTAAAATATATATTGATTATATAAACAAACTAAAAAGGGTGCTAATTAAACAAACTTCTTTTAAATAGCATTATTCCCCTCTAAAAATCTTAGTTGCCTTCTAAATTACTATGTCAGCCACAATCCGTGCCACAAACCACGTCGGGGTTATTTAAAAAAGCTCTATGGTTTATGGCGCTTCGCCGACCGCTGCCGCGGCACCGCTCGCTTCGCTCGCTCGGCTCGCGCACGTATATAACTATATGCAACCTAACTGCTCCTCCTCGCTGCGCTCGTCGTCGCACCTAACCGTACCGACTACGTCTTCCGGAACGGGAGCCCTTCTTGTCGCATAATATTTTTCATCGCAATGTTAATGAATATATTACTTAGTATAAATTATTATAGCATAATTATGGCATAAATTGCTTCAAGACACATTTTTCGCAAATAGAAGTTATTCGTGGCTAAGTTATGAAAATAGAAGCTTGATCACGTAGCCAAAAAATATATTCTGGAGCTGGACTTATTATTTCTCAACTAAAAATCCAAATAAATTACAATTAAAATTAAAAGAAAATTATAGTTTCATCGTGCTAAAAAAGTTACAGTCTATTAATGTAGGCATACGAAAATATATTACATTCAACTTTAGCATAAAAAATAAATAGGTACCATAATTTAATAAGCTTTAACATTTGACAGCAATTATTAATTTTCAGGTTATGGTAGCATATCTTCGTTCCAGTAGTGCTTTGCAGCGAATGGTGGCTGCGTTGGTAGTGGCCGCTTGGGCGAAATATTCCAAGAAGTATAACTTGTACCCACCGAGAACGGTAAGATTATTTTATTGACAAATGATACGTTTGATCGCAAACTAATCTGGTTCGTTTTAGAAAGGAAAAAGTTTTTCATACGATACTACTCAATCAAAACAGATTTTTTATATAAAAGGTTGATTACCGCTTGCCAGAAACATCCTTAAGGATTCTTATGGAGTATCATTGTGATTAGCCTTCTATAAGTTACGCTTATAGAAGAGTTGTACACAACGGACAAATTGAACATGACAATGAATGAAGGGGTGGTCTTAGAATATTTTTGAACACTCTTTTTAGTTGCGATAGTAGCCGATGCAAAGACGTTACAAGCAGACATACATAACGTCACGCTTGTATCCCTTATGGCGTAGGCAGAACACCAGAGGTTACAAGACCATCTGATGTCACGTTTGACAAATTTGGAGGTATTATAAAGATGGAAAGAGACTATTCTAGTGACAGGGGATTAGCCTATCGCCCACGAAAACGCCTTAAAAACCTCTGTCTCTTAACTGACTTTTACAGTATGCCCGGGAAGAGAAGCAGCTGGCACATTCTACGTTTTTATTTCGCTCCCAGTCCAGCATGGAAGCAAAGACTTAAATGAACCCTAAATCAGAAAATATTTAATTGTTTCAGAATGGCGATACCACACCGATGGATCAAGCTCAATTAGCACCTCCACTTTTAGTCAACACTCTACATACTGCATTAAACCAATCACTTTATTATGACGAAGTCGCGCTAAACTGTAATAGGTAAGATTATCTATTGAAAGTTTAAGTTGAGTGAGTTGTTAAATTGAATAAAACGCGTTTAATAATTGTTTTATTGCATCTCTAAATAAATTTTACTTTCTATTAAGATGACGCAGTTATTTATATACAGGGTTCATTTGTAGTCACCGGCCAAATTTTGTTTACACAATAAGTATCATTTATAGAAACGATTTTTGCAAAAAAAAGTATTTATTTTTTTACAAAGAAATAAATATATCCGCTAACATAATAAGCAAACCATGGTCACTCAAAATTACCATTAAAATAAAGGCAACTACGCACAACTACAAAACATCATTTAGTAATACTTCGTAGTATTATCAATGAAATGCCGCTTCGTAGTAGGTATGTTCATCAACAGCGACTATTTTTTTTAAAGTTTGTGGTTCCATATTTCTACTTTTTTGTACTGAGCGACGATAAAATAAATATGCAGGTACGTTTATATCGTATCAAAGAAACTAACGATAAAATTTGGCTGGTGACTACAAATCAACCCTGTATAGTATTAGATTTATTTAAAAATGTATCCTCATTTCTCGACCATTCACAACAGTTATTCTATACAAATTCACTTTCTGAGCCAAGTAATTAAATTGCTTTTCTTATTTCAAGGGTTTTACAAGAGGCCAGAGATCTCCATGCAATGATGAAGCATTATAAATTAGCTGTCGACGGAGAAGAATTCAATAATATTATTAGACTTGAACAGGTAATTTTTGGGATTTTACTTTTAGTGTGTTTATTCTTCTGTTCAGAGACCACCGTCCATTTTATTTTAATGGCTACAATAACTATATTTAGTTGTCGTGCTTTCTTTAAAAAGGGGATGAAACTTATTTTTAATGGTAACAAAAATCCCGCGTTTTCCCTCAATGGCGGCTCCTGATGGATGATAAGTGACGACGAAATTTTTTTAAGTGGTTCAAAATTTGCATTTGATATAATAACTTTATGCTTCACACAGCAGTATGCTTCTGTTTTTCAAATGATTCGAATCATTTGAAAAACAGAATTTACCTGGTGAAATTAAATGTATCCATCCACCAGACCATAATATACATATTTGATAATTACTAAAATTTTATCAAGAATAAGAGAATTCATCTGAACTAAACTAGGAATACCTTCATATAATTAAACTAAAGATACTCATTGTTAAGTTAAGAAACTACATACTGTACAACTGATTGCAAGCATAATATTTAATCAACTGTAAGGGTACTTAATCTCTATGTTATAGTCCACTGAAAATCACTGGCGTTTATGGTACAGGCTCAGCCTAATTTAAACGCCAGAGATCAAAAATATATTACAATAAACAAATGTTCTACCTATTAAATATATAAGAAAATTGTATGATTGTGTCAATAAAGTTTATTATTATTATTTAAAAAAAATAAACATTTAGACTCGACGTTTCGTTGTCTTTACAAATTCCTATGGTTATGAGCGGTATCTTTACTATTCAGACTTTTATTTAATATTATGAATCGTTAAAACTTACCCAAAAAAATATTGTAATAAATATCTAAAACGTATTTCCCAGGTGATGCATCTAACCTCGGTAACTACCGTCATGATTTCCGGCATGAAGTTGAAGCGAGTCGCGCAGACGCTTGAAGATCGCCGCAAGAGCTTGCAAACTTCAGTTACTCAGTGCGTCAACGACCAAACTACGCTTAATATATCGTGAGTTCAAATTACATATAAATCACCAGAATTCGACCTCTATCTACTACAGATAATTTGTACACTTTTGAAATGAATAACATGGCAATGTTACTCATTACAAATTGGTACTCATTGAAATATCAAATATTAAAATCAAAACAGAAAAATTAAAGCTTACAAAATGTATGAATCCTTGAAAACTTACAACTGTATGTAATTTTTAGGTTATGTGAAGGCCTTAACAGAGATTTAAATTAGTGCCAAATAAAGAGTTAAATAATTCACCTGATGCATACATTTAATATTTTTCCTACAAAAAAAAATATTTTTATTATAAACTTTGTGTAATAAATTTGACATGCGCCTTTTTTTAAACAAAGATCTCAAAGTTGTCATCTAAAAAAATTTACTTGCGATGTACAACATAAAATCTTTATATCAATCAACTTTTAAGTTTAGTTTAAGTAGGTATATTTTTCTAAAACTTTATGTCAGGAATATTCTATTTTAAATTTATCTATTAATACTTACAGCGTCCAAGCCGCATTAGCATCGGCTTGCGCCCACCTGCACTGTTTACCAGAAAAGCTGAACCCAGTAGTGAGACCACTGATGGAGAGCATCAAAAGGGAGCAATGGCAAGAGCTGCAGCTGTCCTCCGCTGATGCTTTGGCTGAACTATTGGAGCAGGCTTTGAGTAGAGACCCGTGTCCTAATCCAAAGGTGCTGGCCAATTTGAAGACTTTTTTAAGGTTGGTTTTATTTTGTCACATGTTTTTATTCTTATTTATAACATTGTGAAAGTTCTGCTACTGTTATATTGTTGAAATTATTTAAAAGCAAAGTTTTCAATTATAAATCTATGAGCGATAAAGCTTATTAAACACGATATAAATAATCACAAGGCAGTTACTCAGTCCTGAGAATGTCGGCTTGGTCGTAATACCGGCTTATTCACAATACAATCTTTATTCGCTGTTACGTTCCGTTATTACTTTATCATTACAACGCTAAAACCAATTAATACCGAGCTAATATTAACCGTCAGTTTGTGGCATGCCTAGCCTTCCTAACCGTCTATCTGTCACTTGCCATCACCCTACTTCAAGATATAACCTATGGCGCTGCAATTGAATGTCAGTCATTTTTTTTTTTTTTTTTTTTATAGGTGACTAAACCCGCTTTTGACCTCAATCTCACCTGATGGTAAGTGACGATGAGGTCGAAGATGAAAGCACACGGGTTTAGGAAGGAACTGGCTCTTTATACAATATTGCCGGAACACATTACCGTCGGAGCGGTAACATTTGGCGGCAGACTTTGTATAAAGGGTGGTCGCTAGCCAGTCGGACCCAGAAGGGATCCTACCACCAAGCAAAAATCATTTCCCCTCTTTAACAGTACTACCAACATACTTCCGCTACCATGAAGTCATACAAACATCTTAATATCGCAAACTTATCGTTATCGCCAACAAATCCGACACAGCTTGTAGTTGATAAAGACCGTTATTTTAGACAATAATATTTTAATGTTGTCTATTCAATTACTTACGCTCACGGGGATAAAAGAAATATAAAAAAAACAGTATTGCTTTGAGACTAAATTAGTGAAAAACTTACTTTATTCTCTTTTTTTTAAATTGAATGTTTTCTGTATTTACTATGTACTAACTTTCATCACGACTTAATTACTATTTACGATTTTAAATAGTTTGCCAATAGAAACTTATGAAATATTAATGTCATAAAATTTCAATACATATAAACATGCTTAAACAAGAAATAATTCTTAATATAGTCCTTGAAGTTATCCCATTTGGTGTGTTTTTAAGATGTGATCCTGAGTTCACTCCTCGGGTGAACCTCGCAGAAACCAAAGAGGAGGCTGACGGTAGCGGTGACAGCGGATCTGAACTCAAATCCGGAGATAACTCAAATGGACCTCATTGTAAGTATTCTAATGAATATTTAACTTAGTAGCTATAAAAATTGTGTAGGAAAAGACATGCAATACATGACAAACATTTGCTAGTTTCTGAGATTAAAGCGTTAAAACAAATAAACGAGAAACCAATTTTCCACAATTTTTTTTTTTACATCTATCTTTTATACATAATTATTTTCAACCGACTTCCAACTAGAGGAGCTTCTCCTTTTTGTGTGTCTTTGTGAAGCTTTGGTCTGGTGATCGAGACGCACAACGCTGCGGTATGCGGTATGCGTTGCCGGACACTCAAACATATGAAAAACGTCAAAAGTGTTCTCTTGTTCCGTCGCAGTATGCGTCAGCGGCGAGGGGCAAGCGCGGTGAAGTGGGGAGGTGTACTGCCGCACAACGCTGCGGTGTGCGTCACTGAGTCAATATGGAATTTTTACCTACCTTGGTAGCTGCGGCAAAATCAACTGACCACCTCTCCGCAGGGACGCTAAATGGTGCGTTGTGACGCTGCGTTGCGGCGCATACCGCAGCGTTGTGCGTCATGATCACCAGACCAAAGCTTTACACGATTTTTTAGACACTTATAAACTGATAATGAATATTCTCATTGAGTGTACTTCAGAGGTGTTCCCATATAAATGTCATCGAAATCGATTGAGCGTATTTATACATTGACGACCTTATACTTCAGCCAAAATTTTGACGTGAAGTCGGTTTTTTTAATGCTCTGCATTCTTTAATTATAATTTAATCTGTTAGAATAATGCACTCGAAAATAATAAAAAATATCCAAGCTTAGCATATAACCTAATTGAACATAAAGCTTATATTTAGTTACAAAATTCCAAAACTGGAAGTAAACACTCAGTCTATACTCAGCTTGCATTTTTGCAAGAGATTCCAATGTCGACAAAGTGAAATAAATATTAATTTTTAAATCATTTCAGTGGATAAATTTAACGGAATATTAACACTATGGGAGCAACAGCGAAACGCTGAGAAGACAGCGCCCAAACGCGGTCGACCACCGACCGTCGTTTCTGAACTGGCCTTAGAGAAAATATTGGCTAACGAAGATGAGGTATGTTGTGTGTGTGTTGTTTATTATAGAAAGTCGCAAAAAGGCAACTAAGCGGCGCGAGCACAGAACTTAGTCGACTCGTTTTTTTTTAAACGTTTAATAACGCTCCCCTGTTCTCAAGCTGTAGCAGAAAATCAGCGCTTTGCTCTCCGAGCGAAAATGACGCTGAGCTACGGCTCTTTGCACTGCTACAACACACTCTTTTTGTTGTAATTGTACTTTATTTTTTTATTTTATTTTTGTTGTAAGATGTTAAATTCGTAATTAATTTTAATTTTTTCTTGTTGTAATATGTGTGTGTTTGTGGCATCAATAAATTAATTATGTATCTATCGTATGTTTACGAATGTTCGTATAATATGGAGTCGGTTGTAAGTTTTTATTAACATTGTATCTTTTTATTTTACAGTTATTTAAGAGTACAACATGTTTACAAACATTCAAAATTAACAAGGTACACATTTATTTAAGCTGGCCGTGCGGCAATGGATAGATTTCAATTATTGATTACAAACCGTCTCCATACTATACGAACTTCGTAAACATACGAGTCGATAAAGTTCTGTGCTCGCACTGAATTATTGACTAAAGTTTTCACAATTTTGTAAAAGATTTTGTAAAGACTCGTCAGTTTATAAAGAAAGAACTGACGAGTTAAAATGTAAAATGTAAACGCAATAAAATCTGGTATAGTCGGACTAAATAAAAAGTCTCATTTACTTACAAGTATAATCAAACTACATGATTCAAATTAAAAAAAAAGATTGTGGAGCCAAGTAAGCTGCAAAAATACTTTATTTAATTTAATAACTTTTGTAGGCTCACAAAATGCTACGCATCCAAAGGCGAGGTGCGACGTTAGCTGTGCGAAGTCTTGCGACGCACTTCGGTGACGAGTTACCTGAGAAACTGCCTAAACTGTGGGAGTTCATGACGGAACCGTATTCCAAAGAATATACTGATACCGGTAAGTTACGCTGAAGAAATAATTAAGTTATAATATACGTTATATGGCCTACTGGTGCTTCTAAATCGATAGTTTTGTATGACGTAATATATTTATTTAAAAGTTATAATTTTGAAGAAATCCTCATAAGACTAGCAAAATGACTCAAAGTAAGAATCTGGCAAACAACACAGATACGGTTAGGAAGCCTGTCGAATCTTTAACTGTGTCTTAAAAGAAGCTTAATCGATTAAATGTTGTAACTGTAAAGTAACTTATGGAACGCCGCACTCATGAATAAAGAGTTGGTTTTAATCAATTCCTGGGTTGTTATATCCAAGCAACTTACAAGAAACAGCGATTTGACAATTCTTTCGATTTTATAAAACCCACTTCAATATTTCTCGTCCCCTCCCATATTTATACTATAATTTTTATCTTAGTTGTGTTTAGAGATGGGTTTATGCCCTGGCGTTTGTGGCGCATTGAGTAAATGCCTGATAAATGCCCGTAAATGCCGAGTAAATGTCTTTTGTCTGGGCATAAACTTTAACAGACTTTTTTTTATTTATTATCGTATCTTATATCTAAGTATACAAAAAAAAAATTCATTAAAAACATATTTTATTTTAACTAATATACTGCAATAAACCTTAACATTTTACCAAAATCGATTGATTAAAATTATAACTTGGTTTGAAAGAACAACGGGGGTAGCTGGTAGTCCATTGAAAAGTTACATTTGGGGTTGCGTTTTTCAGAGGACGCAATTTAATTTTTTGATGTGTAGGGGGGGGGGATCAGTGTTAAGCTAAAACCAAGTTTGTGGGGTCGCTACCCTTGTCCTACGGCCGCCATCTTGAAAATAGGGGTTGAAATGGTTTTTACGATATATCTCTTACACTATTTATCTGATAAAAAAAAAGTATTAACATTTTTTGTTGCAATTTAAATCCTCTACAACTTTAGTCAAGTAACTTTTTGTCGTAGAACTATAAATAAAAAATTATAAGCGAAAATGTTTAGAAGTTCCAGAAAATAATTTATATTTTTTGATATAACTTTTTTTTATCATTTTACGAAAAAATTATATCAGACCATTTTTTTAGATCGTTTTTTGAGGAACAACTTTTATATGCAACATTTTTTCATTAAGTCAATAGTTAAGGTTTTACAGCGCTTTACAATTTTTACGAACTGTTTCGGAAGTTACTGTACATATTGCGTGTTATTGTTATTACGTGGACAATCGAACCGATAATGTTGTTCGTCGTCGCAGCAGCAGCTCCAGTAGTTTATCGTCAGTTTCAGAAGCTCCAGAGCCAGACTTCGATTTTGCGAACAATTGTTTCATCTGTGCCAAAGCATTTCAGGATCCAAGTTATTCGCGTACAAGCCGACAAGCGCGGGTTTGTGTTGTACGTAATGGGAGTACAAAAACAAGTATTATGGACGTTGCAATGAATATTACTAATCGCATAGCTAATTTTTTAACTTTCTTCTATGCTGGACTGGGAGCGAAAGAAAAACATAGAATGTGCCAGCTGCTTCTCTTCCCGGGCAAACTGTATGAGTCAGTTAAGAGACGGAGGTTTTATTGGCGTTTTTGTGGGCGATAGGCTGACCCCCTGTCACTGCAATAGTCTCTCTCCATCATAATAGTACCTCCAAATTTGTCAAACGTGACATTACATGGTTTTATAGCCTCTGGTGTTCTGCCTACCCCATTAGGGATACAGGTGTGAAGTTATGTATTATGTATACCTATGTATGTATGCATAGCTAATATTCCCAGTTTAGTGGAAGTTGGAGCAAAGTATTTTCTACCTGGACAGTATTCTCGGTAACGGCCATCAGATTACAATTATATTAAAAATCAATAATTGTCAAATTCTGTAATGGAGTGGAAAAGAGTCAATAATTAATTATTAATAATCGAAAAATTTATAATAACAAAATAAAAACAAAAAAAAAACAATTACTGATGACACATTATTAGTACACACGTATAAGTCTAGTTAAGAGTATTAATGAAAAATAGTACTCATTTCGGAGCGCTGTCAAACCTTAACTATTGACTTAATGAAAAAAATGTTGCTTATTAAAGTTGTTTATCAAAAAAAATCCACAAAAATGGTCTGATATAATTTTTTCGTAAAATGATAAAAAAGTTATATCAAAATATATAAATTATTTTCTCGAATTTCTAAACATTTTCGCTTATAATTTTTTTATTTATAGTTCTACGACAAAAAGTTACTGAACCAAAGTTGTAGAGGATTTAATTTGCAACAAAATACGTTAATAATTTTTTTTTATCAGATAAATAGCTTAAGAGATATATCGTAAAAACCATTTCAACCCCTATTATCAAGATGGCGGCCGTAGGACAAGGGTGGCGACCTCACAAACTTGGTTTTAGCTTTACACTGACCACATCAAAAAAATAAAATTGCGTCCTCTGAAAAACGCAAGGTTAGGCCTAAAAAATGTAACATTTCAATGGACTATGGAGTTTACTGTTGAAGCGGGAGGGGAGTAACACTGTGATTATTTAATGACTGATTATTTGATTAAAAGTTTTGATTTACAAAATACTTAAAGTTTAATTTTTACTCAAGTTCCTGCTTAATTTTTACAAAATTAAGTTGTTTGTTTTTGTGCCTAGTGATCGGGCATTTATTTGGACGTAAACTTATTTATGCCCAATATGCCTAGTTTATGCCCATTGTGTCCATATTTGTTTATGCCCTCGACCCATCACTAGTTGTGTTATAATTATTATTTTCTTGCCCTCACAGAACTAGAAACAATGGACGAAGCGCAAGCCGACGAGCTTATATCCCGTTTCCAAGTAATCGAAACAATATGCGATTGCGTATCAGCGGGTGTGCGAGAGAGATGGCTGCCCTGCGAGGGAGTGAGAAACCGAGTGTCGTTGCTTCGCGCGCGATTTACGGCTTTAAGGCATATGTGTGCAAGAGCGTTGGCCGCGGGTTGTAGGAAACCGGCACCGGTGCATTTGACTTTGCAACAGGTAAAGTATAGGTTTTAGGTGCTTTCAAATACCATTTTAAAATAAATTATCTCATAAACTAGATGTGCGTAATATGATTTGAGATGTAAGTACACCTAAGCGACATGTTGCGGATTAAAACTAGAGATGAAACGGATAGTAGTTTGGCCGGATACCGGATATCCGGCCAGTCGTGTGGCCGGGTAGACCTGATTTACGATTATATGATTGATTGATGATATGATTATATGATTTGTTAAATAAGGTTCAATATTTTTCTGCGGTTTTCAAACATGTTGTGTTTTAACATGCACCGAAATCGCGAGTTAAAATGCATAATTACAGTACTGTGCGAATTAATGTGAACACGTTGTAATTACTACTAATACGCTTGTTTTTAATAGTTGGTGACATGTTTATGTCAAAATAGCGGCCATTTTGTATTTGTGTTAAAGTGGGTATTCAATCAGTAAGTCATTAGACACATATTGCTGCGGACGTATGATTATTTGTTATTTTTATTAATTATAGTGTTTTTTGCAAAAGGTGATTTATTTTTACAATTTTTGGTACTTATTTTTGAAGATGGATATTTCTCCAAAAAAACGTACTAAGATTGTTACTTTGAGTGAGCACACATCAATGACTCAAAGAGATATAGCCAGAGAGTGTGGTGTCAGCTTGGGAGCTGTAAACAAAATTTTAAAGCAAAATAGGGAAACCGGGACTATTGAGGTGAACAGAAAAGGGAAATGTGGAAGAAAAAGAAAGACAACAGCCAGAGATGAAGCTTATCTGATAAGGGAAAGTAAGTTAAACCCTAGAAAAACCAGCCAAGAACTTCAGCAAGATTTAGCGCATGCTGGGGTTGTTGTTCACGACTCCACCATACGAAAACGCCTTATTGAAGGAGGCCGAAAAACAATCAGGCCTCAAAAGAAGCAGTTATTGACAGCTGCTATGATGAAAAAACGATATGATTGGGCGAAAAAATATAAAAGCTGGACTGTAGAAGACTGGAGAAAAGTGTTGTTTTCAGATGAGAGTCATTTTATGGTACAAGGACAGCGATCCCGTTTCGTAAGAAAAAGCGACAACGAAAAACTGACAACCCAACATTTCGACCAAACGGTCAAACACCCATTAAAGAAGATGTTCTGGGGCTGCTTTTCCTACCAAGGTACTGGGTCTTTAGTGCCAATCGAAGGTATGATGAACTCAGAAAAATACAAAGGCTTGTTAGAACAGAAATTAGAAGCTGAGCTAACAAAAGTTGATGGCAATGGTCAAGCAATTTTTCAACAAGATTCAGCTCCTTGTCATGTGTCTAAGGTTATGAAGAAATATTTCAGTGAAAAGAAAATTAAATGTCTCGAATGGCCTGGGAACTCTCCGGATCTCAATCCTATCGAAAATCTATGGGCTATCGTGAAAGCAAGACTTCGAAAAATTGATTGTACCACTAAAACAAAGTTAATTGAGGCTGTAATTCAGTTATGGTTTAGAGACAGTCAAATATTAGAAAATTGTAAAAAACTTGTTGATTCTATGCCAAATCGCGTACAAGAAGTTATAAATAATAAGGGAGGACACATATGTTACTGAAACAATAAATAACTATAGTTACTTTCAGCTTATTTTTTCCAATAAACAATATTCATTATTTTTTCGACTTTTTCATTTGTGTTCACATTAATTCGCACAGTACTGTATGATTAATCTGGTTTAAAACGTCTTTACAGTTTTATGTATGTACCATCGAACCAACTGAATCATGACCCATTTTGCTAAAAGTCTATCGCGTATGCACTTATGACTTTTTAGATTCTGTACGAAATCTGTAGGTACTCATTAAATGTCAACAAGTTCGTTTCCAAGGAAACCCATTTTCAAGCAAATTTCGACCTACTAGCTTGTAGACGATTTGCCAAAATGAGCTTGTTCTGGGTCATGATTTAGTTGTTTCGATAGTAACTTCTCTTTAAATGACTGATTAATGAATTCTTCCTTAACTAAAAGCTGATGGTATCTCCGCAGCTAGTGACGCACATATCGGAGCAGTCGTCGGTTGATGCCCGCTGCGGCGCTTGCGAGGCGCTTGCGTTGTGCGTCGACACGTTACAGCTGCAATGTGTGCCGTATGCCGCCTCCTTGTTGCTGCCTTTGTTGGGTGAGTTGGTAAATAATAAGTAAAGAATATCAATACACTACTCGTGATACCGTGTCTATCTTATCACGTGATACGGGCTCAGCGCGTTGCCTAGTAGTTACGCTAAAAGAAGAAGAATATCAATTGAGCATGTACGGTTTTGGTTGCCGTAAACAGTATTTTTGGTAAATATATTTATTATACAATGACTGGTAGAATATATTACTATGTGAGGGTCAAGTAGAACATCCATCTAGCCATCTACAACGTTTAACAAAATGGAGAGATAAAACTTAAAAACTTAAAGAATATACTGTAAAAGAATCAGCATTCTCAGTGCTGACTTCTATACAAATTTATTTAACTATTTTACATCAAAATATTTTGAAAACCCTAGTCAACCTTTGTTAACTACAACATGGGCAAATATAAAAATATAATACAAATTGGACCTTATGTCCTATATCTCAGCCCGGCTGAGTAGCGAGCGTTGCAATGCCGCCGCCGCGTAAGGCGGTTGGGTAAGGCGTTGCAATGCGGTAAGGCGGTTGCCAGCAGATTTTTACTATCCAACGTTTCCATTTTGTACATCGAATAACAGGATTTTCCTTACTCTAGGTAACGAAAACAAATATTACAGCACGTATTTATAACTTTAAAAGTAGGTAGCTTTTTTAATACTTACGAGATTTGTAACATGTTGTAACAGACTCGGTGGTTTTTCAAAATCAGTTTTTGAAGTTTCTAGGGTCCAGCCTGGCACTTGAGCTTTATATCCCACACGAAACCGAAAAAGTAAGATGAGATAAATAAGATTTATCTTATCTTACTTAAAAAAAAAAAAAAGATAAATAAAAAGTAAGATAAGATAAATTAGATTTTACTCCACATCCAGACATCCATTCATTCATAAAGTTTTGATGAATTAATGGATGTCTGGATGCGTGTTTGTTCCTCAATCACGGCAGAACGGTTTAACGAATTTGGATCAAATACCAGAGTCCATGTCAGGCCATTTTAGATTTCAGTACTTTTTGCAAATAAAAAATATTCCATATTTCGTATTACATTTAATAAAAATACTGAGAAAAGGTCTGAACCAACTAATGCAGGATTCAATTTATTAAAATTAAAAGATATTAAATAGTCGTGCTACTTTACCGACCCAGCAGGGTTCTTGAATTGATGGGAAAATGTGCATATGAACGAGTTGCGGGATACCCTGATATGTCAAACTCGTAAAGTAGACATTTCATAAATAATATATTTAAATAAAATATCGAGTAGGTACTACAGAAAATATAGGTACGTTATTTTTTGTTTATACGAAACCTGAAAACAGTTTGTTCAGAATCGGTCACAGTATCGATTGCAATAGTTTTTACCATGTTATGTTTACTTCAATAATCTGTAGAGAAAGATAAATAATGTTGATACTCATTCGCGCGCACACCATACGCAATCCCAGGGTCCAGGTAGGTACATCCCTGCTGGTGCGACAAAAGTAAGGCACCCCAAGAAAGAGTGGAAACTTGCTGAGTTTTTAAGATAATATTATTATAATTTTTTTGTATACCGATTTTTTAGCGAAAATATTGAAACAAAAACGACTTTGTATAATATCAATGTTATTTATCCAAAAGAATACAATTATTTAATTGGAAATATTTAGGCGGGATTATTTGCGGAAATGTTTTCTTCAATCGGCAACCCTCACTTAAAAAAACATTCGCTTTGTTATTGTTTGGTTATTATGCAACAAGGGAATTTAATTTTCGTTTTCTTTATTTCTTCTCATCAAGGAATATACTTCTTACTTACGAGAGCTGCTCATATTCGACATATTATTCTCATTAGACCTGGATTTTTCCAGTTTTTAAAATTGTAATTTTTTCGGTGGGTTGTTGAGGGATATAAGTCTTACAATGACACAATGTTTTTCAATTATTTAAGCAGATTATTCAATAAAGACCAGAAATATTATGTCATGGAGGACTGTAAGATGCCCGGTAAAAATAATTATGCAGCCAACATAATTTAACAGTAAAGAATTCAACAGCAAATGCAAACCTAAGGGAGCCTATGTTGTGGAAAATAATTGCTGTAATTGCAAATAAAACAGTCCTCACAATTTCATCAAATTATATTTTGATGAAATTGTGAGATTAAATGGTAACTAAACCTACTTCTTAGAAATATGCGATGGCAT
The DNA here is from genome assembly GCA_944452665.1 of Stenoptilia bipunctidactyla. NCBI lineage: Eukaryota > Metazoa > Arthropoda > Insecta > Lepidoptera > Pterophoridae > Stenoptilia > Stenoptilia bipunctidactyla. The sequence continues at coordinate 6,252,589 of OX101730.1, forward strand.
TAACCTACTAGTTAGTTTAGTATTCAGTTAATAAAATGGAACAAGTAGACATATAAACTGAAAAACTTACTATATATATTTTATATTTAATAAACAAATAGGTACTTCACTATTATTGTAATTGCTTGGTTGGCTGTAGAACAGTAGGCTCTTGTGCACCTGTATGAACCATAATATGGTATATGGTCTGGTCAAGACAAGAAACCACAATATATCTTCACGCTAGTCATTAGGACAACATAGGTACTTTGAGAATATAGGAAATGAAAAATGTAAAAAAAACCGCAGACAATCATACCAAGTACATTGGCCTCAAATTAAGCAAAGCTTGTGTTATGAGATATCATGCAGCGAACTAGAATATAGAATAAACTGTTTTATTCTGTTAAACTGTTTTTCAAAACACTTATATTCTGTTAGGTAAAATATGTTCTTAAACATATAGGTCAAATCAAGTAAAAAAATAGTATTATGCCTTATTTGTTACCTATATTTAGTGTGAAACATGATAATTTGCATTTATTAAAATGAAATCGAAGTTGTTTTTTTTTGCGAGATCTTGCAACTTAAATTGTTACTTGAATAAAAACCAAACATTTTGTGGTTCAGATAATTGGACAGTTCAGTATTGCACTAGATCTTTATTCGAATAAAAGTAATTATAACATGACATTATGCTGAAACATCTGTAGCCGATGGCTCAAACACTCTAGACTCAGCCCTTTAGTATAGTGGTAGGGTGCAGTCTGGAATACAGGGGGGGGGGACATTTGCTTGTTAGCTCAGTTTCTTCAAAGACAGTGGCTCTAACTAACGGAACGCCCTGAACTTTTATATTAATACTACTTGTCGCTAGATGACGCTACTTCTCACATTCATTATATTATGAAAAAATAATTTACTTTGTTTTGTAAATAAATGCAAACTAGTTTTTCAAATGTGGTTTTTGTATATTTTAGTGTGCTAGTGTAAATTCGTATATTTTTATTTTCAAAACAACATTTGAATTAATTTCAAGTTATGAATGAAGCCTTGTCAACGTCAGGTGTGTTTGTTTAATTTCAAAACACCACCACAACACAATATGGGGACTGCTATCTGCGTACGCGCGTGTCTGTAGTTTTTGTGGCTGTTTTGTGTTTATTCCTGAGTTTCATAGTGATTTTTATATTCCATAAAGTCGAAGACTTCAAAATCAATATTTCTTAGAAAATTTTGAGTTGGAAGTCTTCGAATTAGACTTTAGAAGGACTTAAAATTAGAGAATGCAATGTCGAATACGGCGCATTGCCTACATATATGTACGTATCTATATGGAGATCTACATATATACATTAGTTTGGGGCCGATTTATAGTTAGCGTTAGTAGCAAATGGGATCCCAAAAAATCTGCAAGAGGGCTCTCTATTCCCAAGTATAATATTTCTCTATGCTGGAATAGCAAATAGGCAACATTTTATCTCGGCCTTTCAACGGGATTCGAAATCGCGCGAGTAAAACCGCGCGAAACAGCTAGTACATAATAAATTGTAAATTATCTTAGGACATAATCTCACGAACGAGCGAATCTTTTATTTCAGTAGTTTTGTGAATTGGTACATTGTGATAACCGCACAAACTTACTAGTGAAAATGTAGTTGTAAAAAACTTTACCGAGATGAGAATTTAGTAGGCATAAAATTAGACTTTGTAGTATCTGTCTTGGTTACTTATCACTTTATTTTAACGCCATCTGTTATCAAATAGATTATATTAAAAGGTAACAGGTGTTTTTAGGGTTAACATTTCGATATTTTTATCTAAACTTTGAACTTGATTTTCTGCAAGTATATCATGTTACTGTTACTTATAAACTACAGGTGTGTTTCAATATCGAATCTTAATCTAAAATCCATTTTTATTTCATACAATATCACATCTGGATTTTGGTTGTCAAGGCAAAGGCATACTTTTAAGTGTTTACAAAGAAGGATTTTGGATAAAGATACAATATTGAAACCCAGCATACATCACCCAACATAGAATCCCCTAAAGTATCGTCTCTTCATTAAGTTACACATTGTAAAGCACATCTATGTTCAAAATTAATCAAAACAAAAAAGTATAAAAGTGAAGTCGCCTTTAATGGTTACGTAAGGAAATTAAAAAGCGCGGTCAAATTATTGCGATACAAATACCACAACATACCATAATTTTTTAACATCATGAGGTCAAGATTTCTATCGATTCACATAGACACTGTTGCGAGTTCACATTAAGTTATTCTTCCTGGAACGGCAATTCTTAATGTTCCAAATACAGGGTCCGCATATAATAGTCAATTATATTTTAATAGCAGATTAGGTACGCTGAGTGGGTCTGAATTTCGTTCATCTAGATTTAATCTAGATTTTATGACTATACACAATTAGATGGACACGAATTTTGAAACTTTAATTCATGAAAAATATTTAAAAACAATATGTTATTTTTCGTATAATTGTGACCCACTCTTCAGTCTTAATCTGCTATTAAAATGTTATTGACTATTATATGGCGAACCTATATATACTTCTCATTTCGTTAACCCGATAACTCTTTCAACGTCTGAAAATTAATCTAATGAGAACCTTCATTCCAGGTCGTATGTCAGACCACTGCGAAGCCGTTCGCATAATGGCTACCCGTTGTTTCGCAACGCTCGTACAAATCATGCCTTTAGAGGACGCCATTCCGGAACCGGAAGGTTTAACAGAAGAAATGCGCGCCAAAAGAGAACAGGACAAGAAGTTTCTGCAACAGCTGTTTAATCCGAAAACGATACGGGATTATAAGATACCCGTTCCAGTGTCGACTGAGTTGAGGAGCTATCAGCAGGTTGGTTTTTGCTTTAATGTGAGAGGCTTAATAGATTCTTATTTTTAAATGCCTTATTCATTTGACACACAGGGGGATATGTATCTAGTTAAGTAATAAGATACTATTTACCAATAATATTTGTTTTTATTTATGAACTAGCTGTTGCGCGCGGTTTTACCAGCGCAATTTCGATTCCCGTGGGATTTTCGGGATAAAAAGTAGCCTATACGGATTCGGAAGAATCCCTCTAAGTAATGGTAAAAGAAATTTTGAAATCGGTCCAGTAGTTTTTGAGCCTATTCAATACAAAAATACAAAGGTTTCCTCTTTATAATATTAGTATAGATAACTACATAATTACATTTTTATTAAAATATTTTGAATAATATTTTTAATGATTGGTAATTTAATAACTGTACCTACAACAATAACCTGCTGCGTTTTTCCATAAATATCGCGTAGTTTTATGTTATCAGCGGTACTGTTTTCTTTATGAGTTGCTTTAGTACAGTCTTTAAGAATACCAACTTAAAAGCTAGATATTATGATCTATTGTTGTTGTAGATTTACATTACTTCGTTATTCCAGGCTGGCGTGAATTGGCTTCGTTTCCTATACGAATACAAACTACACGGTGTGCTATGCGACGACATGGGTCTCGGCAAAACGCTTCAGTCTATCGTGGTGGTGGCCGGCTCGCATTGGGAACAGAAACACGCGCCGCCTTCACTGGTTATATGCCCTCCTACTCTTACAGGTAATTTAATGAGGAAAATTTTACCCAGTGTGAACTTGGATGGAGTTCTGGCTGTAATAAGTAAATTCTCAATTATATTTAAAGTAGCCGCTGTTATGGAATTTATAATTTTTAGAGATATTCATTTGGTTTTGACCTGAAAAATCTGAGAGCTTTGGCTGTGTTTAATTTTATGACTACTTTCCATGCTTCTTAGTATTTTGTGATCTTGGCTGCTACGCACTTAATGCAAACTGACTATACTTATACATTTGATACAGCATCTAAGATCAACTGTTTATTATGTACTCCAAAACTGTGAAATGATAAATGTTATTTTTGGATGATAAAGTACCGACCATAATATTAGTCCATAATAAGCGACCGGCTGGTGTAGAGGATATTTCTGTGATGAACACTGATATTAGCCGTCAAGTCATGGATGTTTTTATGTTTATTTAAGTTTATTCTAATAAAAATATGTATTTATTCAATATGTATGTTTATATATTTCTTAAGTATATCAGTTATCTAGTATCCATAACACAAGTTTTTTAAGAAACTTAATATGGGCTAGATAATGCTGTGTGAGTGTCAGAAATATTTGTTTAAAAAAAAATTGCAGACCAAAACGTTTACGTGTGTATTTCACTTCCAGGTCACTGGGTGTTCGAAGTAAACAAATTCATACCATCCAAGTTCCTGAAACCTCTCCAATACGTCGGCCCGCCATTCGAGCGAGAACGTTTACGAGCTCACGTCAAGTACTACAACTTAATCGTCGCTTCGTACGACATTGTTAGAAAGGATATAGAATTCTTTAGCAGTATGAAGTGGAACTATTGTATATTAGACGAGGGGCATGTCATTAAGAACGGAAAAACGAAGGCGTTCAAGGCGATTAAACAGATAATTGCAAACCATAGGTTGATTTTGTCGGGCACGCCGATTCAGGTGAGGCCGTTTTCATACCTATATTTTTATGAAATATTATGTTTTTTCAAAGCTTACAGGTCGATTAAATGGTCAAATTGCCATAGTTTGTATTTTTTTTTTAAATGTTGGATACGCTGAAGTGTTACATACATACAAAACTTCACGCCTGCATCTCTTATGGGGTAGGCAGAACCCCGTCGTGCATAAAATTCCTAAAACGAGCATTTTATGCACGTATTAATAGAACGCCTCTCACGATCATCGCACTTGTAAGTTAACCTTACATGCTGGACTGGGAGCGAAAGAAACGACGGGACCTTTGTCCTAATAGAATGCGACAACGCGTTCATCGCAAGTAGTGTCTTATTAGGACCATGCCTTAGACTTAAAAATATTGGACTTAGAAATGTATTTTCTCCGCCACATCGGCGGTTATGTGATCCGGCAATATTTTATAAGGAACCAGTTCAGAAGACCTCATCTTCACTTACCATCAGGTGAGATTGAGGTCGAACGCGGGCTTAGTCTATAATAAAAAAATAATACATATACAGGGTGTCTCAAAAAGTACTTTGTTACAGGTTGGCTTGTGATTACAGTTCCTGTATTTGTTTGCGTTTGATGACAACAGTTTATTAATTTTTTACGCTTCGAATTGCAATTTTATTTCGTGATTTAATATGCTCTAAAAGAGTCGTTTCTACGAAGAATAACTCGCTGGAGTTGTATTCGTTAGTTGTTTATTGCTGTGTTGTATAAAGATAGCGGTTTTGTTTGTTGCATTTGGGGATGACGTTTCCTTAATTTTTCAAACTGCACTTCAACTTGAGACTTCTTTTCCGTGGTTTCGAAAGCTCAAAGAGACTTGTTTTATACAGAACAACGTGCTGGAACTGTGGTCGCTGTTCGACTTCCTGATGCCTGGTCTGCTGGGGTCGGCGCGGCAGTTCACCGCGCGCTACTGCCGCCCCATCCTCGCGGCGCGGGAGCCGCGCGCGCCGCCGCACGCCGCGCAGCGCGCCGCCGAGGCCGCCGAGGCCTTGCACCGCCAGGTCAGTGCGCGTGTGTCTGTGTGCCGCCAGCGCCGGCTGCTGGGGCGGCGCGGCAGGCACCGCGCGCTGCTGCCGCCCCATCCTCGCGGCGCGGGAGCCGCGCGCGCCGCCGCACGCCGCGCAGCGCGCCGCCGAGGCCGCCGAGGCCGCCGAGGCCTTGCACCGCCAGGTCAGTGCGCGTGTGTCTGTGTGCCGCCAGCGCCGGCTGCTGGGGCGGCGCGGCAGGCACCGCGCGCTGCTGCCGCCCCATCCTCGCGGCGCGGGAGCCGCGCGCGCCGCCGCACGCCGCGCAGCGCGCCGCCGAGGCCGCCGAGGCCGCCGAGGCCTTGCACCGCCAGGTCAGTGCGCGTGTGTCTGTGTGCCGCCAGCGCCGGCTGCTGGGGCGGCGCGGCAGGCACCGCGCGCTGCTGCCGCCCCATCCTCGCGGCGCGGGAGCCGCGCGCGCCGCCGCACGCCGCGCAGCGCGCCGCCGAGGCCGCCGAGGCCGCCGAGGCCTTGCACCGCCAGGTCAGTGCGCGTGTGTCTGTGTGCCGCCAGCGCCGGCTGCTGGGGCGGCGCGGCAGGCACCGCGCGCTGCTGCCGCCCCATCCTCGCGGCGCGGGAGCCGCGCGCGCCGCCGCACGCCGCGCAGCGCGCCGCCGAGGCCGCCGAGGCCGCCGAGGCCTTGCACCGCCAGGTCAGTGCGCGTGTGTCTGTGTGCCGCCAGCGCCGGCTGCTGGGGCGGCGCGGCAGGCACCGCGCGCTGCTGCCGCCCCATCCTCGCGGCGCGGGAGCCGCGCGCGCCGCCGCACGCCGCGCAGCGCGCCGCCGAGGCCGCCGAGGCCGCCGAGGCCTTGCACCGCCAGGTCAGTGCGCGTGTGTCTGTGTGCCGCCAGCGCCGGCTGCTGGGGCGGCGCGGCAGGCACCGCGCGCTGCTGCCGCCCCATCCTCGCGGCGCGGGAGCCGCGCGCGCCGCCGCACGCCGCGCAGCGCGCCGCCGAGGCCGCCGAGGCCGCCGAGGCCTTGCACCGCCAGGTCAGTGCGCGTGTGTCTGTGTGCCGCCAGCGCCGGCTGCTGGGGCGGCGCGGCAGGCACCGCGCGCTGCTGCCGCCCCATCCTCGCGGCGCGGGAGCCGCGCGCGCCGCCGCACGCCGCGCAGCGCGCCGCCGAGGCCGCCGAGGCCGCCGAGGCCTTGCACCGCCAGGTCAGTGCGCGTGTGTCTGTGTGCCGCCAGCGCCGGCTGCTGGGGCGGCGCGGCAGGCACCGCGCGCTGCTGCCGCCCCATCCTCAAGCATATTAAATATAATATCTTAACGATATAGGAAAAAAATATGTTGACACAGAAAATATATGAATATTATACTTTCATTTTCTCATTTCTAGAGTACTTTTTCGTTGTTTTTAAAAAATTGCAAAAAACTAATTTTACTTCTGTTGTGACCGTTTTAAAGCACGTTGTATGTTTAGTAATTAAATATTTTCGTTAAAGTTACTGCAAAGAAAAAGTGCAGAACTCAGATTCACGTCAGAGCCAGTCAACGTGCGTAATTTTCAAACGTTCTTGTCCACGCTTTCTGGCCTTACTACGGGCCTAAGCAACAAGCGACCCAATGCGCGGGTGACAGGGGTAACAAACTCGTTTGGCGTGTGCGTGTCTGCATATTGTTTGGTGTAAAATGGCGGTGAATACTGAACTGTTTATAAGTGCCTTTATCTATGTATGTCTGTGGCATACCCCCTAGGTCCGCTGTATGCTCTCCTTATCAAGCTAACTTTGTTACCATATAGTTAGTGTGTCAGTTCAAGTAATTTATTTATTTCAATAGCGCATTAATTTCAGGTTCTCCCCTTCCTCCTCCGACGCACCAAAGAAGACGTCCTCAAGGAGCTACCTCCGAAGATCACTCAGGACTACTACTGCGAGCTGAGTCCGTTACAGCGACGCCTGTACGAGAGGTTGGCCAAGGAACACGTTTCCGAAGAAGTCTTACACTCTAGGACGCATGTGTTCCAAGTGAGTAGCTCTTACATCTGTTATGTCGCTTTTTAAAGGGCACAAAACCCGCGTTCGACCTTAAAACCCCTTAAAGAAATGAAAAATGTGATAAATAAAAATTACCCGACCATTTATTTATCACATTTTTCATTTCTTTAAGAATTATTGAGCATTTTAAATGCAAATACTTAAAAAAACATTCTTTAAATCCCTTGATTAGAAAGGAACCGCTTCCTCATAAAACATAGCTAGAACACATAAGCGCCGGAGCGGTGATATTTGACGCCAGACTTTATATGAAGGGTGGTCGCTAGCCAAGTGAACCCTAAATCTGTCCCTCCCTTGGGACCAAAGAGAGACGTCCTCAAGGAGCTACCTCCGAAGATCACTCAGGACGCGAGCTGAGTCCGTTGCAGCGACGCCTGTACGAGAGATTGGCCAAGGAACACGTTTCCGAAGAAGTCTTATCTCCACTTAGAGCCACTCATGTGAGGCTCTTCTGACTGTTATGTCACGTTTTAAAGATGAATAAACCCGAGGTGAAGGTAAAACGGGCTAAGGAAGGATCTTGGCCCGTGTAGGGTCTCTTAGAATAATCCTAGCGCCCTTGAATGAGCGTGTCGTAAAAGGCGACTAAGGTGCAGCGCAGATGGCATACTTTTTGTGCGATCGAGTCTGCGGCACCGGACTGCAGACTCGATCGCGCAAAAAGATTTTAGTTATTAGTAAAAATCGGGGGTTAACTATTTTTCTTTTTATTCTCAAATTTTGTAACTTGATGTCAATTTGTCAGGAGCCGGCAACTAGTGCTAATTATTTAGTTTGTAAAACTTTTATACAAACGTTTGTCAAATTATTTTGCGCCGGACTTTTTGCGCGTCGTGTGCGTTACTGCATATAATTGCATAGGTTCTATTTTCACAGACGGATAGTCTGTCGTCTGCGCTGCGCCTAATCCGAGTTGCCCCGGCTTTATGGTAGGACTCCTTCAGGGTCCACCTATCTATTGAACAATCTATCAATGCTTTACTGTTCATTGTGTGTTCAATGCTTTAGGAGCTAGGTCCTTCCTATACCCATGTGCTTACCATCAGGTGAGTTTGAAGTCAAACGCGGATTTAGTCACCAATAAAAACATCTCTTTTTAAGCTCTTCATTCACCTTGTGTTCCAGACACATCATATTTAACTGCTTTTTTGACTTTTTATAAGGGAAATTGAAGAAGTTACATTCTGCCAACCGCGACCTCCACGCTCGGATCAGACGCCTTTTATCCAGAGCCGGTAGGATTTTTCTTAGACGACCCTTTGCGGCTTTTGCAAATTTAGTTTGGTTATTTGAAATATAATTACAAATCTCCATTAACATAGACGAATATTTACTAACATTGGAAATTGTTTTGGAATTGTAAGCCAATTGTAATGAAAAAGTTAATTAATACACGTTTTTCTCCCATCTACAGGCTCTCCACTATCTTCAAAACGTTTGCAACCATCCTAAGTTGGTGCTGACTTCGGAACACCCTGAGAAAGAAGCTATCCAACGTGAGCTGAGCTCGCAGAACAGTTCGCTAGATGACATCGAACAATCAGCGAAATTACCGGCACTTAAGTATGTGTTCTAAAAACTATTCACTTCTTATTTCTATATGTTAAGGCCCAGTAAGTTTTCATAAATTTTATGTAGTTTTAATGGGTACGCAATTGCCAAAAATCTCTTTTTCCATTATTATCGAAATTGATTGATGTTGAGTTATGCATATCAATTGTCAATTGTTAATTCTCTGGTATTCTGATGTTTCTCTATATATTTTATGAAGGTTTAATGCTAAGTAAAGAATGACATAATGTATTAAATAAGAAATTTGTGCGTAAAAGCGGTTTCGCAGTACATCTTATCCGAATCCCAGAAAATATGGTCCGACGTAGCCGCAAAATTATTTCTATGGTAGCTTACGCACTAGATCCGGCTTCCGGATTTCGTAAAAGATTTCTAGATCTGTATTTTCTCAGATTCCGATCGGGTGTAGTGCGTTACAGCTCTTTCTGTTTGATATATTTTTTTAAAAGCAAATTTCTACAAGAAAAAATCTTTTATACAAACTGCCTTCATTTCCCCTCACTATTCTATTTTTTCTATGCTGGACTGGGAGCGAAAGAAAAACATAGAATGTGCCAGCTGCTTCTCTTCCCGGGCATACTGTAAAAGTTAGTTAAGGGACCGAGGTGTTATGGGAGGCTTTTTTGTGGGCGATAGGCTGACCCCCTGTCACTGCAATAGTCTCTTCACTATTATAATGCCTCCAAATTTGTCAAACGTGACATCAGATGGTTTTATTACCTTTGATGTTCTGCCTACCCCATACGGGATACAGGCGTGAAGCTATGTATGTATGTATGTATTCTATTTTTTTTATTTTACTCCACCAGACAACTCCTTCTCGACTGCGGCATCGGCGTCGACAACCCTGACTCCGATACCGTCGTGTCCCAACACCGCGCCCTAATCTTCTGCCAACTCAAGAAGATGCTGGACATAGTAGAGACGGACTTACTGAAGAAACATCTTCCCAAGGTGTCTTATCTGAGGCTGGATGGAAGTGTGCCGGCGCAGCAAAGACACGGGATCGTTACTAAGTTCAATCAAGATGTCAGCTATGATTTGCTGCTGTTGACTACTGCGGTTAGTATGCTTTTTTTTCACTATTCTTAATCTTAAATTACTCTTTTTTTTAAACCAGATTTAAATAAAACATCTTATAACAGGATTTATTGCTCATAATTATATTTTACATTTTAACTCAGCGTTTCGGTGTCTTTACAGACCGTGGTCACGGGCTAAAAAGTGTTTTATTTAAGATCTGTACACCACATAAAAGTGAACGTCTTTTTGGAATTTTGAACAAATTTAATCTGGTTTGCACTAGAAGAGTAGTTCTCGGGCCTCAGCTCACTATGGACTATTAATCATCACGATGCATTACGTACGAGCCAAGCTATCATAGTTTTTGTGAATGAAGTTTGTCGAAATATCGATTTTAACCTTTTAACCGCCACCAAATTAATATTTTCGAGTCCATTCCGCCAAGGCCGTATATTTACGACTAAAAACCACAATGAAACGAATATGCTGTTTTTTTTAATAACGCTGTATTAAATATTTTAAAAAAATGTTAATATTTGGTAAATGGTTAATCAAGTTATCAGTCTCTTAATCAGAAAACCTTAAAAATATGTAAGAAGTTAGATAAATTACTGATATTATACTTCTTGCTTCTTTCTTCAGATAAGTAACTTAATTATAACATTACACATGTAGTCTCACACCTCTAGGACTTACCACTCGCATTTTCGTTGATAGAGAAAAAAAAATAAGGTTCAACCATCTGTCACACTCTTTCTTTAGTCTATGCAGCCCTATCGGGCCTTGTCATTCACAATTTAGTGCTTCACCGCTCAGCACGTAAATTAATTTATTATATTTTCATATTAGATATTCGTAAAATTATTATGTTCGTGTTATCGATAAATGTGATTTAACTACATTAAAAAATATAAACATCATCACTGTATAGAGTCATAAAAATATTCATCTCTGGCCTAATATATTGTGCGGAACTCAATAAATATTTCAAAACCTTTTAAACGATCTTTGTTTCATTTGGTTACCGAAATACATACTATTAGAATGTTTATATCAAAGTTACTCTTTCTATACATTTGTCAGTTACCTCTTCAAGCTTGCTGAAACTAAAACTATAACGTTTCGGTGTCTTTGCAGACCCCGTGGTGAAACGTCGAGTAAAATTTAAAATGTAAATATACGCGATAAATCCGGTTAAAAAGTGTTTTATTTAATATTAAGATTGAATTTGAAGCGTGCGAAGCTGGGACGGGTATATTGATCTACCATTGAACATCCCTATTTGTTGTAGGTATTTATTTTTAGATTTACTGTGCTTGGCGCTGGGAGCACGACAACTGATATAAATTCTGGCGCGTAAAGGGTTAAAAGACAGCAATAACTTAGAGTGAAACTGCACCAGAGCCGGGAACTATAGCTAGCTCGAATATATGCGCAGCTTAAAATAACCTGTAAATCCTTTAACTGTACTGTTAAAAACATTTATTTTTAAAATGGGCTAAAGTAACATCGTTACAACAAAAAGAAACTGGTCTTAATTTTAACCAATGCATCATTTCTTTTGTTTTTGTTGCGTGAACTGTAAAACTACTTTCCAATAGTCTCTTGTTATAACACATAAAATTAATTACAGGTGGGCGGTCTAGGTGTGAACCTAACTGGAGCGGACACTGTCATATTCGTGGAACACGATTGGAATCCGATGAAAGACTTGCAAGCGATGGACCGCGCGCACCGAATCGGACAGAGAAAGGTCGTCAATGTGTACAGACTTATCACGAGGAATACTTTGGAAGAGAAGATTATGGGGTGAGTCTTAAAACTGAAAGCATTTTTTTTTTGTCACTGTATATGTCGCACCTTCAGAATTCGAAAATCCAAGAAATCGGTTACCATCATAGAAGAAATGTTTTTTGCTGTTATTTCACGATATATATAAACTTTATATAGAAACCTTTATATAGAAATCAAATAACTAACATGTTTCATACATTATTAATAAATGAAAACAGTTCAAAGTTGAAACTGTGTAGTTTTAAAACTTCATTCTAGATTTGCCAAAACCACTTATTTTTTAAATACGTCACTACTATTCTGAAGGTGCGATGTATGTCATAAATGACATGCTGAAAACCAGCACAGTTACTTTTATGCAACCGCACACGCTGAGCATAGTCCTATTGCCCGGACAATAAATGAAGTAATTTTAAGTAATTAAACAATATTAGGTTATCTTTTTTTAAATATAAATATTTTGGATTTTATGTTTTGTAGTTTTTTTCTTTGTTGTTTGGCAATAAACATTTTTCTTTCATTCTTCTTTCTTTCTAAATGACCGTCAGAATATACATATGTACTTACATATCTTAATTATCATATTCTTCTTAAAAAGCTTTAAAAATCGAATTAAAGGGGTTTATAAAAGTTAATCCCATGCCTTTTTAGTACGATAAAAAGGCATGGGATTAAGCACAACAGGATACTTCTAAAATTTTCTAATTACTTATTAATTTTGTTTACGGCTTGGCTGTGCAGTATGACATATGGTATACGGGTAACTGTTCCACTCACTTACTTTCGTCACTTAAGAACGTCATGCTCCCTCAGGTGGCATGGCTAGTGGAAGAGTCGGGTATCGGGTCACCCTCATCCCTAAAATATGGTTGAGGAGGGTGATGGCTGGTGCTTGCGTTATACTCGTGAACGGGTGCTGCTAGCGGTGCCAGGTCGTTTTGCTGATGATACTATGACTATTTTATTCCATTCTTGTTTAAATACTCTGGTCCCAGTTTGTCACTTTCGTGTTGTGCGTCCACAGCTCAATGCACCTACTATGTAAGCAATTTGGTTGTGGCATGCCATTGGCTCTCACAATTAGGTGTCTTGTGTTTGTTTATTTTTCATGTCATGATCATGTTTTTTTCCACCGGCTTTTTTTGTCTCTTGGTCTACTGTAATGTCTTATTCAATAACTATCAACATCTTGTTAAAGCCGAAGTACAAAATTGTGACGTCATTAAGCGGCCATTCGATGGTCTTATGATGAATAATAATTTTCATTTCATATAATGATATGAAATGTCATTTCTGAATGAGTGGAAAAAGTCGGCGGAAAAATCTCTTGGCGCTCTTTTGTCTTAGGTTATCACGATAGTTTATATTATAGAGAAGACATTTCAACTCGGTGTTTGACGAGTTATTTAAATGATATCTCTACAGCTAATACTAGATAAAGCTTTGCTTAAACTTTTAAATCAGTTCATACTTATTTTTAGATCAAAGATATATATCTTTTTTTCTTATAACTAATCAAAATTGTTTTTGTCTTACAGATTACAAAAATTCAAACTCATGACTGCAAACACCGTAATCAGCAGCGAGAACGCAGCCATAGAAACTATGGGCACCGATAAGTTGCTCGATCTTTTCCAGCTGTCGAACGATCAGTTGGGCAACCAGTCGGGCTCTTCAACGGGCAAGTCGGTTCTTGAAACCTTACCGGAGCTTTGGGACGATAAACAGTATGAAGAAGAATATGATATGACGAACTTCATACAGAGCTTGAAGAAAATTAAGTCCTGAAGTAATATTTAATTAGCTACTTTAATGTATGAAAATAATCAAAACTTATTTACTTGTATTAGGCTGTAGGCAAAAATATTCTGTATGAAGAGTCACAAAGCCTGCTATTATGTTAAATTCGTAAAAGTTTTAGCTGTAGCTTATACCTCAACACTTTTTGGCTCTTGCTACATTGTTGTTGCGCAGGAGATCCATCTGGTTCTGTGTTAAGGAATTTTAAATCATACTATAATCATTTTAACCTTAATTAAAGCGCGAGGGTTAAATCGTATAATTTCTGACTTTTTGTCTGCTTCTAAATATCCAAGCTATTCTATTACAGTCAAAACAATTTATGCAAATTGATAGTTTCATAGTTATTTCATTTAGTAGCAAATCTGAAAATAAGGTGATCGTAAGATGAATATTTATGTATGTTAGTTTATATGTAATTGTCTAAGGATGAATGAAAGCAATATAAATTGCTGAAAAGCAGTGTCTTATAAAACCTGCTTATGAGTAATATGTGACGAGTTTAATATGAAAGAGGCTGGTATAAACCCGTAGAGTAGATGTAACATATATTTTATAATGTTAATATTTTAATTATATGAAAATATAAGTAAACTAGCTGTTGCGCGCGGTTTTACCCGCGCAATTTCGATTCCCGCGGGATTTTCGGGATAAAAAGTAGCCTTTACGGATTCGGAAGAATCCCTCTAAATAATGGTAAAAGAAATTTTGAAATCGGTCCAGTAGTTTTGAGCCTATTCAATACAAACATACAAAAATACAAAGGTTTCCTCTTTATAATATTAGTATAGATGACATACAATTTTAAAGCAAGTTTAAATTTCAAAACTCGAACTCCATTCATACTTGTTTTAAATTATTTATTAAACCGATCTTAAGTAATGAGTTATATAGTTTTATATCGTAATACAACTATTTCTCATCGTTATTTCAAATTAAAATATATTTTTAACGACACTGACTTTGGTAGTAAGTAATTATAATTATGAACTACTTCAAAACACGTATGATATGAAGGTCTATAGACAGTAGAGTCGTTGTTTATATAAATAAGCATAAATTCATTTGCTCATTATTGGTTTACAAGTTCGCCAAATGACTTAGGTATCTTTCTTTATAAATTTTAAATCTTAAATTTAAACATTTATAAAAAACGCTTTTTTATTCACACAGAATTTTTTTTTTTATTTATTTAAGAGTGTTCAATAAGACAGTTTTATTTTCTTTTGATTTGCTTTTTAGCCAATGACGACTTATTTGACACTATTTAAGTTACCGCTATTTTTATATTTGTATGCATGATAGATGACTATAAATAAGTTATTATTTTATATTATATTATAACTGTTTATAGTCAATTGCAATGCTGAAAATCAAATAAAAAAATCTTTAGGTACATCTTTGTAAGTTCCTTATTTAGAAATACCTCATGTTTTTGTAATACAGTGTTTATTTATTTTCTAGTGTAGTAAGAAAGAAGTCATTATTTAGTCATTTTTTATTGTTATTTTGCGACTTCGTTCACAATGTGTCTAGGTAGCAATTTCTTTTGTATCAGGAACCTATTTAATATTTACATCAACTACAAATCTTGCATGGTGTTTATACGAACGTTTTATTATATGGTTTAGCAAGGTAACGTAAGAAGAAATAGATTTATCTATGTTTTGGTAAATAATAAGTTTCTGAAAACAAAAGTCAGTCGGATGGTCAGTCAATGCCACCTATTGATGGAAGAAATCAATTGTGTTGTGTGTGTATCAAACACAAAATTTAATGATATGTTTGTTTGTTTGGATATTGTGAATTCGTAAATAAAGTGTGTTGAACTTTATCGTAGTTTTTATGTCTTAAACCACACATTAGCCCCATTTTTTCGACAAATTAAAATAAAAGTATGAAGAGGTTTGTGGAATTAATAAATAATATTAGATTAACTTATGTAGTTGCACAATTTTGTGAAACAAATACGTGGACGAATAGACCAACTTTTTGAAATAAAAATAGCATCCTTTGCATTTATTTAAACCCGTTGCGATGATACTGGTGATGAGCTGGTGGTACACTCGAGGGCTTCTACTGGAATTCCTATTCCTAGGCATGTCAAGTTCGAGTTCATAAGACGAGACATTACCATCAGTCCTGGTAGTGGGAGCTGAAGGTATGCCTTGAGGTACTACTGGAACTCCTTTGCATTTATTTAAACCCGTTGCGATGATACATGAAAGAGTAATAACTACCACAGATCTTCATTCTTCAAAATAATAGGCAGATTTTGTAAAGTTTTAGTTTTATTTAAGGTAACTTTACCCTAAAACTCGGCCGATTTTTAAGTAGTAATGGTAGGTAACACCTAGCGCCATCTTATATCTTAGCAGGTACCAAATAGCGAGGCACAAATTTTTGTTCGGGATTGTCAGTATATTTTCTTTACTACATCTTTGAAAATCTTATGTTTGTAAAAAAGAACTTAAACATGTTCCATAGAAAATGTGACTTACATAATGTTAATACTAGAAATAAGTATAAGCTAGTCGGCTATGATAGTAGACTTCATAAAGTCACTAACTCATTTATGGGTCAATGCATACGTTTTTATAATAAGGTTCCCACAAATATTCAAGACTTACCACTTGATAAATTTAAAGAAACTATTAAACAAAAATTGTGTAATAAAGGCTTTTATACAATATCTGAATATATGGTTGATAAAAGTCCTTGGTTATAAATTGTTTTTCAAAGTGCTCAATCTCCATCTCCTTATCCAACGCCATCTCCATCTCCTTCTTGTCCATACAACAGTAAGAACGTCATGCTTCCTCAGACGGCATGGCTAGCGGTAGCGTCGGGTGTCGGGTCACCCTCTTCCCTAAAATATGGTTGAGGAGGGTGATAGCTGGTGCTTGCGTTATACTCGAGAATGGGTGCTGCTAGCGGTGCCAGGTCGTTTTGCTGATGACTTTATGACTTTTTTGAATTTGACTCTGACTTCCCCATCTCCATTTCCACGTCCACTTCCTGTCTTTGTCCACGACTATCCTCATCTCCATCCACATTATCTGTATCTCTCTCACCTCTATCGCTACGTCTATCTCTGCTTCTATCTTTACCTCTATATCTATGTCTACGTTTCTGTCTAGTACTTGATTGCCTATTGTATAAATATAATAGAAGATCAACTCGTTCAATGTGTACGCTTTATTTTATAATAAAATTCCAAAATATTTAAGGTTAACCCTTCGATAGATCTAAGGATAAGTGTTATGTGAAAAGGTTTACTATAAGATATCCGGATGCAAGAAGATGGGATTCCCTGGCTGTAAATTGTTATTGTGTATTTTTTTTCTCTTATTTTTAAAAGATGATTGCTGTTGAGTTTCTTGCCACTTCTTCTCAACAGATCGACTTTCCGAAGTGGTGATAGATTCAGTTCAATTTGTTAATTGTTTGAATTATTTCAAATGTATTTAAATACTTATGAAATAATAGTATATTATGTAACAAGTGAGCGAAGTTGCTAATTACAGTCGAGGTTGTGATTTGAGCCCGAGCCGCAGGCGAGGGCTTAATAATGAGCCGAGACTGTAATTAGCAACGCTCACGAGTTACATACGACGTTTTTCAACACACTTGTGAGTAAAAGACAGACATACGAGGTCATAAAATAACAAATACATTTGATAACAAAGCTGTGAATTGTGATTGAAAAATGGCGCCGAACCTCGCGCATGCGCGTAGGTTTTTTTTTCTGCCAAATGTGTCAATGTCTGTATAGCATATACAGCCTATTTTAAGTGAAAATGTTTAATTTGGAGTGGTAAATGCAAATATTTTAATATTTTATAACAAATTATTGTAAATTGTGAATAATTTGTTTGATATACAAATTTGTTTTACTAATATAAGGCGCAAACATCTAAAAATGTATATGGATTTGAAGTGGTATAAAACCTCTTTGTTGTTTCTGAAAATATTTAATGTATAACCCGGACCAATAAAATATGCTCTGTTTACTCGCATGTAATTTGCACAAAGGTACAATTCAACTTTGTAGGATTCATTATATTATGCACTAGGGTATAATATATTATTGCACTTGTGACTTATAGCCCAGTTTATAGTTCTAAATTCAATAGAATAACGCTCACTTTACGAGCAAGTGTGTTGAAAAGAATATTTGAGTTTGAGTCTGGTAGTAGGTAATGATAAAGTTGAAAATCGTAAGCAGGCCGCTCTAACAAGACCACTAAAAAACCCTCCTAACTCTATAACTTGTTTATTGTTTTACAAACACATTTCAACATTTTTTATCTTATAAATAATATTAAAACAACATTAATGTTTAAAATTTACAAAAACTTCTATTACTAATTTAAGGCACTCTAATACAATCTACGTAGATATATTTTAAATCTAGGTTTTATAAACCATTAAAAATATGACTATGGCTTACTTACATCAACGGTATTTTATGTAAATACTAACTTTTGCAGTAGCTCTAGAACATAGTGAAAATATATTCTATATAATATTAATTACACCAAGTATTTTACTGTGTTTACATTTATCCCACTATTTGCCGTTTTCTTCTATTACCTAACAGGGACTGACATGACGGTTAAAAAAGACTAAACTGGCAACTTAATATTAAAATTTGGAAAGCTTCAAACCTCATTCCATTAATTAACACGTTTCCTATATATAAAAATAGTAAATAAAAGCGACTCCGATTGGGACTCGAACACATATCCCCTGCATTCCTAGCGGGTACTCTACCAACTGTCCCGGCAGCCGTCGATATTATTTAGTAGGATTGCATTATTTTCGTTAATTATGCTAACGTATCTTGAATCTTGTAGTAATGCGGGAGGGATTTGGATTCAAGCCCCAGCGGAGATCGATTTTATGTAGTATTTTTATCTGCAACACTATATTATAACTTAAAAAATATATATTTCATCAACTCGTGTTGAATTTAAATTCTAATAATTACTTTTTAATCTCTGATTGGTTTTAACTAGTTATTAGTGCCAAAACAATACGATATATATTTATTCAACACTCGGAAGGCTCCATCATACCTACAC
The DNA here is from genome assembly GCA_944452665.1 of Stenoptilia bipunctidactyla. Classification (NCBI taxonomy): domain Eukaryota; kingdom Metazoa; phylum Arthropoda; class Insecta; order Lepidoptera; family Pterophoridae; genus Stenoptilia; species Stenoptilia bipunctidactyla. The sequence goes on from OX101730.1 coordinate 6,271,450, forward strand.
ATAGAATGCCACCTAACCTAAATCGAAAATGCAACAAACAAAATAATTTACAAATAATCACAGACAATAGACAAAAGTCCAGTAAATAATATTGAAGAAGACAAACGCCAACGGGAACAGAAGTCTTGACCGCTTGTCTATCCAGGTGGCTATTTCTTGCGGGGTCATCTGAGTCCACGTGTGATGTTTGGGAGGGTCGTCCGTGTCACTGTCGTGGCCAGAGGGGTGCCTGGCGTTGTTGTTGCCTGGGACGAGCTCGTCGAAGCTCTGCGTTGTTATCGTCGGCAGGTTTAGCGCGGAGGGGAAACTCTGAAAAGTTATTTGCGTTTTCAATAGTATGGCTAATCATACAGGGTTAATTTTAATTAACGCATCACCTCTTGCGGGCAGCCTTGTTCTACGACTGTTTACAAATCTTGATAGATAACACAACAAAATTTTTGCTGCTTACTCTACATTTTGTAAGAAGTACCTACCTATTATTATTATGAAGCGATATTTTACTTCGCAAGGGTCGTGGCATACCTACGCTCAGATTAAATAGTTACGCCTCTAAACAGAGGCTATAAATATTTTTTGTATGAAGAAACTAAAATAAAAATAAAAAACTATTAATTTTAAAAAGTTGTTGAACAATTATTGTTTGTATTGATGTGGAGAGGACGCCTGCAAGAGGTGATTTGCTAATTAAAATTAACCCTGTATATAGGTATTAACGGTGACGAAAATCGCGTTTGAAGTCATGGTGAAAGGTCTAGCTAGGGGAAGCCGATGAAGACAGCACACGGACTGCCGTTCACACATGATCCGTTTTACTGGATATCTTTTTTGCATGGTAAATACGTATACTGAATACTGTTACATATGTGAAGTCGCTCATACAACTACTTACATGCGCCATCGATGAAAAAAATCGTATCCGGTAAAACGTATCCAGTAAGACGGACAATGTGTGAACGGGCTGTTACGAACACTTCTATTTTTTGATATTTTCGTAGGTACCTACCAATTAAATACATACAGGTAAACACTTGTATATTTACTGTGGTAAATTTCGAGACTATATGGAATGGAATCGCTTTTTTTTATAAATTACTTACTAAAATTGATACCAACTTACTAAAATTGTATCAATTATAACATATAAAACCGACTCACATGAACCGTCAGGTAGTTGTTATACCCTGGCCCGGCAGGATCGCTGTTCGTTTCATTGGCCAAGGAAGAGCAGGACCTGGACTTGGTCAGTTGTGGCGAGGACTGCTGCATCTCTTTCTGCATTTCCTTACGAGCCAGGCGCGGAGTCAGCGTGCTCTTCAATATGTACTTGCTGTTGACCTTCTTGAGGCTAACCACTTTCCTAAAGCAGAAAATAATTCATTTAATTGTATGGTTAATGCAAGGTTGGTGATCATCAACAATTTATCGTCCTTTTATAGAAAAATTACACATAGTTTCGGAAACGAGTTTAGTATATAAATGTACTTGTTACAATGGAAGTGGTTGTATAATTGATATGATTGGTATTGACTAAAGGGATTATCATTTTTCAGTCTAATGACTGTGTTCAAAACAAATCTGGTTTGTTCTTGTGACCTGTTCAGTGTAGGAGGAGGTGCTTCTTCCGCTCTCACAAGCAGAGGATTCCTTATCGTTATTAAATCTCGAATAGATCGCCAAAAAATTGCACCAGCTTATTTTGAGTAAAGAATTATAAACAAATAAATAAAATAAAATCCCCAGACAATCACACCAACTACATGGCCCAAACTAAGCAGAGCTTTTGATATGGGATACTATGTAGCGAACTAGGGGGGAACCTAGAATATAAATACATATATAGATAAATGCCCAGACCCGGGTCATTTTTTTTTTCTTTTTACGTGCGGGAATCGAACCCGCAACCACTGGCGTCTGAGGTGGACAGTGTTACCCCATCGCTAAAGTGGTCGTTAAATGTTAAATTTACGCAGGTATTTAAATTACTACTCAGTAAACTGAGTTTTGGTATTCCCTAATAGTCGGAAGACGGCTTATTTTCTACACTACACGAGCGCATTATAAGATGTTTAAAGATATGAAAATAATGACATGGAAATTTTATGCTATTTTAAGCTCATACAAAGAAAATGAAGGCCAAAACATCCATCATAATAGCGCGCTTCAATTCAAATATTCATGCGAAAAGTTAACATACTTTCTTCTCCAAATGGTATTGACGAACGCAAACTCCACCAGAGCAGCGAAGATGAAGCCGGTGCAAGCCAGGAACCAAATCTCACTAGCTTTTATGTAGGACACCTTCGGTAGAGTTTTGGCTTGAGAAGACGCCAGCGTTATGAATGACAACATCGTGGCTGTGCCTGAATACAAAAATAAATTGATTAGAACAAAAAATATGATTAGGTTATATTTTTCAAAGATTCTGAAAACTTAAAATAAAAAATGATTTATTTGAACCCAATTCCAGTATAGAATTTTCCAAAGTACGTAAGTAAGTGTGGGTCATTTAAAAAAAATAACCTCATAAAAAATTGTCCAGTCTTCTTGTGATATCGACCAGCCTAACTGTGAATATGTGTTCCATTCAAAAAACTTTGGAAATAAGGAACAGCGTTTGTTTTAAAATGTTTTGTGTTATCAATGTTTTTTTGCTCCTGCTTCAACTAAGTCCTTTTTTGGCGATAATATTTATTTTGGTTATTTTTACAGAGCAAATGCAGTAGCTTAAAATATGCAATAAAATAGTGGTTTAAGATTATTGAGCGTAAAATCGCAAAGCAGAGTCGCTATGACTACCTATATCTAACATCTAAGAAATGCTCACCCAACGTAATCCTAGGAGCCGATGCATCAGCCTGCAGCCAGAAGGTCACCCACGACATTGCGACAATCATCATCGAGGGTATGAAGTAGTCCATCAAGTAGTAGCCGACTTCTCGACCAAGCTTGAAGGTGAATTTCAGCGCGCTGTAGTTCCCCGCTGAAAAACAAGAGGTGAATATACCTTAGTTGTGTTAAATCAGTTATGATTAGAAGTTTAGAAACGTTCGCTTGGTGGTACCCATCAGGGTCGAACTGAACCCAAGTGATCCATCTACGTCCTTATCGTAAGTGCTTCAGATAAATTTGGGTAAAAACGCTAATTTATCATTTTATTTTATTATTATAATTTACTTTTTAAGTCTCTGCTCGAGATTCAATCAAACTGTATCAAACAAGAAGTCAAGGTTGTTTAACTACTTAATAAAGAATTTTTTTTTAATGTGTATTAGTTAATATGGAATATGTTTTTACCTAATCCTGCTTTCTTTTACGTGTACTTATAATTTTGTTCGAATTTAGGTACAGCCGACTTTTTAGCATTATGTAAAAGTACTGTGTAAAGTATCTAAATATTTTATTTGCTTCTACACACGAAAGCCGCGGCCTTAGATATATGACTAGAATCTCTTCAATACAAAAATCACCTGAGTACCTACATCATATAAGGGGGATACTTAGGTGTTATTTTCAATTCCAAACTACTATTTGACAGGCATGTGGAATCGATTAGTCCTCACGAATCATAGACCGTATACAGAAAGAAAGCTGGAAACTTATAAGCGCCTACCGGCGCTTGACAGCGCTGCTGGTCCGTTCCACACAAAGGAAGCAGGTTGTGGCAGACCAAACAAAATGTCGGACTCATCGGACGATGATTTCCCAGCGCTGACCAGCGCGTTTTGAAGCTTGTCGGAACTTGTCGGCACCGTTCAGTGCTTATCGGCGCGCGTTCATATAAGTATTTTCCTGCGCGGGTCACCAGCGCTGTCAAGCGCTGGTAAGCGCTTATAAGTTTCCAGCTTTCTTTCTGAATACGGCCATAGGTTGTAATCTGAATATAAAAATATTAAAGCTCTTAAAATATTACACAGTGCTCACGTCCGCAGTCACCTAGAATACGCGTCTTACAATATTTAAGTATATAAATATAATTGAAAATATTTAAAAGATATCTTGAGGTATCTCCAATATGAGACAGAGATTTATATTCGATGCAAAAGACATCACATTCTACCCTTGAGTATTCGTTATTAAAAAAAAAACGATTATTTAAAAAAAAATTTAAATTCTAGATAGTGACTTCTTTAAAACTGTGAACTTGTAAATTGCCTTAAACTCTCAATTTCTCATCACTTCTGTACTTAATTGGCAATAAGTTTTCCTAAGTGTTAAATAAAAAATTTCACTATAGTAACAAAAGACTATCACAAAACGCGACATTACATCTACCTCCGCCCAAGCGCATGTTGACGATGTCGCCTCGCACTACAGACTCGTTGGTCCAGTAGTCTATCAGAGAGTACTCCGTGAGGTGCAGCTCGGAAGACAAACGCACCGGGCTGTCCCTCTCCCACATGAGTCGCAGGTTTGACGCATTGTACTTCCCTGAAAGGAAAAGATTGTATCTTTAATGTTCGGTCTTAAGGAAGTTTTTATTCTTATTTGATTGCATTTACCTTCCTGTTTAGTTATCTTTACACGGTTACGTACTAATTTTATAAATGAAACATAATTATTAATGCATCACTCTATGGGAGATTTCTATAAGTATTTAATCTCAATTCAACATCCTTTTTGTTAACACTTATTTAAATGTACGAGCGTTGCCACGGCGACCAAAGTCCAATTTGGTTTTGCAAGATTTATTTTTGGATTGAAATTAAGATTCAATTAAGTACTACTTACCTAACAATCAAAGAGGAAGATGAAGTTACATAGTATAAAAACGTTTCATTCACCCTATAGAAAATCTATTATGTAGGGTTGAGGCATAGACATCTTATTATGCCTAGTTGAGTTAATCTATCTATCTATTCTATATACTTATAATAAATCTGTAGAGAGGTCAATTCTGTACATGAAATATATTTTCAAAATAACTATCAGGGGGTGATTAGTGATCGATACTGATGCCAAAAATGCAATCAGTAAAATTTTTGTCTGTCTGTCTGTCTGTATGTTCCTACTCGACGGATTTTAACGAAACTTGGTACAATTATTCTTCATACTCTTGGGCAGGTTATAGTATACTTATTATCACGCTACAATCAATAGGAGCAGAGCAGTGAAGGAAAACGTTGGAAAAACGGGAGAAGTTACTTCATTTTTTAAGCTTCTGTCGCATGTGCAGCCTTAATGGTTAAAGCTACATAGAAATCATGTATGACGGAAATATTCTACATAAAATTATATAAAAAATATCCCACAACAGTATATGTCTATATTTTATGGTTGACTCACAATAACCTGAGTTTGACCTGGTAAAGTTTAAGTATCCAGAGTATTTGTACAAAAAGCTAAAATTTCCCAGCTCAAATAATAAATACGGCTCTCCCAGGACTTCACGAGCACCGCTAGCTGTACATGCTCACAGAACAGTGGCTTTCACTGGAAGCTTCAGGTACCAAGCAACCAAGTGCTGGAATAATATTCCGCCGCCTGTAAGAAATGTTTGCTCTAGGTACATTCTAAAGAATCGTATGAAAACTTTACTACTTGGGATGCAAAAACAAGGCTGAAGCACGGTTGCTTGGTATCGATACCTATATAATGTGATCTTCTATTTATTTATCTACTTATTTTTGTAGTTAAAATATATGTACAAAATGGATTTCTGTAGGTATATTTAGTTTTTTTTTTTTTGGTAGATATGTTTGTAATTGCTTTTTTTTTATTTTTATTTTAGATATTGTTTATATATTACTTTTTATATATCACATTACTGTATGATGGACGCGTCAGTTGGTCCTGTTGCTCGAACCTCTGCGCACACCTCAGGCGATAACTGAAAATCAGTGGTTTGTCTCAAAGCAAACGATTCACTGAGATATCGCCATTTTGCATCGGCATACTTAGGTGCTTTGGGTTGCAAACTTGCAAATTTTATTTAACAATTGTGAATATGTTATTTTCGGTTTTGTTCTGTTTTTTTTTTTGTTTTCAATTTTATTTGTTATTTTTTTCTAATGTGTGTAATTTCCTGTATTTTTTTTTCTCTTTATGTCTCTTTGTTTTCGTTTTGTAACTCTTATTGTACCTACCTATTGTCTGATGCAAATAAATGTTTTATCTATCTATCTATCTATCTAATAACACGTGTAAATCCCGATAGCTTAGCAGTTCGGAGCTTTCTGATTATATTTGTTACATACATACATACATAACGTCACGCCTGTACTGTATCCCTTATGGGGTAGGCAGAACACCAGAAGTTACAAGACCATCTGATGTCACGTTTGACAAATTTGGAGGTATTATAAAGATGGAGAGAGACTATTGTAGTGACAAAATGCCTTTAAAACCTCTGTCCCTTATTGTTTACGTTTATAATACTCTCACTCATCCCTAATTTAAAAAAAAACGTAATTACCTATTCAATAAAAAAGAATCATAGAAATCGGTATAGAAACACCAAACTTATACATGAAATACGCTAATAAGCCATCGCGCGTGAATACTGAATCATGCTATAAGGATTATTTTTGCGTAACGGTTGCCGCGCTCGACGCGGCTCGCGGCGGTAGGGTATAAAAAGGCGGGAGGCGAGCGCAAGCTTACACAAACTAAGAAGGATAATAAATAATAAATAAATAATGCTTATCAGCCGACTTTTAGTCTTTAAATAGTTTATTTTAATTTATTTTGTTGTTATTTTATTAAATAGGTATTAGTTGTTTTGGTAGTGTTTAAATATTCGGTCAAATTCCAAATTTTGGCTTATTTATGTTCAGTCTTTTTTTTTGTTTTGAGCAGGTAAAAGCGTAGGTACTTTTATTAATTATAGTAGATATAAGTATTTATTTTTAAGTGAAGTAGGTTTAGGTAGATAGCATTGCACAGGCGTTTCAGCTTTATTTTTATTTCTTACGCCGAGTGATTCTATTTGAGATTACAAAATAGCAACAAAGCGTATTACGTGAGTGTAATTTAATTATATGGGATGAATGTACGATGGCCCATCGAAAAGGAGTAGAAGCGGTACACAGAACTCTAAGGGATATAAGACAAAATGGTCGACCTATGGGCGGTATCACGGTTTTATTTTGTGGTGATTTCCGACAAACCTTACCGGTAATACCACGGGGAACCCGAACTGTGAGGTTAGGGCTTGCCTGAAAGCTCTTATTTGTGGCGTGATATACAATCGGTGCATTTGACTATAAACATGCAAGTGAGAACTGAAGATAACCCGGATGATCGTGAATTTTCTGATATATTATTAAAGATTGGTGAAGGTGCCTATCCACAACTACACCAAGGAAAACTTATTCTGACGCCTGAGTTATATTGTATAGTGCAATCCCAACAACATCTTATATAATCGGTTTACGGTGACTTAACAAATATATTAAATAGGGACAATTCTTGGCTATGTGAAAGGTCCATTTTGACTCCTCGCAATGACCAGGCATCTGAGATGAATAATAAAATACTGTCTAATATACAGGGGGAAAGCAAAGTTTATAGTTCAATTAATAGAATGGTCGATGAACAAGAAGCCACTAATTACCCGATACACTTTTTAAATTCTTAAAATATGCGCGGACTTCCTTCTCATGAAATTTGTTTAAAAATTGGCATTCCGATGATTCTGCTCCGAAATTTAAGACCACACCAACTTTGCAATGGAACTCGGCTAAAAGTAACCCAGTTGCAACAAAATGTAATCGAGGCTCAAATTTTAACACGTTGCGGTCCAGGAGAAACCGTCTTTATTCCCAGAATTCCCATAATACCAAATAATTTTCCATTCCAATTTAAAAGAACGCAATTTCCAGTATCGGTGTGTTATGCAATGACATAATTAATATAAGGCTCAAGGGCAGACATTTCGTGTTGCTGGAGTAGATCTCGGTGTCAGTTGTTTCTCGCATGGTCAGTTATAGGTACGCCGCTCTTTCCCGGGTTAGCAGTTCTAGAAATCTTCATGTTCATGTGCAGGACGGGTCAACTTTCAACATAGTTTACTCGGAAGCTTTGCGCTGAAGTATTTTCGTTCCACAGATACTTATGCCTCATGTGAAAGTGATCGAAACAATTAATTGTCAAATATTATAAAATGTCAATCCTTATCCTTACTAATATTATAAATGTAAAAGCGTGGAAATTTGTTCAGCATTCACGCAAAAACTACTCGACGAATCATCAGAGGTACTAGATGTAACATAGGATACTTTTTATCCCGAAATTATCGCGAGCGGAGCTGCGGGCACAGCTAGTCAATAATAAAGTGGTTGAAAATAATTTTACGTTATTATGTGTTACTTCGTCTCTTGCCTTACCTTAAGGCTTTAACTTTATTCAGATTTGTTGACACTTTGATTATCATGTAGATGTTCAAAGGGTAGATAAAGTAAATAATGTTTTTACAATAATATGTCTTAAAAATAAGTAAAAAAATCCTTATTTTGCGTAGGAACTTTAGCATAAATAAATTGAATAAGTATAAGTAGAATACTGGACTGGAAGCGTACGAAAAACATAGAATGTGCCAGCTGCTTCTCTTCCCGGGCATACCTACTGTAAAAGTCAGTTAAGGGAGGGCGAACGTTTTATTGGCGTTTTTGTGGGCGATAGACTAACCCCCTGTCACTGCAATAGTCTCTCTGCATCATTAAAATACCTCCAAATTTGTCAAACGTGACATCAGATGGCCTTATAGGCTCTGGTGTTCTTCCTACCCCATAAGGGATAAAGGCGTGTAGTTATGTATGTATGTGTAAGTATAAATATCTATTAATGCTTAGACAATAAAATATTGAAACGAAAAGAAACTGAATAATCTGGCTCATGAACTACCTACGCCCAGTATGCATAAGCGTTTCACTTACAGCTCTCAAGATTCATGGAACATGTTTGCTCGTCAAATGGAAACTTCTGGAGATTCATCCAGCAGTATAGCACCGCCTGCATCCTTCGACTGAACAACACCTCTCCATCAGGAGCGATGGAGATCAGCACATCTTTGCTGTCAGTTCCCATCAAGCTGGACACTTGCTCATTAGACATGTATAAATGCGGAACCCATATTCTTTGCCTCAAATCACTTTCGCCTATAATTTTGGTTCTTTCGGGCGAGTAAAGCGCATAAGCCAGACGAGCGTCCGTCCATCGTAGTTGTAGCAAGAAGTGAAGCTTGAAGTTCTGCAAATGAAAATATAGAATGTTCGTTAAACCAATTATCCCATAGATACCTATCACTTGTATTAAAGTTATTAAAAGGTATTTGGGAAGGTCAGCATACCATCCTTCATATAAATTACGCAGCTAAATACCATAACTGCGGTGTGACGTTGATATGTTCTGATAATAGTTTATGAATAGTTCTCTCCTGAATGCCTGTGTTCTGCAGTGTGCTCTGTTCTTGACCCTAACGTTATTTACCGTCACGCGAGATAGATTTCAATCGCGGTTTTGAACACGATAAATAAAAATTTAAAGCTACTATATGAATTAACAAATTATGTGGCCCCGAAGTAAGCTTAGGTATATAATTTTGTGTTATGAAGATCAATTCGTGACCAACTTAATTAAATATTAATTTTCCAAACTGGTCAAGCTTGAAATCGAACCCAAGACATCGTAGAAATTATAACATCGTATTGAAAAGCTGGATGTGATTAGCGCAGGATCGATCGTGGTTCCGCCTTGTTGACCGGACATGGTTGTTTCGGTCACTACCTACACAGGGTCACCCGGAGGGAGGTGACGACAGAGTGTCACCATTGTGGGGCGGCCGACGACACGGCGGAGCACACCTTAGTGGTGTGTCCGGCGTGGGGTCGGCTGCGGCACGAGTTGACGTCTGTCGTCGGAGAGGACCTCTCGCTTCCTAGCGTAGTTAAAGCCATGTTAGGGAGTCGAGAGGCTTGGGCGGCCATGACCTCCTTCTGCGAGGACGTAATGCCGCAGAAGGAGGCGGCGGAACGGTGCCGGGAGGATGACGCCTCTCCGGCACCGATCCGCCGTAGGCGGAGGGGGGGACGGAGAAGGAGATACGCTCACCTTCTCCCTCCCGATAGCCAGCCGTAGCGGGTGAGGGGACCTGCTGCGGCTATCAGGGCTATGTGTGGGGAAATGGTCGCGTATGCTGGACCATTTCCTACGTGGGGGGCGCTCGGCTAAGGCTGAGCGCAATCTGCCGGGGCTCGCGGGTAATGCCAATGGCGGTACCGAGCTCCATCTATGGCGGATGAGGTACACCTTGAGGTTTTTAGTGGGTAGGTCTGGCCTTCTGCCGGATCGACTTAAAACGACTCTAAAAAGTACAAAACAAGAAAATAGTCTCCGCTGAAATATTTAGTCGGGTTTTAGTTTTTAAACTTTATTTTTTTAACTCTATTCTATCTATGTATCAGCCTAGAGACGCCAACTGCTTGACTTAGGCCTCCCCCAAGATTCGCCACCACGATCGGTCCTGCGCCAATCACATCCAGTTTTTTCAATACGATGTTATAATTTGAAATCTGCTAACGAAGTTCTTTTATTTGATACCTCACACGAAACCGTCAAGATTTTTTTTGTTCTTTACTATAATTATTATTTCACTTATTTACGAGCAATATTTTTTACATATTTGATCTTTGCTAACAAAGCTCTTTCATTTAATGCCCCACACGAAACTGTAAATAATTATTTTCTAGTTCTTCATTTTAAATCCCCTAGAGGGCGCTGTTGTCAATTTAACGTAACCTTATGCAGCCTATAACCAGCGGTCAGGGAAGAGGCTTTCAACGACACCTCATTTGTCCAATTATGATAACTAGTTCAGAAGTTCTGAGGGAACAGATGAACATCCATACCCACATACAAACATACAGGTCAAAATCATAACCCTCTTTTTTGCTTTGCCGTAGTTGGTTAAAAACTGAACTGCAAGTCAATCCAGCTTAACATACCAAGTCATGAGCTTCAGCGGGCTGTATGAAGTAGATATACGCGCTGGCATGTACATAGACCACGTCTCCGGTCTGGTAAGTGGGCAGCAGCAGGCGGTCGTACCGGCATTCGTTGGCCAGGCGGGACAAGAACTCCGACTGCGTGTAGATGTCGCCGTTGTCGAGCGTGGGGCAGTCTAGCGGTGGGATGCCTCTGTTGACAAGGTATTAAAAAATTAGGGCTCACTTATGAAATTGTAGATATATCAGCTAGTTATTGGTTTTGATTCCTTTTTTGAATAATGTAGCTCTTCCATGGTAAATGAATAATTAAATAAATAAATAAATATTTCTGACACAATTATCTAGCCCAAATTAAGTTTCTTAAAGAACTTGTGTTATGGATACTAGATACTGGATTAAGAAATATAAACATACATATTGAATTAATACATATTTTTTATTAGAATAAACTTAAATAAACATATAAACATCCATGACTTGACGGCTAATATCTGTGTATATCCGCCGCCGCCGGGATTCGAACCCAGGACCTTTGGCATAGAAGGCAATGTATGTTACCGCTACACCGTCAATTGGACTAGAATATTTATTAAATAATGAAAATAAAAAGTTTTTATTCGCAGCAGGTGTACATTTATACACTTTGTGAAGTCAAACGCTAGATGAGGGTGGCGCGGAAGCGGTATCAATAATCAAAATAATGTGTTACCAGGTGTTACTTACAAAATACATATTCTTAAAATCTTCTCTTTCTAATATTTGTGTAGGTACCTCTCTCTAATGTGCCAAAGCAACTCCGAATCATAAGAATTTAACGATTTCATTTTTTCCACAATCAGAAAGAAATGAATGAGACCCGGCCGCACTAATTTATATTTTTCGAAAAGTTATCATAATAACTTCATTCCATCGGCGGCGATATCCATTAATTTTATATCTACTACTATTTTAATAAGTATACATATATGGAAATGGCATATAAATGAGAAAGACAACAAAAGAGAGTCAACCAATTAGTTATAAGTACACAGTACACATACCCTCTAGCTAGTAATTACACATTATCTACGTAGTAAAAACGCAATTCACCACACAGGTGACAATACTGGGTAACTTTGAAAAACTCTGTTCTAATAAATCGTAGTTGGTTATGCTACAATGGTTATTTTCGTACTAAATTTAGATGTTGTTTTAACGTAATCCTATTAACTTATAATACGTTTAAACTATCCCTTAAAGTAATAGAGTCGATTAAACTGTACCTACTGTACGAATACCTCCTTCAGGCCTTTATTTATTTTAGTTTACCTTACTCTACAGTTATAGAGTACCTACCTACAAGAATAAATACAAAAAGGATATCCTGCCTATAAACTTCTTCAACTCTTATCTCCCTCATGTTATCCTCAATACCAACATAACAAACAAAACTTAATTTATGTAAGTAGTGCAACATTTTCTTAAAAGAATGCTCAGACCTAATTTCCTCTGCACTTAAGTTTTCTCGCATTTTCCTCAGCGCAGTAGTAAACCATGCGTAGCAAATTAGTTTGATGGCGCCCTCGAGGAGGCTAATGCAACACACTGCGCCTGTTTAAATGCAAATCAATGATGCTTGTGATTCATTAACTACTTAACATAGTCATATGGTGTATCACGAGCGTTTTCTGTGATTTTAAATACCTTTTAAGCTCTCTTTTCAATAACAATACTCTTTATGTTTGCCGAGTTACGTTGTTTCGTGCGAGCGCGTTTGCAAGGCCGACTAAACGCAGGAGCCTGGCTTTAGAACAATATTTACTCTGACTGATAACATTATGAACCTTTTTCTGTGATATTAGGAAGATTTACTTTAAGATTAATTAGCTAACCCGTAATATATGAGTATGTTTTAAATAATATTGTAATCAGTGTAAACTAGAGTTGACTCAGTTTCAGCTGTTTATTTTACCATTTCTTTACTTAACAGATTAATATAACAACAGATGATTAATATTAAAGTATGTTTTTGGGTGTTTACTTTCTTTGTTATTTTCGTATGTCCTATCTTCACATTGTTATTCAGATAAAGGAACCCGCCTTGTGGGGAAATGCACTTTTAGAGGATCGAAGTTAACACCAGGATAGATGTTCCATTTTCCAAATCCTTAGGATATACCCACAGATATACCTAGGTACCTCCACATAACGCAACAAATTATTGATTATTTTAATGATTAGCGTAAGAACCACAAACGTGAGGGCATCTATCACACATCTTAGGTACCTACTCTATACCCGCAATCCCATCAAGCAACCCAGTCAGTTGCTATGTCGTGCGTGCGTAAGCAATATTCACCACTAGGTATATTTATTTAGCATTTTTTTAGTTATTTAAGAATATTCACCACCTCCACACTTGAAGTAACTCATTATAAGTAGATGCTGAATGTTCCTTGGGTTTTAATATAAATAAAAGGAATATGTTTCATCAACAAAAATTAGTTTCGAATTTTTCGTGTCACTACATTTTGACTCTACCTTTAAATGCGATATTAGCTGAGTGATTGTTGCTCCCGTACTGAACTGGGAGCGAAAGAAAAAAATAGAATGTCGCTCACAAAAACGTCAAAAAAAACCCTTAACTGACTTTTACAGTATGCCCGGGAAGAGAAGCAGCTGGTACACTTTATGTATTTCTTTCGCTCCCAGTCCAGCATGGAAGGTTCCTCAGAATTATAAAGCATTTACATTATCTATTATTGCGAAAATCACAATTCTCTGTTTTTATTTGTTTTACAAAATGATATGTTTACTATTTAGTAACCTATGTAATAAATTAGAAGTTGATAAATAGATACTTAAGTATTAAATAAATATCCGCAGCGAAACATTTTGACATAAATAAAAATGTGATCTTTGTAGTTATTTTTATGATTCATCAAATGAATTACACTTCTCTAGTCATAAACTTTATTACTTCTGTCGTAAGTCCTATCTTATTAATTGTTTATTTAACTAAAGCACTTACATAGTTTTCGCTCTGCCTATATTTGGCAAATATAACGTCGCATTGTGACGCTAACTAAAGCATACAAGAAGACTCTGTTTTGCGTTTAATACATGTAGACGGATTTCTCGCTATGACAATATTACTGCTTTCTCTATGAGCTGCTGTGATCTTGTGTGAGACAACATTATTATGATTTTAGTCTGATAATTGGCGACCGCGCATTTGTAGAGACGCAGAGTTCTGTGGCTTTTTCGAAGTTTTTACAATTTGATAAGTACCTTGAAAAAGTCAAGAATATTAATTTGACATTATGCAAACTAAACATAAACTTAGTCAGTAATTAACTAAATAAATAATAACTTGGAGATCACAAGACTGATATGGGTAATTTGTATGTTTCTACTACAAAAATAGTAGAGATTCGTAGTTCGTAGCCAACTAGAAGCTGAATAAAGAGGTTTTCTTTTTAGCAATTACCTATACTCTGTACTCCCTTCAAGGCCTCTGGTAACTTATAAAGTATAGGTAAGTATCTGTATATATTAAATTCTATAGAAACCGTCTCTTATCCTTGAAAGAAAAACTGCTACCACTGTAGTACCTTATATCAGAATTCCTTGTTTTTCCATATTTTATCATGGTTATAATTTATAGTCCACAGAGCAAACAAGTTTAAACCTTTAAACGAAGTTTTATAGAGTAATCTGTCTTGCTTTGTTTGCAGAGCAACGCTTTGTTATCGCCGCCAATGTCATATCCACGAGTTAAGCTGCTTAAACTCATCATTTATTGAGCATATAGCTAGGATGATTGAGCAGTTTCCTATGCGATGCTGTAGTAAAATTGGTTAAAATATAAGGTTTTTTTACCTCAATCTAACCTACCTAATGGTGGATGGGGTCAAAGATGACAGCACACAGGCTGAGGAAACAACACCGCCGGAGCGGTAATATTTGGTGCCATATTTTATATGAGTGAACCTAAAGAAAACGGATCCTATAGAGGTGTGACTAATATATTCATACGAGGGTGGATTGAAAAGTTCGCGGCCTAGTCAAGAAAACAGAATAAAGTACATACAAAAATATTTTTATTTTTCGACGTAATCTCCATTTAGCTCTATGCACTTCTTCCATCTGCTTTCCAGAGTTTCCATACCTGTTTTAAAAAAAGATTCCTCAAGGTCTTCAAAATACAGGTTAACAGCGGCTTCGACCTCTTCATTCGTAAAAAATTTCTGCCCACCGAGGTGTTTTTTCAGGTTTAGAAACAGATGAAAGTCCGAAGGTGCCAAATCAGGAGAATAAGCTGGATGTGGCAACAATTCGAAACCACAATCACGAATTTGAGCCATAGACTCGACAGACGTGTGGACTCGGGCGTTGTCCTGGTGAAACAACACTTTCTTTCTCAGTAATCCTGGGCGTTTCTGTTTAATTTCTTCACGTAAACGGCGCAGAAGGGTGCTATAGTACGCAGAGTTTATTGTTTCGCCTTTTGGAAGGTAGTCCACCATAATGACACCCTTAGCATCCCAAAAAACCGATGCCATCACCTTGCCAGCCGACAGAATTGCCTTTGCTTTTTTCGGAGTTGGTTCACCTGATTTTTTCCATTGTTTGGATTGTTGTTTTGATTCTGGGGTATAGTGGTGAACCCAGGTTTCATCCATTGTCACAAATCTGTCAAGAAAACCTTGTGGATCAGCCTCGAACATCTCCAAACAGTCGTGAGAAATCGTGAGTCGAATTCGCTTTTGCTCTACTGAAAGCAATCTGGGGACCCACCTAGCCGAAACCTTAGAAAAGCCGAGTTCATGGACAATGATGTTTTGCGTTCGTTTATATGAGATGCCTATAGTGTCTGCAATTTCTCTGATAGTCAATCTACGGTCTTTCAATATGAGATCACACACTTTATTGATGTTTTCTTCGGTCGTAGACGTCATTGGCCTGCCGGAGCGAGGGTCATCTTCGATGTTCTCTCGTCCACGTTTAAATTCTGCAACCCATTTTTTCACAGTGGTATAAGACGGGGCAGATTCCCCTAATGTTGTTTGCATGTCATCATGGATCTCCTTTGGTGTTAATCTTTTTTTAAACAAATATTTAATCACAGCACGTTGTTCAAATTTCTCCATTAGTGAAAATTTGTTCTACACACGTATTTATATTGTTCGTAAAATTTTATTTAAACAAGATATCAAATTGAAAATTCGCGGGCTGACAATTGAATAATGACAGTTCAAAATGACGGCAGAAAAAATAACAAAAGTTTTTTTTTTAATGGCCAGGCCGCGAACTTTTAACCAATGTAGTATTAGTTATACATAACAGTTACACGGTAGAAATGTTATATTCGGTAATACGAACATTTCTTTATTATGTTATTCAATAACAGTAAGCGACGTTGCATGCAGTCATCAAAGCACGCGATAAAAATAAAGTTTTAATATAATAGAATGAACTAGCTTTATCCCGCAACTTCGTATGCGCTTAACTACCCTTCTCGTGGAAATTTCAGAAACTATACAACCAGACACCCACTGAAAGAACCTTTATACCAAGTATCACACCCATGCACTCAAGGAATAAGTTTATTTCATACAAACTAAAAAATCATATATTTCCTGTGTACGTTGGAATTTCAGGAATTCCTTTCATAACACAACCAGTCACTCTTTGAAGAAACTTCATGCCAAGTATCATAACCATGCACTCGAGGAATAAGATTTTTCATACAAACTAAAAAGTCCAACCCCTTCCCGTGGGAATTTCGGGAATTCCTTATACAATACAAACAGACACTTATTGAGGAACCTTTATACCAAGTATCACATTTGCGTAATATCACAAAAATACTCAAGGAATATTTTTTTTTCATACAAACTAAAACATCATATATTTCTTGTTCCCGTGGGAATTTCGGGAATTTCTTTCACAAAACATTCAGTAATTTTTTGAAGAACCTTTATGCCAAGTAACATATCCGTGCACTCAAGGAATAAGATTTTTCATACAAACTAAAAAGTCCAATTATTCCCGTTTCCGTGGGAATTTCGGAAATTCCTTCCTTAGTGCACCCCTACATCTCCTAAAGAATGTATGTTCCAAATTTCAGCTCTCTACACCCAATAATCACGGCTGTACGTTGTCTGTCAGTCACTCAGTAACTCAGTAACGGAACAGTTTTATATATATTGATTGATAAGTACATTTTACGAACTAGATCAGAAACTCTCACTGTTATTTGACTGTTACCCAATAACAGTTATGACAGCATGTTATTGATAAAGTTCCTACCACCAAGCGGGTTACTCGGATTAGTCGCCTTTTACGACACATAACTTTTTTTCCCTTCATTAGGTAAATTTATACTATAGCCACATATTCGTTTACATAAATCACATAATAAATGCGAGTTTTGATAGTTCCTACATGATCCATTTTATTTAATTCCTTGGGTAAGTTTGAAATAATACAAATACATTATTTCCATACGACAACAAAAAAATACAATAACTACTTACTCACTTCCTAATTATTTTTAAATAGGTAATAGCCTTTTCCTAAGTGCTTGAAAATTAAAAAAGGCAAATTTAAAATTACCTGAAATTAATAAGTCATGTTTTTTGCCTTCTATATAATAATCAATTTTCCCAAGGATTTCATCAATGTTTGCGACCATGTCTGCTTAATTTCGGTACTGTTTATGATTGATAAGGCATGTTTGAAAAGTATCATTCCTCTATACATTATAGGTCCACAGGATAAAGAAAAAAATTTAAATATATTAAAAAGGATGTCGCTATACATTACAGTTTTCCAGAAATCTGCAAGAATTCTTTGGAATTTTTGAGTGACGTAGTTAAGTAGTCCTTAAGCCCAAGGAAACTCCGCTTAAATAATACGTTTATGAATGCACATAGGTACTAAACAGTTGTTTCTTTCAGGACAAGAAAACATTCCTTCCTTTTTTTAGTGCGATAAACTTATCTATAATATCAAACAAGACATTTTATAGCCCGGTATCTTCTCATGCAGCTATCAAGACTGCGATCAGACATGTCTCTCTCACTTTACATAGGTAAGGTATTGTATGATACTTTTCATTCTAGGCATAAATGACTTTTATGTTTCTATCATATTATGTTTGTTGTAATTAAAACGCTTACGTATTTTTTATAACAACCCTCCTAAATCCCTACTTATACAGGTCTCTGGTTATACATTTTTCAGCACACTTGCTCGTAAAGTGAGCCTTATTCTATTGAATTTAGAACTATAAACTGGGCTATAAGTCACGTGTGCATAATATGTTATACCCTAGTGCATAATATAATGAATCCTACAAAGTTGAATTGTACCTTTGTGCAAATTACATGCGAGAAAACAGAGCATATTTTATTGATCCGGGTTATACATTAAATATTTTCAGAAACAACAAAGAGATTTTATACCACTTCAAATCCACATACATTTTTTAATGTTTGCGCCTTATATTAAAAATAGTATTAGTAAAACAAATTTGTATATCAAACAAATTATTCACAATTTACAATAATTTGTTATAAAATATTAAAATATGTGCATTTACCACTCCAAATTAAACATTTTCACGTAAAATAGGCTGTATATGCTATACAGACATTGACACATTTGGCGGAAAAAAAAACCTAAGCGCATGCTTTCATAATGTAGAATATAAGTTTGTTAACTGTACCTTCAACAACTGCTTCAAATAAATTTTATGACCACGTATGTCTGTCTTTTACTCACAAGTGTGTTGAAAACCGTCGTATGTAACTCGTGAGCGTTGCTAATTACAGTCGAGGCTGTGATTTGAGCCCGAGCCGCAGGCGAGGGCTTAATAATGAGCCGAGAAACAGACATTGACACATTTGGCGGAAAAAAAACCTAAGCGCATGCTTTCATAATGTAGAATATAAGCTTGTTAACTGTACCTTCAACAACTGCTTCAAATAAATTTTATGACCACGTATGTCTGTCTTTTACTCACAAGTGTGTTGAAAACTGTCGTACAGTAGAACTCCAATTATCCGAACTCCGACTATCCGAATCACCGATTATCCGAATCACAAAAAATTCGAGACTGACCTCGAGACTGCTTTGAAGTGGATGGAACGTCAGCCCGAGTGTGACCACTTGCAACTGCTCACCGTCAAGCGAATGCATGACCTGGCTGCCCGAAAACAGTTGAAGACCGCAAAACAGCTTACATTAACGGAGATGTTTAAAAAACAATGATTTTTATTTCTAAACTTGTACATAAGTACATTTTATTTATATTTAATATTTAAAACATGTGAAAATTTCATGTTTCTTTCATTTAATTCAATAAAAAAATAGTGCAATATCAAAACGTAGCGTTTATTCTCTCCAATGGCAATTTTTTTTTTAAAAATCCGATTATCCGAATATTTGATTATCCGAATGGGCCCCGGTCCCCATTAATTCGGATAATTGGAGTTCTACTGTATGTAACTCGTGAGAGTTGCTAATTACAGTCTCGGCAGTAATTAGCAACTTAGCTCACTTGTTACATAATATACTATTCTGATAAACCTATTTTCATTATTTAAAATTAATAAATCGGACAGAAACTTCTACATTCCGGTAGCATGCAACTTGATCATTAAGGTTAAGGTCATTAAAAACTGTTGATGTCTTTTGATTATATAAAGAAGAAAAAAGTGACCGCGTGAAGTACTTAAACATTCCTTTAATTTTTTCATAGAAACTTAGTAGCTGTGAACGATTTTTCATTCACTGCTTAGTAGCCCCAAAGATTCACTACTTGGTGTAAAATACAACAAATAATACTACTAATATCAAGTTGTCTCGTCGATATTTAAGCTTAGTCATTATAAGCATAATACTAATCGCAATATCAAACGGTAGATATTGGCCACCCAGAAAGAATCTCAAAAAGAAATCAGCATAATTTTAATTAAACCAAAAAAATAGAAACTTTCTATCTGAAATATCCTGCCACATAAAAGTATTTAATATTTTTTATTCGAAAGTGGATTGAGAACTCCTGTTAAACTTTTAGATGGCTTCTTACAGCTCTGTTTTGGTCACACTATTTTTATAACCAAATCAACATGATACATCTACATGATACATTTTCGCCTTGGTCCTCGGAATGATGAAAATGCACAACGAAAACATGAGCTTATAGTGTCCGTAGCGCCCGCGCACCGAAGTTTAAGCCCTCAGTAAATAAAATTTTCTAGTGGTTTATGTGTTTAAATGCGCTTATTAGGTACCTACTAGCTGTGCTCGCGACTTCGTTCGCGTGGACGACGAAACTTTTTTTGTGTAAAGTGCTATTTGTGAAGAACGTAATTTATCGAGTATACCGATATTAATACTTCTGTCTCGGCGCGGGCCTTTTGTGACTAATTAAAATAGAAAGCCAATTGTATCTCATTAGCGGAGATTAAAAGGGTAAAAGATATCTTTGCTCGCGGATATTTTTGTAGTAGATTTCTACTTTGGTACCTGTTTAGCAGGATAACCGATAGCGAAGCTGACGTTCATTTCAACAATGGTACTCACAAAGATAATGGTTACGACAGATAGTCACCGTACGACATCAATTGAGAGCTTCAGCATACACGACATTATCCGTGAGCCGTACAAAAGTAAACCTAAGTATCTACCTAATTAAAAACAAAACTCAATAACAAAAAATAAAATACCTACCCACCTAAATAATCTATTTCTGGTGATTACTATTCTAAACTCAATAAATAAGCAAAATCCCCAAAAACTAATATCTATACGAATGGCTTATCCTACATAACTATTATAAAATAACCTACGATCAATACTTACAATATACTACCTATACGTTAAAATTAAAATCTATACCTACGACTTACAGAAATTAAACTAAATAACTCTTCTTGAAACTGTACTTAGTAAAAACTAAAAGAATAAAAAGGTCGCACTAAAAAGCACGGTTTAGAATTGCAAGTAGCAGTTAAAACATGCAATTTACAGAATGCTAATAAAAACAAACGGTCGCCACTTGACACGTTCAAATCAAATTTCAAAAAACCGTCCTTATACTTAACTATACGGTAGTGATCCGTGGCGGCCGCGCACCACACTGCGAACGGTGCAAGCCAAATTCAACCTTCAGCACTACATTTATTGATAGCATAACTTTTAGTGAAATGCGTGTGACGTACGTAACCTACGACAAACTTATTATTTGCGGTTGGTACAGTAACTAGGGATCGAACCGCAAAATTAAGTTTGCTTTTTATTGTATATACATTTCCGGGATAAAAAGTACCCATTGTGGGATGAAACTTAAAGAATAATAAAGAATAAAAGGATATTAAAGAATAATTATAGCAAATTTCATCGTAATCAAAGTTTTTTCGCGATGCCTGAACAAACAGACAGACAGACAAAAATTTTTCAATTTTTGGATTCGGTGTCAGTCTAGTCATTATTTTTTTTGATATTTTCAATGTACAGGTGGGTAAAATACAGTGTGTCTGCTCACCGGTGTCGGACCCGTTAAGGTGAAGTAATATGATAAATATTATCGACAAAACCACAGTAAAAAGGCATGTCTGTGGGACCTTTACATCGGTAAATATTGCTAAATAAATAAACTCATCCGAACTCAGTAAAGAAAAAATCAAAATAGCCGCCGTATCTACACAGTAAGGGCAAAATGCATTTTTACTGTGGTTTTGTCGATAAAATTTATCACATTACTTCGCCTTAACGGGTCCGACACCGGTGAGCAGACACACTGTACATGACAACCGGCTTGTGTAGTGGTAAAAAACATTGCTCTCTATGTCAGAGGTCAAAACTCCAAATTCATAAAGTTTTATTCATCTTAGGAATTTCACAAAACACTTGATGAAGTCAGTCATCACATACTTCGGCTTTAACTAGTTGTTAAATAAGATATTACAGTAGACCAAGAGACAAAAAAAGGTGGCGGAAAAAAACTTTTGGCACTCTTTTTCAGTCAGAATTATCAAATTAACACAAATAGGTACAGTACAAATTGACCGTGACATGAAAAAAAACAAACACCTCCTCGGTTCAAACAGTCCTCAGTTCGATATGAAACCCGGTGGAGGTGGAAATTTGTGTGATCAACAGACTAGCCGTCTTCGTTTTATTTGATTTATCTTAAAGTTCTACAATTAATAAAAAAAGATTTTTAAACGAATTTTATTTTGTTCTGATCATGAATTTTTCTCTAAACCGTAATTCCCAGTATCCAGTTCCTATGGGATATTGCATATAAAATACGTACCTTTTTACCATTTAAAATCAATATAAAATCCAATCAGCAATATTATGCTACACATACAGTTACAAATACTCTACCACGAGTATGGTCTAAGTCTTTTAAACACTGGATTTTGTTACTCCGTAGGTACGAGAGCTAAGACAACTTAAATGCCCTATGGGCACCCGAGTCCTAATCAAGGATGTGTTTATATCTAACATTGGTTTGGATAACTTTTGATCGGGGGAAATTACGAAATAAAAAAACTCGTTCCTAATGTCAATCAGCACGCGCACACACCTAGTAAATAGCGAAGTTACGTTTTATTAAACAACTAGCCACCGCGCGCGATTTTACCCGCGTAACTTTTGATCCCGTAGGAATTTTGGGATAAAATATAGCCTATAACCTTCCTCAAGAGTTGGGCTATCAAATGCAAAAAGATTTTTTTAAATCCCACTTGTAGTATC
Organism: Stenoptilia bipunctidactyla; assembly: GCA_944452665.1. Taxonomy (NCBI): domain Eukaryota; kingdom Metazoa; phylum Arthropoda; class Insecta; order Lepidoptera; family Pterophoridae; genus Stenoptilia; species Stenoptilia bipunctidactyla. The sequence continues at coordinate 6,294,153 of OX101730.1, forward strand.
TGAGATTAGCGCGTTCAAACAAACAAACAATAAAACAAACTCTTCAGCTTTATATATTAGTATAGATTTACACAAACCAATGCACAATAAGATGGTATTTTAAGTAATTAGTTACAATTACTATGTACTCGTGTCCTGACTGCTCCTAGCATATAGTTATTTAAATATTTACAGTGTGCTGTTGTGATTAACCATACCAGAGTCAGTGTTTCGCTAATTAAAGTGCTGCTTTAAATAGCGCTAGAGCACGATTACACGTGATAAGTACCTACGTTTTCTTGCGGTTTCGTATAAAAATGGTACAAAAAGTCCCATTGTGTCCCGCTCTATCCCTGTTTACGTCCTGAACTACCTATCTAAACTGCTTGCATAAACCGTCCACATTTTGCACACTTGATTGTACCATCATATTACTATGTCTAGGGTGGTATGGGTGGTATGTACTTTGTTGAGATGCGACATAGCGATGAGCATGACGCCAAACAGTTTTTTAGACAGTTCCCCGAATAAACTTGGTCGATAATTAAGACCGGTGCCATATCAGTTCTACTCGGTATTATGGAGTAAAGTGACTGGAGATCTCATGTCTTTCTACCGGCGGTTTTTATTAAGTGGGTGGAGAAGCCAATTTTCCTGTAGCCACTAAGCTATCCTTAAATTTTACCTGGCTAGATATTTTAGCTGCAAAAGTCCACAAGTTGTTAAATTTTATTAAACGTACTAGCTTCAACGAGTTTTCGTGTCAATTTAAATCTCACTTAAGAATATTGAGTGTAATCAATGCTTAGTGAATTTGAGTTGCTAATGTTTTTAAGACGTGACTCTCAGTTCGAATGTTATCTGTATCAGCTTACATTATCTGTCAACAAAGACTGAAACTGTGAAACCTACGTTTGCTGAAATCTACACCTAAAAATATTTAATAAAATTTGTGGTATCCCAAAAAATATATAGGTAATTTCTGCATATATGGACTTATGTAAATGATGACACAAAATAAAATGCTAAACTTCGTTGAATGTAGAGTTTTAAAGTTGTAGGTAGGTACCTACGTAAGTATTTATAGGTACTAGAGTATTGTTTTAATCCGTACTTTATGTTAGTAAATCTTTTATTACGATATAAAAGTTTTATATCGGATACCTTTTCCGTCATTTTATGGAAGTACCTACCTATTATCAACTACTTAACTGATTGTAAGACAACAGTGCCCTGTTAAATAAACGTTACAATTTGTGAATTTAAATCTACAACAATCTACAGTTCTACAAGTTTACGCGTTAAACATTTTTGCGAGCCAATTTCGTCCAAAAGCTCAAGTCTCAAAATCTCAGCCAATAATGTAGCAATAGAATAGACATTACAATAATTAAGTGTTGATCGGTTACGTAGAATCGATTACAACTACTGCGATGTCTTAATTGTTTTGACGACGCAAGAAAGCCTTGAACTTCACGAAATCTTAGTCACATGATTCGAGAGAGACCGGCCTGCCTTGCCCGCACCTGTCACGATCGCGAATATCATCATTCAAACATCAGACACAGTACAATCAGTCGCGAAAGTTACTTAATATAATCATAAGTTCAAACCAGCTGAGCAAACGCCGAACCATAAGTCTTTGTATTTACAGGAGCGCAAAATAAACCTAACTTATCAACTTTTATAATAAGCTTAACACAACTGTTTCGTAAGTTGTTTAGGTTACGCTTTAATCCAATCATTTGCACTTTTGATAATGTTAAGCTACTTTTGCGCACGCTTGTACCTAGGCACTTTCCTTACTGCTGATTAATTGAGATGACTCGTTGCCTACGTATTCGAGGAATGCAATAGATGGCGTTGGAAATAGAGAAACATCTAGGTACAGCTAAATTCTTAATAATACTAGCTTTTGTAGAGGCTTTCGCTAAATTATTCTCTACGTATACTTGCAACAATAAAAAAGGTAATTTTTTAAAAGTGTACCTTTTTGGAACTCTGCCAATGCTCCACAGACAGAGGCCATGTTCGGCTACGGCGTGAGAGGTACCCTGGGTGCGGTGCGAGCACAGAACTTTATCGACTCGTATGTTTACGAATGTTCGTATAGTATGGAGTCGGTTGCAAGTTTTTAGCAACATTGTAATTTTTTATTTTACAGTTATTTAAGAGTAGGTACAATATATTTACAAACATCCAAAATTAACAAGGCACCTATTTATTTAAGCTGGCCGTGCGGCAATGGATAGACCGTGCTAACAAACCGTCTCCATACTATACAAACTTTTGTAAACGAGTCGATAAAGTTCTGTGCTCGCACTGCTGACTCGGATCTGGGTGCATAAAGGGACTTTTTCACTGTATTGTCTAAATAACACATACTTAATAAAAGCTTACTTTGGGGCCAAATAATTCGTGTTTCAGTTTGGATAATTTATTATTATAACTTACCTATTGAAATTATTGATAAAATAGTTGAAGACGAGTAGTTTTACACGTGAGCGCGAAACACTTAGATCCAGAAAGAACCAACCCACATAAAGTCACTTTCGAGATGAATTAGATTTTTGTCTACAATGTGTGTGTGTAGAAAAAAGTACGGAAGTTATTTGGGATAACTGAACAATAATATTGGTATTAATTTTAATGTAGAGACGTTTGGTTTTTTTTTCTTTGGTTATAATAGTTAGTTTAGGTCAAAAACTCGATGGTTCTTTTTTGCAAAATAGCTGTTTTGTTGGTTGGTTCTTTTTAATATACATACATAACTTCACGCCTATCTCCTTGGGTTAGGCAGAGACAAGGGAACGGCGATTGCTACGATCCAGACATACCTACCTCTTTCGCGTCCTCCACATTCATTAATCTTTTCATACATGATCGCTGGTTAAGGGTACTTTTAAATAGGCCCTTTTTAAGTATGCTACTAATTTGGACAGCATTCGTTCGCCTAGGGCGGTCCCTTCCGACAACACCATCCATTCAGGCTCTGTATACCTCTTTCGTACATCTACATAATTTCTCTCATTTTTTCTAAATGTCCAAACCACCGTAGCATACCCTTTTCAATCTTACATCGTCTTTCAATTAGCATCTCTTTCATATTCCACTATTGCAAACTCTATCACTAAATTTCACTCCACAGCATCAATCCTGCTTTCATGTCTCTTCTGCCGCACCAAATATTCACTACCATTCAGAATTATACGTAGGTATCACAAATTATAGTCAAAAATTATCACCTCTTTGTAATGAGCCCTCTGCAGGACTAAGAGTCTCTCCCCTGGGTGACGAGGAGGTTTAGGCAATAATCCACCAAGCTGGCCCAGTGCTGGTTGGAGGATGACAGAATTTTCAGGGTGCCGAAATGACTTCTGACAAACCCTAACGTCTGTTTACAAGTATAGAGCAACCGGGACCGACTGCGTAAAAGTAGACGACCGAAGCACGAAAGTCGTCGTGAGAAATAAATGATCGGCGGTATCAGCTGTCACCCATCCTAATAACGGCCGCACCGAGCGCGGTTAACCTGATATGCACAGTAACCACGGCGCAACAATGACTTCACATAGGTGTTGGCACCAAAACTCCCTCAAATACGGCAAGACGAGCCTTATTTGGTATAATTTTGCTTGCCATAATCGAGTACAAGGTGCCATTAATACAATTTCTTACTTTTACCCTCACTTTTACCCTTTCAATATCACCTTCATACTTTCCATCTCTTATGAACAGCCCCAGCACCCATGTACACAAACTCATTCACTTGTTCCACTTTTTCGTCTCCCATCATAATATTGCATTTCATCATATCTTCATTTCTCTCCATAACCATGATTTTCGTTTTTCCAACGTTCACTTTCAGCCGACGATACGAGTAGAAAGAACCTGGTGGTCGGCGTAAAGCAGAGCTTTGATCACTGTCCCATTCATTTGTAAACCCCATTCAGATTCTTCCAGATCTGTCAAACAGCTATCCATGAATAGGTGGAACAGCTAAAGAGACGCTACACAGCCCTGCCTTGCACCGCATTCAATGCCATTACGTGTAGTCATCATTTAACCTGACACAGGCACTCTTTATATTTGCATGCTGCCTTGCAGCAATACGTGCATCGCCACAAAAATGAAAAACTTGTATTGGAAAATAAAGATATTATTTTCTGCATCTCAAGAGCTACATGCACTTCACAGATGGAAAGTACTGTAACGACCTTTCCGGGATCGCAGGTAGAGGCGATACTTTCGGATTATTAACTTAATGAAAGAAAGATTTAGAATGTGTGAGACTTAAACATTTATTTTCTTTACTCTTTTCGGACGCTCACTGGGGAATGACAATTAAAATATCTGTCTACTTGACATCCTGAAGGTTCTTAATTTTATATTAATTATTATGGTATCAAAATATTTCCAGCCAGTGGAATTCAACGAGTTCGAGTCCGAATTCCACATTCCCCGGGCACCATAAAATTTATTTATTCGTGAAACGAGTAAATAAATTTCTAGACACCTTTCATCTGAAACATCGTGACGCGTGCGCGTAACTTCAATTCAAAATCTCCTAACATGAGTGATGCAAACCTTCAAAACTCATCACAAATATATAAACCCTAGCTAAACCTACCTAAGTGCGATAATTCCATCCTTCCTTCCTTTTTTCCTTTTTTTCCTTCCTAATTCGTATACAATATCAACTAATGATGGCCGATCTGACGACTAATATTGATGAGGTGTCCAAATTAAATAATCAATGTAGTTGATAAAAATAAAATTCATCAGTGAACTTTCAAACAAATCTCAAACTCAAGGTTAATCAAATAAAATTTCAGAAATTGAACACTCTCGTTAATATTTATCCCTATGAAAAAAATAAACGCACTAAAAAATAAAAATAAGGATCATCTTCCTAACGTGTTACTCAAACATTATCATTGTATTTATCAAGCAAAGTTTATCTTCACCTAGCTAAATCATACTAAACTAATTATATTTCTATCGGAGAAGAATGAAATAAACTCAATATCAAATCAAACATTCAAATTATTAGCAATATAAACATTTTAAAGAAAAATTATTATTTCTAGGCAAAAGTAGTCATTGAAATATAAGTAGATGATAATTAAAATATTAAAATATAAGCAAATGATGATTAATTTATTAATTTATTTATTAACTAAAGTATGGTTATACCATTCATTCTCCCCCTTCTATGTAACGACCTTTCCGGGATCGCAGGTAGAGGCGATACTTTCGGATTATTAACTTAATAAAAGAAAGATTTAGAATATGTGAGACTTAAACATTTATTTTATTACTCTTTTCGGACGCTCACTGGGGAAATGACAATCAAAATATCTGTCTACTTGACATCCTGAAGGTTCTTAATTTTATATTAATTATTATGGTATCAAAATATTTCCAGCCAGTGGAATTCAACGAGTTCGAGTCCGAATTCCACAGTACCCACCCGACATAGTGACTATTCGGTCGGGGATCAGGGCAATAAGGACAGAAACTGGTGAACGATTTGGTAGTGTCGAGCAAAACCGCTCTTTGCATGCGTGCTGGAAACGAACCACCGCCCAGTCCCAGCCTTTAACCAGTGTGGCTGGGGTTAAACCGTTAGTGGATGATTTCTGTGGACATAACTTTCCACATTTCGGTCACCAGGTGTGCAGGGTCTAAGTACTTCCGTTGCTTTTCGATATCGGCCTTCTCGAGGTTCTCGTCATGCGAGATAGTTATGTCCACCAAAAACACCTGGGACGACGATAGGTCCATTAACACGATATCATTAACATTAATATGTAATCACAATTGTTTTTAAATACAAAATATCCCTATGCTGCTCAGTTCGTTATGTACTGTTTTGTTTAAAAAAATAAGACGGTTTCATGCGTCTTGGTATTTTATTAACTCATACTTTTTACGTCCAATGAAATGCAAAATAGAACTAAGCCAAATGGTTCTTTTTGTTGTTAGGATAATGTATATTCTGATGTTATAATGAGAACTATGCTGCTTGGTTCTTTTTTTCGTAATGTTTTGACAAAAATAAAGTGATACTTTATCGGGTTGGTATCCTAAGCAGGTGCTATTATCTTTTCAGTTCAATGAATTTTTGGCTCAGATCTTTTCCGAAGATGTAACCAACTCCATTAGAGGTCCATTAAATATGTTAAATCGATTTCACCCAAAATGTGGGTTGGTTCTTTATTGCATAACTATGTCCAATTGTTGTAAGACATATATTTTTTAAATATTAATCTACTATAACATAAAAACAATAAATTATAACTAAGTAAGTACGTAGGTACTTTAATGTGTAGGTAGGTTTAATTCTAAATATTTGAATAAGAAGTATCTGTGCTGTGCAGTATCATGCAAAAGAGCCCACATTAATTATAAAAAAAAAATAGATGCTACAGTTTGACCACAGGGTTACGGTAGAGTTTGACTTAATTACCAACAATTCAAAATCAAAGTGCACCGTTATTTATTCCGTGTGAGACAGTGTTTAAATCACAATCTTTCCGCAAGTTCACAGATTGCATTCAATGTCATTTGGGCGCCAAATATTGGCCAAGTGTGACGAGGTTGATTCAGACGCTCATTGCAAGTAAATAGTTAAACGAAGTACCTTCGTTGGTTAACTTAAGTAGGTAGGTACCTATTTAACTTTTCTTTAATCTATTTCATTCAGCCTTCTCGATCTATTCGAAATCAATACGATTCTATAAACGCCTTTGAAATTTGAAAGATTATTTCAATTTATTTCCCAGTTAGGTACATGTCAAATTATTAAAACAAACCATTTTATTGAGGTGATTATTATAATACTTTTCAGAAAGTTACCATGGAGCAATCCGAGGCAGCATAGTATCGTAGAACAAATAATCGCGTACCGAGTGAATGATAAATTCTTAATGGTCCTTTGATAACATCATCTCTGTAAATCCATCATATTGTTACGTTTTCAACGTTGTCAAATTACGTGCACAGTTATTTAGCACGAATAAAGTATTTATTTAGTTATAATACCTAATAAATTTCCATTGCCAATTGCGTTTATGAGAAAACAAACTGCCCAAAGGTCGTACGGCTAATTTCGGCGCGCGCGCAGTCTTTACTTCGCGTTCCAAACGTTTAGTGAAAGGTCTAATTAGATATTTGTCGTTTTAATTACAACAGTCATTAGAAAAACTAAAGCTTTTAATCAAAATCAACAAGTTGGGTGATTGGATACACCTTTTTAAGTCAACTATTTATACTAAGTATAAAGTTATAGGTTTACCAATTATGAATAGGGGAACATTATATTTGAAAGACTATTTTGATCTGAATTATAAGTATATTAATAAGAAGGCAAACATAAATACCTGATGAAATTAATAATTTTCGCGTCAACCTAATAATATGTTGAAATGCGCAGTAGGTACGACTTGTACTTGGGTAAGTCATGTTTTTTTAAATCAAATGTGGTATAAGGTGATAGTGTTCCTAAATATACAGAATTTGGGATAAGACGCCACTTTCAATTGAAAAGGCACATATACCTAGGCTGTGGTGAGTTGGTTTGTTGGGTCATGTGAAAATTAATGTGCATGATGCTACCCTTGTGTAAGCAATTTATTTATTTATTTATCTATTACCTATCTTACTATAATATGAACTAAGGGTGTTACCACACCAATCGATCGACGTCGATTGACAGTCGACCGACGGCGTCGATCGGTTTTTTTAGCCTAGTAAAAGCTATCGATCACTTTGAAAATACACTTTGACTACACGATTTTATAAATTTCTAGGGCCATTATTGTATATCTGAAAAATTGTTAAAAATTGTAAAAAGGCTTTAAAAACAGTTCTCTGGGAATTGTCGTACGATGAAACCGAGATGCTACTGACAAAATTTTTAACTGAGTAAATTTTTGATAATGTTTGCATAAATGTGTAATTAGGTTTAATAAATGAAATAATTATGTAGGTAAATCTCTTAAATTTAAAATTGTCACAATTTCCTATTTTATTTTTATTTCTTAAGAATAGTTAAATAGATTCTACTATATGTTTGTATTTAAGATCCATATTTTATTTTATAGAAGTTATATTTAAGTTGAATGATTTTTAAATGTTATTTTATCACGCTCCAGCCTGAAAAACAGGATTATCCTAGTTCAGGCACCAATGCTCTATCCTTCCTTGTATATTTAAGCCAATATTTGTAATTTATGCTTTTCTGAAATTAATAAACATTTTTATTATTATTTATTATCGATCGACGTCGACTAATCCATTGATGTGGTAACACCCTGTCGGCCATATTTATCTAATATTGTCTTAAGTTTTAACTAACATTTGTTTGCTCGTAAAATTATACAGGGTTAATTTTAATAAGCGCATCACCTCTTGCAGGCTGCCTCTTCACATCAATCCCAACAACATTTGTTCTACGACTTTTTTAAATTAATAGTTTTTAAAATTTTAGATTTCCCATACCTACAAAAATTATTTGTAGCCTCTGTTAAGAGTCGTAACTCTATTTACTTTGAGCGTAGGTATGCCACGCACCTTGCGTAATAAAATATCACTTTATAATAATAATAGGCACTTCTTACAAAATGTAGAGTAAGGAGCAAACGGGTGCTACTAGCGGTCGTTTTGCTAATGATACTATGACTATTTTATTCCATTCTTGTTCAAATACTCTGGTCCCAGTTTGTCATGTTCGTATTGTGTTGTGCATCCATAGCTCATTGCACCTACTATGTAAGCAATTTGGTTGTGGCATGACATTGGCTCTCACAATCAGCTGTCTTGTGTTTGTTTTTTTTCATGTCACGGTCAATTTGTACTGTACCTATTTGTATTAATTTGATAATTCTGACTGAAAAAGAGTGCCAAGAGTTTTTTTCCGCCGGCTTTTTTGTCTCTTGGTCTACTGTAATATCTTATTTAACAACTATCAACAACTAGTTAAAGCCGAAGTATGTGATGATGACTGACTTCATCAAGTGTTTTGTGAAATTCCTGAGATGAATAAAACTTTTTAAATTTTTTTTTTGAAAAACATTTTTTGTTTTTATTTTTTGTGTTATTTATCAAGATTTACAAACAGTCGCAGAATAAATGTTGTTGGGATTGAAGTGGAGAGACTCCCCGCAAGAGGTGATGCGTTAATTAAAATTAACCCTGTATATTTTTAAGTTTATGCTCAATAAAGTATTCTTAATTAACGGAAAAAATGTGTTCAATAAAATTTAAAAAATCAGTTACTTAATTTTTTTTTCGAACACCACACACCAGAAGCCGGATTAAAGAGAGGTTAGCTGGTCAATAAGTTCATTACTCGTACATTCTCTACGAAGGACGTAGCAACATCTTATCTGTTAGCAGTTCATCGGATTATACACGTAAGAGATATCGTGGAGATGAATTTTTAACGGCTGACGTAATTTTCTGTAAAAAAAGGATTAGATACTTTTTACCTCTTTCTCATTTTGCATTAATTGCAAGGATTCGTACATTGAAAGGCACTTAAAATACTTAAATTAAAGCAGTAAGTATACAACATTATTTGATTGAACCGCAATGCGTGCATTTAAAAAAGGAGGAGGTTCTCAATTTCGTGTGTAGGTACAATCGCCTCCCGTCCCGGTGTTCCAGTTAAGAAAATTTTCCCTAGAACGGCTTTTGGATCGAAGCTCCACCTACTTTTCTCTGCAGCCAATGAAACAATATAGATCTCATATCTTTAATCATCGGTGTGCTTGCACTTTGTTTACTCCTTGTTATTTACTTAGTCGCAGGTAAACCCTTGTCGATGCCGGTTATTTTTTTTGTAATCCCTTCTTCTCCGAATATTATAAAAACACTGATTATATGTGTTGGATCTCTTTCATTTTGCAAAAGAGTGAAAGAAACAAAACATTTCATAAACTATTTTAATTTGATATTTCATATGAATAAGGGGGTAAAACTTCGTTTTTCTTAACTTGTCTTATTTGTTAAACAAGATTTCGAGATCAAATCATGTCTTTTTTTAACATAACTTTCCATTTAAAAATGTGATTGTTACGATAACAATAAACTATAATAATAAATTGTAAATAAACATTTAAATGTAATGATTTGTTTATTTCACATTTTTTTATTTAAATAAAAATACATGATTTGATCTCGAATATTTACCAAATAAGACAAGTTACAAGGCGGAGCTAACCGAACTGCCTCGTTATTAAAGTGCAAGTGAATTTAGCCTTAAAGATGGAACTCCGGAACATTTTTCGATAGTACCTATGTTTTTTGTGTTTGTTTTATTCTGTCAATTATGAATCGATTTTAATGTCTCTTATTTCTTTTAATAAAATATACTTCGGAGGTGATCCAATTACTTAGTTCTAACAAAACAGATTTTTAAATAAAAAAATGTTTTGTGAGTCATAGGTTGGTAGGTATTAACCAAATATTGTTTATTATGCGGCTTTTCTCATACGTTATTGTCGGAGGTGTCCGACTAGTTTCGAACTCTTATAGAGATCAATTTAGACTACCTACTTAAATGTACCTAGGTATATTACGCAAAGAGTATATTATTCTGCATTCGTTGATTTTTGTTTATACTAAACCTGAAACAGGCAAAACCGTTCGAAGTAACTATCTAGTATTTTATATGTACTGCACTTTAAACGGTAACATAGAATATTATCAGGTTGTCTTAAAAATGATTTTTCTGAAGGTTTAAAAGATTCGCAGTCTGATACACGGTCACACGTAGTCACAGACCACGTTTAATCGCAAGAGCGCGTGGGATAAAAAGTAACTTTAAGTTTATCAGTCAATAAGTTTTACCTGAGTAAATTTTATAATTAACTAGCTGTGTCGCGCGGTTTCACCCGCGCAATTTCGCCTGTGCGCTATTCCAGACTGTACACTATCACTATGCAAAATTTCATCAAAATCCATTTTGTAGTTCAGCCGTTATTGAGGAACAAACATGCATACATCCATCCAAACTTTCACATTTATAATATTAGTAAGATACTCTGTACACAATACTTTATTGCAATTAACAAAGGTAAAGAACAACCTATAAGAAAAAAAATTCATGTGTTCCGGCCATATTTTATGAAGAGCCAGATACTACCCTAGTGCTTACCTCATCCTCGCTTACCATTATGTAAGATTGAGTTAAAACGCGAGAAGTCACAGATAAAAAAAAACTTTTACTTATAGAAGTCGATTGAAAATAAAATCATAGCTTCTGCATAATTATTAGAATAATGATTTTCACAAAATCTTATAAAACAAAACTCCCGACGCGATTCCACTTGCAACTTCATATAAATTTCCTAGGTAGGTACACAAAAAGATTTGGAAAGGTTAATCGAACAGTTGATTTTTTTTTAAGTACTTCTGTTTACGGTTGGATTACCGTGAACTGACTCTATACCTCGAAGCGACGACGCGACACGACTCTGTTTTTGTTTAGGAAATAACCTACTAAATAAAGTAAGACATTTCACCTTCAACAATCTATAATTTACTTTAGTTAGTAGTAGAAAACAGAAATAAGATCCAAAACTACGAGTACGTGGTATATCTATTACACACCCTACAGTCACCAACATCACATCCATCAATAAGCCCACTGCAAGTTCTAAGTCTCGCTCGCCCCTGGAGCCGATTTTCCTGTTGGCTGATTACCAAGATGGTAGTAGATTAAAAACCGCAGTAGGTCCCTTCACCCACCACGGCTAGCTATCGGGAGGGAGAAAGCGTCTCCTTCTCCGTCCCACCCTCCGCCCAGCCTAACCTAAAACCTAACCTAAAACCAAACCTAAACGACGTAATTTAACCTAAAACCTAACCTAACCCAATACGACCAGCCCGGACGCCGAAGCAATCCAAGACCGCTGACCCCAGAGTATCCGGTGCACGTTCAGAGCTCGCCGCCGATGTGTCCTCATCGGTCCACTCTGCTAATCAGAGAGGTACCGAGAGGACCCACCACGAGAAGCCGCAGCTACAGCCCAATGCGGACAGACATCCCTACGTTAGTTTTCCAGGACAAGTGGGATAATTATCTACTTATTTCAAATTATTGCGAAATTATTCATAGGTAGTACAAAATAACTTCATATGTGTTTGATTCAATAGCTTTCTCATTAAATTTATAATAATAATAACATATTTAATAGCTTTAATTTGTATGTAACGTTTAGTCAATGTTGTCATAAAGCACTGATCTATCTACGTGCTCTGCAATGAAATCGCGGTAAAAAAAATCAACTGCGGTTAAGATAAAAAATAGCAATAAATTAGTGAACACCGCAAAACAATCATAATAATCATCTCAGTGATGTCAAGTTGATATCTTCACACCAAAGTACAATAGTAGTAACTTTATTCAGCTCACAAAAGATCGATTTAGGAAAATCTTGTAGCGTGTGTAATTTAGGCTAACAATGGGCTATAAGTATCCTTATAAGTAAAGGAATTGAGGAATATTGGCTCGGACACACTAATGTCGTTGGAACCTGGCTGGGTGCTAATTTTAATAAATGTGTCCGCCCAGATGGCTAGCATGTTCCTATATGATTTTTATATGAAAGAATTTCTGTTTGTAGAAAGCTAGGCGCTATCTTTTCTGGCCAAGAATTCGATGTCTTGTAGGGTCATATTTTTTTATTTACGTAGGTATACCTATTAACCTTCATCAGGTATAAAATTTAATTGACGTATTCTTAATTTTGTTATGTTTATTGATTTATTAATAATAATATTGATTTAGTGTAATTTATTTAAAATTACAAATTTATTTGAAAAGTAGGATGAGATTTTGTAACAGCTCTAAGTACATACTTTTTTTACGTTTATTGAGGTTATATTGTCTAAAAACTTTGAAACTAGACTTTAATAATAAGCTATACCTATTATGTGATATGCTACCGTGAAAAAAGTTACAACGAGTATTATGTATAACAAACAATGCCAGTTTTTATAATATGTAGAGCTGTAGCTAGGGTGTAGACTTTTTATCATTCGAATACAAAGTCAAGTCATAGGTTATCAAAATAAATTTAAGAAAATTAAAGGTTTTACTTTACGGTAAGTTTGATGAACAATTACATATTTAATTACATTAAAAGATGTAAACTTCATCACTGTATAGAGTCATAAAAATATTCATCCCTGACCTATGACGGGTAAAGGGTTAAATAATTAAACAAACTAAGATATTATTTCAATAGATGCTTTAAATCGCCTGCTAATATTTGCGTACCTATAGCAGTCGAATAACGAGGTATTTTCAAAATACTTTTTCAAAATAAAATACCTTTTGACTAAATCTCAGATAATTTTATTTATTTAAGAACACCGTGCCGACCGAACAAAAACGTCTAATAGCATGGCACCTTATGCATAAAATTTTGGTCATATTCATCAATAAATTCTGTTATGTTCTTAAAAATAATACTCACTTAAAGGAATGTTAAAAACTAAACTAACAAAAAGAGAGCCATGGCTCTTATTTCGGTTGATTGTGCATGTAGGTAGTTCTTGATGTTCTAATTTTATTATTATAAGGTAGACTTTTATTTTATTATAATATGTATAATAACAACTGTACTGGTATTGTTCAAAAGTAAAAAAAATAATATAAATTTTTATTTATTACAGCTTTCCAGTTGTTCGGCTACATCATTCTTTTTTTCTGTGAGGTCTCATAATCATCCCACCAAACGAAAATAGTCCTTCTACTGAAGCTGAACTTGGCAAGGATGTATTGTATTTTAAAAATACTTTTTTTATTGTATGATAAGCATCTTCAGACTAAACTTGTGCACGCATTCTTTAAATATTGTAGGGCCTCCAGGTCTATCTTAATTACGTAGTACCTATTTTTCATTTTGAAATTAATATTAAAAATGCAAAATACATCTCGAAAGGTTTTTCAAATAAAATACAAAACGCTTTTTACTAAAAGGCATTTAAATGCAAAATACAATATAGGTACTTATTTTGCATTTTGTATATTAAATAGAAATATTTCAAATAAATCGCATCTGTGTGTAAGACGTTAGACATTTGTGCAATCTTTTCCATGGGTGTACCGGCAATAAAGAACCACTACGTTTTTAAAGTTAATGTTGCTAGGTTTAGACTTTAAACAAATATACCTAAGTTCGGTAGTTCAGTTTATCTATAATCATCAACATTTGCCATCGCGATTGAATTCAACAATAAAAGAGTACTAGGTATAGATACTTGTAATAAATATCAACTGTGGCCGTACACTACGTTCGAAAACCTTTAGCTTAGACCCGATAGTGAGACTTCCCATATTGGAAAAGCTCGCTTGCTATAGATCCCAGAAATCTAATTTTGGAACATCTAATTTATTATTATCTTATTACCTATACTCTAAGTTCCATAAAATAAATAAAACTAAATATTTCTTATTTTAAACGAGATTGTAGCAAGTAACATTCTAGTTGACAACTAACAAATTGCAGAAACTACAAAACAGAGATCATTTGTATTCAGAGTGTAATTTCTTCAAATAATTCGCTTAATTTATATGCAGCAAATTAGCAAGTAGGTACTTACATATTTAAAGAGTTGCATCGTGAGGACTAACTTTACGCTTCACTAACCCACAATCAGAAGAATAATAAAAGAACACTTACGGTTGTAATTTCTGTCCTTGCGTCGACTTGATAACTATTGTCAATGAACATAGTACAAAAAAAGTTCTTATTTTCATATTGAATGTTTAAGTCATTGAGAGCGAAAAATCGTCGTTTTGCGCTATCACTATTATCAGCGGAGCGACCGTACCGCTTTACCGGTTAATTGCGACTGCATCCGCGTCCGCGCAGGGTTGTGCTCTAGGTCGCCAGGCTGCGCGCGCGCACGGGAACAACGAACAAGCTTTTACCAAAAACATCTTAAACATAGTGATTAAACATTTGCCAAGAGTTTATGACGTCATTTATAGCAAACACCGATGTAGAGCAGAAACCTATATAGGCATAGTTTACTCAGTAAACCTACGAGCTGAGGAGCATTTTGTAACAAATATTGCAATTTCAATAATAAAAGTCAACAGTGACCATTAACATTGTTTGTTTAGCTTTAATCTGTATAGGATAACAGATAAATGTATGTATGTTACAGTCATATGTACTTTACAAGCTTATCTGCTGGTTTTCTTACAGCCACACTAACCTTGACCATATGTAGACTAATATAAAGTTAAAAACTGCTTGGATGATAAAAAGATTATGAAAACTAAACAACAATATGATTTAAAAATATATTTTCATCAATTTTTTACAGCATAAGGTTGCATACAGTTTACAGTATAAGTGATAAAGTTAAGGTCTTGCAACAAGTTAGATAATCTGTCGAAATGCCTCTCTGTGTATGGCAATGCACTTTCAATGAAATTATTCAGACCAGGCACTTTTAAAGTTCCAGAAATAATTTCTGTGGAGAGAATATTAAATACAATTTGTGCAGCGTGGCAATGCTTGTTATTTGTATTCCATTCAGTGGCAAACCTTAACAGTGTTTCCTTTTGAGTGTGATTTATTTCCTTAAGTGTTTCCAACAGTTTGTCATTTCCAGACTTTAAGATTTCATTGACAATTTTTAACACATGGGAAGGCCTTTCTAACTTCAATGCCAGTTTCAGAGCATTTATCATTTTCTTGTTATGCAATAAGTTCATAAGCTCCTGCTCTTGCAAGATAAGCTGCTCTCTTTCTTTAGCCCTTTGTTCCTTCTTCTCTATAGTCACATCTTTAAGTTTTACTAATTTGGAATCTGATGCCCCACTCATAATAAGATCTTCATTTTTACTAACCGCTAATGACCAAACTTTGCCGTCATGATTATCCAATGACATTTTACATTCTGAACTCTTTATGTTCCATAACTTTAATAACCCATCTGCACCACTTGATATTATCTGTTGCCCTTTGGTTAAAAACTCAATTTTTAAAACAGAACTTTCATGGCCTTCAAAAGTTTTTAGGCAACTTAGATCAGCTATTGACCAAAGTTTTATTAAGCTGTCAGCAGAAGATGTAATCAATACTTGATCAACAGGGGAGAATCTTACACACCAGACACCTCTCCTGTGACCTTTCACAACACCTAGCAGAGTGAGGTCATCAGCCCATAGTTTAGCTGTTTTGTCCTGTGATCCAGTTGCAATCATTTTATCATTTGGAGAAACTGATACACAGTTTATATCCATATTGTGAGCCAAAACTGTATTTGTTGAATTCATTTCGACTTCCTTATCTGCAGTTATAGACCACATTTTTAAACAATTATCTTGACTCACTGATGTAAAGAAACTGTGGGTAGTTTGAGAACAAAATACTGACCCAACGGATGCTGTGTGTCGAGTTCCAACTGCCAAGCAGTTGACAGTGTTGTCCTTTCTTAACCATAATCTTACGGAATTATCTTTACTGGATGATATAAACATATCAGGATTGGTAGGAAATTTTGCTAAAGCTAGTACTAGATCTGTATGGCCTTTTATTATTTCACAGTTCATATTGTCAAGTTCATACAACTTTAAATCTGGACTGTTGGTTGCCACCACTATGTGTAAATCATCTTTACCAATGAATATAATATCTAAAACTTCATCAGTAAATCCTATAATTTGTTTCATGCATTTGAAATTTTCCAGATCATGGATAATTATGTTGTGATCGACAGTAACAATGGAAAGTAAATTTCTGGCCTCATTGAGCATGAGATGAGTAATTGCCAGGCCCCCTTCTTCTGAGGCAGGTGATACAAGGCTATTACTCTGCTCAAACATAAGCCTACTTGCTTGTATATTCCATACTTTTATAACACCTTTCTCACCAGCACAGGCTACAAAAATTCCTTCAGTTTCAAGATTCTTTTTAAAGTTTGGTATTCTAAATTTAATAGGCAATAGTACAATAGATTCAATACTTTCATATACTGGTAGTACTCTTATAGCTTTACTTTCTGTCAATTTCCATAGTATAAGAACTCTGTCTCGGCCAGAACTGACCATGAATTCTCCATCTGGTGTAAACTGCAGAGATGTGACTTTACTAAAGTGGCCAGAGTAAACAAGTTGTTCTTTACCAGTTTTCGTGTTCCATGACCTTATCTTTGTATCATCAGCTGCTCCAAAAATTAAGTTCTTTGAGGAGTCATGATGATAGCACAAAACTGAAAAGACACCAACTGCCCCTTTCAAACTACTAGTACATGTATTGTGTGCAATATCCCATAATCTTATATTTCCATCTGATCCACCCGATGCCACATTCTCATCGTCAGCACTATATGCTATTTGGGCGACTGGTCCTTTATGCCCTGAACGCCATAATTTTTCATGTTTGCCTGTTTCTCTGCTCCATAACTTTAATAAACCACTTTTATGGGCACTTACAATATATAAATTGTTGTGAGACAATCTAAATGTATAGATGTCATCATTTTCAACGTCATTGTCAGCTTCACCAAAAACCTCTGTATTGGCAAAGGAATTCACGTCAATGGTTTTAATCAAACCATCACAGAGACACAGGAACTGTGATCCATCGTTGGTCCATTGAATATCACCGCCAGTATAAAATGCAGTATATTCAGCAACATTTTCATATCTGAAAAATAACGTTGCGAAAATTACATGTTTCTTGCCTTGCCAAGTTTAATTTTGATATGTTTTAGGTTAGTACTTACGTCTCTTTGAGTAAATGAGCCATTATTTGACTTCCTAGTAATATTTAACACAAACTATGATATTTCCCATGGAGAGCTTTTGCTTCCTTGGACAAAAAAGCGTGTTATGATTTATTTAACTTTAAAATTACCACGTGAAAGTTACCTTGGCAATATTTACATTTTATAGACCCAGTAAGGATTGGATTGGATGAATCTAAAAAGACTTGTGAAAAAACGAATTATTTTTATCGGCCATTTAAGAACATGTCAAAAAATCTTTCAGCAAATGTGAGCGATGTAAAAATGTAATGGAAACCTAGGTCTGGTTTTAACTACTATAAATTACTTATTTGTCTTGTTTACGTAAAAGATTATTATACTTTTACCTGATGATCCTAAAGAATTCCCGTATAAGTAGCACATTTGAGGTACCGAGGTACTCTCGTCTCTCTCTCAGCGGCTTATAATACCTTTGATTCCACTAAAGCAAACTGTACCAACAGTTTAGGTCTAAGCTGAACTTTCAACTGAGAAAATAATCTTTCTTGTGGCTTTGTACACAAACCATATTGCTGTAAGTACTATCATTGACATAATGGGTTCGTCAGTTAGTTACCATTGTAATGTAAATTAGCACCCTTTCTTTATAATTATTTACTTATTTTATTAGTGCAGTAATGTTTGATCTAATATGAAGTTCCACAAGTTCCTAGTAGATGGTGCTGATTGTTTTTTTAAGCCCGCATGTAAAGTTGCATGAAATCAAAGTATCACCGCTGTGCCGGTCGGAGTGGGGGGTGTTGGGTTTTTTTCGTTACGGAATTTCTGGATTCGGTTTCCACGCTCAAGGTCCGCGATAGAAGCTATGCAATAGCTTAAAAACCACTATAGTGCATAGTCCACCCAAAAAACCTCAAGCACATAAGAGCCGCCAAGCGGCAAAAACGCTTGCATTCAAACTTCCTATAATATTGATGTGTCTTATCTGTACTTGTACATAATACTTTCTGATGGTTTTCTGTGGCATTGTACCTAATAGTAACTGTAAGATTTTGTTGCGATTAATTCTACCGTGTTTTCTGAATAACGCACTCTTCGCGTTAATAAACATTGATGAGTATTTGAGCACTTACCCGAATTTCTTGTTTTTAAGTGAGTGAGCGAGATACAAGTAGTATGAGTGTGATAGAGTACAAACAAAGTTTTTTTGTGTCTTTGTTACACGATATTTCGAACAATTATGAATCGATTTTGAAAATTGTTTCATCTTCTTTCATATGATAGAGTATACTTCATAGTTGGTCCCATATAAATTTCATCGAAATCGGTTGAGTACTTATTTGAAAAAATGTGTATGATTTCGGAGAATGTTTACTTGGATGACAATATAACTCAGCCAAAGTTTTGACGTGAAGTCGTTTTTTTTTAATGCTCTGAATTCGTTGATTATAGTTCTACTGCTATCAACAAGGCTTACTGTGATGAAAAATTCTTAAACGAGTGTTCCGTTTCAAGTTACTTTTATGTAAAGTTAATTATACAAACTCTGAAAAATCACCTGAAAGTAACCTTTCATTAGAGTAACCTCAAAGTAACCAATGCAGTTCAAGCTAAAAGTTTACAAAAGTAACCTTCTGGCAGCACTGCGAGTATCAAAGGATATAATCTACTGTCAATTGAGGGAATAAAAACAAAACATCTGGTGACATTGACTTTGATATCTCTGAAAGTTATGCTTTTGACTTTAAAAATATACTATTAAATAAAATAAAAATTAAATGCATTATGATCTCTAAGGAGACATACATAAGCTATTGTTTATTTTTGGCCATAAAGTAGTTTCATTAAGTAGGAAGTTTAAGATTGCACAAGGAAAAAAGTTATTTTTGGCACAAAATGTATAAACTAGCTGTTGGAATCAGAAGGAAAACAATATTTAATTGCCTAAGACTTGCCTCAACAAATCCTCCTCTCGAACAGAAATATAGCTCAACATTTGAAACAGTGTTTTCATTTCCTTCCATTAAGTACTTTGCTATATTTAATAGGCTCAAAGTTTACCATATTTCGGGATGCGCTATCGCACTCCCTAGCTGCGGTTTATTAGAAACTTTGAGTGCACTCCCTGAAAATTCTTTAATGACAACTTTTTACATCGGTATGTTAATAATATTTCGGCACTCATTTAATTGAAATCATTATTTGTTACTAAGCTCAAACTTTTAATTTACAGGTTTAACTGGCGCGTGTTTGTTGTCATTAGCTAGTTTGCCATTTCGAAATATTGTTGGGTTTATTTATGTCAGTGAAGACAATAAAGCTATAAAAATATCGACTGTTGACTTCTGGGGTAAAAGAAAAGATGAAATTGTGCTGGCAGACGACTGGGTGCCACTTATGGATTTGTGTCCAAAATTTACTGACTTCCTATTTCTATCACCGAAACTTAATAATGGCACAGAATTAAAACTATTTTTAAGGTTTGGAAAGATAACAAATGAACAAAAAATGTCCACAGTCATAGAATAACAATAATTATAAATATTATGTGGATACAAAAAACAAGTATATAGATTGACAACCAAAAATTAAAAAGGAATAAGTGCCATGTAAATAGAAAATGAATTGAGAGTTCAAACGAAAGTGTGAAAAATAAAATTAAGTCATTTTGACTATTTTCTACAAGTTTTCATCATTAATGATGCTATCATATTATGTTACTCATAGAATGTCACAAATGGACTTGCCATATTATAAATATTCACATTCCTTGGAGAAAAATGGTGCTTATACCTTCTTACCCTTTGATACCAAGGTGTTATTTATTTATAAGTATAGATGAATAAATATATTAATATAATGTAGTTTGTCTTATTAATACTTCATAACCATGTTATGATTAGGACACATGAAAAATAAAAGAGTTTGCAGCTTCCATTTCATGGTTTATTACAATTCACATAAATCATAATTCTTGTATGTACAAGTTATAAAATTATGTAACTATGTAATTGTTTAGTTTTATTATTCAGTCAGTCAAACCAAATTACCTACAAGCAAGGTCACATCCACAAGGATCAAAAACTACATTCCCACATAATATAATATTTACAATATTTAACAATTCTAAATCAAGCTGTTATGGTCATAACTGGTGAGCTATTCGTAACAAGAACATTTTCATGTTTAACTTGAAGCAGCTATTACGAAATATCAAAATTACAAACAATATGAATGAGTTTATGTCTCCATATTAATTATTGCTCCTATAAATAACTAGATAATTACCTTTACTACAAGTGAGACCATGGTATTAAATTGTGAGGCCGTGGAACAAATCTGTTCTAAATCCTGCAATACGTGAAATAAAGTGAATTAAAGTGATGAAATGAAAGCATCTATGTCAATTATTATATGAATCATGATTTTTGAAAGTTTAGAAGAGAGACTTGAGTGATGTCTCTAAAAATTAACAATATTTCAATCAATCCAGGCTTGAGCAGGTTGATCTGTAGTGAAGGGGCTGACTCCATTCCTCTCCATGGCATCAAGAATATCACAGACATATGTGGCTACATCTGTTCTGCTTTGATCTATGCCTTTTATAAAGGGATGTTCAAGAAGTCTGTTATATTTCGGCCGTTGATTTTCTTCTTTTATAAGGCTGTAATATAATGAAAGTTAAGTTAGTAAAGAAAAAACGTTTTTTTCAGAACTAGGCAATGTAATAAAAACCATAATGTTTGCAAAAAAAATTATAATGTATGTATTTAAATAAAACTTGTTAGTATAATTTGTGTGTTCTTCTGTGGCCGGACCACAGTTTAGTGTCCACATGCCATTTCATAGGAATATATGTATTTTTATAGTACCTCAACAGATAACTTTTTAATTAACAATTTATGTGGTCCGGCCGCGAAGCAATGCTCTCTGGCCGCGCCACCTCAAAGTTAATTTAATATAATGAACTATTAAAGAATCAATATCCTGAAAGAATCTACCTACACTTTTTCACTTTTCTTATTTTGTAAGTGTGCAATGCAGTATAATTAAATAAATAAGGATATTTTCATAAAACATGCGGTTTTAAATAAATAAGTATAGTGCGGGTTTGGTACCTACACTTTTTTATTATTATTTGTTGTTATAGAGTTAAATGCTTAAAGTCAATCAATTGAATAAGTTTGTTATACAAAACGTTTTTCCGCCATTACTTAATATTGACAATTATTAATATTTGATTATGAAAATATATTTGCTTTTCGCACATTTATTGGTAATTTTAAATCAAACTTAGAGAAAACCAGTAAGTGCAATGTTTTCAAAAAAAAAAATTGGTAATAAAAAAAAGTTTATAGGCGAAGTCTAGATCTTTCCATAAAGTACTTTTTATGCGGTTTTGGTTGTCATAAAGAATGAAACCGTGTTTCGTCATATTTTCTGAAAGTAATCCTCCCTAGCAGCACCACACACTTTAGAGGTTAATTTATAAAAATGGATAGTTTCTTGAGAAAAAAAGTATCGATGAAGAGTAGAGAGCAAAGGTACTATTATTTGAATGAATTTATGGATAGTTAATATTCAATTTTGCGAAATTGAGTTGCTGCAGAGTATACCTTCCAGCCGGACCATACACAATGACCAATAACTCCTTAACTAAAGGAGTTAATTGGACCATTTTTCATCAACTTATGCAATTATAATTATTTATTTATTTTATTAATACAGTAATGTTTGATCTAATATGAAGTTCCACAAGTTCCTAGTAGACGGCGCTGATTGTTTATTAAAGCCCGCATGTAAAGTTATGAAATCAAAGTATCACCGCTGTGCCGGTCGGAGTGGGGGGTGTTAGGTTTTTTTCGTTACGGAATTTCTGGATTCGGTCCCCAGTCCCCACCCACGCTCAAGGCCCGCGATAGAAGCTATGCAATAGCTTAAAAGTTATCTGTTGAGGTACTATAAAAGTACATATATTCCGATGATAGCAGACTTTAGATAGCTATTATTTCGAACTATAGCGTCTGGGTACTAAACTGTTGTCCGGCCACAGAAGAACACACGTATAATTTGCACTTTCAATTAATTATTTAAAAATTCGAGACAACAAAAATCTAAAGTCTATTACACTTACCATGTATTGACGAAGTTAACAAAACTATTGGAAAATGCACTGCTCTCTGAGAGTCTCGGTGGGTCTCCTTGCACAACTTGCTGCAACTGCTCGAACACTGACCCCCAGCGGGGGTAGGGGAATGCTCCGGTGGCTACCTCCATCAGGGTGATCCCCAGGGACCACACGTCTGATCGGACGTCGTAGCCGCGCGCGCGCCCGGGGTCGATTCTTTCCGGCTGCATAAAAAGATTTATTTGATTTTTTCTAGTCTCTTATATTTTTTTACATGTTTAGAAATCAGTAAGTAAACAATTCAAACGTGTGAATTATATGCGACATTTAAAAAAAATATTCCAAGATGTATACGAAATTTGTGGAAGCTTCAGTGCCAAGGACTGTTTATGAATGTTCGTATAGAATGGAGTGTTGCAAATTGTTATACCCAGAGTTGGACGTAATCAACTACTTTTGTAATCGGATTAATAATCTGATTGAAATTAATTATGATTACTTTCAATCAGATTAAAGTAGTCACGATTACTTTTACTCAAGATTGCACATGTAATCTTTAATCTTGATTACAGTAGTTAGTAATCTAAATTACATGATTATTCTGTATTAACGGATTAATATATCTGAACTAACTTCTACGTAATAGAGGTGGGATTAAATGTAATTTATACTTCTTAGATAACTTTACAAATTGAGCGAAACAAACAAAGTTATTTCTCATGTATAGCATACAGCGAAACAAAATGAATGAAGTTTATTTTGTTTGAAATTTGAAATGTTAAAACGATATTTATTGTAAAATTTAATTTTTTTAATCAACACAAAATTTACCTTATTATCCAAGACTGCTATTTTTTTCTTTTTAAGTCAAATATAGACTAATACATTTGACTTAAAAAGAATCTATCACTAATACAATACGAATAAAAATCCTGTGTAATCACAAAGGCTCATTGATAAAGGAGCACGCTATATGGGCAGTACAGGCCATCTAGCATATATTTTAACAGTTAATACTTAAAAAAAATATATAGATGACAGTGTTATAGAAATTCAAAGTTTGGATAATTTTAATAAAATAACAAAAAATAAACCATAATTAAAAATACATTTTAGTGAATTTTAATTTAACAATACTAACATTATTTTTAATATAACATGTTAAAGTTATAACTTTTAATGCCCACCTCTACTACGTAACTCGCGCGGTAAGGGTGCGGGGGACAGGGTTCATACGATCGCCGGTTAGCCAATCGCAGCGTACGCGTTGCCGATAGTGAAAACAAGCGTGGACGCGCCATTTTGATTAACGCGATGCACAGTCAAGCGAATTGAGTGTAAGGAGCGCACGTAATTTTTGTTGCGTAATATAATATAGTTTTTATAAGTTTGATCGGTTCTGGATTTGATATGGCGTCAAGTTCTTTTTCATATTCATCCAATAGCACTGAATCGGAAGATTTGCAGAATGAGCAAGCAGAAGAAACGTTACCATGCATTCTTGACGGCAAGTTTTTTATATTTTCTAAAACGGAGTCCACTAGCACTAAAAAAGTTGCAATTTGTACATCTTGTCAACCAAAAGAAGTTACAATTTGCGGCTTTAACAATTCTACATCAAATTTTGTTACTCACCTCAAACGACGACACGGAGAAGACATATACAAAGAGTATCAAACTCATTTAAAATGTGTAAAGAAAAAGAAACATCTTCAAGAACTTTTTACAGTCGTCAATCAGAAATTATGAACAATACAAATAAATCTGCCGAGCAACCGGTTACGCAAGAGCAATTTAATGAAAATATTTTAAAGTTTTTTATTCATTCGATGATTCCTTTACAAGCAATAGATGATCCGTATTTTAAAAAAATATTTGACAGTTTTTATATTAGCACCAAAGGATTGAATGTTGTCAGTAGGAGGAGCTTGGGGCGTTTAATAGATGAATATTATAAAAAAGAAATTACGAATATCAAAAATGAATTGCACAATGCCAACGAAGTCTGCACAACTGCTGATATTTGGTCAGGAAAATGTCGAAGTTTTCTGGGCGTCACGGTACACTGGCTTGATTCAAACCTAGAAAGAAAATCTAAAACACTCGCATGCCGACGATTTTCAGGTTCTCACAGTTATGACCGAATAGCTTTTTTACTTGAAGCAATACATTCTGAATTTGGTTTAAATTCACGAAAAGTTTTAGCCACGGTCACTGATAGCGGCAGTAATTTTGTTAAAGCATTTAAAGAATTTGGCGTCGAGTTGGATAATTTAGAAAATTTTGCTGATGGCATTGATGGCAACTCAGAATCCCAAGAGGGTCCTATCATCGGCGAGGATTTTGACTCCGAGCGCAGTTCTACGTCACACGCATTAAATGATTCCGTTTTTGTCGAAAATGTTATGCCACAAACAACTATATTAGAATTGCCGGTACACTTAAGATGTTCTGCTCACAAGTTGAATCTATGTGCAACTACAGATGCCAATAAAGTGTTAAGAAATAATGAATCAACTACTGTTGATATTCATCATCAAGTTATAAAAAAATGTAACGATTTGTGGAACTCGGCCAGCCGCCCTAAATCAGCTGAAATAATACAAGGTATAGTTGGACATACTCTTTCCAGGCCGGGAATCACAAGATGGAACAGTCTTTATGATAGCCTAAAACAAATTTCATCCATACAAGACAAGAGTGTCCAGTTGTACGTGGCATTGGGACTAACAAACGTTTTACGTACCAATGATTTTCAATACATAAATGAATATTTGCGTTGTTCAAAACCAATAGCAGAAGCCCTGGATATAATACAAGGCGAAAAAAATATGTATTACGGTATTTTGCTGCCCTGTTTAGTATCTCTGCGAAAAAAGTTGCAGAAACTCAACAGAGAACCACTTCTTTTTTGTAAAAGGTTGGCGGAGAAGTATTTGGAAAGTGTGGAAACGCGATTTTCGGAGTTTTTTGATGTCTCCTCGAAGGTTGCTCAAAATGCGGTAGTTGCTGCAATATCTTATCCCAGGTTCAAGGACAAATGGATGACTTGTATAAATTTAGAATATCATTCAAAAATCAAATCAGTTTTCAAGGGAGCGGTTGTCAAAGAAATTCATGAAGCACCTGAAACTTATCAAGACACCTCAAATAATAAATACGAAGACAGCTATTTCGAATTTGACACTGATTCATCAGAGACCGATTCAACAGGAGATATTCACCAAATCCAAAGATCTAGGGCAGAAATCATTATTTCTCATTATTTAGCGGATCAAAATAAAGATATATCCGTGTTAAATAGATATCCAGAGATCAAAAATGTTTTTAAGAAATATAATACACCTCTACCGTCATCTGGTCCAGTTGAAAGGCTATTCTCGTATGCAACTATGACAAATTCACCAAAATCACACAGACTTTCAGATGAAATGTTTGAAAAGAGGGTGCTATTAAAGTCTAATTTGAACTGTACATCATAAATAATATTCCGGTGGTTCCAATCCAATATGCAAAAATATAATCATATTTCATTTCCATTTCATTTCATTTCATAATATTATCATATTTCGCACACAATATTATAAGACTGATTAAAAAAATAAAGATGATTATTGCTATACAATATGTTGTTTTAATTTTTAACGTTCCTAATGTTGATCTAACTAAATCAATCATAAAAGTAATCAAGATTACGATTACTGATTAATAATCATTAATCACCAATTTGATTACATTTTTGATTAATTTCGGTAATCTGTAATCGTAATTAAAGATTACTCATTGTAATCGCAATCCTTAATCATTAATCTCATTACTTTTTGCCCAAGTCTGGTTATACCACTGCCGCACGACAAGGAACACACACACACTGCTGAAAGGTTCAAGCTGGGATTCAACTTGGACAAATTTCATCTAAATCACGACACATTTTTTGTTATATCGCTTGTAAGGCCATGTTTAAGGTTTAGATTGAGAGACACCTTTTCACTTTCTCTTGACTTGTATACACTTTTGTTAAACTTTATTACACAGATACTGATAAACAACATGATTTTTTGTTTAAACGAAACCTGAAAAAAGTTAAGTAAAGGAATCTATTGTATTGTTTTTATACCATGTTATATTTTAACTCTATGATCTCTACAG
The DNA here is from genome assembly GCA_944452665.1 of Stenoptilia bipunctidactyla. Lineage (NCBI taxonomy): Eukaryota > Metazoa > Arthropoda > Insecta > Lepidoptera > Pterophoridae > Stenoptilia > Stenoptilia bipunctidactyla. Next base: position 6,321,151 of record OX101730.1, read on the forward strand.
AACCTTAAATAATGCACACACTCACTCGCACGCATACGTCAACGATACGAGGGTGCAAGTAGGTATCTACGTCGCATGAAGGGGCAGCGAGGGCCAGGCGCAGGCGTCCCCACTTGCGCAACAAAACCAAGAGATTTCAAGCCTTCTAGCCTTGCATTTCGCATAAACAAAAAATATTGTTGTATAAGTACATTTTTCCAGTGCCAAACAATTACCTTTTATTGTGAATCATCTCAATAATCTTTGTAATTGATATTAATGTATAATCAATAACTAAAGAATCAATTACTTACAGCCATATAGGGCCGGCAGCCAGCGTCTCTTGTTCGCGCTATGGAATCCACCAATTTACCGGAAATGCCAAAATCACAGAGTTTTATGTTGCCTCTCCTGTCCAGGAGAATATTCGAAGGCTTTACATCCCTGAAAATTGATCATATTTACAATATGGTAAAATATGCAATTACTTATTATTACTTATTATAGTTATTCCAGAAATTCATAATCATTAACATAATTGCTTGTAGCTAAAATAACTTTCTATACTCAGCTCACATGTAATGGTCTCTCTGGAGTATTTGTTGGGTTTTCCCTAACAGTATGTATGGTAGTGGGTTGTTTTAAAATAATTAACTCAAAAGCTTCTAAGAAAATTTTAAAAGTATTCCACCAATACATACTACAAAATACTAGAGAAACAAAGCTTATAAGTATTTTATCAAGATATAACCAAGCAAACTGACCATGAAAAATTTGTGACCATAACTAATAGAATTATTTTAATTAAAATGAGTAATTTTTGCAAAGGAAATGAAATATCAATATGATAAGTTAATAATTTTAGTAAAAATACAGTTTAAAATAACTAATTTACTTACCTATGAATTATTTTTAATTTTTCTTTTAAATAGTTTAAAGCTTTCACCGTTGCTAACGTTATCTTTGCTATTATTGTTTCTGGTATTCGAGTTTGCATCCTTTCACAAATAAACTTATAAAATTTGTCTAAAGATGTGTCCATCAGCTCCATGCAGATCCAACAGTCACCCTGTAATGAGAATAGATCCTTGTCTGTTTAAAACTATAGCGTTTATTTTTACTATAATTAAACAATATAACAACAATTGTGGTGTATCAGGTTGAAAACCCAGTGATACTGTGAGCATGTTCTGCAAAAATTACAGTTATTTGCGTTCCAGCCGTAACTGATCAAATCAAATATGAAAGGGGAAGGAGGTTATATCTGTCGCTAACTCTCTTTGAAACCTGTCTACATCTGCCAATCTGCGATCATGGTGCTTGTAACAGCATCAAAATAACGGACCCACAAATAAAAATCGTAAATTGTGGTAGAACTATAGTAATATTTTAAAGTGAAAAATTTTGACCTCTATGTATTCTGATATTCCCTAAACTCTAGAGCTTCTGAACCAATTAAAGAATTCTTTGGCCATCAGAAAGCTACATTATCCAGGAGTTCATACTTCACTATTCATTGAATAAATGTATATTAAATCTGAAAGTGTTTTTTTTTTCAAATCAAAAGTCACATGGATAAAACCACACATGATTACTGATAATCTCAAAACAAGCTTACAATACTTTAAGTTTATTAAAAACTGAATCCAAAAGACTCTTCATTTATGCTAAACAATGCTTTGGTCCTTGACTTACCTCTTTAAATAAAGCTCCATAGAACTGAACAATATATGGACACTCATTACTCTTCATGACTACTTCTAGATCCATCAGTAGCTGTTTCTGTTCCTTTTCATCCACAGTGGATCTGATGCGTTTTACTGCCATCACTCGGTTGGTTCTGAAAGTTAAAAGATTCACTATATTTCAAACCACTAAAACCTTTTAAGAGTGATGATAATGTTTTAAGAAAGGATTAAATATTATGTATGTTTTATTGTTTTTAAGGAAAACAATGAATGCAGAGCATTAAAAAAACCGACTTCATATCAAAATTTTGGCTGAGCTATAATGTCATCAATGTAAACATTCTCCAAAATCTACATATTTTTGAAATTTTCAATGAAGTACTCAACCAATATTGATGAAATTTATATGGGACAAACTATGAAAGATCCTCTATCATATGAAACAAGAATTTTCAAAATCGATTCATAATATCCGAAATATTGTGTAACAAAGAAACAAAAAAAACATAGACGAATTGAGAACCTCCTTTTTTGGAAATCGGTTGAAAATAGAGATCTATTAAGTACCTTGACATATAAGGAACTTTACTAGCCCATCAAGAACAGGTCCAACAAGGCCAGCTTCCACAAATTATATAAACTTATTAGGGTGCAGTAGTCAAATATTAGAAACAATGATTTTATCTAATTTTCATGTTTTTTACAATAACCAAGCTAATTCAACCCTAACAAAGAATGGGTCTATCATGTATAATTGTAAAACAAATGTTCTCTTACTTCCGGTGTATCATTTTGTTCACAGCCCCAAAAGCTCCTCTTCCTATTTCACCTAGATCTTGCAGGTCATCTGATGTGAAGTCATAAATTTCTGTGGAGGATAGCTGAAGCTTTCCTGATGACTGCATTGATGGATAAATGCGACACCTGTCCCTGAAAATTAAATTAATTTGATTAATATGTGCAGAATTAAAATATAGCTTAGAATTAAGATTACTTCCCAGCTTAGCTATACTATCATACTTAGCCTGATACTAATAAAAACTAATTTCAGTAAAAGTATGCTTAAATAACTTAAATAACAATCATACATTTAAACACTTATAAGATATAAGTAGAATTATTATTTTTTTCTTTTGTAAGCAACAGATTTTTGTACCAAATAAATGTTTTACTTACTTACTTACATATAAGGAAAAGACGCTATTTGGATAGTCACTATTATAAAACTTATATTAATTGAACAACATAGAAAAGAAAGAATGCATCTAAATATTGAATTGTTTAAACAAAGTCTAGTTATCCTATCAGCAATTTAAAAAAAAAAGAAATAAGCAATACAAATACATAGTCTTGATCATGCACTTTTTACAAATTTGATAACTATTTATTCTTTTTGTTAAGTCATGATTTAAATTTATGAAAATAGTCATTTAAAATAAGCAATCTCCATATGTTTATTCCCTCAGCTAAACTATTGTTGATAGTAACAAGGTAACCTAGCATATTTCTATAGTACCTGGCGGTCTCTGGCAGCACCACGTCTTTAATGTTTCGTGGAGGTAATCGAGGCTTGGGAAGAGGATTACTTTGTGGAAACGGCACAAAACCAGCCCCATCGCCGGAAGGTCCACTTATTTGCAGATCCATATTTTTACGTTTATCAGAAGCAAATAAATTAAGGTCTAGTTTAGGCATACTTGACTTGCTGGGACCTGAAACAATCAATAAAAGTAATGTAAACACCGAAAATCTAATAAAAATATGAATTCAATGGGTCTACACGTCATTTCCATTTACCTTGATTTGAAGAGACTTCTCCATTCTTCGACATTTTAAACTGGCAAATTCAATATTTAATGATTTGGTTAATACATCTATATCACATTTTCATAATAAAGAACTATAAACTCAAATGCAACATTTTTTTGTTCCTTCCCATGAAATAAATATTTATGTCGATTTTAAAGTGTAGCCAACTTCAACAATCCCAAGTCGCCTATATTTGACACTCAATATTTTGTTCTAAAACATGAACCTATACCAGAACTGGACAGTGCACTGTATTGTGTTGTGAAAAACGAACAAGTGAGAGAACCCAATGAGTACTGTGTCTCTTTCTGGATTGAATGTCGTTGCATTACACCGTTTATAAATAACACAACTAGAATTCGTGTCAGGTTTATTTTAACGATGAAACTACCATTTGATAAAATTACCAATGATTTAAATAAAATCAATAGTTTACCTTCATTATGTAACCGCAAATGTAAGTGCAATTTATTTACCCATTGCAACACGAATATTATACGTTTTTATGCATAGATATTCCTAAAAAAATCCTTAAAGTGAGGAATGTTTTTTAAATGCTAATAATAATAAACAAGGTTTAATGTATCGGAGCATAACCCTTTAAAGAGTTATAATATAGTAGGTACTGCTCATTTCAACTAAACCTTTATTTTAGTTTTAGTGTTTATTCGAAGAAATCATGGGTGGTAACTTAAAATGTAAAGAAAAACTAAAAGTTTATAAGATATTGAACTTATTTCTTTATTGTTTTAATAAACAAAAGCCTAGTTACATGGCCACAAGTGTTAACGCTTGATCTGCTGCCTTCTGTACAATAACAACGTTTAATACATACTAAGAACAAGTTTTTTCCCCTTAATATTTATTATTATTTTTGGCATTTACACGAAAAACCCCATTAGCTACATCATGTTTGCGTTTATAAAAAGAAATAAAGCCTGGGTTATGTTATGCCTTTCCATTGACATAGGTATAGCTCATCTGTATTGAGTAGGTAGACTAAAGATGTAGCCCGACAAGGATCTTTAGGCGCGTGGCAAAAATTGGAACTAACCGCCGTCTTGAGAAATGTCGCTTCATGACTTCTGCCGCTCATATTCGTTAATGTACTTTAAAATTCAATATTAAGATATGAAATACGCCAAAATTTACAAAATGTGGGCTTACTTCTTGTAGTTATAAAATTGAAGAAGTGGTTTGAGAAAGAAAAAAATTCACTGCATGAAGGGTGAAGAAAGATAAGCAGATTTTTTACAAACCTTTAAAATGACGAGCATTTCTAGATACGAGTAGGTCCCTTATAAAGTAAGTAGTTTTTACAAACGTCTCATCCTTGTCTCATCCATATTTTATAAAAAAAAAAGTAGTGACGAGCATGACGAGTAAAACAAATTAACATAAAAACATGATTTTAATTTCATTCACTTTATGTTTTAATATATTTTCTTGCTGAGTCATATATTTATATCTACGACCCCGTGTTTTTGTATCACTAACATTTTTCTCAAAGTTGTAAAATGAAATAATTTCTGTTTTCAAACTTGAAAATATCTAACCGTTTATGCATTTTACAATTTTACTTATATGTCTGATTATTATTCATGTTCATTTTTTTAACGAATAATAAACTGATTGTGGAAGTATTTACGAGTATAATTTACAGATATATAAAAAACAGGCTCAAAACAATAATAAAACAGTTAGACAGATGTAAAGGTGTCAGTTACACAATATCATAGACTATCATGTTGTTTATTCACCAAGAAGGCTTACTTCCTTCTTAACATCCCGTCTCGTTTTTGGCTAAGCTAAGCCTATAAGAGTGCTCAGCTCTTTTATCCGGGGCTTGAATAGCGGCTTGAATAGCGGCTTGGTTAGGAAGTCAGCGAGCTGCTTCGCTGCTTCAACTTTGAGGACTTCAAGGCTTCCTGTAGTCACACACTCGCGCACAAAGAAATGTCTTATCTGAATGTGCTTCGTCCTCTGGTGCCTTTCATAAGGTGGGTCATGAGCTAAACATATCGCAGATTCGCTGTCTAGATGAAGTTCTGCATGGATATCCCCAGTCACCATAAACTTCATGATTCTCTTTAGCCATATGACCTCTCTGGCTGTTTCGCTGGCTGCCACTATCTCCGCCTCTGTGGAAGAAATCGCAACTGTCGTTTGCCTCTTGCTTTGCCAGGCGATTGCTCCTCTTGAATACATGCAGACCATTCCAGAAGTAGATTTCCCTGTGGTAAGATCTCACCCATGATCTGCATCACTATAGCTTTGGATAGCTATTTGTTGCAGTGGAAAATTGGTATGTTATATCATAATTTCTGGTCCCTTTTATGTAGCGAAAGATTCTCTTTACTCTCAACACATCTTCGGGATTGGGATTTTCTAAAGTTCTTGAGACAACACTGACAGCGTAAGCTATGTCTGGTCTTATCCCAACAGCTAAATAAGAAAGTGTGTTCATCATTGACTACTTCTTCTTTGCCATTGACTTCTCGTTCATTATTACTGACTGATTCATCTCCCACAACATTGTCTTTACTAGATCCATACCGAAATCCTAAAAACTCAAGATTAAATATATTGTGCTGTGACGGGCTACAATCCTTTTGATTATTTGTCATCTTTGGCTTCTCTGCCTGACGTTCAGGCTCTAATTTGGTCTCTCCCAAATCGTCTGCTTCTCTAAGGAGAGGATATTCTTCGAAAATGACATCATGTGATCGAATCAATTTGTGATGTTCCCCATCCCAAATTCGGTATCCTTCATCATGGTCATATCCGACTAGTAATCCCTTTTGAGCTTTCTTGCCCAACTTTTTTCGTTTCTCCTTTGGAACATGAGGATAGCATGTACTCCCAATTACACGCAAGTGCTTTATTCTTGGTTTCTTGCTATGCCATGCTTCATACGGTGACTTTCCATCAGGTCCCGGTCCTGTTCTGTTTAGGATATACACCGACGTTAAATTCAATTCAGCCCATAACGCCGCTGGCATCTCTCCATGGGCGTACATCATGGCTCTTGCCATCTCCACAACAGTCCTGTTCTCTCGCTCAGTAGGATTCTGCTGCGGGGTGTAAGGCATCGTCAATCTTTGTATGATACCTTCTTTTTGCAGTATTTTTCGAACTTTAGCATTGTCAAACTCACCTCCATTGTCGCTTAAAATCTCTTTCACTTTCACACCAGCTGCTTTAACTTCAGCAAGCATTATGGATAGCTTTAGGTGGACTTCTGTCTGACTTTTCTCGCATTACATATACCCAACGATACTTGGTATGGACATCTTTGAACAATACGAAGTAGCGATTCTTCGCATAAGAGAACGGGAAAGGGCCGCAAACATCAGAACAAATTAATTCACCTGGTCGTGTTGCCTTCTCTCTGGTCCCAAATTTAAGTTTATGAGATTTTCCGTATATGCAACCTTCGCAAAGTTCCTTATTAGTCTCTGTTTTGATGTGCAGTTCCTTTTCTAAGATTTTCTTAACGTGCATCTTATTCTGATGGCCGAATCGTTCATGGTAAAGTTGAATAAGGTTCATTGTCAATAACTGGTTTAGTTCTGCAGGCTTTAAACATCTAATTTCTAGACAGTAGAGATCACCGTGCTTCTCTCTCTTTCCAATTAACTTCTTTTCACCGTTCACCTTAAAATTGCATGTTGTAACTGTTGACTCAAATGTGCTGTTGTTCGAAATATCATGTGCCGCAAGGACCGAGAAAAGATTTCTACTTATGGTGGGTACGTACCATACGTTTTTTAAGGTAATCTGATGTACTTTACCATCTACAGGTGCCTCTGCTCTAATGGTACCAATTCCTACTGCATGAATTTCTTGTCCATTAGCGCCTCGTACTATGTGCTTGGTCTTGAAATGGTTAAAATCCACAAAAAGATCGTCTCTATTTGTTACGTGATTAGTTGCACCATTGTCCACATAAAAAATTGTCGTTCTTTTGTTTTATTTCCAGTTATGGATAGGATCATCATGTTGGCTTTCTTCTCATCATTTTTTGACTTCTTTGGCCTTCCATCGCTTATCCATTTTGGACATTTTCTGACAAAGTGACCAATTTTCCCACAATAGTTACACCTTTCCTGGTCTTTTCTCGTCTCTACCTTGCTCTGTTCTCTGCTGTTAACTTCCTTCTTTCCTGCGCTTAACCATAATGCATCGGCATTGCTGCTGCCTTCTTCGTTTTCTTCTACTTTCACAAGAGTTTTCTCATGGGAACACAATTGGACAGTTAGGTTGTCAACGGTGCGTTCTTTCTTCGTCATTAATAACCAGCTTGATTTAAACATCATATATTGCGGCGGTAACGTATCAAGAATTTTGTAGATTAACAGAATATCTGGCAGATCTTTTTCTAGATCCAGAGCTCTCTGTAATTCGTGCCACAAATTCTTGAGTGTTGAAATATGACTTGCAATATCGTTATCATGCATAGTGTCTCTTTTGTATGAAAAGAAAGCTTGGCAAAGTTCGTAGCTTTTATCTACCGTACAACCTCCGAATAGTCTGTGTAGTTCGTCCCACATATCTTTTGAGTAGGTAAATCGCATCATTTTTTCTAGAATATCATCTTGCAAATTTGATATTAGCAGGACGGAAATTATGCTGTCGAGTTTATCGTATTCCTGTACTTCTGCATCGTACGTCGCTTTGTCTTCTGGTGTGGCATCAGGCAGTAATGTTGGCCTCGGTTTCTTTCCTTCCAACACATCTCTTGCCCCTGGTAGCCCCTTGAGTACCATTCAAACTCTAAACTTCCACGTGTTGAATTTCTTGGCATCTAAGTCCCCGATTCGAACCTTGGAAACCTCTGCAATAGATTTATCCATCTTGACTGCAGGCTCAATTTTGTCAAATTATTAGAACTATGCATAACATAGAGGCAAAGCTCTATCATTTTCAGCCAGTTCAGCTTAACAGGTTCTGTGAAAATTAAATAAATAAATAAATCATTGAAAGCTAGATTATTTACATTAAACCACTGCACAACATTTGAGAGAGCATTGTTTACATCGTCGCAATTGGTTTTTCTGCCTTACCATTTAAAAAATTAATGATTTGTCGTCAGCAAACAATACAATATTGTGGTAGATCTAAACAAAAAAAAGACTAAAAGTAAAAATGGGCCCAGAATTGAACCTTGAGGCACTCCCATTCTCACAACTGACCCAGCTCACCAGCTGACCTTTTCCGGTTAACCTCAACATTTGAGAGAGCATTGTTTCTCATTGTGTCTCAACCTTCTGAATTCTGTCACTAAGATATGAATTCAAAAGTTTGAGTTCAGTGCCTTTCATGCCGTAGTGGTGGAGTTTCCTGATTAGAGGGTCATGCTTATAGATGCGAAGCTGGTTATTAACGATTTTAACCTCGCGGTTAAATATGCATTTTTCGTTATTAACGGTTAACTAACCGCATTATGTGCTTATTACGGTTAAATACCACCGCAAGATGTCGCTAACGGATTGAAATGTGAATTGCAAGCTGCGCAATGATGCCAGCTTCGACTGGCAAAAAAAAGTCGGTTGAAATTCCCTATCTCAAAAACTACTGAACCGATATTGATGAGATTATGATATACCCTAAGTTGAACAATACCTAGTACAACTAAAAAAGAATTACTTAAATCGAACGTGTAAGTAGTTCCGGAGATATGCGAATCTATACATATAATAAAATGGTAGGAAAGTCAAAACTGTACATTGAATATTTTTTTAAAAGAATACTTGGGGTATGATCTACAATCGAAACAGAAACAAAAAATATAGTTTTTAGAATTTTTGTCTGTTTGTCTGTTTGTCTTTCCGGGATAAACTCAAAAAGTACTGCATGGATTTACTTCAAATTTGGCATGAAGATAGTTAAGAAGTCGGGTCAACATATAGGCTACATATTATCACGCTAGCAGTGTTATAATCGTAGGTGCGTTTGGTGCTGCATAGCGTTCACGCAGACGACGTCGCGGGCAGCAGCTAGTACATACATAAAAACATACATACACTATTGAAATTTGGCACATTTGTTCATTCAGATGTTTATATAGACTAAAATATACGAAAACTGGGCAATTCTGGAAATATTACATACTTACGGGTGGAATTAATAACCTCTTTTTTGAAGTCGGTTAACAAGAAAAGAAAGAAAAACTTTATCCTTTTTCGTTGTCGCTATCAGCGTGGCATATTTAGTTTATCAATTCGAGCTCCGCAACAATTATAATATAATCATCGGCACGGATCTTGAGCGCTGACATTCACCTGCGCAGAAGTGAATTATCGGGTCTCTTTTGCGGTGAGGCGCGGGGGTGGTTAAGTTATATTGCCGTACAGTGATTGGCCCGCAGTGCGTCGCGTCTCAGCTGCCACTCGGGATTGGTTCTCTGCTCCGATTGCACGTGCGCCGCGACGACGACAAGTACACTTCAAGACATTAAAATATATACACCTTTATAATTTTTAATTACGTTTTAATTCTCTGGTAAGTTAGGAACTCAAATATTTTATGTGAATTAATTAGACTTTGCAATAATATTATAATATATTATGTTTGTTTTATTTTTGTTGGGATTAGAACGAATTGTTTCTTAGCTTTAAATAAAGTTCATATTTTGTACAATATATGTTTACTTCTATTTTTTTAGGGATAAGATGCCACGAAAAAACACTGTTTTGAAAAGACAGGCCAGAAAAATGGTTTACCATGTAAACTGTTTTATGAAAAAGGAAGCCTAAGAAGGAGTCAAAAATGTAAAACTGATTCAAAAAAGAACAGCCGAGGCGACCAACACGTCTGTTGCAACTGTAAGGCGAATAATGAAAGAAAGCAGTGGTGATGAGTTTCTTTCTGTTTTTAGAACACCCGGAAAAAAAAGACCAAGAGTGAAACCTTTCACAGATATTGATAATTTTGATCAGGGAGTAATTAAAAGGTGTATACACAATTTCCATATTACAGAAAAAGAATTGCACACAACAGAAAAATTGCGAAGAAAACTGCAGCGGGATATAAATTTTCAAGGTTCCGAACGAAGTTTAAGGAGAATTATTAAGAGTTTAGGTTTTAAATGGAAAAAGACCGAAAATAATAGGCAATTACTCATAGAGACCACAAATATTCGCTTAAAACGAATCGAATATTTAAGAAGAATAAGCCAATATAGGCATGAAGGAAGGCCTATAATATATACAGATGAATCATACGTAGATTCATCTCATTCAACACCCAGTGCTTGGTCAGACGAGTCGACAAAAGGAATAAAAAGACCTATTTCAAAAGGACAGGGGACATTGTACATGCTGGATCTGAGATGGGTTTTATTCCCAATGCACTCCTAACATTTAAAGCAGGTATAAAAACGGGTGACTACCACGACAATATGAATTTCGATAATTACGAAAAATGGCTGCGACGTCGAGATTTGTCAATGGGTCAAAAGCTCAGAACCAACTGATGAAGTTGAAAACGGTGGATGGCAGGGTTGTTTCGTCTTAACTTGTTTTGAGGGAAGTCGAGAAGTGCTACGGGCAGTTATACACAACACGGGGACTTGTTCATGATATGGCAAAAGATCCACGAGCCAAATTAACCCGACACTATACCAGCCCTTAAACCGCTTAAAAGCAACAAGCTTCAGAACAATGAGGAAAGACTCTATGCTTCAAAAGCTGTTCAATTCCGTTAGGTACCTAATAAAATAAATTGTACCCCTGTACCCTGTGGAGTGTGAAAAACAACACCCACCTCATACAAATAATAGACTCATTGCACCATTACAAAGGTTCGGTGGATCATGAAAGTGAGTGTCTGCGACCCTGGGGGATTCATTTCCCAGCCCGAGCATTGATAGGAAAACGCACTTTGATATACAAACCTACTTATAATAGGAACAACATGTTCAGACGACGCGACGGTCTTGTGTAGTGGAAATGCAATAACCTTCTATGTCAAAGCTCTTCCCCTGGGTTTGAATACCGGTGAGGGTGGATACTTGTGTGATGAACACAGGTATTATCCGTCGAGTCATCTATACATATAATAAAATGGTAGGAAAGTCAAAACTGTACATTGAATATTTTTTTAAAAGAATACTTGGGGTATGATCTACAATCGAAACAGAAACAAAAAATATAGTTTTTAGAATTTTTGTCTGTTTGTCTGTTTGTCTTTCCGGGATAAACTCAAAAAGTACTGCATGGATTTACTTCAAATTTGGCATGAAGATAGTTAAGAAGTCGGGTCAACATATAGGCTACATATTATCACGCTAGCAGTGTCATAATCGTGGGTGCGTTTGGTGCTGCATAGCGTTCACGCAGACGACGTCGCGGGCAGCAGCTAGTAGGTTATATGTGTGTTTAAGTTTTTAAACTACTCGAGGTATCCATAACACAAGTTAGTGCCAACGCTGCGTTACGCGTTCGAACGCGCGTACCGTACATCCATATCTTCAAATAGGCACACCTACCCATAGATTTATATAACGGCCTTGGCGCATTCTGAACTACCGTATCAAACGCGCGTATGGTACGGACCAAGGAACAAGAGCTACGGACGTTACAGTTTTGTATGAAACGCGCGTTCGAACGCGTGACGCAGCGTTGGCACTTATTTTAAAAACTTATTTTGGGGTAGAGAAACGTAGCTACTGTCAATGTTAAGCCCCAGCCAGACTGTTGAAAACACGTTGAAAACCAATGCTTCCAACCAAGCTTAAGGAAGGTTAAGTTGTTGACAACCAATTCCGAGTCATCCACACTGTTACAAACGGTGGTTGCAAACAAGGAGACAAAGAAGAACACAAGCCAAGGTCACGCTAGGCCACGCCCCAAATCGTCAGTGCGCTTTGATCTCTTGCGTTGGCAACATCTAGTTTTGTATGCAATTGAGGACATAAAGAAGGAAAGGTTGAGACGCAGGCTAAAAAGCTACAAAACTCGAGTCATTTATAGTTATAGTTACATAGTAAAATATAGAATAAAAATAAATAAATAAATATTTCTGACACTCACACAACATTATCTAGCCCAAATTAAGTTTCTTAAAGAACTTGTGTTATGGATACTAGATAACTGATATACTTAAGAAATATATACACATATAAGTATATTGAATAAATACATATTTTTTTATTAGAATAAACTTAAATAAACATATAAACATCCATGACTTGATGACTAATATGTGTGTTCATCACACAAATATCCGCCGCCGCCGGGATTCGAACCCAGGACCTCTGGCATAGAAGGCAATGTATGTTACCGCTACACCAGCCGGTCGTGTAGCGGTAACATTCTTTGAAAAAGCGTACACACTGTCCAAAACACAGACATACATCTACATGGATAACGCAAATGCATGAACTTTGCGTGTCCGAACCCCGACCAAGCGTCAAGGTTGGTCGCCTCTAGATTTAATCCACGCGTATGTATGTCTGTTAGAAAATCGATTCCACAATATCGATATCGTTCTTAATAATCGATTTCATCGGTGGCATCGGTGTCTCTGAATCTGTTTGTATTTCCCAGTAATAAATCAGCTGTGACGTCACAATTGGTCTTTAAAAGTCGGCACCCTTGGTTCCAATATAAATCGTGGCACTTGCGTTGTCTATGTAGATGTATGTCTGTGTTTCTAAACACCGCCGCTTACAACCCGCCAAGGTCATGCGTAATTTGGTTGTTAACAGCCGTCTTTACTGTTGTAAACACGTTGTAAACTAGTAAGGTCACCTTGGTTTGATGTTTTGTTTCCAACAGTTTAGGTGGGGTTTAAGTAGTATTTATTTTATTTGTTTTATATAGAGTAGAAAATAGATCAACTAGTTCTCGTAACGTAATTAAAGATGTATTTATCCCAATTAATAATACCGAAGTCGAAACCATAAATTTTTGAAGGAACACACCATAGCTAATTGAGTTTTCCATTGCTTCTTCTACGATACCCTTATACCTTGCTTTCTCAAGAGTTTACACAACGATATTCAATGGTCCAAAGCTTATAAAGTGTACATCTCGAGTAACTCTTGTGGAAAATAAAACGGAACTCATTAAAATACATCACGTAGGTAAAACCACTCTTCGATGTATTCAGGAAACCTGTAAGCAGATTTACAGAAACTACCATTGGCCTAACGTGCTGCTTAGTATTCAGAAATTCGTAAAAGCAAAATACGAACGAATCCCCCTAGACCTACACTGACTATAACAGAAACGCCAACAAAACCGTGACATCTACTTATTCATGGATTTGTACTCAACAGGAGGCGCTAAATTCCTAACATTAGTCGATAACTTTTCAAAATACGCCCAGGCGATGCCGCTAACAGCTTGTAGTAGTTTGCACGTTGCAGAAGCTCTATTACAGGTATTTGCATCCCTAGGCTTACTTCTGAGATTAACAACCGATTCAGATACCTACTAAGTTCGATAATGACGTTATTAAAGAGACTAACATACACTTCACAACACCGTACAACCCTAACTAAAACTCACCAGTTGAACGATTTCACTCTACAATAGGCGAGATAATAAGAATACAAAGAATGACTAGCACAGACGATCCAATCCAAACTTTAATGAGATATTCACTGATTGCTTACAACAATTATGTACACACAACCACCGGCTACTCTCCACATGAACTACTGTTTGGTCATACAGATTCACGCAACCCCCTTGAGTCATACTACCCCAAAGAGTTTTATCAGGATTATGTCATTAAACACAGACTCAATGCAGAAGCTGTACAAGAGTGTATCGCAGCACATATGTCAAAGGATAAGGAGCAGGTGATTTTTAAACGCAAGCAACATGCTGAGGAAATCACGTTCAAGGTAGGCGAAACAGTCTATAAACAGGTGGCGAAAACTGCACGCAACGATAAAACGAAGCCAGTCTTCAAAGGACCATATAAAATTATTTACCTACACCCTAATAGTGTAGTTGAAATAATAGGTAATCATCACCCTAATTCAAAATCTATCAGAGTCCATTTCGAGCTTCTTCGAAGACCCAACTTCTAACAGATTTATCGCTGCAGGGACCATCATGCTCTTCACAAGCGCAACGTTGATTTTAGACCCCATAGAAAACGATCACGGTATAGTATTATTTAAGCAAGGACAAGTACTTCGACAGGTTGATTCCCTAAGTCTGGCATGCATGTATAATACTTACTAGTTATCTTAGAGATACGTACTGCACAGAATATTTTAGCTCTCTACGCGATCACAAAAAAATGAGAACGTAATACGTCGTTTGGTGACATTTATAGAACTCTAAGGGACCAAATAGAACGTACTTATTATAGGTTTAATTAATAATAAGTTAACGTTTATCGCACCCCAAATTAGACGTAAGCGTGGCTTAATCAATGGCCTAGGTAATTAAATAAAAAAAAACAATAACTGGTAAACAAGAAATTAATTCTTTGAAGTTAAATTTTGAACAATTACAACAACCATTAAAGAAAACTGTCAACTTAGCAGAAACCACAATCAGAGAGTTTAATAAACAATTAGATAAAATTAATATTAATCAAAGAAAGTTTCAGTTAACAGTACTTGACGTCATGAATAGTTCTACATAGTTTAGTTAGTAGTCACTTGCACTTTCTAGATATTTACGTTCAGATAGAATTTAGCTTACAATTACTAAACTTTATGATTGAGGTTGAATCTAGTAGATAACACTGGTTTTCTTGTAATTACCTTAGATTCTAAATTGCAATGGGGCGCCCATATCTCACAGCTAGCGAGTAGACTTAGTTCTGCAGCGTTCGCGGTAAACAAAATTCGTTCATTGACTGATATTAATACGGCGAAGCTGGTTTATTTTAGTTATTTTCATAGTATAATGTCCTACGGCATCCTACTTTGGGGCAATGCCGCAAATATTGACACTGCAGAAAAGGGCTATTCGTGGAATGTATAAACTTGGAAATATATAATCTCTTCCAGAAAAGTTTAAAGAGATTAGTATCTTGACATTTGCATCACAATATATTTATGAAAACATTATGTATATTTATAAGAATAGTAATAAATTTAAAACTAGGAAAGATAATTATGATAAATTTTACTCTTTAAAGACTAGGAACGACAATAAGTTAGCGTTTCCAAAACTAAGGCTGGCTAAAAGCAGCAAATCATATTGGAATGTCAATACGTATATATAACAAAATTCCAAAGTCAATTCAATCCCTGCCATTCATGCTACCATTCAGTAAATTTAAATCAATCATTAAAAACACTCTATCTCGAAAAGCTTATTATAAAACTAAAGATTACTTAGACGATAAAAAGGCATGGGATAAAAAAGCACAATAGGATATTTCTAAAAGTTTCTAATTACTTATTAATTTTGTTTACAGCTTGGCTGTGCGGTATGACATATGGCATACTGGTGATTTTTCCACTCCCTTACTTTCTTGTCAAGACAACAGCAAGAACGTCATGCTCCCTCAGGCGGCATGGCTAGTGGTAGCGTCGGGTATCGGGTCACCCTCTTCGCTAAAATATGGTTGAGGAGGGTGATGGATGGCTGGTGCTTGCGTTATACTCGTGAACGGGTGCTGCTAGCGGTGCCAGGCCGTTTTGCTGATGATACAATGACTATTTTATTCCATTCTTGTTTAAATATTCTGGTCCCAGTTTGTCATGTTCGTGTTGTGCATCCATAGCTCAATGCACCTACTATGTAAGCAATTTGGTTGTGGCATGACATTGGCTCTCACAATTAGCTGTCTTGTGTTTGTTTTTTTTTTCATGTCATGATCAATTTGAACTGTATGTACCTATTTGTTTTAATTCGTATAATCCTGACTGGAAAAAGAGTGCCAAGAGTTTTTTTCCGCCGGCTTTTTTTGTCTCTTTGTCTACTGTAATATGTTATTCAATACTATCAACACCTTGTTAAAGCCGAAGTACAAAATTGTGACGTCATTAAGCGGCCATTCGATGGTCTTATGATGAATAAAAAATTTTCATTTTCATTTTCATTTTCAATTTTGATAGATTGTCTCAACTAGAAGACGCTATTAGTTTTTCGCGTTTAGGTATAATGCATCCGAGCATAATTAATGCTCAAAACTTAATTATAGAAATGATTGATTTAAATAAAAGATTAATTTACAAACCAGTTGCAGAATTAAATACTCTGAATATCCATAAAATTGAGCGTTCTATTGAAATAAGAGCATATAGCACAGAACACACATTAACCTTTATACTAGGGGTGATCCAAAAGTAATGATAATCAGTTATTTCTAGTGCACACAAAAATATAAAAAAAATATCAGTCACTTGCTCAGTTACCCACTAGTACAGGAAAAAAAAAATCATATAAATAGGCCACGATTCCCGGGAGCTAAATTCATTTGAATACGGACTGTCAAGGAGTAAACATCAAAATGGAAAAACACGAAATCAGAGCTGTCATTAAATACCTCTGCTTGAAAAAAATGTCTACCAAAGACATACACAGCGACTTGATGGAAACATTAAGGGACTCTTCTCCTCCATATTCCACAGTTGCACGCTGGGCTAAGGAGTTTAAACTGGGAAGAACATCGACGGAAGACGAACACCGCGAAGGACGCCCATCGACGTCCCTCACTGAAGAAAATGTGAAAAAAGTTGAAGAAGTTGTATTGGAAGATCGAAGAGTGACTATCAGGCATGTAGCTGAGGTCACAGGGATCTCATATGGCAGCATTCAAAGAATCCTTGCGAACGAATTGCATATGAGAAAGGTCTCCGCGCGTTGGGTACCGAAAATGTTAAACGACGAGCAAAAGAAGAAACGAGTCGACATGTCAAGAGCAAATCTCGAAAAGTTTCAGGCAGACAAGGATAATTTTTTGTCACGTTTTGTGACCATGGACGAGACCTGGATCCACCATTTTGATCCTGAAACAAAACAACAATCGATGACATGGAAACGATCCGATGAACCGACGCCGAAGAAATTCAAAGTGTCAAGCTCAGCAGGGAAGGTTATGGCGTCTGTTTTTTGGGACGCTGAAGGAATAATCATGGTGGACTACTTGGAAAAGGGGGCCACTATTACAGGCTCCTACTATGCAGAACAAATAAGAAGATTGCGGGAGGCTATTAAGGAGAAAAGGCGAGGCAAACTGCGGGCTGGAGTGCTGTTCCATCAAGACAACGCACCGGTTCACAAAGCTGCAATTGCCATGGCTGCCATTCAGGAAGCGGGCTTTGAGCTGGTGGAACACCCTCCCTATTCACCAGATCTAGCCCCCAGTGACTTCTATCTCTTTCCACGACTTAAGGAACACCTCCGAGGCAAGAAATTTGACGATGATAGCGACGTGATGGCCGCGGTTGAGGACTTTTTTGAGAGTCAAGATAAACATTTTTTTTCTAAGGGAATTTTAGGTTTAGAAAAGAGATGGACTAAATGTATAGACTTGCTAGGAGACTATGTTGAGAAATAAATTTTTATTTTTATTTTATTCATTGTATTTATTATTGATTATCATTACTTTTGGATCACCCCTCGTATTAGTATTACCTCTTATAGACCCCCATATATATGATCTTATACATTTGTATTCTATTCCTAACAAAAATAATATAACTATTATTCCTAAATCCAAATACCTCGTACTCGGGAGCGAACAGTTTGCCTACCTAGATGAGGAATCCCGAGACATCGACGACAATACTCGCCTATGCAAGCTGCCTGCCCTGAAGCCCAACGAACTTAGCAACGATTGCGTCATCGCGCTCTTGCAACATCGAAGATCAAACTGTAATACCCGCGCTAAACTGGAGCTGAGAAACGGACGGATACAGAAAATCAAGGACAACCAGTGGCTGATCATAACCCAAGCAGATGAAATTCAACACAATCAGTGTGGGGAGAAAATCGACTACAAGAGTATGTCGGGAGTCTATGTGATGAAGATGACTGATGATTGCCAGGTCTCTATATTGAAAAGGACTCTGCAAACACATGTCAACACTGTGTTTGTCAATGACGTCATACCTCTTCCGAGCACAAACATAATACAGGAGGAAAAGCACAAGTACCAGTTGAAACTAGAAGATTCACCTTTAGACCGCACCTATGAACTACTCAATCAAGCAAAAGAAATAGAAAATGAAGAAGAAGAGAAACTCTTTAACTGGCAGCCAGCTCTCATCATTCCAAGCTGGCCGACAATCTTTATATACGTCGCTGTCGTCACCGCCTTGGTCCTGCGGATTTTGCGCTCGAAAATACCGAGAAGATCACCCAAGATGGACACCAGCGAGGACGCCGCTGGAAGCTGCGAGGCGCTCTTCCGCCTTAAGGAGAGAGGAGTTACGTGCGCGTAATCCCATGGAGTCAGCACTTTCCACGATCGCCGGCAAGTAGTTTCCCGGAATACCTTGCGAACTGTGGGATTGCTTGAATTCCGATTAATTTTAATGTTTAGTTTGTAATTTCGATGTAAGTGAATATTTTGTATTTTGAATAATGTTTTTAGTCTCGTCTGAGTTTTGATCGATTAAAGTTTACTTGTAATAAAATTGTTTTTTTTTTAAAGACCTCCGGTCTATACGGCTTTTTCAACTTTTTTCTATTATGGGGATTTCAACTTTTTTGTAGATTTTCTTGACTTGGTTCAGAATTTTTTTAATTACTCAAATGTTATTACTTAAATTTTGATTCTGTTGTTTTTTAAACTTGTCCGAAATTAAAAAGATCATTTTAAAAATAATAAAGTAACCAATTTTTTTTTCAGAAAAATAATGTATTTTTTTTCTAATTCCGTGAAAAGTTTAAGAAATTGCCATTAAACGTCCTTATTTTTAGATTAATATTAAATTATATAATATTTTCTACATAATCCCAAAAGATAGTTTATGGCTCGGAATTGGTTGTCAACAACTTAACCTTCCTTAACCTTGGTTGGAAGCACTGGTTTTCAACGTTTTTTCAACAGTCTGGCTTGCCCCTTACTCTAAATTGCTCTACTAAATGGCAAAAAGTGCTTGTGGTATTATTGACACACTTGCTTGGCAAATAAACAACTCTTAAGGGCTCTCTCAATTTATTACTGCATACTGAGTAACACGGAGATCACATTTCAAGAGTTTGTACTGCGGCACTTGTTGAAGTTAGCCATAAACTATCTTTTGGGATTATGTAGAAAATATTAAGTATTTTAATATTAATTTAATATTAATTGTGTTAATGGCGCCTTGTACTCGGTTATGGCAAGCAAAATTATACCGAATAAGGCTCGTCTGGCCATACTTGAAGGAGTTTTGGCGCCAACACTTATGTATGGTAGTGAATCTTGGGTGTGGCAGAAGAGACATGAAAGTAGGATTAATGCTGTGGAGATGAGAGCGTTGAGAAGCATGTGTGGAGTGAAATTGAGTGATAGGGTGCGCAACAGTGAAAAAAGAAAGAGATGCGGATTGAAAGAGGATGTAGTGACTAGAGGTGTAGTAATTTACTCAAAATTATTTAAAAGAGTATGTGCCGCAGCCAAATCTATATATCTAAGTAATAAGATAAAAAATAGTTCTAATAAGACTAAAACAACATGGAACATAATAAATAAGGAAACTGGAAAAGTTAAGGATCGCAATACTGAGTTTAAACTTGTAATTGACAATAAAACCATTAATGTACCTAGATGAAAATGTTGCGACAGCATTCGAAAATTGTTTTGCTGACATTCCAGTTTCAACTACTAAATTGTTAAATTCTTCACCTGTGGTGGCTGAATCATTGCTGAAAAATCATGTAAGTGAGTGCAAGGAGTCTTTCAAGTTCCAACCCATAGACACCGGGGACATTTTTAAAACATTTAAGACAATTGATGTTAAAAAGACAACTGATTTGTGGGGCATATCTGTTGAAATCTTAAGTTCTATCATAGATGTAATAGCTCCTTGCCTTGTTGAAATATTTAACAACTGTATTATAAGTGGGGAGTTTCCTGATTTAATAAAGCATAGTAAGGTTATTCCTTTATTTAAATCGGGTAGCTCTACGGACCCTACTAATTTTAGACCAATTTCGATTTTACCAACATGTAGCAAAATTTATGAAAAAATTATTCTCAACCAGCTATTAGCTCACTTCACAAAAAACAATTTACTTCATAACAAACAATTTGGATTCACAAGGGGTCGTTCGACAACTGATGCTGGTGTTGAACTGTTTGAAGTAATAGCTGGTGCCTGGGAGGGGTCACAGGATGCTCTAGGTGTATTTTGTGACCTATCCAAGGCATTTGACTGTGTTCAGCATGACACTCTCATCAGGAAACTCCACCACTACGGCATCAAAGGCACTGACCTCAAACTTTTGAATTCTTACCTGAGTGATAGAATCCAGACGGTTGAGGTTAACCGGAAAAGGTCAGCTGGGTCGGTTGTGAGAATGGGAGTGCCTCAAGGTTCAATTCTGGGCCCATTTTTATTTTTAGTCTATATAAATGATCTACCCTATATGGTAGGCAATAATCACGATATTGTATTGTTTGCTGATGACACATCATTAATTTTTAAAATGATAAGGCAGAAAAACTACGACGATGTAAACAATGCTCTCTCTAATGTAGTACAGTGGTTTAATGTAAATAATCTAGCTTTCAATGATAAAAAAACTAAATGTATAAAATTCTCCGCACCAAATGTAAAACAAGTTGAGTCTGATCCGCGGCTTAATGGGAACAGGTTGAATCTAGTAGATAACACTGTTTTTCTTGGAATTACCTTAGATTCTAAATTGCAATGGGGCGCCCATATCTCACAGCTAGCGAGTAGACTTAGTTCTGCAGCGTTCGCGGTAAAGAAAATTCGCTCATTGACTGATGTTAATACGGCGAAGCTGGTTTATTTTAGTTATTTTCATAGTATAATGTGCTACGGCATCCTACTTTGGGGAAATGCCGCAGACATTGACACGATATTTACACTGCAGAAAAGGGCTATTCGTGGAATGTATAAACTTGGAAGTAGAGAATCTCTAAGAGAAAAGTTTAAAGAGATTGGTATCTTGACCTTTGCATCACAATATATTTATGAAAACATTATGTATATTTATAAGAATAGTAGTAAATTTAAAACCATGAAAGATAAGCATGATAAAAATTATTCTGTAATGACAAGGAACGACCATAAATTAGCGTTTCCCAAATTAAGGCTGGCTAAAAGCACCAAATCATTTATGGGAATGTCAATACGTATTTATAACTAGCTGTGACCCGCGACTTCGTCCGCGTGGATACCGTTTATTAGAGTTGGATAAATACTATTATTATATCCTCCTTGAAGTTAAAACTTACCTTATTCTAAATTTCGTCAAAATCGACTCAGTAGTTTAGCTGTGAGAGCGTTACTGATAGATAAACAGACAGAATTACTTCAAAAACTGTTACAACAAAGCAGTGATCCGCAGTTTCACCTAGGTTTTGTGAAAAAGTATAGGTAGTTAGGTATATTACATAGATGATGCCCGCGACTTCGTCTGTATTGAATTAGTATTTCGAGCAGGTTATTTTCTTCTCCAAGGTCCTAACTATCTTTAATAACAAAAATAAAAATGAAGAATCTTCGCCCATATAATATATATAACTCCTAACCACAAACATAGGTAGGTAACTATCTATTAGGTACATTACAAAGGCACATAGCGTTATAAACAAATCGGGTGCCAAAGTGCCTTAAATTTTAATATTGTCTTAAGTTTTCGCGATGACTATTATGTATGACTATTAAATAAAACACTTTTTAACCGGATTCGCCTTCAATTTTACTTAATTCATGCAATATCTTCATTAATTATACTTAGCTTATTGTTATTCTAGGTATAGCTAAGTAGTTTTTGGGTGAAAGAATAGCAAAAATCCATCCATCCAGCCATTATCAGTGTACATACAATACTACCTATAGTTATGTATGGCTGCTTTTCACTGCCAAATGGCTAAGCCAATATTAATATAATTTGGTATAGTAGTTAACACATACTTTACTTTTTATTCCGAAGAAATCTACGGTTTCTGACTTCCAAGAGGCAGAAACGATCATGAAATAAACAAAACCTTGATTTCCATTTTATCTCTGTATGTACAGAAGGCAGTAGGTACATCAAGCGTTACAAATCTGGCAATTTTTTTACTTGAATTTGAACTCTATGCCCTCGATAATAAGTTAAAATTGGTTGGGGAAATTTGACAGGTAATGTAACGCTTGTTCCTTCTGTACCTACCTATATTAAATCGCGCAAAAGCTTGCGCTTTTTTTTTTTTTTTTCCTGCCAAAGAATGACACCCTACTATGGCGCCCCAAAGGGCGACCACAGATAGGGAGGGGGTGAATACTCCTAGTACGCACTGGGCCCTGCACGGGGATAAATCCCCGCCGACAGTAGCAACCGCTCGCCGACGGAATGCTACCGTATACCCAGCCAGTGTGAGACTTCTACTCCCTAAACACCCCCTTCTCCGATCCCTAACTCAAGAGCTATTCATAGATCGTGTAATGAGCTACCACCCCGTGGGATCCAGGGCGGCGCATCAGGCATCCTGACGGATAACCCGTAGTAAGACACTGTAAAGCTCAACGGCAAGTGTAGAGAATGACTAGGGCTGGGAGCCCAAAAGGTTGACCAGATCCGCGGTGAACTGGTTTGGGGGGTCTGAGAGAACGTCTCTCGGTCTGCGGCAGGAGTGCGGCGTGACAGGGTTGACAGTATAGGAGACTGTCGCCCTAACAAGGTTGTTAGGGTGGGACTCAGCACGTTGGAAGTGACCTGTTGCCAGGACTTTCAAGTGCTGTTGAATAGAGGGGAGCTCCAGGTCCCTGTGCAGGTCCGTGTTACGCACGTACCAGGGCGCGTTAGCTGCCCTTCTGCAGAAAAGATTTTGGACCACCTGTAATTTGTGAAGGTGTTTGGGATTCGCGTGGGCAAAGACGGGAGCCGCGTAAGTCATGACTGGTCGTATGCAGACTTTATAAAGCGTACGCTTGTTACGGAGGGAAAAAGCTTGCGCTCGCCTCCCGCCTTTTTATACCCTACCGCCGCCGCGAGCCGCGTCGAGCACGGCAACCGTTACGCAAAAATAGTCCTTATATCATTCAGTATTCACGCGCGATGGGTTATTAGCGTATTTCATGTATAAGTTTGGTGTTTCTATACCGATTTCTATGATTCTTTTTTTTGTTAAATAGGTAATAATGTAAAACTTTTTTAATTAGGGATGAGTGAGAGTATTATAAACGTAAGAGTAAACAAATAAGTATAATAAGAAAGCTCCGAACTGCTAAGCTATCGGGATTTACACGTGTTATTGTGAGTCAACCATAAAATATAGACATATACTGTTTTGGGATATATAATATATAATTTTATGAAGAATATTTCTGTCATACATGATTTCTATGTAGCTTTAACCATTAAGGCTGCACACGCGACGGAAGCTTAAAAAATGAAGTAACTTCTCCCGTTTTTCCAACATTTCCCTTCACTGCTCTGCTCCTATTGATTGTAGCGTGGTAATAAGTATACTATAACCTGCCCAGGAGTATAAAGAATAATTTTACTAAGTTTCGTTAAAATCCGTCGAGTAGTTTTTGTTTCTATAAGGAACATACAGACAGACAGACAGACAAAAATTTTACTGATTGCATTTTTGGCATCAGTATCGATCACTAATCACCCCCTGATAGTTATTTTGAAAATATATTTCATGTACAGAATCGACCTCTCTACAGATTTATTATAAGTATATAGAGTATAGATATAGAAGAAGATAGATAGATATAGAAGATATAGATAGAAGATATAGATAAAATACCACAGTCAATTCAATCTCTAAAGTTAAATAAATTAAGAACTATCAAAGAAACATTATGCAAAAAAGGCTACTATAAACTCAAAGATTATTTAGATGACAAAAGAGCGTGGGATTGATGTCTCCACAGGTTATTTCCAAATATTAAACATTAATCACTATGTAAGCAGCTTGGCTGCGACATGATATTGGCAAGCACGAATAGCTGTCTTCTGTTTGTTTGTTCATGTCATAGCAGAGCTGTATTTCTGCCAAATTGTACCTATAATAAGCACTTTTTACAAAAGAGTGCCGAGAGTTTTTTTTTCCGCCGGCATTTTTCCTCTCGGTCTACCTAGGGTTCTACTTTCATTTCGTTTTTTAAAGCCGATGAAGAAGTAGTAGTAGACATCACCAAGACATTGGTGGATAATGGGCGATCATTATCTTTATAAGCTGAGAGACGCACACTTCTCGACGGAGGCCTTCCCCTGGATTCTTCTTCATGTCGTCCGGACCCGCGCCGCCCTCATCCAGCATTTGACGTTCGTAAAGTGTATAAAATTACCTACTACGAATAAAAAAGTTTTCATTTTCATTTTCATTCAAAATTGAAAAGGGTATGCTACGGTGGTTTGGGCATTTGGAGAGGATGAGTGAAAGTAGATTTACGAAAGAGGTGTACAGAGCAAGAATGGATGGTGTTGTTGGAAGGGGCCGGCCTAGGCGAACGTATACCGATCAAATTGGTGACATTCTGAAAAAGGGCCTAGTCAAAAGTACCCGTAACCGGCGATCATGTATGAAAAGACTGATGAACGTGGAAGAAGCGAAAGAGGTATGTTTGGATCGCAGCAATTGGTGTTCCCTTGTCTCTGCCTACCCCAAGGGGAGACAGGCGTGAGGTTATGTATTAATCTAAAAAATAAGGACATTTAATGGCCATTTTTCAAACTTTTCTTTACTTAACGTTATTTTATTATTTTTAAAATGATCTTTTTAATTTCGGACAAGTTTAATATCTTGTGACGATAACCATTGATACCACTTACTAAATAAAAATAAATAACTAAACTGTTAGGACCTCTATTTTTATGATAGTTATTCATTATTTTGTACACATATTCATATAACGCCGGGCGGTCACTTCGCACTGGGACACATTGTATAAACAAACTTTTTTATGATATCTGTGATCAGCTCGTAACAACCTTTTTTTTAAGAAATATACGTTAAACCGGGTATCACACACAACAGAGCATGAGTTCTCATAGATTTTGAAATAAAGAATTTACGACTTGCAATGATATTTAACTGCAATAATATTTTTGTTTTGAGAAAAGCTGCTAGCAATATTAATTTACTTATTGTAATTGTTACACGTTTTATAGTATTTTTTATTGTTATTGTTACCCAGGTAGTAAGGAATCGAAATTATGAATTTTCAAATTATGTTAAAAGAAGAATAGAGTAATATTTAAAACAGGTTATAATAAGTTCTTGCCTTAGTTTTAGCAAAGTATGGGTTTCATTCAATTTGATTTTATGCACTATTGTACCTACTTCTTTAAAAAATATTATTGTTATTAAATATTATGCGGGGCGTAAGGATCCGGAAAAAATAATACAAAATTTACAAAAAAATTTACGGGTCCATCAATAAGGAGCGAACGGGTGTTCGTCGCCGGGGCGAAACTCACGGTAGGAACGGGTCCGTAGCCTTTGGACGGCTAGGCTCACCCACATTGACTTCTATGTGAATATCAACGATGAAGTACCAATTTCTTCTATATAAAAAATTACAACTTTACAGGAAACGAAAAAAACGTGTAATTTTATCATTTTTAAAATAATTCTTGGTTTGACTAATGGAATATGATGTTTATTAGCATACAAATATGATGTCTAATTATGGTTATTATAAAGCTGCTAATTACTGAGTTGCCTTATGGTATTGGTTTTAGTTTCGTCAAATGTTGTATATTTCAGTTGATGGTAGAAGGTATTATTTAAACTAATGTTAATTAAAAATGACGTTTTATTGATCGTAAGGTAGTTACTTATATACCTTAGGTTCTTAATTAATAGGAACTGAAGAAAACAGTCTTACAAAAGAATATACTTAAATTCCTTTTTTAAATACATATAAGTATCAAACTAATAGTCAAAGATTTTTGAATAGTCACATGAACTGGGTAAAAAAATCTCAATTTATGAAAATCATCTCTAATTTTAAAATAATATCATTGAAAATTGTAAGTTAGTTTAAGCTAGTAATAAACGCCAGCATTACATTCTCTTAGGTTAGAAACTTTTGTCTGGTTGTCTGGAAGAGATTTTCTGTAGATGATAAGGCCGCCTATTGTGCACTGTACCTATTATATTGTTAGTGAAATTATTTTTTATTCCATGTGTACAATGAAGAATAAATAAATAAGTAAACTTCTGAAAACAAACAACATCTTTAAAAAAAAACAAAATAAAAATTTTGAAAAACCCACGACGCGACGGTGTTTTTTTTTTTTATAAGTGACTAAACCCGCGTTTGACCTCAATCTCACCTGATGGTAAGTGACGATGAGGTCGAAGATGAAAGCACACGGGTTTAGGAAGGAACTGGCTCTTTATACAATATTGCCGGAACACATTACCGCCGGAGCGGTAACATTTGGCGGCAGACTTTATATAAAGGGTGGTCGCTAGCCAGGCGGACCCAGAAGGGATCCTACCACCAAGCAAAGGTGGTAGGTTAAAAAGTAATTGAAAAAGAATGAAATTTAAAATAAGGGGGCTGCCATCAATATTTTAAATTTCAATATAAAACTACAAAACGAATTCATTCAATGGCAACCCCAGGCGGATTTTCTTGCTCTTCTTATAAAGTTCATAGGGAGTTGAATAACTATGTTATTGCGACAAGTCAGGGTATTTTAAATTATTTTATTCTTTTTCAATTACTTTTTAACCGTTTAAAATTCAAGTCTTTTGTGGTATAAAGTCTGATAAAGAAAGATACCTTTTTACGAAACCCTTTCTGTAAAAATTATGTAGATGACAATCCCCTTGACAATTTGAGTGAACAGATAAAATTTTTCATAAATGCTAAAAACTACAGACATTAAGTTGTCTTTTGAAAATAACATAGTTGATATTTCCACAAAAGTTAGGATTTATTGGAAACAAATATTTTAGCAGGTACTTAATTCTATTAGTATTTTGTGAAAAAGTTAGTAAGACATTGTTTATGGAGATCATGCCACTATACGAATTTTACGTCGATTGGTATTAAAAACTAAAAAGCAAAAAAAACGAAGTTATACGGTTTTGGTACTACATCGTCGATATATTGCTTTGAGTTATGAAGATTACATCGCGGATAACGTGAATATATCGGGAAATACCCTACTATAGAAGAGTGTCATTGACCATCCCAACCTGATTAGTTTGAATTAATTGAACATGGATCGAAATCAGAAAGTAGGTACCTACTTCCTATTTCTCAAGGGTCACGAGATTTTAAAATCGCGATGGCTTATCAAAAACAAAATATTAGTATTTTCTACCGACTTCCAAAAAAAGAGGAGTCGGTAGGTATGTTTTTTTTTTGTTACACGCTATTTCGGACAATTATGAATTGATTTTGAAAATTTTTGTTTCATATGATAGAGGATACCTCATAGTTGGTCCCATTTAAATTTTATCAAAATCGGTTGAGTAGGTACTACAATTGAAAAAAT
The DNA here is from genome assembly GCA_944452665.1 of Stenoptilia bipunctidactyla. NCBI lineage: Eukaryota > Metazoa > Arthropoda > Insecta > Lepidoptera > Pterophoridae > Stenoptilia > Stenoptilia bipunctidactyla. The sequence goes on from OX101730.1 coordinate 6,349,193, forward strand.
ATGTATGATTTCGGAGAATGTTTACGTTGATGACATTCTCAAATCTCAACTCAGCCAAAGTTTTCACGTGAAGTCGGTTTATTTAATGTTCTGCATTCGTTGATTACCTATCTAAAACAAAGTACCTAGGTAGGAACAGTAACCGTACCTACTATCTCACTCGCCCTAGATGATCGTTTAATTTTTATGAACTAATTAACACTCAGCTAGGTAGGTACCTACCTACTGTCTTTCATGAACTTTGTTTTTTTTTTCTTATCGAAAGCTACCTAACATTCAACGCAAAATATGAGTTTTGCTATCGTAGGTCCCAGAAGGTGGAACAGACGCGCCGCTTTTTTAGAGGCTATTAGTAGTAGAAATCAAAGCAGTCATCTTCAAGAAACCTATTCAGCTTTTGAAGGGCTTCTTGTAGTGCGGTGTGTCGGTATTTGAACGCACCACTTTCCGCCCAGATATTGCAAGCGAATTTTGCCGACGCGTGAGCAAGCGAAAATACGTTTAATTGGTTTATTAAGCTATTGCATAGCTTCTATCGCGGGCCTTGAGCGTGGGGACCGAATCCAGAAATTCCGTAACGAAAAAAACCTAACATCCCCCACTCCGACCGGCACAGCGGTGATTCTTTGATTTCATAACTTTACATGCGGGCTTTAATAAACAATCAGCGCCGTCTACTAGGAACTTGTGGAACTTCGTATTAGATCAAACATTACTGCATTAATAAAATAAATAAATAATTATAATTGCATAAGTTGATAAAAAATGCTATGCAATCGCTTTACCGCGGCAGTCTCCGAGTGCCACACGTCTTTTTTTTCATAAATTATTTCAATTCAAAAGTGTTTCTTTTCCCATCGGTTAAAGGACGCTTTATGTAACTTTTAATGAATCCATTATGGCATTTCGTAGCAATATCCGTTTAAAATTTAGATAATAGCAAAATGAAACAATTTAAATAATCTAGTTATTTATCTGGCCACAATAACGTCATGAATAATGAAATGACATGATTATTGGGATTATTTGAAGTCCTATCAATAGAGAGGACTCATTATCACAACTCTTTGTAAGCTCACTGCAGGGTTATGAGTGTCTCCCCTGGCTAACTAGGCGGTATAGGCCATAAATCACCAAGCTGGCCCAGTGCTGGTTGTTGGTGATAGAGGACTCAAACGTCATAAAATCCGGCGATCGTCCTTCCGAGAGTTGGCTACACTCACATCAAGGTGCTGTCATTTCTTGTCCATAAAACCGTAGTGATAATGATGAAAAATAGGTGAGGGTGTGTACCTAGATTACGCTGATCCTAATACAAGTGTAATATTTTGGTACGCTTATAACAGAAAGAGTATTAAAAGTAAACATTAGGAACAGCATACTACAGATATAACAACATGTTGACGGAAAAATTATGCAATTGCTGTACCAATGCTAGTGTGCGGCAATAAGTTCCGTGGGCAAGTCATAGGAAACGGAGTAGGTCATTTGTAGGGTAAAAATCATTTAAAATAGTTTATATTTAAGTAATCAAAGACATTGTTACTGTTCATAATTTTTATGTTCTTTCCAATTTTACTGCTTTTTTTGTTTGTATATGTCATTATTGAGTGAATTTTTTCCCCCTTTGATAGTTGCATTGATACAAATTTTATTTAGTCTGTTTTTAGAATTTGAAATACAATTTAGAATAATTATTAAATGCTCAAAAACAATACTTTTTGGTTGAGTATACTATACCAATATATTTAAATAATGTTCAATATAACCAAAATGTAGTTAAATTAAATAAGTTCATATAGTCCACACAGTATTTAATTTAAACATTGAGTGTACCCAGGGCAAAATTATATAAAAAAGAACAATAAATATTATCAAAACCTAAGTCATCTTTTTTGTTTTTTTGAAAGTCTCTGTTCAGTTGGCTTAGAATCTATTTTACTCTCTGCTTTATTTTGTTTTTTAGTTTTACTTCTATCAACAAAAGTCAAATCACTATCTTCACGTTTTGTTTTGCTCAAGTTATGTTCATGGCTTTGTCCATTGTGTCCATTACTTTTAATTGCATTTTTGCTTTTTATTATCATGCCTGTAGAAGATGTTTGAATGGGGGCATCACCACTGTATTTGTGAAAGTTTGGCTTTGTTCTATCAAAATTGATATATGATACATTTAACTGTTGGCTTGGCTTCACTTCTGCAACTTCTTCATCACCATCAGGGCCAGGTTTCATTAAACTGAAATAAATTGTTGTGCATAAGAAAATAGACTGTAAATATATATTATATATATATATATAATAAATTCCTTATTGCTTACTTTTCATCAATCTCGCCTCTAATGTAAGGTAGAGCTCCATACAGATCTAATACAACAATTCGAAATGTTACTTCCTGGCCTTCTTTAATCATTTCTCCAATCCATTTATTGCCTGGTTGTTCTGTTGGTCTTGGGACTACTACATTAAAAACCCTAGAATGAAAAAGAAAATTTTTAAAGAAGTATGCAAATACTGCTAACCATGAAGCTTATAGCCAAGATGTAGAACCCACTTTTACAGAACCTGTATTACTCTAAGCTAAGTTCACATGAAATATACGAGTTTTATGATATCAGTTTAACTTACCGATGTACTATTAGACCCAAATGAGTAGGGCTTTTTTTGTTTACCACTCCTTTAAGCATTGCTCCCACATTAGGTTTAAATATAAAATAATCTGCCTGAACTTGAAAATGAATATCAGCATTGTCATTTCTAATGACCCCAATATTCTGTAACACTTGTAGATTTTTATAGCTGAGCAATATTCCACTAAACCTATAAATTAAATTAAAACAATGTCACAAATAAAATGATTAATTTAAGGGCACAAATATATATTATTTAATTAACATACTCTTTGTCAAATTTCCCAATTTTGTAATCCAGTATTTTTTTTATACTTTCTTTAAGATTTCCCAGACACCAGGGTTGTAAAGCCAAATTTTGCGTTACTTTTTTTTCGTAAATGCAAGATTTTTTATCATGAGATAATTTTTTCAATTCCTTTAAATCAAACTTAATGATAGATGACATCTTCCAACCAGCATTAATATAATTTATCAATAACGACGATAGAACTTCAAAAACTAATTAAAATTTGAACAAAAAATGTAGAAAATCTACATAAATACTATTTCTGAAATAAAATAAATAGTCAAGGCAAAATGTGACAGCAAGTGACATTGACAGGTATAGGATAGAACTTTGATAGAACTAAATAAAGTGTGGCGCCTCTTCGCGTGACTATCTTATAGATCCATTGTTCCCAAATCTAAAGTTTTACAATACAAATACTTTTTAAATCATTTCAGGTCATAATGAGTATATGTTTTAATAATATTGTCGACAGCAAAACTCATAGTGATAGTCCAGAAAGTCATAGTAATGCTTATTGTATTTTAATGTCGTAGGTTCAATTTTGAATAATTTACTTAATTATTGAAATAAATGACAATGTTTACAAGAAGAAACGAATCTATCTACTATTACTGTAAGCATTGAGGTTAAGACGCACAATAGAATGATCACTAGGCAGTTACTTAGTACCTATGCTTACTACCGAAAGTGTAGGCTTGGTTCGATGGAACTTAGACATACAATGCATACGTTCCGTTAATGGGGTTAAGAAAACTGCCTACTTATTTCACTAGAGGTGCTAATTACGGTTGACCCATTACAACTGTTACATACCATACTTAAAGTTAATTTTATAGTGATTTTTAGCACAATACTAGAAATGCATCATTGTGTAGGCATAAATTTTATAGAAAATAGATACCACAGTTACTCTGAAAATATACACTTGCGGAAGTTGTAGATACAATTGAATTAATTTTTTGTGGAAATATATGTACATAATAAGACCCATATTGTCCACATTTTGATACAGAAACAAACAAATTATTGTATAGATTTACCGCAATTAAGAACACTGAAGAAGCAATTTCGACAATTCAACAACTATAGGTACAGGGTGACTGATGGGTCACTTTCGAAATTCAAGGACGTGATAAAAAATAAATATGATATATTAACTGAGTAAACTTAACCGGAAGTGAAAGAATTCATTACGCAACGCAAGGTTACTTATGCGTAATACAGTAGATACTTAGCGGGTGGTGGTGTGCGTGAGGCGGGAACACTACTGTTGCGTGTTGACTGAGGCGGCGCATCGGGAAAAGTGTAGTAATGTCTCTTTATTTATTTTTATTACATAATTATGATCAGAATCGAGTACAGAGTGCGCTCTTTCAATATCTTAAAATTTTCACCAGTCACCCTGTAAAGTAACGGAGAATCAATTACCTAATTATATTATACCTACATATTTCAATGAATGGAGTCACCATTGTCAATAAATCTTCAAACTGTGATTTCTTCATTCTATGAAAGTTCTTGCTGTCAATTTATTGGCATGACTTAAAGTCTTACGCAGAACCATTTTAAACCAGAAATTTGTTTTTCTTTTTAACGCCACAAGTACCCAACCCAGTTAAAGCCAATGCTAATAGTAGGAGCCATTTTTTAAACACTAAAGAATCTAGGCAAGGAGCTGAGAACACCACCGAACATAACAACGTAGATCGCACTAATAATTTGCGGGGCTTTGTTTAGCAACACCCTTTGCAGCAGTAATTGCAAGCAGGCCCTGCAGTTGCAGGCAGTACTTTGGGTAGGGCTCCTATTCCATGTATATTTTGTACTATTGTCGGGGATGCCATGATGATATACTTTTTGCCGCGGTTTTTCAGTCTCTACTTTCATTAGCCACTCTAAATAGCCATAATTTTATCTTCAAATAACTTTCGTATAATTGAGTATTTTTATATATATTTAATCGGAAGTTAAAGAAAAGCAAATAATAAAATACCTAAATTTATTTTATTTCTTTTTCATGTATTTTCAAAATAAAATAAACACAACAGGTGCAGAGGTGAATGAATTTCTTTCACCAACGCATAGGGTGCATTGATCATTAATTTATTATACTCAGTTTTTTTTTAGATTTTTGCAATTAGCGTATTAATTACTATAAGGGAGTGGTCTTAAATAAATGCAAACTTTTCAGATTACTATATTTAATGTGATACTCAATTACAGAAATATTAATAAGAGCCCACACATTTATATGTTTCTCCTCTCTCCTCAACTTTCACACCTCTCCTCTCCTCTCCTCTCCTCTCCTCTCCTCTCCTCTCCTCTCCTCTCCTCTCCTCTCCTCTCCTCTCCTCTCCTCTCCTCTCCTCTCCTCTCCTCTCCTCTCCTCTCCTCTCCTCTCCTCTCCTCTCCTCTCCTCTCCTCTCCTCTCCTCTCCTCTCCTCTCCTCTCCTCTCCTCTCCTCTCCTCTCCTCTCCTCTCCTCTCCTCTCCTCTCCTCTCCTCTCCTCTCCTCTCCTCTCCTCTCCTCTCCTCTCCTCTCCTCTCCTCTCCTCTCCTCTCCTCTCCTCTCCTCTCCTCTCCTCTCCTCTCCTCTCCTCTCCTCTCCTCTCCTCTCCTCTCCTCTCCTCTCCTCTCCTCTCCTCTCCTCTCCTCTCCTCACCTCTCCTCTCCTCACCTCGCCTCTCCTCTCCTCGCCTCTCCTCACCTCGCCTTACCTCGCCTCACCACACCTCGGCTTACCACACCTCGGCTCACCTCTCATCGCAACAAACGCCATCTATCCACTACTTCCGTTACATTCGGCCGTCCTGAAACAATTGCGCCGCAATTGGCGCAAAAAATATGTTAATTAAACTCTTCAGCAAGTCTATTAAGTCATCTCTTGTAACGATATCTTTGTCGCTACTGTTTCGCTATATGATGGGGTACTACCATATGATCTTAAGGCATCGGCGGTCACTATCCCCGTTCATTTGAGGAAATAAAATTTCCCCTTCCCCCAAATGACCCCTTCAACACATTACCCAGAATCACTCTGGCGTAGTCACCCAACCAACAAACAAGAACCTGCATCTAAAACACATTAAATCTCTTTCCACAACAAAAACTTTCTTTACAACTTCAATGGATACTTGTACTTTCGGCAACTTCATAACTGTAACCGCCACATATTTTGAATATTGCTGCCATTTAATATTGCCATCAAAATTTTAAATCCAAGATTTAACAATTGACAAGCTACCACTGGTTTGAAAGATCCATTTAATGAGAAAAACCAGCAAGAAACTCTGTAGGAATCGGCTAACATCAGTGCATTGTACGATTCGCAATAAGTACTTGCGATAAGAAAACCCCAATGACAATGAAATTTACTTTGAATGTAACAACAAATAATTTGACAGCGGTCGAACAATACAAACAAAGCAATCATAAGCTACTAGAATAACTCAATTAATTAGCAAACAATGCAAAGCTCGTCACAAAACGTAATGCAACCTCCATTACTTTCATATCCTCACACTCATAACCTCTCTCCGGTTATAGCGTTTATCACACCAATAAGAGCACCGCATTGCACCACATCAATCAATCAATCAATATTTCGTTGAGTGGCAACCAGCCGTCGATGCACCACATAATTCACAACAACAAAGTAGGTATTACAATTTTTTTTTGACAGTAAAATCCAGCTTTTTCTGTTAATCGCAACAAATTCAAGGTATTATTTAAACGCATTGGCTTTAGACATTAAAACGCATTTTCAATAATCTAGTTACTTCTCGACGCCATTAGCTATCTCCGTGGTTCACACACACTGTCGTCATGTTACGTTTCAATTGCCAAAATAATAACAAGCTTATTATTACCTAAACAGAAAAAAAACGTGTCTTCTAAGAATCTCAGCAAAATAATCGAAGATCGGCAAGATACCTACAAGGCGAATTCTACCGAGTCACGGATACACGATTATCAGAAAGAAAACCTAAAACTTCAATATTCAGACTATTTAAAAAAAGCAATATGTAGGCCGCTTAACAACAAAATTTCATCCGCTCCACCGTGATATCATTACTATCCACCAAGTGGGTCCATACTGTAGATTCAACAAAACCCATTAATCCGCAACTAACGCATCAAGATCGCGCAGTAGGTACACAATATTCTAACACACAAGGACGCACGCCACTCACAATCGTGGCCTCACTGAGACGCAAAATGAAGCCCGCTGCCTTATCAGGTAACTTGCAAGAGCAAAGCGATGGCATGAATTGCGCAAGATTTGCTAAAAAAGAACCAATTCGAATGACGTTACAGCAAAAACAAAGCTATAGCAATCCGACGACTGTGCTGCCTCTATCGTACAATTGATGTACTAAAAGTGCATATAATCCCTTTGACTTTCATACTTTTCATGTACTTTTCTGCGAAATTTTGAAAGCAAACATCTGTTTCACATTTGATTAGTTTCTTTTTTAGCTACTAAATTGTTTTTGGCACTAGTATCGTAGCAATAAATGCATTCTGCGATCAACGAATGATTGAACAGATATCGCTTACATAATACGATGTAAAGCAATGGATCGCGCGTCCATGGCGTGATGACTGCACCATTATAGCTGATCGCTAATATTTACGTGATAAGGCAGCCAATTTGACACCTACGTCTACGAATGCACTGAGGGTGTAACAATCTGAGCGACTTGTATACTACCGAACCAAACAAACAAACCACAGCAAAAATTGTGACGCAAAACGAGAATTTAATTCCTCAAAATCTATTTGATCAAAATAATAATAACGAAATTCATAACCAATTCTCATAGCACAAATTATCATAGTCCGTCCGTAAAATAATCTCTATAGTTTTACAATATGTCCGCAGAATAAACTCACTCGTAACTCAAAGTTTTTACAACGTTGAATAGACGATAAGTTATAACAATATCAAATCCGAACAAACACCATTTCATCTAGATTACCTCGCACGACACAAAATGGTAAGAAAACAATTGCAACGTAATTCACCGTATTCTAATCGTAGGTACTTATTTTAAAAAAAATAATAACGAACCTCAATTAATTTGAAATCAAATCCGATCCTAGAAGATTTTTACTAAGTAACACCATACTGTGATTCTTATTTCAAAATAGTTAAACCTTATTTTTAACATAAATTGTAACAAGATAAATCGAAACACAAATCAGTTTTAAACCTGGGCTGATCCGATAAACCATTTGCTATTCAACAAACTGTACGGTATTTTAAAACAATTTTACTTTGCCACAGCAGTGCAAGTCATAACAAAACTACCGCAAAATATATTGATTAATCTTATTTTGATGCCATGTTTCGAAAACTCGCACGATATAGAAACGAATCCATTAAAACGCGTTATGAAAATAACAACATTAACGTATTGGATCTTTTTAAGTCACACAATAATTTATCACGAATTTTATCCACAGCACGTTAAGAACATTTTTTTGCACAAACACACTATTACGGCTTACAAGACGTTAGATACCTAGTTCTCAATTTTTATTTTTACTGATGTTATGAGGGACGCATAGTTTTAATCGGGCTCTCGTATTATTTTAAGATCTAATAATTCTTGCACTTTTTTATTCCGACTTCCCTTTCAGCATACGGCAAACAATATGGTTCCCTATTTATAGGTTTATCACCATTAAGCTTAATACGCATCTTTCCCTAATTATTAAGTCTATTTCGCCCAGAACACCAGAAAAACAGTCAGAGTATCGTTCTAACAAACCGAATAACTGTTTTGTGTCGGAAAAACGAACAAAACGAAAAGAAGCGTTACTCATAAAACACGATAGAATTAATCACGGGACAGTTACTTAGTACCGAGTCTGTGGGTTTGGGTATAACCCTGGCTTAGTCACAACAAAATCTTTATTCGCGAGTCCGTTTCGTCAGTTACAATGCCAACTCAATTAATACCGATCTACTATCGACCGTCAGTCTGAGATACGTCAACGCACCTAGCCGTCCTAACCGTATCTCTGTCACTTGCCATCATCCTACTTCAAGATATGACTTATGGCGCTGCAATCGAATGTCACGTCATTCATTGCATTTAGCGCCCTCTTTAACAGTGCTACCAACATACTTCCGTTACCATGAAGTCATACAAACATCTTAATATCGCAAACTCATCGTTATCGCCAACATTTGTTAATTTAAAATAATTTCCGAATATTTTACATAACGATAGTATTATTTAATTCTCTACTTAACTCTTTGCTCCTCAAAGGTGATAAATTCGCAGTGATCTCTCCAACAGATTCGCCCTTCTTCCAGAACTTTGGATTGTTGCTAATATTGCACACACGGACATATCAAACTCCATCATGAAGCATCGAGCTTGATATTGCGTATGATAAACCGCCCATGCTGTATCGACGTTGTTTTGTACATAGCTTTCTACAGAAGCATCGTTGGAAGTGACGCGCACCAAACTGCTTCTTACAAGAACTTCCGGGACTCTGTATTTACCAGCAACATTCTGAATATTTATAACCACACTCTAGCCTGTCCTGGTAATTTGGATTACCTACATCTTAAAAGATTTTACTTCATCTGAGCAGTTGTATATATTGCTTAATTGTTCGATTTTCTTGATCCAACTTTTTACATTTACGTCGTTATTGTACGGATCGAAATCAGGAATCAATTTTTCAGTATTGCGTAACGACACAGTAGATTTAGCATCTTTGATATTCATTAAATCCGATATTCTTTTGTCCACTTGCTCCAATATGCTAGACAATGAATAATTTGATGTTGAATCAGAATTTTCATAATTACTAGTTTAGCCTGGAAACTTCCTTTTCTTGAAAATAAATCTTCTCGGGTTACCGCCATTACAATTTCTCTTCATCTTGAAGCGTAGGTTAATAAAAATGCCACTTCTGATTATAAGGGAGTGGTCTTAAATAAATGCAAACTTTTCAGATTACTATATTTAATGTGATACTCAATTACAGAAATATTAATAAGAGCCCACACATTTATATGTTTCTCCCCTCTCCTCAACTTTCACACCTCTCCTCTCCTCTCCTCTCCTCTCCTCTCCTCTCCTCTCCTCACCTCTCCTCTCCTCACCTCGCCTCTCCTCTCCTCGCCTCTCCTCACCTCGCCTTACCTCGCCTCACCACACCTCGGCTTACCACACCTCGGCTCACCTCTCATCGCAACAAACGCCATCTATCCACTACTTCCGTTACATTACCTTTTCTATTACAATCCACAAAAATATCAAGTGACACCAAGGAGTGATTTTGTGGCAACGAATGGGTTAATCAAAAAAAAAACATTGTGTCATATGCCTGTTGTTTGTGTGACTGACTGAATTTGATTGATTGTACTACTCGGTGTAATAACCTTAATAATTTTGTTTAGTTTTGTTAGTAATTTATTTTAAAGCATAAGAAAGAATAAGATAAGGAAGGAAACGAGGGGCACATTTGGCCCAACATTACATAGACAAGATGAACAACATTGCTTTAAAATTAGGTACAAATGTTATCAAACAAAATTCAAGTCATGGATTGTTAAAGTAAGCTTTCTAGGTTCTTTTTAATATATGCAATTTATTTTTTAAGTAGTATTAGTATCGCATTCCTTCAGAAATTTAGCTACACTTCATAATATATTAGTTAAATTGTCAAACAATAACTGACGCTAGACCTATACCATATATCAGTCCCAGATTTAATGTGTTTGACTCAATCTCTGGCATGTATGTTGATTTCAGTTAAATGCAAGGGTTTAGTGGTAGGTTTTATTGCATAATATACAACTTGGGTTGGGTTTTGAATTACACATCTGGAAAATTGGATTGAAATGGGTTTATTTATGTAGGGGTGGGTTTCCCCTTTCGATTAATACCCCTCTTGTTTTGCGGAGATGCATAGTTTTTTAATTATACGTGTTTGAAATTTCCTATACTGAAACGATATTTTACATACAAAAATGCAATTTATATGATTGCTTGGTAAAACGAAATGTATATCCAGACAATCCATTTGTGGCAGAAGATGGATAAATAATAAAAAAAATATTGTTGTTTTATTAATATGGGTACTAGTGAAATGTTCAATTATTAACATACAAAACAAAACGTATGTTGTTCGCCCTTATTAACGATAAGAGTCCAGTGTTAACTTAATAATTGTAACTTTTACAATTTGTGTCACAGACCGACATGGACCGGTTAGGTTAGGAGGTTAATGCAAGGAGCGAAGCAAAGCGGAAAACTAACCTCCGAGGTTAGTTTTTTTTAATAAACGCACAAAACCGAGTCTAACCCCAAAATTTTATCTTAGATTTTCTCACTTACTACAAGGATCACCAACCACCTCCCCTCCCCCCTTTCACCCTCACCCCCCCTAAATTCGACGGACCATATACTGTAGTTTTACCAAAATCACCACTAATAAGTGATTGATAACTCTATTCTTGAGGTTATGAATGGCAAACTTCAAAATTCATAAAAAAAAAACTAGCCATCTCCGCAACTCCGCATCGTGGTGGGGAGACCCCCTTTCGCCCCCCCTTCCCCTCCCCTCCCCCCCAAACCTAAATTCCAGATGTGTAATTCAAAACCAATCCCGAAAGATGGGCCTTTTATATACTTAAGATTCTATTGCATCTCAATTTTTAAATATTTTTTGTTTGTTCCAAAAGTTATGAATACCATAACTCAAAAAAAAATGTTCATCTGCATCTATTATTCATACAAATTAACCCACTTGTTATGAGAAAAAAAAATTTTGCCATCATCATGAAATTTTAAGTAAGTGTTTGGCATAAGTAGCTGAAACATTACGGAAAAAAATTGAAAAAAAAATTTGCACATGTGGATAAGCATGTGGGTGTTCCTATTACTAGATTACTAGTGCTCTACTGTGGGGTACTATTTGATGTGTAGTCTTGATAGTAGATTTAACTGTAAATAATTTAATAATAATCATCATCATCATCATCTCAGCCCGCCCTAGTCCACTGCTTGACTAATAATAAAATAATAATAAAAGCAGTAAATTGTATTTTTTTTATTTTAAATTAATACAGTTAGTTTTACACTTCATAAAAAATTCTGCCTTCAGATTGTCAGATTTTTGTCAACCTTGTACTACTTAAAGTTTTCAAATTAAATGATTTAAACAACATTAATTTGTTATAAGTGGAGTTATAAATTTTAGCTCTTTAGTTGCTTAAGCTAGCTCATTTCCAAAGGTATGATAGTTACTGTCTTAAATGATAACTTAAATGAAAGAACAGTTGCCAAGCATGTTTTTAAAATGATTTGAAGAACCAAGAGTAAATTAGTTTTTTTAAACCATCCCAAAAGAAACACTTCAATATTTTTTCTTATACTTTTCTATTTTCAAATCCCTTGAGTTTTTTTTCTTGAGCCACAGATGTTCCAAATTAGAGTGACTGTATACAATAGACATTAGTTAGACAATCCAAAACAGAAAATAAAAAACATTTACTTACCAACAGTAACAGAATGACTGTTAGAGGTTTAATGTCAAATTTTTGAGTTTTCTTGGAAAAACCTTAAATCTATAAAAAAAAACTATCACACTTCATCTAAGACATGTATGGCTCAAAATGTTAGAAACAACCTAGACCAGAGGTCATCAAACTTTTTGTGTCATAGACCATTTGGCATGTTTATGGGTTTTGGGTAGACCCCCTGAGACTTACATAATATTATTTTTTAGTTATTATTTAAACATCATGAAGTTTTGTTCTAAAAACTTAAAGTAAAAACATTTTAATGTTTATAAACTTAAAGTAACAGCACATTTTGAGTTTTATACATTAAATTGAATTTAAATTAAAACTACTCAAAATAAAATTTTGTACCTGTGATATAAAATATACTAAACATGAAATAAAATAAGCAATAATGCTTTGATAATATGTTGAGACCAACTATTGTGGACCCTCATTTTCAGTTCATAGACCTCCCAAATTTTTTTTTGTTGACATAACCCCCTGCAGCTTGTCATAGACTTCTGGGGGTCTATATAGGGTTGCCAATTATACTGTTTTTAACAGTATTATACTGTTTTTCACTACATTATACTGTTTACTGTTGAACAAAAATAAAGCATACAAAATACTGTTTTCAGCATAAAATGCTAAACACTTTATGTGATAGACTTACCTAAATTAATCATTTGTGCGAGAACCTCTAAAAATATGTGATTAAAACATTAAATAAATTGAATACTGTTTATTTTTCCAAAATACTGTTTAATATTCTTTTCAGACTTAAATATACTTTATTTCTAAAAAAAGTTGGCTACCCTAGGTCTATACCACTTTGGGAATCACTGGTCTTGACTATCGCCTCCTTCCCGCTTTTCATCCTGTTATTAAACACCCTGTATATACTTGTTTACCTAAAATACTATATACACCTGGTTTAGTCAATATTATTTTAGGCTTTATCTTCATCAACTTGTTACCTTAAAATTAATAAATTTGAATACACAGTATCAAGGAGATATGAATCTTTTTTGCTTTCAATAGCCTAACTCTTGAAGAAACTCATAGCCTATATTTAATCAATAAAATTCTATGACAGCCAAGGTAATGGGCAGAACCAAACAAGGCTGCTAGTAGATTATAAGTCCTTACTTTTACTTTCAATGTATGGTACGTTATTCTGCAAATATAAACAACCTACTGTCGTAATATGTGCTGAATATGGACTGCTACATCTTCATTAACACATCCACTGCCCGATCCAGTGATAAACTTACCTCAGGTGCCAACTTTCTAATGACACCCTGTGTGCCTGAACCCACTATAGTTGTTCAAAAAAATCACATCCGTGAACACAGTTTTCCTATTTTGAGTGCCGTTCAACATTGATATTTGTCAGGTTATTCCTATCACCGCCGAATCTATCAATATAAGTAGTCAATTATTTTGTATTTCAGTTTAGGGGTTTTTGAAAAATCTATTTAATATTTGTGTCAATGGACACTTACATCCAAAGGAATAATTACATTGTTTAAAACGGGACAGATCTAGGAGAGAATAGCTCCTCTGGTGGTTAGTGTCGCGAAATAATACAACTGTTGTTTGCAACGCATTGAGAAAATTACTTATCAATTTTGTCTAAAATTTATCTATTATTAATGTGTGCCCTTCGAGCTTACTACAGTGGGTCTTTAAAACGTGTTTAGTTTCATCTTGCCGCTCCGTAGTTATAGTCACTAAGGCTGCAAACTGGACGGCAACGACAGAGACAGCGAGAGCGACAGTGGCGCGGGCAGCGATTTTCGCGACACGATAGAAAGTATTGAGTTTGTATCAAACTGCGACAAATCGCTCGAGCGCCCGCTGGCGTCGAGAACGGGGTCCGTCGCTACCCACGCCGCTGTCGCTCTCGCTATCGCTGCCGTCCAGTTTGCAGCCTGAGCATGTCCGTTGTCGAAAGGTTAAAGTGCACTGTTGCTAGACTGTAGTTTATCTAATTATAAACTGTTTCCAGATCACTACTGTTTGTACCATCAAGAAATTATGCACGACCTACCAGCTTTCCTAACTACTATCAAAATCCAATATTTCGTAAGGAAGATCAAGCTAAGTTAATAGAAAACAATGAGCTGACGCTAAAAGCTCAAGTTCCAGTGAAGCCACCAGCTGTGTATGAAACATCATCAGCTTACCATGATCCTTTAGTAAAGTAAGTACCTATTCCGTCGTAAAAGATCCGAAAGATTATTGCATTATCAAAACAAAGGTTTTTGACCAATGTGTGTATGAGTTAGCGATGCCGTTCCATCAGGCATAAGACGTGGTCATTTATTATGGGCCATATGAAGACGATACACCTCATGTGAAGGATGGTCCCTAGCCTGGCATTCTAAATGGATTCTTCTACATTTAATTACGCGAATTAGTAGTCTCTTTGGAAACGGTCCTTTAGGTTTCGTAGCTCTTAGATTAAACACCAAAATTCCACCAAAATCCATTATTTTTATTAAGAAATATTGATTGAAATTAAGGATAAAATATTGAAATAAAGTAGGTAAAGATACAGTTATATAGTATATTGAAACTAAAAAATATTTTTAAGCAGTATGATTTAGGGGAAATTAAAATAGTTGACTGGAAGTATTTTTAGGATTTTACCTGGGGGATAAAACGGGTCTCAAATTCAAAAAAATTAAATTCAAAAAGTTTTATTCCATCATAAGACCATCAAATGGAATTTGATGACGTCACAATTTTGTACTTCGGCTTTAACAAGTTGTTGATAATTATTGAATATATTACAGTAGACCAAAAGACAAAAAAGCCGGCGGGAAAAAACTCTCGGCACTCTTTTTTCAGTCAGAAATTATTATAAGAATTAATACAAAATGATACAGTCCAAATTAATCATGACATAAAAAAATAAACACAAGACAGCTAATTGTGAGAACCAATGTCATGTCACAACCAAATTGCTTACATAGTAGGTGCATTGAGGTATGGATGCACAACACGAACACGACAAAATGGGACCAGAGTATTTAAACAAGAATGGAATGAAATAGTCATAGTGTCATCAGCAAAACGTCCTGACCCGTTCACGAGTATAACGCAAGTACCAGCCATCACCCTCCTCAACCATATTTTGGGGAAGAGGGTGATCCGATTCCCGACGCTACCAGCAGCCATGCCGCCTGACAGCGAAATGACTTACTTGCTGTTGTCTAAACAAGAAAATAAGTGAGTGGAACAGTCACCAGTAAGCCACATGGCATATTGCACAGCCAAGCCATAAACAAAATTAATTACTTTTGGAAATATCCTGTTGTGTGCTTAATCCCCACGCCTTTTTATCGTCTAAATAATCTTTAATTTTATTATCTATTACTGATACTCCACTGTTCGTGTCACCAGGCTGTCATGATAGTTGAAACTCTCACAGATATTTTATATCTGTTGGCACTATAACGATAAATACTAAACACAGAATAAATTAATATTTAATATACCACAAACATGATAATTTGCGATTTTAGATATTCCGACTCGCACCAAATCGATTCTTTATTTGTTTTCGTGTTTATTTGTAGCTATTTGTAGTTTTTTGTATTCACAAGTCACCAAATTTCACTTTTTTATTACATCACTTTTTATTTGTTACAGCAAAGTTATAAACCATGTGATGGAAATGGGTAAAAAGCAACTGGCAAGAAGCCTCGTAGAGAAGGCGTTTGAAAATGTAAAGAGGAAACAAATTGAGCGTTACCACTTAGCCCGAACGCCGGAAGAGAAAGCGAAGATAGAATTAGACCCAAAAGTTATCCTGCATAAAGCCATAGAAAATTCTAAGCCCCTGTTAATTCTGACGCCTATTAAACGAGGAGGTATCTCTTATCAGGTACGTGCAATGTAAATAGTCGAAAAATAAATATTTGCTTATTAGAAAATAATCCTTTTAGACTAAGAGGTCAAAGTACAGGCTAAAGTCTGTATAACTTAATTAAAGGGTTATGCTCTAATAAACTAACACCCTGGAAATACGAAAATCTACAATCTATTGCACACAAATATTAAAAAAGGACAAATAAAAACCTTATAAGTCTTCAAATGTCCTAGAGTAGAGACAATAGATTCTCAATTGTTAGGGAAACTCAAGGAGTTGACACAAGTGGAAACGAATAATTATTCCCAGGTTTAGGTTCAAGAGGCATTAAATTAAAATGTCGAGTGATTAAAATACTAAATGTTTCTATTTTACTATGTGAGCGCCTGACTGCGAGTGACGAGAAATCAATATAAAAAAGACGTGTGGCACTCGGAGACTGCCGCACTTTTTTACAGACTTTTTTATCAACTTATGCAATTATAATTATTTATTTATTTTATTCATGCAGTAATGTTTGATCTAATTCCACAAGTTCTAGTAGATGGCGCTGATTGTTTATTAAAGCCCACATGTATGTTTATGAAATCAAAGTATCACCGCTGTGCCGGTCGGAGTGGGGGGTGTTAGATTTTTTTCGTTACGAAATTTCTGGATTCGGTCCCCACGCTCAAGGCCCGCGATAGAAGCTATGCAATAGCTTAAAAGCGACTTAAAAACATTCACTTGAGTAAGAACACGCGGCGCCTCACGCGGGGCGCCTCAAACTATTCATGCCATGAGTTTGCTTGTCTTACATTTGGTGCAGAGGATTTTATATTTCTGCCCCATAGACAAATCTCTCGTTAAGACCTTAGAGCCCTTGTTGTGCTCGATAGCCGTTTCTATACGGTCTGTATTAAACCGACGTATGTTACGTTTTAGGGACTTGAAGATTGGTCTATTAAGCCTCCGATACTGAGAAGCATCTTCCGGGGACTGCAGGATCATTGTGCGTCTTTCTTCCATGAGTTTAAGGGTAGAGTCTGAGATTTTTCCGGTTCCTTTTGCACACCGGGTTTTAAAGAACTTAGAACCAGCCGTGGAGACAGTTTCCATAAACCTGTTGTTGACGTCTTTGTTGCCCCACTTTCTGTTCATCGTCGTTTCGTTTGCCTAATTTCCCATAACAACGTTGAAATGAGTTTTGGAGCTGTGTATGGCTTTGGAGATGTCCCCATACATATCCTCCACCTCATCATCGGAGTAATAATAATAAATAAATAAATGAGTTTGTCGAGGTCGGAGCATAGACCTGTATGAACTTCAACGAATACTGTTTGGTAATTCTGAGTATCAGGCACGCTTCCCTAGTCGACACGCACTCGATTTTTATAATATTGTTGACGAGGGTTTTGCGGACGAGAAACCCGGCACCACCTTGGGACAGTTGGTCCCGGAAGTAGAGAAAATTGCCGGATTTTAGGATTATCGATTCCTCTCCCTGTCTATGGACTTCAGATAACCCCAGGATATCCCAGTGCAATCTGCTCAATACTTCCTCCAGTTCAACAATCTTCGCGTCGGTCCGCAGTTCCTAACATTGTATGTCGCCAGGGCCAAGGGTCGTCGTTGGTAGCCTGGTTGAACCCGGGGATTCTTAGCACCCCTGTCCTGCCTTTCCTCGACCACTACCTTGATCGAAACTAGCGGGACCGCCGAAGAGTAGGGGCCGGGGCCTTTGTTTGCGATTCATGTTTTGGGTGGAAATGCCGTTATTGCCACGCTTGGCAGGCGGATTGGCGATCGTATTAAGCTGTTGAATTTACGCAGAAAGACGCTGCTGCGCGTCCTCTGGATTGTTATCCCTTAGTCGCCTCTTACGACACCCATGGGAAGAGAAGGGGCAGCGCTATTCTTAAGGCGACGCCACACGCTTTGGATTAATCACGTATAATAAATCCGATCGAAAAATGATTTATTTAAGATTATTAATTGTGTAAAAGGTGTCCTACCTTCCAATGCTCGTTATTTTTTATCTAGCTAATTAATTTCTACTAATCATTTGTATTTAAATGTTTTTTTAATAAAAAAAAATACGTTTCTTATACTCTATATTTGTATTAAATGAATTCGAAAACCACGCGCACAAATCGTTGCGAAATTGACAAATTTTAAAACCACCCACACCACACCCATTTGTTATGGATATCTGCTAAGATTAATTTAAGATAATAACCGACCACTTTTAACCGATAGGCTTCAATCAAGGCGGCCTTTGCGCCATATCATAAAGAACTCATAACTCTAATATGTACGTAATTAATCTCTACATTGTTCTAGGTGCCCGGTCCAGTTACGGAGCAGCGGTCCTTGTTCCTAGCCATCAAATGGCTTTTAGAAGCTACAAATGAAAAAGAAAGGACTGTACATTTCCCGGAACAGTTTGCCTGGGAGCTGATAGAAGCATCCAACAACACTGGCAAAGTTGTTAAGAGGAAACAAGATCTCCATAGACAGTGTGAAGCCAACAGAGCGTACGCGCATTATAGATGGCAATGAACATAATATAAATTTGGTATTAAAGTTGATTGTTTAGTTAAATATAATTGTTTTATTTATATTTGTTTGTTTTTTATCTTGTTTAAGACTCCTGTCAATCAGACTGATTTTCTAATTTTGTAATTTTATAAGTTGGGATGTTGGTCTTCCGTGTCACCTAGTGGAAAGTGATGATAAAAACTTAGTTATTACATATCCATCCACCAGAAACCTATTCACTCAACGCTCAAAAATACCAGGACTGTAGTGGCCAGGAAAAATAGGCGCAGGCGGTTTTTAGTAAGATAATAGTTTTTGAGCCACACAAGCAATCTTTCCTCAATGTGTTTGGAAATGAAAAAACATGATTTTCAGTGATGGAAATGTAGTAGTAGCAAATTTTTCGCTTTCTTGTAGAATATTCCTTTTTGAAGGCTGCGAGGTCTGTTGGAATAAGTCTGCGACTTCAAGTACAGAAGGCAGCAGATTTCCGCAACCAATTTTAACTTAATGTCGAGGGCATAGAGTTTTTTGACAGATCTTTGTGTACCTAAATAATGATAGGAGGGTTAAACCGAGTGACAATCTCATCTGATTGATTATTTAATTTATTTATAGGCTTTTATTTTATGTAAGTATAGATAGTATTATTGTAAGTAAGTATTAAGTAAGTTTATCATATTTCAGTCATGTATAGTGTAAATGCTGCGCAGACGAGCACACGCATCATCGGGGCACATCTGAAAATCAGCGCTGTGGCTTTTGCTGCAGCATTATGCTGAGATGTGTCCTATTTAACACGCTTACTGCAGTACAGGGCAACTTATAAAATTATACATATAGATTAGTTTAATGTTATAATAAAAAAAATGTTATAACTTTATTTTCATAATTGGTATTTTTCTGCTTATTTATTTTTTTTATGTTTAATTTTGTTTTAGCGTCAATGTTGACTGTATCTTGCATTTTGTACCTTTATGTTTTTTTTAATTATTATTATTTTATTTTTATTTTAATCTTGCTTCTTGTATGTGTTATTTTTATTGTGTTGTTTGTAGTTTTATGTTAAACAATTTGTGAATTTGAATTTGATGGTAAGTGAATATTAGGTTGAAGATGAAAACACACGCTTGAAAGTACAGGCTTAATAAAATATTGCTGGAACACATCACAGTCGGAGCGGTAATATTTGGCGGCAGATTTAATAATGAAGGCTGGTTGTTAGCCAGTCGGACCCCGACAGGATCCTACCACCAAGCGGGGGTCACTCGGATCAGTCTCAATTTACGATACGCTTATCCAGGGGCAGTAGGGCTATTTTAAGCTGATTAGAAACCTGTGCGGACCCACCGTACGACCGGCCACACCCCTGGTGGTATGGTGGGACTTAACCATACCACCGTGCTAGTGATGGGATTTGAAAAAAAAACACCATTAATATAATAATAATATTCTTATATACTGAAATTAAAAAACCGATATATATACAGGGTGACTGGTACCAAACCCGCCATAGCAAATTAGCATATAGAGGAGGTCATTTGCTAATTATTGGACCTTACTTTCCCTAACTAAAGTTTTATACTTTAGGAGATATGTCAATTTTTATACATTATTGAGATTTTTCCAAAATTTGACCTTAAAGCATTCGTAACTTTATTTTTCGTCATTAGTTTAGAGTTTTTTTATTATTTCTTGGTAGTCATTAACATTTGTGAATAAAATACGTCGGAACTTCCCTCAAACTAGGGTTAAAAAATAAGACGCTTATGCTTTTAAAAAAAATCAATAAAGAAAAATTACTTTGCGATCAAATTCAACCGGAAATAATAAAAAAACTACGGCGTTTTAATAATTTATTCTACTCTAAATTAGTTCTCTAGTTTGTCACCTTACCAACGGTACTAAATTTGCAACGGAAAGTTTGATTCGCTAAACATCGGTAGGATTTTCAGGTCAACCAGTCATTTTGATCAAAAATAGTGAAGGTCCCAACGACAGGATAAAGCTAATTTAGCAAAGTAGTTTTTGCAAATTTATGAGTAGGTATTAGATAATAGAAATTGAGTGCTTAGTGTACTTAATTTTTTTTTTTTACTTTTACCATGTAAAGCAAGAAATCAGGAAAAGATATCGAGCATCAAAAGAAAAATTTAAATAGAGTTAAAACTAAAAATTCTGCTCGAATTGCTGCCCGCGATTTCTGATACATGCCCGATATCTTTTCCTAATTTCCGTGGTGGTAAGACTGAGTCTAATTTCTTGTTTCATAACAGAAAATGCATTATTAATTTTTTGAATTAACTCATCTTTTGTGGTTACTTCTTCATTGTAGACCAACTCTTTGGCCCGGCCCCAAACGTAGAAATCGAGAGGTGTCAAGTCTGGCGACCGAGCTGGCCATTCAATTGGCCCACCTCTACCGATCCATGAATCGGGGAATGAACTATTTAAAAGTTCTCGGACGTCCAGCCTGAAATGCGCCGGGCACCCATCGTGTTGAAACACAATGGGCGTGTCGTCGGTTATTCCATCCAACAGCAGATCAGGCAAGACGTCCCTTAAAAATTCTAAATAATTTCCCCCATTTAAAATGTCTGGTAGGAAATAGGGTCCAAAGATATTACGACCAATAACGCAGGCCCACACATTAACAGAAAATTTCCGCTGGACCGATGTAACCCTCTTTTTATGGGGGTTATCATGGGACCAGTGGTGCAGATTGTGGAAATTGGTGATGCCTTCTCGGGTGAACTGTGACTCGTCGGTCCAAAGGATACGCTCCAGAAATGTTGGGTCGTCGACATCGGTGTGAAGAACGAGGCGACAGAAATTCAACCTCCTTTCGTAGTCGCCATTTTCAAGCCCTGCCAACACTCCATTTGTTAATTATTTACGTAAATGTTATTCTAAAGACAAAATTTGATTTGGATTATGTTACATCGAAGCTCGTCGTAATATTAATAATTTCTTTAATTCTAAAGATAACACTGGTCGCTTTAGTGTAAGTAGGTACATAAATAAACTCAAAATTACCTTGAACTGGCGTGTAATGATACGGGTGTTGATGGTCCCCATGCATCACTGACCAGACTTTCCACTGGCTGACGCCCAAAGCGGCAGCTACCACTCTGGTGCTAGTCGTGGGATCTTCTTCAAAAGCTGCCAAAATCTGCTGATCAATTTCAACAGGTAATTGTCGCACAGCTGCTTGGGGTACCCTGACGTTCAAGTTACCCGTTTCTCTAAACCGACGATATGTGGTAGGAAATGTGTCACGGTCAGGTAAGCGTCTATTTGGATATCGCTCCTGGTAAATTCGCCGCGCTTTGCGGGCGTTACTGTGTGCAGCACCATACGCCAGCAGCATGTCGGCGTATTCTTCCCTTGTGTATCCCGGCATTTTAAAACGAAATGTCTTATTTATTTATACCTGTGTCTACTCAACTATTTGTGAAAGCACACGAAACGGAAAGGAAAAGCATATATGACAACAACTTAAATGTCATAGAGATGGGTCCGACCTCATCTTTTTCATTTGACGTCTAAAAGTCATTGAAACTGTCATTGCAAATGAAAAGAGTTGGTCTACAATGAAGAAGTAACTACAAAAGATGAGTTAATTCAAAAAATTAATAATGCGTTTTCTGTTATGAAAGAAGAAATTAGGCTCAGTCTTACCACCACAGAAATTAGGAAAAGATATCGGGCATGTATCAGAAATTGCGGGCAGCAATTCGAGCAGAATTTTTAGTTTCAACTCTATTTAAATTTTTCTTTTGATGCTCGATATCTTTTCCTGATTTCTTGCTTTACATGGTAAAAGTAAAAAAAAAAATTAAGTACACTAAGCACTCAATTTCTATTATCTAATACCTACTCATAAATTTGCAAAAACTACTTTGCTAAATTAGCTTTATCCTGTCGTTGGGACCTTCACTATTTTTGATCAAAATGACTGGTTGACCTGAAAATCCTACCGATGTTTAGCGAATCAAACTTTCCGTTGCAAATTTAGTACCGTTGGTAAGGTGACGAACTAGAGAACTAATTTAGAGTAGAATAAATTATTAAAACGCCGTAGTTTTTTTATTATTTCCGGTTGAATTTGATCGCAAAGTAATTTTTCTTTATTGATTTTTTTTAAAAGCATAAGCGTCTTATTTTTTAACCCTAGTTTGAGGGAAGTTCCGACGTATTTTATTCACAAATGTTAATGACTACCAAGAAATAATAAAAAAACTCTAAACTAATGACGAAAAATAAAGTTACGAATGCTTTAAGGTCAAATTTTGGAAAAATCTCAATAATGTATAAAAATTGACATATCTCCTAAAGTATAAAACTTTAGTTAGGGAAAGTAAGGTCCAATAATTAGCAAATGACCTCCTCTATATGCTAATTTGCTATGGCGGGTTTGGTACCAGTCACCCTGTATATTTTTTTTAATATTAAAACGGAACTTATTTTATTATATTTGATATTTATATTTACGCGCGAGCGTGGTGCGGCAGCACCCGGCGATGCGCCACAATGGATTTTATTTCCTTGTAATTGAAATAAATAAAAAAAAATTTTGCTTGCCATGAGTACCTAGCTATTCAAATAAAACTGATAAATCAAAACTTCCTACATTCCAACCCTACGGTGGTATGGTTATGGTTAGTCCCACCATACCACCAGGCGTATGGGCGGTGGTACGGTGGGTCCGCAATGATTAGAAACCTGTCCACCCGGCTTCAATTCTAGCAGTAAAGGAAGTTTATCATTGTGGAAATACTCATTCATATATTTGCCAGTAAAAGCGTTCGCCAGTTACAGAGGCCGTATTGAGAAAAGTACGGTCCCTTCACTTCTCATATGTCCCTCCAGCATAAGCGGTGGAATTTTTGCCCCGTCAGCACTACATCATTAGGAAATCGACATCGATATGGGGTATATCGATGTCGATTTTATTATTTTTTCTTGTGGAGTATAGTGCTCCATTGCTTTTTTACATAAACGAGTAATCATAAATTTAAAAAGTAATTAAAAAGTAATCATAAATCCAAGTTCATTAAATAAATAATATTTCTTTACCAATCTGATGTGTATTGGTAATTGTAATTTTTGTAATTACCAGCTTGGGTAAAAATTCTCTTATTTGTATGGGTAACCCTGCACTATACGATCGATACTTTTATTGTACGGCACTATGCTATCGATATCGATACATTGAGCAAAGCTCTTGGGAAGTCACTATGGGATAATATATCATAAGAAATTATGAACTTAATTTTTTATTTAATTTATTTTTGAGGCTCATCTAAAGGTGCGCGTTCAATGGCCCGCGCCGGACGCACCGAACGCATTGCCCGCAACGGACTTTGGTTTGTTTTGAATGTCATAGAATGTCATTAGTTAATTATAATTGTGTTCTTAATGGTGTGTACCTAGATAACCTTTTTGTGTGTAAAGAGATTGCATTATAATTTTTTTTCAAACGTTGATCTGTTAGGATCAATGTTGTCTGCCAGCCTCAAAAATTAATTAAAAAAACCCTAAAGTTAATAATTTCCACCAAAAACTTCTGCTCTCCTGGTACTAACGTATTTATAAGCGTACAGCTACACCTCGTTTTATAAAATCCTGGCTTTCGAGAAATATAATAATAAACCTATCTATGTCAAAGAAATCCAAAATAATGTAAAATTTACGACAATTTAATACCACATGTTTAATACATGTTGTCGGAAATTAACACCATATTTCTGAAACAAAACGAATGGGATCGAAGTTAACTCATGTTCTATAGAGGTGCTATTAGTGCATTTCAATCCCGTAAAAATATAGAATCCACGAGGGAAAAGAAACTTTCGATCCCATGGACATTTTAGCACTTAGGTCATTTCGCCCCGAAAGGAAAGAAAGTTGAAATAATACTTAATGGGCATTGTTCATTTTTTACCATTTTTATTGTGTTATATTAGAGTTTAACCTATTTTGAGAGACTAATTTGAACAGTTTTATTTTTAAGTGTGTCTATAAATTTATATTGATTTTATTGAATTAGTACGTAATGACGTCATCGGTGACATTAGCTTTATGAATATGTGTCAGTTAGTAAAAAACATTAACTGTGTCTGTGTGCTAAAGTCGTGTAATGTCACCAAATGGATTGTCAACAAAATACTTTCAAAAATTTATTCAAATCAACATCCTAAGCGATTTGATGTCATCAAGGTTAAATAAAGGTCAAATTTATTAAAAATCTATAAAACCCCAATGTTTTGAAACGTTTTAAATGGACTTAAGTCGGAAACCTTATTCCTCGAAACGGTTTTTTATTTGAAGCAAATAAAAAAAATAATGCCCATTGGATCAATGTTGTCCAGTTAGTTCAACTATTACAAAAAAATATCAAAGTTGAAATAATTGGAATTTTTTGTCCAGTAAGTTCAACTGGTTGAACTTATATTTGAACTTGGTGGTACAAATCCAATTTTCAACTACTTGTAGCACGTAGAGTCAAAATTATAATAAAATAATTAATTTTTTTTTGTCAGAAGCATATTACAGAAGCAACTTCATCCTCCTCCTACACCCTCTGCAAATCCCGCACCATCGAGGACTTTAGTACCTATGTTAATCTAGACTGCTTTTAGTTGACTACAAATATCCTCTCCTGCATTGCAATACCTAAATTAGGTGCATAATTTTACTGATTATTATTGTGAATTGACTATTATTATAAACTGTCACCTGTAAAATTATGTTTGCAATAAAGTATTGAGTAGTTTATTAGTACCGTAGTCTTGGGTTTATATACAACTGCCCCTCAGTCTCTGTGACAACAGTTTTGAAGAAACGCCTATTTGGCCTACCGTTTCAAAAAAGATAACTGCTTAACTCATCGACAATAGGAATAAACAGAGTATGAAAAAACTACGAAAAAACGTGCGTGTTCAGTCAGAAACAAAGATGGCGGCTTGACGTAGTGCTCATAGTTTGTCTTGGGGCAGCCTAACACACTGCATCTAACCATGGTAATGGCAATATTATGCAAAGTTCTGCACTATAAACAACAACGATTTCACATAAAAACACTTAAATTTTCTTCAAAATTTGCAAAAAGCAAGTTGTTATGACAACTGAAGTACTTGTTGTTGACTGTGTCGTAACATAGCG
The DNA here is from genome assembly GCA_944452665.1 of Stenoptilia bipunctidactyla. Taxonomy (NCBI): domain Eukaryota; kingdom Metazoa; phylum Arthropoda; class Insecta; order Lepidoptera; family Pterophoridae; genus Stenoptilia; species Stenoptilia bipunctidactyla. The sequence goes on from OX101730.1 coordinate 6,375,218, forward strand.
ACTGGCCGCATTGTTGTCATTTAAGGTAATGATAAAACTACTGTGTTTCTGTTTTTCGTACGACTACATTCTTGAGTTAAACAGAGACGCCCATATATTTAAAAGGAAGTATTTTAATGCCGAGTCCTTTGTTTCTTTAAGCATTGGCTTCATTGTAACCGTACTATTTATTCTATGACCGTTCACTATAAGATGTCCCCTGCCTGCTGATGTTGGCAGCATTGTGGCAGCAGTGTTACCAATAATATGTGTCCATTTTAACCCCGTATCCTAACTTTGTTTATACCTACCACGAATAAATATATGTTTAATTTTCTGATTTGTAAATAATAAACAACTATAAGACTAGGAAGGTTTTGAATGACGACACAATTTATATTATACGAGAGCGAATCAAAAAATTCTTAGAATGTATACAAAAAAAAAAACAAGCATATTTTATTTTTCTACGTAATCTCCTTCTAATCTAATACACTTAGAATACCGCATCTACAACTTTCTTATTCCTTCCGCAAAAAAAACATTTTCTCGACTATTAAAAAACTCCTCTGCGGCAGTCATAACCGCGTCATCATCGTCAAATTTAGTTCCACGAATATGCTCCTGTAATTTTGGAAATAAGTGAAAATCACTCAGGGCTAAGTCAGGAGAATATGGTGCGTGATCAAGGACTTCGAAGCCAGCACTGCGGATTGCGGTGAGCGCAACTTCCTAACGATGAGGTGGAGCGTTATCCTGGAGAAACAACACGCCCAATGACAATTTCCCACGACGTTTTTCTTTAATCGCTTCACGTAATTTCGGGATTAAGTTTGCATAATAGGATCCAGTTATCGTTTGCCCTTTTGGCAAGTAATCAATAAAAAGGATTAATTCACTATCCCAGATAACGAAAACAGCTTGACAAGCAATAGTGCCAACATAACGGCAGGGGACATCTTACGATGAACGGACAATACTAATACTGCCTGATGAACAAAGCTGTCAAAATAAATGGATTATTGACCCCAGTTACAGTATGAATTGCAACACACAATATTTTTGGAAACAAATTTTTACATTGTTAGTGAAATTTACATTATGGTGACTGGAAACGAAAGATAAGTATGAAGATTCCCATACGAGACTCATGAGCTTGAGGATTTAGCATTTGTGCATAAAAATACAAAGTATGAAACATGTGTTTATTTACCCCCGAACACCCGGTACATTTTTTGCGGTGTAGGACTATTTTTGCAATTGTTATTTCATTTTTACAATGGCGTAACTGAATCTAAATAAAATACTTGTGATACATCTACCTATCCTTTATACCCAAATTGAGGAACGACGCTCAAATCTATGTGGCCCGAAAGTAAGTTTCTTTATATAAGCTTGTGTTATGAAGAATAAAACAGCGGAACTAGAGTTGAGAAAATTTCGTTTTCTAAAATGAGCCGACTGGGACTTGAACCCAGAAGGGGAACCTCTCACGCCGCGCCGCAACCGATCCTATGCGCCACGGAGGCCATCGTAGGTCAATAGTTTCTGATCAATTGTAACACGTTTTAATTTTATGGGATAGAAGGAGGGTGATAGCGGGTGCTTGCGTTATACTCGTGAACGGGTGCTGCTAGCGGCGCCAGGTCGTTTTGCCGATAACGTGTTACTTTTTTGACTTTTACATTGGCTTCCCCATCTCCATATCCGTGTCCACGTCCGTGTCTGCGTCCTGTCCTTGCCCACGTCTATCTCCATCTCCATCCACATTCTCTCTTACTTCTATCACTACGTCTATCTTTACTTCTATCTTTGCATCTATATCTGTGTCTACGTTTCTATCGCGTACCTCTTTGCCTAATGTATAAACTAGCCGGCTATAATTGTAAACTCCACAAAGTCACTAACTTGTTCATGTGTACGCTTTTATAATAAAATTCCAAAAATATTTTAGATTTACCCTTCGATAGACTTAAGGACACTGTAAATCAAGTGTTGTGCGAAAAGGACTACTATAAGATGTCCATTCCGGATGCAAGAAAATTCGATTCCCTGGCTGTAAACTGTTGTGTATTTTTAAAAGATGATTTTTGTTGAGTTTCTTGCTAGTTCTTCTCAACAGATCGACTTTCCAAAGTGGCGATGATTCAGTTCAATATGTAAATAGATTGACTTGTTTCAAGTGTATTTATTTTAAATAACTACGAAATAAAGATTTTTTTAACCGAATTCAAAAAAAGGAGGTTCTCAGTTTGACCTGTAAGTTTGTCCGCGAAATTTGGTTTGGCACCGACTTCAAAAACTATGTACTTAAATACCTACCCAGATAAATAGTTAATGTTTTTATTACATTCATTAATATTAATTAATTTTTGGCAGAAATTTACTATACGGGGTAGTAATATGGATGAAATAGAAATAGGAAAAGGATGGCGTTTATAAAAATTATTTAAACATTTTTAGTGGGTTGGTTTTTTGAATGCGGTTCACTTTTTCTTAAAAAGAGGTAATTAGTTTGCTTTCATTTTGGTTTTGGTTTTATGACTTTTTGACTTTCACTATCGTTTACCCCGCTTTATTTAAACGGGATATTGTCGATTTGCACACCATTAAATTAGCTTCGTGTGAATTGCCCACGGAAAAAATTTCATCTGATAATTATTTTAAATTTGCATTTCTATTTCCCATATCTTTATGAATAGTGCTGCCACTTTCATAAGTGTATCTTCAGATTTCTATGACTCATTGCTTACGCTCAATACTATCAAATAATCTACGACAATCTTAGGATGAGGAGTAATAGATAAAATATAGATGTGAGTCATGTAGAAGCAAAACCAGCAACATACATTTTTTTTCGAAGGTAACATTTTAATCGCGCCATGTCCTCGGTTTATTTGGCAACAAAGCAAATTATACTATAGCTTCAAAACCAGCTATATAAGAGTAGCCTCAAAAAACACAATTTCTATCAAAACCAGCAACATCCAAGTCAGTGAAGTTCAAAAGTAGCAATATCCGAATCAGTCAATCAGATAGCTCATTCCAGTATGACGATTAGTTATTTTAAACTCTTTATTTGATCTCGTATTTTAATTTTTAGTGAATTTAAGGCGTTTTCATAAAGAATAAACATGAAATAGCAAAAATGGTTTGTTCCCCTCATTCTGTTAACAGCAGTTCAGTACAGACTACAGAAACGTGTAGTACATCCCGAAAATTGAAAAAGAAATTTATCTAAAGTTCAGAGCTTTTGACCTGTTATGTATTGCCTTACCATACAATCTTGATACTTGTCATATTTTTGTTGCTTTCATCGAGGTCAGAATGTACCTAGTGATTGAAAGCAATTCCCAAAGTTCTCACGGGAACGGGAAATATTTGCGTGTTTTAGTTGGTATGAAAAAATCTTATTCCTTCAGTGCACGGAAGTTATACTTAGTGTAAAGGTTCTTCAATAAGTGTTGTAATGTACTGTTTACTTACTGTTTTATATTCCATTATGTTTGTTAATTGTTAATTTTTGTATCTTAAGCCATTTTATATTTTTATATACAAATGTTGTTTGTTTACCTGTCAACTCTAAAATTTGTCATGTTGCTTAGGTCGTTTTTCAGTACAGATAATTTATAAACTGTTATTAGGTTTCATATTCATTTCTCTTTCAATTATTTTTAAAATTATTACTATAATATATATGATTCTGAGACTTGCACATTTAGAAGCAAGAGAAGTATCTGCTCCACTTTTACAATACCACAACCGCTGCTCCAGAGACTAAAACCTCCTTAATACGAGAAGTGACAGACGCTGGCCGATGATAGAATGGACGGCTCTCGAACATGAAAATATACGTCTGTCGAACGAATTTGGAGCTATAAAAGGAGTGGTAATCTGATTTCATGGCTTTTTCGAGAGCCGTTTTAAAGATAAACAACAAAGTCTAATACAATAGTACTTACTCATATAAACGTTTAAACTCTTGGAGCTGTGGATTCCAGAAACTTTTGGACACCTACTCATTTTGGGAAGATCTGTGTATATAAAAAAATCTATGGACTGTAAGTCAAATAGTGCCTTTTTGTATAACCTTGTAAGCTTTTATTTGTAAATATACCAACTTTAACTTTATTCTCTTTATTTCTTTTACCTCTTCTTTTAAATGGTAGGTTACTTAGGCTCTTACTCTAGGTAACACTACAGTGTATTTTTGTATTATGGAAGGAATTCCCGAAATTATCTCGGAAATGGGAAATATTGGACTTTTTAGTTTGTATGAAAATTCTTATTCCTTGAGTGCACGGATGTGATTCTTGGAATAAAGGCAGGGACTGGAACCGCTTACCCTTAAAGAGATTTTTGATTGGGTTTTTCATAGACTTGTTTTAAAAAACCCTATCAATTTGGTAACCGTATCGAAGACTTACCCTAATTTAAGGCTTACCATATCAATAGAGTTAGCTTCATGTAAGCAGTAAGCCTATCGAAAACCCTATTGAAGGTTACCGATTCAATAGGGTTTTAAAACCTGCAGGCAAATTTAATCTCTAAGAATATCAAATTATCAAAAATATCACCATCTATTCAATCTCGCACTTCGAATTATACTTCCGAATTCAACAGCATGCGCGGAAAAGAGATAGAAATAGGCTAACCCTATCAAAGGGTAAGCGCATCCGAAAGTAGTTAACTTTATTCAAAGTGTTACCACGTCGATAGGCTTACCATATCAATAGGGTTACACTTCCATATGGTAAGATTTTGATAGGGTTACCCTATCAATAGGCTTAATCAAATAAAGGGGTTTTCCGGTCCCTGAATAAAGGTTCTTCAAGAGTGACTGGTTGCGTTAAACATAAACTGTATTTATGCACGTATGAAGTCGCGGGCAAAAGCTAGTGTTTACAGAATGATGACTTAAATAATCAAGGTGGTTTGTACCTTATAAGTCTAGATTTAATATGGCGTCTGTTGACAAATACAGCAATATCCCTTAAAGTGAAGTTCAAATGCAGTAATATCCAGACGTTATTTCCATAAACAGCAATATAAATATTATAAATATAAATATTTCTGACACTAACACAACATTATCTAGCCCAAATTAAGTTTCCTAAAGAACTTGTGCTATGGATACTAGATAACTGATATACTTAAGAAATATATAAACATACATATTGAATAAATACATATTTTTATTAGAATAAACTTAAATAAACATATAAACATTCATGACTTGACGACTGATATCTGTGTGTTCATCACACAAATATCGGCCGCCGCCGGGATTCGAACCCAGGACCTCTGGCATAGAAGGCAATGTATGTTACCACTACACCAGCCGGTCGTCAAAATATCCGAAGAATAAATAATAAATATTTCTGACACTCCCACAACATTATCTAGCCCAAATTAAGTTTCTAAAAGAACTTGTGTTATGGATACTAGATAACTGATATACTTAAGAAATATATATTGAATAAATACATATTTTTATTAGAATAAACTTAAATAACCATATAAACATCCATGACTTGACGGCTAATATCTGTGTTCATCACACAAATATCCGCCGCCGCCGGGATTCGAACCCAGGACCTCTGGCATAGAAGGCAATGTATGTTACCACTACACCAGCCGGTCGTCAATACTTTCAAATTATAAAGGAGGCCCAGTCATAGGCTTTTCGGTTAACAAAACGAAATGTATGTTAAAAAACTCATAAAATTATTCTGTAATTGCATAAAAAAAGCTACAGAAATATTGGACCTCTGAAACAAAATAAATGATAAAGAATGAACTATGATTACGGCGACTTCACATTTTTGTGATCATTGTTTTGGAAACATCAAGAATTCATACAAAAAAAAAAATGAAATAAACTTTTGATTATTTCACATGAATATTCAAACACATTTTAAGAACATTTATAAAAACAATTGAAAAATATTTTGGATTTTTCATTTTTATTTTGGCATCACAGCAGTACACTATAAACATTGTCAAAATTGACAAAACCCTAACCGTCATTCGTTTCGTTTCTTTAAGTGCGTTACGAGTGCTCCCGTTGTATTTTTCTGCGTTTCTTGTGATTTAATACTAACTTTGCTTTCACATACGGACTTTCGATTATCTGTTTCATCTGATGCTTTTGCTCTCATACCGAACCCTGATAAAAACGATGGATCGTTGTGTGAACTGTGGTATTACTACTGGTCGCAGTAATATCTCACTATGCAATATCAATTAAGAGGATGTGTACGAATTATTTATTTTTCTTCTTTAAACTAAGTTATGAAAGATGTGTTAATGAACTGTTTGCATTAGTTAATATTCTCAAAAAAATCTCAATAGCCTTAGTACTATCTACCTTTTCTGTTCTCACCATATTTCAAGTATTTATAACATTGTTTTCAGATTGAAAAAGAAGCTAAAGCTTTCTTTATTATGTTATTGATAGTATATTATGTCGGTAGCTTTAAATATCATAATGTTAACTCAACAAAAGACCTGGGCCCAGGCCTGTATGGGAAGTTGGGTTTCTCCTTTAATATTTATTGAACTATCGCTTTCATTAAACTAATGAACAGATTGTTTTATGTACTTTCTACACACATTAAAACATTATTTCTAGGATAATCTACGTGTAATGACTATAATAGTAGATTATGCATCAAGGGGATAAAGCAGTGTATTATGTCACGGGCATCATATTGAATCCTGAGCGAAATGAAGGATTCTGTAGATAATTCCCGAACGCAGTGAGGGAATTAAGATGTTAATTCCCGAACGAAGTGAGGGAATTATGGTATGAATCCTGAGTGAAGCGAGGGATTCAAGACTGCCCAAGACTAAGACACTGTTATCCCCGAGGAGCATACTCTACTTTATACACCACCTAATTAGATAATTGTAAGATAAACCTGTAAGATAATTAGGTAATGAAACGCAGGAATTAAATCAAGTACTAAGGTATTTAATAATTTAGAAATTAAAGATAATATTAGAAACAATTGACCAGTTATGTAAAGATAAAGTGATATTTCTATTTGGTATATTCATTGTTTACTGTTGTCTTCAACATGGAATAAACAGTCCATAGGCTGCTAGGTTTCTTTGTAGCAGACAACTGTTGAAAATATACTAAAAGCAATGACACCGAAATAATTTTCACGGCTTTTTTAGTTTTCCAAGCAAAGAAATCTTCGTAAAATTTCATGTACAAATGCTTCGATTTACACGGCAAAATATTATCGACGATACTATTTGCTTCATTTCTAATATCTTCTGGTGTTAAATCGTCACTCGAGCTCGACATATTTTATTTATTCGAATATTATTGAAATAAAAAATCTGAAAAAATTTTCTTTTCAAAAACCGCGCAATTTTATTTCTTATTTGTCTTTTTCTAAAGGCAAAAGAAACCGTCGCATACAGGTTTTTTACGAGGGTTTTTAATTTTTTCTTGGTAGTCATTCCAAATGCAAAGGTATACAAACTTATACAGCCAAATTTAAAGTCCATATATTTTTTTATTAGGCAAAGCAACTAGTCATACAGCCATGTCCATGTAGGTATTATTAAATTTCGCTCCAATTGACATTCCAAAATCAAATGACATTATAACCCTTAGGATTAAAGTTTTGTTTATTCCCTGTAAGATACCTTTTTTAATCTTAAGGGATTAATATCTTGTTTTAGGTGGAGTTTATCTCATACATAATGCGAATTTTAAACAAAGGTGGTGTATAAAAGATTTTATTCTTATATGCCACGTTATGACAAAAGCGGATGTTGCTGGTATTGCTTTTATATATTATGAGTCACGTCACAATCCAAAATGAATTCATAAGAATTTAACGCGACCATTTTCTGACATTAGAGGGTATCTTTAGCAGTTATTTCTGTGAATCTTAAGTGTTGTCCTTTGAAGTAGGTTGATACTATCTTTTGAAAAGTGGTCATTAGAGTTACTAATAGGGTTATCGATAAAATTATCTTTCTGAAACTGGCTATTAGTGCAATCTAGGTACAAACAATCTAGGTGCATTGGCCTGGCGTCACTCACAGATAAACATTTTATATTTTCATGTTTGCGTCCGAGCAATATCCTAATATGTGAAAAGTAACATAGACAATTCTAATAAATAAAATTTTACTTGCATTAGAAATAAATTGAAACCAGCCAGCCTTAATAGTAGACTTATCAGCCATTAACTCATTTTGGGTCACAGCAAAGTATCCGAAAAATATTAAAGGTTAAATAAATTTCAAGATTGGTTAAAACAATAGTTATGTAAAAAGTCTTAGGTATTTCATTTCTGGTTAGGGGAGAGTTAATAAATAAAGTATTTGGTACGAAATAGGTAATTTTTTGATCTATATCGTGATGAGACGTGCTTACCTAATAAATGAGTTTATTAAATTAAAATTATTGCTAATGTAACTGTGACCTGCTCAGTAAGTAGAACAACTGAAATAGTGTCACCCGAATATTTAGTGTTCATTAAAGAAGATTTCTACTATATTATGTTTAAAATAGATGGCAGCCCCAGTATGATTACTCGGCGTAGCCCGCCGACATTGCCGGCGCCCGCACGCCCGCTTCCGTCCCGTCACTTGGAAGAGGACTCATCAACTGTTATCTCTACTCCAGAGAAACAGAATTGGTTATCAACTTTAGAACAGTGCCTTAATGAAGTATGCGATATCGCTTCAGAAGGAAAACTCAATACTGAGCAAAAGATGAAAATCAGCGCACTCTGCCGCAAAGTTGCTCATGGTACTTCGCAAATGGCTGTCCAATATCAGTCAACCAAGTCACATGTCCTACAATACCGAGTGACAATTCAAGCCTATGAATACAAACAAGACTTTACTTGTAAAATTTGCTAGTGAAGAGGTCCGTAAAAAGGTATGGTTTGCTAAAACGGCCTTAAAGGGATCTGGTATCACCATATCAGAATTTCTCACAAAACTTCGGCATCAAACATTCATGGCGGCTCGACAACGCTTTGGCGTTTCAAAATGTTGGACGCGCGATGGCAATATATTTGTGCTTGATACTGATGGTACACGCCACCGCATAGTCACGACCGAGGAACTGAACTCCATTAAAGATTCTGAAATCACGAGTTCGTCGGCGGCAGTAGAAGCGATCCAGAAGCCAACAACTAAAGCTCCAGTGAAGAGTCGTCGCTTAATTAAAAAGTAGTAGTATTTATGCATTATCTAGTCTTGCTGATAATTCTTAATTTTTTTTGTAGAGAATTCAATTATTTGAGATCACCCTCAAATCGGTTTATTTATTTATTTTCTGTATGCTGACAACAGCTGTCTGTTAAATGACAAATGCTTATGTCAAAAGTATCATGTCAAAATTGTCTCGTCTTTCTTTCAAAGTATGGTTTCGTCACATACAGCATGACTTTCAATATATTTTTTTTTATTTGTTTCGTAGTTCGAATTACATAGTTATTTACTTAAGTTAAAATGCTGGCAGGTATTATGAATTTTTGTCATAGTTATAAGTGTAAGCAAAGTGTAAGTGTATAAGTAGTATATTATTTATTTTATTTTAAATTACATACATATACATAGTTATATATATACATATATTTATGAAATTTATAAATGAATTTTGAGGAGAGTAAAAATGAAAGTTCTTCGTCTTTTAAATCCTGTTCTTCAGGCGGGTTAAATAGTATAAACAGTAGTTTCCAAAGTTTATCGACATCCCTAAATTCATTTTTAAACAATAAATTCTCTGGTTTGTCGTATAATTTTAATGTTGCACATATTAATGCACAGAGTATTCCTGCCCACCACATAGATATGCTAGATTCTTTTAAAATTGAAAATCTCCATGCCCTACTAGTGTCTGAAACTTGGTTCAAACCTTGTCTAGCGTCAACATTGTATGCTCTGCCGGGTTTTAACTTAATTCGTAACGATCGAATCCAAAAAACGGGAGGTGGTGTTGCAATTTACCTGCGCACGAACATACCGTATAAAGTCGTTCTGAAATCCACTAATGACGCTGGCTCAAATATGGAATACTTGTTTGTGGAAATTACTCTCAAGCACAAAAAGATACTCTTGGGTGTCATTTATGTTCCTTCGATGTATGAAAATTACTTTTCTATATTCGAGCAAATTTTGGAGGATTCCTTGCCAAACTACAGCGACACTGTAATCATGGTAGATTTCAATACTTGTATGCTAAAAAACGATTCTAGGGCTAATAAATTAAAGTCGATTGTTGAATCCAGTAACTTGCACATACCTTCACTAAATGCAACGCATTTTTTCCCAAACTGTGCCCCTTCTCTTTTAGACCTCATGTTTGTCACGTTTCAAAATAATATTCATAAACATGGCCAGTGTGGTGCAGACGCGTTTTCATATCACGATCTTATATATCTGTCGTATAAGGTACGTCCTCCTAAATCAAAGCCTAAAGTTGTATTGCGACGTAATTTTGGAGGTATGAATGTGGAAAACTTGCTTATTGATGCTGCTAATATGGATTGGTCTTTGATTGATAAAACTGTTGATGTTAATGAACAAGTAAGACTTCTTAATAGCTTTTTGACAGAAATTTATGACCGACATGCACCTTTTCGTAAAATTAAGTTAAAACACCTTCCGGCTCCATGGCTAACTGACACCATCAAACTTCTTTTACATAAGAAAAATCTCGCAAAGGCTAAATTCAAAGCAGACCAATCCGAAGTAAATAGGGAGCGTTATAGATCGATCAGAAATTACTGCAACAAGGTGTGTAGGGATGCACAACGACGCCACATTCACGCATCCGTAGAAAACGGTGATCCAGCAAAAGTATGGAAATTTCTTAAGACTTTGGGTATTGGCAAACAAAAAAATTCTATTACTTCAAATGTCGACCTTAACTTACTTAATAGACATTTCTCCTCAGTTTCCAAAATGGACGGATATGTAAAAAACCGTACATTACACCATCTTTCTCACTTGCCACGCCCGGACATAACTCCTTTCACATTTAAGCGTTTCACTGATAGTGATGTTAAGCAGAGTATTCTTAAAATTACCTCCAATGCCATGGGTTGTGACAGCATTAACCGTAATATGATAATTCCTATCCTTGATATCCTTCTCCCGACGTTAACTAAGATCCTCAATAACTCCTTATCTTCATCAACGTTCCCTGATTCCTGGAAAGTCGCAAACCTTATACCGTTACCAAAAACAAATAATCCTGTAGATCCATCTGACTATCGACCAATTTCAATATTACCTTTCCTTTCTAAAGTCCTCGAACGTCTAGTACACCATCAATTATATACTTTCCTTAATCACAACAGTCTCCTTAACCCATTCCAATCTGGATTTCGTTCCGGACATAGTACGGTTACCGCGCTGGTGAAAATAACCGATGACATAAGAAGTGGTATGGATCATCAAAAACTGACACTACTTACTTTGCTGGACTTCAGTAATGCTTTTAATGCAGTTGATTTTGATGTTCTACTTGGTACTCTTTGCTGTCTAAACATATCTCCTGAAGTGATCGACTGGTTTCGCAGTTATTTGCAAGGCCGCCGGCAACGTATTTTAGTCGATGACAAAGTGTCCTCATGGTGCAATACTGTCGCCGGTGTGCCCCAAGGTGGTGTGCTCTCTCCGTTATTATTTTCAGTTTTCATTAATACTATAACGACCCCCCTATCTTCTTCCTACCACTTGTATGCAGATGATCTACAAATCTATACGCAATTCAGTCCCGACAGCATCAATTTGTCCATTAACACTATTAATAAGGACCTTGGTTCAATACTTGAATGGGGTAAATATTATGGTTTAAATATTAATCCTTCAAAGACTCAAGTTATCCTTATTGGTAGCTCTAAACTCATAAACAAAGTCGATTATCAGCAACTTGCTCCAATAATTTTTGATAACGTCATCATACCTTACAGTAGAGTGGTTAAAAATCTAGGAGTTCTCATGGATTCCACACTGTCATGGAAACCTCAAATAGAATCTGTCAGCAGAAAAGTTTTCTCTGCTGCACGATCTCTCCGAAAGCTACGAAATTTTCTGCCAATACCTACCAAAATTGCTCTCGCACAATCACTTATACTCCCAATACTGGATTACGCTGACACTAGCTATCTTAATTTGACCGAAGAGCAACTAAACAAGCTTGAGCGCCTTCAAAATATGTGTATTAGATTCATATTTGGTTTACGAAAATATGATCACGTTTCCGAATTCCGCGTAAGGCTCAAGTGGCTCCCAATTCGTCTTCGAAGGAATACTCATACACTAAATCTTTTATACAAAATATTATTCAACCCTTGTCTGCCAATCTATCTTAAAGAACGCTTTAGTTTTCGCCATCAACACCATGAACGTAACTTGCGGTCTGCCAGCAACTACTTGCTGGCAACTCCCCGTCACAGTTCCCACCTTTATCAGCAGTCGTTCACGGTGAAAGCAATATCTCTTTGGAACTCATTACCATCTACTCTCCACCACGCTAAAACAATAGCTTCTTTTAAATATCATTTAAAAAACTTCTATCTCTCAGACTTATCTAATTTTATATAGAAACTATGTTAATACAAAGCGTACTTTGTTCTTCCTACTTATATATCTATTTTTAAATTAATGTTTTTATATTTTATATATATGTATTTCATATTATATTACTACACCTATTTATATACTTTAATTAGTAACATTTATAAAATAATAATGCCATGTTTACGTTTCTTTTTAATTTATTTTAAGATAAGGTTGCCTGGAAGAGATCACTTTGAAGTGATAAGGCCGCCCAAATTGTACATTTAATGTTAAAACTGTATTTTTATAAGTATCCCATTCTATGCAAATGGCAATAAAGTGTTTGAATTTGAACTTGAATTTGAAGACTTCTCAGAACGCCTCTCTAACCTACAAAAAGCTATTGAAACGACCTCTAAAGCTACAGCACACACCGTTTCCTTCGCCGAAATGGTGAAAAACGGGGCCAATACCTTTATTCAGCCGCAGATCCAACTTATTCGCAATTTACCCAACTGTCGAGTTAAAGACCAGCGAAGAAACGAAGTCCCTAATCCAAGAAATCATCAAACCAGGACAAATGAAACTACAAGTTAGAGGTCTTCGTAAAACAAGGAATGGCGGTGTTATAATTAGTACTGACTCTAAAGACGATCTAACAAGTTGAAGCAGTTGACCCAATTATCTTCCTCTGGCCTAACAGTGGACGAACCCCAAAGACGCACACCTAGAATTGTTGTCATCGGAGTTTCAACATCAATGAAGGAATCAGACGTTCTCAGCTGCATATATGAATATATGAACAAAACCTCGCCGATAAACTAAAGGATATGATATACGAGTCCTTTTTGACCTCAATCAAGTTGAGCCATAAGTCAGGCAGAAAAGACGCTGAGTCCTGCAACTATATCCTGGAAGTCTCTGCACAAATACGCTTAGCTCTAATAAAAAATGACAGGTGTTAGTGAACTGGTCATCGTGTCCTGTTAGAGGTTTTACCTTAGTAAAAAGATGCTAAAAATGCCAGTTATACGGCCACGTTGCCAAGACCTGTCGGATGGAGATTGACACGTGCGGTCATTGTGGTGAACTAGGTCACTCTAATAAGGACTGCAAAAAGAAATCAGAGCCTCCAAAATGTGCCACATCCATGCACTTTAAGAAGCCATGCGATCACAATACTGGCGACTCCAAGTGTCCTGCCAAACAAACGGCTCAAAAGCGCTACGTCAACTCAATTGATTATGTGGGCGCCTAAGAGCGCCGTTTTGAGATCTAAACTTTCTACTGCCAACGCTGTGCACCAATTAACGGACTACATTGTTCAACAGCTTGATAAGAATAACCGGACCTTAGTATATTTGTAGACCTCGCCAAAGCTTTCGATACTGTGTCCCAATCTATCCTACTACACAAATTAGAGACATTAGGTATAAGAAGCATAACAGCTTAAATTATTCGCAGATTACCTACCACAATACGTCGTACCCAATACGTCAAAATAGACAATGTTCTCAGCAATGAATTAAATTGTAATATACTTCCCCAGGGAAGTATATTATCTTCTACCCTATTTCTAGTTTACATAAACGACCTATTTAAGCTAACACTGAACTGTGGAAAAATAATCTCATACGCTGACGACACTGTGCTATTATTTTCCGCATCAAACGAACAGGAGGTTTATAAATATGCTCAACATTGCTTCAATGTTGTAATTAACTGGCTACAGCATCATCGCTTATCACTAAACGCTGGGAAAATTAACTGCATGCACTTCTCTATACGTAGATATACCTTTGCTTCACCAATGCCGAAACTCTATGCCCATCAATGTAAAGAGACATTTAGTAACAGATGCGACTGCCCCGCCATACGCCACACTGATAAAATAAAATACTTAGGAGTCACAATTGATGAGACTCTTACATTTAAGCACCATATTGACACGCTAAGCAGCAGACTACGAAAATTGATATTTGTTTTTAAAAACCTACGCACTGTAGCTGATTCCGTTCTCATTAAACAAATATACTTTGCACTTTGTCAGTCAATACTAACCTACTGTATTACGTCATGGGGCGGTGCGGCTAAAACTACAACAACATCCTTGGAGAGAGCTCAACGAGCGGTATTAAAAGTCTCAACCTTCCGTCATTTTCTATTTCCAACGCACCTCCTTTAAAAAGCTTGTGGTGTTCTAACAGTCAGACAATTATGTATAATGCGCACAGTCCTACAGCAGCACACCGAACTTCCTTACGACCCCGAAATTAATAACAAAAGAAGGAACGATATAGCTTACCGGACTGATGTAGATATCTAACATGCTTTATGTACCAGATTTTTCTTATTTCTTGGCCCTCTTCTTTACAATAGGGTTAATGCAAAACTAAATTTGTACTCTCTGCGTTTAAATGAAACGAAAAAAATTGTTCAAGAGGCGGCGTTACAAAACATGTCTTATGAAGACACAGAAAAATTGTTAGCAGTAATAAGTTAGTTTAAAATTCATAAATTGCATTATTCAATTAGAAAATGTTTTTGCCTAACGTTAGTTTTATAACCACTGATTAAGGATTCCTTTTTTGCTTTTCTTTTTTACTCATCCTTATTATTCAAAAGATATAGTATACATAAGTAGTTATTTTAAATTTTATTTTTTCAAAACTGGGTAAACCTAGTTCAGGCACTTAGACAATTGTAGGTATTCCTTAATATTTTATTTTAGGTTAAGATTGTAAAAATGTGCAGATTATGAAAATAAATAAATGTTTATGTTTATGCAATACAATAACAGAAATTTAAAATTTTTAAGACATGGATTATAATATTCTCCCTATTGAAGTCGATTTCTGTTTGTTGATTCGGGAATATTAAAGTTGTTAGCAGCTATTTTGATTTTTCCTTAGCGTATCGCTTTACGTGCTGTCTTCATGTTTTCCGGACTTCTCAATTTCCTTTTATATTTTGGCTCAAATGGATCCATCAAAAACCAAAATAAAAACATGCAATGTTTACTGATTTGTAGGTATGGGCGATGTGAGCAAGTGCTATTCTTGTGCACGCTTGTATCTATGGACACGAACGATTTTGACGAAACTATTAATATATTCTTATAATACCCCTGTATTATATCTGCTTTCAATCCGCATCTCTTTCTTATTACATTTCCTATCACTCAATTTCACTCCGCATATGCCCCTCAAAGCTCTCACCTCCACAACATTAATATTGCTTACATGTCTCTTTTGCCACACCCAAGATTCACTACCATACATAAGTGTTGGCGCCAAAACTCCCTCAAGTAAGTACAGCAAGACGAGTCTTGTTCTAATAACTTTGCTGACCATCGAGTACAAGCCAACATTAACACAATTTCCTGCCTTCGTCTCGCTTGTTTACGAGTATACAAACTAATTCACTTGCTCCACTTTTTCGACTCCTATCAAAATATTGCTTTCTATCATATCTGCATTCCACTCCAAAACCATGATTTTGGGCTTTCCAAAATTCACTTTCAAACCTTTCCTTCTGACAGTGACCACTCGTTGCAATTCTGATGCCGACACGATATCGTCTGCTCAAAGCAGAGTTTCAATCGCTGTTTTATTCTTTATAAAACCCCGTCCAGATTCTTTAAGATTTGTCAAACAGCTATCCATGAATAGGTTAAAAAGCCATGGAGACGCTACGCAGCCTAAATCATCGTTCATCATTCAACCTGACCCAGGCACTCGAGTCTTTATATAAGTATTTGAGCGCCGGTATCAAGTCCCTGTCCGTCCACCCTCGGATAGAATTGACCACAGTTCATTTCTCACTACGCTGTCGTAAGCCTTTCCAAGTTGATGAAGCAGCAGAAAAACCTTGAAAAAAAACATTAAGAAGGCTTAAAAAAATTAAAAAAATAATAAAGGTAAACTAAATTACTGAAAACTGCGTTAATCTAGAGACTTCTAAAGAGTCTCCTGCAACCTACATTGCCTTACTGATAAGTGTTTTGCCCAGTAATTACAGTTAATCTTAATGTAAATAAACGTCTATTTATGTACCTATCTCTTATAAATAAGTCTCATTATCGCATTTTATGTCGAAAATTGAAAAAAGGCCCCATAATTATAATTTTTAGGCATACCTAGCATATCATCATGACAATTTTATGTAGATAACCATCACAGCATATTATTGGACGCATAGCTTTGTGAAATCAAAATAATCTATAGATAATTATTATCTACTTGTGATACTAGGTTATTCTGGACTGATCCCTAAATATGATCCCCGGTTAAGTAAATATCCACTATAGTAACATATCGGAATAGCCCATAATATCAATGACGCTTGATCACGCGGTCAGCCTTCGGTTCGCGCTGCAGGCTGACGGAGCTGCGATGTCATCGTCATAACATGTCACGATTCATTCTATAAAATAAGAAACTATTTAATATTTTGCATTATAAATAGACATAAATTCGATTTCATTTCAGTCCCAGTGCATTTTATTAAAGATAATATGGAAGTAAGGTATCCACGCAGCTCTTACAGCGAGGCTTTCAAGTGAGGTGTTATCAGCTAAATATTTTACCAAATTGGGACCACTCTGAATTTTTCAAGCCATCTCGGATGACCGCCGCTGAGAATTCAACCATTTTTCATGCCTATCAGCTAGTAAGTAGGTTCCTACTTAATGTCCAAACTCATATTTCATTGTAGAAGTTCATTCCTCAAAGTAACCGACTAAAGACGAGTTAAATATTTTTAAAATTAACACTGTATGTTACGGATATATTTTTGACGTCGATTTTATGTGTATTGATAAAATATTTCGAATTATCCTATCGCACATTATCAATTTTCCATTATCAGCATAGGTGAAGTAAGCAATCAATGTTTAGTTTTGGTTAAGCATTGAAAGCGACAGTCCTTGTTAGAACTGATTTTGCTTCGGGCGCTTGACGTTTAACGTACTTATATCTTGTGGGGCCGCTGAAGTTGCTTTGGAAGTTGTGTTGTGTTTTATGTTTTTTTTTTAAATCAGTAGTCCAACACTTATGAACAGGACTTTTCTAGAACTCATTGGTCGGATACAAGGTTGTTTATGTAAGTAGTATCTTATATATAGATTCCATACTTATTGTGTTTATTTCAATGAATATTCATTCATCAACATTTAATACGTATGAGGTACGCAAGTGGCACTCACGTGCATTTTTTATATTATAACGTATATTAACAGTGATAGGTATACATAAAATACATAGTGATTAATATACCTAGTTTGAGTTAATTTGTCATCATGACACGAAAAAACCCTTTTTTATGACAACGGATGGACATGTGCCTCTTCCCTGTGTGACGAGAAGGTGTAAGGCCGTAAACCACTAGGCTGGCCCGGTGTTGGTTGGTGTAATATATGTTAAAAATTTCAGGGTGAAATGTATTCTGATAATCCCTAACTAGTTTACAAATACATAAGTATATCCTTTTTTGGAAAAAAAATAAGGCGTGGACCTTAATCTTCCATTAAACCTAGTGGTAAGCGATCATGAAGACCAATGTGATATACTTCCACTCATGAGAAAACAGACTCGGACAGTTCAGAAACTGTCTTTATTTTAATGGTATTCATTAGTAAATTAAAGTGCTTCGCTTAATGTGTTAGCGAATATATTAATATCCTTTTAAATAATAACATGCCTTTTTTTCAAAAATGGTTTCTATAAATTATACTTATTACGTAAAAAAAATTTGGCCGGTGACTACAAATCAGCCCTGTATACAGGGTGTCCCAAAACTCGACGTCAACCCGGAACCGGGTGACAAGGCAAGTCATGCTGGTTATCAGAAAAATGTTTAAAAAAATATAAGTCACGTGTTCTCAAAATTATTGGCATTTTAAAAAAACACGCAAAATTTCACACCCTGTGACAGTGTTTTTGCTGCTGTTGCCACAAATGTTCACTTTTGGAAACTTTTTTTTTGATATGTAACCCTGAATAATGCTTCTCAACATTTCAAATCCAGCTCCTCGAGCTTGCATAAAAATAGGACTTATTTCCAAGAAAAAAATTAAAAATGGCCTAGTTTTAACTGTCTGCATTGAAAAAAAATTGTATTACGCGAGTTTGGCAAGTTGGGTCAAAAGTTGGCGCATTTAGTAAGGATCCCAAAATGGTATGAGACGTGGTAAATTGTAGTTGCTATCATGAACAAAAAAAAAATTCGTAAAAATCCAGTGTTCAACAATTTTTTCTTACCTGGTTAAAAAATATTCTAATGGGCCCAAGGTTTTCCAAAGAGTCGTAAATTGTAAGTTGTAACAAAGGAGTCTTTCTAGGAAGTGTAAGCGAGATAGTATTTGTGCTAAAGTGATTGAGTGAGACGGAGAGAGTCACCTTCTCAAGTGCGAGCGAGACAGGTATGGACGCTAAAGTGACTGAGATGGAGAGAGTCATTTTACCAAGTGCGAGAGAGACAGAGAGTGACGCCAGGTATTCGCTATTGTAGATACACATTACAAACCAGTCAGTACGTTACGTTCCTTCGTTTACTGCGCTTGTTTTCGTATTCGTTTGTGTTGATTTCGTACTGTTTACTTTTGGCTATGTTTATGGACTTGTGATTGCTTGCGATTTAGATTCGGACTGTTTGTTTTCTCTTAACGACGACCTTTGCTTTCCTCTGGACTATTATGTGAGTGTGTGACAAGTGCCGAGATGTCTTCGTATACCACTCGCGAATACGCTAATATGCACCTTATTTATGGTGAGTGCAGGTGTAATGCCAGTGCTGCTGCCAGACTTTACCGCGAAAGGTACCCAAACGCTGCTCGTTACCCCGATCATCGGGTGTTTACGAATTTGCATCGGTTGCTCTTCTCAGAAGGCCGCCTCCCAAATCAAAAGCATGGTGGAGGCAGACCCACCAACCCTATGGAAGAAGAAGTTCTACAGGCTGTCGAAGAAGACCCAAGTACTTCAGTAAGAGCTATTGAAACGAACACCGGAGTGCCCAAAAGTTCAGCCCACCGTATTTTAAAAAGAAATGACTTACACCCATACCACGTACAGCGAGTACAGACATTATTACCCGGTGACTACCAAAATAGGGTGAATTTTTGCCGGACGATATTGGAGAGGTACAGAGTTGACCCACTTTTTCTAACAAAAATTTTATGGTCGGACGAATCAACTTTTAAAAAGGACGGCTACGTGAACATGCACAACCTCATTTAACGAGACAGGATCGGTTCCAGTACCGATTCAAAGTTAACATGTGGACCGGAATTTTGAATGGCAAAATAATTGGCCCTTTTGAGTTGCCTGATGCATTAACTGGCGAGGTTTACTTAGACTTTCTTCAAAACCATCTTCCAAATTTATTAGAAGACGTGCCGCTAAGCATTTACAGAGAAATGTGGTTCCAACAAGATGGGTGCCCAGCGCACTTTGCTCGCCTCGTAAGAGAGTACCTCGATGAAGAGCTTCCTGGGAGATGGATCGGACGGGCTGGAACAATCTCGTGGCCGGCCCGTTCACCGGACTTGAATCCTTTAGACTTTTTTTACTGGGGAGCTGTTAAAGAAAAAGTTTACGATAAGCCCATTGGGAGTGAACATGAATTACGGCAGAGAATAGCTGAAGCATAATGGACGATACGCTAGAAAGATAGCTCGATCTTTTTTAAAAAGATGTCGCGCTTGTATTGCCGCCGAAGGAAGGCATTTCGAACACTTATTATAACATTTTAAGAATTATTGTAAATTTTATTAATAAACATTGGTATTAAAATTTTGTTTTATTTAAAATTGAAACCTTTAACAATAAATGCCTATTCCAATGCACACACCAAAAAAAAAAAATTAAAAGTGAACAATCTGTTCATTCAATAAAGATAGACGAGTACATCAGTACAATGTACAATTCAGTTAAATTTAATCAGTGTGTACATTGGAATCGGCTCCAATGTAACCAACGATAAGCTTTGCAATTTTAACCAAGTAAGAAAAAAAGTTAAAAATGGGTTTTCATGGAAATATTTTTTTTTGTTCATGATAGCAGCTACAATTTGCCAAGTGTCATACCATTTTGGGATCCTTACTAAATGCGCCAACTTTTGACACAACTTGCCAAACTCGCGTAATACAATTTTTTTTCAATGCAGGCAGTTAAAACTAGGCCATTTTTTATTTTTAATTTTTTTCTTGGAAATAAGTCCTATTTTTATGCAAGCTCGAGGAGCTAGATTTGAAATGTTGATAACAGTTTAGAGAAGCATTATTCAGGGTTACATATCAAAAAAAAAAGTTTACAAAAGTGAACATTTGTGGCAACAGCAGCAAAAACACTGTCACAGGGTGTGAAATTTTGCGTGTTTTTTTAAAATGCCAATAATTTTGAGAACACGTGACTTATATTTTTTTAAACATTTTTCTGATAACCAGCATGACTTGCCTTGTCACCCGGTTCCGGGTTGACGTCGAGTTTTGGGACACCCTGTATGTATTAGGTAAAAGGTTCGCTTAGGGTAGGATAGTATTATCTTAAATTATCCTTATTTTAATTAAGTACACTTTTTTACCGGATTTGCGATGATAACAACTGTCGATATAAATTGAAAAATTACTAAATGTTTGGTTTTCTCATCCTCTTATGGAATTAATTAATAAATATATTAATCATTAGGTTATCTTATTATTAGCCAGCTGAAGTATTTAGTATTAAAATAATAACAAAATAATGACTTTATTGTCATTAAAAACAAGTTTTACAGGGTTATCATCTGGGGCCCTCTGTTCAGCTCAGAATGACTGTGTTAGAGAGTCCCGCTCTTCCATACATTATTTAAAAATACAAGGTTATATATATAATAATAATCACAATAACAATGATTTTATATTTGGTTTACATTAACGTTGGGATAGATGTACTTCAATCCCAACGCTGATCAATCCCTTGAAACGAAAGCTCGCCTATGGTGTAATACTTTTTACCTTGCCGCTGAAAAGCGGAAACAGGAAGCGTACAAACGTTCGCAGGAGACAGGAGAGCATCATAGTCACAGTTCTGAAAGTAAACCTTTCTAGTTCCTCGCTAGAAATCAAATCAATCGAAATCGGTCAAAACGAACTTTTTTCGCCCCTTGCTGCCACTTCTGAGGAAGCTTGACGGTTCTCAGGCCCACACCCTTACATAGAAAAATAATTAATTTGCTAATATCTTTCCTAATCTCTTTGCGGGACTGAACAAAAATGTTTCATCTTTTGCTTCATTGATTCTCACTATTAAGTACAAAACTGATGTCATTTACAAAAACGAATGTCAGTTTCTACACTCCACTTTACTGATTTTATAAATTTACTAAACAAAGGTGTGTTCATAAGAGATTTGAATTATATAGCAAACAGACAATGAATCATGTCACGAAAGATATAATGTTCTTATGTTTCTAAATTGCACTTGCTATCTCCAGTTATCTCTGTTTTAGAATGGCTAGACTAAAGTCGCAGGAGGCGCGAGAAGCCAGTGGCTTTGTGAAGTTCCGATTGCTTATGTGGAAAAACTTTCTGCAACAATGGCGGCACAGGATACAAACCACCGTAGAAGTCTTAATCCCTGTTGTAACCATGGCGCTGGTTCTCATACTGAGGTGGCAGTTAGAGCCTCAAGTTAGAGATGCTGTCACATATCCACCTATACAGGCGCACACGTTGCGATATTCAAGGAATATTCTGTAAGTATTTGTGTTTATATATTTTTGTTGTTCGCTTTACAAATAGTTTTTAATAGTTTTTTGGGCCATTTTTGTACAATAAAATTCATAGGATTTTATCTTTAAGAAACTCGAACCAACATATTTTCTTTTAAAATATTTAATTACAACTTTTTTACATAAACTTGATTATGAAAAAACCGGAAACTTTTTAACTCCCATAGGGTAAACTTACTTTAATTTTACGCTCATACATATCCGGATGACATTGATCTTCTCACCAATACTTACGTACAAATTAAATGTTAGAGCAGAAACTGTTTGTGATCCTTATTTGTAATGTTATATGTAATAAGATTTTCAATGTGTCGCTTTATTTTATATTTTGTCATATATTTTTGTGTATTTCTGTTATCCATAGCTCAGGCGTGACCTATTATGGATTTCAGTACTTACATCCTTTTTATATGTACAAGTAAATCATAGATTTTCTTTGTATTGTATATTGTATGTTAAGGAACATTCTTATTGTTGTTAGAAAGAATTATTACTTGTAAATTGTTTATTATCAGAAATGCACCAAAGTATGGTAAACTAAAATATAAATAATCAAAACATATTGATGGCTTATAGGGAAGATTCTGAAACAATTTGTGACGTTTATTTTAGGTAGGGACGATAATATGTTGACTGGATAATATCAGGTTTAAAATAACCTGGATCATAGAGACTTCTCAAACTTGTTGATCGCACGTTAAATTAGAATTCGAGACCTTGTTATTAATATACTTTAATTACATGGAATACAGCACTGATAGAGGAGTGATAGCCACAACTTAGATTAAAAATTTGTAGAACATATGTGTACATCTAGAACATCGTGATTTACCTAAATTAACAGCTAGGTTATCGGAGGTATAGGTACATAAGCATGTACCTATACCTCCGATACCTATACCTCCGAATAATTAAGCAACATTAAAATCCGTATTTTTAAATATCGTTACTGGCATGAATATGTGACGTTCGGCAGTAACTTGGGTCGTTCTTCGCCATAAATTTAAGTATGATTGATTCATTCTGTGAACTTCTTCTAAAAATGTACATACTTATTTACTATCTACTATTTACCCAGAACAAAAAATTGTGTTAATATGTAGGTAAATAGTTTAGCATCAAAACACTTTCTAGTACAATTTATCTTTGCAGAAGATAGCATCGCATTAGACAACAGATAATGTGGACTGATACATGATATTAAAACAATTCTATGAAAGTAATCTTTAATATTATCTGCTTGATAATGAAGGAACTCAAAACATTAGTCACTCCTACTATTTAATTATTTATTGAAGATTATTTACAAAGAAATTTGTTATTTCTTGTTTCTTGCATTTATTGCAAATAAAAAGTCTATGAGTATTAAGTAAACGCGCGATCTAATGCGACGTTACACTTCGCAATTCAAACACACAATTTCCATTCAAAATCTGACTGCAATCAACCAATGGTAACGTCTCTCTCCTGCATTTGAACCATTTCACAATAGTCTTCATCCGCATCTTCATCATCATCACAACTACGTGTAAAGAGCCCATGAATGAGTCTCTCCCCTGGGTAACGAGGAAGTTTAGGCCGTAATCCACAAGTTAACCCAGTGCTGGGTGGTGGATGTCAGAATTTTCAGGGTGCCGAAATGGCTTCTGACAAACCCTAGCGACTACTGTATACAGGGAAACCGCGCCCGGGACCGACGGCATAACGTACCCAGTCGAAGCACGGACATCGCATATAAGCTATGTAGAAATAAAAGTGCTTTCTAATTTTGCGATTACGAATACATGTACCTGTGACGCAAGCGATGGCCAAACTATAGTAGAGTTATTTTGTGCGTGGAGTTGGAGTCATAAATCATCGGAGCGGTGAAGCGAGTATTTCATACTCTCTCCCACTCGCGGGCCTTATGTGCGAACCAAGTGGCGCGCATTACTGTTGTCGATAAGTATTTTCGATAATGTATTTTATTTTAGCTTGGTCATTTTGTGGGTTAGTGATAAAAATGAAATAAGAAATTAGATAAAACAACATATTTATTAGGATTTATATACGAATAATAATTATTAATAAGTTCCTTTTTTACAAAATCAGCCCGGCGCCACCGTTTACCTGCCTTCGATGACTCATTTGTTTCTTTCGTTAATGGCGTTTTAAATGCATCTTTCATTAAGTCTAACATTTCTTGTAATTGTTCGGGACTGACTGAATCCTTCGCTGAAATATAGTCAAGCGCGATTCTCGGTAGTAATTATTATTTATTTTTAATGAAATAAATAAAATCCCTAGACAATCACACCAGGCCTCAAATTAAGCAGAGCTTGTGACATGGGATACCATGTGCGAACCTAGGATATTATATACAAGATAAACGCCCTGACCCGGAACATTTTGTTTTCTTGTTCCGTGCGGGAATCGAAACCGCGACCGCTGGCGTCTGAGGCAGACAGTATTACCCCATAGCCAAAGTGGTCGTAATTTTAAGCATGTATTGTGTGCTATGACATTCTGAAATAAAAACTCATTTTTTTGTTTCTTTATCTTTAAGTATGAATAACTTTTTCCCGTTATCCCAAACACACTCATTGCCATGCAATGAAATTATGTTCATTTTACGCTCTTTTGATATATTAGAAAAAGATTGGGGGTGGGAGATTCAAATAGTCACAACTCCTTAACTGTTTGTCGCGAAGCGTAGGTCTTGACATTAGTTCTTAGATAATATTCTAGCGCTTCAAAAAAAATATTAAAAAAAGGTATGTTAATGATCTAAATTTTTTCAAAACAATTAAACAGTAAAAAACAACCATATTTTTTTACACTTTTTACGTCTCAAGTATTTTTTAAAGGTTTTAATGTGAGTTTTTGATATTTTTTAGTGTTCAATTCAATTCAATTTTTGGGTTGAGTGGCAACCAGCCGTCGATACTAAGCGACATTTTTTAGTGTTATCTTATTGCCAACTTTTTTAGCTGTCAAATGTAATTACTTTTATGTCGGTAGATGTTGCTAAATAAATACACTCATCCGGACTCACTAAAGAAAAAAATAAAATGGCCGCCGTTTCTACACGGTAGAAAGTTACAGTAGAAGTAGAAGTTTACTGTGGTTTTGTCGATAAAGTAAATCACATTGCTTCGCCCTAATGGGTCCGACACCGGTGACCAGACACATCGTATACGAATTGACATTCCAATAAAAGATTTGCTGCTTTTAGCCATCCTTAATTTGGGCAACACTAACTTATGGTCGTTCCTAGTCCTTCCAGAGTAATTTTTATCATGATTATCTTTCCTAGTTTTTAGTTTATTACTATTCTTATATACATAACGTTTTCATAAAAAAATTGTGAATCTTTTCTCGAAGAGATTCTCTGTTTCCAAGTTTATACATTCCACGAATAGCCCTTTTCTGCAGTGTAAATATCGTGTCAATATATGCAGCATTGACCCAAAGTAGGATGCCGTAGGACATTATACTATGAAAATAACTAAAATATACCAGCTTCGCAGTATTAACATCAGTCAATGAGCGAATTTTCTTTGCCGCGAACGCTGCAGAACTAAGTCTACTCGCTAGCTGTGAGATATGGGCGCTCCATTGAAATTTAGAATCTAAGGTAATCCCAAGAAAAACAGTGTTATCTACTAGATTAAAACCTGTTTCCATTAAGACGCAGATCAAACTCAATTTGTTTTATATTTGGTGCAGAGAATTTTATACATTTAGTTTTTCTTTATAATTGAAAGCTAGATAATTTACATTAAACCACTGCACAACATTTAAGAGAGCATTGTTTACATCGTCATTATTGGTTTTCTGCCTTATCATTTTAAAAATTAATGAAGTGTCGTCAGCAAACAATACAATCTCATGATTATTGCCTACCATATAGAGTAGATCATTTATATAGACTAAAAATAAAAATGAGCCCAGAATTGAACTTTAAAACACTCCCATTCTCACAACCGACCCAGCCGACCTTTTCCGGTTTCCCTCAACCTTCTGAATTCTATTACTTAGATATGAATTCAAAAGTTTGAGGTCAGTGCCTTTGAAACCGTAGTGGTTGAATTTTCTGATGAGAGTGTCATGCTGAACCCAGTCAAACGCCTCAGATAGGTCACAAGATACATCTAGAGTATCCTGTGATCCCTCCCAGGCACCAGTGATTACTCAAATAGTTCAACACCAGCATCAGTTGTTGAACGGCCCTTTGTAAATCCATATTGTTTATTATGAAGTAAATTGTTATTGGATAAATGGGCCAAGAGTTGATTGAGAATACTTTTTTCATAAATTTTACTACATGTAGGTAGAATCGAAATTGGTCTAAAATTAGTAGGGTCTTTAGAGCTACCAGATTTAAATAAAGGAACCTTACTTTGCTTCATTAGATCAGGAAACTCCCCACTAATAATACAGTTTTTAAATATTTCAACAAGGCAAGGAGCTATTACATCTACAATAGAACTTAAGATTTCAACAGATATGCCCCACAAATCAGTTATCTTTTTCTTTTTCAATTGACTTAAATGTTTTAATAATGTCCCTAGTGTCTATGGGTTGGAACTTGAAAGACATCTTGCACTCACTTACAGGTTTTTTAAGCATTGATTCAACCGCAACAGGTGAAGAATGTAACAATTTAATAGTAGTAGAAACTGGAATTTCAGCAAAACAGTTCTCGAATGTCGTCGCAACATTTTCATCTACTTTAATGATTTTATTGTCGATTACAAGTTTAAACTCAGTATTGCGATCCTTTACTTTTCCAGTATCCTTATTAATTATGTTCCAAGTTTTTTTTACACTTATTAGAACTATTTTTAATCTTATTACTTAGATAAGATAATAATAGACAACAACTTGTAAAAGTAAGTGATATAAATGATACAGATAAGGGAACACTAAAATCAGAACATACAAAATCCAAACGAGGGGTACCACAGGGTTCAGTACTCGGCCTAATACTTTTCATTATTTTTATCAATGACGTTGTACCCTATATAAAGAATAAGTTTCCTAATATGTACATCGTCGTATTTGCAGATGATACAAATGCTATTATATCTAATCTAATAAAAATATAAGAGACCTCAATTAAGAAATTGAAATGGCGTTAAAAGAATTTAAAACATGGTCTGAAATTAAACTATAGGAAAACTCAACTAATGTTGTTTAATGAAATAATGTTAAAAACTGTAAGTGAAGTGAAATGAAGTCGACGTGGACTTAAACTGTAAGGCAGAGCTTAATGCAGTATAAAGTGCAATAAGTTCAGCATGCTATGCCTTGCGCAATCTACGGGATAGACTCACCACCCTGCAATTGAAGATGGTTTATCATGCGTTCGTTGAGTCCAAGCCGAGATATAGCATAAAACACTGGGGTAATTCCATAATTTAAATTTAAAATAATTAGTTTTGTTAATTAATTCATTCGCTTTATTTTATTTCTTTTGTATAATGGCGTATTTCTTTTATTGGCTAAATGTTATAACTATTTTTTTTTATTTAACTTTTTATGTACACACTACAAATAATAATAGAAAACAGAAATATAATTGAATGGTACAAAGGTACTGCTTATTCCTAGCGGAATCTCTTCCAGCAGTCCTGCGAGTGGAGAGTGGGATGTATAAAGAGCAATTTAGTGTGCAGCTAAGTTAGTAATGAATATAAAATAACTTTATAACTATATATTGACGACCGGCTGGTGTATCGGTAACATACATTGCCTTCTATGCCAGAGGTCCTGGGTTCGAATCCCGGCGGCGGCGGATATTTGTGTGATGAACACAGATATTAGTCGTCAAGTCATGGATGTTTATATGTTTATTTAAGTTTATTCTAATAAAAAATATATATTTATTCAATATGTATGTGTATATATTTCTTAAGTATATCAGTTATCTAGTATCCATAACACAAGTTCTTTAAGAAACTTAATTTGGGCTAGATAATGTTGTGTGAGTGTCAGAAATATTTATTTATTTATTTATTTATAAATAAATGAACATATAATTCATAAATACCTACATAAATAAATAAACAATATTATTTATAACAACTTTAAGGATAAACATAAAATAAAAGTCTAATTTCTACAAATTATGTTAAGGAGAGGTAGTACTCTCTAACTCTTCTCTTAAAAATGTGCAAACTTTTCAAAGTTCGGATTTCGTGAGGCAATGAATTCCATAGTCGGATTGAGTGGACGGAAAAAGAATAAGAAGCGAAATCGGTCTTATGGACAGGCATGTCTAGTAAACCACGCTTACACGGTCTACGAATCGTATCATTTGGATGAGCGAATGAAAAACGATCACGCAAATAAACAGGAGAGTTTGGGCTATTGAGGACATTAAACAGGAGACAAAGTATTCGAGTGTTCCTACGAAAACGGATTGGGAGCCACCGGAGAATTTAGCGATAGTGGGATACATGATCATATTTTTTAAGATTAAAAACAAAGCGAATACAAAGATTTTGCAAGCGTTCCATATGTTTAATAGCTCCTCGGTGATATCCAAGCAGCAAGCGTCAGCATAGTCAATAAGAGGTTGAAGGATGGTTAGGGATAAGGAGATCTTAGTTTTAAAAGGCAAAAAACTTTGGAGGCTTTTTAGAGAATGGAACGAGAAATGAACTTTCCGACTAATTTCACTAACGTAAGGTGAGGTGAGTCAAAAATAACCCCTAAATTTTTAGCTTTGTCGGTGAGAGCAATCGGAATACCGTTCAGTAATATAGGAGGTAAGGCCATGATATTAAGGCATCTGCGCATATTTCGACTACCAATGACCATGGCTTGAGACTTATTAGGATTAACAAGTAAGCCGAACGATTTCGCCCAATCACTGATGCGACTAAGATCTTCATTTATTAAAGTGATGTTGGAGTTAGCATCGGCAATTGAGAAATGCCGGTAAAACTGCAAATCGTCTGCGTACAGGTGAAGGTTGGAGGAAATGACTTTCGTCACAGAATTTATAAAAATGGAGAAGAGCAAAGGAGAGAGAACACCACCCTGAGGCACTCCAACTGTGAGATCGCATCAATCAGAGTAATTCTCATCTTGGCGGACACGCTGCGATCGGCCCCGAATATAGGAATCAAACCAGCCCAATGCAGAAGTGGATATGTTAATGGATTTCAGAATACCAATAAGGATGTCAAAATCTACTGAATTAAATGCATTACTAAAATCTAGAAGAATCAGTACTGTAAGTGACTGTTTCTCCATAACCCAACGAATGTCATCAGTAATATTGATTAGTGCAGAAACAGTACTGTGGCCTGGGCGGAACCCGGACTGAAAATTGCTCAAAATGTGGTTTGCACATAAAAAGTTCGACAGTTGCTTGTGAATGATGTGTTCCAAAACTTTAGAGAGGAATGGTAGAATGGATATGGGACGAAAATTGGAAACACAGGATGGGTTGGAGACTTTGGGTAGAGGGATTACGTGTGCGAGTTTCCAAGCTGAAGGGAACGTTGAAGTGGATATGGAAAAATTGAATATGTGAGTAATGATGGGTAACAGTAGGGGTAGAATTAAGGTAATCATCTTGGAGCACAGGTTGTCATTGCCTATAGCCGCAGAAGATACAGAAAGGATGGATTTCTTCACCTCATCGGAGGTGCAGGCTGATAGGGAAAATGGTTCATGTGCAAACGACATGGATTTCAGGAACTTCCAAACTTCTAAACTATATGTAAAACTATATGTAATTTTAATAATGTTCATGTAAAAGCTGTTGAAATACCATCGAATAAATAAATATATAAATAAATAGTTATAAATATAATGCTGAAAAAGCATTCCTATTACAAAAAAGGGCAATACGTTCTTTGACAGGTCTAGTGCCCTGGCTGTAAGGAGTCCTTTAAAACTCTGAAAGTTCTAATTGTGCCAAGTTAAATACAAGAAGGAAAAATATAATAGAACCAAAATTAAATGTAGTTCAGCACTGTTGTGCTTATCAAACAGTATTGTTATTTAATAGGCTACCGATGGATTTAAAGAGGATGGAGAGTTTGACTTTATTCAAAATACGTTCAAAACATCTTGTTGGAAAAATGCTGCTATTCCATTGACGATTTTTATAAAAAATAATGTATATTTTTTTATATATTATATTTCTTAATTTATAATATCGTTAATGCCATGACATCTATATAAAAATTATTACTATTATTATGTTGATGATATTCGAATACGATAGTTACGAAAGCTTTTACTTTTGTTATATGATTTCTCATGATAGAGATCATATAGGTGCTTTCTACTAATATGTATACTTGTGGTAGCCCAATCACTGACGGATTTACAATGGTTTGGAGAGACTTTTTTTGGAATAAATACACTCTTATGTTGTTTATATATTAAACTACTTAAATTACTGTATTGTAAATTTTTATTATTGGAGTGCGCTATATGGGGCATTTTGGTAATGATACCGTATCTAAATACCTGCAAACGCTTTTTATTGACTGGAACAACCATTATACTCTTATTAACCTGTTGTTCCTTTGAATATTTGAATGTAACCAACTGACCGCTGTGATCAGAGCTTAGTTTATTTATAACTGAAAAACTTACGGGAGTAACATTAGAAAACACATTATCTAGGCAAGTTGCACTGGTGCTTGTTATTCTAGTTGGTTCTAGAAACAGGTTAGTAAGATTATTACATTTAAATAAATTTATTATTTTTTTACTGAAGGATGAATCTTCTAATAAGTTAACAAGTCCTCTTAGTTTTATTACATAATTTATCTAATGCTTGTTCTAAAACAATTTCAAAACTATCATAGTGTGATTTAGGGGGTCTATATATACAGATAACTATACAGTTTGCCAATTCTACGCAGGATATTTCAATAGTTTGTTCAATAGATTAGGCTCACTATGTCAGTAAGTTTATTAAACAAATCTTTAAAATTGAGGGGCTCTTTAATAATATTTTATTAAAGATATTGTATTGCTGTCTGTCTATTAAATAAACTAGCAACTTGGTGCTGAGCAAAATTTTAAATTTATTGGTTGTCTAATAAAAAATGTTCAGCTATACAAAGAATGTCTATATGCTCGGCATTCAAAAACAATTAAATTTCTAAGACTTTCTCTGAGATGCCGTGTATATTTCGTATTCATATTTTATATTCCTTGTACATTTAATTACTACATAATTAATACATACAGTGTTGTTTTTTAGTCACCAGCCAAATTTAAATGTTAGTTTTTTTCCTACGATGTAAACGTACCTGAATATTTATTTTAGCGTCGCTCAGTACAAAAAAGTAGAAATATGGAACCACAAACTTTCTAAAAAAATGTCGCTGTTCATGAACGTAGCTACTACGAAGCGGCATTTCATTGATAATCATCTACGCGCTACTACAAAACATCTTGTAGTACTACGTTTTGTAGTAGCGCGTAGTCGTCTTTATTTTAATGGTATTTTAGACTGACCATGGTTTGCTTCATATGTTAGCGGATATATTAATTTCCTTGTAAAAAATCGTTTCTATAAATGATACTTATTGTGTAAAAAAATTTTGCTGGTGACTACAAATTAACCCTGTATATTATTTTGGTTAAATCTTGATCCCTATTTTTTATAAATAGAACGGATTCCATGCTCGATTCTGAACATCTGCATTCAGGTTTTGTGCTATTTAGTTGACCCGTTCTATAGATAGTGTAGAAACGGTAAGACAGTGTAGGAACGGTAAGAGCACTATCAAGTTTCGCGCGCGATACTCGATGGCTTTTTTTTTTACATTGTTAGGATAGGTCGTTTGTCTTCCATGCCACCTGATGGAAAGTGCGCATGAAGACTATGGTGTTACACATCCATCCACGAGAAACCTATTCACTCGACACTTAAAAGATCCAGGACTGTAGTGGTCAGGAAAAACAGACGCAGGCAGATTGTTCCACACCTTGCCAATCCGTACCAAAAAGGAACTATCGAAGCGTTTTGTTCGACTTCTTGGTAAATCCACTATATAGCTACGGCTAATTTGAAGGCGCTCTATACTTCAAATGTCTCTTTTATACTGGTAGACTTTTTAAGTGATAATAACTATTGAATCAAAATGGCTACGATTATTTGCGTCAAAATGAGTGAGTAAACATAACCGATATTTTATTATTAGTAATAACTCTACCTGCTGCACTACTTTGGTCTTGATCGTGACTTTAGACTTCATACTATTTTCCTTGCATCTATTGTTTTTCGTGTTTCTAAAGTAAAGACAAAAGTGGGTAGTTATTATACAAGGTTGTTTTCTTCGCATGACGGATTTTGAAACAATTTATCTCATTTCAATATAATACAAGTAGATCGGGCTGATGTCAATTTTATCCATAGGTAACACATCAATTTAAAACATCAATTAAAAAAAAATAGAATTGTTTTCAAGGTGTCTCAAAAGAAAGTTCACATTTGTGGTTATTGCGTGAACGCAACTCTGTTTCGAGGGGCGCGGGAGGTTTGTCAATCTGTAGCCCGGCGCGTTTCTCGGGAGCGGACTGTACGTTATGCGCAGGTGAGTTTTACAAAAACGGTAATTCAGCGACTATAGCGCGAAGAAAAAGACATCGCGGCCCATACGGCTACCCCACGGTTTATGCGAAACCTGAAAACAATTTGTTCAGAATCGGTAACAGAATTAATTGCAATAGTTTTATACCATGTTATATTATTTGAACTCAATAATCAATCGAATCGCAACCACGCAACCACGCATTTTTTTTTCTTGTTCGATTCCCGCACGGAACAACAAAAAAAAATGTTCCGGCAATGGGTCTGGGCGTTTATCTATATGTATTTTATATTATAGGTTCCCCTAGTTCGCTACATGGTATCTCATAACACAAACTTTGCTTAATTTTAGGCCATGTAGTTGGTGTGATTGTCTGGGGATTTTATTATTATTTGGCATACTTATAACTACACGCCTTTCGGCGGAAAAGTCCCGACAATCGTACCAGTGGGTCGGGTATCAGGGCAAGAGAGGAAGACACCGGCGAACGATTCGGGCAATATCAGGCAATACCGCTTTCTGTATACGTGCTGGAAGCGAATCACCGCTTAATCCCAGCCTTTCAAGGTGTCTGACCAGTGTGCCTGGGGTCAAACCGTCTGCGGATATTGCAACCGGGATGATTTCGGTGGACATAACTTCCCACATTGTTATTATTATTATTATAACTACTTCTACTTAATTATTGTACTCACGCACGCGTATCGTACGCGATACCGGGATGCATAAACAGGGTGGATTTTTAGTCACCAGCCAAATTCAAATATTATTTTCTTTGATACGATATAAACGTACCTGCATATTTATTTTAGTATAGCTCAGTACAAATTAAGATATGGCACCACAAACTTTTTTACAAATAGTTGATGAACATAGCTACTACGATGCAGCATTTTGTTCATAATACTACGATGTTATTTTAATGGTATTCATTCATAATTTAGAGGGACCATGCTTTGCTTAATATTTTAGCGAATATATCAATTTCCTTGTAAAAAATACTTACCTTTTTTTGCAAAAATCGTTTCTATAAATGATACTTATTATGTAAAAAAAATTTGGCTGGTGACAATAACTAAAAAATAAAAAAACAACCCTGTATATTAATTATTTACTGAGTAAACTTAACCGGAAGATAAAGAATTCATCACGCAACGCACTAGCGCAGACACTACTTTGCTGAGGCGGCGCGCGGCTTACGACTTTTGATGCGGCGCGGCGGCTTACAGAGTGCCACGAAAAAACACTTTATTTATATACCTATTTTTATATAAATTCTAGTAAAAATTGAGTACGTACTTTTATTTATTACACTGTTACGTCCTCGAATTTCGAAAGATCTGATAAATCCGGTTATTTTTTTATAATCCGTATATTTTCTTATCAGTTTTCCATCAGACTGGTGAAATAAAAATAGAATAAATAAGAATATATTTGAGGTGATTAGGTATTGCATAAAACTTAATTACTTATGGTACAAAATTTTGCTTTTAATTTTTTTGCCGCCTCTTTGTACTAAGAGTTACATATTTCAATTAATAACGTCTTTTGATTCCTAAAATTTCTGTACAAGTTTTTTAACGGTCTTATTAACTACTAGCTTTTTGCGCGGTCTTACCTAGACAATTTCGGATACCGCGGAAATATCGGGATAAAAAGGGTGCTATTCCAGACTGTACACTATTCCTATGCCAAATTTCATCCAACATTTCATTCATTCACGATTGCGAAACAAACGTCCATCCATCCAAACTTATTCTTATTTGAATTACATAGTATTATTCAATATCATATGAGTAACGTAAATAAATACCATGATGTGTAAGATATGTAGGTACAAAAAAGGCTGTGCAAAATGTATAGAACGACTCAAGCTGACAATATCTTTTGATGTTGCGATCGATCGTGCAGATAATGCGTTAATGACTACGTATTAGACATTATTAATCTACAGCTGACCTTTGGAATAAACTAAAATTAGATTTTTTTCACTAATGAGATTTCTTACTCTTTACCCATTGTTGGTTTGTAGTTTGTTTATAGCTAAAAAAGCGTCTCAAAAATACAAATCGCATGATCAGATCAGTTTATCTTCTCCTCTCGTTGCAATTCATTAAATTATCGATAGAAAATCCTAATTTACATGATATAAAAAGTTTTTGACAGCGAAAAGTCAGCGTCTTAATGACAGGAACACTTTGTATAATGCCTTTGAAGGATTGAAAATGTAGGTTTTTGGTTTTGTTTTTGTCTTTTTTCTTGAACTGTGCAGTTAAAAGCTCATTATTTTAAGTCGTTTTATAGCCAGAGAGTTGTAGAAGTTTTTAAAAAAAAATGTACGCAAAATTCATCAGTTGGTTTTTGGAGAAAAAAGCAGTTTTTTATAAATGATGCTCCAATAACAAAAACATTTTTATTTTATATGACGTCCTGTAGCTTCTGTTTGGAATCACACTGAAACAATGTTGTTGTTGTTTATTATTTAACTACTAAACACCTATCTAAAACTGAAAGAAGATTGAAATCGAACCATTAGTTTTTTTACAATCGATATTTGAAGGAGTAAAACTGGATTTTCAGAAAACAAAAAGGAACCCCAAATATTTTAAAAACGGTACACTTTGGGATTACATGATTGTGGTTTAAATGATGTGAGGGGTCAAAAGAAATGACCCCTCTACGCCACCTAAAAAGATTCCAGTCTAATTACCAAATCCTAGCATAGACTAAAACCAATTTCAAAATTAAAAAGTTATGGGTCATTCAATCCCTTTCTTTTTCATTCCGTTATATTGTTTCTTTTTAAGCCGGCTTAATCATATGATGTATATGGCTTATAAAATAAATAAGAATTAAAAAAAAAAGAAAAAAAAAGTCATTTGTTTTAGGTTATTATTTTGGGATTAAAAGAAAGAAAGTCAACTAAAAAATCCATGCATGATTTGCGCATGTAGAATTATTTTTATTGCCCGGGGTTGTTAGATCTCTTCGGTAGTACCATTACGTATACCTAATTTTGCACGAAATTCAATGCACCCCTAAGAGATATAGGTACGTTTCAAATTTTAGCTCTCTATCTATAAACAGTAGTTATTGCTGTGCGTTGTCTATCTGTTACGTTTTTAAATAAATATGACTCAGAAAAAGGTATTTCTAAAGATTTCTGAAACTTTATCCATATCTTTTCAGGTAGGATGAAAAATATTTTTTTATCTTGATCTTAAAAATAAAGAAGCATGGCAAATGATTTGTTATCTGGAAGTTACCAATATGGAATTTCTTCAATATTGTGATATTTATGCGTAAATCGTTAGTATCTTTAAGAATATGTTTAATAAACTCGTTAGTTTTGATTTAAAATTTACTTGACAAAATTATACAGTCGCTCGTGACCACGGGGTCTGCAAAGACACCGAAACGTCGAGTTCAAATTTAAAATGTACGCGATAAATCAGGTGATTATCGCGTACATTTTAAATTTAAAAATACACTATTACTACTGTATTTTTATTATTGTAATGTATGTAATATATGTAAAATAGTGGGCCAATTATAGGTAAAGAGGCTTTGTCCTTCCAGGAATGAAAAAAATAAAACGCGTATTTATCTTAATGACTGGCACTCCAGAAGACTATTAAATCAGTCGGGTTCCACGGGCGCAACTGACCAATGCGTACTTGTCGCACCAGAATTATCAAGAAACCTAATAATTCGACAAGGGCATTTACGTTATCTAGAGTAAATGTAATAAATTATTGGGTGTCTTTGTCTGTCCAGCGATGGTACTACTTTTTATATACCTTTTGGCATATTTAATTCATTTTCACAAAGTTTGGAAGTTATGCCCTTGTCTTACCGAAGGTGCGAAATGTTAAGATAATTTATAAAATTGAAGGACTAATATACTTAAGTATATGGTATGATTATCTTATATACCTAATTTACATCAATGAGTGCTTAATATGGAATTAGAAAAATATGTTGAATTCTGTGAATGGTAGCCACAAGTACCAAAACATTTCATAAATATCTAAATAAGTACACGAAGGTGGGTACATAATTTATACAGGTACCTAACCAGTAAAAGTACGCATATAAAAACCTATAACTGTACTCTTGGCCTGGTAGAAATCGCTTGTAGCGATAAAGCCGCCACATTTTCAATATATTTATTACTAGCTGCTGCCCGCGACGTCGTCTGCGTGAACGCTATGCAGCACCAAACGCACCTACGATTATAACACTGCTAGCGTGATAATATGTAGCCTATATGTTGACCCGACTTCTTAACTATCTTCATGCCAAATTTGAAGTAAATCCATGCAGTACTTTTTGAGTTTATCCCGGAAAGACAAACAGACAAACAGACAAACAGACAAAAATTCTAAAAACTATATTTTTTGTTTCTGTTTCGATTGTAGATCATACCCCAAGTATTCTTTTAAAAAAATATTCAATGTACAGTTTTGACTTTCCTACCATTTTATTATATGTATAGATTTATAGTACCTACCTAATTGTAAAATTGTATTTTATTTGGCAATAAAGAGTATTTATTATAATTTTTTCAATTTATATAAAAATATATCTCCTTTGAAGGGGTGATTTATTTTTTACGCGGGCATTAATACCAAGCGCAAAAATATTATTATGTTGTGATTATAGAGTTGTTATTGATTAGTGATAATGGAGTGAGAAATTTTCTGGTGATACGACAGGTGTTTAAAATTATTGCTTTTTGTATGTTGTGTAGAATGTTATGAGGAAGGTTAAGGGCAGTGAAACTATTTTTGATGGAGTTAGGCACGATTCCAGTTGATCCATTGGGATAATGTGAACAAGATCGGCTCAACACTGTTTTTTTTATTTCGATAGCCAGATCTTGATATTTAGCCAGTTTTTCGGTAATTGTTTTCTATACATTATTAGTATTAGGAACTACAATGTCAATGAGGTATATACTTTTATTTATTTTATCATGGATAGTGATGTCTGGTCTATTGGCTGAGACAGTTTTATCTGTTATTATGGTTCGATCCCAGTAAATTTTTACTGTATTATTATCCAGTACGATGTCAGGTTGATATTTATAATAGGGCACTTTCTTGTGTATAAATTTATATCTGTGTGCTAAGTACTGATGAACTATTGCTGCAACCTGATCATGTCGATGTTTGTAATCAGTTTGAACGAGGGCTTTAAAAGAACCCGTGATTATTATTATTAAATTTAATAGTATGAATCGCGAAAATTTAAGAGAATATTGTACAATATTATACAAAATAGAAAGTACTCAAAACAATCATAACTAATGGGTAAGTAATTTGGGTTGCCCTATCACTAAAAGCAAAATCCTAAATATAAAAAGAACAATAACATGATAAAATATTGCAAGATCCAAAGATATCAGAACTTCTATAATAATTTAGACAATAAATAATGTCAGGACGATTAAGATTACATTAAAGATTGGAAGTTTTGACGCCTCTTTATTTAAGCTACTGTATGTACGTAGGTACTTATATTCTTTAAAAGAAAGCCTGTGTCCGTCATTTGTTGTTCAAAAGCCTAATATACGATGCTAAAGCTGTTAACTTGATGCAACGATATAACATTACAACGATACAACGTGCAAGGTCGATACAACGTACCTATACAGGGTCACTTTTGAAATTCGAGGACGTTATCTATATCTGTATTGTGATAACAGTTATTCAACTCGGCCGCATCTTTGAAATAAATGCCTACAGTGCCGCGGTCCCATCACTGATAAGGCTGCCCACCTTCGGCATTTAAATTACATTTGCCTACTTGTGTCAACAAAAATACGTTTCGAGTTAAGAAAATCGTTTTTAGGTTTGAAAAACAAATCGTTCTTAGAAATTAGCGACCGAAAAATGCTTGCGCCTCAAACTGGGACGTCCGAAAATATGTATTATTAAATTTTAAATTAATCAATACGAAAATTAACGTACCTAAAGCTCAATCAACAATTGTTTCGGCATGCAGATACTCGCAATTGACCGCATGCTGAGATCGAGCTCTCGTTTGGTCCGTTTGTATGAAGTTGAATTACTATAGATATCTGTAGAGTGACGTTATAGTTTGAGATCATACATGAAGAGAAAAAATATGATAAAAAATAAATATTAATTATTTACTGAGTAAACTTAACCGCGAGTTAAAGAGTTCACTACACAACGCATAATTACACTGGTAACTACTTACCACGAGCGTACGCATGGCGCTATCGACACAGCAGTGCGATCACAGAACTTTATCGAATCGTATATTAACGAATGTTTACGAATGCTCGTATAGTATGGAGTCGGTTGCAAGTTTTGAGTAACATTGTAATTTTTTATTTTACAGATATTTATGAGTACAACATGTTTACAAACATTCAAAATTAACAAGGCACACATTTATTTAAGCTGGCCGTGCGGCAATGGATAGATTTCAATTTTTTCTTAAAAACCGTCTCCATACTATACGAACATTCGTTAACAAACGATTCGATAAAGTTCTGTGATCGCACTGCAGAATAGGTAGGTAGTTATAGACGACTTCACGAACGGTCGTCGAGCCGAGAAGCATACGTAAACTCTTTATTTCATCATCATCATCATCACAACTCTTTGTAATGAGCCCACTGCAGGGCATGAGTGTCTCCCCTGGGGACGAGGAGGTATAGGCCATAATCCACCAAGCTGGCCCAGTGCTGGGTGGTGGATATCAGAATTTTCAGGGCGCCAAAGTGGCTTCTGACAAACCCGACGACTACTGTATACAAGTATACAGCACCCGGGACGCGAATATACAAAGGCTATACTATTTGAGTCACGAGTCAGACTCTAATAGAGGAGCTTTTGTTTATGCATATTACTTGACAATACCTAATCGAACTCATTAAAAAAATTGACTGAAATGGATAAGCTTTTGCTCTTGTAATTTTCAAATAAATGCAATGACAAAACCTAGTACTGTATAATACATATTCACTCAAATAGATAAGCTTTTGTCAAGATGAAAAGTAGGTATATCTTTGTTTGATATACATTGCGATGAAAGAGATAAGCTACGAGAAGGGCTCCCGCACCGGAAGGCGGAATCAGTACGGTTAGGTGCGACGACGAGCGCAGCGAGGAGGAGCATGTTAGGTTGCATATAGTTATACACGTGCGCGAGCCGAGCGAGGTCAGCTATTATAGTCAACCCTAGACAATCCCGACATGGTCAAAAGTCAAACGTTAAGTCATCAAAATAACGATGGTCATAATGCATGCACATTTTATTTCTATCTTTGAAAATCAGACCAATTGCCATTTAAGTATCAAATTGAAGCCAACAATCGGTAAATATCGATATCAAATGGGATAGCTTTTGTTGCTGCAATGTTACATTGAAGTTATCTCACAAAGTCTACACGACTTCGGTAAATTTCTGTACTAGAATAGATTAGGGTTTCGGCAAGTTTTTGTCATACAAAAGCTAAGCCAGTTCAGTTTGCACTTTCACTCTAATGGTATAGCCTTTGTAAATACGCACCCGGGACCGACTGCTTAACGTGGCCTGCGAAGCACGGAAGTCGTCGTGAGAAATGAAAACTCTTTATTTATTTAGTTTAGTTTTTATAGTTTTTATTATTTTTAGAGTGCTTTCCTTCAATATCTAAAATTTGTCACCAGTCACCTTGTATAAAAGTTTCTGTGTTACGTGAACTGAAACCTCATAGGAGACCTTCTATTGATAAGAGCCTATAAAATAAAGATTAGATAAAGCGGGCACTTGAGCATATTCAATGATTAATGTTTACTAAACTTCAACTGGCGAAGTGTTATTGCGATTGAAAAACCTAATAACCGTCCTTATATACTGTTTTTATCTTTGATTGTTTAATACTTAACGGAAAATAGCTCTGAATTGCATGAATTGACCACTAGATACTTTTCTTTGTAGGTAAAATCTCGTGGTATTTAAATCGTTATTAAGTTATTTGCCGGTGTTATTACACCATGAAACAGCCTGTACAGCAAGGTTTGATGGTGACAAATGATTTATAGAAAAGGGAGACAGATAGACAGTGTTGATGCTAAAGACTTTGATGATATCTACTAGGCTAGGTATATTGTTTATATACCACAACAAAGTTCATAATAGGTATCTTCTGATATTACTGATATACTTTTGAATTTCAGAGTGGCCTTGAACTGGCCAAATGTATCTGTTGCTTATTCACCGGAGAGTCCTGCTTTGGAAGAAGTTGTTCGCAATGCCTGCTTCAATCTACTCCTTGACAACTTTAACGACTTGCGTTCCATTGTTGACGAGATTCCGGACTTCAACATAACAGATATACCGAATTTACCAAATTTTCCTGATTTATCTAATATCACACTACCAGATCTGTCCAATATAACATTGCCAGAAATAAATATAACAGATATAAATGTGCAAGATATTCTGAAAAGATTGATAACAGTGACTCCGTATAGCAGTAGTAGTGACCTAATAAGTATCTACTCATCAGAAGAAAACACACAAAAAGTTATAGCAGCGGTGGAATTTGATGATTCACTTTTTGGTAAGTTCCATATGTAGACTATAATTTTTTTATTAAATTTGAAAAGAAATTTTAAAGAAATAGTACCTAGTGAAAAGGTTTTTTTTGTCAGTTATTAAAAAAAATCAAAGAGTTTTGATCAATAAAGGTTCGGTATGTAAAAGCGAATGCCCACTTAAGACGCTCCAAACCTAATAAATAAATAATATTATAATCGTAAGAAAATTGGTAAGCTCTTACCAATTTTCTTACGATTATAATATTATTTTACCATCAATACCTATAACATATAAACAAGTTACTTGCCCATTGACTGATTTGATTAATCATTTCAATTCCTATATACAAATATAATAATGTGATAATTAACGAATGCAGAGCATTAAAAAAACCGACTTCACGTCAAAACTTTGTCCGACTTAGAGTGTCATCCACGTAAACATTCTCCGAAATCATACATATTGTTTCAAAAATTTGTAATTTTCAATGAAGTCTCGAAACTCGATTCATAATTGTCTGAAATATCGTGTAGCAAAGACACAAAAAAAACATACTGACCAATTGAGAACCTCCTCCTTTTTTGGAAGTTGGTTGAAAAAACCGACTTCACGTCTAAACTTTGGCCGACTTATAATGTCATCCTCGTAAACATTCTCCGAAATCTTACATATTGTCTATAATTTGAAATTCTCGATGAAGTACTCAACCGATAGGTATCGATAAAATTTATATGAAGTATCAACTATAAAGTATCCTCTATCATATGAAACAAGAATTTTTAAAATCGATTCATAATTTTCCGAAATATCGGGTAACAAAGACATACAAAAAAACATGAACCTCCTCCTTTTTTGGAAGTCGGTTAAAAACTTATATCATAAAATATTTTATTAGACCTCAAAATTCGAAAAATTCAAAAACAAGTTTTATTCATCATAAGCGTAACCATAAGGCCATCGAGTGGCCACTTAATGACGTCACAATTTTGTATTTCGCCTTTAAAAAGTTTTTGATAGTTGTACCAAAAAAAATCCGGCGGTAAAGAAACTCTTGGCACTCTTTTGGTTTCGGTTAACAAAAGTCAAAATCCGTCCTTTTAAAAAAAGTATTTTATGTTTTATAAAGGTGCGAATGCATTGCCAAGCAACGTGTCATACGCGCTTCGATTCCCCGAGCGACCACGATTGAATTCAATGTTCTCTTCAGGAGGTAACTCTTGGAGGACCACATGGTTGTTTCCAGGACTTGAACTGCCTGGACCAAGGTTTCCATACTCTTGGGAAGGTGGAAATGACCCAGGTAATTGATGCTTTTTTCTTAATAGAACGTCCCTACTAGTATTGAATTTATTTCTTCCCTGGATAGGTGACTTATGTGATTAGGTGGTAGAATCCTTCTTAGCGACAAGCGATCGGTATAAGCCTATTTGACAATTTGAAAAATGAAGTGCTAATTATAGTAAATTTACTATTATTATTGGGTCATCATCACAACTCCGTGTAATGAGCCCACTGCAGGTTTAGGCTGTAATCCACCAAGCTGGCCCAGTGCCAGTGGATGTCAGAATTTTCAGGGTGCCGAAATGGCTTTTGACAAACCCTAACGATTACTGTATATAAGTATACAGCACCCGGGACCGACTACTTAACGTGCCCTCCGAAGCACTGTATTATATAATGATCTATAGATAAAAGAAATAATGTTCGGCGGTCACCCAACCTTTTACTGACCGCGCCGAACGTCATCGTTTAACCTGCGATATCGTATGATATGCACAGTAACCACGGCGCCGCCACAACGACTTTTTTACTAGGTAAATTGAAAATAATAGTTTATGGATTCAATTACTCTTAATTTCAAATGCATTTTTATCACTGTCACGTGACGTCACCGACATTACTAAAGTATAAAATAATAAATACTTAAAGTAAAAAGACCCTTTGTGCTTAGCCTTCCTGCC
The DNA here is from genome assembly GCA_944452665.1 of Stenoptilia bipunctidactyla. NCBI lineage: Eukaryota > Metazoa > Arthropoda > Insecta > Lepidoptera > Pterophoridae > Stenoptilia > Stenoptilia bipunctidactyla. The sequence goes on from OX101730.1 coordinate 6,418,596, forward strand.
TGCCAATTCCGCATATAATTATAGGAACACTATGTGTGGGGTAATACTGATATACTGCTGGTATTGCAATGAAATACCCGTAAATACAGGTTAGAATAAAAGTAGTAATAGTTCTTAATATTATTTTAAAATGACCGGTTTTCTGGAGTAAAAGCCATTTGTTTTATACATTTTTTAGTCACTGGCCAAATTTTTATTACACAATAAGTATCATTGAAAGATACGATTTTTGCATAAAAAGGTATTTATTCTTTTTTACAAGGTAATTAATATAGTCACTGAAATATTAACCAAAGCATAGTCACTCTAAACTATGGCTACAACAAAACATCTTGTCGTACTACGTCGTGAACCAATGAAATGCCGCGTCGTAGTAGCTATGTTTATCAACAGCAACTATTTGTAAAAGTTTTTGGTACCATATCTTTATTGTTTTTGTACTTAGCGATACTTAAATAAATATGCAGGTACGTTTATATCGTATCAAAGAAAATAATAATTTAATTTGGCTGGTGACTGAAAATCCACCCTGTACTACACTTTTTTGAGCCTGTGAGACCGTTTTTACTGTACATTGCTTTGATATTTCCCGGACGACTAATATCTGTGTTTATCACACAAATATCCGCCGCCGCCGGGATTCGATCCCAGGACCTCTGGCATAGAAGGCAATGTATGTTACCGCTACACCAGCCGGTCGTCAGGTCGTCGACACTGTCGTAAATTATTGAAACATGTTGGTAAAGAACTCTGGTTAGCCCGTGCTATGTCTTTGTTATGAATAACCCTTACGTCCCAGGATAATCGTGTTGTAAAATGCGACTCACCTGAGTGCCTCCGCTTGGCGGTAAGACCAGTTCCGTTCCGGCAATCTTTAATGAACAGCCAGGTCTTCCTTAATTGTAATTTTAACACAAGGTTTCCTGACAAAATATATTTCCCCGATATAAAATCTGACATATGAATACCTTGACAATGTCCATCAAAATATACAGGGTGACTGACTGGTGACAAATTTTAGATACTGAAGGAGAGCACTCTGTACTCGATTCTGATCATAATTTTGTTCTATACCAATATTATAAAGAGGAAACCTTTGTATTTTTGTATGTTTCTATTGAATAGGCTCAAAAACTACTGGACCGATTTCAAAATTTCTTTTACCATTACGAATCCGTATAGGCTACTTTTTATCCCGAAAATGGATTAAACCGATTACTAAAACCGCGCGCAACAGCTAGTACACTTATAAACCTACCGATTAACATGTTTAAATCGGTCCTAAAAAGATGGTTGATCGAAAAAGGTTCTTACTTTGTAAATGAAAATTAAAATTTTAAAAATATTGGCATTTAATCTCTTATATTTCGGTTTCAATTTAATTTATTTTGTTACTAGAATAATAATTTGACATTTCTGTAATATTGCATGCTGCCTGACAGTAAAATATGTGATACAAATAATAATTTATAATAAAGTACCATGCTGGACTGGGAGCGAAAGAAAAACTTAGAGTGTGCCAGCTGCTTCTCTTCCCGGGCATACTGTAAAAGTCAGTTAAGGGATGGAGGTTTTTTTATAGGCTGACCCCCTGTTACTGCAATAGTCGATCTCCATCACAATAATACCCCCAAATTTGTCATATGTGACAGTAGATGGGTTTATAGCCTCTGGTGTTCTGCATAACCCATTAGGAATGCAGGCGTGAAGTTATGTATGTATGTAATAAAGTACCACTTCAATAATAATTGTTAATACCATATTTTCGCAATAAAGATTATTTTATTTTTAAACCTGTGTGCTGTTACCTCTGACTTAAGTTACACTCAACATCAAGTGAATTTAGTAAAAATAATAAAAAAATAAAGGAATTATTTCATTACTCGTAAATAAATAACAAAGAACATGACTTTGTAACCAGCACACTGAAAACAAATTAATTTAATGCCCACGTGTCAATTTAATGCCTAATTGTCAATAAATTTTTAGAAGAATTTTATATTTTTTCTTATTTCCAGGTTATGTAAATGAAATGTTCATTGCTTTACAAAATGCAATATCAATTGAACTTATTTCAACTCTGAGTGGAGCTGATCTTAGTAACTTTACACTGTATGTTCAGAGATTACCACACGCTTCTTACATGGAAGATTATACAGTGCAGGCGCTGCTGTTTTTGTTTCCAACATTCATACTTATCAGTTTTGCATATACTGCTGTCAATTTAGTGAGAGCAATAGTAGTAGAGAAGGAATTGCAGTTAAAGGTGAGTTGTTCGAACGGACCATGGCCTACAGATAAATGCAAGGCCGCATTGACATTAGTCATCATCATCATCACAACTCTTTGTAATGAGCCCACTGCAGGGCATGAGTCTCTCCCCTGGGTGACGAGGAGGTATAGGCCATTATCCACCAAGTTGGCCTAGTGGTGGGTGGTGGATGACAGAATTTTCAGGGCGTCGAAATGGCTTCTGACAAGCTCTAACGACTACTGTATACAAGTATACAGCACTCGGGACCGACTGCTCAACGTGCCCTCTGAAGCACGAATGGACAGCGCGGCGGTAACCTATCCAAGTACCGACCGCGCCGAAAGTTGCTTAACCTACGATATCGTATGATACACACAGGAACCACGGCGCCACGACGTCTTCACATTAGTACTCGTAAAATATTACCACATGAATTTTAACTTTAATCACCAACTGCGTTAGCAATTTATTATTTAACACTTTTTTCCTGAGTATTTTGCGTGAATTCTATTGACACCCGTATGTAAACCAACCGCTCGCTGTTATAAAATACATTTAAACCTGATAGCCTAAATACTGAAAACCTTTACAGCGATCATACACAATCTTAGAGTAAAGATATAAAAAATAAGGTTATAATAGTATATTATGTAATTAGCAACGCTCACGAGTTACATACGACGTTTTTCAACACACTTGTGAGTAAAAGACAGACATACGAGGTCATAAAATAACAAATACATTTGATAACAAAGCTGTGAATTGTGATTGAAAAATGGCGCCGAACGTCGCGCATGCGCGTAGGTTTTTTTTCTGCCAAATATGTCAATGTCTGTATAGCATATACAGCCTATTTTAAGTGTAAATGTTTAATTTGGAGTGGTAAATGCAAATATTTTAATATTTTATAACAAATTATTGTAAATTGTGAATAATTTGTTTGATATACAAATTTGTTTTACTAATATAAGGCGCAAACATCTAAAAATGTATATGGATTTGAAGTGGTATAAAACCTCTTTGTTGTTTCTGAAAATATTTAATGTATAACCCGGACCAATAAAATATGCTCTGTTTACTCGCATGTAATTTGCACAAAGGTGCAATTCAACTTTGTAGGATTCATTATATTATGCACTAGGGTATAATATATTATTGCACGCGTGACTTATAGCCCAGTTTATAGTTCTAAATTCAATAGAATAACGCTCACTTTACGAGCAAGTGTGTTGAAAATATATATACTATTTTATAGTAGTTTAATGTTCCTGTGTCTTCTTTTTTTAATTACATTTGAATCTCACTCCTACCGACCTAACAAACAATTGACAAATTAACCTAAAAGAGCAAAACAAAAATGAGGCTTTGAAAGAAACAATTTACCTAAGTAATATATAAAATAACTCACAACTGCCGTTACAGTACAATACTAAAATGGTATCCTACTAATTTGTAATTGCGAATTTGCGAAAGTGAAGATAAATAAATAAATAATAAAATCCCCAGACAATTACACCAACTACATGGCCCCAAAGTAAGCATAGCTTGTGTTATGGGATACCATGTAGCGAACTAGAGGGGAACCTAGAATATAAATACATAGATAAACACCCAGACACGGAACCTTTTTTTTTTTCTTTTTCCGTGCGGGAATCGAACCCGCAATCACTGGCGTCTGAGGCAGATAGGTTTACCTCTTCGCCAAAGTGGTCGTCACCATAATGGTTTTTTTCCTGCGAAAGATATGATTTGACACCATGCTGGGACTAAGGGCATTCTAAGGTAGGGAGGGGGTGAATACTCATAGTACGACTTTGAATGAATACTCATAGTTTTGCTTGGTGGTAGGATCCCTTCTGGGTCCGCCTGGCTAGCGACCACCCTTTATATAAAGTCTGCCGCCAAATGTTACCGCTCCGGCGGTAATGTGTTCCGGCAATATTGTATAAAGAGCCAGTTCCTTCCTAAACCCGTGTGCTTTCATCTTCGACCTCATCGTCACTTACCATCAGGTGAGATTGAGGTCAAACGCGGGTTTAGTCACTTATAAAAAAAAAAAAAAAAAACGACCTCCTGCACGGAAATAAATCCCCGCCGACAGTGACAACCGCGCCCCAATGGATGCCATCGTGTACCCAGACAGTGTAGGATTACCAGTAAACACCATCTTCTCTGATCTGAGAACACTGAGCTACAGCCCCGTGGGTACGGGACCGCGCATCAGGCACCCTGACGGATAACCCGTTGTAAGACACTGTAAAGTTTAATAGCGAGTGTAGAGAATGACTAAGAGATGAGTAATGGAAGTCTACTAAGTATAAGGCTAACTCATTGACGAATCTTCATGCGCGATTTAATCGACGTACAAAAAAAAACTAAAGTTTTGGAACTAAATTACTACAAATTTTTTGTATCGGGACACCACTTATTTTTTTACTTTTTTTATTTTTTGTTGAAGTGTATAAATTTACTAGGAAATTTATAAACTTCCGTAGGATTCTAAACGGGAGACATATTGTATTATTTTACGCCCGTATTTTTGTAAATTGATAAACTTACAAAACTCACTCGCAAAATTATAAATGAGCTCTGATTGGCTGAATAGGTCACGTGATCAAATTTCAAAGTACAAGTGCACCGGAAGACCTTATTGGAACGGTTAGGTGCGACGACAAGTGCAGCGAGGTCAGGTTAGGTTGCATATAGGCCACACGTGCGCGAGCCGAGCGAGCGCTAAAACTGCCACTGGAAACTGACACGAGAACTTCTTAGATCTTTATTTGCCTTTGATAGCCTAAATTTTAAGGAAGATTATTTTTCTATGGGATCAAAATTCACACAGGCACAAAACGTCGCGAAGCTACTGGTTAAGTATAGTATAAATATTGCTAAAAAAAATTAAATGTTGCAGGAAGCTATGAAAATAATGGGACTACCGACTTGGCTCAACTGGACCGCGTGGTTTTTCAAACAATTTATATATCTTCTAGTGACTACTTTATTGATAGTCATACTGTTGAAGGTAAACAAAAATCATTTGAGTATGAAAGTAAAAATGAAACAATCTGAGATGGATATTTCGAAATGATATTTCTTTCAGTTCAATCTCAGATGACGGCACATACTTTATGTGAAGGGTCGTCGCTAGTCAGGACAACCCTGAAGATGTTCTAGCACTAAGAGGAGGTCTCCCGCATAAGTAAAGGGTCGCCATGCAAGGATGTTAGGTGGAGCCGAAATAATACACGACTGGTTAGGTTCAAAGTAGACTGTATATTGAATAATAAAACACTAAATAACGAGGAGGTACGTCACACACTACAATATGACACATTTTATGTGGAATAAAATAAGTGAAGATCTTATGTTTGATAACATTTAATATTCGTCTTAAGTAGTTATAAGTAGAATTATCGTATAAATTACACAAAGTATTTATTTTTTATGACGGCATTTCACATCTGTCCCTCTATAATAAAATTTTCAGGTATCATGGTTCACCAATGAAGACGGTTTTAGTGATTACTCAGTGTTCACCAACACACCGGCCACAGTTTTATTCTGCTTTCTCATGTTGTATCTGACGTGCTCGATATTCTTCTGCTTTATGCTTAGTGGCTTCTTTTCTAAGGGTGAGTTCTTTTTATTTTTCTTGTTTTTATAATCAATTCCGTCTGAATGTATGATTACATGTTATGTTGTTGCAAGATATTTACATGTTGCGCGAAACGTCTCATAATAACTTCAGAGGGAACAGATGTTTGGCATGATCTATATATTAGTAAAGTGAAAAAGAAAACTGATTAATAGTCATTGGTACGTTATCAATCAACACCGTAGCAAATATTGAATAGGTCCACTGCACGGTCATGTCTAGCGTCAACGATACAAAAGTAGTCAGATCGTGTAATACCAAGGATTTCATATTCATGATTTGTTTTTGTAATTTTTTTATTAAAATAACGAATAGTACCTTTTTTTCTAAATAAACAGATGGGAACGAAATCCTCGTGGCAAGTCTCTTCAGCCCGTCAAAAAATTGTCAATATCAGCAGTTAACAAAAACTTTTTAAAATGTGGCTGTTCTCATAAAGACTACCAAATGTCACTATTATTTCCAAATTAAATTTCGGCTTCCTAATCAAACTCATAGCTCAAATAGCTCTTAAAGTTGGGAAAAATCACGAAGATCTGGCGGCGAAAGTTTGTCTCTTTAGCCACTCAATTTCGTGACACTGAAATCTAGATTTGTATTTTTTATGAAGCATCTTAGATTTGAAATTTAGATTCAATATAGAAATTACTTTACGTGAGGTCTTCAAATTAAGACACCGTCGATCTACTGCATCCTATAGTGGATATTCTATTTTCTGTAATTACCACTCTCGTCTTCATCGTTACCGTCATTCAATAGTTTATTTTAACAGAAGCCAGTCGCTACTTAATCAACTGCTTAGTTTTCAAAAGTGACATTTTATTTTGAATTTGAATCAGTAAATAAGGTCAACGATTGCCTTTTTTCTAAACAAATTACTTAGGTACGTCAACGATAATTATTTTCACAATTGTAGGTAATTTGATGGAGCACTCAGTAAAAATGCTCTTGTCTCACTGTATTTCTTTTTATTTTATTTACCATAATTGTCCTTAAGGGACGATACGGCGAAATGCTCATGTCAGCCGCCACCTTAAAGCATGTTGCGTTACGACATTACCCGACCTTCCTGTACAATTACTTGTAGCGCTCGTAGCGATTGGCTCGGCTCGCTGTACTGACCTGTAACATTTCATCGTAAGAAAGTCAGTCGCCACTTTTATAACTCTCTGCATCATTTGATGCCACAAACGTGTTATATTTTCAGATTTTAGTAGGTTCAATTGTCATAAACAATGTTAGAATACAGAGAAATTTCTCTTTGAAATTAAAGAATTTTCATTTGGGTAAAAATTTCTACCTCTAGTATTTCTAGTACTTTATAATAACCAAAATTTGATGATAGCGGATTTTAATGACCGCGCATCTTTTTGCTTGCAGGAAGCACCGCAGCCCTTTTCACGGCATTGATTTGGGTGATCTCCAACTTGCCAGCACTATTCGTGTCTCTGGAGCTGGATACATCCGTCGCAATGCAAGTCCTGGCGTGCTTCAGCGTTAACTCCGCTATGTCACTTGGATTCCAGATAATGTTGACAAAGGAGAGTGTTGGAGGTACCCACTTGCATAAATATGATTGGAGCTAACTGGTGAACTCACTAGTTAGCATTAGTTACTTATATTTTTATCAAAATTATTAATATTGTCCACAGGTTTGCAGTGGGGGGATTTCATGAGCTCTCCATCTTCAACATCGTCGAGCTTCACATTCGGCCACGTTCTTATAATGCTAGCAGTGGACTGTGCGCTATACATTTTGATAGCTTTATACTTAGAAAAAGTCATACCGGGGCCCTATGGAGCGCCTTTGCCTTGGTACTTCCCATTCCAGAAAAAGTTTTGGTGTCCTAACTCAAACAAACCTGGTAAGTATGTTGAACATGTAATATATTAAGATATGTTTATGAATAGGTATCCAGTATAAACGTCGTGTCCTACGAATATTGTGTGGAACTTATGTAGACGATACACAGAGGGGTGCTTCTAAACTATTGAAGAGTAAATAGTACCACAGCCAAAAGTGGCAACGCTTTTGAGATGTAACCAAAATATATACTGAGTGAACCATTAAGATCGGTAAGTAAGCGAAATTCTGAAGCTAAGTCATAAGTATAAAGGTATAGATTTTTTTTTCTAGGGAACGGACCTAGGAATCATGACTCATGGATTTTAAGAAAAAGAAAAACAGTTCCTCTTTCGTTTCTAGAGCTACAGGAACTTTTGTTTTTACAAGATATACAAGCTTTTTTAAATAAGTGAATGTAGTTTTTTGCATTGAATTTTTGCACAGTTGAACGCGTTTATCGATAATTTCTAGGAACAGATCTTCGTATGAAGTTTCGGACTTTCCCATGGTCCGATTTAAATGGGCCACCTTGTTTATATAATCTATTCATTAATATCTGCGAAATCTTTCGCAATCCTTTATCTAATGCAGCACAATCAACTTATCCTTTATGTATAATTATGAAATACGGTTTCAGACGAAGAATACTATATCTCCGACAACGATACTTCAGAAATATTAACTGAAAAAGATCCAAGTCTTCCTATTGGTGTTCGCATAAATGTAAGTTGACATGCTCCTTTTTAAACTATTTACCAAAATTTAAACGATTTCAATTTTAATTATTTTTCTTAAATTAAGAAGGAAGTGGCTAATTTGAAATAAGAATCTAAAGTCAATACCTAAAATCTACAATTTTGTTACAGAATCTCACTAAAGTCTTTGGAACACATGTGGCTGTCAACAACTTATCCCTAAATATCTATGACAATCAGATCACAGTTCTTTTAGGACATAATGGAGCTGGAAAATCAACCACTATTTCAATGTTAACAGGTAAGTAAAATATGTCTTATGTCTTTATAATATGTCTTAAAATTTTGGGAATGTTTTGGTAGCAATTGATAAAATTTATAAACATTCACCAGGAAACCTAGAGATCACCCGAGGCTCAGTAAATCTGGCGGGCTATGACATCACCTTGAACCCGAGCGCTGCGCGGGCGCACCTCGGCCTCTGTCCGCAACACAACGTTATATTCGACGAACTGACGGTCGCAGAACACTTGCGATTTTTCGCGCGTCTCAAAGGATACTCAGGACTTGAGTTAGAGAAGGAAATAGACATGTTAATTGAAAAACTGGAGTTGAGCGAAAAGGTACTAGATTTTTTCTACGAAGAACTCATTTGGGTCTATATTATATCTGTACTTTTTATTGCCATCAACCGTGCACTAGATGGCAAGGTTTTTGGGCATCACTACTATTAGTTTCATAAACCAGTGAAGCCTATGGTTTCACTGGTTTTTGTCTTATTCAAACGCAAATCAATTATAAATCAATCAAAGTTAATTGCTAAAAAAAGGTAATCAAAGTATTGATACTTAGGCTTTCATACAGTCCATAGATTGCAAGCAGTGCTCAAGAGTTCAATGGGCTACGGAAATTTTTTTGACTGATGTCGTCGTTAATTATAGGGGGCAGTTCGAGGCCAACGAGCATGTAAGGTAGTATAAGTTAATATATGTATATTTTTATATTTGTAGCGAAATTCACAAGCGCATGGGCTATCTGGCGGCCAAAAACGACGTCTTTGCGTGGGCATTGCTCTAAGTGGATCCGCGAAGGTTGTACTTCTCGACGAGCCCACTTCTGGGATGGATCCAGCCTCTAGGCGAGCTTTGTGGGATTTATTGCAAAAAGAAAAGAAAGGTACAGTGCATATGTTTGACATTAAAAATCAAAACCATTTGTGTTCATTATCAATGGCATACTCTTAACGGTAGAAGTTATAACCCCTGCTTGAAACGAATGAAAAGTAGAATATAAAGAAGAGAGAAAAAAAGTGTTATCAGCAATCAATACAATCTCGTAATTATGGCCTAACATATAAGGCAGATCATTGATATAGACTAAACACAGAAATGGCCCCAGAATTGACCCTTGAGGTACTCCCATTCTCATTCAGATATAACCTTTTCTGGCTAACCTCAATCTGTTTTATTCTTTAGGAGCAGTACCCATACACAATTTCATCGACAAAATACCCCATATGGTATACCCCATTTACTTTCGTAGAAGTCACCTTGATTTGTAAAACAACGGCTGTTTAAGTTGTGTGTCTTGCAAGGGATTAAAATTGATGTTATTTGAAAGGCAAATATGTAAAGTTACTAATAACATTAAAAACAAAAGCAAACAAAGAATTTTGTGTCATCATTTAACAAATCAGGAAATAGTGTGTCATATTCTCCACTTTTCGATCTCTTCTTGAATATTATGTCGTGTGTCCAGATTTTATGTTTACTCATTTTTGATTTTTTGCATTTTCTTCCTCTTCTGCTAACAAACAAGCAAAAACGACTTTTCTTCTTGGCTTCCTTCCATTGTCACAAACACTATCGGTACGTACGATCACTACAAAAATCCGAAAGAAGTGGCATCGGCAATCCGATACAGTGGACGTACTGTGAAACATTAATCAGTTTGCTCCGATGCATCCAATCCTTATGATGTGGACATATGGATGCTTACCTTTACAAATCAAGGTGAATTCCACAAAAGTAAAATTAAAAGTTGCTACAGAATGGCATGGTTTTAGAATTGACTGACCATAATTTTCGTCGATGAAATTATGCACAGCTCATAAAATCCTATTTCTACACGCGGGACACACTATCCCCATTTCGTTAGGATCATTTATTTAAAATCGTTAATTAGGCGATGAAAAGCAAATATTATTTGTTGGAAAATAATTTTCAACTTTTAAGTTTTGTAAAAACGGCATTTGTTATAAGCTTAATTTAGGATTTTCACCATAGGAAGTTTTTTTATAAGCCCTTTCAAATTAGCAAAATCAGGGAAAAAATATCGTGTAGTTTTGAAAATTGGCACAGTTATACGTTGTGGGATCCAGATTAACATACTAAAAGTCCTCAGCGGTGGGGGTTGTGCTGAGGGTGTGAGGGGGGGGGGGGTTAAAGGTCCCTATCCATATATTATAATTATTGGTTCTGAGCAAAGTTTTTGTAAAAAAAATCTCACTGACATTCATTTTGACTCTACGAGCAATACTGTAGGAGCTACAGGTTGTTGAAATTTCCCAAGTGTGAGATTTCCGTGAGTTCTTAGCATACCACTAACTGGACTAAAGTTGAAATCTGCGCAGACATCGCGTCTCCAATTCCCGCTTCTGCCATGCCTCTTGCTGCCGTATCCTCCATGCATACCTTTACATGTGCTTATAGTCACAAATTGACTCGTCTAAGATGGGATAGAGGTATCAGCTAAAGCAGAGCTTTAGCGATTTTCATCAATTAGTATTGACAACAATTGCAGGAGAAGAGACTCCTAGTGTTCAGTATCTTTAATAGAAAACATCTATCTAAGTGTGTATGAGAACAAGCAGACATTAGAAGATAGAATGCCTTGAACCCCCATTTTTCGACTGTAAAAGTTTAGTACGCGATTTATTATACTATAATAAAAACTAAATCACTACGATACTGAGATGAGTAACTTTTAAAAATACTTGTATGGAGATATTAATATAATAATTCCACCAATTTGTAAGTAATTCAAACAAAACTAACAGAAAACCCCGTGCTTTTAGGCATAGCAACGCTTCATCGTTTTACATTTTAATTCGTGCTTGTTTGTGTTTTGCTTAATTATTACATTCGTTCATCATGGCTGATAAATTTACGATTTATGATAGATAGGTAATAGAGTATTACACTATTTGTACAAATTTGAGATATCAGTAAAAAAAAGAACCTTCATCCCCCGTACAACCTCAGTACATCCCCCACCCTCGAGGACTCTTAATATGTCAATCTGCACTGCGCATGGAATACGTGTTCCAATTTTCAAAAATACACGATTTATTTCCACCGATAATATTATTTCAACAGTCCAGTATTGGTCGTGGAGTAAAACTGATATGACAAAAGTAACAGGAAATTTTATGAAAAAAATTTGGTCAGAAGCATTTTCCCTGTTTGCCTATTTTCGGTTTAATTTGACTGGGCTATATTAAAATTTCAAACATTTCAGGTCGTTCTATGATTCTTACAACTCATTTTATGGACGAGGCTGACATCCTCGGAGACAGGGTGGCTATCATGTCAGATGGCAAACTCCGCTGCGTAGGGTCTCCTTACTTTCTGAAACGGAATCTTGGATTTGGATACACACTAGTCGTTGTTAAAGATGATGACTTCCAATATGAGGCCTGCACAAAGCTCATTAGTAAATATATTCCTGGGACAGATATAAAAGAGGAGAGAGGTAAGATTTTAACAATAATACAGAGGCAGTTAACTTATAAAAACAGAACATAGTTTCAAATGTTTTCCAAACGTGTCTTCGACTACTTGAACATCTCAGTTTAATTAAATCCATTTTGTGGAACGTTTAAGACTATTTAACTAGAGGAGATTAAGCTTCCATATCATACAGATAAGTGCATAAATTTTATTGCACAAAAACGAACTTAACCATACCTTTTTTTCAATATTGAAGCCATTGAAGCCAAAGAGGTGATCAGGATGAAATGTAGGAGAAAATACAAAAATTGGTAGCTTCAAATTAAGTTTTTATCTTATTGTATAACTGAAAATCTAAATGCTAAATGTACATATTCGATTTGCAAATAAAATGTTTTGTTTAATCGTAAACGACTAAACCGAGACGTTTGAATGCCATACAACCTTTTTACGACGATGAGACCAAGGAGAGCAGGTAGAGTTTAGAATTAGCTCATCAATAAACACTACCGGAACAAACACATATTTGAGGAAGCAATAGCGTTTATTCTTTGTCCAGTTAGGTCTATTCTTACAAGAAACTATGCGAGTAATTAATCTGATTAAAGAGTGCATGGAAAATTGCTAATTTTTTTGATTTTCTTGCAGGATCTGAAATTACTTTCAGCCTTCCAAATGACCAAACGCACATGTTTGAACAAATGCTTAAAGATTTAGAAAATAATAAGGTTTTTATCAAGTATAAAAACTATGGACTAAGTGCTGCCACCTTAGAAGATGTTTTTATGTCGTAAGTTACTTACGAGTGTAATAATTATAATAATAAAGGCGTGTAGCTGTATGCATACATAATAATATATCTTTATTTCGGACAACTTAATCCGACAAAAACTCACAAAATTTAATACATACATACATAACATACATAACTTCACGCCTGTATCCCTTATGGGGTAGGCAGAACACCAGAGGTTACAAGACCATCTGATGTCACGTTTTCAAAATTTTATAATAAATTAATAAAAAGTCTATTGCAGTATATGACCGAATAACTTATTAATTAGTTCCTAATTGCACCCCAGCCCTTGTTTTTATTATTATTACCTTATATTACTTATTGTTAACTCTTACTAGTAATATAGGCAATCTACATGTGCTTATCTTTATTATATAACCCCATTAGTGAAACGAAATTCTTATGTATATATTTTTGTAGCGTTGGTTCCGACGTTCCAGTACATTTGGATTCTGATGATGGAGCGACAACGATGACAGACATCACCTCTGATGATTTGCTGAAATATGAATTCGAATCATCATGGGAGCTCTGTAAGTATAAACTCAATGCATGAAGAGTACCTGGCAGAGACATCGCCTAGCAGTAGACGTGAACTCATTTTTAGACATCAAAGATGAGTCCACGAAACAACAAATAACAAAAATAAGACTTTTTTTTAAGCAATCACACAACCTCGATTACTCTATTATCACAATACCTCTATTCTGATACAAGCTATTGGATATGTCTAAACTTGCCTTATTGATATTTTTGCAGTGGAATCACAAAACTCCGTGAATTGGTTTAAACAGACATGGCAACATGTTCGTTCCATTTGGTTGAAACTTTGGCTGGTATGGACGCGTTCCTGGGTGATAGCTCTGTTGCAAATATTGGTGCCTGTTATAGTGTTATCAACCACGTTGGCTGTCATTCAGTTTATAATGTCTTTAACGCAAGGAATCGTCAGAAGAGAACTGGCTCTGGTTGATGGGTAATTATTATATGGTGCAAAATTGCATTTACTGAAGAAAAATTTGAAAATAAAGAATATAAATAAAAGCTATGTTATAAATATATATACAGGGTTAATTGTAATTATCGCATAAACTCTTGCAGGCAGCCTCTCTACATCAACCCCAACAACATTTGTTCTACGACTTTTTACAAACACAAAAATTAAAAACTAAAAATTTTTGCTCCTAACTCTATATTTGTAAGAAATACCTATTATTATTACGAAGCAATATTTTACCACGAAACGTGCGTGGCGTACCTACGCTCAGAGTAAATAGAGTTACACCTCTAAACCGAAAACTAAATTTTATTAACTACTAGCTGTGACCCACGACTTCGTCCGCGTGGATACCGTTTATTAGAGTTGGATAAATACTATTATTATATCCTCCTTGAAGTTAAAACTTACCTTATTCTAAATTTCGTCAAAATCGACTCAGTAGTTTAGCTGTGAAAGCGTTACTGATAGATAAACAGACAGAATTACTTCAAAAACTGTTACAACAAAGCAGTGATCCGCAGTTTCACCTAGGTTTTGTGAAAAAGTATAGGTAGGTAGGTATATTACATAGATGATGCCCGCGACTTCGTCTGTATTGAATTAGTATTTCGAGTAGGTTATTTTCTTCTCCAAGGTCCTAACTATCTTTAATAACAAAAATAAAAATGAAGAATCTTCGCCCATATAATATGTATAACTCCTAACCACAAACATAGGTAGGTAACTATCTATTAGGTACAATACAAAGGCACATAGCGTTATAAACAAATCGGGTGCCAAAGTGCCTTAAATTTTAATATTGTCTTAATTTTTCGCGATAACTATTATGTATGACTATTAAATAAAACACTTTTTAACCGGATTTATCGCGTATATTTACATTTTAAACTTTAACAGTCGCTCGTGACTACGGGGTCTGCAAAGACACCACCGTAACGTCGAGTTACAATTTTACTTAATTCATGCAATATCTTCATTAATTATACTTAGCTTATTGTTATTCTAGGTAAAGCTAAGTAGTTTTTGCGTGAAAGAATAGCAAAAATCCATCCATCCAGCCATTATCAGTGTACATACAATACTACCTATAGTTATGTATGGCTGCTTTTCACTGCCAAACGGCTAAGCCAATATAAATGTAATTTGGTATAGTAGTTAACACATACGTTACTTTTTATTCCGAAGAAATCTACGGTTTCTGACTTCCAAGAGGCAGAAACGATCATGAAATAAACAAAACCTTGATTTCCATTTTATCTCTGTATGTACAGAAGGCAGTACATGAAGCGTTACAAATCTGTCAAAATTTTTACTTGGATTTGAACTCTATGCCCTCGATAATAAGTTAAAATTGGCTGGGGAAATTTGACAGGTAATGTAACGCTTGTTCCTTCTGTACCTACCTATATTAAATCGTGCAAAAGCTTGCGCTCGCCTCCCGCCTTTTTATACCCTACCGCCGCGCCGCGAGCCGCGTCGAGCGCGGCAACCGTTACGCAAAAATAATCCCTATATCATTCAGTACCTATTCACGCGCGATGGGTTATTAGCGTATTTCATGTATAAGTTTGGTGTTTCTATACCGATTTCTATGATTCTTTTTTTATTGAATAGGTAATAATGTATTTTTTTTAATTAGGGATGAGTGAGAGTATTATAAACGTAAGAGTAAACACATATAATCAGAAAGCTCCGAACTGCTAAGCTATCGGGATTTACACGTGTTATTGTGAGTCAACCATAAAATATAGACATATACTGTTGTGGGATATTTTTTATATAATTTTATGAAGAATATTTCTGTCATACATGATTTCTATGTAGCTTTAACCATTAAGGCAGCACAAGCGACGGAAGCTTAAAAAATTAAGTAACTTCTCCCGTTTTTCCAACATTTCCCTTCACTGCTCTGCTCTTATTGATTGTAGCGTGATAATAAGTATACTATAACCTGCCCAGGAGTATGAAAAATGATTTTACCAAGTT
The DNA here is from genome assembly GCA_944452665.1 of Stenoptilia bipunctidactyla. Lineage (NCBI taxonomy): Eukaryota > Metazoa > Arthropoda > Insecta > Lepidoptera > Pterophoridae > Stenoptilia > Stenoptilia bipunctidactyla. Next base: position 6,434,559 of record OX101730.1, read on the forward strand.
TCGTTAAAATCCGTCGAGTAGTTTTTGTTTCTATAAGGAACATACAGACAGACAGACAGACAAAAATTTTACTGATTGCATTTTTGGCATCAGTATCGATCACTAATCACCCCCTGATAGTTATTTTGAAAAAATATTTCATGTACAGAATTGACCTCTCTACAGATTTATTATAAGTATAGATATAGAAGATAGATAGATAGAAGATAGATAGAAGATAGATATAGATTAATTTTTAAAAGTCGTAGACCAAAAGTTGTTGGGTTTGATGTGGAGAGGCTTCCTGCAAGAGGTGATGCGCAAATTAAAATTAACCCTGTACATATAAAACTGTTCCTATACTGACTGAGTGACTGGCTATTCCGACGGGATCCGTCAATATAGGACTTTAGTTTCTATGAAAAATCTTATTCCTGCAATGTATTGATGTGAATCTTGGTAAAAAGGTTCTTCACAGGGTGTCTCGTAATATACAGGGCCCGCTTATAATAGTCAATAATATTTTAATAGCAAATTAGGAATGATGAGTGGGCCTGAATTTCGAAAAAAAATTAAATGTATTTTTCAAAAAATATTTGAAAATTCTTCTTTGTGAGTAAAATTTAAGATTGATCTACACTTTATGACTACTGTGTAGTCATAAACTACAGATCAAACTTAAATTTTGATCACTTAGAAGAATCTTGAAATTTTAATTTATGAAAAATGTATTGAAAAAAATTTTTTTTTGGTAATTATGACCAACTCATCATTCTTAATCTGCTATTATTATTGACTATTATAAGGCAACCCTATATAATTCAAGAAATTTCAACGGGATCGGAAGTAGTCAACACTCTTGATTAGATACCTGCGAGTATACATAAACCATGATATATTTTGTAATGAAATTTCAGATATTATGATACGGAAACACTGCTGAGTTTCAATGGCTCTTCAACAGAAAGTATAGGGTACCATGCAAGATATGCATATGAACAAAATTATCAATTTCTTGAAGATTCCAATGCAGATATAACCGTTGTTGATGGTTCTATTCAAGCTCATTATTTAAATATAGTAAGTGAACTGCTTCCTATTTAAAAATATGCTTCTCTTCAACATAAAAATTTTAAAAGATTGATTTTTTCACCTCCTTATTCAGACAGAAAGTGCAACAATGCGCGGTAGCCTCCGATATAGAATATTAACAGGAGCAAGTTTCGAAGATGATGCAGTTACAGCCTGGTTCAGTAACTTCGGATATCACGACGTGGCCACTTCACTGGCAAATGTTCATGAAGCATTGTTGAGATCTTTGGTGCCTGAAGCTGTGCTTAAAGTAGCGAACTATCCTTTGGAGGCCGATTACAACAGCAACCAGGTGAGAGTTTTTTTGACCGGAACAGATATGTGAAGATAAATAGGAGAAGTCGTCGTGGCGCCGTGGTTACTGTGTGTATCATACGATATCACAGATTAAGCAATGATCGCCGCAGTCGGTACTTGGATGAGTGATCGCCGACGTTCATTTCTCACAGCGTCTTTCGTGCTTTGGAAGGCACGTTAAGCAATCGATCCCGAGTGCTGTATTCTTGTATACAGTAGTCGTAAGGGTTTGTGAGAATCTATTTCGGCGCCCTGAAAATTGTGACATCCACCACCCAGCACTGGGCTGGCTCGTTGGCTTATGGCCTATACCTCTTCGATACCCAGGGGAGAGACTCATAGCCCTCTAGTAGTCTCATTATAAACAGTTGTGATGATGAATAGATGTGTCAAATGTTTATAAGCTTGCATTATTGAATCACTTAGTGGAAAAAGGTCGGTGTTTCTGTGTCATAATTTAAAGTCGTAAAGAATTAATAGCTTTTATAGCCAACCTCGTACATGTAGATTAATGATTACTTGCATATTTTAAAGTTCGTGCTTATTTGCACATCTTAATTAACGTAATTTATGTACATAATTTAACTATTCGATCGTAACTAAACTTCCACCGATAGCATCCGTTCATAGCTATAAACAGTTTTTCAGAATTCAATAAACATCTGACTGGGATAAAGGTAGTTTGGTGTCAACGACGACCCGCAACTATTCCCTGCAACAAGTCCGGAGATCATCATCATCACAACTCTTTGTAATGAGCCCACTGCAGGGTATGAGTCTCTCCTGGGTGACGAGGAGGTATAGGCAGACACGATTTCTGGCACGGGGTTGCCTGGTAGAAATCGCTTTAAGCGATAAGGCCGCCGACATTGTCGTCGCTAATTTTGTAAAAATGTTTATTATTTAAGTTCATTGGCAATAAAGAATATTTATTATTATTATTATTATAGGCCATAATCCACCAAGCTTGCCCAGTGCTGGGTGGTGGATGTCAGAATTTACAGGGTGCCGATACGGCTTCTGACAAACCCTAACGTTTACTGTATACAAGTATACAGCACCCGGGACCGACTGCTTAACGTGTCCTCCGAAGCACGGAAGTAGTCGTGAGTAATGAATGGTCGGCGGTCACCCATCCAAGTACCGACCGCGCCGACCGTTGCTTAACCTGTGATATCGTATGATACACACAGTAACCACGGCGCCACGACGACTACGGAGATCGTTAACGCTAAAACTCTCAACAGCTGAACTCATCTAGTTATGAGTAAGAAGCTATGAGTTGTTTTGTAAGAAGAAAAAGTGTAATTAAACAGTAACAGTATCCACAATGTTCTCTCCTTTTTAATTTTTTATTAAAGTAAGGTTTTTTGTTTCATTTCTATTTTTACATATTACAAAATGATCTCAATTGATTCATCTTTAATAGTTAATTATGTTTTACATTAATATCTCGACGTTTCAGTATCTCCAGACACCGTTTTGAAGCAAAATGCATAAAATATGTAATTATATTATTTGGCCATTTATATTTTCAGAATAGTATCACATCTATGGTGTCCATTTTGTCGATGCAACTGTCCAACGGCATCGGAAATAGTGTCGCCATCATCAGCGCTTTCTATATCATGTTTTATATCAGGGTAAGTTTATATTTTCTGAGAGCTTTTTGTGGGTTTTAATGATTCGATAACGTTTTTAGAGATTGCTACACCACAGGCTTTTGAAATAATATACTAGAGTTGCCTGGTTATGAAAATTCAATCTTTCTACTCTAACGACTCTCAACTACGTAATGTTCTAAGTTAATTATCTCAATTAAACAAATCTGCATTATAATAAAAAAAAACATACTTTGCGGTAATTAGTTTTATTCATCTGGAAACATTTAAATTTTTTAGAATAGGATATTTGAAATTCCTTATTTATTATTACAGGAACGCGTATCACGCGCAAAATTATTACAAGATGCATGCGGCGTACAGCCTCCGGTATACTGGGGCAGTTCTGCAATTTTTGACTGGCTTTGGTTTGCTATCATCGCTTTGACTATACCAGCCACATGTGCAGCATTTGGACTAAGTGGGCTATCCAGTTTTGCACAGTTAGGTAATTTGTAAATCAATAATATCATCATTTATAGCTTTATTCATTCTTCTTTGAAATAACCTTCTTTTTCACTATACCTTGGCAAATAATTATAGGTATAGGAGTTTCTTTGATTAAGAAAAGATACTTCTTATCTTAGCTCTTGTAATAGAATGAAGTGGTTTAATTTATCAAAGGCACTATTGAAAGCAGTGTAAATTACGTCAACTTGTTAACCATAGTCAAAATCGAGAAAAGTCAGAAAAAAGTTACCCTATAAGTAAAAACTGAGTGACTAGATCTAACTTATTTATTGGCATTACTTAAGTTATTATTTTTTAGCTATTGCATAGCTTCTATCGGGTCTTGAGCGTGGGGACCGAATCCAGAAATTCCGTAACGAAAAAACCTAACACCCCCCACTCCGACCGGCACAGCGGTGATACTTTGATTTCTTAACTTTACATGCGGGCTTTAATAAACAATTAGCGCCATCTACTAGGAACTTCTGGAACTTCATATTAGATCAAACATTACTGCATTAATAAAATAAATAAATAGGTAATTATAATTGCATAAGTTGATAAAATGCTATGCAATATCTTTACCGCGGCAGTCTCCGAGTGCCACACTTTTTTTTTTATAAAATTTTTACATATCTATATTTATCTTGCAATTCCTTCCGCAGGCCGCGTTTATTTAATACTATTGGTATACGGAGCTGCGATGCTGCCTTTAAACTACCTCATGTCACACGCTTTCAACGGTCCAGCACTCGGATTTGTCGTCGTGTTCTTCGTAAACGTGCTGCTAGGTTAGTGACCAATAACTATTAATTTTATGCAAATTATTTCCTATGCCTTGTAGGTTTTTTTTTATTTATTTACTTAAGTAAAAAATAAGCAATTTATAATACATAAAGACACACCTTAAATCTCTATGATTTGTCTAGTGTATTAAGGTTTCGTTAGTTTTATTACAGATGTTTTAACATTATGCAATTGTTCTTAATATATTTTAAATAAATCAAGCAGGTAGATATACATCAACAAATCAAATTCACAGTGTCTAAATGTGGAATTATGATAACAGAATAAGAAAATCTTTTTATTAATAGGTATACATTTCTATTTTTTTTAAGAAATCTATTGAATGAAATCAATCACCAATTTTCATATGGTTAATACAACTGTGTTGAATTAGATGTTACCTAACGGCTCAGACCGAATAAAAAAGTTAAGACGGAGCGCTGCAAACAACCTAAGTGATGTCAGCTTTTTATGCATGTGGTGCGTTGGCCACTGTTGCCGTATTATTCAAATTACTCCAAAATATCTAAAAGATTATTTAAATTATAAAAATTACGCTTCTTAATTATAAAAATAAAAGTGGATCTTCGAAATCTACGTTTACTATCCTTTTCTAAACGGTTGAGCTCCCACGAGCCGCGATAACAGCTGTAAGTTTGTAAATACACAGTAAGGTGTAGTTTAGACCGGCTTCACTTTGTTGTTCGTAGCGTTCCGTCTTAACTTTTTTATTTGGTCTGAGCCTGATTGTAGAAAACAATGAAGAGATCAATAGTGCAAGCATATCCAGGAACAAATATGCTTGTTCATTTATAGGATACGTGTTATGGCATGGCTTTTGAAATGTTTTTTTAGCTTATGGTAGAAGCTAAGACAAATATGTCTATAGACTTTGTAAGAAAGGCTTGGGTGTGTCAAGTCGCAGACTTTTAAAGCAATGCTTGGTTTATTAATATTAGTCAATTAACGATACTCACTTAAACTCGATCGCAATGTTGCCCGAAGATCATCTTTTATTTTATTAAAAAAAATTACTCAGATTTTAAAATAGTGTTTATCCTTTAATGGAATGTTTTTATTCGCGTTCTTTGGTTTTCCTAAACAGCAGTTATAAATCGCTAGAGAATATTGAGTGGAGAATATTTAAGTTTTGAGTGTAAGTGGAAGAGCAGGATTAAATCCAGCGTGGGTCAGAACATATAACATTCTTAACATGTAGTTGCAAAATATCTTATCGTGCTATACAATGTTTTATAATTGCTACTTGGGAGAGCCTCTAAGAGCCTAAGGTAATAGCTACGCAACCAATAACCAATAGCTACGCAACTTCCCGCGTTTTATTGTTCCACACTACATTATTAAAGTAACTTTAACTCTAAAGTATAAAAAACTTATGTTCTTATGTCGAAAGGCTCTAAACAAATAGGTTGAATTGACACTTTATGTTTCAGGTATGATTGGCGCACAAATTGTAGAAAGTTTGGCACTTCCAGCCTTTGATACAGAGACGGTTTCAAAAATCATGGATTACATTCTGCAGTTTTTCCCGTTGTACTCTCTTATAACTTCTGTAAGGTGAGTTATCATCTCTCTGATTGTAGTTAAACTCGTTATAATTTAACTATTAACATTTAACCGCTTTCCGATTATCTTGTGAGCATCGAGACTTCCCGCGCAATTATACCTATACCTTGTCTGGCCATAAATACTGTTACAATTAAAAATAAACAAAATATTACATTTGAATTTGGAATCTGTCATTTTATATGATTTTTCATTTTGGCGCTAATACATTGTACAATATTTTGCTTTATTAAAATAAAGTGAGGTGATAAAGAGAACCGAATCGCTGTGATTGCATTGCACAAAGAGGTATGAAGCCAAATTCACTTTTTAAAACTCTGCATACGCTTGGTATTAGTCAGATGAGTACAATAAGACCTCCTCTGTTAGTGACAGAAAGAGATCTGCAGGCCTATTATGGATCTCAAAACCATGCGATGATATGAAATAGTTTTGACGTTAAGGCCGCTCAACATTCTCGCGAGAATCTCCCGAGAAAGCCATACTCGTATTCTACTCAATTTCTCTAATTTTTCTCTACTTTTTGTGGGTTTTGGGGTTTGTGGGGAGTTTGGAGTTTTGTGTAGGAGTCACGATCGCATGTTTCTCAGTAACAAGCGAGCCGCCGATTTAAACGGTTACATCGCAGAGTATATCTCAGCGATGCGCGTCTGCGAATTATCATATCAGTCGAATAAACTACTAATACTGACTTGAATATTCGACTTGAACGATAGTAATATACAAACGTCCTGAGTCGAATGATACTTCTAATATTCGTAATTACTAACGATGGTTAACCTCAATATGGCCGACTGACCTTGAAAGAAAGCATTAGAATGGTTATTTGAATGACTGAATGCATTGACAGGCAGCTTGTGTCCGCTGTTTCACCCACATAACTATAAATAATAAAATAATAATAAATTAATATTTCTGACACTCACACAACATTATCTAGCCCAAATTAAGTTTCTTAAAGAACTTGTGTTATGGATACTAGATAACTGATATACTTAAGAAATATATAAACATACATATTGAATAAATACATATTTTTTATTAGAATAAACTTAAATAAACATATTAACATCCATGACATGACGACTAATATCTGTGTTCATCACACAAATATCCGCCGCCACCGGGATTCGAACCCAGGACCTCTGGCATAGAAGGCAATTTATGTTACCGCTACACCAGCCGGTCGTCAACCAAACTCCCTTTAGATAGAGAGCGAGAGAGAGTTTTGAAGTAACTCGTAATAGATTTTAAGAGTTTTTGTTAATTTTTTTATATTGTTAGTATTGAAAATGGTCCAGGAAGATAAAAAATAATATTTAATATGTTTTATTTACTAACAAATAAAGATAAATTATGATAAAAACATATTGATCTCAAGGCTTTATAGTCTATGTATGAAGATAATTATATTAACGACTCGCGAGATTCTCGCGAGAATGTGGAGCGGCCTTAAAACTTATCATACGATCATTATTTGGTATACCATGTAAATTGAATACAATAACCCCCATATATAATAATTAAGTATTTATTTATGAAAGCAAACGAAATGGAAGAACACAAATGAAATCAAGAAACCAACATATCATAGAGGTGGGTGCGATCTCACCTTTTTCAATTGACGTTTTTAAGTCATAGACGATGATTGAAACTTGATTGATGATTGAATTTTAAAAGGTAATGCAACGCCTCTTGCATGCAAATGTAAAGGGACTTCGTTCATTCTTTATGTCACAATTGTTGATCATTGTATCATAGAAATCTTGTTTATTATGTCATGTCATGAAAGAACCGTAATAGGCCTGCTGCTCGTCCGTGTAGTGTTCGTACGGCAAAGAATTCGAAGAAATCCTGTTCGAAAGCAAAAGATTTTATCTCGGGAGATAAAAATAGCAACTAGAAGCATGTCGCATATTTTAAAAGATGACTTAGAATTTGCTGCTTATAAGAAACGCCCTGGTCATTACTTAACTGAAAATTTAAAGAAAAATAGGGTGCTAAAATCGAAACAACTACTGAAGCGGTATGCAAAGAGAGGTCACAGAAAAAAATTGTTTACGGATGAGAATTTTTTTACAAATGAGCAGCATTTTAACAAAGAAAATGACCATATTTATGCTAAAAGCTCTAAGGAAGCTTCCAAATTAGTTGACAGAGTGCAAACAATAATTGTCCTTCCAGCAAGACTCGGCGCCGGGTCATAAAGCTCGGTCCACGCAGTCTTGGTTGAAAACGAACGTTTCCTCAGAAACGAACGACTTCATCAGAGCTGAAGACTGGCCGTCGTCTAATCCCGATCTTAATCCGCTGAATTATGATTTATAGTCAGTTTTAGAGAGTACGGCTTGCTCTAAACGCCATGATTATTTGGATTCCTTAAAACAATCTATACGATTGATATTGAAAAATCCTATGGAAAGAGTGCGTGCTTCTACGAGTATTGATAACTGACCTCAACGTTTAATTAAAGGAATGTATTGCAGCCAATGGAGACCACTCCGAATAAGATTTTTATGTTTTAAACTAGCTTTATCCCGCAACTTCGTATGCGCTTAACAACCCTCCTCGTGGAAATTTCAGAAACTATACAACCAGACACCCACTGAAAGAACCTTTATACCAAGTATCACACCCATGCACTCAAGGAATAAGTTTTTTTCATAAAAACTAAAAATCATATATTTCCCGTGCCCGTGGGAATTTTGTCACAACCAGTCACTCTTTGAAGAACCTTCATTCCAAGTATCACATCCGTACACTCAAAGAATAAGATTTTTCATACAAACTAAAAAGTCCAACCCCTTCCCGTGGGAATTTCGGGAATTCCTTCCATAATACAAACAGACACTTATTGAGGAACCTTTATATCAAGTATCACAACCGTGCACTCAAGGGATGGGATTTTTTCATACAAACTAAAACATAATATTAGTGCACCTTAGTGCACCCCTACATCCCCTAAAGAATGCATGTTCCAAATTTCAGCTCTCTACGCCCAGTAGTTACGGCTGTACGTTGTCTGTCAGTACCTCAGTCACTCAGTCAGTAACGGAACAGTTTTATATATATTGATTGTTTTATATTTATGTATTACCTAAACTTACACACTGTAAAAGTAATAAATGTAATAAAAGTCTGACTACATTACTTCAATCCACGAAACGCACTAAGTGACATGTTTAAAACAATTTTCTTTATAACCTTTATCCAAAGTATTTTTTTAATTCTGGGACAGAAAAACCAAAAACATAATGTTTTTAAGTTTTTGCATTTATAATGCTCAATTATTCTTAAATAACCGAAAAAACGTGATAAATAAAAATATTTTTTTTTCGGTTATTTAAGAATAATTGAGCATTATAAATGCAAAAACTTAAAAACATTATTAAACGTTGCAATGCTTCACTTTAACTGGGATTCACAATTTCTGAAAAGAAATTGGTCTCGGGTGGTCTTAGCTGCAAAGCTGTACCATTAGATGTAGCTCCATAAAATAGAAATATAACGTAAAAAATAAAAAAATGTGGTAAGTAATTTCGAAGCGTACCGCCAGGCCCCGGTAGCTCAGTGGAAGGGCACTCGTCCGGCAATCGAGGGGTCCCAGGTTCGTGTCCAGGCCGGGTAATTTTTATTAATCACATTTTTTCGGTTATTTAACCAAAATCATGACTGACGAAAATGTCTAGCTATGAAAAATGTCCAGTCTCTCACATAAAGTTGCTAAATCTGCAGGAATACGCTCGGATTCGGATTCAAAGATATGTAAATAGCACTACGGCTGTAGTGATGAAACTTTTATTTGGAAACGTACCTAATCCAAGATTCCAAAATATAAAAAAAATATCAACGTTGACCCAGTTTTTATAGGACACGGTGGATATAATACGAAACTACTATCCATGTCCTCGATAAGTTTCAGGTATTGGTGGAGTTGTTTTGGGATAAGTCCGGTGGTTGAAAGGACTATTGGTATAATATATAGGTAATTTATTTTGTTTCCAGATTCTTATTATCTCCTCTTTCAATTCTGCATATTTATTTATTTTATCAGCTGTGGACTTTTGAATGTTATGGGTGTTAGGGACTGTAATATTGATTATTAAATACGTAAATATTATTTTTATTAGGAGAGTGTTCCATCTGCGCTAGATGGAATACTCTCCTATGTTCGAATCCATACCGAAACATACAACATGTTTCCAGAGATGTCCACTCAATCGGTTTGGTCGAGACGATTTGTCTCGAAAACTGTGAATACGTGCTCGCGGTGGTGCCTACTATTACCGAATGCAACATGGATGTCATGTGCGAAAGATTTCCGGATTCTTGTTGCAGTGAGTAAACCTTTGTATTAATATAAATAATACACAGAACTTTCATTACAGGAAGTAGTGCAATTTTCGGTAAGTATATTTTTATTGTCCCTGTTTAATAAAGTAACAAAAACAACACCTAAACAAAAATTACAAGATGTTGGCAGTTATCGATAACAACGTTCTGCCCAACTTCACTATAATTTGTAAAACTCAGGTCCGTTTGCAAACACACTTTCTTACTGGTTAAGAGAATAACTCTTTTTACCGATAAAATGCATGATATCCGCGCCGATAAAAAATATGCTGTCAAAATTCAGCGAGCCGCTTTTATCAGTATTTATGGAGTATGGATCATTTGTCTTCCATATCACCTGTGGTGGAAAGTGATCATGAAATGTTAAGGTGGGATACGTCCAAGGGAAACTTATTCATTGGACATTTGAAAATACCAAACAGTTCAGAAAAAAATTACCAACAACTAAATGCTTACAGCCCGTTCACAAATGGTCCGTTTTACTGGATACGTTTTTCCGGATACGTTTTTTTTTTCATCGATGGCGCATGGAGTTATTTGAGCGACTTCACATATGGCACAGTATTCAGTATACGTATTTCAATTCAATTCAATTCTTGACAATTTGGCAACCAGCCGTCGATATGAGGCGACAAACTATTACTGCCAGTATCATGTGATGGGATAGACACGGTATTAAGAGTAAAGGACCAAATGGAATTAACACTACAAGTGGTGCGCGACGTAGACCGGACGTCGAGTTACCTAAAACAATAAGACCACACGTTTAGAACCATCACTGACAAAAAACATACAAGGAATAACCAACTTGTGTTAGTATCATAGATTAATACATATTTACACAGAAATATTATACTGACTGACAAATTTACAAAGGATTTTAAGGATAGGAGGGTGGTTAGAGGAGAGGAGGGTTTTCATGCTGGATGGACTGGGAACTTGGGGGGGAAGGATATCATAGAGGGATACAGGAAGAAGGGGGCAACTAAAAAAAATGTGATCCACTGTACCAGGCTCTAAGCCACAATCGCAGAGTGGAGAGTCACGGATTCCAGTATACGTATTTACGATACAAAAAAGGTATCCAGTAAAACGTATCATGTGTGAACGGGCTGTAATTGGATAATCTCCGAGATATGTCCTAAAAATACTAAATATTATCTTAAAAAACGATTTCATCAGTTAAGATCAATTATAACATTTTTCTAAAGATGTACAAATAAAATCATTTAAATTTCCAGTTCGTGATAGCCCTTTCTTCGAATGGGAAGCGCCGGGTGTAGCGAGATATCTACTAGCTATGGTCGTTTCAACCGTAGTCTTCTACGCCATACTGATGATTGTGGAGTACAGACTTCTTCATAGGGTAAGTACTTTTATGTAAGCAAAATATAGAATTACTACGAGAAAAGTTTGAAGAGACTAGTATTTGTACAATGTTTAATTACTTAGTTTAGTAGTAGTGTACTTTATCCGTTATACGCATACAAAAATTTAAAACAATTATGCTTATGGACGGGTAGTGCCATAATAACCTTGTTTGGATGGCTTAATTTACATCACTGCATTTTTTATTTTTACTAAGCCCGTTTTAGATCATAATCCGACCTAAAAGGAAATGAAAATGATTTCGAAGATGAACTACAAGATCTTTTTGTAGTAGTGCGCAGTCGTCTTTATTTTAATTGTATTCATTCATAATTTAGAGTGACCATGCTTTGCTTAATATGTTAGCGAATATTTTAATATCCTTGCAAAAAATACAAACCTTTTTTTGCAAAAATCGTTTCTATAAATGATGCTTATTGTTTAAAAAAAAATGGCCGGTGACTAAAAAACAGACCTGTATATTATGTTTGTTGTATTGAATTTATGTATTATACAGGGCGTCAAAAAAAGTACTTTGAAGGGACATTTTGTAGAATATGTATATCTATATCTATACTAATATATAAAGCTCAAGAGTTTGTTTGGTTGAATGTGCAAATCTCAGAAATTACTGATCCAGTTAGAAAAAATCTTTCTGATATCATTAGTCCATTTATCGAGGAAGGCTATAGCCTATATTTTAGTCCTGAATAAGTATGACATAACAACAGCTGATTGTTACGACATATTTCATGCTTAGTAGGTCACGCACTCGCCCGGACGCTAGGCATCGACATCTAACCGAGTAAGATTTTAGTTTTGGTGAAGTGATTTTCTGAAAATAAGTACTTAGATGGTTTTTTTGCTAGTCTTATAACAGATAAAACTTAAATTTTGTTCACTTAAACTAATTATAAAATTTCGATTTAAGAAATAATTCACAATTTTGATTTCGTCGTTCTTAACCTGCTCTTAAAATATTTTAATATAATGTTTAAGACCCTGTATTTATTACATTAGTATGTAATAAATATCACATCCTATCTGTAGTCTACCGTATTCTGCAAAACCGCTTTAACTATCGATTCAACAAAAACTTGGTTCGAATCCTTGGTTCGAATCCCGGCGGCGGCGGATATTTGTGTGATGAATACAGATATAATATGTATTTATTCAATATGTATGTTTATATATTTCTTAAGTATATCAGTTATCTAGTATCCATAACACAAGTTCTTTAAGAAACTTAACTTGGGCTAGATAATGTTGTGTGAGTTCCAGAAATATTTATTTATTTATTTACATTTTTTAATTTATTTAAGAGTAATTAAGCACTTTAAATGCAAAAACTTCAAAAATATTATTAAACATTGCAATGCTTCACTTTAACTGAGATTCACAATTTCTGTAAAGAAATTGGTCTCGGGTGGTCTTAGCTGCAAAGCTATACAATTGGATGGAGCTACGTTAGCAATATAACGCAAAAAAAAATGTGCAAAGTAATTTCGAGGTGTACCGCAAGGCCCCGGTAGCTCAGTGTGGAGCACTCGTCCGGCAAACGAGAGGTCCCAGATTCGAGTCCTGGTCGGGTGATTTTTATTTAACATACTAGCTGCTGCCCGCGACGTCGTCTGCGTGAACGCTATGCAGCACCAAACGCACCTACGATTATAACACTGCTAGCGTGATAATATGTAGCCTATATGTTGACCCGACTTCTTAACTATCTTCATGCCAAATTTGAAGTAAATCCATGCAGTACTTTTTGAGTTTATCCCGGAAAGACAAACAGACAAACAGACAAACAGACAAACAGACAAAAATTCTAAAAACTATATTTTTTGTTTCTGTTTCGATTGTAGATCATACCCCAAGTATTCTTTTAAAAAAATATTCAATGTACAGTTTTGACTTTCCTACCATTTTATTATATGTATAGATTTTTTCATTTATTTAAGAGTAACTAAGCATTTTAAATGCAAAAACTTAAAATATTATAATAAATAAATGATGACGGCAGAAGACTGTATATGAAGGGTGGTCGCGAAAGCCAGACGAATCCTTAAGGGGTTCTAGCAACAAGCAAAACATGTTTTAACTTTAACAATTAGTTTTGAAGTCGTCGTGGCGCCGTGGTTACTGTGTGTATCATACGATATCACAGGTTAAGCAACGTTCGGCGCGGTCGGTACTTGGATGGGTGACCGCCGACCATTCATATCTCACGACGACTTCCGTGCTTCGGAGGGCACGTTAAGCAGTCGGTCCCGGGTGCTGTATACTTATATACAGTAGTCGTTAGGGTTTGTCAGAAGCCATCTAGGCGCCCTAAAATTCTGGAATCCACCACCCAGCACTGGGCAAGCTTGGTGGATTATGGCCTATACCTCCTCTGCACCCAGGGGAGAGATTCATGCCCTGCAGTGGGCTCATTACAAAGAGTTGTGATGATGATGATGATGAATTAGTTTTTAAATATTGATTTGAAATATTTATTTATGTTCCAGTTGTTTACTAGGGAACGAATGCCACCTCCGATTGACCCAACAGAGCTAGATGGTGACGTGCAGGCAGAAGCTGCGCACGTCAAAATGTTAGACCCCACACAACATTCCGTCAGCCTCCTTGTAAAAGACCTATCCAAGTATTATTCCAAAAACCTGGCGGTGGATCAGATTTCTTTTAGTAAGTATAAAATATTTACAAGTATTTCTTGGTGTCGATTTGTTCAACTACTTTTGACAACCTGAGTCAAAGTTAACAACGTTGAAAATCTGGTCAAATACCGACTACTTCATACTGGGCATAAGTGCTGATGACACATCGAAAACAAGTGTCCAGATTAATTCAAGCGGGAAAAAATATATTTAAAAAAAAATGCAAAAAAAGATGCGAAGGGCCATAAAGTGTTGAGGCAGTAAATATGAATAATTTTAATGTAACTACCTTTTTCTTTGTTGAATATACAGTCAGTCATATTTTCGAAAATATCTCAACTTATACAAATCAAGAAAGAAGTGTACGACTATTTGTTCTAAATTATCTAACCATTAATTTGTGTCAAAATGATGTAAACATTTATTCCATAATAATGTAATCGATACAAAATCAGAAATAACTCTACACTTACAATATCATTTTTAACTATCCATGTAAATTTCATAATATGTAGTTGATGAAAGTAGTTCCTTTACCTTGAATTCCTCAATGATAGAGTTCTTAGTGCAGAATCATTCTTAGGGCTTTTTGACACACGCCTCCAACACCACATCTCCAACACAGGGTCCATTTTCAGCACCGTAAAGAACATTGACAAGATAAGACATTTCATGAGTCAAACCAGAGCATTTTTGGTTATTCTTATATTTTACCAAATCTTAATGAGCTTCCAAATGGAGATTGTGTAACGGCGTATCTCCTCTCTATTCATGTTCACAGCCACGAGCATTGGCTATATTGAAACCGATGTATATTTAGCTCTGAACAACATAACAGTTTTCTTTGCTCGTTGTCCGTTTTTTGTCTAGTCGCTGTTGATGGCTGGGCCAATTTTAAGACTGTTGACTTCCAACCGCAACAGTAAGATCTCGATATATTTTTTATTTTTTGCAAGAAGCCTGGTGTCATAAGCATACCTGAAGTTACTTATTAGTCAGCTTCCAGTCTTCAAGAATAATCCGCAAAATATTTTCGGTATAAATGTCGAACAACTACAGTGACAAAGTACAAGCCAGGTTTGGTTTTAAAATGTTCGTAATCGACTTCACCTATTCAGGTAGTTGTGGTACTTCCAACATACAATTTATGTATGAGATTTTGAGTTACTTCTATATCTTTTAGTACTTGCCAAAGTTTGTCCAATTAAATCGTGTCGAAGGCTTTTCGATATTCGACTAACATGACTTGAGTTTGTTATTTTTTAAAAACTTAAAAGAGATAAAGGTGAATTGATAGTTTCAATAAATGAAGGTTCTTATTATATTTTTTATATTTACCAGGTGTCAGTGAAGGCGAAATCTTCGGACTTTTAGGTGTAAACGGAGCGGGTAAAACGTCCACGTTTAAAATGCTGATGGGCGATGAAAGTTTATCATACGGAAATGCCTACGTTGGTGGGTACAACGTCAAAACGCAGCTGGGGATGGTTCATCAGAATATTGGTAAGAAGTTTCAAATTTATTCTCGCGTTCAAAACTTTCTTTCTATTCTCTTTACTTTATATGTTGATAAAGTCTTTGTATTTAATTTCCTTTTTATTTTGCTCTATGTGCACCGTCTGAGGTTTCGCTAAAAATTTATTTAATTTTTTACAAAGCTAAAAATTCTAGCAAGCTCTTGAGAAAAAGAGGGCTAGCTTTGTCATAAATAAAGACAAAAGAAAAAATATTGTTTCAAATAGTATATTTTGTTAACGTTACCAAATAATTAAATGAAACTCCTTATGTTTTTCCAATGTTATGAAAAAATTACAAAAACGTTTAGCCGAAATACGGCTGGTAAAGCTCATTGCTACTGTAATTCAAAGCATGCATAACCTGGAGGGGCTACTAGCGGTTTATTGGCTAGAAAACTACGCTGTCAGTCTATTCTTTCATGGCAATATTAATCTTTTGCAGGCTACTGTCCGCAATTCGATGCAGTTTTTGACGAGCTGACGGGTCGTGAAACTCTCAATCTTTATTCCATGCTACGTGGATTTGACATGACCTTTGCATCCTCTCGGACAATATTCCTAGCTGAAGCATTAGGGTTTACGAAGCATTTGGATAAGCGTGTAAGTAACCTTTGAAGCATTTTTCTTTGTTTAATAAGTAGGCACTTACCTACCTATATTTTAGATTTATTCTACATATAAATAAAGATAGATATAGTTTTGGACATGGATGCCTAAATCAATTAATATTACGTTGACATCAATATGAAAAAACCCCTGTCATCTTACCGTATCACACATTTATATTATCTGCCTTAAATTACCACCTACAGAAAATCCAAATTTATTTATTTTTTAAAGTAAACAACAAACCATATTTATTTTATTAAATTCAGGTGGGGCACTACTCAGGTGGTAACAAGCGCAAGCTAAGTACTGCCATAGCTCTGTTAGGACGGACTCGGTTGGTGACAGTCGATGAGCCTACTACCGGGGTAGACCCAGCAGCCAAGCGGCAAGTGTGGCGAGCGCTACGCGGAGCGCGCGCAGCCGGCCGCGGAGTGCTGCTGACGTCACACAGTATGGAGGAGTGCGAAGCGTTGTGCTCCAGACTGGCGATTATGGTTAATGGGCGGTTCAAGTGCTTAGGGACGCCGCAGCATTTGAAAAATAAATTTTCCGAAGGTTAGTAAAGAAATTTTAATTACCGAGAACCTTTAAAGGTAATGTTATTAATATCAAATTATGATACCGAATGGAAACCTAAGTAAACCAAACTACTTAGTAAAATGATAATAAGAGAAGAGCGGTATAGTGCCGAGTTGTTTATATAAAATTGCATTTTTTTTAAGTGTATTGCGTGTGATGCCGCTTTAGACTCATCTCTTCCTTTAAGGGCATCGTAAAATTTGACAAAGAGGCCTAAACCAAAATGACGGGCAGCTGTGTCTTTCTGCGAAGCTAAAATACCATACTATTCGCCGGCCAAGCGTAGCAATTTAGGCATTTTCCGCCAAAAATGGTGTCTTTCCTCTTCATTGGCGATGAGGTTGAGGATATTTGAGGATCTTCAAAGCCACAGCAAGTACTAAGACAAATTTCAGCTTTGTGTGATCAGGTCTGCAACAATCAAAAACTGATGCGATATTTCAGCTCAATTGCAGAAAACATCGACTATTGCATCAATTTTGACGAATGCAGTAACAGGTTAGCGGAAACTGTCTCCAAGGCCAAGTCTAACTTCTTAAAAGGTTTTACCTAGCACCATGGACCAGGTCCACAGGCTGCGAATAAAAAAAAAGAAGAGTATAAATTGTCACTTTGCTTGGCGTTTATAGACTATGAGAAAGCATTTGATTAGATTGAGGACTAGATTGTATTTAAGTACAATGTTGCAATGGTGCTGAATTGACTATCGATACATCAAAGCGTTGAAGTGTTTATCTATGCAAAAATGTCACGATGTCAGACTGATACTCAAGACCAGAATTCGAAGCTTATCCGACTGCAGCAGAGCATTGTTATATTGCCTAAGCTGTTTATTGCTATATTATCTTCAGGCTTCCCGACGGATGGACTCGGCATCAACATCAACGGCAATCACATCACTCACCTTGCATTCACGGATGACATTGTATGCATGGATGAAACACTACAGGATTTGAGTAAAACGCTCGATGACATCAGTTGAGCATCGCTGCAAAAAGGTCTAAAATAAACATGGGCAAGACGAAGATAATGTTCAACCTGCTCTCGCGATGGTTGGAGGCAACAAGCTTTAAGTTGTAGAGGATTTACTGAATACAAAAAATTAGCAAATCGTTAAGTAAGTTAGGTAGGTACAATTGTGAGAAAGATGTCAATCGTCGAATTCCACTCGGCAGGGCAG
The DNA here is from genome assembly GCA_944452665.1 of Stenoptilia bipunctidactyla. Classification (NCBI taxonomy): domain Eukaryota; kingdom Metazoa; phylum Arthropoda; class Insecta; order Lepidoptera; family Pterophoridae; genus Stenoptilia; species Stenoptilia bipunctidactyla. The sequence continues at coordinate 6,452,671 of OX101730.1, forward strand.
CATTTGGGAATCTCCGTAAAATCTTCTCGTCCCAAATACCGTAAATCGCAAAGCTGAAGTATTAAAATGCAAGCAACATAGCTTACATAACATAGCTTACAGAAAATTTTTGAGTGGCGATCAGGTTCGGGGAGACACTGACTGGTAAACACTGTATGCGGTTAGTGAAGGATATAACGACGCGGAGAACCTTGATGGTGGTCTTTGTTCAATAGTCTTAGTAGTCTTCCAGCCAATGATAATTTTAAGTGTCATTTTAAAGAACTTACATGTGTCTGTGGTTTTTAAAGCATCATTTTTTTTTAGGTTTCACTCTGACAATAAAAATGAAAATCGACGAAGATGCTGGTTTGACGATGCAACAGATAAGCTCCGATATGAATACTATTAAATCGTACATCAGCAACCACTTTACAGAACCAAAAATAATGTAAGTTAATCTTCATGGCATTGTTAATAAATCAAAATAATATTTTACCTTACCTTAACCCTTTTTTATCCACGGATGAACCTTTTCACTTAAATTACATTTATTGGTAAGTGACGATGAGCGCAAAGCACACGGGCTAAGGAGTACTTTTATAAAAACAAATTTAAAAGAAAAACATCTTTTTCAGGGAGGAATACCTGGGAGTTATAACTTATTATTTACCAGACCAAACTGTACCGTGGTCTCAAATGTTTGGCATAATGGAGACCGGAAAGAAAACGCTCCACATCGAAGACTACAGCATATTCCAGACAACATTAGAGCAAATATTTTTACAGTTCACGAAATACCAAAAAGATGCTACAGTTGTAGAAAGTACCGTGCTTTAGAGAGTACTTATTAAGTCCTTTGTCGATTTTATTGTATGTGATAGTCAAGAACCGTGTAAATACATTAGCATCTAGATTTTTTTATATAAATTGTCATTTATTTATAAGTTTATGTTTTAATCACCCATATTTTTTATTTACAAATTTATTTATAATTTAATGAACAATTATAATTAAAGGCAAAAACAATTAAAATAAAAACATTTTAGAAATGCACACCAGGCGGCCTTGTCGCTTTAAAGCGACTTCTCAAAACAGCCTTACAACTGTGAATAGCCATTAGCACGTCATTATTGAAGACAATTTTTAAATTTACAATATAAACAAGTACGTAATACATTGATTCATATGAGAATAGTTCTTCTAATCTTAGATTAATAAGAATACTTGGTGTGTTTTAATTTAAGCGAATTTAATAAAAGAGCAGATTTTACATCGCAAGGAAGATTATTTACCAGAATACTACTGCGTAAAGCAGAATTTTAAATGAAAACGAAAATGTTTTTGGTAAAGTCAACGGCATCTCCATGACACGCTAATTGCTGTTACTAGGTAAATTGCTTTTTGATATGTGTAACTAGAATTTAATTTATGTATGTACATAGTGCTTCTCAGTGCGCCCTAAAAATGCATCAGCATGAAAATAATGCAAAAAGTATCCAAGACAACTTTAAAAAATGCTATTGTGCTTGATACTGCTATAACAACTAACATTCTAAGTACCTAGTGGAAACTGATGCATTTGTGTCTGTTCATAAAGTACCCATTTGTGTACCATATGGAAAGTATCTATCTTTAATTCAATGTAATTCAAGTTTTTTGTTTATGTGATGATTATATTACTTTAGTCTAAGTATAAGCAATAATGTATACAGGGTAGCTGGTGTAAAATTTAAAAAAACTGAAGGAGAGCACTCTGTACTCTATTGATGACCAATAGAGTACAGAGTGCTCTCTGTAAGAATTATGACCAGAAGGTCATAATTACCTACTTTGATTAATTTTTCACCAGAATTCCCTGTACATAAATAAAGTTTGTTACTATTTACTTTACTTAAGTGAGTAAATCGCGGTACGTGATCTAGCAAGCGGATCGTTGCCAACACTAGTGTAACCATTCATTGCAATTAATATTTATTATTTTATTATATTTTTTCTCTTCATGTATAATATCAACTCAAACTATCACATTTTGTTATTGAATTTATTTCTTGAACTGTGCAGTTAAATGCCGATTGTTTTACCATTTTGTGTAGCCAAAGAGTTTTAGAAGTAGAAAAAAATTACGCAAAATTCATCAGACCTTTTTTGGAGAAAAAGCTATATTTCGTAAACGTTGCTCTAATAAAAATCATTTTTATTTTATAAAACTTCCTGTACCTTCTGTTTTAATATTAATTAGATGTTTGAAGGAGTAAAACTGGATTTTCAGAATAACCCCAAATATTTTAAAAACGGTACACATTGGGATTACATGATTTGGGCTCAAATTATTGGAAATAACTTCTTCTACGTCACCTAAAAAGATTCCGGTCTAATTACTAATAACCGTGTATATTGTATGCGATTATTCTTAGTTATTTAATGTTGTTCAGGGAATATTCATTGAGCTATCTTTTAATAATTTATTTTTAAGGACTTATTCGTTTAAAGGAGCAGGTTATTTGTATGTATTCCAGTTTTAAGATGATCAACTGATATACATATAATATTGACCTTGTATGGAGCTCAGTTTCTTGCAAGGCTGATCGAAAGAGCTTGATAACACTAAAGTGTAATAAATAGTGTTTTCTTCCAACTATGCTTTAATTTCATCACAATCACACGAAAAACTCAGTACAAAGCGAGTCTTTAATGCTCTAGAGCAATAAAAATGTATGAAATTTCATTATTGCACAGTTTTTTTTTTAACCGCACCAAAAGGTGCCAATCTCAATGGATTAGCTCTATTCAGCCAGCCGATATCTATACTTTTTTTTAATGTACGTATTAATCGTTTCTATACTACTTGTTCCAAATTTAAAAAATGATTGCTGCTTACTCTGATTTAAAAATGAAAGAAATTTAAAAAAGTGATTTGGCGGAAACTTTGTTAATTAAAATTCTATTTTAACTGTTTGATATGAGTTTCATTTATCTACTATTCCTATAGGTAATAGTTGAAAGAAAAGCAGATTATGCACCTCGCCTTATAATTTATATTGCCCTCGTGCCTGTTAGATTAATCAGGCACTCGGTGCAATGATATAGTAGATTGTATCATAAGGGAGCAAAATATTATTTTTACGGCGAGGGCGCTTTTTTGAATCCAGAGCGAAGTGAGGGATTCTAGAGTAGATTCCCGAGCGTAGCGAGGGATTCTTTAGTAGAATCCTGAACGTAGCGAGGGATTCAAAGTACGTCGCCCGAGCCAAAAACATATTTTGAGCCCGAGTGATACACTCTACTTTTCATCACCCACTATGAGAAAATAAAAGGCGCCTCATATTTTATTGTGATATTATTATTTAATAAAACACAGTGTAAAAACTAAATTGAAATGAAATAGTATCTAATAATAAAACAACTAAAAACTTATATTTACATTTGAGACAATTTCCATAGGCTTTCATGTATTTCTCCCGGGATTTTGCGGGTAATAGATTATCCATCACAGTTCTTGCGTCAGTTCTAATACTTTCAGGAGTTAATTCTATACTTTCACTGTCACTTGAAGAATCAAGAACTCATTTTTCAAAACAAAACCATGAATTTCTAACAATCCGTGAAAATTGACGAAAACGCTGTAGTTCGCGCGTTTTTAATTTGAATTTTTTTTATTCAGTCGGCGGCGGCGCGACTATGGGCCGTCATACCTACCAGCCAGTCTTTATTCAAACAATATTTGCGTTCGATTTCTTTGGCGCTAAACACTAAGATCAGATGTTCCAAATTCAAAAAGTGCGCGGAAAAGATAATTGCGGCGCACTTATAAAGAGGACTAAAAACTCATTACTGCCCGCTAAATGTTTCTTAAAGAAAACATCACCTTTGGGTGCACTTAAAGGCGAACCAAGTCGTCCTTTTCGAATAGATGGGATGAAAAATTACTTTGTGCTCGATGCAATAATCTACTATTATTAAACTTAAGTGTCATCTAGAATGAAAAATAATATATGTTAAGCAATTAAAAAAAAATGACTTTTATAAATTTGTTTATTTCATATACCCAGTAGATAAACAAATACCAATAGAAATTCAATAAATCAAAATTCTTGTAGATATATAAAATACATAAAAATACCAAGAGATAAAACCGGAAAAAATAAGCTGTACAGACTTGGCATACGTGGTGACTTGCTTAGGTGGATAAAATCTTATTTATTTAATCGGTCGCAAGCGGTTGTTGTGGGGAGCTGTAAGTCTGAATTTATTAGCATACCTTCAGGCATCCCCCAAGAATCGCATCTCGGGCCGCTGTTTTACTGTGCATACATATACGAAATACACAAATGTTTTCAACATTCTCATCATTTGATCTATGCGGACGATAAGAAAATTTTTGACCTATTGAATGAACTGACGAGGACCAAGATCTAGGTGTAATTTTGGATTAGAAAATGATATTTTCTAAGCACATTGATATACAACGTGTAACAAAATGGAGAGATAAAACTTAAGGGTTAGCTTCTATACCATACGTAGAAAATACAGTAAAAGAATTAGCATGATCAGTGCTGGTATAGGCTTTCTATAGACTTTCTGCGGCACAAGACTTGACCTTATGACCTTTCCCGCACCGGATGAACTTTGTAGTATCTGTCTAATGCCCGGTTTCTGATGACTTTAACCTAAGTTTATCTATTCAATAAACTAAAAGGCGGACTAATTGAGGATAACTGCTTGACAAACGTCAACTCTCTATGCAAACTTTTTTTTACTTGGTCTGCCTTATAGTTTATTGAATAGATAAACTTAGGTTAAAGTCATCAGAAACCGGGCATTAGTTACCCATCACTTTATTTTTACGCCATCTGTTATCGAATAGATTTCATCAAAAGCTTACAGCTGTTTTTAGGGTTGACACTTAGATATTTTGATCTAAACTTTGAACATGTTTTTCGGCCGAACCGTAAGGATAACAAATGTATGTTACTGTTACTTATAAACTACATCACCAAACATACAATTCCCTTAAGTATTATCTCTTCATTATGTTACACGTTGTATAAATAGATAAATATTTTTTTTTGCCGTTAAATAAATCATCTGTTGTCAAAGTTCTTAAACGAACAAACTTTGGTCTAGATAGATGTGTCTTGAATGTTAGAAATAATTAATCATTTATAGCTTTATCCTCTGTATGGAACCCGTGTAAACCTAACATATCCCGACTCGCGTCTGCCAATCGTATTATCACTTCATTATGTTACACGTTGTATAGTGCATAAATCGAACCGTAATCTTGGCTTTATTATTCGAACATGTAAGCCCTTCACAAGAATGCAGTCTAAAAGTCCTTTACTATGCTTATTGTCGTAGCATCCTTGAGTACTGCTGTCCCATCTGGAGTCCTGATCTCATTATTTCCTACAATAAAGTCAATGGGACGTATCACAGAACAAAAAATAATATTTGTTTTGAATTCACTGTTTGGTCCTTATGGGACATCAATCTAGTGGGCCCAATCACTGAAGCAGTCACATATTTCACCTATCTAAACAGAACTTCAAACAAAAAATAATTAAAACATTATCACTTAATTGTACTTAAATATTACATATTACACATATTTGTATTTATGTATGCATTAGTCAATATTATATTAAACAATACCTATATTAAGAATATACAATGATATTTATTTATATACATATAATTTACATAATATGTTTATTTTAATATTATATTTATTTCTAATAATATTAAATTTATTTTTATACACCTAAGATTTATCTGTAAAAAGAAAAAAAAATTTGAAACAAGTTATGTATTTTGTAATATATGTTATTATATAAACCTCAAAAGAAAGTAAAAAACAAAATGTACCTAACAAAAAAATTTATTTGAGTAAATATTCTTTAACTATATTCTTTACTAGCTGCTGCCCGCGACGTCGTCTGCGTGAACGCTATGCAGCACCAAACGCACCTACGATTATAACACTGCTAGCGTGATAATATGTAGCCTATATGTTGACCCGACTTCTTAACTATCTTCATGCCAAATTTGAAGTAAATCCATGCAGTACTTTTTGAGTTTATCCCGGAAAGACAAACAGACAAAAATTCTAAAAACTATATTTTTTGTTTCTGTTTCGATTGTAGATCATACCCCAAGTATTCTTTTAAAAAAATATTCAATGTACAGTTTTGACTTTCCTACCATTTTATTATATGTATAGATTGTTCATGTATCAAACACTTAAATTACTTGGTATAATAATGTATACAGATACATGCTGTGAAACTCTAATGTTAATGCTTAAGTTTAATGTTGTAAGATTAAATTTATTATTATGTATACCTTGTAAAAAAGCTGTTGAGTTTCCAATACATAAATAAATAAACTCTCAGCACTCTTTTGTTACAAGTGCTCACTAAACCAATTGGCAGAAATACAACTCTGTCAGGACAGTAAATAACGCAAGCAGAAGACAGCTTTTCATGCTGCTAATGTACACAGCCGAGCTGCGTACTCTCTTATTTACATATAATTTTCGGAAATTGCCTGTGGAGACTTCAATCCCACGCTCTTTTATATATTAATCTAAATTATCTTTGAGTGTATAATAGTTTTTTTTTAATTTCTCCTTTTTTGAATTAACTGAATTTCATAAAAAAATACGCATTGCCTTGCCGGTGCTTTTTGCCAGCCTTAATTTGGGGAACGCTCGAATGTAATCATGATAATCTTTCTTAGTTCCAAATTTATTACTTAGTATTCTTGTGAAAGATACATAATGTTTTCATAAATATATAAAGATTCATCACGCCAAACATCTATGCCCTCCAGAGGGGACTAGATGTCTGCCGCGATCTTTACTAATCTATCTCAACTTTTGTCTTAGAGTTAATTATTAATGGGGGATACGGGTCCGCTCATCACACTGCGACCTAGAAGATCTATTGTGTGAGTCCTCATCTACAACTCGCCGTACACTCCAATGGACTCCAGGCAATTTTAGATTTTCCTTACAGCGATGCTCCTAATCTCTTTTGGATCCAGTTCATGATTATCCAGGTGGGTGGAGCGCTTGTGCATAACTGCGGGCAGTGGCACAGTAGGTGTAGAAGGGTTTCCTCGGCACTTTCGCAGAATCTGCAGAGTGGTGTGTGAGTGAGACCCAGGTCTAAGGCTGCATTTCTACTAACGTGGAACTGAGCGGAGACAAGCTTAGCAGCGCGTGAATAAACCAATCAGTATGCTCGAAATCTCCGCTAATCAAATGTACGAAGGAAAAATCTTATCGTATCTTGTCTATCCTGTAAAAATATTGTCGATATAACAATAGATAGTAGTAATTGTTTACGGATAAGTTTATCATTATCTGGGTATTTTAAGGTTATCTTAATCTCTATTAATATTGCAAACAAAAACATAATTTCTAGGAATTCGATTCCACAATTTTATTGTTTAGCCTTCGCATGACTTCTTTTTAAAAACTTAAAAAAAAGGTCTTATTTTTTTGTATATGCTAAATCTTTACACGGGTCAAATATTTTCGTTTAAAGAAATAGGTATAAAAATGAATTACTTATCGTTAAAACTGGCCAAGTTTCAAGCTTCTAGCAGTGCCTTGGTTTCATCGCGCGAGTGTAGTCAACCCGCTACCAACGTAATACTATCTACAGTAATTCAACTTCATATAAACGGACGAAACGCCTACGCTGCTCGATCTCAGCGTACACTCGGCATGCAGCCAGTCGCGACTTACATTAAAATGCGGATTTTTTATACTTTAAAAATAAATAATAAATCATTTTTTACGTTTTAATTAAGGTATTTTTGGTCGCTAAATAATAGGACCGATTTGTTATTCAAAGTTAAACATGGTTTTTGACACAAAACGAATTTTTGTTGAACACTTCCTATTCAATTCGTAAATTATTTTATTTGTTTACATAAAAAAGTATCTTTAGATTCACAAAACTAAATGGAAGTAAATACAAAGTAGGCAAATATAATGAAGGTGGGCAGCCCTATCACATGGGAACGGACCGCGGCGCTGTAGGCATGCGGCCGAGTTGAAGTACTGAATAGTATTAATTACCGTGCCGCTACCCTTCCACGAAACATAGGTACATAGTTGCATACTAGAATCGCGAGTCTTACGTTGTGCCACGTGATTAGCTAGTTTATAATATAAGTAAGAAGTACAGTCAAGTTCATTATATGTACCTATATCGTACCTTCCTTCGGTAAGACAAGGGCACAATTGCACTTTTCATAATTTTACAGGCGAGCCATTTTTAGTTATTTTTTGCAATCAATGTCTAATTTCTCACTCTATATATTAATTTTCACTAAGAAATTATTTTCATTAAGAAATAGAATTATGTCATCAGAATAGTTTAAAAACCTTATATTTATTTTATTTTAATTATTTTGAATCTGTCTCTTCATACATATTTAAAATTAAAGGGCATAAGTATACTAAAGGAGGCTTTGTTCTTCCAGGAATGAAAGAATTGAAACGCTTATTAACCTTAATGACTTTGGCATTCCAGAAGACTTTTAAATCATTCGGGTTCCATGGGCGCAACTGACCAATGCGTGCTTGTCGCACCAGAATTATCAAAAAATCTAATAATGCGACAAGGGCATTCACGTTATCTAGAGTAAATGTAATAAATTAATGGGCGTCTTTGTCAGTCCAGCGATAGTACTACTATTTATATACCTTTTGGCATATTTAACTCATTTTCACAAAATTTGGCAGTTATGCCCTTGTCCTACCGAAGGTGCGACATGTTACCGGAAAATAATAAGAACCGTAAGTTTATGAATTTCCTCGTAAATTTATAAACTTTCGTAAGATTCTAAACGAGAGATAAATTGTATTATTTTACGATTATTTGTATTATGTAACTTCATCTCTACGATGAATACTTAAGGAGCTACAGGGTGATTAAGTTTATAAAGAGATAAAAAAATAAGGTTATTTGAAAACCACATTGGGTTGAATTTTATTGGAAGATGTATAAAAAACAAATATTATCATCTGTAGGTATCAATCATTTACTTTGATATCCTCATCTTCTTCGGTCTTCAAGTCGTAGTCAGGTAAAAGGAGCATTTTCAAACTTAATCAGCATGAAGCTCCTAAAGTATTCATCGTAGAGATAAAATGAATATCACTAAATTATATGATACATTTTTTATCACTAGCAAAAATAATACTATTTGTATAGATTTTCGAGATACGAGCAAAAATCTGAAGAAAGGAAATAAGAAATTCCTTCATTGCTAATTCAACGTCTCGCAGCAAAGTATTGCTCGTAGAGGCAAAACTAATATGACCAAATCAATAGGAAATTTTGTGCTTAAACTTGGGTCACAAGTAATTTATACGCTATTTATACAGATTTTTGAGATATGAGTAAAAACCTGAATAAGAAACTTCATCCCCCCTACAACCTCAGCACACCCCCTACCCCTGACAACTTTTAATAAGTCAATCAGGACTGCACATTGTATACGTTTGCCAAATTTCAAAACTACACGATTTATTTCCACCGAATTAATTTATTTACTCTGACTATGAGCATAATCTGAAAATAGGAAACCCTCAACCCTGTAGGTTCAGCATAGCCCCCACCATCGAGGGCTTTTAATATGATGATTTGGATTTCATAAGGTATAACTATTCCCATTCTCAAGACTAAACAAATTAGGGCTGCATCGTGAGGACGCCAGTAGTGGAGGACTAATGGAAATCTCGCACACCGCAAATTTTAACACATTGTAACTCGTGAAGTATTGGTCGTAGAGTAAAAACTAATATCAGTTAATCAATAATAATAATAATAATAATCATTTATTTGCCAGAATGTGTGTACAAAAAGATGTTATTACAATAATGACCAGTTTACAAACTGCCGGACACAGGCGTGCAAATATTACTTGTATGCAGTTATTGAAGTTAGGTACAGTCAATAAAAAAAAGAGAGAAGTGCTAGTCAACATTTACATTACATTACATAAAATTAAAACAATACCTAACATGTCAATATTATAAAATAAGGTTCTCGTCATTTAAATACTCATCTAATCTATAATAACACTTTTCCATCAATAACCTGAACACCTTATGTAACTCCATCGTCGTTAGATTTTTAAATGGATCGGGGAGGTGCTTATAAATGTTGATTGCCATACAATAAACATTCCTACTAGAGCATTGCAGGTGGCGTTGCGGCATATACAATTTGTTGTCTAACTTTATTTTATTTCTAGTTCTATAATTATAATTTTTTTTTTTATAATTGAAAGAGGTTTAAATTTTTTTCACAAAAAGTAGTATTTCAAATATGTAGAGGCTAGGTAAAGGAAGTATTTTATTAAAAACATGAAACCCTTAAATTTTTAATGATGTCTCTGTGATCAATGCCGTAAAAATCGGCAGCGATCACCGCATGGTACGAGGCACATTGAGTCTGAAACCAAAATTGGAGCGGTCTTGATTGGTAAAGTCTATCTTCATCCTGCACCCAGCCTAATCCAAAGTTTGTGGAAACGGTTTCCACGGCTGGATCTGAGTTCTTTTAAGCCCGCCGTGCAAAAGGAACCGGAAAATTTTCAGACTCTACCCTCAAACAAATAGAAGAAAGACGTACAATGATCCTGCAGTCCCCGGAAGATGCTTCTTAGTATCGGCGGTTAAATAGACAAATCTCCAAGTCCCTAAAACGCGACATACGCCGGTTTAGTACAGACCGTACTCAAACGGCTATCGAGCACAACAAGGGCTCTAAGGTCTTCGCGAGAGATTTGTCTATGAGGCAGAACCAACTGATGAAGTTGAAAACGAACGATGGCAGGGTTGTTCCGTCTAAACCTGACCTTTGGGGGAAGTTGAGAAGTTCTTCGTCCAGTTACACGACAACATGGGCACCAGTTCATGATATGACAAAAGACCCACGAGCCAAAAGCTGGTGGTAAACTTGTGCCTAAGACCCTTCAAAATCTGTTCAATTCCAAAGCATAATGGTCTTGTTCTTAAAAAAGGTGACTATAATGGTGGTACTAAATAAGAGTTCAATACATACTGCTTGCCTGCCTTATGTTAGTTTTATACTGTTTCCTATCAACACTAAAGCCATAATATGTCAACTGCTTTAATTCATTACTTTTTGTTAATATTTATTTTCTAGTTTTAGGAATCCTTTGCAAAACATCAAACATTAAAAATAAAATGCTGTCTGAAAAGGCATACCTTTAAATAAAACACTTTTTAACCGGATTTATCGCGTATATCTACATTTTAAATTTTGACTCGACGTTTTGGTGTCTTTTCAGACCCCGTGGTCACGTGTCCAGTCGCTCGGACTGTGTTTTATTTAATAGTATGAATCGCGAAAACTTAAGACAAAGGCATACCTACAGAGACTAAAGCAATATATAACAGCCAAATGCTGTATTTCGAATTTAGATGAGGAATACCTTTGGTGTTCGCGTGTGCTAATAAAACACCTTTGAGCAGCTTTGAAAAATAGGATAATAACAGAGTTAGGGTGAACCAATATGGAACGTTTTACACCAATCTAAAACTGTTGGCTGTACAGTAGTTCACAGTGAGGTTTATTTGTACGCCTTTATTCAGCATTTATCATATTTTACTGCCACTAAAATACTCACATGAAACTAATCCGATAAGAGCTGTAACTAGGCATTTTTAGAAACTACTGTAACACTTATCCCGTAACAACAGTATCCGGTCCTACTTCTATGATGCTTTTATACAGACCATAGCGTAATTCGGAACTCTTAAGTTCTCGGTTGAACCATTCTAACTGTTTATTAATTCCTCAAGCTCAGAGTTTTTTTTTTTATAAAATATGGATGGGACGTTTGTCTTCCATGACACCTGATGTTAAGTGAACATGAAGACTAAGGTGGTACACGTCCATCCACGAGAAACCTATTCACTCGACGCTTAAAAGTACTAGGACTATACTGGTCAGGGAAAATAGACGCAGGCAGTTCATTCCAAACCTTGGCGACCCGTATAAAAAAGGAACTGTCAAAGCGCTTAGTTCGACTTTTCGGAATATCAACCACATACGGATGGAAGTTCTGTCTGCGTCTGGTAGTCCGATGGTTAAAGGGTGAGGGCTCAATTTGCTCAAACAGAGCACTCGCGCACTCACCAAAATGTATCCTGTAGTACACGGTTCAACAAGCAACCTTACGACGATGCTCTAGGGTCTGCAGTTTTTTGGTCGTAAGGTCGACGTTGTTAATTAGATTACGGGCTCTTCGGTCAACGGAGTCCAGCGCTTCTAGTTGATATTTGGCTGAACCATCCCAAAGATGACTGCAGTACTCCATGCATGATCGCACTTGAGCTGTATATAAGTTAAGAAGCTGTGCAGGGCTGAAGTACCGCCGTACCTCCGAGATGATTCCCAACTTTTTCGAAGCTACTTGAGCCATGGACACAATTTGTTGACCGAAGTTTAAACTGGATGTTATAGTTACGCCTAAAAGCCCTAGATGGTCAGTGATGGGGACAGATACATTTTGGAAAGTGGGCGTTAATGTGAAGGTGCTCTTTTATGCGGAGAATAAACACGCCTGAGTTTTGGACGCGTTGAATTTGACCAAATTTGAGTCACCCCAATCGGATACTTTCCGTAAGGTCAAATCAACGCGCTCAATCATTGACTTTCTTAAACTCTGGATTTCACGGGGGCTCGCTCGCGCATTGGATACGTATCTCTCTACAACAGTGCTATCATCAGCATAACTAATAATGCCCGGTGTTAAAAGGTCATTAATGTGCAGCAAGAATAATGTTGCAGAGAGAACAGATCCCTGAGGTACCCCGGCATTAATTGCCATTTGGTCGGAGGAGAAGCCATCTAAGACTACTCGAATTGACCGTTCCCTCAGAAAATCAGATATCCAGTCGCAGAGCCCAATCGGTATGCCATGAGCTGGAAGCTTAATTAAGAGACCATCATGCCAGACCCTGTCAAAGGCCTTGGAAATGTCTAAGGATACAGCTATTGCTTTGTTGCGGAAACCATATTGGCTATCGCTTAGGAGCTCGTTGGTCTCGAGGTATGCCAGGAGTCGATTGTTCAATACACGTTCCATGACTTTGCAAAGTATGGAGGTGATTGAAATTGGTCGATAGTTGACAGGATCGGCACGGCTTCCCTTCTTTGGTACTGGTTGTACGTTAGCAAGCTTCCAGGTCTTGGGAACCTTACCGGATTCCAATGAAAGTCGATAAAGACGCGTCAAAACGGGAGACAACTCAGCTGCGCAGCGTTTTAAGACCACTGCAGAAATACCGTCTGGACCACTAGCTTTGTTCTCGTCTAGGTGCAGCAAGCATTTAAGAACCTCCTTTTGGCGAATGTGAACGGTACCCATTGTAGGTCCGAACTGAGGTAATTGGGGTGGGATTTTTCCTTGGCAATCTAGACGAGAATTTTCTGCGAAGATACTAGCAAATGAATCTGCTTTCTCTTTAGCAGTGTGGGCCAGAGAACCATCGGGTTTCCTCAGTGGTGGCAGCAACGGGCAACAAAAGTTCGTTTACCGACTTGGCAAGGGACCAGAAAGCTTTACTTCCCGAAGGGTATACTGCTGTTCTGTCTCCGATACGGCCTATGTGGGCAAAACGAGCTCTTTTGATTACCTTTTTGCAGGACTTGGCGGCAGCATTGTATCTTTTCTTAAGTTCATGCGAATCCAGGGCTTTGCTTCTGCGAGCATTTGCCCAGGCTTTGTATGCTTCCCGCTTTCGCTTTTCAGCGGCAAGGCAAGCAGTATTAAACCATGGGCGAGCTTTGGTTTCAAGGGATAGATCAGCGTGGGGAATGAAGTACTCTATTGCTTGAACTATCACACTTGAGACAGCATCAGCGCAGCACGATGGATCGGTTGAAGTAAAACAGGTTTGCCGCCATGGATAAGATGCGAAGAAATGTCGCATTTCATCCCAATCTGCTGACTTGTAACGCCATACTCGCCTGGAGCCTTTAGGGCGGGTGTCAGGTGGCGAGTACAGCGATACAGATTTCACCATACAGTGATCGGATGTCCCTAAAGGTGCAGTGACGGACACCGAGTATCTGTCAGGATCGGTTGTCAACAGAAGGTCCAAGCAATACGCAGTGTGGCCAGCAACGTCGGGGATGCGCGTAGGCTCGTTTACAAGCTGTGAGAGACCATAAGTCAGCGAAAATTTAAAGGCTTCTTCCAGCATGGTCAGTGTCCTGATACGGGTATAACCACTGCCCGTGGTGAGCATTAAAATCCCCCAGGAACACCAACTGCGCTGTGGGAAAACGTTGCTGAATCTTATCTGCTGTATTGTCAAGGTATTCCATGAGCCTCGTTGTCTCCCGATCTCCGCTATTTGAACGATAGATACCGGCGTAAACCACTTGGTCTAGGCCGGTATCTATGTGAACCCACATGACTGAAAGGTCCGGCACTTCCAAGTAACGGAGACGCTGACAACAGATCGCGTCACTGGCATACATGCACACCCCGGCGTGCGGGCGGAAAAGTGACTCCAGGATATAGCCTGGGTAACCAAGGTATGCCGAGTCTGACGGATCGCAGATCTGCGTCTCCGTTAGAAAGAGTAGGTGGGGTCTCTCCGTCTCAAGATGGTGGTGGACATCATTCAGATTGGAGTGCACTCCTTGGATGTTACAGAAGTGCATTTTGAGGGAGAGGAAGTGCAACCGCTGTTGAACCTTACTCTTTTTAGGACCTTTCATTGTGAATTGTGGAGTGAATAGGGAGGAGAATAGAAGTTGAGTGAAGCGCTGTAAATGGAACCAAGCAACTCGTAGGGAACAACGCACCATTGGGGAACTCGCCTGGAGACTGCGGGGACGCCCGAACCCCCCCGAGGTCGCCATCGGGTCCTCTCCAACCGGTCGCCAACCGGCACGATGGAGCCTTCCGGGATTTTTCGCGAGGTGGCGGGGCAGCCTCTCGCATGTGGCTGGCATGCTACTTGGGCCCCCTACTACCTGCGCCAGGCCAGCGGTGCACCGTGCTTCGGATCCCGCTACCCTCCAAAACGAGTTACCCGGTGAGTCATTATCCTACGAGTTGAAAACTGTTCTCCGATGCAGCACGATTACTCAGACCTATCCTCCTCAATGGCTACACTAGACATCATGCCGGAACGCAACTAGGTTACTTGGCGGCATGGTTTTGTCTAGTGGCATGGTTTTGTTTACTGCTCGTTTAGCACCATACAGGGACCACGTACAAGGCATCGAGGGCTAAACCTTGCGGACGCGAGCAGTTTTCAATCCCCAAAGTTATACTGAATGTGATCTATCGTAATGCTACTTGTGCTTGTTGGGTACGAACTGTCTCCTGCGCAGGTTTGACGACTTCTAGCCTCCCCAACAAGCCGGTTTCCGAAAAGCTAACCTATGAAGCTAGGTATGACCTTGTCCAGACCGCAGCTATACGAATTGTCTTGAGGTTAACTGCAGCTTTGTGAGCTGCGGACGTTGACGCATGCCGAGTGCTATGCGCTCCATATAATTTAATATCTATACCTTCAACTACTACATAGAATTGATTTAACTCAATTCGATAAAGTTTGTCTAACTACTCTCTTGTGTGGTTTTTGGTAGCTTAGAAAAAGAAACATTTCATGACATCGCAATGGTTCAGTTCTATCAAGGAAAGCTTTCAGAGTTAAGCTTGGGCAAATTTTTGGGTTTTTCTTAGGTAATGTATGGAAATACTATAACAGGATAACAAGAGCTGGTCTTGACGTTCCATCTATTTTAATAAGTGCTCTATCACAATCAACCGTTTTAACAATAACTTTAATAAGGCTCATACTCTGCGCAAGCTGAGTGGATGCTAAGGCTAAGACTGTTACGCATTTAAGTGATAGATCCTTTAATGATAATATCATACAATACAATATTATTGTAATATAATGGTAAAAGATTTGTTAATAATTTAGTACAAGACATGGGTTCTAAGCAGATTTGTACTTTGCTACAGGTGGGTTCATACGCTATACTATGTATATACTTTTTATAAACCTACTAACACAATAATTGCAGGTGATTTCTTGCCCTTTTACTACAGACAGTGCAGAACAGTCATTATTTATAGAATTATAAGGCTGCAAACCAACAGCGAAAGCGAGAGCGACAGCGGAGCGGGCAGCGGCGCGGGCAGCGTTTTCCGAGACACGATAGAAAGTATTGAGTTTGTATGAAACCGCGACAAATCGCTCTCACGCCCGCTGGCGGCGTCAAGAACGGCCCAGATAGCCCGCGTCAGCCCCGAGTAAAAAATGTGTATTAAAAATTGGATAACTTGAATAGTGTTACAGTTTAAATATTCTAGGCCGTTTTCACTGCAGTATGACCGCAAGCTCAAAGTCAAAGTCAAAAGAATCTTTATTTCGTAAGTATTTAAATACATTTGAAATAAGTCAAACAATTTACAAATTGAACTGAATCTACCAATACTTCGGAAAGTCGATCTCTTGAGAAGAAGTGGCAAGAAACTCAACAGCAATCATCTTTTAAAAACATACAATAAAAGTTTACAACCAGGTAATCCCATCTTCTTCCATCTGGATATCTTATAGTTAAACTTTTTATATAACACTTATCCTTAAATCTATCGAATTAGTCTTAAATATTTTGGAATTTTATTATAAAAGCGTACACATTGACCCATGAACGAGTTTGTGATCTTCTAGTTTTTTTTCCTGCTAAGGAATGACACCCTACTGTGACGCCTAAAAGGGTGACCACAGATAGGGAGAGGGTAAATACTCTTCGTACGAATTGGACCCTGCACGGGAATAAATCCCCACCGACAGTGACAACTGCTCACCGACGGACTGCCACCGTATATCCAGATAGTATGGGACTCCCCACAGTGAGCGATCCCACTGTAGAGCCTTACCCACTAAACACCCCCTTCTCCGATCCCTAGATCGTGTAATGAGCTACAACCTCGTGGGTCCGGAGCACGCATTGTGATCTTCTGGAGTCTACTATTATATTTATACACTAGCTTTATCCCGCAACTTCGTATGCGCTTAACTACCCTTCTCATGGAAATTTCAGAAACAATACAACCAGACACCCACTGAAAGAACCTTTATACCAAGTATCACACCCATGCACTCAAGGAATAAGTTTTTTTCATAAAAACTTAAAATCATATATTTCCCGTGCCCGTGGGAATTTTGGGAATTTTTTTCGTAGCACAACCAGTCACTCTTTGAAGAACCTTCATGCCAAGTATCACATCCGCACACTCAAGGAATAAGATTTTTCATACAATTTAAAAAGCCCAACCCCTTCCCGTGGGAATTTCGGGAATTCCTTCCATAATACAAACAGACACTTATTGAGGAACCTTTATATCAAGTATCACATCCGTGCACTTAAGGGATGGGATTTTTTCATACAAACTAAAACATCATATATTTCTCGTTCCCGTCGGAATTTCGGGAATACCTTTCATAACACAAGCAGGCACACATTGAAAAACCTTCACACCAAGTTTCACATCGGTGCACTCAAGGAATAAGATTTTTCATACAAACTAAAAAGTCCTATATTTCCCGTTCCCGTGGGAATTTCGGGAATTCCTTCCTTAGTGCACCCCTACATCTCCTAAAGAATGTTTGTTCCAAATTTCAGCTCTCTACGCCCAGTAGTTGCGGCTGTACGTTGTCTGTCAGTCACTCAGTCACTCAGTACCTCAGTACCTCAGTCACTCAGTCACTCAGTCAGTAACGGAACAGTTTTATATATATATATATATATACTAGACAGAAACGTAGATATAGATTACAAATAATGTAGATGGAGATGAGGATAGTCGTAGACACAGACAAGACCGGCTGGTGTAATGGTAACATACATTGCCTTCTATGCCAGAGGTCCTGGGTTCGAATCCCGGCGGCGGCGGATATCGGTGTGATGAACACAGATATAAGTCGTCAAGTCATGGATGTTTATATATTTATTTAAATTTATTTTAATAAAAAATATGTATTTATTCAATATGTACGTTTATATATTTCTTA
Source organism: Stenoptilia bipunctidactyla (assembly GCA_944452665.1). Lineage (NCBI taxonomy): Eukaryota > Metazoa > Arthropoda > Insecta > Lepidoptera > Pterophoridae > Stenoptilia > Stenoptilia bipunctidactyla. The sequence continues at coordinate 6,470,753 of OX101730.1, forward strand.
AGTATATCAGTTATCTAGTATCCATAGCACAAGTTCTTTAAGAAACTTAATTTGGGCTAGATAATGTTGTGTGAGTGTCAGAAATATTTAAAAAAAAAAAAAAAAAAAGACTCAGACACGGACGTGGTCATGGAGATGGAGAAGTCAGAGTCAAATTCAAAAAAGTAACATAGTCATAAAGGCATCAGCAAAACGACCTGGCACTGCTAGCAGCACCCGTTCACGAGTATAACGCAGGCATCAACCATCACCCTCCTCAACCATATTTTAAGGAAGAGGGTGACCCGTCACCTGTCGCTACCGCTAGCCATGCCGCCTGAGGGAGCATGACGTTCTTGCTGTTGTATGGACAAGATGGAGATGGCATTGGATAAGAAGGAGATGGAGTTGGAGATGGAGTTGGAGATTGAGAACTTTTGAAAAACAATTTACAACCAAGGATTTTTATCGTCCATATATTCAGATATTGTATAAAAGCCTTTATTACACAAATTTTGTTTAATAGTTTCTTTAAATTTATCAAGTGGTAAGTCTTGAATATTTATGGGAACCTTATTATTTATATTACATTTACCTTATTAACGTATGCATTGACCCATAAATGAGTTAGGACTTTATGAAGTCTACTATCATAGCCGGCTAGCTTATACTTATTTATTTCTAGTATTAACATTATGTAAGTCACACTTTCTATGGAATATGTTTAAGTTCTATTTTACAAACATAAGATTTTCAAAGATAAATATTGTGACGCAAACATAAGAATATTTATTTCTTTAAACTTATTGCTAAGTGTCGCTCTGGAATTAAGTTTGTAGATTGCGTGAATTAGTAGTTCAACTGCTCAGTTCAACCAGTTAAACTCATGGGACTTGTTTCCCTGTAGTTCAACTTTGTACAATCCTCTCGAAAGTTGAACTACTGGGACATCAAAGTTGTACTCACGTCTAGTTGAACTACTGGGATATTTAAGTTGTACTCGCCATATTTTATATCTAATGAAGTTAGGCTCGTATGTATTTTAACAAGAGAATTGAATCACAATAAAAATATTTTTTATTTTTGCGTGTTAAAAAATAATTAAAAAGTTTCAGAATCGTTTAGATCTTTTTAGCGATAAAACCAACTTTAAACCTTTACATTTGTTTTTTTTTTTTGAAGAAGGTCTTTACTTTATATTTATTGTAGTGCAATAAAGAGTTAATTATTATTATTATATCATAATCTCAGGAATTATTGACGACCCATGTAGATTCGAACCACATTTGAGCTCTTCTGATTGCCGTATTTGCTCTTTTACAACTTCGAAGATTAGGTGCAAACATGAATATATTTATTTATTTTATTTTATTTTGTTTCAACGATAACTGACCGCTTACATAAGTTAATGAAAGTGTTAATATCAAATACTTGAACATCTATAAAATTACTTTTATTTTATGTCCAAACGTAATACTCAACACACAATGAATTAAATATTCAAAATAAATGAAACAGAATGTCGATAAATTACAATAACAATAGTCAATCAAAAACAGAAATCGAAATGAAAATAACCGTTATTTAAAGTTATAGACTGTTACCAAAAACAATCACAATAAATAAAAGCAATAATAGTTATACATGTCAATGATATCATTCTTGAATCGCGAAATTCTTCTTCATCGCCTATTGTTCGATGTTAAAATTAATAAACAACCATCCTATCTCTATTAAAAATTGACAGTGTCTCCTACACAAAGCCTTTATTCAACCAGAGCTTCATTGTATCGCCTAGTTACACCGTTGCACAAAACTGTAGCATTCCGGGGTAGTTTCCGCTACCAAGCAAGCTATTGTTGGAATAACTTACCACCACCAATCAGGTACTCACAATCAAAAACTTATTTTGAATTATCTCTTTCATACCCTTTCAATAACTTAATAAACCCCTAATAACTGTTGGGTCAGGTACCAGCTAAAAATCGGCGCCATGTTGCTTTAACACCATGGTATTGTAGCCGAGCTGGGCACCTTTTTCTTGTAATATGTATACCTATTGTCTAATGTTACCTCAATTTAAATTTATGTCCTTGATTTTTTTTGCATTACGAGAAATAAACGTTTTTGAATTTGAAATAAAAACAAACGTATAGTACCTATAGTATTTTGTTTCAAATAAATACAACAAGTATTGGTAAAATTATTGTATCGATGGCAATGCAAAATGTTGTTATGAGAATATTTAAAACTAGCAAATTCAATACAGGACCACGGCTAAACTTACTTAATTTTAGTCTTCTTTTTGATAAAAACAACGGTCAAATCCTGTTTGAAAAAAAGCTGCCCGCCTTAAAGGTTACGTTTATGAAACAGCTTTCCTTTTATATTGTGAGATATCAAAGACAAACCAACTGTATGATGCTAAATCCCGCACAGACAAGGGGACAATACATAGTCTTGGTGCTAAGACAGGTCAATTAATGTCGTTATTTCAAACGTAATATATGTTACCCAATTGATTGAAACATGCGGCCCTTTTCTTTTAAGTAATTAAATAATATTCACTAGGTCAGGTAAGATATTTATAATACCAATATACTTTTGTTAAGAGGACAAATAATCTACGAATGCTAAGCATTAAAAAACCGACTTCACTAACATTTTTAAATCCTTGTCAGTCAAAACTTAAACCTCAATGGAGAATATTTCTCCGAAATCAATATATATAAAACTGTTCCGTTACTGACTGAGTGACTGAGGTACTGAGTGACTGAGGTACTGAGTGACTGAGTGACTGACAGACAACGTACAGCCGTAACTGCTGGACGTAGAGAGCTGAAATTTGGAACATACATTCTTTAGAGGATGGAGGGGTGCACTAAGGAAGGAATTCCCGAAATTCCCACGGGAACGGGAAATATAGGAGTTTTTAGTTTGTATGAAAAATCTTATTCCTTGAGTGCACCGATGTGAAACTTGGTGTAAAGGTTTTCCAATGTGTGTCTGGTTGTGTTATGAAAGGAATTCCCGAAATTCTTACGGGAACGGGAAGTATATGATGTTTTATTTTGTATGAAAAAATCCCATTCCTTGAGTGCACGGATGTGATACTTGATATAAAGGTTCCTCAATAAGTGTCTGTTTGTATTATGGAAGGAATTCCCGAAATTCCCACGGGAAGGGGTTGGACTTTTTAGTTTGTATGAAAAATCTTATTCCTTGAGTGTACGGATGTGATACTTGGCATGAAGGTTCTTCAAAGAGTGACTGGTTGTGCTACGAAAAAAAATCCCAAAATTCCCACGGGCACGGAAAATATATAATTTTTAGTTTGTATGAAAAAAACTTATTCCTTGAGTGCATGGGTGTGATACTTGGTATAAAGGTTCTTTCAGTGGGTGTCTGGTTGTATAGTTTCTGAAATTTCCACGAGAAGGGTAGTTAAGCGCATACGAAGTTGCGGGATAAAGCTAGTCATCCATATTTTTTTGAAAATTTATTTTTTTCGCAAAGTACATAAAGCAGCAAAATTCAAAATCAGGTATTTAAATACACTTGCAGTATTCAAACTGTTTACAAATCTAACTGAATCTACCACCACTTCGGAAAGTCGATCCGTTGAGAAGAAGTGGCAAGAAACTCAACAGCAACCATCTGTTAAAACTACACAATTACAATTTTCAGCTAGGGAATCTCATCTTCTTGCATCCGGATATCTTATAGTAGACCTTTAGTAGATCAAGTGTCCTAAATTTGTCATAAAATTGTAATTGAATCTGAATTCTATGAACTGGACATTAAGTTAAAAGTTGATTGGGGAAATTTAAAAGGTTTGTGACGCTTGATCTTTAAATGAACCATCTCTAAAGTATCCTCTATCATATAAAACAAGAATATTTGAAATCGATTGACTATTGTCCAAATTATCTGTGAAACAAAGATACAATAAAAAAATACTAAAACACATAGCAACAAATTGAGAACCTCCTCCTTTTGGCAGTCGGTTAAAGAGACAAAATGGTCAAAAACAATGTACAGTAGGTACTAAGTTATAAGTTATAAAGGTAAAGCAATAAATATTTCTAACCACTTTTGGGCATATAGATAAAGAATGAAATCTGGAAATAGGGCCATTCAGTTACGAGAAAAAGCAAGAAACTTTTGGATAATATTCGCCCCATTCGTTCAGGGAGCTCGCCGAATATTCACTGCCGAATATACAAGCCTAATATAAACTGTATTTTTTAGAAGAAAGTATAATCTGAATTAAATAGTATTCTTCTCTGCATCTGCTATTTGTTTGATTGTGTGGTGCTACTCAGCACGACAATGGTTGTTTTTATAAATAGCTTACTGCTACAAATTATGAAAATTATAACATAGCTACTGTTAAAGACACAAAAATCTTGGGCTTTACAGTTGATGAACAATGCGACTGGAAATCACACATTGTAGATAACGCTACAAAATTGATAGTTTTACTTATGTGCTACGAAGACTTGGTAAATGTTCCTGATAAACTGCATCACCGAACACACAACTCCTTAATTATTACCACTTCATTATGACACAAGTTGTGGCTACATAAACATACCATAAGAAATTCTAACATAAGTGCCGTATTTACATAATAACAAACTTAGAAATTAAAAGTTAATGGTGGAAAATTAAAAATTCAAGGCTAATTAGATAAGTTCTTAAATATTTAAAGCTTATAAATCGATTGTTATTCATAAATGATTTACCTAATAATAGTGTAGATGAATGTCTGTGGTCACGATCCATTCTTATCGGACATTTACGCACAATTTAATTATCTATTCTTGATTTGGTGAAAAGCACCTACAACAGAAGTAGTGGTGCCCTTACCAGTGATAACGTAGACTAGGTAATGTTGATTGTCTGACTGTTGGGTACATTACACCACTTTATCACGAGACCGTGAATATACGGATCTCAGCCGAATTTCACGAGCACGTGGCCGTACGGTGCAGATAAATTGTGCGAGGTTTCCAAAGACTTTATTGAATTAATTCTGAAACACAGATATTTTTATTTTAAAGTATGAATATGTTTTTTTTAAGGGAAGAAAAATTCCATAAGAAAAATTATGTTCCGCTTTCTTATGTTCAAAGACGATGATGACGCGGTTATGACTGCCGCAGAGGAGTTTTTTAATAGTCGAGAAAATGATTTTTATTGCGGAAGGAATAAGAAAGTTGGAGATGCGGTATTCTACGTGTATTAGATTAGAAGGAGATTACGTAGAAAAATAAAATAAAATGTATTCATTCTAAGAATTTTTGATTCGCCCTCGTATAATATAAATGATGTCGTCATTCAAAACCTTCCTAGTCTTATAGTTGTTTATTATTTACAAATCAGAATATTAAACATATATTTATTCGTGGTAGGTATAAAAAAAGTTAGATTACGGGGTTAAAATGGACACATATTATTGGTAACACTGCTGCCACAATGCTGCCAACATCAGCAGGCAGGGGACATCTTATAGTGAACGGTCTGTATTTCGATTTCACATTATCTCCTAAAGGTTTGCCTCCAAAACTGTTTTTGAGTACCTATTTATTTCCAAACTATTTTCGACAATATACGCTAATGTCGTTTATCGCGTCATAATAGATTGGAGTCAAGATAAATGTATATTTATATCAAGATAAACTGTAATAACTGGGAAAATCATTTATCAGAAATGTAATTTAGGTTTCTGGAGACACTTCTTGTTTATCTTGCTTTACAAATACCAGTGCCAGTCATATTTTTACCAGCTGAACTAATAATTATTAAAAAAGTCAGGTGGTGTTTACATCAGGACAGTAGTTCAAGCAATAAAGGATATACTCCTACAGATAACAAACTTTTATTTACTGGTGGCTAAACCCGCGTTTAACCTCAATGTCATTGCAGAGGCGCTGATATTTAACGGCAAATTTTTCGCTTCACCCGATCGCTGGATTGCGACGGGCTACTGAGCCCCCCCGCCACGACAAGGCACACTCTACTTGGGGGGGATTCCATGCAGACCCTACGCACGCAAATCTTTTTAGTTATTTTATATCAAATCTAATCATAGTCTGCTGAATCCTTTTGACAGATCATAGTGATTGCGTGATGTAGCCGCTGAGGTAAGGGCTATGAGTATGAAGGTATGAAGGTTGGCGTCATTTTTTTTTCTGGCAGCCAGAGATGAAATGTAGTTAGTATTTTAGGCCTATTCTTAACATAAATCAAAATGCAAAAATTATCGCCCTGCGGATCAACGTTACGGAGATATTGAATTTTAAAGTTTGGAAAAATTGATTTATTTTTCCTTTGCTATTGCGTCTTTTTTTCTGGCAGCCAGAGATGAAATGTGGTTAGTATTTTAGGCCTATTCCTAACATAAATCAAACTGCAAAAATTATCGCCCTGCGGATCAACGTTACGGAGATATTGTATTTTAAAGTTTGGAAAAATTGATTTATTTTTCCTTTGCTATTGGCGTCTTTTTTTTTCTGGCAGCCAGAGATGAAATGTCGTTAGTATTTTAGGCCTATTCTTAAAATAAATCAAAATGCAAAAATTATCGCCCTGCGGATCAACGTTACGGAGATATTGTATTTTAAAGTTTGGAAAAATTTATTTATTTTTCCTTTGCTATTGGCGTCTTTTTTTTCTGGCAGCCAGAGATGAAATGTGGTTAGTATTTTAGGCCTATTCTTAACATAAATCAAAATGCAAAAATTATCGCCCTGCGGATCAACGTTACGGAGACATTGAATTTTAAAGTTTGGAAAAATTGATTTATTTTTCCTTTGCTATGTTAGCCTATTTAATGCCGTTCAGGTTATATTGTTATATGTCTATTATATGTAAAATCGAAAGTATCTATTATAGACATGGTATTGGAAATTTTGAGTTGAGCGTGTGCGTATATTGTTTTTCTTGCTGTATTTCGACGTTTTGGCTTTCCTACTGGACTTAGTTTCTTCTATACCTATTGTAACCACGGCGTGTATTACGGACTTGAATCTGCATATCGTGATTGTGCTTCATTATAATGGGCATCACTGGTTCGTGCATATACTGTGGCAGAAGCCTCAATAGAATCGGAGGTAGCGCACAAAGGAGATCATATCCTTTATCTTCGAATTTCATTCAACAGCACTTGTTTCTTGTGGCTTAGCAAATGTAGCCAACGTTTTTCAGGTAAGAATTTAATGTATTTTTTTTTATTTATTCTACTCAAACTACAACTACGTTACAGCAGCAAGATGATTCGTTAACGTTTTTTGCGTACATGTATTTTGTATTTCGTTAAGTACTTACTCTTTCAAAATTCAAAATTGCAAAAATGCAAAATTCTTTCTTTCTTTTGCCTTTCAATCCGAAGGTCGGGGTTCGATTCCCGCACGGAAAACAAAAAAAGAAGTTCCGGGTCTGGTGGTGTATTTATATAACATATGTACGTATTTTCTAGGAACCCTCCTAGTTCTTCGCTACATGGTAACCATAATACAGGATTTACAAGTCTAGTATGGGGACATGTAGTCGGTGTGATCGTCTAGGGATTTTATTATTTTATTTTTATTATTTATTTGTACTTTCTAGAAACAAATACAAGATTTTGTGGCTTCATTCACATAATAGTGTGAGTCTATAGTAATATTCATGTGTATTTGAGCTTTTTTAATTACTTGTAGATAACTAATGCTAGTAAATAATAATAATATATAAATATTTCTGACACTCACACAACATTATCAAGCCCAAATTAAGTTTGATATTTATGGTCTTTACGAAGCAACGAAATCGGACGCGTCTATCTTGCACTCAATACTGAATGATCCTTTCGATCCCTTAAATTATTATTTTGAAGAGGGTGACGTGTTTATTCTCGATAGAGGATTTCGAGACGTAATTGATGAGTTGAAATCGTTTGGCTACAATCCTTTCATGCCATTAAGTAAAAATAAAAATGAAACACAATTAAATACTTTGCAAGCAAATCAGTCCAGAAAAGTGTCGATGTGCAGATGGGTTGTCGAAACCGTCAATGGGCGTATAAAAAACCAATTCCGCCAATTGCACCATCAGTACTTCAATAAAGCAGCAAACCACTTAATTGAAGATGTAAAAATAGTAGGAGCTCTATTGAATGCATTTGGAAAACCTTTACAGGATCATAGACTGGCCCAAGAAATAATTGAAGAAGTTCACAGGAGAGAAAACGAAGAAAACGTATTAGGTAATTACGTAACTGTCAACAACTTAAACCGACATAGAGTTGAGTTCCAGTCCATAGACGCTAACGTACCTGGCCTAGATGAATTTCCCACATTGACACAAGGTGATCTCATTCTTTTTTCCCTTGGAACTTACCAATTAAAGCAAGCCAGGAGTTATTACGGGGAGCATGTTAAAAATGGTTCATATATCATAGAAGCGTGTAAAGAAATGAACCTCTTAAATGTGCATGAGAGCAACATGTTTTATAATAATCCTTGGCTTTTACGAGGAAGAATACAATCAAGGCACACAAATACGAGGGCCAAACTGAAAGTTTTTAGAACTGGCAACTTAAAAGCATTATATTAAAAAAATAAGTTTATATTTTGAAAATAGAACTCTTTACCAATAATATTGAGTATTCATTTCATTCATTTGTCATTTGTTTTACGATTTGGCGGCAAATTGAAAATTGTCTGTGCACGTCAGAATGAATTTAAGCCGAGAAAATTTTCGTGCAATGATTTTTTATGACTTTCGATGTCATATAAGTCAACAAGAAAGTTATGATAGACTTCGATTGGCTTTTCACGATGAAGCCCCATCTCGTGCCACAGTTTACAACTGGTTTAATGAATTCAAACGTGGTCGAACTAATCTCACCGATGATTTGCGTGAGGGACGGCCTTCTACAGCGACGACTGAAGATAATATCAGTGTTGTGCGGCGTATGATAGAGACTGACAAAAGAGTGACCTATCAGCAGATTCGGACAAGTCTAGGCATAGGTATGAGTCAAGTGCACAAAATCCTCCATGAACATTTAGCGGTCAGGAAGCTTTGTGCCCGCTGGATACTGCATAATTTGACCGAGGCTCAAAAACTCCGCCGTGTTGATTGGTGCCGAGAAATGATCCAAAAATTTAACGGAGGTGACTCAAATGCTGTGTTCGACATACTAACGGGTGACGAAAGCTGGATTTACTGTTATGATCCGGAAACCAAAAGACAGTCTGCTCAGTGGGTGTTTCCTTCCGAAGAGTTGCCAACTAAAGTGAAGAGAGGTCGAAGTGTTGGAAAAAAGATGGTGGCCTCGTTCTTTGGAAAGACAGGTCATTACGCGACAGTTGTCTTAGAGGATCAGAAAACGGTTAATGCAGAGTGGTACACTAACAACTGTTTGCCACTTGTCTTGGAAAAAGTTCGAGAGAAACGACCTCGCAGCAGGATCCTCCTTCATCACGACAATGTCTCGTCGCACACCGCAAGGCAAACGATCGACTATTTGGCGACCTCAGACGTGGAATTACTGGGTCACCCGCCGTATAGCCCCGACCTCGCACCCTGCGATTTTTATTTATTCCCGAAAATAAAAGAAAAACTTCGAGGAAAACATTTTATGGACGCCGAAGAAGCAGTGGCTGCGTTTCAAAACGCCGTCGAAGAGACCCCTAAGGCCGAGTGGGCAAGGTGCTTTTCTCAATGGTTCCATCGAATGCAGCGATGTATTGATGTGAATGGACGCTATTTTGAAAAGTTATAATAAAACTAATAACTTGCTAGAATGCTTAGTTTTTGATTTTCTAAGAACTTTCAGTTTGACCCTCGTAGACGTATTTATTACGTATATATTTTGATAGAAGGACATGTTGTTGGAAGGGATGCAATAGTGGGCTACTTCTGTACGTGTGTCATAGGAATGAGGACATTGGGTGGTTGTTCTCACACCATGTCAATAGTTTGGTTTTTAGGATGGGCCAGGTACCAAGAAAACTTGACGCCTCCAGCAATGTTTTTAGATTCTACTATTTTGCGTCATGATATAGAAAATGAGGAATATGAGGAAACATAGCTATAAATTCCAATAAAAAAGCAATCAAACAATGTTTTCATTTATGTTCGTGTTACAAACTAAAAGATTATTTTATTCTGTATTTTTTTTATACAAAATAAACGTCTACGTCATTGAAAATAAATATTTATTTATCGCACACCCTGTATATTATTAAAACTAAAGATAAAAATTAAAATATATACTAAATAACGTTACTTCGTAAAACAATTCGATTTCTACTGAACTCAAAAAGCTAAAATGAAAAAGAAGAAATATTGAAATTTTTTCGAACTTTAAAATTCAATATCTCCGTAACGTTGGTCCGTAGGATAATATTTTTTGCAGTTTAATGTAAGGTAGTAGTAGGCCTACAACACCCATCACATTTCATCACTGGCCGCGAGAAAAAAAAAAGACGCCAAAATTACCCATACCCCTTTAGTTCCACGAATATGCTCCTTTAATTTTGGAAATAAGTGAAAATCACTCGGGGCTAAGTCAGGAGAATATGGTGCGTGATCAAGGACTTCGAAGACAGCACTGCGGATTGCGGTGAGCGCAACTTCCGAACGATGAGGTGGAGCGTTATCCTGGAGAAACAACACGCCCAATGACAATTTCCTACGACGTTTTTCTTTAATCGCTACACGTAATTTCGAGATTAAGTTTGCATAATAGGATCCAGTTATCGTTTGCCCTTTTGGCAAGTAATCAATAAAAAGGATTAATTCACTATCCCAGATAACGAAAACAGCTTGACAAGCAATAGTGCCAACATAATGGCAGGGGACATCTTACGATGAACGGACAATAATCTATAATATCTAGGTACATGTGATAACCGTGGCTCCTGATCGCGTTGTCAAGGTGCGATGTCATCGTCTAAAGTTTAACGATTGGTGATATTAAATAAAAGACATCCCTAACAGGGTTTATCATGTTAATAAATGGACATTGAACGCAAAATTATCTTCAATTATAAACAATATGAAGTAAGGTTCAAGGCTTCAAGTGAGCTGTTATTAGTATGACCATATGCCCGAATGGACCCTAAGATAAACTTTTCCAGCCATCAACTTAAATGACCTTTTCTGAGAATTCAACAATTGGGATAGGTATGTCCCAATTGTGTTTTTGTCATAAAAAAGAGGATCTTTTCCATGTTTTAATAGAATGTAAAATTAATGAGTCATTACGAAATAAATTGTTAGTACACAGTGTACACAATGTCATAAACAAGATATTATGACATTTATGTTTCACTGTATATTTACTTCCGAATTCACGAATGAGAATAGCCAACGCGTTATTTATTTTTATATACAATCTCTAGAGTTAAAAACCCCAAAATTTAATAAAGATAAAAAAAAAACAATCTCTAGAGTTAAGGAAACAAATGATGTCTATCTAAGTTTTTTTCTATTGTCAAATTAATTTTAAAAAAATCTGTCTTAACCTTTATAGGTGTATAGCTTTTAAAATAAAGATTTAAAAAAAACTTATGTATTGCTGCTAGCTAAAAGGTAGTCTACCTTTTAATTTTTTTTTATTGGGGAAATCCTCCATGGATACGATGATGCTCGTGGGAGCATAAATGTTATGCCTGGACTTTAACCGGCTAAAATGTGTTCCTCTTCCGCGCCTATTGGCGGGATCACAGGCAAGATTGGGGTATTTTTTTACAGAGGTTGTCTTCCTCGCAGCCGTTAGGCCCCCGGTCCTGTTTCTGCCCAGGATTACGGGTTGGCCTGCCGTCCCTCCGAGCAGCTAGTGGCTCAAACCAGCGCTCCCCTCCTCATGCCCTCATCGATTCCCCAAAGTGAGCTGCTGATACTCCTTTGAGGAACTGACAAGGGCCCCGCAGCTGATTTTGGTCCGCGCCGTCGAAACGGTACACCCCATTTCTGTGGGGTATTCTTCTATCCGCCACCTGGGGACACGCCCGATGGGAGACCAGCGACTCCACACGGGAGGTAGGTACTTACCTAATACCCAGACTCAGATTTCGATGAAGATATTTTTAAACTGACCCAGCAATAAACGTCCTCTTTTCCCTAAGTGTCTTAAGTCGAGTTACTCATATTTTTCAAAATAATGACTTTTCTATGTAGTGATAGCAAAGACTCGAGCCTTTTAGCCCTTTTTTAAAACTCGCCGCTTTATTGCGATGGCTCGGAGGTTAAAAGGCTTAATCGCAAGCTCTCGAGGCTATTCCTAATTATGGCTTCTGGTTCGAAAGGCGTGAAGCCTAAAAATTGTGTGCCCCCTAATAAAAGATTTTAGCTTCTTTTATTTTAAGGCAATTTTTTTTATTAATTAATAATCAATAAAAGAAAAATAGGAATCGTTTGAGCAATAAACGCATACAATCAATGTGCCTCTTATCCTAGTTAAACGTTTTTGGTGATTAATTTTCAAAAATATAGAACCTGTCCTTTATTACATGTCATTCAATCATGTACGAGTAGGTATACCTACTTATTATAAAAGAAAATAACATAAGATTGAACTTTAATTAATAATGCCTTCCCATTAACCCGATCCTGAAAATAGACTTAAAACTTCGACTTTCGTTCGACGCTAGTCTTCAAAAAATTTTTGAGTTAAAAAAAAGCTCGAGCCTAAAAAAAGTGCAAGGCCTTTTTAATAAGCAGATTTTAGTAGTCCTATTTTATGAGTCCGCCTTTAGAAAAGGCTTGGAAGCTTTAAAGTGACTAAAAGGCTCGAGTCTTTGGTATCACTATTTCTATGTAAATGTTTTGTGGATTGATAAAATATTTTGAATAATCCTATCATACATTATCAATTTTCCATTATCAGTAAAGGGAAAGTAAGCAATCAATATTTAGTTTTGGTTAAGCATTGAAAGCGACAGTCCTTGTTAGTGCTGATCTCGCTCCGGGCGCTAGACGTTTCACGTATATCTAGCGGTGCCGCTGCAGTTGCTTTGGAATTTGTTTTTTTTTTACACCTGTTGACCAAAACTTATGAACAGGACTTTCCGAGGTGCTTTTTGTCGGATACAAGGTTATTTATGTAAGTAACATCCTATCTAAGGCACTTATTGTATTTATTTGTCTGAATATTGGAGTTTTAAATCAACATGAGGCATGCAAGTACGACTCATGTCCAATTTTTGTATTGTATTATCACGAAAATCAACAGCGATAAACTTAATACTTTTCGAATCGATTTTCAATTATTACATCACAAAAACCGAAGGATGGTCATTACTTTCTTTCTTGAGCGAGACGGAGAGATTAAAGTTGTAAAACACCAAGAAAGACCTGGTTGTTTTATATTGCAGTGGGTGGCCAAATTATTAGGGACAGTGCTCGTATTTATGGAATTTACAGTGCATTAAAATTTTTGAATAAATAATAATAAATAAATATTTCTGACACTCACACAACATTATCTAGCCCAAATTAAGTTTCTTAAAGAACTTGTGTTATGGATACTAGATAACTGATATACTTAAGAAATATATAAACATACATATTGAATAAATACATATTTTTTTTAGAATGAAATTAAACATATAAACATCCATGACGTGACGACTAATATCTCTGGCATAGAAGGCAATGTACGTTACCGCTACACCAGCCGTTCGTCAAAAATAAATGATGTTGTTTTTGAAGTGTTACTTTATTTGATATTGCTTATGGTATTACTATCATTGTTTTTGTATCATTGTAAGAGTCATGGTGTGGTCTGTCATCTCAGTCAAAGTGATGGGACACCTGTACATTGTAGAAGGGACAATGGAACCGACTCAGTACAAGCAAGTACTAGAAACCCGGTTATTGCCGCAGGTTAATGAATAGTTCTCTGATGATTACAACTTTATTTTCATGCACGACTCCACACCGTGTCACACAGTCAGAAGTGTTACTGCATATTTGGCTGGAATTTTTTTTTTTGCCTTGGCCAGGGAATTCTCCAGACATTAATGCCATTGAAAACATATAGGAACTCACCAAACGAGCAAAACAAGTGATTACCACTAAGCGCCAGCTGATTGAAGCCAGCTCGATAGAGAATGGCATCACAGCACCAGCGTTTGAGAACATGTACAAACATGCATCGAAAGCATGCACCGACGCATAGAAGCTCTTATTGCATCACGAAATATAAAAAAATATATATTAGCTATGCGTATATATTTCATGAATACGTACAAGATATTTTATATATATTTTTTATTATTTATCATCCCAATAATGTACAGAATCAAATAAAAAATATATAAGAGACATACATACATACATACATAACTTCACGCCTGTATCCCGTATGGGGTAGGCAGAACACCAGAGGTAATAAAACCATCTGATGTCACGTTTGACAAATTTGGAGGCTTTATAATAGTGAAGAGAGACTATTGCAGTGACAGGGGGTCAGCCTATCGCCCACAAAAAAGCCTCCCATAACACCTCGGTCCCTTAACTGACTTTTACAGTATGCCCGGGAAGAGAAGCAGTTGGCACATTCTATGTTTTTCTTTCGCTCCCAGTCCAGCATAGAAGCAAGAGACCTTCAGCTTATTTTTTGCCCAAATTGATTTAACTTAGAAAATTCGAAAATCTCAGTACTGGCCCTAATGTTAATTTTCAGGCCGCCAAAGTAGCGTTTGAAAAACTTAACAACTTTAACATTTTAACGAGCTCCCGATGCATAGAAGTTTTCAGTATTACTGGTCAGAATCCATAAATTCTTGTACTTACCGACAGAGCTGAACGTTATTTAACTTGCCATATCAAATGGTATACACAATAGCCACTACGCCACTACGACGAGTTTATTTAATTGGACATACTTAACTCGAATACTTTGTGATAACTTGGCTCGCAAGCAATGTATTGTGATGTTTAATAGTCTATAGTGCGCCCCAAGAAACATTTTTTCAGTGGTGAACTGGAACTGTTCCATAGTTCTGAAGACTAACGTGAGCATACAGACAGACAGCAACTTAAGCTGCGGATACACGACGACACCTGACACCTGACACTCAGTGTCTAGACCGAGTGTCCGTGTGTGTCATGTGCCGCGACACTCGGTTGCAGCTCTAGGGGCGCTCTAGCTTGGTGTCGCTCTAGCTGCCGTGTAGACGCGACGTGCGCAGTGTCTGAGACCAGTGTCGCGGTTTTCGGTCGTGCGCGAAACTTTTAGCTAGAGCAACATGACGGCGGCACGGGCGTGCATTTTAAATTTGTAATATCTTCGGAAATATTCACTTAAATTACATGCTGTAAAAAGCATATTGATCTATAATAAATGCACAATTTATTAAAGGTACTTAATTGGATAAGAATGAATGCTGTATTGTTTAAAATCACTTCGTAAATAACCATTTTTTAGTAAAGGATAAATATGGTTATGGTGGGTTATCCCAAAGAGATAGACATATACCATCGCGAACTTTTTGGTTGAACTTTTTAAGGTGGACAATACTGTAGTACATCATTTTGGTCTATCTCGTAGGGTTCAGCCAGCGTTTGCAATATAAGCGCAAAAGAACGTGCTTATTTACGACATCACATTAGAAACATCTAATATCAGTGTTTCTCTACTATATTATGCATGTATTATACATAATAACCTTCCTTAAGAATCAGTCTATCCATTAAAAAAAACCGCATCAAAATCCGTTGCATAATTTTAAAGATCTAAGCATACATAGGTACAGATACCTACGGGTGCAATTGATAACCTCCTTTTTAAAAGTCGGTTAATAAGAACGCATTTATTCAGCGGGCGTGCCATTTCATTTGAAATTTGAAAATGGAATACATTTTTTGCAACTGATGTCATATTTTAAATAAAATGTGCCTTTTCATAAATGCAAACGATATTTTGACCAGGTTCGATTCCCGGTTATGTAAAATTAATAGTAGATATTCATTTCTTAATTTTAACTAAGTCCGTAAATATCGATTCATGGCGATGGAGTGTCTGACACTGAATTGCGCATCGCTCCGTGTAGACGGCCAATACACTTCGACCGCGACACTCGATCTCAGAACTAGTGTCGACACTAAAAATTGCTCACCGTGTGGACGCGTCTGACACTTGTGTCGACACAAGTGTCGGTGTCGATGTCACCGTGTATCGGTACCTTTAGAGACTCAGTGGTTAGGAAGATATTATATAATTATATTATTTGTTCCAGGTAAGGTTTTTTACTATATTTATTCCAGTAATTTACTTACAATTTTCATATAAAAAAAAAACAATCAAAAAGATGCTGTGTTAAATTTACTAAAAAAGATACTGACCGTGCCATGCATGTACATAATGGAGATGTGTAAGTTTGTTAATAAATACCCTGAATTCTTCACTAACAGACAGGACCTACCTACTAGATACACACTTAGGAAAAATACAGCTACTAGACTGATGCTCCCCACATCCAGGTTACAACTACTTACACGCAAATAGTCCCGCTGTTATGGGAGTAAAAATATTCAATAATCTGCCTAATGTATTAAAATCTCAAACAAATGAAAAAATATTATTTAAACAGCTCAAAAATTTATTAATTACAAAAAGCTATTATACAGTACAAGAATACTTAAATGATAAATTTGTAAATTTGTAATGAGACAGTAAATTTAATTTATCTATAATATCTCTACGCCTCCTCTCTCCTAATATTGCAATACCCAATAGGGTCATAATGTATCCTAATGATTTGTGTATATTATGAAAGCAATAAAGAATTGAGAATTGAGAATTGAGAATAATATTTGCCAATTCTATCACGCTTACTAATTCTATGGCGAACAACGGGTCGCTGAACGTATTAGTAGTCACTCGCTTACTACCGCGATTTGTTGTTACACAAATGTATAAGGCAAAGTACATAGCTAAATTAATAATATATTATATATTCATGAAAATGGAGCATTTTTTATACTTGGATTATTTTATTTGGACCTTATTTGCGGGATGGAATAAGTTGTATTTTATCTATGACATAGGTGCAAAGTTACCTAATGATACATGGTTGTTTTCAGATAGCACCGGCTAGTGTGAAATGGAAATACATACATTAGAATACGATTTAATTATTATCTTTAGTTTAGTTCGATGCTTTAATCGATTTAACCTATTTTATTTTTATGCACTTAGAATTATTATCACATCTTATAAGAATACAATATAGTCGGGACCTAAATAATCTCATATCTTTTTATTTGCAAATAAGAAGGAAGTTACTGAACGTCATATAATTATTTATACGTAGGGCTGTCTTGTACAATTATAACTTATTGACTTTATTCAAATAAAATATAAATTTAACCGCTTCAAAGACATGCTAAACGTAATAATATCCATTAGTTCTGATTGATACAAAACCTTATCGTGATTTAATTATTTTTTATCAATATGTGCGCGGCGTACCTACGTGCAAAATATTTACAGTTAAGAGAAATATTTGTTATATTATGTAATGAATATGACATTATCGTGATTACCGAAACCTGGTTGCACCCTGGAATTTTTGACAGGGAATTTTGTGATTCTCAGTATTATATATTTCGTTACGACCGAGACCTTACTTTGAGCCGTAAAAAGACAGGTGGTAGAGTCATGATACTGATACGTAGTGAATTAGGAGCGTCACAGGCCACTATACCCGACCAGCCTCCGTGGATTGAAATGTTAACAGTGAGTGTGCCGGCGCGTGTGCTCGCTTCTACAGCTGGCTTGAGCCTCATTGCTGTTTACATCCCACCCGGGCACGACCTCATTCCGCGCAATATTGTTTACGTATTAAATACTACTAACTATTTAATGGATTCCGTTCAAAGTAATGTTTTACTAATTGGCGACTTTAATCTACCCTGTATATCGTGGGACATACTTGGGCCTACACATATCAATACAGGCACAGGAGAGGTACAAAACGCTGCAGTAAAACTGACTGATGACTTAAGCTTTCTCGGATTAGAAGAATATAATACCATTAAGAATTATGCCGGTAATACACTAGACCTAGCTTTTTCAAACCTTCTCCTTGAAGTAACTAATTGTTCATCGACCTTAGTTAACCTAGACCCTGCGCATCCAACCCTCTTATTTAGAGTCCTGGATCTTACAATGAGACCTCTAGTTGAGGCAACTATGCCTAAACATAATTAAAAAAAAATCGATTATAGTAATGGAAAATTTCACACCATGAACTGGCAAGCTGCCTTAGAACCGTGCACAACTGAGCAAGCAGTAAGTATTTTATTTATTAGTAAGCGTTCCACCGTGTGGATCACGTCATTCTTATTAAAAAGTTATCAGGGGGTAGAAATACACGGCGACCTTCTGAGATGGATCAATTTCGATCTTACCAATCGGTCTCAGGCTGCTGTTATGGAAGAGTACAGGTCTGATTTTATTGATATTCCAACGGGAATACCCTAGGGATCACATTTGGGACCTTTGTTTTATAATATTTATGTGTCAGATATCACGTCCTGCTTTACCTCAGCTAGACCTTTAATGTACGCTGACGATCTTTATGATAATTCATGACATGCACGACTGTGTGAAGATGCAGGCTGATTTAGACAGGTTATCTGAATACTACGAAAAAAACGGTCAACATAAAAAATGTGGATATATCACTTTTACCCGCAAAACCAGACCTTTATCCTATCCTTACAATTTCAATGGCGTCTCAATTCGCAAAGTGACACTAGTTAGAGACTTAAGCGTGCATTTTGACGACAAGATGCTTCTTCGGGATCACATAGACAAAATAGCAGATAAGGGTTATAAAAATCTTGGATTTGTAATACGAACCTGCAAACCATTCACGAACATTAATACAATAAAAACTGTATATAACGCTTACTTTCAAAGTGTTATTGAATATGCTAGTCCGATATGTAATCCTCAGTACGCCATCTATTCATACCGACTAGAACGTCTTCAGAAAATATTCGTAAAGCACTTAAATTATCGTTTCTCAAAATCGTTACCTAACACCTAAGAGGAAAGATGTAAAAGGTTCAATTTGCTAACACTTGAACACCAAAGTAAATTGATAGATCTGTGTTTACTTTGTGACATTGTGAAGGGTAATGTGAATTGCGTGGAACTGGTGGAAAGCATTAGGTATAATGCACAGGCCCGTCGTGCACGCCGCCGGAACTTACCACTATTTGTTGCTCCCCAAACATCTACGAACTATGCTCGTAATGCCCCGATTTCTTGATTGCCACGAACTTATAACATATTTTATGAAATAGATATCTTTGACGACTCCAAAAATAAAATTAAAAATAAATAAATAATAATATGCATAATAATAAGTACCTAATTGAAATAATGTTAGCATAATTTATATGTAGTTTTATTACAGTATTTATGTTTATGTAATAGAATTATTTAATCATATTTATATGTATTTATTGGTAAGTATGTAATATTGTATAGAATTTCTATTTATATGTGTGGTATATAGTGTTTTATGTATCTGTTTAATTTTTCACTTTACTCGTGGGATTGTTTAATAAGGTCTCATTTCATATAAATTTCTTTTTTGATTTCTTCAAACCAGTTGAGGGCTATAAACATCAAAATACTTACCTAGTTATGTGCTGCACTTTCGGTTAATGTACTTATTAAATTCCTACGATGTTTTGAAAATGAAACAAAAAGCTCGTAAAATTTATTACTCTTTCCTTTTCAGACTTTTAACTTTTTTAATTAATTTTTAACACTTATGAGTCATCTATAGAACTAGCTCAGGATACTCAATTAAGAATAAACATGGTCTACTCTTTTCGTTGTTCATCCAGGCTATCAACCAAAAATAAAATAAGCTTCGTAGCCTATGTCGGATCGGAAATAACCACTTCTGTACAAGCATGTCGAAATCGATCGCTTGTGGTAGTATATGCCAGACAATAGGTACCAAATCTTTGGCGATGATGTGGCAAGGTTTCTGAAGAGCTTCTACTTAACCGAATACAAACTTTCCATATTTTGCATCGACGACACAGCCCAGTCTCATGCATTATAACAATAAAGGCCACCAAATATGGGTCACAAAAAATAAAGCTTAAAAACTAAATCGTGATCGTATACCACTTTGATTTTATTTTGTAATTATAATGAATTTGTTTTGCTACCACGGCTATCTTTTGAAAATATTTCTATCAGCATGACATATAAAAGTACACAAATATTTCAACGGAGACTATTTTCTTGTTTTGTAGTTTTTCGAGCGTGTTTTGAGTAATTGGGTTTTAGTTTTTAAACATTATTTTTATTTAACCTATTTTGGAGCAATAATGCTTACATATTTGTGCTGTCAAAGCTCTTTACATTTGATACATCACTCAATAGTGCATAAAACGTGAAGTTTTTTTTTCAGTTCTTAGGGCGCTGCTGTAGTCAATTTATTGCGACGTCATGTAGCCTATAACCAGCGGACAACCAAGAAGTTTCCAACGCATTTGTCCAATTATAATAACTAGTTTAGAAGTAATCAGGGAACCGAAGACCATCCTTGCCCACAAATATACAGGTCAACATCGTATTCCTCCTTTTTGCTTCGCCGTAGTCCGGTGAAAAAAGGACGTTATATCAAACGGATGTCGTTTTCCGCCCTTGACTTTCCTGCTTATCTAAATGATTACTAAACCAAAGTAGTGTTCATTTGAGATCTTTATTTTATTTTATTTATTCATAATAGGAACAAACAGTTTCTTAATAAATAAATACTATACATATAAACCAATAGTTCCCTAAAAGAAGTAAAGTTAAACATGCGTTTAACAGATTTCTTATTTCTTTTATATCTTGACAAATAATTTAATATGAGAAAAAAAAAACAAAAGCAAGGAAAACATATCTGTGTACATTGTATAAACAGAAGGCTCTTAAGTGGGGATTTAATTAATTACTTGAAGCTGATAATGTGGCTGATATTACAAAAAAAAGAAAAGATTTTAAAATATTAAAAAAAAAAAAAAAAAAAAATTTCCCTATGATTTGCCTTTTTTAAATTAAATAATTTTTTGTTTACCACTGTTCTCAATTATACCATTATGAAGTGAATTTGTATCTGCTCTGATATATATGATATATATCTTGCATACATATGGCGGATAGACAGTTAGGGCCAACGCTGAGTCACGCGTGTCCAGGCGCGTGGCGCGGAGTGCGCTTTCACAGTCGTGTCAATAATACTTAATCTCTTACTATTTGGCTAAACTTCGATTAAAATGTCCCACGCGCGCGTGGCGCATCCCGTACGTCCGTATTGTACGCGCGTGGCCACGCAGCGGGCAGTTTTGTATGAGGCCCGTGGACACCCGTGACGCAGCGTTGGCTTGTAATGTTCTTTCTTAAGTATACTTGCTATGTCTAGTTATCTTTGTTATAGAACGGCAAGAATGAGGTCGGAGGCGCAAGAAGCCAGCGGATTTGTGAAGTTCCGATTGCTTATGTGGAAAAACTTTATGCAACAATGGCGACACAGGATACAGACCGCGATAGAAGTCTTAATTCCAGTTGTAACCATGGCGTTAGTTCTCATACTGAGGTGGCAGTTAGAGCCTCGAGTTAGAGATGCTATCACATATCCACCTATACGGGCACACACGTTGGAATTTTCAAGGCCTATTCTGTAAGTATTTGTGCTACCAATACATACATAGGACGTCCCAAGGCTATGGGGCATTAAGGCGAGGATTCTCGAGCGCAGTAGGCATTAAAGGGGCCGCCAGACTGTTGAAAATACGTTGAAAACCAATGCTTCCAACCAAGGTTAAGGAAGGTTAAGTTGTTGACAACCAATTCCGAGTCATCCACACTGTTACAAACGGTGGTTGCCAACAAGGAGACAAACAAGAACACAAGCCAAGGTCACGCTAGGCCACGCCCCAAATCGTCAGTGCGCTCTGATCTCTCGCGTTGGAAACATCTTCGCGATGGCAGTTTTGTATGCAATTGAGGATACAAAGAAGGAAAGGTTGAAACGCAGGCTAAAAAGCCACAAAACTCGAGTCATTTATAGTTATAGTTACATAGTAAAATATACAATAACAAGCGTACACGCTGTCCTAAACACAGACATACATCTACATAGATAACGCAAATGCATGTCCTTTGCGTGTCCGAACCTCGACCAAGCGTCAAGGTTGGTCGCCTCTAGATTTAATCCGCGCGTATGTATGTCTGTTAGAAAATCGAGTCCACAATATCAATATCATTCTAAATAATCGATTTCATCGGCGGCATCGGTGTCTCTGAATCTATTTGTATTTCCCAGTAATAAATATCAGCTGTGTCGTCACAATAGGTCTTAAAAAGTCGGCACGCTTGGTTCCAATACAAATCGTGGCACTTGCGTTGTCTATGTAGATTCTATGTCTGTGATTCTAAACACCGCCGTTTCCAACCCGCCAAGGTCATGTAATTTGGTTGTCAACAGCCGTCTTCACTGTTGGAAACACGTTGTAAACTAGCAAGGTCACCTTCTTGGTTTGATGTTTTGTTTCCAACAGTCTAGCCACCCTTTAACGCTATATGGGACTGATTTGCGGGCAGTCGCGTAAATGAACACGTCAGCGCACAGAAATGTCACAGTTTAATTAAATAGTAGTTATATAGCAGTACAATACTACAGTGTGCCTTGTTATACGAATTTCGTTTTTACGATAACGATGTTTAGTTTTTAGGTAAACTTATATCAAGGATAATATAATATAATCTGTATTATTTACTTACTATTTCATTTTTAATAAATATTGTTATGGTCGAATTGGTTTCATAGCTAAACTTTCATAGAGAATACCTTAAATATGTTCTATAAACTAGCTTTACTACCTGGCTCCATTCGGGCGCATTTTGGCTTTAAATTGTTACTTCTTTTATAGATTACCTACTTTCTGTTGTAAAAATCGTGCTGTTTTGACTTGAAGGTGACGTTTATTTCAAACTTTTATAACTTATTTGTTCCAAAATTCATTAAAATTATATAAGTAAGTAGTTGAGGTCTTTTATATAAACTTTCATCTCTTATTTCAATCCTTTACGGGCTGGTATTTGAAAAAGAAGTGGTGTTTGGGAACTATTTTCATAAAATATTGCAAAAAGTCACATTTGCACAAAACTTTACAGTCGAGTTTGAGGCACTGAAAGGAGATCATTTTGGCTCCATAAATTTTTGGGCCTTTTTGAAAAGTGCCGGCCAGCAAGACAGCAGACAACCCCTTCTATCTCCAGTTTTCTGTTGGTCCACTATTTACGTGACACCCTGTATACATACTCACATACGGACACTGACATGATTATGCATATTATGTGTGTGACCAATTTGAAGCGTTATTGCTACAATGGGTAAAGAGAGCGTCTAGAAACAAATACAAACAAATATGTCTGATCTGACAAGTTTATTTTTGCCTGTCGTTGTAATTCGTTAAATAAATATAGAACCCGAATTGCAAAGATTTACAAAGTTTGAAACTTAGCGTCTTAACGACAGGAACACTTTGTAGAATCACCCTATGTAATCCTAAACGCCAAGCAAATTTTAAGAGACTTATGCCCGTTTTCACCATCGTTCCCTAAATTTAGGGAGGCACTTAAGATGTTTTAAGTGTTAGTTTCGTTTTCACCATCACTTAAGGGACACTTATGATCCAAAGGGATCCCTTAAATTTGGGGGCCCGATATTCGGCATCTTAGCGCTAAGTGACACTTCATTTTCTTGTTGGACGTGCATATTTTGTGCAAAATGGAAGATTTTATTTACAGTTTAGAAGCTATAGAAACTGTGGATTTAGTTACGAATCATAGTTTATTTAGACGGCCACATATTTATCGCGAAAGACCGGACTTATTTACGAAATTTGACAATCAGGACTTCTTTAAAAGATTTAGGTTATCCAAGGACAGTGTGTTATTTGTGTTAGAAAGAATAGAACACTATTTAGAATATAAAGATAACAGGTATGTTTTTTTAAACTATTAAATACTTTTAAAGTAGGTGCTTTTTTACTTCTGTTATTTAATGTTTTTCATATTTTGTGTTTAAACATTTGACACACAGGGTACTTAACTAATTTTACTTTTTATTATTTGCAGGAATAAGTCAGTACCTCCAATTAATCAGTTGTTATGTACTCTGAGGTTTTTCGCAACAGGAAATCATCTACTTGCAGTGGCTGATATGGGAGGAATCAGCGTAGCTACTTGTAGTAGAATAGTAAAAAGGGTTTCTGAAGCTATTGTTACACTACGAAGTGAATTTATTAAATTTCCAGACACCGAAGAGCAAAAGTCTGTAGTGAAAGAAGGTTTTTACAAAATTGCTCGCTTTCCAAATATTTATCGTGTTGTTATCTGAATAATTACAATATCCAGATAACAACACGATAATCCAAACTCAAATATAACCTATTTTTCTACAAGCGCAACGCTGTCTAGCTAGTGTCATCTGTCAGTCAAGTTGCCACTATTTCACAACTAAAATCTTTTTTTCAATGGCAACAGCGTTCCGCATCAGCAATTTATTATAAATATTGGACGATATTTTATTTATTTTAAAAGACATCATGTTTATTTTATGTTTACTTTGTATTTTGTCGTATTATTTTGCATAAATCTACATGATTTTGAAAAGTACGATTTTCATACGCCCTGATTAAAAAAAAATTGTCACTTAGGTAAGTGGCCCTTAAGCAGGTATCCCTTAGCTTGGTGAAAACAAACTTAGGTAAGAGGCTGATTTAAGGAGTCCCTTTGGTTAAGAGACCCTTAGTAAGGAAGTGTTTGAGGGAACGATGGTGAAAACGGGCATTAGGACAGTTCACTGCACCTTTACTTGCATGCTCAAGGATGAGGAGAACCGGCATGCCTTGTCACACTTGATGAGGCCATTCTCAAGAATGATTCCCTTTTTAAATACGCCAACAATAACAAGGTAGATATTTAATTCAATTATTCAGTTCCATTTTTACTAAAGTTCTTAGTAAGTAGTTTACTTACCTAGGTATTTTTGCCTGTTGTAAGCCAGAATTTAAGTATGAATGTGGTTGCCTGGAAGAGATCTCCTTTTGATTGTAAAGCCGCCATTTGTGCTCTGTTCACTTTATCTCATTGTAATACTCTCTTAATTATGTGTACATAAAGTCATGCTTCCTAAAAGTTTACCAACGAACCCGTTAGAAACGAGGCAAGGTTCTTGAATGAACAACGTAGGTAGGTACAGTCGGGCTGCACGGTTTCTATCTATGACTGACTTGTTTAGTGACAGTGGGCCCGAGTCGTGTCTAACACTCGCCTTACAAAATTTTATGTTTATGTGTGTTAATTCTCAGCCAGTCGATATTAGTCTAACAGAGAAAGAAAGGGCCAATAGACCCCGCAAACCATTTTGTAGCAAATGTGGTCGACCGTTCGTGAAGCGGGCTATACCTATCTACCTATGCAGCAGTGGTATCACAGAACTTTATCGAATCGTATATTAACGAATGTTTACGAATGCTCGTATAGTATGGAGTCGGTTGCAAGTTTAGATAGTGTAGTGCGTACGTCCGTGGTAAGTGTATGTAACCATGCGTTGCGTTCTTTAAGTTTCGGTCAAGTTTAATTAAATTATTTACTCAGTAAATAATTAATTAATTAAGATTGTAAAGTTGGGAGTTTTAATACCTATCACTTGTTTAGACTACTTTGCATATATTTGCTTGGTGGTAGGATCCCTTCTGGGTCCGCCTGGCTAGCGACCACCCTTTATATAAAGTCTGCCGCCAAATGTTACCGCTCCAGCGGTAATGTGTTCCGGCAATATTGTATAAAGAGCCAGTTCCTTCCTAAACCCGTGTGCTGTCATCTTCGACCTCATCGTCACTTACCATCAGGTGAGATTGAGGTCAAACGCGGGTTTAGTCACTTATAAAAAAAAAAAAAAAAAAGAAAGCCTGTTTCAATGAGTAGTTGTAGAGAATCCTTGTTTTGGATGCTAAACATTTTAAATAGTTAGTACGGCTAGTAGTTTTCCTATTTACAAAACTTAACAGGATTCATTATATGCGGAGTTGGTCTAATATTTTTTTACAGTTTACGGTAAATATCAAGGACTAGACTTAGACATTGATAAGACATAATTATGACATTGGAGATTCCTACTCAATATTGTCTTAAATTTTCATGATTCATACTCTAAACTAAAACACCCCTTTGTCATTTCTTTTTGGTTCAATCCTACTTTCTTAAACACTTTTTGCTTTACAGTATCAACATGGACTGGCCTAACGTATCAATTGCTTATTCACCGGAAAGTCCTGCTTTGGAAAAAGTTGTCCGAAATGCTTGCTTCAATCTAATCGTTGATAACTATGACGATTTGCAATCCATTATCGATATAATTCCAGAATTCGAAGTCACCAATATCAATATAACAGATCCTATTGTGGCAGAAATGATAAGAAGTTTAATAATAGTTACGCCGTATAGAAGTAGCAGTGATCTAAGAAGTATTTATTCATCAGAAGAAAACACACGAAAAGTTATAGCAGCTGTGCAATTTGATGACTCACTTCTTGGTAGGTTTACCTTAACGAATGACTTTTTAGATTCCAAGGAAATTAATAGTGAAACATGAAAACTTGGTCAGAGTGGAAAAACAAATAGTTTATAAAAAATTATAAAAGTTAATAGTTGATTAATAAAAAGTAGCGATGAATTGTAAATACCCTAAGCTCTTGTCCTAGGTTCAATTTTTTTTTTAATTTAGTTTTTTATTAAAAAAAAAGGTACTTTTCTATTTTAAGTCACCACTAGGAAGTTCCGAATCTTTTTAATATCGGCCTTACTTAAAATGAAGTCTTTTTATGACCATTTTGACCTATTGGTAGACAACAGTCACTATTCTTTCTTGCTAAAAAATTTTTTACATCATTTAGATCTAAATGCATTGCCAAAGAACGTGTCATACGCACTTCGGTTCCCCGAGCGACCACGATCGAATTCCTTCTTCAATTCGGGAGGTAATTCCTGGAGAACGGAAGAGCTATTTCCAGGACTTGAACTGCCTGGACCAAGGGCTCCCGAGTCTTGGCTAGGTGGAAATGACCCAGGTAATTATTTATTGTCCATTATAGTCCCTAGGTCACGCTGCAATAGGCGACTTTAAAAGCATTAGGTAAAGCTATTTTTTAAAGTGGTAAAAAACATTCTAGTTCTATCGGTATGAATTATGATCAAACAATGTTCTTAGACTTGAATGAAACAATGAAGAATTTAAATAAATTATAAAAAATCAGATGTTTTAATATAAAAACATTGTAACATTTTAACAACATTCCACCACCGATAAGAATGTTAAAATCTAATCTTAGCTTCCAAACCAAGCTAGAAGCAGTGCCTTAAGAAATTCAAAAATTAAAAATTCCAAATTACTTTGCCCGCACCTAACTTATATAATATATGACATAAACGCTTTTGGTTTTGATATTATGAATTTATTTTTTTGTGTTTATTAATCAAATCAGAATTTCATTTATAATAGTTTTATTCCAATTTATTTTATTAATTCATTCAATCCCTGCGTATATTTGCTAATTTTTAAGTTATTATTTTTTTTTTGTAATTACTAATGCATGCGTTATTTATTTTTGTGTAAATGTATAAATATAATTTTTTTTACGTTTAATAACGCTTCCTTGTTCCCAAGCTTTAGCAGAATATCAGCAAAAATGACGCTGAGCTACGGCTCTTTGCACTGCTACAACACACTCTTTTTGTTGTAATTGTACTTTATTTTTTATTTTATTTTTGTTGTGAGATGTTAAATTTGTAATTTTTTTTTTCTTGTTGTAATATGTGTGCTTGTGGCATCAACAAATTAATTATCTATCTATCTATCTTGTATTTTAATATTGTAATGGAGAAAGTATACAAGTCATTTACCTTTGAAGAGGAAAATTGTCTAATATTTTTCTTATTTACAGGTTACGTAAACGAAATGTTCATTGCATTACAAAATGCAATATCTATAGAACTTATATCAACCCTGAGTGGAGCTGACCTGAGTAACTTTACACTGCATATTCAAAGATTACCGCATGCTTCATATGTCGAAGATTATACAGTGCAGGTGCTGCTGTTTTTGTTGCCAACATTCATACTTATCAGTTTTGCGTATACTGCTGTAAATTTAGTAAGAGCAATAGTAGTAGAGAAGGAAATGCAGTTAAAGGTAAGTTAAACAGTTGTTTAATACTTATTTAATTTAGAAATGTAAGAATATTTCTAAAAGAACAGACTTGCCAACATAGTGTTGGTATTTTTTTTTCAGTATGACAGGTTTTACGATAACTGTCGACAACTTTAGTTAAACTAAATCTTTTTTTTTAAATTTTAGTTCAGATAAACGAGACTTTTTCTTCTTACCTAGGTATGTTAGATGACTTAACATTTAAGGTTGTTAAGTCATCTAACAATGAATGATAGAAGCATAATTCAGGGCTATATTTCAACAATAAAACCGTCCAAAAGTTAGTAAGTATTTGCAGCAACAGGGCTAAAATGAGCATCAAAGGGTCTTGTTTTTTCAAAGGACTCTTAAACTATTTCGAATTATCGAGTGTTTGAAATATCAAGTGGTTCGAAATTTGTAAAAAGAAATAAACAAACTTCCAATTATTATGTGTTGATTTGAGCATTACTTTTTCTCCTTGTACTTTATAATGGTTGAAAGAGGAGGTACTCAGAGAAATCCTAAATTCTTTTTCAATAACCCTTTTCTTCTCACCTTTCTCTACTATTTCAACTAACTTTTTCTTTTCAGCAATCGCCTATCGTTTACACTTTCTAGGGCTCATAACTAATACAAACTATTATACCATGTTCATGCATATTATTATAACCTGTACCAACGAAGGAGTAACAGCAATCGAATGATATATAAACAAACCCATTCGTGAGAAGTGTGTGTGAAATAGAAAAACTAATCATATCATAATAAAAACAAAGGCTCGTGTTAGCTACTTTTCGCAAAATGTAAATAAGTACAATCGTCGTTTTGTTATATAGCAATGATTTTTTCGTTCGAATTACCAAGTGCATAAAATATATTGATTTGGTTCGAAATATAAAGGGATTATAAATATAAAAAAATTATAAATACAAATGTAAAAATATAAAGAGAACTTTGAACTATAGAGGTTCGAATTAACGAGAGTAGACTGTAATTTCATAAACACACGGCCAAAATTATATTTTTTTATTTTTTCTGTAGCTGTTAATATATCCGACTTAATGTATCTCCTGCTTCCAGTATATTGTCGACTTTTGGGACCCCCTGTATATTGATATAATCCCTAGAAAATCACACCTTACCCCAAAGTAAATAGAGCTTGTGATATGGGATACCATGTAGTGAACTTGGGGGAACCCACATTATAAATACATTTATAGGTATATATAAACACCCAGACACAGAATATTTTTTTTGTTGCGTGGGGGAATCGAACACGTAACGTCACGATTTGTCGAGTAGCGTGTTAGACCACTGCGTCACGGAGGCCATCAAAGTGGGACACAAGCGTTTAGCGTGTTTGTTTCCATGCGCTGAAACTGGTCACTAACACGAGAACCAATGGTTGAATGTGACTTTTTTTTATACCCCAACTCTTGACGAAGTGTAAAATGACCTAGGGGATCAAGTCACGCTGGTGCAAACTCGTAAAGCTAAAACAATTTCGAATGTTGCAGGAAGCTATGAAGATAATGGGACTACCGACTTGGCTCAACTGGACTGCGTGGTTTTTCAAACAATTTATCTATCTTCTAGTGACTACTTTTTTGATAGTAGTAATATTAAAGGTAAACAAAAATCAGTTATTTTTTTTTTAGTTATAAACGCTATAACCAACGAATGCAGAGCATTAATAAAACCAACTTCACTAACAATTGTCAATCCTTGTCCAAATTTTGGCTGAAGTATAAGGTCATCGACGCATATAGGGTGACTGTTGATAAATTTTAGGTACTGAAGGAGAGCACGCTGTACTTGATTCTGGTCATGATTATGTAATAAAAGTAGGTACTTAATTTTTCACTAGAATTCCCAATAAATAAATAAAAATTTGTTTGATATACTTTACATGCGCCTGAGTCAATCGCGGCACGTGACCTGGCACGCGGATCGTTGCTAACGCTAGTGTAACCATGCGTTGCGTAATCAATTATTAAATTTTCGGTCAAGTTTACTTAGTAAACGATTAATATTTATTTTTTATTATGTTTTTTCTTTTAATGTATGATAGTTTGAGCTATCACGTCCTCGAATTTCAAAAGTGACCCGTTTATTAATTATTTTAAATATTCTCCGTTTTCATACATATTATACAATAAAAAATAGTATGAAAAAATAAAACCTACTTCAAATGGAACTAAAAAGTGAATAAAACAAACTATAACTTCTGTTTTAAATAAACTCATATTAATAAAGCAACTAAGTATTTTTTGAAGTCGGTGCCTTTAAACGATTGATTTGTTTGCTTTAATTGCATTACTCTTACTTTAATTCGAGCAGGCATTCACTTCAAATAATACTACGTTGGTATATTGAAGAGAGTTTATTAAAGACAGAAGTTATCGTTTTTTTTTTATTTACTTTTTAGTTCAATTTGAAGTCGGTTTTATTTTTTATGAATATTTTTATTTCTTATTACTTTTAACTTCAGTTGTAGGGTTAACTATGTAAGTCCATAAAGGTACCTGATATTGCTGTTATAGGTAGACATATATTTTGCTTTGGTCGGTTGAAATTCCCGATCTCAAAAGCTACTGAACCAATTTTGATGAAACTTGCACAATTTAAATTTAAGTCTATTTTATAGAGACACAAAGACAAGTTCTCGGTATACTATAAATATTTTTTACATAATTCAAACTTCTCAAGACAACGCATGAGCACCCTACCCATACATTTTGGGAAGTTACGTTTTTTTATGAATATCTCGTCGTGAAATAGGTTTCAGAAGTTCCATGTGGATAAATCTGAAAGAGCCCAATACATGATACATATGCCAGTCTAGTTTGGTTCATGAGATATCAGCCTTTCAACTGTCAGCTTACTGCATTGAATTATTTGCCGGAGTATAATTATTATGAGATCATCAATAATCGTTGACTATGAGGAAGGAAACTGGCTCGTCATAAAATAATTTTTCCTAAGCCTACAGTAAATAAAATCTTTAATTAATTTTCTCATCTATCATCCAAAATACTTTAAGGTGCGATGGTTCAGCAACTACCAAGGCTATAGTGACTATGCTGTGTTCACCAACACACCAGCTACACTTTTATTCTTATTCCTCATACTGTATCTGACGTGCACGATATTCTTCTGCTTCATGATTAGCGGGTTCTTTTCTAAGGGTGAGTTTTCTTTTATCTTTGGTAATTAGATCACATTTTTCCAGCCGAATTGAAACCTTAACGATTAGATCGATAAAGTTAAGATTATTTCATCTCTGATTTTATATTGAACACTAAATTAAAATATCTCCATATGGTTCAGTTTTGCATTTTTTTACGTTCTCCATTTATTATACGCTTAGTCGTAAAAGGACTATGGCCTATAAGCAAACATTCTGTATAATTAAGTAGTGGTTATATAACCCAACATTAATAATTTTTAATTCTGCCACACATTGCTAAGAACTATGTAACTGAATGTAACTATGTAACTGTTCATATACATAATGCGCTAAGCCGCGTGTAAACAGCAGCGTGTAGTGAGGTCGGTGACGTCACATGCTTGTAAAGACTTTTAATCTGTAGAAGTCGAATGATTTAACAAGTACTTTACGTCATCCTAGTTAGCTTTCTTTTATAAGGTTCTCATATTATGTCTTTAAATGTGTCTCGTGAAAAGTGGAGATTTTAATCTACATATACAATATACGTTTTGTAGTCAACAGCCTAATTTTTTTACACGGTAAGTATCATTTATAGAAACGATTTTTGTAAAAAGTTATGTATTTATTCAACAAAGAAATTAATATATTTGCTAACATATTAAGCAAAGCATGGTCACTCTATATTATGAATGAATACCATTAAAATAAAGCGGTATGCACTACTACAAAACATCTTGTGGTACTACGTCGTAATATCATCAATGAAATGCCGCATCGTAGGAGTATGTCCATCAACAACGACTACATGTAAAAAACTTTTTGGTGCCATATTTTCTTTTTGTATTGAGCGATACTAAAATAAATATTATACGTTTATATCGTATCACAGATAATAACTTTTAAATTTGGTTGGTGACCAAATAACAACCCTGTATAAAATGTTAAAATATTGAGTATTTTCATCACAATGCAACCTTTTGTTTGTAGGAAGCACCGCAGCATTATTTACTGCTTTGGTTTGGGTGATCTCCAACTTGCCAGCACTATTCCTGACGCTGGAGGTAAACGCATCGGTCGCAATGCAAGTCACGGCATGCTTCAGCGTTAACTCCGCTATGTCACTTGGATTCCAGATTATGTTAACAAAGGAGAGTGTTGGAGGTACCTACTTGCTCAAAGTTTAATGACCTAAATAATAATCAAAAAAAATAGTAGAACCAAAACATTATAATTTTATTTCATCTTCATGATAACCTGATAATTTTCTTTCATTGATTACCTACTACTCGTATTGCTGAATCGATCAACTGACTTAGCTATAAAGTCATTAGCAGACTCCAGAATCTTCTGCTCGTTTATTTGCTGTGACATTTTACTTTGTACTTGCTTTTACCTATTTTTTTTACTATAACATAGCACCACTGGTTAGACTAAGTTACTTGCATTCTTCGACTTCAGAATGTATATATTCTCTGTTTAATGTAATTTCCGTACTAAAAATATTTTACTGAATTTTCAATGTTATAATAATTATAAAATAAAAATTTGCGTATTTATTC
Source organism: Stenoptilia bipunctidactyla (assembly GCA_944452665.1). Taxonomy (NCBI): domain Eukaryota; kingdom Metazoa; phylum Arthropoda; class Insecta; order Lepidoptera; family Pterophoridae; genus Stenoptilia; species Stenoptilia bipunctidactyla. The sequence continues at coordinate 6,503,749 of OX101730.1, forward strand.
ACATGGTACGATTTTATTTATAGTCTCATAATTGATAATATAAACATCGTTTCCGTAGACGGATCACCGACCTATAAAGGACATTTTTACAACTCAAGTTTCGTTAAACCTTTAACAACGCTTTATGCCATGCTATGCAGTATATGAAGATAAAAGTTAAGGACAAACACCAAATTGCTAAATATATGATGTTTATCCACAGGTTTGCAATGGGGGGAATTAATGAGCTCTCCGTCTGCAGCTTCTACCCGCTTCGCATTTGGCCACGTACTTATAATGCTAGCAGTGGACTGTGTGCTATACATGGCGATAACTTTATACTTGGAGAAAGTCAAGCCGGGGCCCTTTGGAGCACGTATGCCTTGGTACTTTCTATTCCAGAAAAAGTTTTGGTTTCCTGACACAAACAAAGTGTCTGGTAAGTTTGTTTGAATATTATGTATTCTGTGAGCGATCTGGCTGAAGTGGGTTCATTCCATACTTCTTGACGACACTTAAGGTTGCAAAGATGAGAGCAGTTTATTTTATTTTTATTTTTATTTTATTTTATTTGGAAAACAAACAGTGATACAATAACATACAAATAACAAGAACAATCACTACACACCATTTAAATGTTTTCGCATGTAAAATCTAAGTGTTAGTTGCATCGAGGTATGGATACATGAAATTAGTAATTAAATCCAAAAGATAGTAACAAGTATAACAAAGGGGAAAAAAAAAATTAAATACAAAAAAAAAAAAATACATATGAAATTAACTTAATTAAACACAATGAAATATTGGAATATTATTATGGAAACGCATTCAGCCACTGATCAGCAAGTTTATTTTTAATCATATTTGGAGATGTAATAAATAAATCGAAATCAGGATAGTCAGCCATCCTATTTATAAACTTAGGAGATCTAATGAAGAAGGAGCGTTGTCTGTAATTACTTGCGCTTCGTGGGATTTGCAAGATATTACCTAACAGTTTACTTCTCACTGACTTAAGCGGAATTCTCAAGTTAATTTGTGATAATAAGTAAGGAGAATCGATTTTTGATTGAGCGATTTTTACAAAAAATGTTATATCTGCTATTTGACGCCGTTGCTCGAGAGGTAAAATATGATGCCGCCTGCACCTGCTCTCATAATTTATATCATATTTACCGCACTTAAATTGAAGATATCGCATAAAACGAGTTTGTACTCTTTCCAGTCGATCAATATGCACTGAGTAACGCGGGTTCCAAACCTGAGAACAATATTCGAGAGAACTTCGAACAAATGAACAATAGAGTATTTTTATGACCTTAATGTTAGAAAACTGTGAGGATAGAGTCTTAATAAACCCTACAGCTCGCTTAGCTGATTTGACGATATGATTAATATGCTTGTCGTAATGTAGCTTGCTGTCATGTATGACTCCAAGATCCCTGATTTCATCAACAAACTTAAGCTGGAATTCCTTAAGTTTATAATCAAATTTTATAGGTTTAAATTTACGGGTAAAGGTCATTGCATAGCATTTAGAAACGTTCAGGTCTAGCTTATTTTTCAAACAATATGATTCGAATCTTACCAAATCATCTTGCAGAAGCCGACAGTCATTGTAACAACTAATTTTATTAAAGATTTTAGTGTCGTCGGCATAGAGAAGGAATTTGGAATGTAAGAAACATGATTTAACGTCGTTGACAAATATATTAAATAATAAAGGTCCCAGCAATGACCCCTGCGGGACTCCCGAGGGAACAATATTCCAGGAAGACATAAAACCCTTAACAACCACTCTTTGGGAGCGATTTTCTAGATATGATGATAACCATCTGTATAGATTTCCATGAATTCCTGCAGCTAGGAGCTTTTGCAATAGAATATTATGATCCAATCTGTCGAAGGCTTTACTGAAGTCAGTAAAAATGGCGTCAACTTGACCGCCTGCATCCATGTTGGAAGTTAAATACTCAGTAAATGTAATTAAATTAGAGTTAGTTGATCTTTGTTTAAGAAAGCCGTGCTGTTCAGTTATAAATGTTGATTTTAGGGAATTGTAAAGTTGCTCATGAATTATACGCTCAAATATTTTTGCAAAAATACAGAGCTTAGATATAGGTCTATAGTTTTTTATTTCACTTTTATTTCCACTCTTGTAAACGGGTGTGATAAAAGCTGACTTCCATATTTGAGGAACAATTCCTTCATCTAATGACTTTTGAAAGATAATTGTTAACGGAACTGCTAGATAATGATGACATTTAGCTATCAACAATGGTGAAATATTATCAGGTCCCGGGCCTTTATTGAGGTCAACTGATTTCAGTAATCTAGATACAACTGCGAAGTTTATCTCGATATTACCGATTGCATTATTGGATTGAGGATAATCATTAGTAGAGTGGTATGTGGTTTGCTGCTGGTTCTGTGTAAGGTCGAGATAACTAGATTGGAAATATTCAGCAAAACACTCACAAATACTAATGCCACAATCAGCAACACGCCCTTCATATGTAAGGGAGGATGGTAACGAGTTCGAGCCTGTCTTATTAGATTTGACATAAGTCCAAAACTTTTTTGGGTTCTCGGTTATCGTCTTTTCCATGTTTTCAATGTATGCCTTGTACAGAGTATCTTCTAAGGTTTTAGCTCTTTTCCTAAGTAATGAAAATGTTTCGTAATCACAGGAATTACCGTATGTATTGTATTTGTGCAAGAATTTAAATTTTTCTTTAAGTAGTTTCTTTAATGGTGAGGAATACCAAGGGGGAAATACTTTCGTATTGCAATGTTTTTTTGGTACGTATTTATTTATAAGATCATAAAGCTGACAATAAAAATAATCAACAGCATCCTCCAACGACTTAGCAGGTAAAATATCTTCCCACATGATGTTTGATAATTCTGAATTTATTTCCTCATATTTGGCTGAATAGTACATATATGTTAACCTAGTATTTGATTTCAAATGATCAATTTTAAAAGAACTGAATTGAATGGAAAGTGACTTATGGTGTAGATCCTCTACTACTAAGGGATCGGGGCAGTGTAGTACAGAAAGTTCAATATTGCATAGTGCCCAATCGAGTGTCCTGTTATTTATGTTGAGACAAGAATTATATTGTTTTAAATTAGATTCCAGCAATATATCAAAAAAGTATGTTTGTGCACCACCCCGAATACCCAAAGGTTCGGACTGGCTGGTATTATGGTAATCCCATTCGATGTCTTTCAAATTAAAATCTCCCAAGATTAAGAAGACATCGTTTGGGCAATTATCAAGAGCAAAGGATAACTTATCTGTGAAGTTAGTTAGTTGTGAGTTAAAGTTATATCCTGCATTTTCGTTACAAAGATATAGAGAGCAGAAATGTATTTTTATATTAGATCCCTTCGATTTAACAATAACTGTTACCCAGATGTCCTCTGCGGAAGAGCCCCAATCAGGGCGAGCCACTGCTGTGAGCTCGCGTCGGATAGCTATGAGTACACCACCTCCATATATCTGATTAGTCAAACAATAATTCCTGTCACGTCGCCAAACAGTGTAACGATCATCAAAAAGCTCGCCATCTGCAATATCTTCCCTAAGCCAAGTCTCAGTTAGAACGATGATGTCATAACTATTTAACAGTAAATTTCTTTTAAACTCATTAGTTTTAGTCCGAAGTCCTCTCGTATTCTGATAATATATACTCAGGTCTGTAGTAGCCATTTTAATTTATAAAGCAAAATCTCAAACAAAGCTAAGTATGGAAAGGGGACTAAAAAAGATTTATAACCTACTGAACGAATTATAACGAACAAATTATAATTATTGCAAAAATTATTAAATATTATGTGATAATATCGGCTTAGAAAGTATTCATTTATAAAATTAATTGGCAAAGATATTAAGTGATAACTAAGGACTGATAATTCAAAATTGTATAGGAATGGCGGTATCTCCAAAGTAAGTTCGACTGCTTTTATAAGTAGCTTATATATTATGCGACAATAAGATAGTAATGGCCAGAATCGAGTGAGAGTAAGTTTATATGATTGTATAAAAAGAGAACAAAAGAATGCCGTAGAGAATGCGCTTCTCAAATAATGCGTTGATAATTTGGTAAAATTAAACAACATAGTTTTAAAAGAAAAGTTTCGTGCACAAATTAGGTTATCTTCTTCAAATCCTTCTCTTCTCTTATAAAAAATATTTGGGATGTATCGCACTTTCTAGCCATTATTTTGCAGTGCTTTACCCAGATGTATTTGAAGTTTACTTCTTTCGCTAATGCCTTAGCTTTATTCAGCAAAGTTTTGTTGCGCTGTGTTAGGTGGTCATTTATATAAAAAGCTCCGTTGTTGTCGTTAAAACCAATATCCATCAATTTACAGTGTTTTATTTTGCGTGCTGCTGTTATTATCTCTTCCTTCTTATAACGGTTATTTAACGATATAACTATTGGCTTTTCAGCATTAGGGACTCTAGTTGGTATACGTGCTATGTAGTTAATCTCCTCCTTCTGTATCGGCAAGGAGCACAATTTTCCCAATCTATCGGCGATGTCATACAAGTTTTCACTCTTCCTGAAGGGTATGCCTCTAACTTCCAAATTGTTGGCTCTGGCAAATTGATCTCTATCATGAAGCTGGCTCGACAGTCTAGCTATCTCTTCGCGAAGTGCTGGAACTTCGTTAGCCACTTTCTCCACTCTCACCAACCTAGTCTCCAGATTTTTTACAGTACCAGTAAAATCTGTAATAAGCTGGTGTGCCATTTCTACGGAGTCCTTCAAGTTATTAATCTCCCCTTTGATTGACTTGATGTCATCCATTAAGGAAGTCAATGGAGCTAATTTAAAAACAATATCATTTAGTTGCTCTTGCATCTTGTCTAACTGCGAGGGCTGCGGTGAAGTAACCGCTGTGGAAGGGGACAAACAAGACTTGCAGCTAGGGCAGCGCCAAATATTCCTCCTGTCACCCAATTTTCTGTACCCGACCTCGGTAATTCCAGAACACGGATAATCGAATTGGTTCTTGCAAACAGTGCAAACTGGTCCATCGTTGTGGTCCATGCCACATCTTGCACACGTGAACATTCTGATAACAGCCCGAGCACCAAGAAAAAAATATATGTTTGATTATCTTTGGAGCAGCTAAGTGTGCCAGAGATAGGCGAGCGTATCAAATAAAGCCAAGCACTGATGTCATATAGCGTAGTCTTAACCAAGCAAAGCATGTAAGACAGAAATGCAGGAAAAAAAAAAATTTAAAATCCACTACCATGCAACTCAGCGATAGAAATTACGATATCGCCAAACTGTCGTAAGTTTGCTTCAACATCGGAGTAGGAGGCCGGGGCATAAGAATGCAGTGCCTTATTTCGTAGTGACGCTTCAATGTCTCAATGGTCGAGCGGTCCCAGCGTCGCCTCCCAAGGCAATTGATCCAAGACTTTCGGGTTCGAGACCCACGGAACGTCAATAATTTAATTTTTCAATAGTGATTTTTAAGATCTTCTCACCAAGCACCGATGGTAGGTGTATACTGCACAGACCGCAGACGCAGCTCAGCAAGCAGGACGGAGCTATACAAACTCCAAGATGGCGACGACGGTATATGGGCTTCTTCACAAGATAGTAAGAGAGGCACCGATGTTTTCACAATTTGGAACTCGAATAACAAACTTAAAAATATTTATAATTTCGAATACAAAAAGCACGTCCACTCTCCGCGATGTTGAATGAATAATGGAAGTAATTTATGGAAGTAGATTTGAAATAACAAAAAAACCATTGAGGGGTGACTTCTCAGACAGAAATAATTGACACGATGTTAGATTTTTGTCGATAACATACCGAAAGCTTTTTGTTTTACAAAAACATACGTTTCCAGACCAAGCACAACATGTTCCCAACGATGATACATCAGAAATATTAACTGAAAAAGATCCAAGTCTTCCCATCGGCGTTCAAATAAAAGTAAGATGACATGCTCCTTTTTTTAAGCTTTTTTTTTATTTCAATTGTATGGTATAAGTATGAAACACGATGTAAACACTCTACGATTTTGTTACAGAATTTGACAAAAGTGTTTGGAACCCAAGTGGCTGTCAACAACTTATCTCTTAACATTTATGACGATCAGATCACAGTTCTTCTAGGACACAATGGAGCGGGGAAATCTACAACCATCTCAATGTTAACAGGTAGGTGAAATATGTGACATGTCCTTTTATTAAATTCTTGAAACTTTGAAATTTAGTGGTTCTGAAGATATTTGCGATGCTATGATTTATCTGAAAAACCAGATTCTCAGACAAAAAGCACCCTAACTAACGTCGTGATTTTTGCTCATTAAATATTGCTGAACATACAATGGGATAATTTTGGTAGATATTGAGGTCCCATCCATGGGAAACTTTTGATCCACCTCTGATGTTAAACCCTGTATACAGAGTTACTGTGTACGACCTATGTCCGTTAAGAACGTGTAGCACTCGTCTTTTCTAACTGATTTCACTATGAAACACTCTTCCCCAAACCTTGCCCCTTTTAAGATAACCGACTTTTATTTTTTTTACAAAAATTTTGGCTTTTTGCTAATAAATGTCATATTTTGAAATTAGTGCGCTTTATAATTATTTTTATGTATTAATTACATGCAAATTTACTCTATGATCTTAGTAACCAAAATTCTTCATAAGATTACTTAACACATAGTTCTGATCGTTTAAAAGTTCAAGTAGTCACTTTTTTTCAGTTTACTTTTATTTTAAGAATATCTGAAAAAGTTATTATGGCAGACGTTCGGCAGATGTACTTTAAATTACCTACGTTTTGTCAGCTACCCAAAAAGGTATATCAATCTAGACTTTTATTTGAATTCGTAGAAAAAATCTTAGTTTCATAGGCGATAGTGGACGTAAAAATAATTACGCTTATTGAGCTTAATTCAGTGTTTGGCTCTGGAAAGTATAATAAAACAAAATGTAAGTTTCTACATGTCCACCTTCGTTTAGGATACATTTTCGAATTATTCAGCGAAGCCCAGTTTTTACTGCACCAGTAGTCACTTCACATTTCGTTGGCTGCGTTGATTATCCTGAGTTTCTATCCACCAGCAGGCGCAATTGGATTGGGCTCGTTGTATACAAGGCTCTTCATGTGCCACACATAAAAATCCATAGGGGTCCGTACTTCTGGCTGGCCAAGGCGAAGATCCTCCTTGTCCTATATCGTTCTTTCACACTCCTTCGATAATGTACAGGGCAGCCATCATGTTGGAACTACATGTCCATAATAAGGGACAGTGCCAAATCTTCCATTAAGGAAGTTTTCGTCTCAAGAAGTTTTCATAGTTTTCTCCATTCAAATTTCGGGTAGAAGTTAGGGTTCAATGAAATGATGAACACGTTCACACTAAATCTTCGTTGGGGTATTCATTTATTTAACTTTCCTGGGCTAAAGAATGGATTAGGCTCGATAAGAGTAATTATTTTTACGTCTACTATCGCTTATGAAACTAAGATTTTTCCTATGAATTTAAATTAAAATCTAGGTTTTAAATTTACCTTGTTAGGTAGCTGACAAAACTTAGATGTTTTTAAGTACGTCTGCCGTAATAACTTTTTTTAATATTCTTAAAAGAAAAGTAAACTGTAAAAAAAAAATCATTTGAACTTTCAATCGCTCAGAACTATGTATTTAGTAATCTTAGGTAGGTACGTAGAATTTTGGTTACTAAAATTATTTAACATCTTAATCTGCATGTAAGAAATAAATAATAGTAATAATAAAGCGCACCAATTTCAAAATAAGATATTAAATAGCAAGCAATCGGCAATCTGCATGTACATTATTAATTTGGGAGTAGCAATAGTATAACTATTCCATAAATTAAGAAACGCAAAAAAATATGTTTTTATGTGGAAACGCATTGATCAATCCCTAACTAATGCATTTTCTTATGACAACGAAAGAAGAGGTAAATAAATCAAATTCAGGATAGTCAACCATATTGTTAATAGGTAAAATTTGCAGATCTCATACAGAAAGAGTTTTGTCTAAAGCGTTATAGTTCGGCCGTTCAGAGAATGCGTTCCTGACACCTATCAGTTAGTCACGACTAGTGATGGGCACAACATAACACTGAGTTCGTTACCGTTCCTCCAAAATGAAACGCCGCGTTATTTTTAAGATTATTTTCGTTTTAAATTGGCGGAATCATTAAAAATTTATATTTTAGTAATTTAAGTGGAAACCAAAAAAAGGTAATATAAATATAATAAAATTGTTTTATTTATTTTTTGTTACAAAGTTACAATCTGTATTTCTATGCAATAAAGTACATTGAATTGAATGTGCGTACAGAATATTAACCAGACTCCGATTCGCTTGAGGAGGTAGTGTCTTCATCATCATCTTCGCCTACATGTATAATTTTTTTATTATCAATAACAGAATCAATCCTGATATCTCGGTCAAAATGTTCCATAATCAGGTTTTTAGTCTTTCAACAACCTTTGCCCAGTCATCTCTAGTGACTTCCCCGCAGGCTTCTTTTAATTGGGTCATCATCTTTTTCGTGCTGAATGGCGGGGAAGTATAGTGGCGGGTGGCGTAACCTTTTATTTGAGCCCAGATTAGCTCAATCGCGTTATATTGGCAATGATACGATGGAATTCTTAGAACGCGATGACCTTACTCCAGAGCCAATTCGTCGATTTCGTATCGCACATTTGCCACTTTATTTTCTTTAACTAATTTAATTAGCTCTGCTCTTAGCATCTGCATATTTGCGTCAATGCCTTTTGCTTGTAACCAACTTTTTTTCGCGCATTCGGTTTGGTTATAGTTTTATTTTTTAATTTATTAAAATTATCTTATAGTCCATTATTTTCAAATTCTTAAAAAGAAAAACAAAACGTATTATTTCATAAAGTATACCTGTTTAAGAACAGATTACGATACTGTTATAGCCTGTTGTTGTTAGCACAGCACTACAAATATAAAGCTTTGACATAACCTTGTAATAGCGCAGTATAAATTTTGAAAAATATTGTTTACCAAGTTATTTGACACTCAGTTTGGCACAAAATTATAAAATTCATTGATTATTGATATAATAATATTGTTTTAATGCTCATCAATTGTTAAAACGGTACACAACCAGCAAAAATATTTTTTATCGTAACTGCAACGCCATTACAAAATTACGACGTCAGTTCAATCGCGATGTGTCAGGAACGCATTCTCTGAACGGCCGAACTTTAACGTCACTTCTAGGCTTCCCCAATAAAAAATGTCATTCTGCTATTTCTCAAAGAGTTATCGGGACTTTTAAACTGTTTTGTTCATGTAATATCTTCTCGAACGAATCGATTATAGCTTTAAAAAGCTTTACGTAAACATAATATCAGCAATTCGACGACGCTGTAACAATTGCAGGATATTATGTCTTCTACATCTACTTGCATAGTCGATGTCATATTTGTTGCATCTGAAGCGATCTTTATACAAAGATCTTTTCAATTCGATCAATGTATACCTACTGCATATCGAGGGTTCCAAACCTGATAACAATACTCTAGGTTCCTTTGATCTAATCCATCGCAAATAAGGTTCATAACTATTTTATTATATTACCACAGTACTAGTACCACAGTATTTTACTAAGACAGAAAGTAAAGGATCGCAGTACCCACGTAAACGTTGTCATAAAATTATATTATGAACTAAATTGTACAAATTGAATGAGGTATGCACAATAAAGAATTTCGTATTTGTATATTAAATTTATAAGCATTCACCAGGGAACCTGGAGATCACTCGAGGCTCAGTAAATCTGGCAGGCTATGACATAGCCTTGAACCCGAGCGCCGCGCGGGCGCACCTCGGACTCTGTCTGCAACACAACGTTATATTCGACGAACTGACGGTCGCAGAACACTTGCGATTTTTCGCGCGTCTCAAAGGATACTCAGGACGTGAGTTAGAGGAGGAAATAAACACGTTAATAGAAAAACTGGAGTTGACAGAAAAGGTATCCCGATTTCTTAATTTTTTATCTGAGAAGAGTTTAGTTATTTTGTTTTGGTTCCGGTCTTTACCATGTATATCTGTATTTTTTATTTTATTAATTTAGCTGGACACAGCATTGCCCGTCGATGATAAGAGACTCATAAATATAATAATTATTATCAAAATGGGGTAAAGTCTTATTGTATTGTAACTGTGCTTTTGGCCTTATTCAATCGCCAAAATAAAGTAAATGAAACTTTATTTTAAAAAATAACGTGAGTTAAAGTAGAGTCAGTTATTTAAAGTACTATAACAGAGGCTTGCTCGCAGTCCACAAATTTACATGGTCAATATTATATGCGTCACGCATATATGATATTGGTTTTAGAGGCTTTATGTATCTACCCAACAAACACGGGTAGATTCTTAAGGGCCGCAAGACGTCAACAGCTGTGAAAGGGTGCATAAGTTAATATGTCAGTTTGGATTTATGATGTTTTTTGTATTCACAGCGTAATTCAGAAGCGCATGGACTATCTGGTGGTCAAAAACGTCGGCTTTGCGTGGGTATTGCTCTAAGTGGATCTGCAAAGGTGGTTCTTCTTGACGAGCCTACTTCTGGGATGGATCCAGCTTCTAGGCGTGCCTTATGGGATTTATTGCAAAAAGAAAAGAAAGGTACAAGCATAATATTGACGTTAATAGAAAGTAGCAGCCAAACGTATTAGTGCAGACGACTAAACTTTGATGGCTCCAAGTTGATACTTACCTAAGTCTCTAGAACGTGCTTAGCAACTAGAATTGTGTTGCACGAAGCATGAGTCAATGCCTGAATGGTTAGGACATTTCTAACTTTATGACACCGATTCCCCATATCGTAGGCAACACGGCATTCGAAAAGTTATGCCGATGTACCAGTTAGAAAAGTTGTTTGTTATAATAATATTTTACCTAGTTAACTTTTAGAAAAAAGAACATGAAACGTCATCTCCAACACGAAATTTCTTTTCCCCTTCACTGGTTGGTATATTGACACAAGTCAACTCAAGTTAAAAGATTTACATTACTTTTCGAGTACCGACTTCAAATAAACTATCAGACAAGACAAATAACAAGACAAAAATCAAACCTTAGAACAAAGTCAAATACAAAATAGACTTTTTCGTTAATTTCGTTCACTTAGTTAGTTGTTTAAAACGATCGTTATAGGGGTCACTTAACGTAAACTGGTTAGTGCAGAGCAACTCAGAGTGAGTCAATGCTTAAGCTTATGTGTGGCTTAGTTTAGGCATGACTTAACTGAGTTTCTGCTTTATAGTGCAGTCAGGCACAAGTACATTTTTGTAACTGTCTAATACATCAATATTGGAACAACGCGATAAACTTGCGATTAATTCAGATTTTTATTTTTCTTCACAAGAATTTTCTCGAATACATACACCTAAAACGGGATATTTTTTATTTGTTATTACTATTGTCACGAACTTTCAATTTTCAACTCTGTAATTCGAATAAAACACCTTTGAACCGGAATGATCGCGGATTCATTCTTTGCAGACCCCGTAGTAATAAGAGACTGCAAAGACACCGAAACGTCGAGTTCAAATTAGAAATATAATTAAACACGATAAATCCGGTTAAAAAGGTTTTTCGTTTAACAGTATGAATCGTGAAAACTTAAAACAATATTATATTTCAGGTCGTTCCATGATTCTTACCACTCATTTTATGGACGAAGCTGACATTCTCGGAGACAGAGTGGCTATTATGGCAGATGGCAAACTCCGCTGTATAGGGTCCCCGTACTTTCTAAAAAGGAACCTTGGTGTGGGATACAAACTAGTCATGGTCAAAGATGATGACTTCCAATATGAGGCCTGTGCGGATCTCATCAATAAATATATTCCTGGAACCGAAATCAAAGAGGATAGAGGTAAGATTTATACTACTTTTAGGTAGGGATCTAAAAAGACAGAACACAGTTTCAATGTCTTCGTAACGTGATTCGTCTGGATTCGCCGACTAGAACAACACAGAATACGTTTTGTAGAGTTTTATGTCCTGATGAATTTTTTTTCGGAATTTCTCCACAGCCTCGGCCTCTCCGGCTCGCCCGATGTGTGCGCTTTGTTACGGCGGGCGGGCGTTGCTTTTGCTTGGCGGGGAGTGCTTTGCGAAAACACTCTAGGGTCGATCCAATAAGACTACGTGGAAATGGGGTCAACAAATGAGTTATGAGACTGATACTTAACGTAAATGATGTATGAGCTAATTTATATGTATATAACATGCTTCATTATCATATGATTCTTTTACCAATTTTTTAAGCATCTCAAACATTGAAATAGAATAAGAAAAAAAGCATGGGTTAACGGCGTGGTTTTTGGAACATTTTAAGAATAAAGCGCCTAGATGCGCTAAATTCTGTTACAAAAATTATTTGGCCGCTCGGCAATTACAAATAAAACGATTATTTGCCAGAGAGTTTTACGCTATAGGTATGTTACTTTGAACCTTAGTCTTTGACAAAACTCCATCATCAAGTTCGTACAGGCCGCAAAGCTTAAACAGCTGTCATTTTGCAAGTTTAGGTAAATTTTGCTACCGCGAGCGAAGAGGTATTTTTGAGGATGATTAACAATAACTAGTAAACTATTAGACTTAGAGCAGAAAATCTACCATTTTAATAAGCATCTCAAATATTATAATGTAATTAGAACAAAAACATGGGTCAACGGTGTGGTTTTCAAAAAATTTCAGAATAAAGTATCTGGCCACTGGCGCTAAGGTTTTGTAAAAAATGAACTTTGTCTGTTTAAAGGTTTTCTTATGTTGTCATATATCTTTTGCCTTCAAAACATCACCTACAATAAGCTTCTACAATACGTACAACTTAAGCCGCCGATGTTTTACAAACTAAGATGAATTTTGCTAAAGTAAACATAAAAATGGCTACAGATTGGCAGGCTTTTCGAATTTACCTGACATATGGGGTATTTTCGTCGATAAAATAGTTTGCAGTAACTGGCCCTAAAGTTTAATTACTACATGCGCGGACACACTGTATATAATATTCCATTGTTTGTTGACTTTATTCTTAGTAGCGACTGAAACTGATAATTTGACCTTAAATCTCATGTAAAATGGTCACCTCCTAAGGTGAGTAATATTTAGTGGACGTTCGCATGCCCTTCTTTCAAAAAAGAAGTCAGTTTGCGATGTGAATTTCAAATACCGAGTGACATAACCTCAAACTTTGATAATATGAATACCATGGAAAATATTAATTTCCTATCGTGAGAAATAAATACATTCCGTCCCCTTAGTCCCCGCCACGCCCCCATAAGGCAAAAGTCCGAATTTAGGCATGCAAATTTAGAAAGTCAACCCCTCACCCCAAACAATGGTGTTAGTCAAACGAACCAAGCGAGTCAATCAAGATTATTGAGTAAACCTATCTGCCTTAGACGCCAGTGGTTGCGGGCTCGATTCCCGCACGGAACAAGAAAAAAAAATGTTCCGTGTCTGGGTGCTTATCTATTTATGTATTTATATACGGATATCGGTGTGATGAACACAGATATTAGCCGTCAAGTCATGGATGTTTATGTGTTTATTTAAGTTTATTCCGATAAAAAATATGTATTTATTCAATACGATGTTTATATATTTCTTAAGTAAGTCTAACTTATATCAATCACTTAATAACTTAATATAAGTAACTAATATCAATTATCTAGTATCTATAGCACAGGTTCTTTAAGAAACTTAATTTGTGCTAGATAATGCTGTGTGAGTGTCAAAATTATTTATTTATTTATTATTTATTTATTTATTATCCTTCTAGGACTAGCTTTTTCAAATGAGAAGGATGGGACATTTGTTCTCCATTCTTGATGGAAAGTAATCATGAGAATTAAGATGTTACACGTCCATCCATGAGAAACCTATTCACCCAACATTTAAAAACTTCGGGAATGTAGGTAGTGCTCAGGCAAAACAGACGCAGGCAGATCGTTCCACGCCATGGCAACCCGTACCAAAAACGAACTGTCGAAGCGCTTTATACGACTTTCTGGCAAATCGTAAAAAGGACTAGGTTCAATTTGTTTAAATAGGACACTCGCGCACTCACCAAGTATTAAACTGTTAAACAAGCAACTTTACGGCGATGCTCTAAACTCTGCATTTTTTTATTTGTAAGCATGCTATTGTCAATATGCTTCTGGGCTCTGCGGTCGACATTGTCCAGCGCTTTTAGGTGATATTTGGAAAAACCATCCCAAAGGGGGCCGCAGTACTCCAAACATGATCGAATAGATTGATAGACTTGGCTGTGTATAGATTAAGTAACCGTTTAGGACGGAAGTATCGCTAGTGCTTTTAAAAGATTCCCAACTTTTTTGAGCCACGGATGCAATATGTTGACCAAAATGTAATTTGGACGTTAAAACACGCACCTGTATACTTTGTATACGCATCAATGCGCTTATCCGCGACCAATCGTCTTAATGTCTTTTGATTTCCTTGCAGGATCTGAAATTACTTTCAGCCTTCCAAATGACAACACGCACATGTTTGCAGAAATGCTTACAAATTTGGAAAATAATAAGGATTTTATCAAGTTCAAAAACTATGGACTGAGTGTTTCTACCTTGGAAGATGTTTTTATGTCGTAAGTTTCTTATTTGAGTGTATAGTAATTACTGAACAATAAATTCAGCACTTCCTGATCTCGCCTCGTCACATGATGCACCAGGTGCATGTTAATTTCTCTCTTTCTATTTATGTTGAAAGAACAATTTTCATATACCTTGCCATCTTTATAATCAAAGATGCTAAATTAAACAAAATCTTATTCACACATTTTGTAGCGTTGGTTCAGACACGCCAGCACATTTGAATTCCGACGATGGAGCGACGACGATGACAGACTACTCTTCTGAAGATTTGCTGAGATACGATTTCGAATCATCATGGGAGCACTGTGAGTATGAATTCAATGAATGTAGAGGACCAGTGAACTCATTTTAAGTCGTTAAAATGAGTTCACGAAACGACAAATAACAAAAAGAACACATTTTTATCCTAACTGTTTTTCGCAATCAAAATGCTTTGTATTCTCAATACTGATACTAGGTATTGAATATGTCTAAAGTTGGCTTTTTGATATTTTTTGCAGTAGACCAATCGCAAGACTCCGTGAAATGGTTCAAAGAGACTTGGCAACATGTTCGTTCCATTTGGTTGAAGCTTTGGCTGGTATGGTCGCGTTCCTGGGTGATTGCTTTGTTACAAGTAATGGTGCCTGTTGTAGTATTGGTAACCACGTTGGCTATCATTGAGTATATAATGTCTCTTACACAAGGGATCTCCAGGAGAGAGCTCGCACTGGTTAATGGGTAAGTATGTAAAGGTACAAAATATCTGGCATACCTATGATAAAGTAACGTAAAGTAAGTAAGTTTGTGTTTTTTTTTGCATTTTTGTAAAAATTCATAGTTTCGGACGATGGCCGAAATTACATTATAAGAAGCTGTTTGAAATACAAATGAAAAAATATAATTACTGTTGTACTCTAGTATGCATTAAGATTACCAAAATCTTATCGTATTGGAATGGCAAGCCAGGCTAATCTTGACACGGAAGATTATAACTAAAATGTGTCCGATTCAATTAGATAACTCGTACAGCCGTAGAACTTTATTCGTAAGTCCGTTCGAACTTAATACTTAATTCTGTTTCTTGTACGTTCTACTGTTGTTGGAGACTGGTAGGGGTTTGGAATTAACACTATATACGAGTTTTTTCTCCTATGAAATAGTTTTTAGTAACTGCTCCTAAAGTTTTATTACTACACTAGCTGTAGCCGATAGCGAAGCTGACGTTCATTGCAACGAATGCTCACAAAGATAATGGTAATGACGGATAGTGACCGTACGACATCAATTGAGAGCTTAAGCATTCACGACATTATCATTGAGCCCGTCCGGACTATGAACATAAACGTTCCTTGGACAACTCCCGCTAAAGTTGATGCGAAAAACGGCTCACGCTAAGATCAACGTCAGCAATGCCTAGAGTCTCACCTTGTGCCTTATTTATTGTCATAGTGTAACATAAAGCTTCTGGAAACTGTACCTACTACCTACTCTCTTAAACTGAAATGGGAAATTAATAACACTCACTAAATAAACACTCACAAATAATCTGCGTTTTATCACTATTCCTAGTAATGCCACATAGGTACCGGATTTTCTCGTACATTCAAATCAAATTTCCAAAAACCGTCCTTTTACTTACCTATACGATCCGTGGCGGCAGCGCACCACACGTGTGTTGCGAACGATGCAAGCCAAATTAAACCTACAGCATTACTTAGATTTTAGTGAACTGCGTCTGACGTAATCGGTAATGCGGTTGGCACAGTAATCGGGTCTAAAGATCGAACCGCAAAATTAAGTTTTTTTTTTTATGGTATATACTTTTACGGGATGAAAGTACCCAATGTGATGCCTAAGATATTAAAGAATAATTATACCAAGTTTCATCGTAATCGAGGCTGTAGTTTTTGCGTGGTGTCTGAACAAATAGACAGACAGACAGAAAAAAATTTAATCACATTTTTGGGTTTGGTGTCGGTCAAGTAACGCCACCTGCCATTTACTTTTTTGATATTTTCAATGTACTGAATTTTTACTTCTATAGATTTGTTATAAGTATAGATAGATGCTGGGACACATTTTATACAATAAAACATAATGTATGTTCCAATGGAATTTCAGGTATCGTGATACGGAAACTCTGTTGAGTTTCAATGGATCTTCAACGGAAAGCATTGGGTATCATGCCAGAGATGCGTTCCAACAGAATTACCAATTTCTTGAAGAATCGAACCATATAACCGTTGTAGAGGGTTCAATTTCTATTCATGATTATTATTTAAATATTGTAAGTACTTAAAGGTTACTTTAAAACATATTTTTGCTTCCCAATATAATGAAACACGCAAAACGTTTTACTCTAGTGGCTTGATGATGGCAATTGAAAGTCAGTTAGGTAAGTTTTGTGATAAATCTTATTTTCTGTTTCCACTTATACAGACAGATACTGTAGCTGCGCAGGGTAATGTGCGATATAGGACCTTAATAGGAGCAACTTTCGAAGATGATTCAGTGACAGCCTGGTTCAGTAACTTCGGATACCACGACATAGCCACTTCGCTGGCAAATGTTCACGAAGCCTTGTTGAGATCTTTGGTGCCTGGAGCCGAGATGAAAGTAGCGAACTATCCTTTGGAAGCCAAGTACGACAGTAACCAGGTAACCTAGGTTAACTTTAAAACAGGAAACTTGAAATCATGATCATAGAATGATCATTAATCATTTTGATTGTTATTCTACTCTTTTTCTTGGATATAAAATAGAATGAAATATGCCTCATAAGTCAAAAATATAAGTTCAAAAACTAAAAACCGAGTACTAAAAACACGCTCTAAAAAGTAGGAAACAAGTAATCGCTCCGTTGAAATATTTATGCATTAAGGGTAGCCGTGATCGTATGCCATTTTGATTTTAGTACTTTATTGAAAATTTCAAATCTTTGAGACAATATGTATGATTTCGGAGAATGTTTACGTTAATGACATTCTAACTCGGCCAAAGTTTTGACGTAAAGTCGGTTTTTTTAATGCTCTGCATTCGTTGATTATCCGCCGTGCACAGCCGTGTTAAATACATGCCATTTTTTTTGAGTTTAGTGATTTAACTAAATGTTAACCCGGATTTTATAGCTTTCAATTATACTGTACATTTTATCTCATTTTTTAGTTGCAGTGTCTTTATAGACACCGTGGTCCCGAGTGACTTAAGTTTTTAACTGAAATGCAATTAAAAATATATAGTATTTTTTTCGTTAATTTTTTCAGAATAGTATCTCAAACACGGTGACCTTATTATCAATCCAACTGTCCAGTGGTATCGGAAATAGTGTCGCCATCATCAGCGCTTTCTTTATCATGTTTTACGTCAGGGTAAGTTTAATTTTCTGATTTTTTCTAACATTTTTTGATATATTCAAACAATTTGGTAACTTTTTCAGATTTTATTAGACTACTACGAGGTTTGAGTTACAAATAGTACTAGGCACCTACTAGGTATCGTCCGATGGTCGCAATTCGACTCCTCGCACTAACGACTCTCATCTACATTCTAATTCGAGTATTGCGATTCGATAAATAAGCATTATAAAAAAACGGTCAATTGTGAGTCGGACTTAGGAGCGTCAAAATATTCCGAATATTTTGATTTCGTTGACTTAAAAGTTTGATTATTTTTGGTGTTCCAAGAGGTTGCAGACATTAGTATTTGATCTTTACCTGTTGAAAAAAAGGATCTTGGTAGACAGACAGGCCGACAACAGTCAACAGACAAAGCGATCTGATAGGATTCCGTTTTTTGGATTTATGAATATTAGCTTAGGCGATATGATATGATTTAATTATTTTTACAGGAACGCGTATCACGGGCAAAATTATTGCAAGATGCATGCGGCATACAGCCTCCGGTATACTGGGGCAGTTCTGCAATTTTCGACTGGGTTTGGTTTGCTATCATCTGCTTGACTATACCAGCTACATGTGCAGCATTTGGACTCATTGGGCTATCCAGTTTTGCACAGCTAGGTAAATTGCAAATTAAATAATCTAGTGCTTAACATTTATTTTTCCAAATATACTAATTTTGCATTAAACTTATTGCTTGATTCCTTGCCAACTTCATTCTTCAATGATTGGTTAGGATTCAGTTTAAGGCTAATTTACATTGATTTTTACACACTAATCATTATTCAATCTCAATCTCAATTTTTAATAAATTATTATTATTCAGTAACTAGAAAGATATGTTAAAACGTAAGGTGCCACGAGTTAAATAAGAATAACCTCTGTTTATCCTTATCTCTACTTAGAAGCGCTTTGAATTAAGATACCTATTGTAATAAGGATGGGTTAGAACAGGAGATTGTAACCATTAGAAGTTTAATAAGAATATTCTCTGTTTACCATTATCTTTACGTAGAAGGAAGTACTTAGAATTAAGACACCTATTGTTATTAGAATAAGAGATTGTAACCATTTAAATATAAGTTGAAGTTTGCGAATAAAGTCAGTTCTTCCTGAGCCTTCATGGCAAGCAGTTGCTTTTTAAAAACACCTTTACCCAAGCCCTAGTGTTAATTGGCGCAGTCGAAAGGATATAGGCAGTTCTAGTACCATCCTAGTTCTCCATATCCTAAGAATCTACTATACCCGGGCTTGGGGTAAACTGTAGGGAAGAGCTCCTGGTTCCTCAAATCGAAGCCAGCAAGAACATCGCAGCGGAATGGTGATAGTGGGGTAAGCATAAGCTCTGATTATTCCCACATCCTATTTCCAACCCTTTTTAAAGTGTTTTAAATTTTAAATTTCATTTTTATTTTTATTGTGTGATTTTATTGAATTTTAAGAATTTTATATTTGGTGTTTAGGTTTAGCGTAGGAAGTTTGTTTGTTTTGTAGTTAATTAAAATCATTAATAATGGAACAGCATACTGAATCGCAACCTCAATCTAATTTACCTGTAATAGACATAGGGCATTATTTAACCCTTAGTAATGAATATGCAAAGATAAGTGCATTATTACCGACTTATGATGGCAATAAGCGGACATTAAATTTCTTTATCAAATCGGTAGAGAATGTTTTAGAAATTTTGGGAAATAAGAGTACAGACCCTATAATCGCGTGTCTAATAGTAAATAAATTATGCGGAAAAGCCGTGGAAATTCTCGCGGAATGTAATGCGTATAAAACGTGGGAGGATATAAAACAAATCCTTATCCAACGTTGTGGTGAATTTAGGGACGAAGTAAGCCTCGTCCAGGAACTTAATAGCCTTCGGAAAGGCAAGTTAGAAATAGAACAATTTGGCGAAAACATAAGAGCATTAACAAATGCACTCATTAGCCTAGATCAAAGTAAAAAGGATTACTATGAAAAAATGAGCATAGCCGTTTTCATAGGACAACTAAACCCTCTTTTATCCATCACTGTTAAAATTCAAAATCCGAAGAATATTGAACATGCGATAGCCTTAGCCAAACAGGAGGAGTATAAGATCAAATGAAGTAGGTCACAAGATAGTAATATTGCAGCGAGGCAAAATATTCCAATGAATAAAACTTACTATAGACCTTCAGGTCCACCTATAGCATATCAGAATAGGCAACCACCTCCATTTAATAGGCAAAATTATAACATGTACAATAATAACTATAACAGAAATCCAGGACCTTATCGTCCACAGTTTTCGAATCAAAATACTCAAAACAGTCCTAGGCCTCCAATTAAATTTAAGGAGTTAGAATATTAAATGAATTATCAACCAGAGGAGAGTCAAAGTCCTCCGGAACCTCAAGAAGAGGAAACATTAGCTATAGAGCAGCAATATGATTATGAAGACCAAGTAAATTTTCAAATAGGCCCAACGTCAGAAAACGAAACATAATTCATGTTAATAATCAAAGCGGATTACCATCAGTTTTTATCGAAGAGTTTGGAGGGAGATTTTTGATAGACACTGGACACTGGAGCATCAAAATCGCTTATAAGTCCCTCAGTAGTAAATAGTAATCCAAATTTTAAAAAAAGTTAGAGTTAGAAAACCACTCTATACACACTGTACATGGAGTGTCAAAGACAAAACATGTTTTAGAGATTAAGTTACCTAGCTTATTCAACACGGATAAAATTCATAAGTTTGTTGTTTTTGATTTTGACAAAGATTTTAAAGGACTCTTAGGTCTAGACTTTCTAGAAAAATTTCAGTCTAAGATTGACTTAAAAGAAATGAAACTTTTTATGAATAAAACAGCTATTCCTATAAGAAAGGATATTAAAGAAAAAATAACATTACTACCTCAATCACAATGTGTTTCAAACTTATTAATTAATAGAAAGACAGGAGACTACTTCTGTAAGGGTTATGAGTCTAAAACTGGACTAAATATACCTTCGTCACTAATTAAATTTGAAAACGGTATGTTTAAAACTATAGTACCAAATCAGTCCGATAAACGTATTTCCCTTAATAAATTAGTACAGTTAGAGCTAAATCCGATACCCATAGAAATACATAAGTAGTGAACCTATTCATAAGTTAAATAATTTTAATATAAATGAATGCGAGATAGATAACATCCTAAAGGAAAATTTATCACGATTAAGACTAAATCATTTAAACGAAGAGGAAAGTAGAGAGATTAAACGCCTTTGCTATAATTATCGTGATATATTTTACTCAGAAAACCTACCCTTAACATTTACGCACACAGTAAAGCATAAACTAAGATTAACAGATGAAACACCCATCTTTTCAAAAATTATAGGCGTCCCCCGGCGGAGATGAATGAATTAAAAAACCAGGTAGATGAGCTTTTAAATTAAGGGATTATTAGAGAAAGCCAATCACCATGGTCTAGTCCAATACATCTAGTACCAAAAAAGGCGGATGCCTCAGGCAAAGTCAAGTGGCGGATGGTTATTGACTTCCGCAAACTTAACGAAAAAAAGATTGAAGATAAGTTCCCCATACCACCAGGAATGGGGAACTTATCTTCAATCTTTACCCCCACCTTTGCGAAATCCACAGACAAAATATACTTTCAATAAAAGAATCAAAGTTATTTTATTGGGTAAACAGAGTGTTCCAGGGTAGGTAGCTTGATAATTTTTAGTCATAACATTTATGTATGTGTATGTATGTGTATGTATATGTATGTGTGTGTATGTATATGCGTATGTATATATATATATTATTTTATCTGTTTATTGTATTTAGTAAATTATCATCATAGATATTTAATTTAAGTCCATTTACATTTTTAATAAGTACTATATTTTTATTTAATTTTTCAATTTTTTATTATGTGTGTGTATGTGTTGAGAGTACGGGGGTGGCCCTACTCAGGCCGCAACTGAAAACCAGTTTTTAGCTTAACTGAGTTGTGTGCCTTTGTATTGCAGTACACTTCAAGATAAATTGAATTATTTAAGTTGTAATTATTCTTTTTCTATTATTATAAAGTGTGTGTATTGTTCTTGCTGTTATGTTTTTTTCCTGTATGTGTACTGTATTTACAATAAAATGATTTTTACTTTACTTTACTTTTACCATACCAAACATTACCGACATTCTAGATAAGCTAGGTAGAGCCCAGTATTTCAGCACGATAGATTTAGCTTCAGGATACCATCAACTGGAAATGCATCCAGACGATATTGAGAAAACAGCGTTTAGCCTAGATCGCCATTCCGAGTTTTTAAGAATGCCGTTTGGACTTAGAAATGCACCCAGTACATTTCAACGCCTTATGACTAATAATTTAAGAGATTTATTAGCAGATACTTGTCTTGTTTACTTAGATGATATAATAGTATATTCCACGTCCCTTCAGGACCACCTCAATAAAATAAAAAAGGTATTTGATAGACTAAGGGCACATAATTTTAAAATCCAATTAGATAAGTCAGAGTTCTTACAAAACAATTCAATTATTTGGGTCATGTCTTATCAGCGGGAGGTGTTAAACCTAACCAAGACAAAATTAAAGCGGTCGAACAATTTCCAACACCTACTAGCCAAAAAGAAATAAAATCCTTTCTCGGTTTAGTAGGCTATTACCGTAAATTCATACCAAAGTTTGCAGAGATTACAAAACCTCTCACAAAATGCTTAAAAAAGAACGCAAAAATTACTCATACTAAAGAATTCCTAGAATCAATAGACCAATGTAAAAAAATATTAACAACATCACCAATATTAAAATACCCAGACTTCGATAAACCCTTTGTATTAACTACGGACGCGAGTGACGTCGCCGTCGGCGCAGTACTATCACAAGGTGAAGTAGGAATGGATAGACCGATAGCATACGCGTCTAGGACACTATCTGATACAGAGAGTAGGTATTCCACCATAGAAAAAGAGTGCTTAGCAATCGTTTGGGCGACTAAGTACTTCAGACCATACTTGTACGATAGAGAATTCGCAATTTATACGGATCATAAACCATTAACTTGGTTATTCAATCTAAAAGATCCTAACTCGAAATTAACTAGATGGCGGCTTAAATTAGAAGAATATAATTACAAAATCATATATAAAAAAGGCAAACAAAACATGAATGCCGACGCCTTATCTAGAGTTAAATTGAATATTCACGACATCAATAGCCCGATTCAAAGCGAATTAAATGATAACCAGATAATAGATAACATTTTCAAGGAAGTTGCACAAGAAAAATCATTAGAACCATCACCAAGTACCTCAAATGTGACCGACTTTGAGATACCAGACATAAGAACTTTGTTAGATTTACCGGTAACTCCAATAGCGAATGTGTCAGATAACGAGGAACAATCAACATCTAAATAGTAAAATAGCCTAATTGAAATCAACGACGCTATTGATAGGCAGAATAAACAGTTTCACATTAGGAAAACGCCAGGGTCACATTACCGATGTGAAGACAGATCAAAAGGCCGAATCGTAATTAAAGATATCTTTATTCCAATTAACGATACGGAGGAGCAAATTAAGCAATTCTTATTAGAACATACTATTCCAGACAGAACGTTTCATTGTTTCTTTCATTGCGAAGATTTTATTAGTTTATTCAACAAGATCTATAGAAGCGTTTTTAATGATAGAGGCCCGAAACTGATAAGATGTTTAACTAGAGTAACATTAATTGAAAATAACTCGGAACAGTTGGACTTAATAAGAAAATACCACGAAGGAAAGACAATTCATCGCGGTATTCAAGAGACTTATAAATATTTACACAGGAATTATCATTGGCCTAATATGCTTCTTACAATTCAAAAGTTTATTAATCAATGTGAGAAATGCATCAAAAGTAAATACCATAGACACCCTTTAAAACTCCCGTTAGCTTTAACGGAAACCCCACAAAAACCAATGGAACATTTGTTTATGGATTTATACACCATAGGCGGCGTAACCTTCCCAACAGTTATAGACAGTTTTTCTAAATACGCACAGGCTGTATCACTAACAACAAGTACTAGTTATCATGTCGCTGAGGCACTTACAAACTTATTCGCAACCTTAGGCGTACCTCATAAAATAACGACCGATTCCGATTCCAAATTCGATAACGATATTATAGCTGAAATATGTGCAATGCATAATATCACCATACATTTTACTACCCCTTACAACCTTAATTCAAATTCACCTGTCGAAAGGTTACATTCAACGTTAGCCGAAATGATTCGAGTGCAGAGAATCACGGATAAAGACGAACCGGAAAAGTTAATGAAATACGCAATTATTGCATATAACAATACGATTCATTCAGCAACAGGCTTTACTCCATTTGAACTTTTGTACGGTCATACAAGTAGCAGGAACCCCCTCGAACTCCATTACCCAAAGGAATTTTACCAGGAATATGTTAACAAGCACAAGCAAATAATGGAAAACGTGCAAAAACTAGTTAGCGATAAGTTAGAATTAGAGAAGCGTATAACCATAGATAGATATAACAAAGATAAAGAGCAAGCTAATTTTAGAGTAGGTGATAAGGTTTACAAACAAGTAGCTAAGACAGCTCGTAGTAATAAGTTAGAACCGAAATATATAGGACCATATACGATAGTTAAGATACACCCAGAACAGATAGCAGAAATAATAGGTAAACACGTGAACGCTAAGAGCATTAGAGTTCATTTCAGGATGCTAAGACGTAACGTTGTTACAGATTCTCCGTCGCCATCCTCCTCGTCAGGCTCACCACAGCCTTGATAGAACCTGTCGATAATCACAATGGCTTGATGGTTATCAAGGAAGCCATAGTAAAGCAGCAGTTGGATACCTATTACTTAGTATGCGTTTATAATATAACACAGCTAAGGGAAGTTTACACGGAAACCAGACTCGTTTTCTTAAACCTTAGTATGGTAGAGAATAATAGACAAAATATATACGCAGAACGTTTAGTTTATAGACAACAGATAGAATATTTACTTAGTGTTTTAGATACAAAATTAGCATACCTAGGATCTAGCAAAACAGAATACTATAACCATATTTACTCTCATAGAGCTAAAAGAGGCTTAATGGACGGATTAGGTTCGGTAATAAAAGCAATCACAGGTAACTTGGATCAGCAGGATGCCATACGGTTCGAAGCTGAAATTAATTCCCTTAAGGAAAATGTTAACTCAAAGCAGAAACAAACAATTAGTATTATGAAACAGTTTATGGAACAGTATAAGCAAGATGTTAGTAACTTGAAATCGAATCAAGAACATCTTAGCAAACTAGTAATCTCTCTAAGTAAAAAACTTAACGATATGGAAACTCGAATAGATGCAATTAATATCTACATTCAAATAGAAAATTGTTTACAAGCATTGTTAAACAAACTATCTATGTTAGAAAATGCTATTACTTTCTCTCATCTAAATAAGTTACATCCTAGTATTGTAGATCCATATCAGTTAATAATGGAGTTAAATAGAATAGAAAAAGGTTCAAAACTTAGACTTCCACTCACTCCTGAGTTTAATAATATACATAGCTTAGAGAAATGCATTGCAGTAAAGGCATATGGTACTAATGTATCTCTGAATTTCATATTAGAAATACCCCTAGTATCCCCTAACATTTATACACTCTTACACCTTTACTCAATCCCCAACCAAAATAACATATGCCCTAAAAATCCTTTCCTTATCCTTGGGAATAATCAATTTGCTTACCCTCGTGAGCCATGTAGAGCCATCACAGATGAAGAGCAGCTATGAGGTAACTTCGACTGGCTACCCCTACAAAACTCTCAAGATTGTATTGCCCATTTAATTCAACAAAAGGAACCAGTAAATTGTCAATATGTTACAGCCTCATATAACGAATCTATAATACAGCAAATTAAGCAGAATAGCTGGATCGCAGTTATGAAAACGGAGAACGTCATTAAGATAACTTGCAATCAAGATAGCCAATACCAACGTATCAAAGATGTTAATTTAATAACCATTAACAACCAGTGCAAGATCAGAATATTGGATAGAATCCTGGAAACAAACATGAAATATTTAAAAATTAGAGAAACCATTCCGTTACCAAGACTCTACATTACCAATACTACAGAAAACATCATAGAGTTAAAAAACATTGGTTTGGATCGCATCGACACCCTTATAAATAAGGCAAATATTATAGAAGCCGAAACGATACGAGACAAACAACGTATGTTTAATTTCAAACCCAGCTATTCATCCATAACTCTGTATATTATATATTGTATATTTGTTTTTTTCGGGGGTAGGCTTTGAAAGCATAAAGAACCACTGAGCATAATTAAATTGTTTTATTGGATATTTACAGTTATCCATAATTTAAAATACATGTTTAAATTGTAAAAAGCAGGTTCTACCTCCTTGGCTAATTTTCACCATCTTCTACACTTCACTTCACTTTTTTTCTTAACCTCACTTTTCTTCAACAATGGAAGCTGTTCAAAAATCAGTTGTGGCTATGGCGGATCTCTTCAATAATGAAATGGCTGAATTCCGCAAAGAACTAAACAAGAATCCCACTCAAAACCCTGGCTCGAGCTCTTCCTCACTGATTCAAGACTTCAATAAATTTCAATTGTTCATTACTGCAGCTATGGAAAACTTGCAGAAACAGGTTCAGTACCTGGCGACTGAAATGGATAAGATCCAGATGCACAGCCGAAGAAAATATCTTCTGTTTCATGGTTTACCCGAGCATAAGAATGAAGACATGGCCTGCGCAATAACAAAAGTCATAACAGAGCAGATTAAAGTTGCTGGATTCACTATAACTGACATAAATAGCTGTTATCGGTTTGGACACTCAGTAAGGCAAGGCAAGCCTCGTCCAGTCCTTGTGAAGTTTATTAATTTACAAGTTAAAGACAAGATATGGAAGGCTAAGACGGCCCTCAAGGGTTCCGGCATAACATTATCTGAGTTTTTAACTAAGCTGAGACACAACACATTCCTTGCAGCTCGTGAAAGATTCGGCGTGAAGCGGTGTTGGACCCGGGATGGTTCCTTATTCGTGCTGGGACTGGATGATGTTCGACATCGGATCGTCACCATGGCTGACCTCGACGAAATTCCAATGGAGACCGGCAAGGCTGACGAAATTAAATCTCCGGAGCAGTCAAAGCAGGCCAAACCAGCAAGAACTAGGCGTCCAATACGTAAATAATCTGTTATTTTTCCTTTCCTTACGCCTTTGCTATGTATGTGTAGATATATATTTCCCTTTTTTTTTCCTTTCTTTGTCTACCTCCGACGATCTAGCATTTGTTTATACTTTATTTAGTTTATTGATTTATATGACTGATCGCTCGCTGAATATTGTGTTGTCAAATTGATTTTCAGTCAAACAAATGTCAACTTGTCAAGCTTCATTCTTTATCTGTCAGTGAAAGCTACCGCAGACATTGTGTTACTATTTATATTACCATCAATATACTGATGCAATAATATTGACAATCATATCTATTCTGATTTATTATTACTTGTGATATGATTTTTAGTAATTTAGCCGGAGGTAGAACTTGTTTTATATTATTTTTAGTTTTTTATTTTATTTTATTTTTAACGTAAAGTATTTATTAAGTAGTTTAATATCATATTTAAGTATTATACATATATTTATTTAGCATTTATGTTTACTTCGGATGGCGAAGATGACAAAACTTTGCCTGGTTATGTTTCATGTTCCTCCCCTTCATCACAGAGTACAGGTAGCTACCACAATCTAACTCCTTCTTTAAATATTGCGCTTGATAGTCACTTTTCAGATTTCCGTAAAAACTTCAATATCGTTCATATTAACGCGCAGAGTATTCCAGCCCACTTTCCCGATATGCTGGCAGCTTTTGATAGCAAAGCTATACACGCTATCCTTGTTTCGGAAACTTGGTTCAAGCCATGTCTCTCTTCTGCTTCATATGCATTGCCGGGTTTTCGCCTAATCCGCAGCGACCGTCCAGAACGTTCTGGTGGAGGCGTGGCTATATATCTTAGAGCACATATTCCTTTTACCGTGGTCAACGATTCAACCACTGTACCGACTAGTGCAGTCGAGCACTTATTTTTGGAGATCACGTTGTGCCATACTACAGTGCTTCTAGGAGTCATGTATAGCCCGCCAAATATAAATTATTTCTCTACTTTAGAGCATATCCTGGAGGAGCTGGTACCATCGTATGATCACACCATCTTAATGGGCGACTTCAACACCTGTTTGCTGAAAACAGACCTCAGATCTACTAAACTTCGGTCATTAATAAGGTCAACCAACCTCAATATTGTCCCATCTAACGCCACACATTATTATCCTCATAGTTCTCCTTCTCTTATTGACTTAGCTATTGTCTCCTCCTTAGATCATGTATCCCTTTTTGGTCAGTTAGACGCGGACGCGTTTTCTTATCACAACTTATTGTTTCTCTCATATAAAATTCGCCCACCCAAAGCAAAGCCGAGAATCCTTCTGCGGCGTAATTTTAATGGCATAAATTTAGAAAAGCTTCTTGACGACGCTAATCATATTGATTGGTCAGACGCTGTCAATAAGTTGTCGGTCAACGACCAAATTACGACCTTTAATACTCTTCTCACTAACCTGTATGACAGACACGCTCCGTTACGCCCTGTCAAGATTAAGCATCTTCCTGCTCCTTGGTTGACGGACGATATCAAACTATTGATGAACAAAAGAAACCGTGCCAAAGCCAAAATGAAATCAAATCCGTCTGAGGCTAACTCTTTGGTGTATAAAAATTTGAGGAATCGCTGCAACACGATGTGTAGGGATGCACAACGGCGCCATATTCGCAAATCAGTATCCAACGGCGATTCAGCTAAAGTTTGGAAATTTCTTAGAACTTTAGGTATCGGTAAATCTAAGAATGATAACTCTCTTAATAATGTTAACCTCAACTCATTAAATGATCATTTCACTTCTTCTAGCTCTATAGACGCTGCCACAAAAGTCCATACTCTGAATAGAATATCTAGTTTACCGATGCCAAATATTCCATCATTTTCAATAAGTCAATTTTCGGAATGCGGTGTTAAAGGAAAAATACTCTCTATTGCCTCCGATGCCGCGGGCTCAGACTGCATTAGTCGTAAGATGCTCATCCCTATCCTTGACATTATCCTTCCTGTTATAACTTCTATCCTGAATAATTGTATTATTAATGGTGTCTTTCCAGATGCATGGAAGGATGCACACATCATACCTCTCCCTAAAAAAAACAATCCTTCTTCCTTTTCCGATTATCGTCCTATTGCCATCTTACCTTTCCTTTCCAAAGTGCTCGAAGGCTTGATTCATCAACAGCTCAGCATTTTCTTAAATGATCATAAATTACTGAATCCCTTCCAATCCGGCTTCCGATCTGGGCATAGTACGACCACTGCATTGCTTAATATTACTGAAGATATTCGTATGGGCATGGAGCAGAAGAAACTAACTGTTTTAACCTTGTTAGACTTCAGCAATGCCTTCAATACAGTAGACTTCGACATCCTTTTGCACATGCTGCGTTCTTTTAACATATCTCCATCGACTATTGACTGGTTTCATTGTTACTTGCACGGCCGCCGGCAACGTATATCCACTGAGTCAGAATTCTCTGATTGGTGTGATGTTAAAGCTGGCGTGCCGCAAGGTGGCGTGTTGTCTCCTCTCCTGTTTGCTCTATTCATCAATACGATCACTCTCAATATATCTTCTTCCTACCATTTGTATGCAGACGATCTTCAAATTTATACACAAAACAGTCTCGAAAATCTGCCAAACACTATTTTTCAACACAACGCTGATTTAAAACTGATATCGGACTGGAGTTATAATCATGGTCTCACAGTCAACCCTCTCAAGACTCAATCTATCATAATTGGAAGTCACAAAATGATGTCACGAGTTGACTGGAGCTCAGTTCCTCAAGTAGTGTTCAATGGAATTAATATCCCATATAGCGAAACAGTAAGAAACTTGGGCATTATCTTCGATCGCACGTTGTCGTGGAAACCACAAATTACTGAGCTGAGCAGGAAAATGTTTGCCGCGGCGAATTCGCTCAAGCGTCTTCGTAATTTCCTCCCTGTTGCCACTAAAATTATGCTTGCACAATCTCTCCTACTTCCCATTCTCGACTATGCTGACGCCAGCTATCTAGACTTAACTGAAGAACTTCTCAACAAACTTGAGCGGCTCCAAAATGTCTGCATAAGGTTTGTATTTGGATTACGCAAATACGACCACATTTCTGAATTCCGCACTAATCTCAAGTGGCTTCCTATTCGCCTTCGCCGGAATACTCACATTCTTTCTCTAGTCTACCGTATTCTGTACGACAAAGCGATACCAGTGTATCTTAAAGACCGCTTAGCCTACCGGTGCAACAATAACGACCGTAACTTGCGCTCTTCATCTAATTTACTCCTTGCGACGCCATCGCATACCTCCACATTTTTAAGTAAGTCATTTTTTGTCCGATCAGTGTCGTTATGGAATGAATTGCCGATTGAAATCCGTCTAGCACGCACGCCACGAAGTTTTAAACGATTGCTTAAACGACATTACCAGGTGAAACACTGTTAATCTTAACAAAGCAGTGACAGCGAGAATTTATCATTTTTATCTTGTTCCTCCAGTGACAGTGACGATGAAAGCTTTACTGATGTTTCTTCTCTTGCACAAACTTTGGCTACTGAGTTCTCAAATTGTTCTCGTGGATTAAATATAATCCATATCAATGCACAAAGCATTCCAGCCCATTTTCCCGAGATGCTTGCTTCGTTTGACCAAAACTTTATTCACGCTATATTAGTCTCAGAGTCATGGCTTAAACCTTGCTTGCCGTCTACTTCTTATTCACTCCCTGGTTATAATCTTATTCGAAATGATCGCACTGGTGGTGGAGGTGGGGGCGTAGCTATTTATCTTCGTTCAAATTTACCTTTCTCTATAGTTAGCACGTCCCCGCAGCCACCACTTAGTAATGCAGGTGAACATCTATTTGTTGAAGTCCGCATGTCTCACACCAGGGTGCTACTCGGAGTCTATTATAGTCCGTCTATGCGAGTTAATTATTTCAATTCATTTGAAACGCTTTTAGAAGACCTTGTCCCGTTGTATAATCATACTATAATAATGGGTGATTTCAACACGTGCCTCCTAAAGCGGGATTCTCGGTCTATTGCATTCGAAAGCCTCGCTAAAGCAAGTAATCTAACCATCCTTCCCTTAAACGCAACTCATTTTTATCCCCACTCGACGCCCTCTCTTCTGGACCTTATTCTTGTCTCGTCCCCTAATAACATAGCCAAACATGGACAATGCTCAGCGGACGGTTTTTCTTATCATGATCTCATATTCCTCTCATATAAACTTCGTCCGCCTAAAGCAAAGCCTAATGTTATCCTGCAACGTAATTTTGGGGGCATGAATTTAGAGAATTTACGAAATGATGCTCAACAAATAGATTGGTCCGAGGTCATGAACGCCAGTACATTAGATGAAATGGTTAACATTTTTAATAATATCATAACTAAACTTTACGACATTCATGCACCTATACGTACTATCAAAATCAAACATACACCAGCACCATGGATTACAAATGACATCCGCTCAATCATGCACAGGAAAAATGTTTCTAAGTTTAATTTCAAACGTAAACCAACCGAAGAAAATCGATTAAAATATGTTGAACTTCGCAATCGCTGCAACAGGTTGTGTAGGGATGCTCAACGCCGTTATATTCATGAATCAGTCGAAAATAAAGACCCATCCAAACTTTGGAAATTTCTTAAAACATTGGGTATTGGTAAGCCTAATAAAAGTCAAATTAATAATAATATTAATATTGATCTCCTGAATCAGTACTTTTGTGATAGTTTTAAACTGAATACTTCAATCAAAAATCACACCCTACATACTCTTTCTTCTCAACCAATTCCCAACCATCCTTCATTTGTTTTTAGTCAATTTTCCTACAGTGATGTTAAGAGAAGTATAATGTCCATCGCATCTAACGCAATCGGTACTGATTGTATTAGTCGCAACATGATTTTGCCTGTTATAGATCAAATACTGCCAGCCATCAGTTATATTCTTAATAAATCTACTGAAACAGGTATGTTTCCATCGGCCTGGAAAGAAGCACAGATTATTCCTTTACCTAAAAAATCTAATCCATTGTCCTTTACCGACTATAGACCAATCTCAATCCTTCCTTTCCTTTCGAAAGTTCTAGAGCGCCTCGTACATGATCAGCTGAATACCTTCCTAGTCCAAAACTCCTTATTAAATTCTCACCAATCTGGCTTTCGACCAGGCCATAGTACTGCGACTGCTCTCCTGAAAATAACTGATGATATAAGGTATGGTATGGAAAAAGGAAAGTTGACTGTGCTCTCTCTCCTTGACTTTAGCAACGCCTTTAACAATGTTGACTATGACATTCTTATAGAAGTCCTCCGTTCTCTTAACATATCTCCTGTGGTTATTGATTGGTTTCAAAACTACCTGTATGGTCGCCGGCAACGTGTCTTGGTCGATAATGTGGCCTCATCATGGTGTGATCTATCTGCCGGTGTACCTCAGGGCGGCGTGCTATCTCCGTTACTCTTTGCTATCTTCATAAATTCTATTTCTGCTAATTTAACTTCTTCCTACCATCTGTATGCAGACGATCTACAAATTTACAGCCAGGCTGCACTTCACAACCTACACGAAGCTATCGCTACCATTAATGAAGACTTTGGTAAAATAAGCGAATGGAGTAAAGCTTTCGGCCTCAGGGTAAATCCTAATAAAACCCAAATTATTGTTATTGGTAGTTCAAGGATGATATCAAACATAAACTTTTCTCACCTGCCTACGATATCTTTTGACGGTGCCCAAATTCCTATCAGTTCCACCGTAAAGAACTTGGGGGTTGTCATGGACAGAACACTAAGTTGGGATCCGTGGCTGTCAGAAATAAGTCGCAAAATATTCGCATCTTCGGCATCTCTCAGAAAACTCCGAAACTTTCTTCCTACAGCCACCAAAACTACGCTTGCACAATCACTCCTTTTGCCAATCCTGGACTACGCGGACGTCTGCTATCTCGATTTGACAGAAGTCCAGCTAAATAAGCTTGAGCGGCTTCAAAATTTCTGCATTCGGTTTATATTTGGCTTGCGCAAATATGACCATGTATCTCATTTTCGCACTAAACTCAAGTGGCTTCCTATCCGGCTCCGTCGTAACTCCCATATACTATCCATCTTATACTCCATATTATTTAGTCCCACG
This sequence comes from Stenoptilia bipunctidactyla, assembly GCA_944452665.1. NCBI lineage: Eukaryota > Metazoa > Arthropoda > Insecta > Lepidoptera > Pterophoridae > Stenoptilia > Stenoptilia bipunctidactyla. Next base: position 6,537,170 of record OX101730.1, read on the forward strand.
ACCCCTCAATATCTTAAAGAACGCTTCCAGTTTCTCCACCTCTCTAATAATTTTAATTTGCGTTCGTCCAATACGCTCCAACTAATGACACCTGTACATACCTCTTCCTTTTATGGCGACTCCTTCACAGTACAGGCCGTCAAATTATGGAATTCTCTGCCCGTTGCGATACGACATGCAAAATCTCTCCCAATATTTAAGTCACAAGTTTATAATTATTTCTTGTCAATGTCAGCTGCTATGGAATAATGTTTAAATATATCATGATATTTATTATTTCTTTGATATTGTATTGTATTTATGTATTATATACCTATATATTGTATTATTATTTATATATAAATATACGCCGCACCACCTTATTACAACAATTTTAGTTATTCTTGTCCATCCTAAGGTTGCCTGGAAGAGATCGCTCTTAGCGATAAGGCCGCCCATTGTACCCTATTTTTTTTTATGTTTTCATTCTTACTGTATTTTATAATATGTGGTGTGCAATAAAGAGTTTTGTATTGTATTGTATTGTATCTATATATATCTATATATTTATTTTATATCGGTTGTATTATATATGTATGTATGTATATATTTATTTATTAACATTTATGCTATCATTATTTATGTATGTAATTATTAGTAATTAGTTTATTTATTATAAGCCGTGTACCCCATCCACCTTAATTTCCCATAATTCGTAGGTTGCCTGGCAGAAATCGCTCACCAGCGATAAGGCCACCTTTGTACAATAGTTCTTTTGTAAAATTTAATTAAGTTTTCCTATGTTACCATGTTGGTGTACAATAAAGTGTTTATTATTATTATATTATCCTGTTCATAGTAGCAATCATCATCGTGGCAAGAAAACTACGGCGTAGACACATCCGACTACGGCGTAGCAAAGAAGGACCAAAGGAGATCGAGCTTCAGGAGGCCAGTCCCATAGCAGTCGAGACCCAGCAGGAGCTGCATCATCCACCGCATGTTCCTGTACGCCTCCTACTTAAGGGGGGAGGAGTTAAATAAGAATAACCTCTGTTTATCCTTATCTCTACTTAGAAGCGCTTTGAATTAAGATACCTATTGTAATAAGGATGGGTTAGAACAGGAGATTGTAACCATTAGAAGTTTAATAAGAATATTCTCTGTTTACCATTATTATTATTACTATTATTGTAACCATTTAAATATAAGTTGAAGTTTGCGAATAAAGTAAGTTCTTCCTGAGCCTTCATGGCAAGCAGTTGCTTTTTAAAAACACCTTTACCCAAGCCCTAGTGTTAATTCACGTAAATCATTATTTTTCATTAGCTGCATCTGCATTAATCAATAGACAAATTTTTATTTATTTTTTTGCAAAACTGAGCTATTTTATTATCTTCCGCAGGCCGCGTTTATCTTTTACTGCTCATATACGGAGCAGCGATGCTGCCTTTAAACTACATTCTGTCGCACGTGTTCAGCGGACCAGCGCTCGGATTTGTCGTTGTATTTTTTGCAAATGTGCTATTAGGTGAGTGACAAATCAAAAACAGTAAATAATGATGTGTGACTTAAAATATTTTTATACAGAGTGTCCCGTAACTTGCACGACAAACTGAAATGAAAGAAAGATTGAGGTGTGCAGCACACAGCAATATGATGAATCCTTTTATTGAATCAAACCAACTTAGATGTCCACATTTCTTATATTTCAATTTTACAAGCAAGAATATTATAAGTACTAATTTACACATTTACATTTTAAATTGTTGGCGATGACGCGGTGAAGTGCGGCTTGATTGGGTCGAAGCGCAATGGAAAAAAAAAAGGAAAAAGGCTCACGACACTCCCCTGACAGACGCGCAATCACGTGGACGCAGTGCTGGTGGCGTGGTTACGCCATGCGGCGGACGCTGTGGCGCTCAATAGGGCCACATGGGCCACGTGGTGGCGGCGGCGCTGGCGAGAGAGGCTGCCTTGTGCATGCAGCCAGTCAAGGGCGCCGGCAGCGACGGCGCTCGACGTGGATCGTCGACGCGGCGCCAACGGACGCTACCGGCGTCACGCTGCCGTTGGAGACTTCTGCTTCGTGGTGGCGCGGACGTGGCGCGTGGTGTGTACTTGCGCGCACGTGGTGGCGCGGACGTGGCGCGTGGTGTGCACTTGCGCGCACGTGGTGGCGCGGACCCCAAAGCACGCTTCTGCAGCGGGCGCGCCCTCCAATAGCGCACATGTGCGCACGTGGCAGCGCGGCAGTCGGCGTGGTGATCGCCCACCCGGTGTTATTACACTGTGCTCTACCAGATTAAAAAAAATTACCTGAGCAAAAGTGTCACCGTTTTCGAGATATTCCTGAATTTTTTTTTTTTCGAAAAATGCCGCTTTTGGTCAGTTTTTTTGTTGCTGTGTGTAAAAACAAACAGATATCTCTTTATTTTTCTTTGGAAATATTTAAGAATAGTAGATCTATCATATTCAAATATCATTTTGTTAAATTTCATTAGTAGTCTTTGAGAAAAAAATATTATTCTCATTATGTTTTTCTACAAAAAACTATTTACCTCCGCTTAGGCATTCGGTGGTGAAAAAAAATGTACTGGATTTCAGAAAGATATAATACTGGCCTTGTTTTTGTAAAAAAATAAGAAATTGCCAGTTTTGTGCCAAAGGGGCTGATTCATATTAAATTTGAATAAATTAAAGATAAAATAAAATACAAATGTTTGAGTAAAAACATCATTTCATTTCATCATTATTTTTTATTCAGTCATTGAATACATCTAGTAAGTGCTCGAATTGCAACACACGCGCGGCAGAATTTTTTAATGTGCTTAATCTTATCTGCGATATTTCTTGGGCTGCTGTAGACAACATCGAAGGTGTTCTTTGCTTTGGATAGCCTCTCTGTACACCTTATGCTTCATACAGCCCCAATAAAAATATTCCAGTGGATTAAGATCGGGATATCGAGCAGGCCAGCTGATAGTGCCTGCTAGTCCGATCCATCGACCAGGGAATTTATTGTTCAAATGGGGGAAAAAATGGGGTTACTCAGATACTACCACGTGTGACTGCGGAGCACCTACTCAGTCAATGGCACACTTACTTAACTGCCCATCATGCCCTGACAGTTGCACACAAACTGACCTAAAACTGGCTACCAATAATGCTCTGGGAGTAACCAGATTTTGGTCAAAAATTTAGGGAAAATGGACCCGAAAACAAAAAAAGACTAATATTGTATTGTTTTTTTATTAGGACCCCAAAATTAATAACTTCAAGTGTTATTTTCTTGTCCCACTATATTTCCGAAATTTACTTTACCTGGTTCACAAAATAAACCCTTGCCTGTTTAAGTTTGTAACTATTTTATATTACAGGTATGATTGGCTCACAAATTGTAGATAGTTTGGCAATACCTAACTCCAACACAGAGGCGGCTGCAGAAGTCATGGATTACCTTCTCATGTTTTTCCCGTTGTACTCTCTAATAACTTCTGTAAGGTAAGTTTCTCTCTGGTTGCAGTGAAACTAGTTAATAGAATTAAGTTTTTAATTGAACCGCACCCACTTATCTAGCAGGCATCCAGACTTCCTGCCTAATTATAAATTTTGCTAAAGAAATTAAGAGCACTAATAAAAACCCAATAATAAAGGCAATTTGCAATATTTTATTGTTTCTACAGTATTTTTTTTTCAAAACAGTAGATAAAACTAGTAAGTCTTATCTAAAAATGAATAATGAACGTTTTATTCCGATTCCGCACTATAACTATATAACAGAAGGAGAAAGATTTACTAGATTATTTCAATTCACATACCATACTGAATTAATTTTGTTAACGAACTCTGTAAAAGCAACCCTGGCTTCAACTTTGTCTGGTCAAGTTTTCCTAGATGTTATTATAAAGAGTCAGTAGATTTCTAGATAAGTTCAAACCACTTTATCCCTTGAATTCAAAGGTTTACGTTAAGCAATAATTCATGAGTACTTCAAATAATTTGTGCTTTATATTTTTTTTTCACCTTAATTTGCACCGAAGCCTAACCTTTATTAGAACTAAGTGATTAATTTTTTCCAGAGAGATACACTCGATCGGTTTAGTCGAATCGGTTTGCTTGGAAAACTGTGAGTACGTGCTCGCAGCGATGCCAAATGTAACCGAATGTAACATGAAATTCCTGTGCGAAATGTTCTCGGACTCTTGTTGCGGTGAGTAAGCCTATGTTACTCGTATGAAAAAAGTACCATAAAAATTTATTATCATGATGGATGATTTTACAGCTTTCTAAATATATTTTTTCATAATCATATATAACCAATGAAATAAAGATAATTTTTAATACACATTCAAATGAACAATATTTTTGTTACGGCATTATTTTTAATAGTACTTTTGAGTTCTAGATAATTTTTTTTGTATTCTGAGTGTTTTGGAACCGAAGCCGTGCTTTTTCAAATCATCCCCCGGACCACGGAAAGAGAGGGGGTTGCAAACCTCAATTTTTTCCCCTAGTCCCATGATTTTTGTACGGGCGTTGCGGAATAATGGATTAGAAGCTGTATTGAAACAGTATGAAAATGATGCCGTATAGATTGAAATGACCTTTACCCTGGAATTTACCGAATTTGTGGCGCACCATTTTTTTACGGCACTGCTGCAAAGAAAGCGTTCTTATTATTGTTCATGGATATATCGATGGTAAAAATGCCGTACAAAAATATATGACCAAAATGTACCTACTCACTCTACCTGCACTTCTCACCAGCACTCAGTTGGACAGCTTACAAGTGACGGCATAGTACTGAATCTATTAAGTCTATCTATGAATCTAGAAGTCTATTAAACAAAAGTTGTTAATTATGTTGGAAGTAATCAATAAAGCTCTCTACAACTTCCCAAAAATTATTATAGGCGCCATAAAATTAGCCGCCGAGTGTCGCACTACTATCACGTGACTGCTAGAGCGCAAGTTGTAATTACTACTCGAATAGTACAGCTGCAAAATTGGTACAAGCGACAAAATATTATTTAATTTCCAGTTCGTGAAAACCCGTACTTCGAGTGGGCGGAACCGGGCGTGGGGAGATATATAATGGCTATAGTCATATCAACTGTAGTTCTTTACGGTGTTCTTATGCTCATGGAGTACAGACTTCTTCACGGGGTAAGTTTAACACGTTATAAAATCCAGCTTAGCTAGTTATAATTGATATATTTATATTCCTCCTCTTACATTCCAGCTGTTTACTAGGGAACGAATACCACCTCCGATTGACCCAACAGAGCTAGATGGTGACGTGCGGGACGAAGCTGCGCACGTCAAAATGTTGGACCCCAAACAGCATTCCGTCAGCCTCCTCGTAAAAGACATATCAAAGTACTATTCCAAAAACCTGGCGGTGGATCAGATTTCTTTCAGTGAGTATATGTTTTTTTTCTTAGCTTACTAAATCAAACTGTTCTTAACCACGTTGAAAACTCATTTCCACGTCATGTCTCTAAAAATACCGACTATTACGAGTACCTACTACTGGGCTTTTAGTGCTAATGCCAAGTCAAAAACAAGTATCCAGATAAACGCCATCAAGTTACAAGAATCTGAGTACTACGTAATTGGACAAGAGAGACTTATCTGCAACAATCAGTTGAAGGCGAATCCTACAAACTAGTAAATTCTGAATCTGATAAAATGTGATATCACATTTGCAAGTATAAGAGATAGGCACTATTAGTATCACAGGTTAAACAACAAAAGTTCCTATAGTCCAGTCAAGGAATGAGGTGTAGAGTGCGTGAGCAGGTAACTAAACGATTCCTTCAGAAACTTGTTTAGGGGGCTTAGGTTGTTAACATACCAAAAGTCCTGACTCCTAGGTGATGAGCGGGGGGAAGGAGGGGGGGGGTAAAGGTACGAATTTTGGGTTTTTCGCTTATATCTCGAAAATTATCTAAAACTCTTATATCATGTTTTTTTCTAATTCCTAACCGTTTTCGAGCAATACCCTCGGAAAAAGTTGAAATTTACAAAAAAAAAAAAACAATTTACGTCAAAATATTCGTAAACATTGCATCACAAGTTTTAGATAATTTTAAGAACTTCATTTTGAACTTCAAATAAAAAAAAAAAAACGTAGGTACCTACTTCGTTTTTCTATATATGATAAAAACGAGAAGATGTAGACGTGTATTTAAGAATCATCTTCAGAATAACAAATTGAAATAAATACTAATACTAATAAGTCTTTATTCTATTTATCAGGTTTAGGTGAAGGCGAAATCTTTGGACTTTTAGGAGTAAACGGAGCGGGTAAAACGACCACGTTTAAAATGCTGATGGGCGATGAAAGTATGTCCTACGGAAATGCCTACGTTGGAGGCCACAACGTTAAAACGCAACTAGGGTTGGTTCATCAAAATATTGGTAAGAAATATATTTGTTTACCTTCGCTTTAGTACCCTACCTCTTTTCACTTTACATAAGTAGGTATTACATCGTTCAAAAAATCCCGAGACTAACTTAGAAATGGCGCATTATATATGTATAAAAAAACTCTTTTGATTTTTTTTAAAGTACTGGCATTCAATAAAAGATTTGTGTAAAATTTTCAAAAATGGAACAATGAAATATTGATTTTGCAGACATTTACTACTACGCTTTTAGCTTTGATACAATGGAAAAAACGAGTTTCGCGTATTGATAAAACATTGTTTTTTAATGCAAAAAAATACCGTTGAAACACAGTTATGGCTTATATTATGCGGGACAAGATACCATTTGTCGATGGTATGCCGATTTCTATTGCGGTCGCATGGACACAAATGATGGAACGCTCGGGTCGTCCAAATGAAGCAGTGACTCTACAAAATATTAAGACCTGAAAATCGCAATAGAAGATCGGAAAATAAAATTTTGCGGGCTAGCCGAGATAGTGAAGATTTCAATTGGTAGTGTTTCCACCATTTTACATAAAAATTTAGCCATGAAAAAGCTTTTTTTCGAGTGGGTGTCGCTTTTGCTTACAACTGATTAAAAGGAACAACGAATTAATGATTCAGAGCGCTGTTTGGCGATGGTGAATCGTAATAAAAAGGATTTTTACGTTGGTATGTGACAATGGACGAAATATAGATATACCATTTCACTCCGGAATCCAATCTGCAAGGGTAAGAAATTTGACTTAAATAGTGAAGTTATCGCAGCAACGGAGGCGTATTTTGAAGTCAAAGACTAATCACTCTACACGCATGGGATAAAAAAGTTAGAAAAGCGTTGGAAGGACTGTATCGCTCTTGGAGGAGACTACGTTGATGAATAAAAAATAATTTTATAAAAAAAACCTTTTTTTAGTACCTAGTCTCGGAACTTATTGAACCACTAGTTCGTGTATTTAAATTTTTTTATTCTCTTTCATTCTTTCTTCTTGTGCACCGTCTGAGGTTGTGAATCTTTTGTTTTACTGTAAAAAAAAGTCGAAAACCAAAAACGCATAACTGATCAAGGCTCGATATTGTTCCTATCTGTAGCTAATCCTTAACAACCTTCTACGGGATCCACCTTCTGTCAATTCCCTGGCTAGAAATTTACGCTACTGGAATATATCTATTTTCATGGCAATAACTCCTACAGGCTACTGTCCGCAATTCGATGCAGTTTTTGACGAGCTGACGGGTCGTGAAACTCTCAACCTTTATTCCATGCTGCGTCGATTTGACATGACTTTGGCATCCTCAAGGACAATATTCCTAGCCGAAGCACTCGGGTTTACCAAGCATTTGGACAAGCGAGTAAGCAACCTTCGAACTTTTACTTTTCTTGTTTAAGATACTCAACCATCTTTTTGACTCCTATGTACAAATAATGGTAGATATAATGTTGTAGATTTGAAGTGAGGCCTTTGATTTATGGATGCCTAAATTAATTTAATTATTTTATTACATATTAATATGATTTTCCTTAAATTACCGCTCACAGGAAATTTATTCTTCAACAATAAAAACAAAAACATAGGAATAGATCGCGCCAAAAATCTAGTCTACTAACTTGTTGCAAGATGTTTCGCGCAGTTACTTACAAAATTACCTGCGCGACAACTTTAGAGGGGACTACATGCTTGGCGCCATCTCTGATTGTACCTTCAAATAACAATATTTATTTTATCAAATTCAGGTGGGGCACTACTCAGGCGGCAACAAGCGCAAGTTAAGCACTGCCATAGCCCTCTTAGGGCGCACTAGGTTGGTGACAGTCGACGAGCCAACTACTGGCGTAGACCCAGCAGCTAAGCGGCAAGTGTGGCGTGTGCTACAAGGCGCGCGCGCAGCCGGCCGCGGAGTGCTGCTGACGTCACACAGTATGGAGGAGTGCGAAGCGCTGTGCTCCAGACTGGCGATCATGGTTAATGGGCGGTTCAAGTGTTTGGGGACGCCGCAGCATTTGAAAAATAAGTTCTCGGAAGGTCAGTACCTAAAGAGTACTTTTATATTTCAGGAAAAGAATAAACCTAACAATTTGATGCCTCATAAGAGTCCCTAGAGCGGTACAGTACCGAGAGGAGTTTTAAATTAAAACCTTTAATGACTTATACGGATGTATCTTTATAGCTATGGTTTTTAAAGCAGCATTTTATATTTTCAGGCTTTACTCTGACAATAAAAATGAAAATCGACGACGATGCTGGTTTGACAACGGAACAGATAAGCTACCAGACGAAAGCTATTAAAACCTACATCAGCGAGCACTTTACAAACCCAAAGATAATGTAAGTTGTGTTATTACAGACGTAGGTACCTATATCTTATGGCACTTGGCATTTCCTTTATTATCGAATAACAGTGCCCGTTGCTCATACAAGCAATCACCTGTCAGCCTGTTTGTTTACTTATGGCGGGTTTCAATATTCAACTGACTGCTATGCGTAACCGGTACAGGTACAAAACTGGTAGGAAAAAAGTAGCGTTTCACAATATCTACTAGCTACGGGCTGTAAGTTCTTAAATTTGGCATGGGCCCTCCTTGCGTGACGTTCTTCCAAGAAAATAGGTGATATGTGATTTATAGAATATCACGCATTCGCAAATTATTTGTATGATATTTGAACTAAAGAAATATATAAACTTATTCAATTTATGTTTGCTATGTTTTAGTATTCGATAAATATATTATAGTGTGTTTTTAGAGCTTTTTATTAATAATTGCGTTTAACTGCTTACGTAAAACGAAACGCCAATCCTCCGACTAATTTTGCCATTGGTTGAATCAAATTTTTATGACGTCAAAGTAAATATTTAAAAGAAAAATGATGTCATACAATAATATTCGTCCTTTTTTTCAGAAACAGTTATAGATAAGTTAGAAAGAGAAAACTGGATTATTTATATGTTGACAGATATTTGATAGGCTATTTCTTAATTTTTACGTCGTTGGCTAGATAAAATGACCTATTCTTTAATTGGTCATACGTAATGAAAAGATAACTCTTATTGGCCGCAGCAGACTGCCATGCTACCTTTACCTCATTGGTTTAAATTAATAACTTGTTACGTCGTCGTTGGCTAGATATAATGACTTATTTTTTAAATGGTCAAATGTAACCTAGCAACCCATTACAGTCAAACAGTTCGTAAGCAGTGGTTTAGATGTCAAGATTTTGAATATAGAAAGGCATTTTGGTAGTGATTTCTATTGTTCGTAGGCAAAACGAACAGTTTTCATAATATTGAAACCCGCCATTAGCAAATGTATTATGATTAAAACAACGTTCTAATGTGACGGTATTTTTCAATTTAGGAAAAAAGTTATAGGAAAATCATATTTGGTTGTTAAACGTCAAATTCAATCTTTTTGCCATAAATTGTCATAGCCTAATTTGGCGATCCTAAACTTGGAAAAACATAAGTGCGAAATAATTCAAGATAATGATTTTTTATTCTAAAGGTTGTTTTGATTTTTCCATGTCAAAGGAAGTAATATGGAGCAATTTTAACTAACAAAACCTCTAAATACAATGTACAGAAGGCAGCAGATCAAGCGGTACATTACCTGTCAAATTGTCCCAATTTTAACTTTATGTCGAGGGCATAGAGTTCAGATTCAAGTAAAATTGTTTGAGATTTGTAACGCTTGATGTGCTGCCTTCTGTACCTACTCTCACTGATTATGTTCAAAGTAATGGATAGAATTGCCCATTTAGTTAAAATATAGAAAAGCTTAGTATCAATAAAGCGGGACAGCTACACAGCCTTTATAGCATTGGCTGTCGTTCCTTCCCCTACGATCCAGTGTGCCTAGAAAGACACCATCAGTCTAGCTGAGTGAGTCCCTTACTGTCAAGGGTAGTCTTTCGTACGTTCATCTACCTCTTTTTCTTTTTGTTCCGTTTGATACTCTGCAGGGCGCCTAATTTTCTTTGGCGGAAAAAAGACATGCTCGTTAATTTTTCATTTGAACCAATAATTGCTGAAACTGAAGAGAAAAATAAAATACCAGAATGTCTTTTTTGTAAATTATTGACCTACCCTTACTATAACGTCTTCTAAAAAGGTTGCTGCAGCAATAATTTTGAGGTTTACACATCCGAGAAACCACACCTGTGCCACTGTATGGTCGCAACGCCCAACATTTATGCAGCATATTTTTCCAGTTCATTGACATATAGTTATAGTTCCATTAATTAACCAAATTATTTATTATTAATATTTATTTCTTTTCTTGTTAACCAACTTCAAAAAAGGAGGTTATCAATTCCACCCGTATGTATGTAATATTTCTAGAATTGCCCAGTTTTCATATATGTTAGTCTAAATCAACGTCTGAACAAATGTGCCGAATTTCAAAATTGTATATTATATGTTTTTATGTTTGTGTTCGCATATCTCCGAAACTAAAAGTCCGATTTGAGTAATTATTTTTTCGTTGTATTGGCATTGTTCAACTTAGGGTATACTGTAAGTTTCATCAAAATCGGTTTAGTAGTTTTTGATATCGGGAATTTCAACCGACTTTTTTGCCAGTCGAAGCTGGCATCATCGCGCAACTAGCCATACACATTTCAATCCGTTAGCGATATCTAGTAGTGGTATTTAACCGTAAAAAGCATATAATGCGGTTAATTAGCCGTTAATAACGAAAAATGCATATTTAACCGCTTGGTTAAAATCGTTAACTCTTTGCCGTCCTGTATTTCAATGCAACTGCAGCATATTCCACATTTCATAATAGCTCTTCGATCAGTTTTATTATTTATAACGAGGGACAGCCGATGTATTTTTCAAATCTGAACTGACGTTGGTGTACTTGCTATAAGTTTGTTCTGAATTGATTTGACGATGAGCTGAATGAAACAATTATCAATTACTTAATTACATATCAATTATTAATAAAAAATAATTGTATGAAAAACAATTGATATTTTCTTTTATTTCGATAGCATAATCAACATTTGGGTTTTAAAAATCAATAATCATATTAATGTACATGAAAATTAAAAATGTTATTGCCTATGTTTTAGGCGCCTTAAAATGAAGTTGATTACAAGATTCAGTAATAAATTTGCTATTTTTAGTACTATGTAGGTATACGAGGGCGGGTCAATAAGTCCGTGACTTTTGGAATAAAACACAGATTTTTCATTTTATTTCATTTTATTTTTCAACGTAGTCTCCCTTGAGCTCTATACACTTTGTCCAACGCTTCTCCAATTTTATTTATCCCTTCCAAAAAATATAATAGACCTAAATCTCACCTGGCGACAAGTGAAGATGAGGTCGAAGATGAAAGCACACAGGCCTAGGGAAGAAACCTTATCCTACCTTATATTATCCACGGGTGAACCATTTGACTTCAATCACATTAGATGGCCTGAACATGAAAGTAATAAAACTAATATAAAATCATTCCTTTTTCAGGGAGGAATACCTGGGAGTTATAACTTATTATTTGACAGACCAAACTTTACCGTGGTCTCAAATGTTTGGCATAATGGAGAAGGGAAAGAAAACGCTCCAAATTGAAGACTACAGCATATTCCAGACAACATTAGAGCAGATATTTTTACAGTTCACGAAATACCAAACAGACGCAAAGGTCGCCGATAGTACAGCGCTTTAGAGAAAAAGTTTTTACAATAGGTCGGAAATTCTTTTGTTGATTTTATTATTTGTGAAAATCAAGAATCATGTTTATTTATTAGCATATAGCATTTTTTATAATTGACATTTATTTGTAAGCTTTATTTTCTACTTATAAGCAGGCACTTAATTGCACAAAAATAATAAAAGGAAAAAAAAAATTAAAGGCACGAAATATCTGTATCGCATAATTGTCTCTCAAAGATATACTACTCTGTGTAAAAAGTATCGGGAATATGTCAATAAAAAGACCCGCGTAAAAGAGGTCGTTCTAATTTTTTTACTGCATGTTGGTAGCACTGTACTGATTTAACGCGCAAAATTTGAGCGGGATCTGTTATTTAATTTGTTTTAAACTAGACTTCTTGTTGGTCATAGTTTTGAGTCCTCGGCGATTTTTACAATGGAAAATATTGTTGAACAAAGAGTGTGCCTTAAATTTTGTGTTTCGAATGATATTTCATGTGGTGAATCACTAAAAATGTTGCGAAATACCTACGGCGAATCGTGTATATCGAAAACAAGGGCTTATGAATGGTATAAGGCTTTTAAAGAAGGCCGAGAAGTAGTAGTTGACTTGCCTCGTTCTGGTAGACCTTCAACCGCTACGACCAAAGAAAACATCGACAGAATCAAGAAGCTAGTGCTCGAAAATCGACGTATGAGTCTGAGAGAGTTGGCTAGTGAGGTGAACATATCTTGTAAGTCCATCCACAACATTCTCATTGACATTTTAGGCATGAAATGCGTCGCCGCTCGACTAGTTCCAAAAGAACTCAATTTTGTTCAAAAAGCGCAGCGAAAGCATGTCGCTGAAGACATGGTTTTCCGAAATTCTACGGATCCGACCTTTATGAAACGTATAATAACTGGCGACGAGACATGGGTTTATGAGTATGACATGCAAACAAGCCAACATTCTTTAGAATGGCGTCTCGAAAACGAGCCGAAACCCAAAAAACCGCGGCAAAGTCACTCCAAAATCAAGGTGATGCTGACAGTTTTTTTGACTACCGTGGTGTGGTTCACTCCGAATTCCTTCCAGAAGGAGAAACAGTGAATAAAGAATATTATTTAGGCGTCATGAAGCGTTTGCGTGAGAGTATCCGCCAAAAACGTCCAGATTTGTGGCAACACAACTCATGGATGCTGCACCATGATAATGCACCATCACACACAGCCATTATAGTGAAAGAGTTTTTAGCGACAAATTCAACAAAAAATCTCGACCAAGCACCGTATTCACCTGATATGGCTCCGTCTGACTTTTATTTATTTCCCAAGTCAAAATTACCACTTCGAGGAAAACGTTTTGAGTCGATAGAAGCCCTAAAAGAAAATTCGCTGAATGAGCTAAAGGCCATACCGCAAATAGCCTATGAAAAATGTATGGAAGACTGGGTGAAGCGGTAGAGATGTTGTATTGCAAGCGATGGGGCTTACTTTGAAGGCGATAAAATAAATTTAGATGAATAATTTGTATTTTTTGTTTTATTGACAAATTCCCGATACTTAGTACACAGAATGTATCTCATTGATTTATGAAATTAAAACGAACGTAAATTAGAATTTTAAGTAAAATTTAAAATAAATTTGGTGTCTAGTCATGGGCATTTTCACGAAACGCTTTTGACGTTAACTAGATAGATTGTTTGTTTAAAGGCATGTATTACTAGATAAAAAGTCCGTTAGAAAAGGGCTATTCGTGGAATGTATAAACTTGGAAACAGAGAATCTCTTCGAGAAAAGTTTAAAGAGATTGGTATCTTGACCCTTGCATCACAATATATTTATGAAAACATTATGTATATTTATAAGAATAGTAATAAATTTAAAACTAAGAAATATAATCATCATACAAATTACTCTGTAAGGACTAGGAACGACCATAAGTTAGCGTTTCCTAAATTAAGGCTGGCTAAAAGCAGCCAATCATTTATTGGAATGTCAATACGTATATATAACAAAATTCCGAAGTCAATTCAATCCCTGCCATTCAATAAATTTAAATCAATCATTAAAAACACTCCATCTCGAAAAGCTTATTATAAAACTAAAGATTACTTAGATGATAAAAAGGCATGGGATTAAGCACAACAGGATATTTCTAAAAGTTTCTAATTACTCACTTATGGCGGGTTTCAATATTATGAAAACTGTTCGTTTTGCCTACGAACAATAGAAATCACTACTAAAATGCCTTTCTATATTCAAAATCTTGACATCTAAACCACTGCTTACGAACTGTTTGACTGTAATGGGTTGCTAGGTTACATTTAACCACAAAATAAGTCATTATATCTAGCCAACGACGACGTAACAAGTTATTAATTTAAACCAATGAGGTAAAGGTAGCATGGCAGTCTGCTGCGGCCAATAAGAAGTTATGTTTTCATTACGTATGACCAATTAAAGAATAGGTCATTTTATCTAGCCAACGACGTAACAATTTATTCATTTAACGAAATGTCCTATCAAATATCTGTCAACATATCAATAATCCAGTTTTCTCTTTCTAACTTATCTATAACTGTTTTTGAAAAAAAGGACGAATATTATTGTATGACATAATTTTTCTTTTAAATATTTACTTTGACGTCATAAAAATGTGTTTTAACCAATGGCAAAATTAGTCGAAGGATTTGCGTTTCGTTTTACGTAAGCAATTAAACGCAATTATTAACAAAAAGCTCTAAAAACATACTATAATATATTTATCGAATACCAAAACATAGCAAACATAAATTGAATAAGTTTATATATTTCTTTAGTTCAAATATCATACAAATTATTTGCGAATGCGTGATATTCTATACATCACATATCATCTATTTTCTTGGAAGAACGTCACGTAAGGAGGGCCCATGCCAAATTTGAGAACTTACAGCCCGTAGCTAGTAGATATTGTGAAACGCTACTTTTTTCCTACCAGTTTTGTACCTGTACCGGTTACGCATAGCAGTCAGTTGAATATTGAAACCCACCATTAATAATTTTGTTTTCAACACACTTGCTCGTAAAGTGAGCGTTATTCTATTGAATTTAGAACTATAAACTGGGCTATAAGTCACGCGTGCATAATATATTATACCCTAGTGCATAATATAATGAATCCTACAAAGTTGAATTGTACCTTTGTGCAAATAACATGCGAGAAAACAGAGCATATTTTATTGGTCCGGGTTATACACTAAATATTTTCAGAAACAACAAAGAGGTTTTATACCACTTCAAATCCATATACATTTTTAAATGTTTGCGCCTTATATTAGTAAAATAAATTTGTATATTAAGCAAATTATTCACAATTTACAATAATTTGTCATAAAATATTAAAATATTTGCATTTACCACTCCAAATTAATCATGTTCACTTAAAATAGGCTGTATATGCTATACAGACATTGACACATTTGACGGAAAAAAAAACCTACGCGCATGCGCGAGGTTCGGCGCCATTTTTACAATCACAATTCACAGCTTTGTTATCAAGTGTGTTTGTTATTTTATGACCACGTATGTCTGTCTTTTACTCACGAGTGTGTTGAAAACCGTCGTATGTAACTCGTGAGCGTTGCTAATTACAGTCTCGGCTCATTATTAAGCCCTCGCCTGCACAGCCTCGACTGTAATTAGCAACTTCGCTCACTTGTTACATACGACGTTTTTCAACACACTTGTGAGTAAAAGACAGACATACGTGGTCATAAAATTTATTTGAAGCAGCTGTTAGCTGCTGCGCGTCAGTAGCCCTGTCCCATTACACGTACACTCGCTATTGTTGCTTGGAGGCGCCGCGCCGTGCTGCTGCTGCACGTGGCCGCGCGCCGCCTGGACGCGCTCATATATTTAATGTATAACCCGGATCAATAAAATATGCTCTGTTTACTCGCATGTAATTTGCACAAAGGTACAATTCAACTTTGTAGGATTCATTATATTATGCACTAGGGTATAATATATTACTGCACGCGTGACTTATAGCCCAGTTTATAGTTCTAAATTCAAAAGAATAACGCTCACATTACGAGCAAGTGTGTTGAAATATACTATTATGGCTTGGCTGTGCAGTATACACATGACATGCTGGTGACTGTCCCACTCCCTTATTTTCTTGTCAAGACAACAGCAAGAACATCATGCTCCCCCAGGCGGCATGGCTAGTGGTAGCGTCGGTTATCGGGTCACCCTCTTCCCTAAAATATGGTTGAGGAGGGTAATGGCTGGCGCTTGCGTTATACTCGTGAACGGGTGGTACTAGCGGTGCCAGGTCGTTTTGCTATTTTATTCCATTCTTGTTCAAATACTCTGGTCCCAGTTTGTCATGTTCATATTGTGCATCCATAGCTCATTGCACCTACTATGTAAGCAATTTGGTTGTGTCATGACATTGGCTCTCACAATAACAGACCGTTCACTATAAGATGTCCCCTGCCTGCTGATGTTGGCAGCATTGTGGCAGCAGTGTTACCAATAATATGTGTCCATTTTAACCCCGTAATCTAACTTTGTTTATACCTACCACGAATAAATATATGTTTAATTTTCTGATTTGTAAATAATAAACAACTATAAGACTAGGAAGGTTTTGAATGACGACACAATTTATATTATACGAGGGCGAATCAAAAAATTCTTAGAATGAATACAAAAAAAAAAATTTAAACAAGAATATTTTATTTTTCTACGTAATCTCCTTCTAATCTAATACACTTAGAATACCGCATCTCCAACTTTCTTATTCCTTCCGCCAAAAAATCATTTTCTCGACTATTAAAAAACTCCTCTGCGGCAGTCATAACCGCGTCATCATCGTCAAATTTAGTTCCACGAATATGCTCCTTTAATTTTGGAAATAAGTGAAAATCACTCGGGGCTAAGTCAGGAGAATATGGTGCGTGCGTGATCAAGGACTTCGAAGCCAGCACTGCGGATTGCGGTGAGCGCAACGTCCGAACGATGAGGTGGAGCGTTATCCTGGAGAAACAACACGCCCAATGACAATTTCCCACGACGTTTTTCTATAATCGCTTCACGTAATTTCGGGATTAAGTTTGCATAATAGGATCCAGTTATCGTTTGCCCTTTTGGCAAGTAATCAATAAAAAGGATTAATTCACTATCCCAGATAACGAAAACAGCTTGACAAGCAATAGTGCCAACATAACGGCAGGGGACATCTTACGATGAACGGACAATAGCTGTCTTGTGTTTGTTTTTTTTTTCATGTCACGGTCAATTTGTACTGTACCTGTTTGTATTGATAATTCTGACTGAAAAAGAGTGCCAAGATTTTTTTTCCGCCGGCTTTATTTGTCTCTTGGTCTACTGTAATATCTTATTTAGTGAAAAACTCCCGCACATTGGTCATTAACTTTGGTTCACTGGCCCTTATTGGCTAATGTAATAGGTGTCTCAGTGGCATACCTAATACTTATATTTTAGGATGAAAATCTACTTGAAATTAAACATTTGTACACATTGCATTACATTATAGCTAGATGCGAACTGGTAATGACAAATGTAGTACACTGCCTTTTAGATAAGACACTCCTTTTATCTCTCTTGACCACTTCTCGAGAATAGATACTTCTTTAGAACGAGAAACTCACAGCGCAATATTTGGACTGTAGACCAGTGACGGCCACTGTGGGTATACAAAATAACCACCCTTAGGTTTTGTGTTTTCTGTTGTGGTTATAGCACTGACTTGTCAAGTGGCGTCATATTACCAACGGAAGAAGACATTACCGCTTTAGGTTTCATGTATGTTTAGCATAATAGAGTTCTTAGTAGTCAATACATTGTCCACACCGCTTATCATCTCAACTGCAACCCAGAACAAGTGTGTTGTATATGTATCTAGCGATTTAAGGTCTGTTATTTAGCTACCCACATGACAGTGTTCGTCGTAGGTTTTTATTTTTTTTATTTTTGTACTAATTCTGTATGTATTGTATTTATTTACTGTAATGTTTAACATTACATGTTTGTAAATTGAACTGATATGGATTTGAGCATGATATGATATTATTATTTTATATATTTGTTTAAGTGTAATAATAATTATATATAAAAATATGTACAAAAATGCATGTATTAGAATATATGTTATTTATGTACTTAAAAAAAATATACACATATATTAGATTATTACAACCGAAATGCAAAATGATTTACGTAAATAGCATTCTTTACATACAAAATGCTTTTTGTTTGAGTGAGAACTATATTTTTATCTATTTAAGCTATCTTTGTGATAAAATTGTTATAAGTCAATGTGCTTTTTATTTATTTGATAACGAAAAAGCTGTTATCTAGCGGATTAAACACTTTTTATTTATTATTTGCTTTGATAAATTACTAATATCTACCGTTATGAGGAGGCGTCCCCAAATAATTTAATAATTGGAGGAAACTTTCAAGGATTCTAAACAAAAACAATAAAATGCAGCCTTAAATAAGTATATTTAAAAACGTGTAAATATTACATAATCACACAGTAAATTCTTACAGCATAGATCACAATAGATTATATACCTACTAAACATAATTAAAATAAAATAAGTAGTTTTTGCGACCGTTAAATCACATTAAATTGGTCACGATAAGTAACAACAGTTTCAGTTTCACTTTAAGTACTATTTATAATTCAATTTATATTTAAAAAAACATATATTTCATTCAAAACATCAATAAGCTAATAATATATGGCAAACAATCACAAAAAAAATATATCACACGTGAGGAATCACAAAAATACACTATTGCATTGTTTTTAATTTGTAATGAGAAAATATGCGTGTGTAGTTCATTAAATATACCTTGGCAAATGATTAAACGCAGTAAACTGATAGTCGAAATGTCAAAAAGAAAAGTAATTATACCAGTTATAATCTTAGTAGTGTAGTAAGGTACTGAGTGAGAATGATTGAAATTGAACAGTTCTTTTTCATTTGTTTAGAAGAAATTTTAAACAAATGAATAAATACGTGTATTTGAGGTGTGTACCTACTTATCTTTACAGTAAGTTTAACGAAAATAAATAATTACCAAACATATGTACACCTAGTGCTTTAAAACGATCACAGTAGAAGTGATATTAGTTTTTTGCAATTTTTTTAAATATAACGAAAAAGTAAGTGACGAAAAGCATCTCCACTTTAGAAATGAGAAAATGAAAATATAAAATAGTTTGTGAGTCAAAATATATCTTTTTCCTGTATCGTTATGATATTATTTAAAAAAAAAACATTAATTCACTTAAACCGCATCACTATTTTTTCTTCCCTAAACTGGGCACACTGGAACTGTCATTTTACTGCATTGAATTATTTGCCAGTGTATAAAAACAATACTAAGTGGATCTCAGTAAGTAAAAACATGTAAATTAAATATTTTCTGACAGCAGCAAACTTACAACTTATTATTCATACTTATAACTTAACAGTTTTATTTCAAGCATATCTCATATACGCTAATTGCAATAAAAATAAGCACATAAGCAATGCCTCGAAGCTTTATACAGTGTACTATGTAGGTAGTAGTAATATCGCTTTTCAGAACAAAAACAATATAACTTAAAATTACATTAGCAATATTGTTCTGAGCCCAAGTTGTTTGCCCTGTCAATCAATAGTGATGGCCAAGTAGTTTTTAGTAATTTAATGAATTTTGAATATTTTTGATTCACTTTAGTACGTGAACTATCAATATTAATGCAGCGCACACCATTTTACCATGTTTTTCAAAAACCACCTGCAGGCCTATTATGGATCTCAAAACCATGCGATGATATGAAATAGTTTTGACGTTAAGGCCGCTCAACATTCTCGCGAGAATCTCCCGAGAAAGCCATACCCGTATTCTACTCAATTTCTCTCATTTTTCTCTACTTTTTGTGGGTTTTGGGGTTTGTGGGGAGTTTGGAGTTTTGTGTAGGAGTCACGATCGCATGTTTCTCAGTAACTAGCGAGCCACCGATTTAAACGGTTACATCGCAGAGTATATCTCAGCGATGCGCGTCTGCGAATTATCATATCAGTCGAATAAACTATTAATACTGACTTGAATATTCGACTTGAACGATAGTAATATACAAACGTCCTGAGTCGAATGATACTTCTAATATTCGTAGTTACTAACGATGGTTAACCTCAATGACCTTGAAAGAAAGCTTGTGTCCGCTGTTTCACCCGCATTATATTTCCCTTTAGAGAGAGAGAGTTCTGAAGTAACTCGTAATAGATTTTAAGAGTTTTTGTTAATTTTTTTATATTGTTAGTATTGAAAATGGTCCAGGAAGATAAAAATTAATATTTAATATGTTTTATTTACTAACAAATAAAGATAAATTGTGATAAAAACATATTGATCTCAAGGCTTTATATTCTATGTATGAAGATAATTATATTAACGACTCGCGAGATTCTCGCGAGAATGTGGAGCGGCCTTAAAACTTATCATACGATCATTATTTGGTATACCTAGTAAATTAAATACAATAACCCCCATATATAATAATTAAGTCTTTATTTATGAAAGCAAACGAAATGGAAGAACACAAATGAAATCAAGAAACCAACATATCATAGAGGTGGGTGCGATCTCACCTTTTTCAATTGACGTTTTTAAGTCATAGACGATGATTGAAACTTGATTGATGATTGAATTTTAAAAGGTAATGCAACGCCTCTTGCATACAAATGTAAAGGGACTTCGTTTATTCTTTACGTCACAATTGTTGATCATTGTATCAAAGAAATCTTGTTTATTATGTCATGTCATGAAAGAACCGTAATAGGCCTGCTGAATTACCATGAATTTGGTGCTGTGTCAATCATGTGCAGCTAAGATGTCATACTCCTTTTAGAATGAGTACATATTCAATGAATTAATACTGATATTGAAGGCCTATATTTTTGTTTTCCTTATTTAACTAGAGATTATTATACGAATATCAGAGGTTTTATTCCGTTAGATCAATACAAAAGGAACATTAACCTTTTAAATGACATGTTAAGTTGATATATTTGAATAAAATTATTATGACAAGTTCAGGAACAATATACATGGAACAAATTGAATAGTTGGAACAGCCTTAGAATATTGGAACACAACAGAGCATCATTGTACTTTGGTTTGTTAGGTTTTGGAAACAATTATTGTACAAATAATTGCAATATTAGAGCGCGTGAAATATTATGACGTCTATATGGTATAAATAGTCTCTATCTGCTCATTTATTTAATAACTTATTTTAATGACAACTAATGCTTATTGATGGTTCAAATTTGTAACTTAGAAAAAAGCTTCGAGAAGCCGTCGGTACATATTTCTGAAGAATATCCTTTTGAGATTCAAATAATATTGATGACAAACAATAGCACCAAATAAAATTAAATAATCCTATCAAAACGACAGCTGCATTCCTGTAATGAGATTCACTGTGTCATTCACATGTCTATTGCAGCACGTTTTCGACACGATTAGCCGAGAATTGGTCGGTGTCTCACTTCATGTTAAATCAAAGGTTTAACTATGTAAATTTAAACTATATTGTTAATTAACAAATTACAGACTGACATTTGCTAGTATAATGCAACTTTTTCCATTATCAAATCATTTATATGTAATGAAAACATGTATTCTAAAAGTAGAACTTACGAATATTAGTTTTTAAGTAATTCGTACTAAACCTACACGTTTTTGATAACTTGACAAGAAATCAAGTTAATATTAATTTACTTACAATCGATATAAGTATCAACATCAATATACTTTTCTACTTAAAATGTGATGAATAGTTTCGAATGACATACTTGCTAGTTACAAAGGGCAACAGTTGTATATGTTAGACTCAAACAAGGCACAAAAACATTCACTGAGCAAGCATAGAAATAAATAGATTCTAAAGAAATAAATCAGGGACAGATTCATAAAATATTATACAATGTTGTATATTAATAGTTTTCGACCAAAGAAAGGGTAATTATTAAGCGACAATAATGCGCAAAATGCAAAGGCGTTATGAAAGTTTTATCTCATATTTTGCCCAATTACTGTTTTTGTCCCTTGATGGTCATAATAAGTTATCTACAACATTCACAAAAATACCACTAGAACTTGGTGCTAAAGTTAGTTAATGCAATTTTCTTTATTCACAAAGCAGACATCAGTATTTATTTGTAAAGGCAAGTTTTTGAGTATCAAGTAAGAACACTTTGGTAATAAAGATTATACATTAAAAAAAAATTATTAAAACCGTGTTTTGATTATAAGTGATTTGTAATGTTGTCGTGGTTGCAATTTTATGTTTGACTCAAGAATGTTAGTACGATATACATCCGAATATTGCGAATCTGGCTAAAATAAGCGATTTAATTAAATAAAAATGAAAACGTCAAATAAATCTAAAGCAGGTACTTAATTTTTCACTACAATTTCCTATAAATTAATACTACTATGTCACTATTTACTTTACTTACGCCTGCGTCAATCGCGGCACGTGACCTGGCAAGCGGATCGCTGCCAACGCTAGCGTAACCGCGCGTTGCGTAATCAATTCTTTAACTTTAGATTAAATTTACTAAGTAAATAAGTAATATTTAATTTTACTATATTTTTTCTCTTCATGTATGATCTCAAACTATCACGTGCTCGAATTTCAAAAGTGACCAACCAGTCACTCTGTATATTGTTACATACTCCCGCTCTCCTACTAAAGTCCCGTTGTCGCTCGAATCCAGTTCGGATTTTTTATATCATGTTGTCATTTGTAACAATTTGTTATAAAAGTCAGACGAGAAATCAAGACTCTCTTTCTATCGATATAAAACTCCTATGTCTGACTACCTTATGCTGTAAAAGACGTTTTTATAAACATCGAAGAACACTTACACGCAGTCATTCGAATTTGTTAATTTATTCCGCCATATTTTTTTATAGGTATCATTTAGCCTTGCTTAACTTAATTGCCTTTCATTTTGAGGTATTTATGCAGAGATTACTAAATAAATGATCGATCATAACATATCACTTAAAAACTATTTTTTATTAAATAAGTAATCAATTACTAATCAGTATATAAGAGATTCTAATTCAATGTATTTTAAGTGCATTTTTTTTAGAACTGATTTCATAGTTTCGAGAGAATTTTTTAATTTGTACTGTTAACCAGACGGTTCTACGTATATTTGTCTAAACTCACATCGATTGAGATTACTTGATTCGAATAACGAAGATTTATACATAGGTATACTTATAAATCCAGATCTATCGAGACTACATAAAACTAAACAAGAAATATTCCTGTAGTTATATGATTAGAGAATACATTTCTTGTTTACAAATTAGTCTAAGTACAATATCATTCAAATATATTATTTTCTATACAACTTTAACGATGATGATCGGCAGACGCTGTTTATCTAATAAAAATATTTTACTTTTAAATTTTTATAGATTATTTTTAAGATTAAAAATAAACTCCCCCCCCCCTACTTAAAAAAAATCCACGACTGTAAACGTACACATAATGGGCCCGATTCGACATTGAGTTCTTTTATTTTAAGTGTTACTTAATACCGTGACAGAAAGAGAAAAAAATTGTTTTTGTATCAGGCTGTCACGTTTCACGTAGTAAAATTTGACACTGGAGAGACTTTTAAAAATAAGAAAATTCAATGTCAAATACGGCCCATTACCTATGTTAACACACCTTAGACCTAGCCCAATGACACATATACGTAATTTATGTCCATACTATAAAAGCTTTCTTACGCGTTGGTGACTCAGCAGGGCTAGCATGCAACCATCGATAAATAGTCGAATCGACAAGATAAATATTATTTTGATATTTTATCCTATTATGTAAGCTAATATGCGCACCATAATAGATAGATTTTTTCTTGATTTGATACCATGATTAAGACCACAGAACCAAATATGTCATAATCTTAATTAATTTCATACACTAAATACCATATTCTAAGAAAATATAAATAAAAGGCCCGATTTATCGTTGTCGACGGTAGCATGCTAGCCCCGCTGGCAAATGGTGTCAATAAGCTTCGATAATGCAAACCCTAGACCCTAGATAATAGAGACAATATTCCAATGAACACCCGTCTGCCGATCACCTAATTCGCAACAGTTCATTCATAAATGCATTATTGTACATACGTCCGTCAAACTTCTTCGCCCTCTTGTTGATGTTTGGTAAACTTAAGGAATACTTGTTCTAGAGTCGTCTGTGAGACGGAGTAGTCTTCTATCGCGTGGTCTTTCCTAGCGTCCTCCATTTTGGAGAATATTTGCCACCAGGGGATGTCTACGTCGCTTATGTAGTATGTGCTGATTCCGAGGTATGTGTCTCTAGAAGTATAAATATATAAAAGTATAAAATAGTTACAGGCAGTTCTGGGAGTCTATGGAAGAAAATTGTGCTTTGAATAAATACTGCGTAGACAATGAGACAAAATAAAATATAGGAATGTGTCTTTTATTTCATAATTTATGTGCACACAAGTGGCTACACTGAAGACCAGTCTTGGTTTTTTCTTTTATGTATTTGCCTTTTATTTCAATCTGTATGTTCCATATTATTATCATTTTGTGTGAATGTGTGTTTTGTCTTGTCTTTGTCATTCATCATTAACAAGTTTCTTTCAAACGTCTATTTTAGTTTCGGTTTCGGCCGAAAATGAGATAAATGCGAGAAATTAGTTTTCAGCTAAAAGCTTGTTTCACACTACCTACTTAATACTAAACATGATAACCAAAATTAATATTTCCATATTTGTGATCATAATCGTATCAAAATGAACATGTTCCATACTTACATTAATTTTACATTTGGGAAACAGTCGCTTATATATTGATTTACATTCGCCACCGTCGCGTCTCGGTTGGCACCTGATTCGCATTTCACCACTAACGTATAACCTGTAAGTTAGAAGATAATGCTTCATTAGGAATAATTTAGAGAGAAGGTAAGGTTAACGAGAAAGCCCCTAGTTCCGAAATTTCAAAAATAGTGGCATTTAGTCTTATTTCGATATTTTTATTAATTACTCTCTAGTAAATGTTTTCTCATCGTAACCCTTTTCTTCCTGTTTTAGGTTAGTAGATACCTACTACTACCTACGAGGCCGTTAGACCCTCCCCTGGGTGACGAGGAGGTATAGGCCATACACCACCAAACCGGCCCAGTGCTGGTAACCGGACTTCAGAATTTTCAGGCCACCGTAATATCTTTTGACAAGCCCTAACGGCAACTGTATACAGATTCTAATAATTTAAAAACCATGCTATTTTAAAGTTCATCACTATAAAACAATTTAAACGCAAAAACAAAACATTATCAAAACTTACCAACAGAGAACTTGCTCTTCAAATGCTGCAGGGATCCCAAACAGTGCAGTTTTCCCTTCACCATGACAGTTAATCGTGAACATAGTGCCTCGCACTCTTCCATACTATGTGAGGTTAGGATCACACTTCTCCCGGAGAGTACTGTGTCACTTATACATGACCAGACGAGGCGTTTAGACGCGGGATCCATACCTGGTAAAAATTTTGGAAGATATTTGAGAAAATTCTGCATAGAATTCGACTTTTACCATATTTTTTTGTTTGTAATGTAAAAGGACCTTTATTTAAGTTGCAGGCTCTTTATAGCCCTCTTCTCGGTACAATACAAAAACATTTGTAACGTAGAATAGTAAACTTGAAAATGTATGTTCCGTGTTGTAATGGGATAAGTGTCTTAAATTATTTTTAGAGATACAATTACTCTAAGATATTCTTGATCGCAAGGCCCTAATTTCAAAAACAGCATATGTGTTCACATGCTTGTTCGATTGAAAGTCGTTGATTGTTTTCTTTTCTTTTTTACTAAAGCCTATTCCAGGCGCGGTCCCAGGGGGATCACAGAGGACATGACCAAAAATCATGAAAAGATAATCATGAAAGTAACCAACGCACGAAAATCCTGCATCACTAGTGCAAGTACGAGTCGTGAAATTAGCAAGGTAACTTAGTTATAGTAGTTGTCATGGATTTCCGCCTGATTCAATCAAGTTAATTTATGTATTTAAAGTATACAATACCTGTAGTAGGTTCATCGAGGAATATGAGCGGTGCATCTCCAAGTAAAGCTACGGCAGTGCTGACTTTACGTTTCGTTCCACCGCTGCACTCATAGATCTGTTTAGAACAAAGGAATTGTATGTTTAACCTTAATTGAATCTTTAAAATCATATCACGTATTTATAACCTCAACCCCCTCTGTACGCATGCTTTATCCAAAATGGGGCTCCTAGTTATACGAATGATCTATATCGTTTAAAATTATATCGAATTATTCTCTTTTTGATGTAAAAATCTTCCCTTAGCCAAGACTTTTACTATAAACATAAAAAATTGAATATTAAATTGCTTTTAGCAGAAGGGACATAGCCACATCAGGTAACACATTTTTTTTTTTAAATCGGAATTAACACACTTTACTGAAATAAACATCGAACTGATGACAGCGCCCTTAGTGTTGAGATGCTACTTCGAGGAAATCTGGGCTTGTTTATAACAGTTCTTTATTTACATTTTCTTCAGTTGACGTACCTTTTTGTCAAAGTGCTTCGCGAAGCCTAAAGCATTGGCTAAACGTTGCGCTCTCTCCGCACCCACTTTGACGGGGATTCCTTGCAGTAAGCAGTAGATACGCAAGTTCTCTCTGGCTGTTAGGTTGTCCAGTAGTGCATCGAATTGTGGACAGTATCCTGTAAAATATTGAATTTAAATGACGATTTTGTGTTTGTTTTATTTACTGATGAAACATAGCTATTATTAAACTTACTGACTAGGTACTTATGAACTTTGTGCATACACAATTTCTTAATAAATACGAGGATATTGAGTGTAACTTATTAAGGGGATGTTTTCAAATCGTTAAAAGATCATTTTATTTCTTTCCACTTAATTAAATAAGCTGTAATAAGTCAATCCTATCAGGCTATCAGAAAACAATAAATGTTGCGAAAATCAATAAAGAAAAGAAATTTAAAAAAAAATCATAAAAGTAAACACAGTTTTGGTTTAGTTAGTTTTTCAGGCCTAAGTTATGTAGAAGTACAAGAGATTACCGATTACAAACTTTTATAAAGAAAGACTTACCAACATATCTGTAAACATCCTGTATATTGGTCTTTATAGACAGTCCGTGTACAAAGGCGTCTCCGCTCGATATTCTTGTATCTCCGGTTAACATTTTGAACGTCGTAGTTTTACCGGCGCCGTTCACGCCTAGAAGCCCAAAGCATTCTCCTTTGCCGACCGCTGGAATAAAGAGATTTTGTAGATTAATAGTCGAATTGAAAAGGCAAATAATAGGTCTTTACCTATGAAACTGCCGTTTTGCCGTATTGGCCATTTCAAATGAAAATATTTCTTTTTGACTGATAATTCTAATTTCAAATTAATTTTATTTGACAAAAATGGAATTCTTTTTCTAAAATCGTCATTTGTTAAATAGCTAGTGTTTTGTTTTCAACGCATTCGAATATTTATCGTCATCATGAATAAGTTAAAAATTCCGAGTAATTATGGAGTATGAGTACCGTCGTGGCAGCAAAGTGGCACAAGCGGCACGCAACATCAATGACGTTTACGGAGCGAACATTAAAACAATATTGGTCCATTTGCGTCAAATTGGCAAGGTAAAAAAGCTTGACAAATGGGTACCCCACGAACTACTTGTGACGAGAAATGGATCCTGTTTGACAATCGTAAGCGCTCAGCAAGTTGGTTGGACCCTGGTTCAGCACCCAAACAATGCCCTAAACGAAAACTTACCCCTAGAAAAGTGATGGTCACTTTTTGGTGGTCTAACGCGGGTGTAATTCATCACAGCTTCTTGCCGAATGGGACAAGCATTACTGCAGATGTGTACTGTGAAGAACTGAACACAATTATGGAGAAGCTCGCACGTCTCCAACCAGCTTTGGTAAATCGTTCGGCTCCACTGCTCCTGCACGACAACGCGCGACCTCATACTGCACAGCAGACGGTCTCCAAGCTACAAGAGTTGGGGTTGGAAGTTCTCCGTCATCCGCCGTATTCACCAGACCTTGCGCCTACAGACTTCTACTTTTTCCAGAATTTGGATAACTTCTTGGCGGGAAAAATATTCAATACCCGAGAGGCAGTACAAAATGCCTTTGAAGAATTTGTTGCCTCCCGTCCAGCTGATTTCTTCAAGAAAGGCATCAATAAGCTACCAATGCGTTGGCAAAGATGCATTGATTGCATGGGTGATTACTTTGATTAATAGAAATAAAAAATATATAAAAAAATTACTCTTCATTTATTTCGTAAAAAACGGCAATTTCATAGGTAAAGACCTAATATATAATTTTATTAAGTTATTATATTTGGCTTTTTTCGCCTGCCACCTTTCATATGAAATCTGCCGCCAAATATCACCGCTTCGGCGGTGATGTGTTCCAGCAATTATTTATGAAAAGCCAGTTCATATTGTATACAGGATTAATTTTAATTAACGCATCACCTCTTGCAGGCGTCCTCTCCACTTCAATCCCAACAACATTTGTTGTATGACTTTTTACAAATTTTGATAAGGAACACAAAAAAAGAAAAACAAACAAATTTTTGTTCCCTCTGTTATTTATTGCTCTGTATTTTGCCACGTCACCCCGCAACCCCGCGCCCCGTTGCACGTGGCGTGACTCAAGGTGCGTGGCTTCAGTGTAATTAGAGTAACGCAGGTTTAGAGTCAATAAATATTTTGTGTATGGGATTTTTTTTTTTTTAAATTATCGATTTTAAAAAGTCGTAGAACAAATGTTGTTGGGATTGATGCGGATAGGACGCATGCAAGAGGTGATGCGCTAATTAAAATTAACCCTGTACATCTATACATTATACATATAAGAAGTTATATCTATGTAGTCGTAAATTTACTTTTTTGTTATTACTAAGGTAATTGTCCTTATCTTGTGAAAAGGTTGCCTGGAAGAGATCATCTTTTGATGATAAGGCCGCCAATTGTACTTTATTGCATTGTTATAAACTTACTCTGTAAATATTATATGTACAATATTTTTTTATATTATATGTACAATAAACTTTATTGTATACTAAATAAATTATATATATTATGATAATTTATTTAGTGATATCCCAGAGTGATATCGTTTGTAAACCGGTGTGTTAAGGTCGAAGATAATAATAACTCACAAATGTAAGAATGAATTCACTCTTCAAATAAATATTGTCAGAACAGATCGCGGGTGATTAATCACCGACGACCACTTTGGCGATGGGGAAAACCTATCTGCCTCAGACGCCAGTGGTTGCGGGGTCGATTCCCACACAGAACAAGAAAAAAAATGATCATTGTTTGGGTGTTTATCTATTCAATTCTAGGTTCCTTATGACCTTTCCCGCACCGGCTGAACCTTGTTTGTAGTATCTGTCTTAGTTACCCATCACTTTATTTTTACTCCATCTGTCATCGAATAGATTTCATCAAAAGCTAACAGCTGTTTTTAGGGTTGATATTTTGATCTAAACTTTGAACTTGTTTTTTCGGTCGAACCGTAAGGATAACAAATTTATGTTACTGTTATTTATAAACTACATCATCAAACATACAACCTCTTTAAGTGTTATCTCTTCATTATGTTACACGTTGTTTAAACATTGTAAAAGCTTACCAAACGTCAGCCTATTCACAGCCAGCAGTTGATTGTAGTATTTCGTAAGGTCTCTAACTAGCAGACTCTTCTGTTTGAAGTCCGGTCTGGTGAGCTCTTGTAGCTGTTGTCTTTCAGCGGACACGT
Source organism: Stenoptilia bipunctidactyla (assembly GCA_944452665.1). Lineage (NCBI taxonomy): Eukaryota > Metazoa > Arthropoda > Insecta > Lepidoptera > Pterophoridae > Stenoptilia > Stenoptilia bipunctidactyla. The sequence continues at coordinate 6,567,141 of OX101730.1, forward strand.
CACTGTCCTCTTCTGCTGAAACGGGGGGCGGGGGCGGGGGGCTTGAGAAGTAGAACAACTGCAAGAAAACGTCTGTAAAGCAACTTATACAATTTTCAAAGTTCATTTTACAAAATAAAAGAAGACTTGTAACCTAATTTTATTGCGTACGTTTTACACTGTATTCGACGTTTTCTTCAACGTTCATTCAACGTTTATTCGAAAAGACTAAAATTATACGCGATTATATGGGGTAAAAAGTGTTCTAGTTTGAAGGAAATATTTATTTAAAGTCTTAAGTTACCACTATTCATTATTTGAAATAAAATATATTTTAACAGGATAAGCTATAGGGCCTGTAAAGACACTGAATGCCGAGTTAAAGTTTAAAATATTATTGAACGCTTATATACTCTGCTTTAAAACGTCTTTCATTTGAAACGCTTTCAGTTTAGCGCGTGAGCGTGCTAAGATTTACTTACGTAATAAAACTAAAGAACGTGTTTTGATTTTAAACACGATTTTATTAGCATTATAATTACAGCCCAATACCTTTCAAATTTTGTCATGTTTTCACCAAATTAGCCTGGAAGGATCCCGAATATGTAAGTAAGAGCGATAAAACCCGGTTAACAAAGTCCTTTACTTAATAATAATAATATAAAAAATAAAATAAAATAAATAATAAAATAAATAAATAAATCCCCAGACAATCACACCAACTACATGGCCCCAAAGTAAGCATAGCTTGTGTTATGGGATACCATGTAGCGAACTAGGGGGGAACCTAGAATATAAATACATAAATAGATAAATACCCAGACACGGAACATTTTTTTTTCTTGTTCCGTGCGGGAATCGAACCCGCAACCACTGGCGTCTGAGGCAGTTAGATTTACCGCATCGCCAAAGTGGTCGTCAAAATACAACTGACCTTATTTAGGAGTTCATATTCTATGATCATCAGAATGGTGAAGGCCACAATTCCAACGGCAGTCATCGTGAACAAATATCGCCCAATGCCTGGTTCACTCCATAGGAAGTATGGATCATCTTGAACTGAAATAATCAACGATTGGAGAGCATTAAAAAAACTGACTTCAAGTCAAAACTTTGGCTGAGTTATAATGTCATCAACGTAGACATTCTCCGAAACCATAGATATTTAAAAAAAATAGATTTTTTTTATGAAGTAGGTACATAACCGATTTCGATGAAATTTATATTATTAAATTTATATTCCGACTATGAAGTATCCTCTATCATATGAAACAATAATTTTCAAAATCGATACATAATTGTTCGAAATATCGTGTAACAAAGACACAAAAAAATACATACAGACGAACTGAGAACCTCCTCCTTTTTTGGAAGTCGGTTGAAAAGGATATTGAAGTCTTTATACCGCTGTTTTATTAATTATGAACCTACTATTAAGAAGTCCTGAAATATTATTTGTATTAATATAAAATTCCAAGTTAATGTCATACGTCATGTCATTCGGAATTCATGATGCCAAATTGTCAGGTAGAATTATGTGACTCGAAAGTGGCAATACAAGCCCAAATACCTACTTACAATTTGATGACTGCACAGTAAGCTACATTAACTTCTTTACAGTCGGCTTAAGAGCAACTGGACCCACTCGTTGATAATATATTGCAGATTTTCAGTTAACTAGTAATAGATTGTTTAGAAATTTGAATGAAACAAAGGTTTTAGTTACTTCTACAAATAATCATAACTTCAGGACACGCCGTTGTAATTTCCCACGAACACTTTTTTTTATGTATAAAGCGTGCCAGTTTTACTGTCGCTGACCGTACATATGTGTTATATTAGTACTGGCTTGGCACTCTTGCGCTAAGTCACCAAGAAATTTAAATATCGAATTGTAACGTAAAACAAAATCCTTAAATACAATAACTACTGCCCTGATATATCAAAAAAAAAAACTATTTGCAATCATTAAGTAATAATCTTACCAATGTTATAAATGTGAAAGTTTGTACGGATGGACGTATGGATGTCTGGATGTTTATTCCTCAATCACGGTAGAACGGCTCAATGGATTTGGATGTAACTTAGCATAGTGATAGTGTACAGTCTGGAATAGCACATAGGCTACTTTTTATCCCGCAATTCCCGCGGGATTTGAAATTGCGCGGGTAAAACCGTGCGAAACAGCTAATAAATAATAAATGGAAAGGTAATACGACTTATCTTTGCGCTTAACGCTTTAAAACACATCTTTTAATACACAACAAATCATGCAAATTTTCAAATTTCAAAATATTATATTAAGACTCTACTTTAGATACTTGTGCAGGTAACCTATTTTAGGAAGCGCTAAAACATCTACCATTATCTATAAAAATCTATCTTCTTTTTATAAAAGGGCACTTCTGTCTTACAGTTTTGTCGGGGTAATCATCGGTACTACTCACAGACATACATCTACATAGATAACACAAATGTCACAATTTGTATTGAAACCAAGCGTGTCGTCTTTTGAACACCTACTGTGACGTCACAGCTGATATTTAGTACCTGATGGGAAATACAAACCGATTCAAAGACACCGATGCCGCCGATGAAATCGATTATTAAATACGATATCGATATTGGATATTGATTCTCCAACATACGCACGGACTGAATCTAGCGGCGACCAAACTCGACGGCTGGTCGGGGTTCGGACACGCGAAGTACATGCATTTGCGTTATCTATGTCTGTTGTGCTACTGAACACATTTTGATCTGATTTTCTGGTTTAAGAGCAAGTAGTCTCACCATATGCTATTAAACTACACAATATTTTATTCGGGAGCCGAGTTATCACGACTTTTTAACGAAGTCATTGAAATGATCGATTAGAAAAAACTGGTTTAACGTATGGACCTCAGCGTTACAATGCACAAGGTGTTTGTACAGCAAGTTTACAACAAATTAAAGCAGATTGCTTACTACAGCTAGTGGAATAAAAAAAGCTCGGTACAATAATAATAATAACTAAAATCCTACATGACTACACAAGCCAAGAAAACACATAAAGCCAAACTCACTTACTACAACACACGGAAATATTGAGCGTCTCGCAAATGGTCTGCCGCGTACAGTTCTGTACGTGGTGGTAGTGTGTGCACATTGAGTCGCAGGCCAGGATTGAGAATGAAGCCACACTCATGTCCCTGTTGATAAAATAAAAATGTTTTTTTTTTTATTGGTGACTAAACCCAAGTTTAATCTGAATTTCACCTGTTGGTAAATGAAGATGAGGTCGAAGATGACAGCACACGGGTCTAGAAAGGACATGGCTCTTCATAAAATATTACCGGAACATATCAACGCAGGAGCGGTAATATTTGGCGGTAGATATAGGTGGTCATAGCCTGAAGTCCTATTAGTCCAATTAGCCATAAAGGTATTGCATAAGAGGCGAGTCGTCAGAGGCGGATAATCCACGTAAGCACCGATTGAATGTAAAACCCCTTCGTTTTCCTGAAGACTGGGCATCACTGTGCAACCTCTCCACATCAATCCCAACAACACTTGTTCTACGACTTTTTACAAATCTTGATAAATAACACAGAAAAAGAAAAACAAACAAATTTTTGCTCTTTACTGTTATTTGCTACACTGCAGTGCGATCCAAGAACTTTATCGAATCGTAAGTTAACGAATGTTTACGAATGTTCGTATAGTATGGAGACGGTTTTTAAGAAAAAATTGAAATCTATCCATTGCCGCACGGCCAGCTTAAATAAATGTGGGCCTTGTTAATTTTCAATGTTTGTTAACATGTACTCATAAATATTTGTAAAATAAAAAATTACAATGTTACTCAAAACTTGCAACCGACTCCATACTATACGAGCATTCGTAAACATTCGTTAATATACGATTCGATAAAGTTCTGTGATCGCGTTCTGTATCGCCAGTTTAGAGGCAATAAATATTTTTTTGTATGGGAAAACTTATTTTTTTAATTAGAACAAATGTTGGGATTGGCGTGGAGAGGCTGCCTGCAAGAGTTGATGTGCTTATTAAAATTAACCCTGTATATGCGAAGATGTTACGGCACCGACGTGAAGTGTTTCGGTCCGGCAACATTACCATGAAGTGATATTGGGGTCAAACCGATAGTCACCGTTAAAAGAAAGTTTTGGACGTAAATGAACATGATTAGTCCTGGGTACGAGTACCAGCTGGGCTAGTTTAGGAAATGAACTTTTTTAATACGACTCGGGTCTGATAAACTTGAAAACCCTATAGTAACGTGTCGTACATCTTAGAGTTTATAAAAAAAAAATCTTTACATTTTTTAATTAAAACTATGTTGATGTTCATTGAAAAGGTCGTCGAGATAATAAATGTTAACATTTGACAATATTGATAAAGGTTCAAAATAATAATTCTTACCTAAAACTTCTGCTAACACAGTACAAAGGCAGCGGTGAGAATATCCAATCGAACATATTAGCATAGTACGGACTGCCCACTTCCGGTATTCGCAGCACTTCCGTTATTAAAAACGGCATGCAACCTGAGAAAACATAAAGATGTTAATTTTTTATTACGATATTTACATACATACATACATAACTTCACACCTGTATCTCGTATGGGGTAGGCAGAACACCAGAGGTATTAAACCATCTGATGTCACGTTTGACAAATTTGGAGGCATTATAATAGTGGAGAGGGACTATTGCAGTGACAGGGGGTCAGCCTATCGCCAACAAAAAAGCCTCCCATAACACCTCGGTTCCTTAACTGACTTTTACAGTATGCCCGGGAAGAGAAGCAGCTGGCACATTATAGCTAATGCTTAAAACTAACTAATGAAAAGAAACATAGAATAGTATATTTCATTACGAGTGCGGAAAGCCTGTCATTGCAAAGAGTTCCGACAAATGTCCACGTGTACTGAACAGGGACCGGAACCGCTTACCCTTAAAGAGGTTTTTGATTGGGTTTTTCATAGACTTGTTTTAAAAAACCCTATCAATTTGGTAACCTTATCGAAGACTTACCCTAATTTAAGGCTTACCATATCAATAGAGTTAGCTTCATGTAAGCAGTAAGCCTATCGAAAACCCTATTGAAGGTTACCGATTCAATAGGGTTTTAAAACCTGCAGGCAAATTTTATCTCTAAGAATATCAAATTATCAAAAATATCAACATCTATTCAATCTCGCACTTCGAATTATACTTCCGAATTCAACAGCATGCGCGGAAAAGAGATAGAAATAGGCAACCCTATCACAGGGTAAGCGCATCCGAAAGTAGTTAACTTTATTCAAAGTGTTACCACGTCGATAGGCTTACCATATCAATAGGGTTACACTTCCATATGGTAAGATTTTGATAGGGTTACCCTATCAATAGGCTTAATCAAATAAAGGGGTTTTCCGGTCCCTGGTACTGAACGACTATTTTTAATACAGTTGCGAAAAAATTAAGCAATTTTATAAAATATACAAAATGGCGCCAGCCGTGAAAGATATTTTTTTTGTTTTGTTTACCCATTCTGGGTAGGCAAAGGGAACTATGCCCATACAGCCAAGTCTTTAGTAGATTTTTTGTATTGACACGAAATGAAAATGAATTTAATGAGATAAAATGATATGAAACCTAACCTAACTCATTGCATCAAATCATTATATCTGATATTGAAACAAATTAGTAGCTTTTTTTCAGAAATATTTGCATGAATCGTAAAAACTTCTATGATTTTTTTTTAGTAAAAACTTCGTGGTTGATTTTTTCTTTTTAATAGACATTATTTTGACATTTGGGAAAGAGAACGCACGAGTGCGGAAAACGTAAAGAAAAAGCACGAGTGTGTAATAGCCCACATCCCGAACGCTATACGTCCCTGCAATACGCCACTTTTTGAGCAACTGTATTAAAAATATTGTTACATATTTACGTAAGGACGTAGGGCGTTGGCAACCGCGCAAATATAATTAAATTTCACATTTTAAGTCGATGTTTCGGTGCCTTTACAGATCCCGTGGTCACGGCTGAGGTGTGGTGACAATTATTGAAGTTTATAAATCATAACCTAAATCTGTTTTTCAGTCTCCGAGCGTTCAGGATTAACAAAAAACGAGCTGACAGTGTCTCGAGTTTAGGTCTTGCAGTTTGTTAGATTGGATTTCTTATTTTTAAGAATAAGGTTCCGTGTCCCAAATTTATTCCAGCTCATAAAGTTAATAAAATAAAGAATTCATATGATATTACTTTTAAAAAAGAAACATAAAGCAAGCCCATACATACCACAGAATATATTGACGAAGCACATTTTAGCGAAGCCGGTAGCGGCCGCTTCGAAGCAATACGCCGCTAAGTAGTGCACTGGTATTGTCGCCACTGAGAATATCATCAGCACTAGAAGTACTCTTCCTGCGAAATAATATTAATAATTATAGTACTTTATTTCCTACAAACACAAATTCAATTCTTTTGTTCTTCTTTCGGTGCCATCTCCTACCTGGGGTCAGCGATAGTCATGGCGATTCTTGCATTACAAAGGACCGCTCTAAACAACGATTCAGTCCGTGCTCTTCCCGAACCATTCACAGAGGTGTCTAAGCCAAGATGTTTTTAAATAGAACAATTGGGACAATTTGGGCTGCCTATTGCTTTAAGCAATAGATTTTCTTTCAGACAATCCGTAACAATATTACGTCGTAGTAAGTTTTTATTACAAATTACGATGGATTGGAACATTTTTGTCAAGTAAAGTATTTAAAAATAATATTTCGCACGAACTTATAAATAAGATTGAGTGACATTAATTTAACTGAATTGTTACCTCCGTCGCAAAGGACCCTCATAGGTATACAGATAAAAAATATTTCCGAAAACAGTTACACAAAAAATTAAATAAAGCGAATAGAATAAAAATAAAATATATAAAAACAAATTGAAATTGAGAAAAATGTGTCCATTAAAAATAAAGCATGTTTGGTAAGTCTTATTTCTTACCTAGCTCCTGAGGTGTAGCCAGCGATTGCTCCTGAAATATCGCCAGTGTTGTGATGATGAAGAGGTATATAAAGAATAGCCAGATCCAGTCCCATATGAAGGCCGTTCCCCAAAACACAGCCGGTCTAACTCCAGACACAGATTGTAGGAGCTTCGAGCCACTTACACGTTCCTGATAGAAACAGTTCAATAAATATATAGCTATGAAGTTTGATACGAGTCCATTGACTAGATAGAAGATATTCTACAAAACTATAGTTGAATTGTTTTCAAATGATTCCTATGACACTTATTAAATAATCATACCTTACGAAATAACTTTTGCAGAATGTAAACGTAAAGTGTGATTGAGATAATTTCTTGCAAATGTTACATATGAATTGTTATAATTCCAACGGAATATCGTTTTATGTGAATATAGCTACGTAAAATAAATAAATGCCATTTTTAGAAGCCTCCAATACGATTCTAATGTAATGGTGACTACACTACAAGGTTATGTTGTGGAAATTACTGTCAGTGTCATAGGGATCAAGGTTCGCCGCGCCGACTATAGTATTTACAATCGAAATATGTTCTTATCTCAAGCTTATTGCGAGCAGCTTATAACGAACAGTTTATTGAATTCAGAAATTACATAACACTGAAAGTTAAACAAAATGTTGTGCAAACTAGTCCATTAACGCTTTCTTTAATCACTAGAATATTTGATAGAAATCCATTTTATTGAGTTTATACGTATTTATAAAGACACAATATATAGGGGTAATTTTAATTAGCGTATCACCTCTTTCAGGAAGTCTCTCTGCATCAATCCCAACAAAATTTGTTCTACGACTTATAAACCTTGATACATAACCTAAAAAGTAAAAAAGAAAAACGAAAAGAAAATTCCAACTTTAAAAAAAAAGTTGTGTGCCCGCTACACGTGGCGATACTTTGCCTACGCAAGAAGCTCGGCATACTTTCGCTCAGAGTGAATACAGTTACACCAGTTTAGAGGCAATTAATAAATTTATTGTATGGGAAAACCTAAATTTTAAAAAGTCGTAGAACCAATGTTGTTGGGTTTGATGTGGAGAAGCTGCCTGCATGCAGAGACCTGGTGATGCGGTAATTTAAATTAACCCTGTCTACTAAGAAAAAACTGTAGGCTTCAAAAATACTCACTTTGATCGCAAATAGCACGAGAAATGAGGTTACAAAGGCCAGACAGAATGCAATATTAAAAGCGAACTGGAATCCCATGCTGCTGCCTGATGCCATTACTTTTACCTGCAAATATTCACAATAAGATAGAACATCGCTATTTATTTACATTGATATCGTCAGATTAGAGTAAAACCCCTTTCACACATGATCCGTTTTACTGGATACCTTTTTTGTATCGTAAATACGAATACTGAATACTGTGCCATATGTGAAGTCGCTCATACAACTCCATGCGCCATCGATGAAAAAAAAGACGTATCCGGTAAAAAGTATCCAGTAAAACGGACCATGTGTGAACGGGCTGTAAAGGATCTTTAAATTCAGCCTCTTCTTGTTTATTTCTTCCGAGTAACTTGGTAATAGTTCACTCAATGTATATTTATATTAGTCGCTTAGGCTGCAAACTGGATGGCAGCGACAGCGGCGCGGGCAGCGACGCAGGGAATCTGGGCCGTTCTCGACGCCAGCGGTCACTCGAGCGATTTGTCGCGGTGCAATACAAACTCAATACTTTCTATCGTGTCGCGTAAATCGCTGCCCGCGCCGCTGTCGTTCTCGCTGTCGCTGCCGTCCGCCTTAAGTTCAGCTTAGAATAGTCCCACCGCGACAAGTGTGTCGTTAAAGGCGACAAATCCGTGTGTCTCAGTCTTGAAGGTAGGACCCCTTCGGAGTCCACATTGATAGTGACCTCCCTTCATATCTCCAGCGGTTATGGGTACCGACAATATTTTAAGAAGATCTAGTTTCTCTTAAACCCATGTATTTTATTTCGACCTCACCCTCACTGCGGTTGGAAGGATACTCTTAATAGGATTAGTTGGTTGCATAAAATGCTATTTTCCAAAGTTATTATTAAAATATATCAACTTAATTCAGAGGTAAAAAAATGATTCACTAAATGAAACTTACCAAATTCTCAATAGAATACGGCAGCGGATAGTTGATAATATTCAAAGAGCTACCCGGAGAAAGGGTGCGCATTATCGCATTATTGACAAGTGCGAGCGAGATGGCAGAGTCATGGTAGCCGTAATTACTGAACCATGCAGTAATATTACTTGGTGCGAAAGTAGCACCGACTATTGTTTCGTATTTAACACGACCTATGTCTTGTTCGCTCTGAAATGATAAAAATACTATATTAGTAGGAAAAAATGAAATGTATAATTTAAAAACACCTTTAGCATTATTCAACTCTATTTTAGACTTTTTTGCGTTTTCTGTAATGGTATATCAATCAACTTAAAAATAAATGAAATCCCTAGACAATCACACCAACTAACTTTCCTCAAAGTAAGCAAAGCTTGTGTTATGAGATACCACGTAGCGAACTAGGGGGAACCTAAAATATAATTACATAAATAGATAAACACCCAGACACGGAACTTTTATTTTTTTCTTGTTCCGGGTGGGAAACGAGGCAGATAGGTTTACCCCATCGCCAAAGAGGTCGTCTTTAGCGATGGGGTAAACCTTTGATGTGGTAAAGATATTTGAGATAAAAAAGAAAATAAGAGATTACAGAGACAAAAGTAGCTGTACCTTTGTACATTGTTTATCCTTTAATATATACTGTAATTTATACCATTTTAATAAAATAAAATGGCTCAATAATGATTTTAATATTTTAGTGTTTTTTTTTTTATATTATTGCTGTAGATGATATAGGTACTCAAATTCTAAACTCAGGTCTAGCTCAACATGACTTGCTGAAAATTGACTATGAGACAGAAATGTAGCTCTGACTTCGGTGTTTTACCGAGTTTTTGGTAAACGGCCAATGCAGATTAAACATTTATTTGTGGTCCGTAATAACATAACTTTTCTAAAGTCAAGTCAAAACACAAACAAAAATGATGATAGCATACTAAACTTACCAATTTCAAGTAATGCCTCTTCATATCCATGTGTCCAATATCACTCAACACCATCAGTGGATTATGGGCACTTTTGAAATAATCCTTATACGAGTCCAGTACTCCTTTTTCCGAAGAACCTTCTAGTTTACCAGCAAAAGACAGTAAAGTTTCCGTCCTTTTGAAACCGCTTTCCAAACTCAAAGGTAATGGAGGTAGATCACGTATAAACTTCCAAGATCTTGAGATTATTACCGATATAATTATGTTGATTATGGGTGTAATTACTTGTATTAATGTGGATAGTTTATTTCTCATTGAGTTATAGGCTAGTTTTAGGAACATTGCTTTTATGTGGTTTCGTAATAGTCTGGTGCCGCGCACTTTGGGTAGTTGATCTGCGTGGTCCGATTCGCCTGAAAATTTAAAAAGATAATATTTTAAGATAATGCTGTAGCTCCAGTTAAACGTGACTGATTTATAAACGACGAATACATTAGGTATTTGTATGCGAATACAGTTAATAATAGAGAAAAAGAAGTAAATTTTCTGCAAGTGTTATATTTATATCAAGCAAAGTTAAATAAACGTTTTTTATCTAACTTATTTGTTAAATATTATATTTAAAAAAATTTAAATATATAACACATGTCTAATATTTTTATATATAATAAAAAAATAACACATGTGTATTCTCCCCGTTCTCACATATGGTACACAAACCTGGTCTTTGACAGAAAATCAAAAGTCCAAGCTCTCATGCTATTTGCGATCAAGTCAAAATTAACTGATCGTGTAAGAAACACCACGCTACGCTCCGAAACAAACATCACAGATGTCGCCCTAAAAGCTGCCATGCTTAAATGCATTGGGCAGGTCATGTATGTCGAATGTCAGAAGATCTTTGGGCCAAAATAACAACCGCGTGGCATCCTGACACCAAACGAGGTCGCGGACGACCACGCCGTCAGTGGAAGGATGATCTGGACGCATTTAGCCCAAACTGGCCCGCGCAAACAGCTGATCGCCTAAAATGGAAAGAAAAAAAGGGAGGCCTTTGCCCAATTTTGGGACGCCCAGGGGTAGTAATAAATAATACTATAAAAATATCTCTTTCCTCGTCGCCCAGGGGAGAGACTCATATCCCTGCAGTGAGCTCATTACAAAGAGTTGTGATGATGATGACGAGGTACATGAAAAATGAAAATAAATGCTTTTTTCTCACCAGAATCATCAATCCGTATGGTATTATCACTAGAATTATAGCCAACTGCTGAATGGTTGCCGTTTGATATTTTCATGTTATCTTCTGCGCCAGCTCTGAAATCAATTCAAAAACAATGATATCAAAAAAAATATCAATTATTTAATTTACAGTAGTATTCAAGAAAACGTGATGATGATGATGATGATTTTAGTGTTCATAGTTGATATTTTCTGCAAAGTAAGCTGCCTGGCAGAAAACAGTCTTACTCTATACTAATATATAAAGCTGAAGAGTTTGTTTTTTTATTTGTTTGTTTGAACGCGCTAATCTTAGAAACTACAAGTGGGATTTGAAAAATTATTTTTGCATTTGATAGCCCAACTCTTGAGGAAGGTTATCGGCTATATTATATCCCGAAATTCCCACGGGATCAAAAGTTACGCGGGTTTAACGGTGGCTAGTCGTTAAATAAATTGTCGCATTTGATGACAGTAAATAAACATTTGAGACTCAAGAATAAGCATTTTACACCCGCAAATATCAAGACGAGTAAAGGCGCACTTGAAACATTCCAAGTTTCCTGGTACACACCCAGAATATGTTCCGGCAACATTTTATGAAGAGCCAGGTCTTTTCTAAGCCCGCTTGCTGTCATCTCTGACCTCATGTTCACTTACCATCAGGTGCAATTGAAGGCAAACGCGGGTATAGTCAATAATAAAACATAATCAATAATAAACAATAGTTCGTTTCCTAAATTGACCAAGCTGGGAGTCTCAGGCCGCAGCCGAAAACTCGAAAATTGGAAAAGTTTTGAAGATTTTTTTTTTTTTGACACTGACACAACATTATCTAGCCCAAATTAAGTTTCTTAAAGAACTTGTGTTATGGATACTAGATAACTGATATACTTAAGAAATATTTAAACATACATATTGAATAAATACATATTTTTTATTAGAATAAACTTAAATAAACATATAAACATCCATGACTTGACGGCTAATATCTGTGTTTATCACACAAATATCCGCCGCCGCCGGGATTCGAACCCAGGACCTCTGGCATAGAAGGCAATGTATGTTACCACTACACCAGCCGGTCGCCAAGTAGAAGAAAAAGAACAATGAGGTTACTTACTTCATAAATACTTCTTCTAAGCTGGTGACCGAAAGGCCGTAGCTTGACACGTTTAGTTCTTCACGCTTTTCTTCAAAAATCTTTAACATATTAGGAAACTCCGTTACGTATTCTTTGGGTAAGATGTATGTTAGTTCCGATCCTGAAATAAATAATAGTTTTTTTTTTTTTTAAATCTTTATTTAGAAAGCTATACACCTATAAGGTTAAGACAGCTAATAAATAAATAAATAATAATAATAAATAATAGTTTAATTGAATAAAATACTTTTAACCTACTTTTATTTATTTATTTATAATTTCTTTTAAGCCACAAAAAATACAAAGGGTAGTCTTATCGTTAATAAGCAATTTCTTCCAGAACCTTTGAGTAAAAATTAAGTAATAAGAGGCCTATTTTTATTGTGTTTCATAATATTTAACATTTTTATCTCGTAATTTTGGTGTTTTAAGTTTAGTTTTGAAACACCGTTGTAACCTGAGTGATTGAGATGGTAGGCGTCCGTTAAAATAAAACACATGGTTTTATGACGCAACTTGTTCTTCATAAACAATTACCATAATATTCGTCGGCGGTCACTGACTGCGCGAATCTTTTAAGCAACCTACCCCTAAGTGTAGAAAACTCAGATCTTATTCAGCAGCAATATTGATAATCATAGTCGACCATAATATGAATATGGTCTGAGGTACTGGACCAAGTTGTTACTGGAGATGAAACTTGGTTCATCATTATGAACCTGAGTATAAACAAGACTCGATACAGTGGCATAAAAAGGGTGCAGCACCTCCCGAGAAGTTTAAGGTGAAGGTGTCACAATCGGTCGGAAAACTTATGGCAATTGTTTTTTGACTCAGAGGGGATCCTGTTGATCGACTACAAAGATAAAGGATAACCGGAGAATACTACGCTTCCATTCTAGAATGGTCACGAGAAGCAGTAAAAGAAAAGAGAAGGGGAGAAGTGACCAGAGGCGTCCTGCTCCTGCACGACAATACACCCGTTCACAAGAGCCATGTTGCACTGGCTACTCCTCATAAGGTTGGCTTCAATATGGCTCCAACTAAAAATATTCGACTGACGAAGAAGTGAAGGACGCAGTTTCGTCGTATTTCAAGGACAAAGATAAAAGATTTATTTATGAGGGTAGACGTAACTATTGACGGATCTAAATCTTATTGAATATATTGAAAAGGAAAAATAATTTTGCGCTTTTATTTCCCCCTCTTCACCCCCATTCCGTGAACTTAAAAACGCACCCTCGTATTATATGGTCAACATTTAAACAATATTCTGTTTTAGCTTAGATATAATTCTATACATGTATTACTTACCAATATTCGAGTTCTCCCTAATACCAGGCACATAGGCATCAAAGAAAGCCGTAACATCTTCCACTTTGCACTTTTCCCCTTTAACTATAGTCAGCTTATACCCAACGCCGTAATGTTTCTTGAGGAAGTATGGAGTTCCCACGCATTGTAGGCGACCACCCGACATTATGGCTACACGATCGCCTAGAAGGTCTGCTTCATCCATGAAATGGGTTGTTAAGATCATTGTCCGACCTGAGAATGAAAATAAATTAACCGGAATTAATCAGCTACTGTCTCTCATGATCAGTCTTTAGTTACTAACACAATGAGTTAAATATTTGACGACCACTTTGGAGATGGGGTAAGCCTTTCTGCCTTAGACGCCAGTGGTTGCGGGTTCGATTCCCGCACGGAACAAGATAAAAAACTGTTCCGTGTCTGGGTGTTTATCTATATGTGTATTTATATTTAAGGTTCCCCCTAGTTCGCTATATGGTATCCCATATTACAAGCTCTGCTTAGATTGGGGCCATGTAGTTGGTAGTTTCTATTAAAGAAACGAGACATTCTCCGCTTGGACACTAGTGTGCGCGATTAGTATTTTAAACAATAATCAATGTCGTTCCCTCCAGTCGGCGGTTGACTCTTTTTAACTCATACGTAAAGTTCGCTTTATCACAACTCTTTGTAATGAGCCCACTCAAGGAGGTTAAGGCGGTAAACCACGAAGCTGGCCAAGTGCTGGTTGGTGGATGTCACAATTTTCAGGGCGCCAAAATGGCTTCTGACAAACCATAACGACTGACCGACAGCTTAACGTGTCCTCCGAAGCACGGAAGTCGACACAAGAAATTAATGATAGGGGTCACCCATCCTTGTGCCGACCTCGCCGAACATTGCTTAACCTGCGACAGGAGCCACTGTGCCACGAGAATTTCTTTAAACTCGCTTATAGGCGGTAGAATTTTAAACTTAAATTGGTGAATCAAATAACAATACATCAAGTAACAATACCTTGTTTTTCTTTCAGCAGTAAATCCCACAATGCCCGCCTGGCCGCAGGGTCAAGACCAGACGTAGGCTCGTCTAATAAAACCACTTTAGAGGATCCGCACATAGCAGCGCCAACTGAGAGACGTCGTTTCTGACCTCCTGATAGTTTCTTTGATAAAACGTCTCTCTGGAAGAAAAGCGTTTAATACTTATGACTTTATATTTAAATATCTCAGCACGAAAGTAAACAATCATACAACGAATACGGGAAGCGGCAATAATATTGCCGTCCACACGAAAACACTTTATCTAACGGCATTAAGGTTCAAACCAAGAAATCTCAAATCGTGAAATCTATATGGTATAAAACAGTTGTATTTTATTAATATAATACACAAAGTTATAGTAAGCATAACATTTCCACCAAAAGGTTTTCTCGAGTCGAAAAGTGAGAAATTAAATTCGAGAAATCGCGAGACTTTTAGTCAAATTCGTTAATTGTGTATACGTCATTCGAAAGCAAGTCGAGTGCGATTCGAGTCTGAAACTAGTCAATTAAGTTATGAGTAAAAGCAGCTTAATAAACAGTAGCTATGGCTCACATAACATTTTTGAATTTAATCCAAAATATTTTATGTTTATAATATAATTAGGATCAAAATAAGCTCACCTTGTCTTCCAACTCCAAAAGCTTAACAAAATGGTCGACCTCTCCCTTAAGTTTGTTCTTTCGCACGCCCTTTAATCTCGAATAGAATATAATATGTTCCGCGACAGTCAAATCCGGGAACAAAACGTTGTGTTGCGGACAGATTCCGATAGACTTTCTGGCCAATTCCGTGTCAGTTACTATGTCATAGCCGTTGATTTTAGCTGATCCTGATGTTGGTGGTATCATACCTGTGGAGCAGGGATGTCAAATTAACATCTTAACAGGTTTATTTCAATACACAGGCAATAAAAAAATGTCCTAACTTTTTATGATTAATTATATCTAATATATAAAATTCTCGTGTCACAGTTTTCGTTGCCATACTCCTCCGAAACGGCTTGACCGATTTTGATGAAATTTTTTGTGCTTATCCGGTATCTATGAGAATCGGCCAACATCTATTTTTTTTATTTATATGGCAAAACAACGTTTGCCGGGTCAGCTAGTCTACTAATAAAAGGGTACGACAGTCTGTTTGTATATTCTTCTGAAATACTTGAACAGAGTTTCATCTGGATTGCACCAGTTTAAAAGTAGTTCTCGGAGTCTATAATTGACTCATTAAATAACACGATACATTTTCTGTGAGCCGAGTTATTACGGGTTTTATTAATAAAGTTGGTGCAATCGATTTGAAATGCATTCAACTGCTAAGACATCAACAACTTAAAGCCATTTAAATTTAAATTTAAATTTACTTTAGCGACGGGATATTTTCCATGTTTTTACCGTCGTGATCACGGCGCTTGCAACTCAAAATAAATAAATGGTAAATATAAATATATAAAATAAATAAAATCCCCAGACAATCACACCAACTACATGGCCCCAAAGTAAGCATAGCTAGTGTTATGGGATACCATATAGCGAACTAGGGGGGAACCTAGAATAGAAATACATAAATAGATAAACACCCAGACACGGAACATTTTTTTTTTCTGGTTCCGTGCAGGGATCGAACCCGCAACCACTTGCGTCTGAGGCAGATAGGTTTACCCCAACGCCATAGTGGTCGTTTCTAAAGTAAATTTAAATGTTGAAGATCATGACAGTCCTTTAAATAAAACACTTTTTAACTGAATTTATCGCGCAGACCCCGTGGTATATACCCTACCGCAGCGTCTGCAAAGACGTCGAGTTAAAATATGTACCTATATGCGATAATTCTTGTTAAAAAGTGTTTTATTTATGGCGGGTTTCAATATTCAACTGACTGCTATGCGTAACCGGTACAGGTACAAAACTGGTAGGAAAAAAATAGCGTTTCACAATATCTACTAGCTACGGGCTGTAAGTTCTCAAATTTGGCATGGGTCCTCCTTGCGTGACGTTCTTCCAAGAAAATAGGTGATATGTGATTTATAGAATATCACGCATTCGCAAATTATTTGTATGATATTTGAACTAAATAAATATATAAACTTATTCAATTTATGTTTGCTATGTTTGAGTATTCGATAAATATATTATAGTATGTTTTTAGAGCTTTTCATTAATAATTGCGTTTAACTGCTTACGTAAAACGAAACGCCAATCCTTCGACTAATTTTGCCATTGGTTGAATCATTTTTATGACGTCAAAGTAAATATTTAAAAGAAAAATTATGTAATTCAATAATATTCGTCCTTTTTTTCAAAAACAGTTATAGATAAGTTAGAAAGAGAAAACTGGATTATTGATATGTTGACAGATACTTGATAGGACATTTCGTTAAATGAATAAATTGTTACGTCGTTGGCTAGATAAATGATCTATTCTTTAATTGGTCATACGTAATGAAAACATAACTCCTTATTGGCCGCAGCAGACTGCCATGCTACCTTTACCTCATTGGTTTAAATTAATAACTTGTTACGTCGTCGTTGGCTAGATATAATGACTTATTTTGTAAATGGTCAAATGTAACCTAGCAACCCATTACAGTCAAACAGTTCGTAAGCAGTGGTTTAGATGTCAAGATTTTGAATATAGAAAGGCATTTTGGTAGTGAATTCTATTGTTCGTAGGCAAAACGAACAGTTTTCATAATATTGAAACCCGCCATAAATAGTAAAACAAGGCTGTTTTAAAGCCAATATTAAGCCTAATAAACTATATTAGGCTGTTCGATTTATTCATAGCAAATTAATATTTATAATCTATTTTTACCCAAATTAATATCTATAATCTATTTTGCTATATTCATTTGTGAATCGATCATGAGTGATGGCAATACCCAAAGCCATTTTTATATTGTATTGATTCAATGGTTTTATTGATGCGTTATAGGATTTAGGAAGCTTGAATATTTTTTTTACAATTTAGATTGGATCGATAATCGTAATAAAAAATATCTATTTTTTTTTTCAATAAAGTTCCCCTGAGTTACTCTCGTAAATAATTCACGACAGGTATCGAAAATACATAATTACTATTTTAACAATCGATAGTCTTGTCATATTATCATTCCGTTTATTCCAAAGAAACTGAATATTAAATTTTGTCAGTACATATTATAAGATCATTTAGATCCTCAATATTTCTGAATAAAAAAATACGGCTTCTGAGATCACCAGATTATCGCAAACACTAAACTTCGTAATACTCTGTAGCTGTGGTTGTTTAATTAATTATAACTTTAATATTAAAATAAGGAAAATTCACATAAACGACACCCAGTTCCAAGGAACATAACAGCCAGTTCCAAAGTTCAGATAAACTTAGCATAAAAAAATACTGACTAAGATTCGGGTGCATTGTCTTGGTAGAAAACGAAAGCTACAGGAAGAAAGTAACTTCACGTTTTTCTTTATGTTAAAAGTAATAATTATATCTCATGGCTCATCAGAGTTAAGTTAAAATTCATGATAAAGATTTTCTAAATACATAAAATATAATTAATGTAACCCTTGTGATTTTGCTGGAGCTGTAATTGTCTTGGTGATGTTATTAAACCTAGCGTTACCTTTCACTTGAACCTTTAAACAACTATGCTTCATTTGGATATTGTGGCTGCTAAAATATGAGTTCAAAATAAGGAAAATGCTTATAAAAGGCCCAACGATCCAAAGTACATAAAGGTGATAGTTCCGTGTATTACTCACCGGTTAGCATAGAAATAGTTGTGGTTTTTCCAGCACCATTGTGACCTAATAATACTGTTATTTCATTCTCGTACACCCGTAGATTTAAGCTGTCCACTGCTTTCTTGCCACCTTTGTAAACTTTCGACAGATTCTGAAACAAATATTTAATAATAATATTTCATTGCTATTTATAATCATATAGTAGTGTGTGTTAAACCTGAACCGGATGTGGCAAGTGTTTTAAATTGTTAGAAAACAAAGCAAACGAAAAGTACTTGGCTGCAGAAAAAGGACGGCTTACAGTTTTGCTATTATTATATTTAGTAACCTTTTCAAGATGAAGTTACCCCTGATATCTGCGATGTAACTCAACACAAAAATGCCACTATTCATATTCCAGTTGCAACTTTACCTCTATCGGGTGAAAAATCGAGCGAAACTGATCTTTATTATATATACTTAATATCTAAAAAATAATAATACAGTAATCCTTATAAAACATAACTTATTTAATTTTTTAAATGCATTAAAAACTTCAATAAACAAACGCATAAGTCGTTTTGCCGTCAGCTTTCGTAACTCACGTACAATTATAATTAATTATTTATGATTGAAATGATAACTGAGTGGAGTCTACTAGTCGGAACGTTAATTGAAGAAGGCTTCATAGTTATATCGTTAATTAAGTTAATAAGTGTATTAATTAGAGTAATTTTAGTTATTTGCTAATGCTTGAGTAGGATAGGTCTTAGGATTAAATTTATAGTTTAAAACCCAAATACTTACCGCAGAATAAGTGAAATGCGAGTTTTTTTTAACCGGTTTCAAAACTTCAAAATCACTTCTGACCTATCAACGCGAGTGCGCCAAAACCTAAACTATGTTTACATAGCTACGTATAGTCATGGTCCGCTACGCTGATGTTATCATACGATTAAAACGTTGCCGTGGCGCCTAGGTATATCATACCGCTACGTCGGGATTGGCCTTGTTTAATTTTAATTGGGATTCGGTGCGAATAGTGAGGGGTTATGTATGTATGTGATGCATTCGCGTACGAAATTATTCAATTTTTTTTGTAACTGATTAAGATTCAGCTGCATATCCCGTGCCCATTCCGCAATGAAGACCGTCCTAATTTTTAACTGGCGTGTATCCAGAAAACTACTTAACAGTTACAAAGTTATTATGGCAGTAAAAGTTATTAAAGCCGTAGTTGCAGAAAAATCTTTTAATAACTTTAACAAACATCTTGTGAAAATTTATTATTTAGAATTGTTCTTTCGTTCGGAACTTAACGCGGAAGCGTGGATTATCTGCAAAAGTAAAAAAGAAACGGTTCATCGATTTAATTTACGAATAGCCTTGAAAGTTCAATAGTCAATACAGCATAGTATCTTATTGAGAATCGCAATGGAACACGGAAATCAACGTACACGCGGTAAGTTGATTTTCGTTGATTTTATTTTGATTTTCATGTATTGCTGTCGTTCGCAAGTGCTGTATACCAATTCCTTTCAGTAGGAGTTTGGGTTTGTGATGAATTACAAAGCCCTGAAATTTTTTCACTTGTTTTTACTAATTAGAGGCTTGCACTAAATAGATGGCCCATAAAAATGAGCTTACCTAAAGTTGGATGTATGGAAGTCTGGATGTTTGTTCCTCACGGCAGAACGGCTCAACGGATTTGGATAAAATTTGGCATAGTGATAATGTACAGTGTGGAATAGCACATAGAATTTTTATAGGATTAGAAACAGCGCGGGTAAAACCAAGCAAAACAGCTTTGATTAAATGCAGCCTAAAACAGTTGTCAAGAGTTAAGCTATCAAACGTAGGATAATAGTTTTCTAATTCGGCTCGAAGTTTCAGAAATTAGCGGATCAAACAAACTGTTAATTATATAAAAATATAAGTATTGAATTGTAAGCAAATTCACCTGCATGTCGACTCCTAGTGGCACTCCATTTGGCTCCTCGTCGTGAATAACACTCAAGAGCGCTACGTGATACTGCAAGTTGTCTTTTTGTGACTTATTCGATGCTGAAAATAAAAACCATTGTTTATTTTAATGAATGAAGTATATTTGGTATATTTTACGGAATGAAGTTGTTTTTTTTTTAAATAAGGGATGAAGCGTTTGCTTCCGTGTCACCTGTTGGAAAGTGATAATGAAGAATAAGGTAGTCCACCACTTTGCAACACGTAGAGAAAAGGAACTATCTGCAGGGCTAGCATGCAACCATCGATAAATATTCGAATCGACAAGATAAATATTATTTTGTTATTTTATCCTATTATGTAAGCTAAAGAATATGCGCACCATAATAGATACAATAACTCGATTTGATACCATGATTAAGCCCACAGAACTAAATATTTCATAATCTTAATAAATTACATACACTAAATATATATTCTAAGAAAATATCGATAAAAGGCCCGATTTATCGTTATCGACAGTAGCATGCTAGCCCCGCAGAACGCTTTGTTCGGTAAAGTTATTACTATAAGAAAGCTTGAAATAAATAAGTACTGATTAAAATTCGTAGTACATTGACGAAAGCTAAAAACAAAGTTTTTAATTCATGATATTTTAATAATTGTTTTTGTTCTATTCATAAGCTTTTAATATTGGAACTAAGATAAACGTTATTAAGTATTTATTTTAGTTACTGGGTTGTTAAAACATTGGGGCGTCGTAGGGTATTTATGGTTCTGTTTCCTAAAATGATTGTTTATAATGGCTGATTGCTTTCGCCTCTGTATATGGACGACCTTCATTTTTCCTATAAAATAGGATGTACTGTAGTACCTACCTACCTACAGACGATATGTAAACAAAGGAGCTTCAATACAAGTAACATTTTGGAGTTTTATCCCACTAAGTGCAGGTGACACTCGCGCTTTTAGATTTCCGGACCTGATAAAAGCTTCCTTAAAGTACTGATTATGCTCAAATATTACTAGGTTGTAAGATCACTATCGCAATAAAATAACAGAATATGTAATTAAAAACCTGCGCACTCAAAATATGCAAACAAACATTGCCTTATATAGGGTGACTGGTGGGTCACTTTTGAAATTCAAGGACGTGATAGTTTGAGATCATGCATGAAGAGAAAAAATATAATGAAAAATAAATATTAATTATTTACTGAGTAAACTTAACCGAATGTTAAAGAATTGATTACGCAAAGCATGGTTACGCTAGCGTTGATCCGCGTGCCAGGTCACGTGCCGCGATTGAGTCAGTTGTATGTAAAGTAAATAGTAACATTGTAGTATGTGTTTATAAGGATTTCTGGTGAAAAATTAAGTACCTACTTTTATTACATAATTATGACCAGAATCGAGTACAGAGTGCTCTCCTTCACTAGCTAAAATTTTTCACCAGTCACCCTGTATGTAACTATTTAGCTCAATAAGTTTTACATTGTTATTGAATTTTCATTTCCCCTTTATTTAAGTTTTCCACGTTGATACGATTCATACTTATATGCTATTTAGATTCGGGACTGTAAACTATAGGTCTTTTGAAATGTTATATTTTTAGGAAGATTAAAAGATTAAAACCCATTAAAAATACCTTTGTGATTTATTTTATACTCATAAGTTCATTTTGTTATGATATTGTTTACGTTACTACTTTCCTGAGTCTTGTATGCACCGCGAGTTTAAATTAAAACATTCGAAATAAAAGTCTCACTCAAACAATTACTGAAATTGAACCAAATGCACAATTGCATTAGTGTTGTTGACCCGTGCGTGACACATGATTCGTTTGTTGCCAAATATCTAAACTTTACAAAGTCACTTTTAACATATTGTAAATAGAGAATGAGATACAATTTTGAACGTAACATTGTATTACTTTTCACGATTCATGATATCGCTCTAGACCATAGTCTGAACAGGCAACGACGACGTGTTGAAATATAAACTCAATATTTTATTGAATTAGGAAAATTCTTATTAATAACCATGTACATCATCACAACTCTTTGTAATGAGCCCACTGCAGGGCGTGAGTCTCTCCCCTGGGTGAAGAGGAGGTATAGGCCATAATCCACCAAGCTGGCCCAATGCTGAGTGGTGGATGCCAGAATTTTTAGGGCGCCTAGATGGCTTCTGACAAACCCCAACGACTACTGTATACAAGTATACAGCACCCGGGACCGACTACTTAACGTGCCCTCCGAAGCACGGAAGTCGTCGTGAGATATGAATGGTCGGCGGTCACCCATCCAAGTACCGACCGAACGTTGCTTAGCCTGTGATATCGTATGATACACACAGTAACCACGGCACCACGACGACTTCAATCACCATGTGCAATATAATTAAACCAAAAAAATCCGGTTAAAACCTACGTCTTTTATTTATTTGCGTATTGCATTCTGTAAATAGTTCTATTTTCTTGTTATAACTAAGATAAGTAAGAAAGATTGTTTTCAAATGTATGAGACTCAAAACGAATTTTAATATATTCTCCCAAACATACCCAACAAATTAGTCTGGGTCAATGAAACGCCGTCCAATCAAATCGTTTAATACAACAAGGAACTATTCTTCATTGACTCATAAGGAGTAAATCGATTCTATTGGCTCTGAATCGTCTGTATGTCGCATTTTAATTGACCGACATAAATCTGTCACAATTTAGTCATGCACGAGCGAAGTTTGAGCAATCTACATAGGTATATAGAAGTAGGTTGTCATTTATTTCAATGACTAATTCATAAAATAAAGCGGGGAACGATGTATGATAACAAAATCAAAAACTGTATGTGTATGCTGTATATATTTGAAACTTTATGACTTTTGAAATAAAACGAAAGTTTTGTATCGAGTGCCTATTTTTATTTTCAAACATAATGTTTTTACTGAAAAAATAGATCATTTTCAGGTCATCTCAAACTCACCTCATGGTGTAGTGAAGATATTAAAGGTGAAGAACACAGACTTAAAATAGAACTGGCATTTCGTAAAATATTTAATAAACATAAAATTAATCGGCCCATCAAACGAGTTTAAAAAGAAAAACTACATCGTTTTTTTTAAAAAAAAAAACTCGTACGCATACCTATGTTACTCGAAGTGCTATACATTTAAATTTAGATATAAAGTTAATATGATAGACGAGCAATAGTATTTTTTATTGATATCGTATGTCGTGCTAGATCTGACGCCTTATAGTCACTTACCATCAGATCATTCGGATACTTTACAGGGTCTTTCAATAAGGACGGGTCGATTTGAAAATGGAATAAAACAGGCTGTGTGCGAGATATTATCGATATTATTCTTTTATTTCAAAGACTTATTCATGCCATTTTGTTTCGATTATTTTATCGAACAGTGGCATAAATCCGAGAGGTCCAATTTTCAGCAGAATCAAATCACCCAACCTTGGTAACCAACTCACAACTCACATCTGCATGAAATAAACCTACCTTCAAATCGGTTCATGCAAAATATCCATTGTTTTGTGTCGTCTTGCTGGAACCACATGTCATCTCTACAACCATATAGTTCAATTTAGGCTAAAAAAATGATTAAAATGGATCTGCCTGTTGATTGTTGTCTGTCTGCTGAAAATTGGACTTTTCAGATTTGTGCCACTGTTCGAAGACGCGGCGGGCAGTTGAACGATGTCATAATCGAAACAAAATGGCATAAATAGGTTTTTGAAATAAAATCATAATATCAATAATATCTCGATAAAAAAAAATTCGTTAATATCTCGCACACAGCCTCTTTTATTCCATTTTGAAATCGACTCGTCCTTAGTGAAAGACCCTATACAATTAAACGTTCACGTTATATGGCCATAAAAAACAGTAGGAAATTTAGTGAGTTTCTGGCAATGCAGAAATCAACGGAGCATAAAACACGGTCTCCATGGAGCATCGGTTTATTTAACAGGTGCGATATGAGAGGGCCTAGTTTTGAGTCCCAGCCGAGCTAGTCTGGACAACATTTGTTTTTGTATTGGATCAGCTTTGGTTACGATAAGGACATTTCCTAGTTTGTACTAGTACATATATGAACCTAAATTAGCGATAATTGCTGTTTGGGTATTTTTTTACATTATAAATGCTATCAACACTTCCTCGAATGTAATATTTAGGACAACCATTTTAAACTTATTTATCTTACCGATGACATTCACTTCGACCTCTGATTTCGAGTTCAACGCACTTACATTTTTTTGTTTTAGCACTAAGTAGTACAAAAAAGTTGTTTTTTTTTTTTAAATTATACAGAACAAAACAGCTTGTCTGTTTTAAAATCTAAATTTGAAATTTTTGAAATTGAAATTGAGTATAGACCTATAAGTCACATCCTATAACGTAATTACACTATCAATTATTATGAATGTGAGAGTGAGGTAAGTAGTTAAAGAAATTTTATATCCATTAGAAAACGGTGCAATTTAGCGAAAAATAGTTACTCAAAGGTTTAAAGAATAACATAAACTATGATTTATACGCGATTAAAATCGAATTCCATAGAGTAATTTTCGTTAGCGGTGAAATTGAGAGCTAGTGCCAAAGAAATGGCAAACATCCGAGAAAATTGTCATAAAAAATATAAAACACTTTACGACTGTTTTAACAACACATATCCACTGGACCGAATATCTTATTTTCTGAAATTAGACATTAATAATATAATTTTAGACATTCAAATGTTTTATTTACTTTAATTGTTTATTTAATTTAATTTTATCTGTTTGAAGGGAATTGGTGTGAAATTTGATAATAGAAATTGACTTACTTTGACATTGATTTTTAATTGTATGATTAATTTAATTAACTAAATTTTGACTTGTTTAAATTAATTCAAATTTTAATTGTTTAATTTACTTTGATTTAATTGTTTAACGTAATTTTATTTTATTGTTTAAGTTTCAAATGATTTCATATAATTTATTTTTAGTCAATCTAATTTTAATTTTTAATCAAATTTAGTTTATTTTGTAAAATTGTGGAAGAGCGGGGTCCTCAAACACAGGCATTGAATGTCTAACTGAAGACCCCAGACGACTATTTGTATTAGAATAAGAAGAATGAAATAAATAAATTATTATTATTACTGGACCGAATCAGCCAGTAATGCATTCTGATGTATTCAATTCTATTTGTTTATATAAGAATATCGTGAAAGGCTCCTAATCAGCAGTGCGAGCACATAACTTTTTCGACACGTATTGTTACGAATGTTCGTATAGTATGGAGACGGTTTGTTAGCAATAATTGAAATCTGTCGATTGCCGCACAGCCAGCTTAAATAAATGTGTGCCTTGTTAATTTTGACTGTTTATAAACATGTTTTACACTTAAATAGCTGTTAAATAAAAAACTACAATGTAACAATTAAAATGTAAAATTAAATTAATTTATTAATTTATTTATTTATACTTTATTGCACACATTTACAAAAAGAAAACTTATAAAATAGTAAAAAAACATAAAGATAGGCACAACAGGCGGCCTTATCGCTGTCAAGCGATCTCTTACAGACAACCTTGAAATGGTTTGAGAGAAAAAAAAACTATAACACGAGGTACGAGCAAAGCATAAGTTTACATTTTTAACAATAAACGACAAACGTACTGAACATAAATATCATATAATTTATATTCTAATATATATAAATATATATACACATACTTATATACATAAATAAATACCTCTGTTTAAATATAGGTCTGAATTATACATAACTATAATAGTAATACATACAAATATAAGAATACTTCTTCTAATGATCAATCAATGAAAGATAATGTTACTATACGAGCATTCGTACACATACGAATCGATAAAGTTCTGTGCTCGCACCGCTGAATGCGCACTGCTTGGTGTAAGAGCCAGCGCTGCGTCACGCGTGTCCACGCACGTGCCGTACGTCCGTATCCACGCGTCGTGGCCACGCACGTGGCACGCATGACGTAATTTCGCTACTAAAATTTCATCGGTGTGCTTGTACAGTCGTGTCAATGGAATAATTACTACTTGGCTACTTGTATTAAGATTGAAGAACGATATACGCGAACGTAGTACACGCGGGCACAGAATAAGTAATAGTACCGTTGGTACAGAAGAATTTCTCCGCAAGAAGATCTAAATAAATTCGAGTCTTGCTACGACCCGATACGGTGGAATTCAGCTTGCACAGCATTACGTACCTGCAAATTTATATACCTAGACGTTTTCTCTCTTTCTATCGCATGCCTCTTATCTTTTCTTACTCTGTTAGGGTTGCTGCCTAGTGAAGAATAATTAATCACCTTATTTGTAATTAAGTATCTACCGATGTAGGTATTCCTGTTATTCTATCTTGGTAGAAAATATTATTTCAACTTACCTAAGTACAAAATGAAAAAAAAGTTACGACGAATAATTAGAAATACTTCCTATGTTTTGTTTACTAAATTGAACATAATCAAATCTAAACATAATCTAATTGAATATTTGTTTCTTTTTATGTCCATTTTTAAATACTATTCGCGACCTCGATCATATTAGGTAGGTAGGTATCTACAACGCGCGCGCGTGACACTCGACTGATTCGAAATCCGCCGGCGGAGCGCTTCGCTGTAGGTAAATAACGGATGTACCGCGCGGAGTGAGCCAGGCCTGACGCGGGAGCTAGCCACCGTACGTCTGTGTCGTAGCAGTTTGGCAGTTTTGTGTGAACACGCACGTGGCCCTAAAAAGCTAGCCACCCCTTTTCATATTATAAAATTGACTGCGGCATATAATCGTTCCGTAAGTTACATAAAAAGTTTTAACAATGTTTTCCAAAGACCCATGTTAACATATGAGTTACATCGTTTCCACAACATCAGATGAGTTTGACATCACCTTGACACGGATTTTATCACCCATACAACAAATAAACTCGATAGTTTTAAATAAAATACAGTCCAATTCATTCATAAGTACCTTTTTATCACCGGACTACCAGACGCAGACAGAACTTCCATCTCTATTTAGTGGATTTACCAAAAAGTCAAACAAAACACTTCGATAGTTCCTTTTTGGTACGGATTGCCTAGGTGTGGAACAATCTGCCTGCGTCTGTTTTTCCTGACCACTACAGTCCTGGAACTTTTAAGTGTCGAGTGAATAGGTTTCTCGTGGATGGACGTGTAACACCATAGTCTTCATGCGCACGTTCCATCAGGTCGCATGGAAGACAAACGTCCTATCCTTACAATATAAAAAAAAAACCTACAGTCTTCAAGTTAAATATACGCAAATAAGTGATGAATTAGATCCTGAGTCATCTGAGACACCGTCTCTCACTTATAAATATAACGAATGAAGACTGCACCTAGATAAAATAAATAGATGCCTCTTCGAAAGCATCATGACTTACCCGACTGTAAAAAGCAATTGTTCTAATTATTATTACCATCGAGGCTAAATATATTTTAGGTACCTACCTACTAGCAGTTTCGCACGGCATTACCTGCGTAATATTTGATCTATTTGATCCCGTCGGAGATTTTTCATTAAAAAATGTTTAGTTTATAAACGTCTTTTCATCACCTTTTTCATTTTTTTTTCAATTGCAGAAATAAGAGCGTTCAAAGAAGCAAACAAACTATATTAGTAACTCGGTATCAAAACATTAACAGCGGGTAGAACCTGTTTCATAACGCGAGTAAGAGGTTATCGATACCTGCATTACCGACATCAGTTTTGTGTGTACAGGGTGACAAATTTTTGAATATTGATGGAGAGCACTCTGTACTCAATTCTGATCATAATCTATACTAATATATAAAGCTGAAGCTTTGTTTGTTTGTTTGAACGCGCTAATCTCAGAAACTACAAGTGGGATTTGAAAAATTCTTTTTGTATTTGATAGCCCAACTCTTGAGGAAGGTTATAGGCTATACTTTATCCCGAAATTCCCACGGGATCAAAAGTTACGCGGGTAAAACCGCGCGCGGTGGCTAGTTATGAAATAAAAGTAGGTACCTACTTAATGTTTCAGCAGAATCCCCTATAAATAAATAAAGAGTTCTACTAGGTCGACGACCGTTCGTTCGTGAAGCCGTCTATACCTACCTACCTATTCTGTGTTGTTATAACCATGTACGCAAAGCATGTATAACTATGCTTTGCGTAATGAAAGAGGTGTACAGAGCAAGAATGGATGGTGCTGTTGGAAGGGGCCGCCCTAGGCGAACGTATGCCGATCAAATTCGCGGCGTTCTTAAAAAGGGCCTAGTTAAAAGTACCCGTAACCTGCGGTCATGTATGAAAAGATTAATCAACGTGGATGAAGCGAAAGAGGTATGTCTGGATCGAAGCAATTGGTGTTCCCTTGTCTCTGCCTACCCAAAAGGGAGACAGGCGTGAGGTTATGTATGTATGTGTTTAATGAATTCTTTGAGATCTCAAACTATCACGTCCTCGAATTTCGAAAGTGACCCACCAGTCACCCTGTATACATTACCATCTCCTTTAATTAACAGGTAGCTATAGGGTCGCCAACCATACTGTTTTAAAAGTTTTATACTGTTTTTCACTACATTATACTGTTTACTGTTGAACAAAAATAAAGTATACAAAATACTGTTTTCAGCATAAAAAGCTAAACACTTTATATGCTCGACTTTAAATAATAGATTTGTGCAAGAAGTTCTATAAATATAAGTTGAAAACATTAAATAAATTGAATACTGTTTATTTTTCCAAAATACTGTTTGATATTTGCTGGACTGGGAACGAAAGAAAAACGTAGAATGTGCCAGCTGCTTCTCTTCCCGGGCATACTGTAAAAGTCAGTTAAGGGACAGACGTTTTAAAGGGGTTTTTGTGGGCGATAGGCTGACCCCCTGTCACTACAATAGTCTCTCTCCATCTTTATAATACCTCCAAGTCAAACGTGACATCAGATGCTTTTGTAACCTCTGGTGTTCTGCCTACGTGACGTTATGTATGTATGTATGTACTGTTTGATATTATTTTCAGACTCAAATATACTTTATTTCTAGAAAAAAGTTGGCAACCCTAGGTAGGTGTGTAGGTTCTACCGCCCCTGGATAAGCGAGTAGTAAAAGGCGACTAATCCTAATGATCTCCGCTTGGTAGGATCCTTTAGGGTTCGTCTGGCTAGCGACCACCTTTCATATTATAAAATCTGCCGCCAAATTTTACCGCTCCGACGGTCATGTGTTGCGGTAATATTTTAGGAAAAGCCAGTTCCATATGTATATATCTATACAGTACTTATATAAGTAGTGTAAATTATTATTATTTAGCTCTTAATATAATTTTTTTTTCCATTTCAATGTTGTGTTTCTGTGTGTATATGGTTGCTTTGATTGAAGAGATCATCCTTTGATGATAAGACTGCCATTTGTTCTGTTTAACCTGTATGTAGTTATTATTATGGTGTGAATTATGTGTGCAATTAAGAATAAATAAATAAATGAAAAGAACACTAGCCGATCAACTCGTAATATTCTCATCCCGTGGGAATATAAGGATAACCTACCTGTGAGAAAAAATTAAAGTGAAAATCAACCAGTTTATATTTGAAAGAAGTAACATATCGACGCATATCTAATGCCTTAACTTACACGGCCTTGCGAAAAATAAATGGCAGTACGTAAGTCAGTTATTAAAACCAGTTAAGGTGCCAGTTTGTGAGAGCCACTGCTTCGATTGCAACCAAAAATATCTAAAGACTATCTAGACGGTTAAGTCTTTCGATTAAATCTTTGATCGGTTCGTCTATTTAGGAGCTTCGATGCCGTTGACATTTAAATACACAAACAGGTTAACATGCCAAACTTATAACTTTTTTGTGTCGAGGATCAAAAACTAGAAAGGTAATGAATTTAATGTACCTGCAATTTTATTCTGGTTCGGTGCCCAAAAACTCTTCGTAAAGGGGAAGTACCAGGGCAACGGGACTCCATAGGAGCCAGGCCGTATCTTCTCCACGTACATTGCTATCAGCATGTAGAGCACTGTGTCGAAAACCAGCATGAAGACCACGTGCGCCGGGACGAAGTCGTCGTGGTACGAGACGGGATCGAAGAATTGATTCCATTGCAAACCTGCGTGCGAAAAGGACGGTGTTTATTAATTAAGGTTTCTTTTACAGACTGCGTCTTATGAATGTAAATGATTATGTAATTCTAATGAAATATTTAGCGTCATAGAAAGATGCAACGCTGAAGACGCACTTTGAGTATGTTTAAGTCGGCGGCGAAAAAAAGTTTGCCTGACGCGCCAAAAATCTATGGCGATTATTGCATGGACTCAATAGTACACAACGGCTGACGCATAAGTATATTGCAGACTAGTGCGCGCCGCCATCTGCGTAAACGCCCGTTGAAAACATCAGTCTATTTTTTTCGCGCACATTTTGCGCCGCGCGGCGCTATCTGGACGTATTCACGGTTTTTTTGTGCGCCAGACATTTTGTGATTCGTTATGCTTTACTATAATGGATAGGTTCTATTTTTAAAGAATAAAAAGTTTTACATGGATAGTATATCGTCTTTGGTTGACGTACTCATAATACGGAGATTGTAAATTAGGAGATATTATCAACACCTCAAGTAAAGAAAAGTATATTTTTAGTTACAGGATCAAATGTCATGTCCCAAAAGTTGTCATATCACTTAACATACTTAAGGATTCCGATTTAGAATTATTTTTATTTTTATTTAACCAACTAGCTGCTGCCCGCTACGTCGTCTGCGTGAACGCTATGCAGCACCAAACGCACCTACGATTATAACACTGCTAGCGTGATAATATGTAGCCTATATGTTGACCCGACTTCTTAACTATCTTCATGCCAAATTTGAAGTAAATCCATGCAGTACTTTTTGAGTTTATCCCGGAAAGACAAACAGACAAACAGACAAACAGACAAACAGACAAAAATTCTAAAAACTATATTTTTTGTTTCTGTTTCGATTGTAGATCATACCCCAAGTATTCTTTTAAAAAAATATTCAATGTACAGTTTTGACTTTCCTACCATTTTATTATATGTATAGATTTTGGTTTTATCCAGCACAGATGCATAATTAACCCAAAATTTTATCACGTCCCACTATACGCAAACTACCTATTAAATGTTTCTTTTAATGTACTTAATTAATATTCTTTTTATTTAACCGTTTTACTTATCTTTGCGTGACATCCTTGCTATAGACGCTGTAATTCATGGACATTGAGACAATTAAACTTAATTAAAACGACTTCTGGGAACGAATTGTTTTGGTTAGGTACTTGAGTGGTTTCACTAGTCTAATAGCTATAAACATAAATAATAAATATTTTAGAGCTATGTAGATTTAATGCTGGACTGGGAGCGAAAAAAAACATACAATGTGCCAAATGCTTTTCTTCCCGGACATACTGTTAAAGTCGGTTAAGGGACAGAGGTATTATTGGCGTTTTTGAGGGCGGTAGGCTGACTCCCTGACACTGCAATAGTCTCTTTCTATTATTATAATACCTCCAAATTTGTCAAACGTGACATCAGATGATTTTATAGCCTCTGGAGCTCTGCCTACCCATTAAGGGGTACAGACGTGAAGTTATGTAGTCAGTGTAGAGGCTTGATTCATTATAAAACCGATTTTATACCATTGCGTTGATTCATGACATTATATCTATCAGGATGTATTTAGCAAAAATATTATAAATTGATGAAATTGAAAAAAATTACTTCAAAAGAAAAAATATTAAAATTTCTACTACTTTTTATGCTTATGCCATTTAGTTAAATTTGGAAACCGTACAAACTTATGGTTGCAAAATTTCTGAAGTAAATTTAGCTACATTGCGACGACTAGGCATGCCAGAGACATCAAAATATTAAAACTATACATTGTAAAACATTAAAATATGCGATTTCCCGATTTCAGGAATATACTCCTACCACATTAGAATTTCAATGTAGGTTGTATGTAATACATTACAATTCTTTGACATCACGCTACATAACAAGTTACAGTAACATTGAACTTCATCTCATGAAATGCAAAAACTCTGCCTCAGGGCAAATACATAAATCGAAATGTTGACGAATAAAGGTATACGCTTAGAGCCACAATGAAACTTATTTATAGAGGTTAGTTGCAATAAATTCCAATAGATGGATTTTAGCACATGTTTAAATATATGACGTAGGAATTGAAAAAAAAAACAAAACCTGAATTACGTGTGGCCATTGAAAGCGATTGCGATGGCCTATTATCTAGTTGATAGCCAAAATAACCACATGTATAGTAAAACATAATAATATTTGTTACCTATTCCTATTTTGGAAATAACATCCTACCACATTAGAATTTCAATGAAGCTTGTATGTAATACATAACAGGTCTTTGGCGTCACGTCACGGAACAACAAGTCACAGTATCATTGAACTTCATCTCATGAAATGCAAACATTTTGCTTCAGAGCGTTTTCTATTCGAGTTTTTACATTGCAGTGACGTCAAACACACGAGGTATCGAAAAAACACAAGTACTTAGACGATTCAATCCACCTATCGATAATAAAATATATTTGTAGAGGTTAGTAGCCATTACGTCCAAGATTCAAAGTATGTAATCGCAAAATCTCTACATGAAAAAAAAAGTTCTCATGAATTATGATGATATCGAGGATAAGGATATCTAGAAAGGATCGCCTTACAGATTCTTTATATTATACACACAGTAGATGTACAGTAGATGAGTAAACACAGAGTTTAACAAATGATTATGACGAGCCACTTACGTCACAGCGCGCATAAAATCTCGTCGGCCGTAAAGTCGTACGTGCGCGTCTGCGCTAATGATTTTCCATAAACAAACCGATGTGTAAATCAAAACTGACTCTAGCTTATAAGACATTGTCTTTTGTATCATTATTTATTCATAATCAAAACAAATCTTAAATACTATTTAAGCGTAAGACTACAAATTACTGCCGATGACATTTAGACAAGGTTTTTCTTCGGATCTTCGGATTATGAATAAAATACTCATGATTCCACTAACTTAAGTAGAATAAGAAAAGCTGGCGGGCATAAACAAATGAAGTATGTATATCGAATAAAATGAAAACAGACAAATAATAACTCTACACTCATTAAGACTCATTTAGTTAGGGCATAGATATCAAATGCTCCAGAGTCCAGTTATTGGGGCTTTTGTTCTTTGATATTATGATTCACGGATTAACTTTGTAAATTTTACTATTGTAATTAAGAGAATTGAACTGAAACAATTGAAAACTGAAAACAATTAACGCTTTTATAGATAAAAATACCGTATAAATTCCGGGCGGGCACTCAATTATCTGATCTTCCGGGTTCTGGTCGTTGACCGTCGAAAATATAATGAATTTTCCGTTTCGTTTTCAGTGGATGCCAATTTCCATCGGGCTGGTCCATTGTTTGTGTAACACATTTCGTAACCAATTTAGGTTAAGACAAAACTAATAACGTATAGTGAAGGGCGTAAAAGTTAAATTGGCGCCTTCGCGCATTCCTGAATTAGAGGTAATTTTCTTGTACTTTTATTTAGTAGGATTTCTTACTATGTGTCTTCAATTCAAAGCCTTAAAATTTTGGGTATTTATTTTAATTTATTTTATTGATAACTACAGATTAAAAATATGAAGAATGTGCATTTAACACAATGAAAAATACACTTTTGGCACAGTAAGTACTGCACCAATACCACAAAAAAATTAAAATGGACATAATTGTGCATTTTAAAGATTTTCAACCGGCATCAAAAAAGGAGGAGGTTTTAAATTTTTCTGCATTTTTTTTTTTATGTTTGTTACCTCATAACTTTTGACTGGGTGTACCGATTTTGATGATTCTTTTTTTTTAGAAAGCTGTCGCTTCCCATGTGGTCCCATTTCAATTTAGTCTAGTTCCGACGTGAAGTCGGTTTTTTTTATTAGAATGCTCTGCATTCGTTGATTATGAAATGTTAACTCCAAAGAACAAAGGCGGATCATTTGTTACGTGAAATAATGAGCGTTTAGAAATCTAATTATCACTTATCTTAATAACTTATTCTTCTACGAATTTTCAACACATTGGTTTGAAGTGTGAAGCGTTTTTAAAATAAAAATAAAAAATCGTCCTAAATTTGAATTTTAAGTGCCAAAGACATACAAAACATATAATATTCAAAATGCAGTATCTTTTTGTGTAACCTTCGTCTACGAGTACTTTTTGCACTGAGTTACTCAGGAATAAATTCGTAATAGTCTAATATGTTTTTGTTTGTTAAACGCCACAAAATAACATCAAGTAAAGTCAAGTATGGCCCGCTGTCACTGTTCTTTAACTCCACGTTTTTTTATGCGATGTGTTCAAAATAAACCATCGAATATAAGAGAGCAGCTCTTGAAACATTATGCGGTACGATGTTGATGTTCAAATAGAAATATATTGAGTTAAACTCACCTTTTCTTACGTTTCATTATATTCAACAAAAGAATTCCATTACGAAAATAAGCTTTATTTTCATTTGCCGAAGTTACCGGAAGAACAAATTTTACACCCGGTACAATCAAACATTTGACTACAAATACAAGATTCTATTCGGTTAAAGCTGTTAAATCTCTTTAAGTAGTCGTAAAAGAAAGCTATTACTATCGTTTCTCGAAGTTAACATCACAAAACAAAATATAAACAACTATTTTCAAGATTGCGCAGCGAATTTGATAGCGCAAAAAGTTTAACTCGAAGCGAAACCGGCTCTCGGTTCAACATAACTAGGCACTATATAATTTTCTCAAGTGAATGACACTACAGATGGCGTGATACAGCAAGGTCGTCCTTTAATCGCATGGGTGCTGAAGAGAAGCGAAGCTATCTAGAAAATTACGATTTGAACATGAGATTTCACGTGCAACTTTTCTATATAAGTGCGGCTAGATATTATGATGCATAGAATTAAAAAACAATATGCAACAAATATACAGGGTGGAAACGATACGATGCACACGGTATAATATCGTCAATATTGTACATACGTGTTCAATTTTGGTAAAAATAGATTTTTAAATTCACACCACGTTAACAACTGGACGACCACTTTGGCGATGGGGTAAACCTGTCTGCCTCAGACGCCAGTGGTTGCGGGTTCGATTCCCGCACAGAACAAGAAAAAAAAAATGTTCCGTGTCTGGGTGTTTATCTATTTATGTATTTATATTCTAGGTTCCCCCCTAGTTCGCTACATGGTATCCCATAACACAAGCTATGCTTACTTTGGGGCCATGTAGTTGGTGTGATTGTCTGGGGATTTTATTATTTATTATTAAGGCGAGGATTTTCGACCACAGTAGGCATTAACGCTATATGGGACTGCGTGGCGGGCAGTCGCGTAAATGAACACGTCAGCGCACAGAAATGTCACAGTATAATTAATAGCAGTAATATAGTAGTACTATACCTATGTTGTGGCTTGTTATACGAAATTCGTTTCTACGATGACTAAAACTTATGTCAAGGATGATATAATAGAATCTATATTTTTTATTTATCTGGATTTAGTATTGCGATACCTATACTTACTATTTTATTTTTTATAAATATTGTAATTGCCATTTTATAGATGAAATCTTTTTAAATTTATATCCTTACTGAATTCTGTTGTGAAAATCGTGCTATTTTGACTTGAAAGTATATCGTGAAGTTAATTTATAACTTTCATAAATTATTTGTTCCAAAATTCATTAAAATCAGATAAGTAGGTAGTTGAGATCTTTTACGTAAGCTTTTATCTCTCTCTCATTCCAATCCAATAGGGCTGGTGTTTGAAAAAAAGTAGGGTTTGGGAGCTATTTTCATTACTAATTTTCTACAAATCGGTCGGATGGTTTGGCTGAAATAAAGGAACAGAAAGATAGACTTTCGCATTTATTATTTAGTATGGATCCGTTATTTAGTCACTACAACACGAGTTAATTTGAGCTAAATAATGTAGTGTGAATGTTACAAATTTTTTTTTTTTTTTATGAAATGAAATTCAATCCACCCCTTCGGAATGTGCACCTGTTTACACGAAGTAGTAAATTTGTAGTAGTTAATTATATCAAAAAAATAGTAATGTATGATTATATTCTTAAACTAGCTGTCCCCGCGGCTCCGCTCGCGATAATTTCGGGATAAAAAGTATCGTATGTTACTTCTAGTACCTCTCATAAATATACACGCTTTCATATCTATAATATTAGTAAGGATAACGATTGACATTTTATAATATTTGCCAATTAATTGTTTAGATCACTTTCACATGAGGCTTAAGTATCTATGGAATGAAAATCCTTCAGCGCAAAGCTTCCGAGTAAACTATATTGAAAGTTGACCCGTCCGGCACGTGAACATGAAGATTTCTAGAACTGCTAGCCCGGGAAAGAGCGACGTATAACTGACCATGCGAGAAACAACTGACACCGAGATCTACTCCAGCAACACGAAAAGTCTGCCCTTGAGCCTTATTAATTGTCATTGCAAAACACACCGATACTGGGAATTGCGTTCTTTTAAATTGGAAATCTAAGTGCCTGTTTAAACTAAAATATCCAAATAGAATTATACCCAGAAATACGTACAACTTACAACAGTAAAAGAAATGAAAATAAAGCTGAAACGCCTGTGCAATGCTATTTACCTATACCTACTTCACTGGAACATAAATACCTATAACTACAATAATTAATAAAAAGTACCTACGCTTTTACCTAAAAAATCCAAAAAAAACTGAACATAAATTAGCCAAAATTTGGAATTTGACCGAATATTTAAACACTACCAAAACAACTAATACCTATTTTATAAAATAACAACAAAATAAATTCAAATACACTATTTAAAGACTAAAAGTCGCGCTGATCAATAAAGTCGAACGCTCTGAACGCATCAACAGCCAAATATTGAAGCTTGAATTATGAAGCTTGCGCTCGCCTCCCGCCTTTTTATACCCTACCGCCGCGAGCCGCGTCGAGCGCGGCAACCGTTACGCAAAAATAATCCTTATATCATTCAGTATTCACGCGCGATGGGTTATTAGCGTATTTCATGTATAAGTTTGGTGTTTCTATACCGATTTTTATGATTCTTTTTTTGTTGAATAGGTAATAATGTATTTTTTTTTAAATTAAGGATGAGTGAGAGTATTATAAACGTAAGAGTAAACAAATATAATCAGAAAGCTCCGAACTGCTAAGCTATCGGGATTTACACGTGTTATTGTGAGTCAACCATAAAATATAGACATATACTGTTGTGGGATATTTTTTATATAATTTTATGAAGAATATTTCTGTCATACATGATTTCTATGTAGCTTTAACCATTTAGGCTGCACACGCGACGGAAGCTTAAAAAATGAAGTAACTTCTCCCGTTTTTCCAACATTTCCCTTCACTGCAATTTGATTGTAGCGTGATAATAAGTATACTATAACCTGCCCAGGAGTATGAAGAATAATTTTGTCAAGTTTCGTTAAAATCCGTCGAGTAGTTTTTGTTTCTATAAGGAACATACAGACAAGAACAAGAACAATCGTGACGAAAATAAATACAAGAAGGTATTTTAACGGACAGACATTTTCAATCCATTATTTTATTTGACGTTTAAGTACAGGCAAAGCAATATTATTTGAACGTAACCCATTCAAACAAATTAACTAACAAATTAACTGATATTCTTTTCGATATTAATAACTAATACCCATCTTAATCTCACCATCAGTGCTAATGTCTTATCAGCACTCATCAGTGCCTATAAATTACCATTAGTACCTATCAGTAGTTACCCATCTGCACCGATAAACACCTATGAGAAGCCATCAGCACCTATCAGTACCCATCGGAACCCAATAGCATCTCTCAGCATCCTTCATTACCCATCAGCACCTATCAGCACATCTGAGCACCCAACCTATCAGTACTCAACAGCATCTATCAGCAACCATCATTACCCATCAGCACCTGTCAGCATCCATCAGTTACAATCGTCACCTATCAGTAACTATCAGCACCCATCAGCATCTATCAGCACACATCAAAAAGAACACCTCTATAATATACAACTTTGTATAGGTGTTTTTTAATACTTATATAATACTAGCTTTATCCCGCAACTTCGTATGCGCTTAACTACCCTTCTCGTGGAAATTTCAGAAACTATACAACCAGACACCCACTGAAAGAACCTTTATACCAAGTATCACACCCATGCACTCAAGGAATAAGTTTTTTTCATACAAACTAAAAATCATATATTTCCCGTGTCCGAGGGAATTTTGGGAATTTTTTTCGTAGCACAACCAGTCACTCTTTGAAGAACCTTCATGCCAAGTATCACATCCGTACGCTCAAGGAATAAGATTTTTCACACAAACTAAAAATTCCAACCCCTTCCCATGGGAATTTCGGGAATTCCTTCCATAATACAAACAGACACTTATTCAGGAACCTTTATATCAAATATCACATCCGTGCACTCAAGGGATGGGTTTTTTCATACAAACTAAAACATCATATATTTCCCGTTCCCGTGGGAATTTCGAGAATTTCTTTCATAACACAACCAGACACACATTAAAAAACCTTTACACCAAGTTTCACATCGGTGCACTTAAGGAATAAGATTTTTCACACATACTAAAAAGTCCAACCCTTTCCCGTGGGAATTTCAGGAATTCCTTCCATAATACAAACAGACACTTATTTAGGAACCTTTATATCAAATATCACATCCGTGCACTCAAGGGATGGGTTTTTTCATACAAACTAAAACATCATATATTTCCCGTTCCCGTGGGAATTTCGAGAATTTCTTTCATAACACAACCAGACACACATTAAAAAACCTTTACACCAAGTTTCACATCGGTGCACTTAAGGAATAAGATTTTTCACACATACTAAAAAGTCCAACCCTTTCTCGTGGGAATTTCGGGAATTCCTTCCATAATACAAACAGACACTTATTGAGGAACCTTTATATCAAATATCACATCCGTGCACTCAAGGGATGGGTTTTTTCATACAAACTAAAACATCAAATATTTCCCGTTCCCGTGAGAATTTCGGGAATTCCTTTCATAACACAACCAGACACACATTGAAAAACCTTTACACCAAATTTCACATCGGTGCACTTAAGGAATAAGATTTTTCATAGAAACTAAAAACTCCTATATTTCCCGTTCCCGTGGGAATTTCGGGAATTCCTTCCTTAGTGCACCCCTACATCTCCTAAAGAATAAATTTTCCAAATTTCAGCTCTCTACGCCCAGTAGTTACGGCTGTACGTTGTCTGTCAGTCACTCCGTCACTCAGTACCTCAGTACCTCAGTCAGTAACGGAACAGTTTTATATATATTGATTATATATCCCATAACTTTGAGGTTTTTTCCCTTACTTAAAAAATAATACTTTTTGCCAAAGAATATGTGGTTCAAAAGTGCATACTTCCCAAGATAATATCCTCGGTCTTAATATAATGAGTTCTAAAATATCACCCGTGTAACATCTCATCTACTCAATAGACGCTGAAATGTCACTGAAGTCATACAATAAACAACAAAATTATTTTAAACGTTGAGGAAAGTTGCATACAATGTACACCGCAAAACGTCACAAACTGTACCTACCTATGCATAGCGATAAAAAAGGAGTAGAAAACGCCACGTTGCACAGTGTAGGAATTTCGCAATCTAGGGGGATTTAATTCTAGACTGATGTAAATAAATGATTTACTTAAAAAAACATATTGTATGGTATTAAAATAAATAAAAATACTTAAATAGTGACGGAAAATAAAGTATATATATATTAAAAAAATGCAATATGAATATATTTTATTTTAGTCACTAACTTCTATTTCAGCCTCATTTACGGTGGGCATAGAAAGCAAATTTAGTACCTCAGGCTCTAAAGGACTTTGTTTCCTCTTCATTATTATCCTGTAACTAGATATTAAAGGGTCTGATGATATTAGAAGCCTATTAAGTAGATCGGTATTGGTATCTATTCTGGATGTTTTTCTAGTGAAGAATTCCCTGTATCTTCGGTTATCTTTGTTTCTGGCTTCTTCTGCCTCTTCCGATAGCTGGCCAATCGGCAAAACACACGAATCTATAACATCGCGGCCATGAAATAAAACTTTGTGAACACTAACTGGCATGTTGTACCACGAGTATTCCCTTAAATACAGGTTTCTGGTTTCTTCTGTATAATTATTGAAGGAATCTAAACAAACCGAAAAACCGCACCCGAGAGTTTCTAAAATTATATGAAACCTTTTTATCAGTTCTAAATTTACCCCGGTAATATCAGCAGTTACGGTAGCATTTCTGAAAAATCGGCGTGCCGTATTGCCGTCATTAGTATTACCCGCTTGCTGGGTCGGCAAATCCACTAATAAACCCAATTCATTCCTGAACCGTGTTTGTATGTGTGTCTTTCTTGCCTGAACCTTATCTTTATTTTTTTGACCTCTCGCTTGCCACAATTTTATGTCGAGTTTGTAAGCGATATGAAGTATACACTCCATAAATCTAATCCAGGAATGTAAAGGAGAAAGCCCGAAAGACAATGCAGTTTGATCGAGAGGTTTCATCAAAATAAGTGATGGTTTATTCATCTCTGAAGGCTTTGCTCCACATATGTAACAAGTCTGAGATGAGAGCGAAACATCAGATACAGCACTACATATTTTGCCGTCTATCATAGTCAGCATAAAAATCGGTTTTACTAAAATCTTAAAACTATCTAGACTTACTTCAACGGGCGATAGCATATCGATTTGCCGTTGTATCGTATCAACCTCTTCTTTAATTAATGAAGTAGTCTCTTTAGCAAAGTTAAGTCTAATTGGCCGACAATACCTTGTTGAAGAAGGAGCTGGATTTTGCCAAACTATATTAAGATTCCCTT
Organism: Stenoptilia bipunctidactyla; assembly: GCA_944452665.1. NCBI lineage: Eukaryota > Metazoa > Arthropoda > Insecta > Lepidoptera > Pterophoridae > Stenoptilia > Stenoptilia bipunctidactyla. Next base: position 6,608,585 of record OX101730.1, read on the forward strand.
CGACATTCAACCTTAACTGAATAGGTACCATGGACGTGCTAAAAAGGTTCTCATCAAATTTAGTTTCAGAACAAAATTTTTGTTTATATGCTTTTTGTTGTGCTCCATCACAACCCCACTTAATTAACAGGGACAGTTCCTTCACTCCACTTTGCAAGTACTCGATAGACACAAGAACCTCTTTTTGAGACATACAAAGTCGTTTTATACTGTGATCAACTAATGATTGCAGGTCACACGTTGCAGTTGATTCTGTTACGGTTTTATTGGAAGGATAACATTTCTTCTTAGCCTCTTTTATTCGGTCATAAGACGGCAATAGATTTTTTATCAATTTATTTATCCTTTGCCGTATAATATCATACTGATGTGTTGATAAGTTAGCATCTACCATCATGCTCAATGCTTCATCGGCCGACAGAGTCTTTTGAACTCTTTCGCTGTTAATTTCTTTTCGTACGCTTTTTATGATAGAACCTCTCTTGGGTGAACTCATAGAAAGTTCTTTTACGATAGCCGCTGAGTCCCTTTTACCTGCTTTTCGAAGGTTACATTCATGTGCTATCGTAATTTCCTCAGGGCTAGTAGAAGACAATAGATTCTGCACTTTTCGTTTTTTAGTTTTATCGCAACATTCGATGAAACTTTTGGGTGGTCTACCAGGTGAATGACCAGATGTACTAGGTATTTCACTTAATACATTATCTGGTAATTTAATATACTCATTCAACCAAATCAAATTCTTGTTCAAAAAGCGTTCACGATGCCTACCGCTTGCTGACCATTTTTCATTAAATTTGTTGAATAACCTCCTCAAAAAAAACTTAATTTCATTGATAGCACCTTCCGAAAATTGTAAATGAGGGTAATGACCTAATATAAATGCTAAAACAGCATCAATACGCTCATTCTTAGCATTTGAGGTCCAAATATCAAAACATTGTTTTTTTGTAATTTCGGCAGTCATTCTGTAAACCGAAAAAAAATGTATGACGGTCGCACAAAATCGCAAGTTATATCAATTGTTTTCAAAAGTTAAGATTCTAAACTATATAAAAAAATAACAAGATCACCGGGATATTCAGGTCATTTTTTTCTATACACCTTTTATTTTGCAAATCATGTATAAAAAATCCTAAATTTTACTCTGCTTTTAAATGATGTTATTAGATCAATGTTAACTATGACATTAAAAAAACACTCCAACTTACCTTAATACGCTTACACGAAACAATAATAAACCAATAAACAATACTTATACTTCGTTATTTTAATTAGTAATCACCAGCAAAGATAACACTTGAATATTGTTGTTCGTATTGTGAGACACAAGGAATAATATCTACCTACTTAAATATTATTTATTATTAATTATAAACTACCTACAAAAAAATCGAATATGTAGCTGTAACAAATAGGGTTAGAATGAATAAGTGCTTCTATATTATTAATTTTAAGAAATATATATTTTGATTTAAATCCCGCTAGATAATGAAATTCCTACACTGTGCGTTGTCATACTTCCCATAAAGTTATTTTTGACTTAATTGAATTATTTTGCATGAAAAATAAAAACCAAAAGAAAATTGAAAAATTATTCACATGTTATTTGATTCTATTACATGGCCCCATCAAGACCCTAGAGTTATGGGAAATCAAGCAGAACATATTGTACATAATATACATGGAAATTTTTTTTAATGTCATTTGGGGGTAAAGTTTTCTTAATAATAGAGATAGCAAATTCTACTCCATAAAACATTTCTTTATTTTAGGAAAAATTAAAACTGTATTCAAAGACTTTTCAAAAACTCGCTTCTTCACCCAGGAATCGAACCGACTTAAATCTAAAAATGAAGATTTCATGGTTTTCCTTTCAATGAATTAACCTAGTATGTGAGAGAGATTTTATTCTTGTGATTGGCTCTAACGAACCACACAATAAAATTACAGGGTGTCATTTTTACAGATTTTAGTCGGTTTGAATCCCAGGTGAAACGAGTGAATTCTTAAAAATCTTTGAATGCGGTTTTATTTCTGTTGAATAATAAAGGAAAGTTTCTTTGGAGTAAATTTTGCTATCTCTTCTTTAGGGTACTTTCCCTACAGATGGCATTAAAAATTACACCCTGTATGTTTATCGATGTGCACCTATCAGTATCTACGTTGGAATTGATGTGGAGGGGCAGCCCACAAGAGGTGATGCGTTAATATTAACCCTGTATACGTACGTATAGAATAATAATCCTCCTTTTGTTTTCGTCGGGTGATTACGTAAGAAAAGATTTATCGCAAAAAAAATTATATGCTTTTTTGCACTTGTTGTCTAATAAACTTAAAAAGAAATATCAGAAACAAGTTTTTAGCTCTATATTCAGAAGTGATAATTGTTTATAATACTCCTTTAATTTATCAATCAAAATATAAAATGTGACTTAACAAAAATTAAATAATTAAATTGTCGTACTGTTATGTGTACGCTATGGTCAAAAAGACGATCAATTACGCGGGAAAATCGGGAGCAAAAGCGACACAGGTCCTACCTCCATGACGCCTCGCGTGGTACTGAATTGTATCGCACCGTCGTCTTTATTATATTATATTATATTAGAAAAAATAGAACGGTTTAAGAAAGAAATTATCCAAATAAATTAATTTTATGCTCCATTACCAATATTATGACAAGTTTTTGTAAGTATAAGTTTGATATTCTCTTAGAATATCGGAAAATCACTTAAAATTTTCATCTTTTTCGTAATTTTTTATGATCGAGTAAAGTTTTCAGTATCGTGTTTTGATCCACAGATTTATAAAATATATTAAACAAACTTCAACATATATTTTTATCCAATCCAGACAAACAATATTGGCCGGTTGTAATGAGTTTGAAAACGCACAGATTTCGCGAATGGGGCCCTTAACTCAAAAGCTACTAGATAACGCATAAATTAACCTAAGAAACATATCCATGACATGACTGCTAATATGTGTGTTTATTAGGTACCCTTCAACCGAGATTCAAACCCAAAACACCAAATACCAAATGTATAATTTTTTTAAATATAATTTTACGATATAGTTTTCTCAAGTGAATGCAACTACAGATGGCGTGACACGACAAGGACGTCCTTTAACTACATGGGTGCTGAAGAGAAGTGGAGTTATCAAGAAAATTACATTATGATTCTAATGCAACATGTGGTTTGACGTCTTCTTGACGTGCAAATTTTCTTATACGTATACTTCAGACATCGTATTGCATACGTAAATATATGATGCTTAGAATAAAAACACACGTTATAAACATATAGGATGGAAACTATGAACGCACGAGATATGATCTTCAATATGGTAGATGCGAGTCCGACTAATATCTGTGCTCATTACAAAAATATCCACCCTATCCTGGATTCCAACCCTTGCATGGAATGAAAAGCTCATAATTACCGCTGCACCAGGAGGCCGTCAATGAAAATATTATAAAAAAATATTTTCAACCTAAATTTGGAACAAGTAGTATTTTTTTTTCTAAAGCTTACAGCGAAAAAGGCTATTGTTACTAAAATAGGTATCATTGTTAGTTCCATTTTTTTCGAAACAAAACATCGCTTAAACCTTGTTACTACGGTGATATTAGGAAACACATGGGACAAAATGAAAGTGAGGACAGCAGGCTACAAACAACACAAACTTCTGCCAGTATAATGAATACCTACTAATAAAGCTGAAGTATTTGTTTGTTCCAAACTTACAGTCGGATTCGAAAAAAGTATTGAAGAAAAAAATTATTATAGTCTACAATTTATCAATAATCAGAAGAGCATTAAAAACCGACTTCTCGTAAAAACTTTGGCTTAACCATAGAATAGATAATAGTACTAGCGTACAGAAGTTGCACTCCTTTGATGTTGAAGAAAGCCGACATTTTAAATACCTAAACTTGGCGCGCCCGACCGTGCGCGATCTAAAATGTGCCTTGACGCCGCGCGTAAGTGTACGTTATTCTTCGTCCCGCTGCTTAATGGTCAATCGGTAGGGTTGCCACAAGTACTAAAAATAAAATACCTACTTATTTTTTTTTGTATTTTCTTGTAATATTTATGTCAATTTCTAATTTCTTGCCTTCTCTAAAATAACGATTATTAAATTTTATAGCAGCATAAAGGCGAAATCTAAAAAATAGTTTCAATATAAACCCTGATGGTAAGCATGGACATGGAGTAGTAAAACTAATATTTTTTATTAAATTGATCAGAGTATTAGTCGGGTGTCTGAGCATAACATTCTCAAAATTTCTTATAAATGTATTCTCCATTTCTTTGATAAAATTTGTAAAGGTTTCAGGTGGGAGTTTTAGGCCTCCATCAAAAGACGATTTATTATTGAAAACTTTAAAATGCGTCAACATGTTCGTATCTCTTAGATGTGGGGTATTTTTAACATAGGTATCAAACTCGGAACAATGATGCTTTTGTGAATTCACTAATATTATCAATAAATCAGCAGCACAAATCAATCAGTCAGTTCACAAACACGAAGTACTATTCTTACGAGTAGGTTAGGTAGGTACCTACGCGACGCGAGCGACCTGTCGAAAGAACGCGAACACATTCGTACGCACGCCAGGAGCGTGACAGCCACACTGCGTTTGCACACTCAGTGTGAGCGAAGCGGTAGGCAATAATCTTATACCTACACACGAAGTGACAGAGCCCTGGCTTTACTATGAGGTCGTCAATGTAAATAGCTTTTTTTTTATAAATTATGGATGGGACGTTTGTCTTCCATGCCACCTGATGTTAAGTGAACATGAAGACTAAGGTGATACACGTCCATCCACGAAAAACCTATTCACTCGACGCTTAAAAGTACTAGGACTATACTGGTCAGGGAAAATAGACGCAGGCAGTTCATTCCAAACCTTGGCGACCCGTATCAAAAAGGAACTGTCAAAGCGTTTAGTTCGACTTTTCGGAATATCTACCACATACGGATGGAAGTTCTGTCTGCGTCTAGTAGTCCGATGGTAAAAGGGTGAGGGTTCAATTTGTTCAAACAGAGCACTGGCGCACTCACCAAAATGTATCCTGAAGTACACGGTTAGACACGCAACCTTACGACGATGCTCTAAGCTCCTTAAATATTTCAAAAATTTAAATTTTTTCATGAAGTACTCAATCGATTTCTATTAAATTTAATGAGGCCACCTCTGAAGGTATACTCTACCATATGAAACAAGAATATTCCAAATGGATTCATAATTGTCCAAAAAATCGTGTAACAAAGACACAAAAAAAACATTCACTCGAATTGAGAATCTCCTTCTTTTGCAAGTCGGTTGAAAATACATAAGGGATCAATTGACGACCATATTGGTAACATACATACATTGCCTCCTATGTAGCGGTAACAGACGACCGGCTGGTGTAGCGGTAACAACATTGCCTTCTATGCCAGAGGTCCTGGGTTCGAATCCCGGCGGCCGGCGGCGGATTTTTGTGTGATGAACACAGATATTAGCCGTCAAGTAATGGATGTTTATATGTTTATTAAAGTTTATTCTAATAAAAATATGTATTTATTCAATATGTATGTTTATATATTTCTTAAGTACCTATATCAGTAATCTAGTATGTTATGGATAACACAAATTCTTTTAGAAACTTAATTTGGGCTAGATAATGTTGTGTGAGTGTCAGAAATATTTATTATTATTTGTTATCAAAAGTAACACGGGTAAAACCGAACGAAGTTGCCAGTCTTCAATATTGTGGGAAGTATTTCGAGAACACCCTTGCACTCATGGATAATCACTTCCTCCGACTGACAGCGATAAAGTTGTTTGATATTAAGAAGCTAGTGTAAGATCATTTAAACGTAAACATTATTTTCAGTTTACGAATGATGTTCAGAAAAACATTCTAAATTTTAAATGGATATTTCGCCGTTTTAAAAGACGTATTACATTGAATCTATACTATTTATTCGAATGAACTACTAACTATATTGCTCAACACGCTCTCCACTGAACACAGGTACGACGGCTGTTATAATACTGTAGTAACACTATCTGCCTCGGCAGATATGAACATGTTTGTCTTAATCGGCCTGATAGTTAAGGTTACAAACCATACTGTTTTTAACAGTATTATACTATTTTTCACTTCATTATTATTATTTTTTTTATATTGTTTTTTAGTTTGTCATCCATGCCACCTGATGGAAAGTGCGCATGAAGACTATGGTGTTACACGTCCATCCACGAGAGACCTATTCACTCGACACTTAAAAATTCTAGGACTGTAGTGGTCAGGAAAAACAGACGCAGGCAGATTGTTCCACACCTTGGCAATCCGTACCAAAAAGGAACTATCGAACTTCTTGGTAAATCCACTATATAGGGATGGAAGTTCTGTCTGCGTCTGGTAGTCCGGTGGTAAAAAGGGATGGTTCAATTTGGTCAAAAAGAGCACTCGCACAGAACAAAATGTAGCCGATAAAAAACTGTCAAACAAGCAACCTTACGACGATGCTCCAGCGTTTGCAATTTTTTATTTGTAAGGTTGTTGTTATTTATGAGTTAACGGGCTCTTCGGTCAACAGAGTCTAGCGCTTCGAGCTGGTATTTGGCAGAACCATCCCAAAGATGACTACAGTACTCCATGCACGACCTCACTTGGGCTGTGTATAGGTAAGTTGAGCAGCCGTTCAGGGCTGAAGTACCGCCGGACCTTCGAGATGATACCCAATTTTTTGGAAGCCGTTTTTGCCATAGACTCAATTTGTTGACCGAAGTTTAATTTGGAGGTTATAGTGACGCCCAAAAGCCCTAGTTGGTCGGTGATGGGAACAGATACATTCTGGAAAGTGGGCGTAAAAGTAAAGGTGCTCTTATACTATATTATATATTATATTATACTGTTTACTGTTGAACAAAAATAAAGTACCTATACAAAATACTGTTTTCAGCATAAAAATCTAAACACTGTATATGCTAAACTTTAATTAACAATTTGTGCAAGAAATTCTAAAAATATGTGTTTAAAACATTAAATAAATTGAATACTGTTTATGTTTCCATAATACTGTTTGATATTTTTTTCAGACTCAAATATACTTTTTTCCAGTAAAAGAAAGTTAGCAACCCTACTGATAGTATAGTGTATGTTATGTTACGCGGGTAAAACTCGTACACTTATACTATGTTAAAAATACTAAAAAAGTATAATACATACATAGATAACTTCACGCCCGTATCCCTAATGGGGTAGGCAGAACACCAGAGGCTATAAAACCATCTGATGTCACGTTTGACAAATTTATAGGTACTATTATGTTGGAGAGACTATTGCAGTAACAGGGGGTCAGCCTATGGCCCGCAAAATAAAACTTCCGTCCCTTAACTAACTTTTACAGTATGCCCGGGAAGAGAAGCAGCTGGCACATTCAATGTTTTTCTTTCGCTCCCAGTCCAACATGGAATTTACCCTATACGTTTTATAATAACACTAGCTGTTTCGCACGGTTTTACCCGCGCAATTTCGAATCCCGCGGGAATATCGGAATAAAAAGTAGCCTATGTGCTATTCCAGACTGTACACTATCACTATGTCAAATTTCATCCAAATCCGTTAGTAGCCGTTCTGCAGTGATTGAGGAACAAACATCCATACATCCAAACTTGCACATTTATAATATTAGTAAGATAATATTATGATGTATTTTTGTGTATTTCTTTTTACTATGCCTACTCCTGAAGATGTGCATTATTATTTTTCTATACAATTAAAGGTTTTGAGTAGCATCACAAGCTAAGTGCGTTCTGTACGGTTTGATCGCACTATATGAATATTACTATATATTTATTTTATTTGACGTCATAAAAGTCTTTTCACTAATAGGATAATGGCGAGCGCGTGACACGCACTGATTTTAGTGCCGCAGGTCGCTACATCAGGTCACAGGGTGGGTATCAATGAAACCCGACCCTTGATAAGTCGTAAAAATATTTCATTTAGGAAATTTCTAACTTAATGGCATACATTTTGGATAATTTTCAGAATTGACAATGGAGCTATGTTCAATTCTAATTTCAAAATAACACACGTTAATGGCCTTTCGAAAATGCTTTATTTGGGTGTGTCAATTTTGCTCCGGAGCTGACTGAACCTAGCCACAATAGTGAGTAGGGCCAGGTAACATATTTGTCATGTTATCTGCTATTTCTTTTTTGTTTCACAATATTTCGTAATAACAAAAAAAGCCGAACTTTTATGCAGCTCGCGAGTTTGATTATGGACTTTATCGTCTTCACCATCAACTCAAAATCAAATGCTTAAGGCTGCAAACTTGACGGCAGCCACAGCGGCGCGGGAAGCGACGCGGGGAATCTGCGCTGTTCTCGACGCCAGCGGGCGCTCGTGCGATTTGTCGCGGTTTGGTACAAACTCAATTCTTTCTATCCCGCCTGCGCCGCTGTCGCTCTCGCTGTCGCTGCCGTCCAGTTTGCAGCCTAAGGGTCTCGACAAATCTGTCGATGAGCCGGCAAATACTCTCGCTTTTTCACTTAGCTTCCTGCCCGGGTCGACATGTTTGGTGAAACCTCCGTACGATATACGTCGGGATACAAAATATTTTAAGAATCAATTATTTTTTTCCACAGGTAAAGTTACTTTATTTATATCCAAAATAGATACTTATTTGAACGTACTGATAAATAAATTTCATTGACTGCTATATTACTTATTACTCGTGAATTATTTACGCCGACGACGACGGTTGCGTTATAATTGGGGTTGAAATATGGATTTTTCAGGGATCATAATTTCGTAATGTATTCCATTAGCATTATGCCGACGACCAGTAAGCTTAAATATCAATAAGACGAACGATGTTACACAATTTTTTTGGTATTTGGCACCGAACTGTAAAGCTGCGGGGCTACTAACTTTGTATGAACAAAATGGACAATCTTAAAGGCTAGAAATCTTATAAGATAAAGGCGTGCCAATTTATTTGGCAGACTTTTGCCGTTGTTTAAGTTGATGTATGTTTCAAAAAATCGATTTTAAACTTTGCCTATGGCGTTTGAAAACCTTGGTGTAAATCAATAACCTTATATCACGATTCTTAACAAAAAAGAAAATAATTCTTTCCAGCTACTAAAGCGTTTTTATACAAAACAATTTTATCATCAGCTGATGGAAACGTGTTAGTATGAAAATTTGCAACTTTACAGACATTAGTAAAACAATAGGTACTTTGATATAATTAGGTCAAGACCTATGAAATCAAAAGGTCACATGTTTATATTGTTTTTGTTTTAAATACCTTAAATTTAACAAAAAACTCTATCTAAATAATAAAGATCAACCTTGAAAAGGACCTCGTCTAAAACTCGGCAAGCAAGACTCATTTTTCCAACAACTTCTTAGAATGCAGGTCAAACCAAACCCGCTCACGCATCGGTCGGATCAAGAATCTGTTATGTACTTTATTCGGTACGATCACGGTGTTTATAAATACGTACTCGTGTAGCACTAGTATATTTATAATAGCTATGTTCGCGCCAGTTACCCTAAGGTGGCGTTAGTCTGTGGTTTATCGTTGAATGAATGACGAATTGTTTTTGATAGATGTCAAAACGTCTAATGTCATCTTGTTGTTAAAAAGCTCTTGTGACCAGGGACCGGAAAACCCCTTTATTTGATTAAGCCTATTGATAGGGTAACCCTATCAAAATCTTACCATATGGAAGTGTAACCCTATTGATATGGTAAGCCTATCGACGTGGTAACACTTTGAATAAAGTTAACTACTTTCGGATGCGCTTACCCTGTGATAGGGTTGCCTATTTCTATCTCTTTTCCGCGCATGCTGTTGAATTCGGAAGTATAATTCGAAGTGCGAGATTGAATAAATGGTGATATTTTTGATAATTTGATATTCTTAGAGATTAAATTTGCCTGCAGGTTTTAAAACCCTATTGAATCGGTAACCTTCAATAGGGTTTTCGATAGGCTTACTGCTTACATGAAGCTAACTCTATTGATATTTTAAGCCTTAAATTAGGGTAAGTCTTCGATACGGTTACCAAATTGATGGGGTTTTTTAAAACAAGTTATGAAAAACCCAATCAAAAACCTCTTTAAGGGTAAGCGGTTCCGGTCCCTGCTTGTGACTTGGCGCCTCGAATGTAGATTGATTTTGTTGTACGGCGACTGTGAAGTTATTGTGAATCAGCTTTTATATTAGTCAAAAAGCAAATAACGAATATAAATCCCTTCCTATTCCCTATATATCGCATAAATTCCCCTCTTTATGAGGTGAGTTTGTATTCTCTCCTTTTATACTTATGTCTTAAAAAGCAGTGACTGATCGCTGCATACGAGCATAACATTAATTAATGCCCGTACAAGCTATATGAGAATTTTAAAATTTTCTTTTCAATATTTATATTTTACATACATACATACATAACTTCACGCCTGTATCCCTTATGAGGGAGGCATAACACCAGAGGTTATAAAAACATCTGATGTCACGTTTGACAAATTTGGAGGCATTATAATAGTGGAGAGAGACTATTGCAGTGACAGAGGGTCAGCCTATCGCCCACAAAAAAGCCTCTCATACCACCTCGGTCCCTTAACTGACTTTTACAGTATGCCCGGGAAGAGAAGCAGCTGGCACATTCTATGTTTTTCTTTTGCTCCCAGTACAGCATAAAAGCTTTATATTTTACACCGAAATAAATCTGTACTTCCCTACTTTAGATGTCGATAAATAGACTAGTAATGAACTAGCAGCCACGCGCGGTTTTACCCGCTTATTTTTCCCATACGTAATGGTTGATAAAATATTTTTCCAAATTGAACTGGTACTTTCCAAGATTAGTGCTTTCAAACAAGCTAGTCCAGTCATTTAAGCTTAAATTAGGTAAGAATCTCGGAATTCAAGATACCCAGCTGTAAGTCTATAAATACTTGTATATTGACACCCTAAAAGTTGTCTCAAAACCTGCATATGGTAGGGTGTACGCAACTATTAAATTTCAAGGTCAAAGGTCATGAAAATCGGTTTTTTGCGTTTTTTTTGCAAATATCTCATTTCCTATGGGTTTTTTGCTATTTGTATTTATTATCATATTGTAGAATACAAAATTCTCTACAAATTTTGTGCAAAAAAAAATTTCATACGGTGAACCGTTTTCGAGATAGACGGCGGAGAGCGCGCGGTCACTGCGGTCGAAAACACGCCATATTTAGTTGATGAACTATCGATAAATCAATCGATTATAAATATTTCTCAATTGGTATCTCAGCTGGGTATCTCGAATTCCGAGGTGAACTTACTATAATTACTGGACTAAGCAAGCAATCAAAATCTCTTCAGCTTTAAGGCCAACGCTTCATCACGTGTGTCCGCTCGCGTGCCGTAGGTACGTCCGTGTCCACGCGTCGTGGCCACGCGAGACGCAATCACGCTAGTAAAATTTCATTGATGTGCTTGTACAGTCAAACTCAAACTCAAATATTCTTTATTTCGTAAGTATGTAAATACATTTGAAATAAGTCAAACGATTTACAAATTGAACTGAATCTACCACCACTTCGGAAAGTCGATCTGTTGAGAAGAAGTGGTAAGCTCAACAGCAATCATCTTTCAAAAATAAGAGAAAAAAAAATACACAATAACAATTTTCACATAACACTTATCCTTAAATCTATCGAAGTCGTGTCATGGAATACGAGGGGATTTCACCGATTTCCTTTCGATCCGAGATTGCGAAATCTCAGATCTGATCAGAACAAGATCAGAAGCTAGTTTTGATCGCGATTTACGTGTCACGGATTTCATGGGTTTCGTTGTATTCTCGTTTCATAAAACTTAGTTTACCTGTAACACCTATGATAAGAATGAACGAAAGAATGATGCGTTCAAAGTGTTGCAATAAAAAAAAATCCTTCTCAAATGACGAAATAAGAAAGTCAGATCATGATATTTTTTAATTATTAGTTCTAGATGTACAAAATTTATATATACAAATGTTTCGCTTATAACGATATTTATTTAAAAAAAACTGAAATATATGTAATATCATTAATAGTAAGTACTCAGCACAGAGGACATTGGGTATACTAAAGTAGAGTAATCACTAAGCTTATCGAAACCCTGCCATCTTAAATTTTACACTAATTTAAATTTATTAATTTGACACGAAATCTGGTTACAAAATCTTTATCATCAAGAGTGTCGAAGTGTTCTTCTCTCTCGCGTATCCATCTGGAGCGACGAACAACAAAATCATCCTCATCAAAATCTTCGCCAAAAGCTAGTGCCAAGGCTCTTTTCATTTTAGTTCTAACAAACTTCAACTTTATAAATAAATCACAAAAATATAAACAATTCTCCCTTCCCTTTTAACCCATAAACAAATACGGAGAAATATAAATTTAATATAACTTCGAAAAAATGGCTTTTTATAAAGACATAGTTTCATATGACACATTGACAATGACAGCAGGCAGCTCCTAAACGCGTTTTAACACGCTAAACGGCGAAAATCGGACGTTTAGGCACTAATCCAGATTTAAGCTAATCTAAGATTTTTTTATGTCGATGAAAACGAAACTTGAAGGCGGAACTCGTTTTAACATATAAGCTGAGTTCAACTCGAATTGATCGCGTTTTATTACATCGGTAAAATTGGGGCTAAATCGCTTACTATTTCGCTAAACTTCGATTAAAATAGTAGTAGACGCGGGCGCTAGCAACGTCACACGCGCGCGTGCCGTACGTACGCGTGTACGGCACGCGCGTGGCAGTTTTGTATTAACGTGTCCACGCATGACCCAGCGTTGGCTCTTACTAAAGTATTTATCATCATCATCATCAGCTCGAAGACGTCCATTGCCGGGCAAAGGCTACATTACCATATTAGTATAGACTAGCCACCGCGCGCGGTTTTACCCGCGTAACTTTTGATCCCGTGGGAATTTCGGAATAAAATATAGCCTATAAACTTCCTCAAGAGTTGGGCTATCAAATGCAAAAAGAATTTTTCAAATCCCACTTGTAGTTTCTGAGATTAGCGCGTTCAAACAAACAAACAAAAAACCAAACTCTTCAGCTTTATATATTAGTATAGATAAATGCTAGATTATTTTTACACGCGTAATCCATCCTAAGACCGAGCAAGGATTTTACTTTTGGATCTCCATATGAAAATCCAACATAATAATAGAGACAATATTTCGTTTGTAAATCACCTAGATATTAGCCAACTACGCCATAAGTTTTGAAAGGAAGATAATTAAAAATATGATCGCATATGTTGTTATATACGAAATAAAAATTCTTTGTTTTGACTTCACTTGAGAGAAACAACACTTATCTAAAATAAACACACCGAAGGTGCTTCATCCAATAATAGCGGCGCACCGCGGTTCCATTCACTAGTTTTACTAAAAATAAAACATAGCTTAGGCTACTAGGTGATCATTACATCTGAACGTAGAGATTTTACGAAATCGTGCAATTTAATCACCCATGTACCTACCTATACATCAGAAGGCGACTTTACCTCATTAATATAATAACTATAGACCAATTATAACGAAATTACTCATCCTTTAAAAAATAAATGTTGATATTCATAAGCTTGGCTTACATAGTTATTTCTGGTAACGTCAGCACGTGCCTTTTAATTAATAACTTTATTGAAGGTCTACTCAATACCTTGAACCGGTATCATATACAACGTGTAATATAATGAAGAGTTAATACTTAAGGGGATTGTATGTTTGGTGATGTAGTTTATAAGTAACCGTAACATAAATTTGTTATCCTTACGGTTCGGTCGAAAAAGGAGTTCAAAGTTTAGATCAAAATATGTACGTGTCAACCCTAAAAACAGCTATTAACTTTGACGAAATCTATTCGATAACAGATGGCGAGAAAATAAAGTGATGGTAACTAAGAGAGATACTACAAAGTCTAGCCGGTGCAGGAAAGGTCATAAGGTCACTCACTGACTGCGGCACAAGTCTTGCTTATTAGGTTGACTAGGGTTGTCAAAATATTTAGGTATAGAAGCTAACCCTCAAGTATTATCTCTCCATTTTTTTACACGCTGTATAGGAAAGATTAAATTTTAAAGTTCTATAAGCAGAAATTTATGTTTTTAATTCGTTTTCATTTCATTTCAAAATATAATAGCGACTTATTATAAACTGACACATTTCATAAGGCTTTGACCCTATTACTATGACTGGTGATAGAGTTCAATGTTATATTTGTTGCACTTTTTTTTATCAAATTATATAAAACTACTAGCCACGGCGCGCTGTTTACCCGCGTAACTTTTGATCCCGTGGGAATTTCGGGATAAAATATAGCCTATAACCTTCCTCAAGAGTTGGGCTATCAAAAGCAAAAAGATTTTTTTAAATCCCACTTGTAGTTTCTGAAATTAGCGCGTTCAAACAAACAAACAAATAAAAAAACAAACTCTTCGGCTTTATATATTAGTATAGATAAGAAATTTGACATACCTTGCGTGGTTCCTTCACATATAACTAGCATTTGAAACGCCCATCCAAGCGCCGTGTTCGATATTACGCTCAGCAAAAGTTTCGTTGTCAACGAAATGTCTTCATAAAGTATTTGTGTCAACATATACACCGAATATGTCGCAAACCAAACCAAGCCCATGAAAGACGCCGCAGTGTTAGCTGAAAAAACAGAGCTATTTTAAAGACTAATAGGTAAGCACATAACTACCAAATTGTTTTGTTTTCTGTTCGGGTCTGTTATCAAAATTAAACCTTACACATGCCTGACATATGTCTCGGAATTCAATGTCACGGTGGCGCGCGCTAAAAATAGAATCAAACGAAATTCGTAAATAAACAATTAGTTTAGTTTGACTTAGACTGGCTGTTCTTGGAAATTATTTCTAGGTTATTTCAGGGTATGAAAATGTGCGTGTAGCGTTTTCAATTATAATGTGAGTGTGACTATTAGAGCTTAAATGAAGATAGTTTATCCCTACATTATTAAAGAATGCTTTTTTACTGTTTTATTAGTAGTTTACGGCACCAGCTGACAGATCACAGGGTTCATAATCGAATGTTTAAAGGGTCGTCATGACAACCGACACTTAAACTAAGGCTTGTATAAAATGCATTCGCTTCTATTGTTTTTATCTTTCAACCGTGCAAATACCACGGCAAATAATCATCATCACAACTCTTTGTAAAGAGCCCACTGCAGGGAATGAGTCTCTCCCCTGAGTGACGAGGAGGTACAGGCCATAATCCACCAAGCTAGCCCAGTGCTGGTTGGTGGATGTCAGAATTTTTAGGGCGACGAAATGGCTTCTTACACCCCTTAACGACTACTACGACCCGGGACTGACTGCTTAACGTGCCCTCCGAAGCACGGAAGTCGTCGTGAGATATGAATGGTCGGCGCACTGAAAAAATTTCGCATGTAAAAATAACTAAGTTTCGGTTGATTTTAACAAAGCGTGTTTGTCAATATACAACTTGCAAAGTTTGTTGCTAAAAATAAATAAGTCAAGTTTGCTATTCTTACTTGATCAGAATCAACCGAGTAAATCGGTTAAAATTGTTTGCTTAGAAATAACAAAGTTAGCTTGATTATTATTACAAACAAAATGTTTGCAAACGTAGCCAACTTTACTGTTTATATTAACAAACTTTCTTGGATAGTTATAGCCAACCTCCTTGGTATCTGTAACCGTTTTGCTAGGTAGCCACAACAGACTTTCTCTGCAATGTGAGTCATTTAACTCTGTAGCCACAGCCAACCTACTTGGTATCTGCAATTGTTTTGCTAGGTAGCCACAACAGACTTTCTCTGCAATGCGAGTCATTTAACTCTGTAGCCACAGCCAACCTACTTGGTATCTGCAATCGTTTTGCTAGGTAGCCACAACAGACTTTCTCTGCAATGCGAGTCATTTAACTCTGTAGCCACAGCCAACCTACTTGGTATCTGCAATTGTTTTGCTAGGTAGCCACAGCAGACTTTCTCTGCAATGTGATCCATTTAATTCTATAGCCACAGCCAAACCA
Organism: Stenoptilia bipunctidactyla; assembly: GCA_944452665.1. NCBI lineage: Eukaryota > Metazoa > Arthropoda > Insecta > Lepidoptera > Pterophoridae > Stenoptilia > Stenoptilia bipunctidactyla. The sequence goes on from OX101730.1 coordinate 6,624,688, forward strand.
CTTTTATCCACCCTCACCAGGACATGAACCTGAAACCTTGGGCATAGAAGGCAAGTGAGGCCGGCAAACCTACTTGGTATCTGGAATCGATTTGCTATGTAGATGCAATCGATTTTCTTTGTACTTTCAATCGGTATCAAACATTTAATTTAAATGTTGTGTACCTAACAGAAAAAAAAAACTAAAAAAAATACTGTTATTGTTCACTTACTATTTATTGTCATATATCTGAATTAGAGATACGGTATAAAATCACAAAAGAACAGTCTCAAAGTTTACAATACTAAACCCAAATTACAAAGTAGGCACAGTCAGCATTAGCACAGTACAGCAGCATAGGCACAGTAGGCACACAGGATTTCATCAGGCAACTTTCCTGAGAACCTGGTAATTAAACCTCGTGAAGATTCCACAATCTTGCTATGGAAGTACACCGATGCCTTTTCCTGTGGGAATACTCTAATAATTTCGTGTACCCAATTTGCATAAATGGTACTCCTTATTGCATTTGACGGATGATTGCTCAAAATGTAGGTTCCGATGTGCCTTACCAATCTTATTATTGCCGTATTATCCAACGGAATATGTTTATCTAAATTTAATAAACCTCTTCCTTCAAGGCTACTATTTAAAAGTAGCGGTAAATCCTGAAAAACAGAAATAAATAAATTATAATTTCTACTCATTCTACCTAATTTATAATATTTTTTCTAACGAGGCACTGTCTGCCGACATACAGGCATCAAACCTGGTTCGGCAGCAGATAATGTAACTTGACACAACTTTTTGTAACATCGAACTTGTAAACTGTTGTATATGTTATATTATTTTGGTACAATAGATTATTATTATTATTAGTTTTTATTTATATCCACCACCACTACCACCAAACAAACATGGTTGGGTTAAAAGTTCTGGTCAAAGGAGTGTTGTAGGAATTTCTCATGCAAATATTAAGTACTAGCCGGTCCCTGCAGTTCCACTTGCATAACTCCCGTTCCCGTGGGAATTTCGGGACAAAATATAGCCTATAACCTTACAAACCTAGCACAAAGATTTTTTCAAATCGGACTGGTAGTTCCAGGGATTAGCCCGTTCAAACAAACAAACAAACAAAAAACTTTTCCGCTTTATTATATTAGTATAGATGTACCTACTACATACATATATGTTTTGTTTCTAACAACTGTCCTACATTTTTCGGGCAATGTACAGTTCAAATGTATATTAATAAAACCTACTTTCCTCCTCCTTTTTGAAGTCTTTACTAATATTATAAAGAGGAAAGATTTGTATTTTTGTATGTTTGTAATGAATAAACTCAAAAACTACTAGAATGATTCAAAGATTCTTTCACCATTGGATGGCTACATTAACCAGAAGTAACATATTTTGCTAAGAAACTCCCACGGGATCAAGAGCTACGCGGGTCAAACCGCGCAAAGCCGCTAGTCAGCTGTAAATTAAAGACACAACGGAATATCAGTGGCAATAATTCACTATAAGCTAGTCTTACATAGTAGGTATTGAAACCCTCTACGTCGGCGCTACCTTGGCTCAAGATCGCGCGTTCACTGGTCACTGGTGTGCGATTGTACGGTCTCTGACTAATAAAATGTATAAGATAAAAATTAAATACATAAACGAACTTACCTTTGAACACTTCTATATATTCTTCCAGACTCCAGGCTTTCAGCAGATTTAGTACTTCTTCATCCATTTACATTAAATCACCTCACTATAAAAAAATACGATGCTGTCGGGGCCGCCGGCGGCAGAGTCTTTAGGAATCAACAGTAGGTTCAGGCACAAAGCAATAGCATATAATCAATCAACTACGTTTTACAGGTAACACACTCCATTATGCGTCGTCGCACTCACTTAATTAAATTATTAAACGTTCGAACGAAAGACGGTTAGTTTGCGGCACGCACATAACTCTAGCGCTGACCAAAACGTGGAGGGGATATCTGCGCATCGGCGGCGGCTCCACCGGCAGCCGGAATATTTACTTATGAATATTTAAACAAGTACTCTGTTAAAAATAACTAACTTAATAGCAAACAAAATAGCTAACTCCACCCTGCTACCAATAAATAAGTATACTCGGTTAAATACTAATGAGTGTTCTTTTGTATTAGAAAAGCTAAGTGGTTGTTAGTAGTAAAGTACTGGTTATTTAAGTTTAACCGTGAGTGGTAACGGTTAATATTACACGAATTACTCTGTTAAAGCTTATTGAGTGAACTTATTAAAATTTAAACAATTTTGTAAACTGTAAAATTTGTAGATTGAGTTATTTGTATTTAATGAGCAGTATGGTGTTAATAAACAAGTGAATTTAGCCATGTTTACGTATATATTATTTACCAAGTTTACTTCCAACATTTTCCACGAGTCTTGATTAAAAATAAACAAGATCCTTTTAACAAAGCCAAAAAGGTACTTTGCTAACTCCTCATTTTTTCAGTGCGGTCACCCATCCAAGTACCGACCGCGCCGAACGTTGCTTAACCTAATAATAATAATAATAATAATATTCATTTATTTGTACTAAAAGAAACACACACATTACAATTAAAAAAAAAGGAGAAAGAAAAATACAATATTAAAAAGAAAAAAAAAACAATTGGTAAAAAGTACACTAAATCTTTTTCTTTTTTACTATACTGAGTTAAATAAAAAGTGTGTGTTGCGGCAGTACAAAAAGGCCATGGCTCAGTGAGAAGTATTGCTCTTGCGAACAAATCACTGATAATTCTGCCATAGCCAAGGAACGTTCATAGGGAGATAATATTATATTAGATTATTTACATTATAAAATAATAATAAACATATGCTCATGTGCAAAAATAAAAATATCTAAAGTGAATAAATAATAAATATAAACAGGATAAGAGCAATGAATAATTAATAATAAAATAATACATATGAAATGTGATATATAAAATGTGAGTCTGATTGGTGTTTCAAGCATGTGTGTGTGGTGGTTGTGGGCATCATACTATGAAGTCCGTTACCAAATAGCCATATGGAATACCAATTTTTTGTTTTTCTAAAAGGTACGATTTGAAATACTTTTTGAATGTTATTTTAGTTGTCCTGTGATATCGTATGACCTGTGATATCGTATGATATACACAGTGACCACGGCGCAACGACGTCTTTAAATGACGACGACGGTAAATAATATAAACAGCTATTTAAGACTTAAGAAAGTCACGTTCCGTCCCAGCATAATCATGTCGATAAAGCCGAATACTCCAAGCGACCTCCCTTTGTAGGGTCTCTTCAGGACTCGCTTGGCTAACAACCATCCTTCTTATAAAATCTGCCGCAAAATATTACCGCTTTCACGGTGATGTACGGGGTGACTGGTGACAATTTTTTGAAGGAGAGCACTCTGAACTCAATTCTGATAATAATTATGTAATTAAAGCAGGTATTTAATTTTTCCCCAGAAATCCCTATGAATAAATAATGAGTCAACACGCACACAGCAGTGTTCCCTATAGCATTAAGTAACTAAGTATCTATTGCATTACGCTTATGTAACCATGCGTTGCGTTCTGAATCGGTTAAGTTTACTTAATTAATATTTATTTTATTTTTTCTCTTCTTGTATGATCTCAAACTATCACGTCCTGGAATGTCCATAATGACCCACCCACCAGTAATACTACGGCCACACTACCTTACCGTCTACCGGCAATAATTATGGCATTAAATTTGGCGGAAAATATCACTTTTTCAATATGGAGTTTGAAGCTGCAGCGGTGTTGTGTTTTATGAGTGCCAATTATTTTTACATGAATCTTTTAAATTTCAACAAAGCTAAAAGAAGACAAAAAAGGGTATCCCAAAGAGACGGTTTGGATTGGAATAATTCTAAAAACTCGAGCGCTTTTTCATTTGACCACTCCATGTCGGTCGATACGTGCGTCGCCGGTGAGCTCATATTGCACACTGGACAAACGGTAGTGTGGCCACAAACGCAATAATCACTGCGGTAATCTTCTTTGATGTGCGAAAAAAGACCGCTGCCGGAGCTATTGCCTACCGCCATCCATTTGCCATATTGATTGGCATTGTAAAATTATGGCCGTAAATCGTGGTTACACCTAGGTGTTGTTTAAGTTATGGCAAAAATTATTGGCATATCACGGTAGTGTAGCCTAAGCATAACCCTATTTGTATAAGGGTAGGTAATCCTACTAATACCTATTATAATTGTGTCTGTAGTCTACAAAGTAAATATAGCTAAGTCATTTGTAACTCTTCTTGCGCGATTTAATGGACATACAGCGACATCTATCGAATAAAAGCAAACTAAAATTTTGTATATTATAAATGTAAAAGTTTGGATGGATGGATGTATGCATGTCTGGATGTACTTTGTTCCTCTATCACGGCAATACGGCTTAATGGATTTGGATGAAATTTGGCAGAGTGATAGTTTACACTCTGGAATAGCAAATAGGCTTTTTATCTCGATATTCACGCGGGATTTGAACTTACGCGGGTAAAACCGCGCGAAACAGCTAGTATTTTATGAAGAGTCAACTCCGTTCTGAGCCCGTGTGCTGTAATCTTTTACATCATCTTCACTTACACTCACCATCAGGTTAAAATGAGGTCAAACGAGAGTTAAGTCAATATTTAAAAAAAATAATAATAATAAATGTATTTACTTCTCCCACAATAATATTTTACTTACACAACACTATAATTCAAAACTACCTATATTATAAGAGGTAATCCAATTTAGGTTTTGAAGTGGGAGACTGGTGCCCCATTTAGGTTTCCCTGTACTAGGGGATCACCAGGCTCTTCCCTCGTGCCAAGTTCACGATACAATAGTTCTTAAACTAAGCCTAAACAATGACTAACTATTATTAAAAAATCGATGGTTTAAAGTACTAGCTACAGTTACAACGCAACAATCGGTCAAGGTCTTTCTTTACCTTTATAAACAAATATCTACTTATACGCACGAGGCTAGACCGATCAATCGCTTCGTTTTATTTCAACCTATAAGTCGAAACAGGCAACTGTAATTTAAAAAAGCAAAGTACCTATTTAAAATATTAATCTTGCTCATTTGCATGCGCTATGTTAATCTAAAATCAGTGGCAGTGAAATCTCTTGGTCTGTAAATAGAATGCTAATCGATTTAGCCGTTATTTTGGATAAAACCGGTATCTATTTATGCGACGTGTTTATTTTTAACAAAAGCAATATTATGTGTCAAGGTGAACAACAGGCTAAATCTAATCTTTTGAATGAAACGGGATTCCCTTAGACTATCAACATATCCGGGAATGAAACGGCTATTTTACCCAAAAATTTAAAAGATTCTCAAATTAGCTATATATAATTTTTATGTTACAGACCATTCGCCTGCATATTTTATAAAGGATTATATAAACCAACTTTAACAATCATTAAATAACTCATAATAATAGGGGCAGGCCTCAGACTGCAAACTGGCCGGCAACGACATCGACAGCGGGAGCGACAGTGGCGCAGGCAGCGATTTCCGCGACACGATAGAAAGTATTGAGTTTGTATGAAACCGCGACAAATCGCTCTCACGCCCGCTGGCGTCGAGAACGGCACAGATTCCCCGCGTCGCTGTCGCTGCCATGCCGTCCAGTTTGCAGCGTAGGTTATTAGTCATTACGGATTTAAATAAACATTTGGAAGTAATTCACTTATTAAGCCTGTGTTTATCATCGAGTTAAATTGAGGTCATCGCGGATGTATTCACGATAAATACCCCATTATAAATCAGGCTTGTGCCAAAGCCCAAAGAAAAGAATTTTCCCATCGTTGTACTATAAATGTCGTTAAAGTTATTATTAACTAGCTAAGCATATTCCTGCCAAGATATCAAAAATACTGCAATAGCCAAACCTACTCGGCGATCAAGGTTACTATGGCATTATCCTACCCTCTTTTTGAGGGAGGCATTTGTCCAGTAATGAAAAGACAATTTACTAACTGAAGGGTGTGTGGATTACTACTACTGCTAGAGTTTATTTTATAATCTTACTTCTTACTAGTTTATAAATGTGAAAGTTTGGTTGTATGGATATCTGTTTTTTCCTCAATCACGCAAGAACGGCTCAACGAATTTGGATGAAATTTTGCATGTGATAGTGTACAGTCTGCAATAGCACATATGCTACATTTTACCCCGATATTCCTGCAGGATTCGAATTTCGAAACAGCTAGTAATAATTATATGCGAGCTCAATGGAACGGCAATAAGTCGAGGTATAGAAGGAAAACTTATAAACATAGCACTATCAGCATGAAAATTGTTAATTCTACTCCTTTTCTCCATTTACCGAAATACCGAAACTCTTACGAAATTAATAAAACTGCAGAATTTATTTTTATAAAAGTGCTTTTTGAATTTGATAGCCTAATTTTTGAGAAAGGTGCCCATATGAACCATAAAATCCTACGGGATCAAAAGTTATGCCACTACTGTTACGATAAAATATGCTGTTAAAAACCAAAACATACATAATGTAGGGAAGTATGTGAAATAATCAACGAATGCAAATCACTAAAGAAAACCGACTTCACGTCAAAACTTTGGCTGAGTTAGAATGTCATCCATGTAAACATTCTCCAAAATCAAACATATTTTTTTAAAATTTTGAAATTTTCAATAAAGTACTCAACCGATTTCGATGAAATTTATATGGGACCAACTGTGAAGTATCCTCTATCATATGAAACAAGAATTTTCAAAATCTTGAGAACCTCCTCTTTTTTTGGAAGTCGGTCGAAAAAATATTTGATTTTGTAAGTACGTGACTGCTATCAAATACGATAGCATCTACATACTTTGGTCACAAAAAAAAGGTTTTAAAATAGCTTTACGCATACGTGCGTTATTCCAAAACCAGCTTTATACAGCATGTAAAAAATTGCAAACTTTCAAGGTCTTTATATTATCGTTAATATAAACTTTCCGGAAAAGGCGGACTTAATAGCAGTTTATCAATCCAGACAATCACACCAACTACATGTCCCCAAAGTAAGCATAGCTTGTGTTATGGGATACCATGTAGCGAACTAGGGGGGAACCTAGAATATAAATACATAAATAGATAAACACCCAGACACGGAACATTTTTTTTTTCTTGTTCCGTGCGGGAATCGAACTTGCGACCACTGGCGTCTGAGGCAGACAGTGTTACCAAAGCGCCAAAGTGGTCGTCAAACATATGACGGGCTCAGTTGACAAAGTTAGGTAAGTATGTTAATTTGAGCCATTTTTTATTTCATTTTTAGGCTGTACTTGTTTTACTTATATCCAACGGCTGAGACAGCGTAGATAACTTGAAACAAAAAAATAGTATCTTCAAATCGATATTTTAACCGACTTCGTGGAGAAAAATCGTGATAGATCGCTCGTCTTTTAATTTATATCGTGGTGTTAAATAACTACTTTTCAAACGGGAAAAACCATATCAAATCTATTTCAATATTTTCTAAGATTATCCCGAAAATACACAGACACTCAGACGTTCCGCCATAGAAAAATATTACTCCAACGAGCGTTCCGCACCGTTGAAGTGCAATTCGGGAGGGCGTAGCCTGTAACCTCGAAATAAATGGATACCAGACGAGTACGGAACCATTAGTGCAAGTCCGACTACAGCTTGATGAGTTGCTATTTGAAATCATTATTCGTACGCTTGATGTTATAGAGAACGGTATCATTATACTGAAAATCCTTATAGTAGTCGGTTTATTTTTGCCGTGATTATATTAATTTGTATTCAAAAACCGAATGCTGGAGTTGCTATGGTTCGGCTGTAATTCGAATTAGATTAATGTTGTTTAGTTACAATAATATTTCATATTCCATACCTTTTTATTTTCCAAACTTAGTTATATTTTGTTAAGCCTCAATTATACAGGGTTCATTTGTAGTCATCGGCCAAATTTATTTTACACTATAAGTATCATTTATGGAAACGAATTTTGCAAAAAAAAGTATTACTAAAAAATTAATATATCCGCTGACATATTAACCAAGGCATGGTCACTCTAAATTTCCATTAAAATAAAGATGACTACGCGCTACAAAAAAACATCTAGTAGTACTACGTGTCGTAGTATTATCAATAAAATGCCGCGTCGTAGTACTATGTTCAGTTCAACAGCGACTATTTTAAAAAAAGTTTAAGGTTCCATATTTCTGCTTTTTTGTACTTAGCGACGCTAAAATAAATATGCAGGTACGTTTATACCGTATCAAAGAAACTAACAGTTAGATAACACGTTTCATTTTAGTATGGACGTCTGGCCAGCACCTGTGCCAAAGAAAATAGTTGTGGAACCATTACTAGTACCATTATGAAAACACTTAAAATAACTGTTAATTAAATTGTTAGTTACTTTTCGTGTACATTAAGAAAAACTACTTGAATCGAAAATGATCACAGGTGACTGACGACGCCATATTGAAGTCATGTTTTTACCGACATTCCTACATTTTTAATTTCTGCCTGGACGTAAAATATTATTTCAATAAAAATAAACTAGAAAAGCAAACTGAATTCATAAAATATTGTGTATTTTTGATAGATATTAGTAGTGGTGAAATGTAACTCCCGTACATTAAGTATGTATACCTTTCAAGATCACCTCTCATTAACCGTTTTCTAACTTTTTGTTTTAAAACTCGTATGCTTCGAAGTAATAATATATTTTTTAAGTTTTTGTTATTTTTTATACATTATAAGAACAAAAGACAAATCTCTATAAGTTTGGAACACATTTTATTGATAGATTCAGTACGTACATACAGTAAGTACTTCAGGCCATTTTGGATAGCTGTGGATATTTATGGCAATACCGTCGTTTTGTTTTTTTCGTTTGTACACCTAAATTACTGATTGAACTTTAAATGTTGTATTTTTGTTTGATTTGTGAACAATTTTCACGATCCCAAAATTTGGCACAGGTTGCGGCCAGGAATGCAACGGAACCTTTGGCTGGTGACTAAAAATCAACCCTGTATATATATTTTTTTATAATATTAAGGATGGCAAGATGGAAGTAAAATTTCCGCATTTTATTTAAATCAATCTTCCTCAATGTGTATAAAAATTTTCAACGCCTTACCAAACCATTTTAAATCATTGTCGACAAATAAATTTAAAATCGAATTATCACGGTGGTTAAAAGAAAAATGTTTCTATTCACTTAATGAATACTTTAAATGTAAAATATGAATTTGTATAGAATAAAATGAAATTTAACCTATTGAAATCAAAAAAATATGATTCTTCTTAATTTAAATTATATGACATGTACCGACATAATTAAAATGACATATATTTAATGACAGTGTAACTATGTACTTACCTTTTTATCGGATTAAAATAATATTGTAATATTGCATGCTGGTATCCAGTTTTGTATGTAGGACATTAAGTATTAATTGTAAACATCTATTTATACCATACATTGAGCAATAAATGAATTTGAATTTGAATTTGAAGCCTCGAATGACATAGAGGACAATTTTTATCCAGATTTTCCTAAGGGATACATTTTATCAAACCGTCTGGTATATTGGCGTACGAACCGTTACATATATTTTTACCATAATCTCATTAGTTTAAGTCTCCTGCAATTATTGTAACTAAGTATACAAAATTTTGACTGATTCGTACATATATTGTACATAACTAAAATAAAATGTATAAGTATATAAAAAAGACAACAATGAAAATAAATAACTTCAGTTAAAATAATTTTACATCTCTCATGTTCGGTAAGTAGGATCTTATTACCTCCAAATGGGGCTTGTAGGTGACTAATTAGCGCTCTAGGGTAATAATCTTGCTAGAAAAGCCCTAGGGCGGAAAGTAATTAAAAAAAAACACTTCTTTCTTTCGAAAAGTTCGCGTACATCTAACCATCATACTGGCAATAGGCATCATTCATTCAGCCCAATGACCAAAGCGGTCGCTTTGCTATTCAGCCTTGTCGTCAATTTTAAATATCGAACGTCGAAGCTCAATTTCGATCTTGAAAAAAAAATTTAAAAGTTCTTTACTTGATTCTTTTTAATGAAAAAAGGCGGGAATAGAAAACTTTAAAAAACACCTGTCCCTAAAATTTGAAAATTGTTCTCATTTCACTATAAATTTCAACAAATAAAATGTTTTATTCTTGTCATGCCGGTTTTTTTCTAATAACCTCACAATCGAGATGTAAAGCAGAATAGTTAGCTCGGGTGTAAGCATCAATTGCACCCTCGAACTATAATTACAGCCATTGGCTACTAATCTACTATAAATGCATCAAACTCACCCTTTGAAAAGAAGACACTGACCAAGAAACTAAAAGCCAGTGAGGTCATGACGAAGAGGAGCATGAAAAACATCAGCACGGACCAGGGGGTGTACGTCAGCACCGATACTTTGTGTCCATCCGCAGTCGTGTTGAATGGTATCTGCCAGGGAAACAAATGAATAAATCTCTGTTTCTATCAATCTTTTGAAATTGGAACACATTTTGAAAGTAGGGACGCAATCGTGTTAGGTATTTAGTTTATTTGTTTACCTCAGACGGACTAATGGCGGGTTTCAATATTATGAAAACTGTTCGTTTTGCCTACGAACAATAGAAATCACTACCAAAATGCCTTTCTATATTCAAAATCTTGACATCTCAACCACTGCTTACGAACTGTTTGACTGTAATGGGTAGCTAGGTTACATTTGACCATTTACAAAATAAGTCATTATATCTAGCCAACGACGACGTAACAAGTTATTAATTTTTCAACACACTTGCTCGTAAAGTGAGCGTTATTCTATTGAGTTTAGAACTATAAACTGGGCTATAAGTCACGCGTGCATTAATATATTATACCCTAGGGCATAATATAATGAATCCTACAAAGTTGAATTGTACCTTTGTGCAAATAACATGCGAGAAAACAGAGCATATTTTATTGGTCCGGGTTATACACTAAATATTTTCAGAAACAACAAAGAGGTTTTATACCACTTCAAATCCATATACATTTTTAAATGTTTGCGCCTTATATTAGTAAAATAAATTTGTATATTAAACAAATTATTCACAATTTACAATCATTTGTCATAAAATATTAAAATATTTGCATTTACCACTCCAAATTAAACATTTTCACTTAAAATAGGCTGTATATGCTATACAGACATTGACACATTTGACGGAAAAAAAACCTACGCGCATGCGCGAGGTTCGGCGCCATTTTTCAATCACAATTCACAGCTTTGTTATCAAGTGTGTTTGTTATTTTATGATCACGTATGTCTGTTTTTTACTCACAAGTGTGTTGAAAAACGTCGTATGTAACTCGTGAGCGTTGCTAATTACAGTCTCGGCTCATTATTAAGCCCTCGCCTGCGGCTCGGGCTCAAATCACAGCCTCGACTGTAATTAGCAACTTCGCTCACTTGTTACATAATATACTATTTCAACACACTTGCTCGTAAAGTGAGCCTTATTCTATTGAATTTAGAACTATAAACTGGGCTATAAGTCACGCGTGCATAATATATTATACCCTAGTGCATAATATAACGAATCCTACAAACTTGAATTGTACCTTAGTGCAAATTACATGCGAGTAAACAGAGCATATTTTATTGATCCGGGTTATACATTAAATATATGAGCGCGCGCGTCCAGGTGGCGCGCGTCCAGGTAGGCGGCGCGCGTGCAGCAGCAGCGGCACAGCGCCTCCAAGCAACAATAGCGTGTGTACGTGTAATGGGACAGGGCTACTGACGCGCAGCAGCTAACAGCTGCTTCAAATAAATTTTATGACCACGTATGTCTGTCTTTTACTCACAAGTGTGTTGAAAAACGTCGTATGTAACTCGTGAGCGTTGCTAATTACAGTCTCGCCTCTCTTGTTGCATAATATACTATAAACCAATGAGGTAAAGGTAGCATGGCAGTCTGCTGCGGCCAATAAGAGTTATGTTTTCATTACGTATGACCATTTAAAGAATAGGTAATTTTATCTAGCCAACATATCAATAATCCAGTTTTCTCTTTCTAACTTATCTATAACCGTTTTTGAAAAAAAGGACGAATATTATTGAATGACATAATTTTTCTTTTAAATATTACTTTGACGTCATAAAAATGTGATTCAACCAATGGCAAAATTTGTCGAAGGATTGGCGTTTCGTTTTACGTAAGCAGTTAAACGCAATTATTTATAAAAAGCTCTATAAACATACTATAATCTATTTATCGAATACTAAAACATAGCAAACATAAATTGAATAAGTTCATATATTTCTTTAGTTCAAATATCATACAAATAATTTGCTAATGCGTGATATTCTATAAATCACATATCACCTATTTTCTTGGAAGAACGTCACGCAAGGAGGGCCCATGCCAAATTTGAGACCTTACAGCTCGTAGCTAATAGATATTGTGAAACGCTACTTTTTTCCTACCAGTTTTGTACCTGTACCGGTTACGCATAGCAGTCAGTTGAATATTGAAACCCGCCATATGTCGGAAAGTTGAGAAAAAAAATAGTTTTAATCGGTCGATAATTTATTATTATTAGAAAATGTATTTTTGAGTCTTCTTTTTAATTACTCATGTGTGTGTGTATATTATTAAGTAGGCACAGTGTAAAGAACACGAAATATTAAAACGATCGTTTCAAATGTCTATCTGAAGAAAAAATAATTAGTTCATTGAATATTTCTTATTCAACCAAAACTTATGCTGCGGTGATAAAATGTTCTTTGCTACGGAGAACGTTCACTTGACAGTAAATACAGATAATTTCACGTAAAATTATGAATAAGCCTAATTTATTCTATATGGGTAATATCATATTTCACCATAATATCACAATCTATCTCGCCGTCACGCTAAGTATCTATTGATATCTGAGTATACGTTGCGTAACGAATTCTTTACCTTTCTGTTAAGTTTACTCAGTAAATATTTTTTTTTTTCAAACTAACACGTACGGAATTTCGAAAATGACACACCAGACACCCTGTATAATACTCAATCTAAAGCTACCTATATGATAGCTTTGTATTTTTTTTTGTATTTTTTTAGGTACTTACCTTAATAAATCTATACTAATATATAAAGCTGAAGAGTTTGTTTTTTTGTTTGTTTGTTTGAAAGCGCTAATCTCAGAAACTACAAGTGGGATTTGAAAAATTCTTTTTGCATTCGATAGCCCAACTCTTGAGGAAGGTTATAGGCTATATTTTATCCCGAAATTCCCACGGGATCAAAAGTTACGCGGGTAAAACCGCGCGCGGTGGCTAGTGAGGAATAAAACTGAAAACTATTTTGTTTCCTGTTTCAAACCGCTAAAGTTAGTAAATATTCTGATTTGGTTACATAGTTCCGTATAAAAATCTTACGGGTCCAAACTACGCTGTTCGAACACCACCTGGTACTGGATAAAAATACACCAAAACTCACCTTTGACCTTCATTAAAGTGTAGAAGTACCTACGACTTTATGTCTGCCACAACACCATTGCTAAAGCAAAGAGCAATTAGGCGTAGACAAGGCGATAATTTGCTGAGCAGATTTTAGTAATTAATCGATACTACTCGTATATTGATTTTTCAAGTACTGTTTCTCTAAATCAGTTCTTAAATTTCTTACGTAAATTAATTAAATTAAAACAAAATTGTTCTTTATAAAATACAAAGTTTTTCATGTACCCAACCCTTGTAATTAATTCCATCAAATTTGTTAGATTGTTGTTAAACATTAAGATGTTTAATAAATACTTTTTTCAGCTAACCGCTTTTTCAAAACATACAAGGAGCACAACGGGTCACCAAGTAGGTACTCAGATTAAATTTTTTGCAGTCATTTTTATAAAATGCAATTAGGTATAAAACTGAACTGTTATATATTATGACATAGCAAATGTAACATTATTGCCTTTAGTAGTAATGGAAGCTCTTCTTAAAAATGCTTTGAAAAAGATGAGCTTTTTTCGAGTTGATATTTTAGAAGCTTTTTATACATATAGCTAGGCAGGTCAATATAGTTAAGGAGGCAGATCGTGAGAATCACCGAAAAGAGTATTACGAATTTTAATATTTAACCTTTTTAGATATGATTGATGATGGTGATAATTTGCATATATTAAAATGAAAGTCCAAAAATTATGTTCATGCTCATTTTAACTCTTACAACCTAATAGTTATTACATAATAAACGTCAACAAACGCTCAAAATTGAGAAAAAATGCAAGAACATGCCATTGTATTTTTTTAGATTTAACCCAGTATATCAATACGAATTGATAAAAAAATACTTTTGGAACACTCCAGAAACCAATAAATAGTGTCATGTACTATTTTTGTACCTTTACAAACAAAGTCTTCTTTTTTAGAGCCCTAAAATCTAGATAAGTTTTACGTAAATTCTCCATACAAAAATGTATGAGAAATCACGCGCATCCCGAGCGTACGATTTAGTACTCTCATCGCCTGGGCGTTTTTGGATTTCAAGGCGACATCACGCGTGTTTGATGCACCAGCAAAGTTACATGTTGTGAATTTGTGTACTTTGTGATGAACTGTAAGTTATTATTTTTATAACTAGGTAATTAATTTCAGTAAGTAGAAAGTACCGATACAATGAAATCTGAAAGAAAACAAAGATGCCAAACCAAGTTACCACCAAACGACATCAATTTCGTCTTAAGCCTGTAACCTAGCAGTTTTATTTTTCTTTGGGAACCCTACGTATTCCTATAACTACTAACCTACATAGGGATTAATTAAATACGAAACTAAAAAGAAGCGGAACATATGATGACAAATTATTGATTGGTAAAACTATATATTATAGTGTAGGTACTTACTCAATATAATTGAAGCAATTTTTCTAGGGCGTACATACAAGTGATGGGTCGATTAATAATTATAAAGTGGACATTATTTTGTAATACTTCACTATTTAGGTATATACCTACCGAACATAGAAAATTATGAAGAACTTAAGGATGCGGGAATTGTGTTTGCGTGAGAAATTCGTAAAAAAATTGGTTCTTACCTTAAAAAGGATGACTATAAGGATGACAGATATCATGAGAAAAGAGAACTGCTTTATGAACCAGGCCAGCCAGTGCAGCCACGGTGGTAGACCCATGATCGTCATTGTTTCCTGTATTAAAAAAGTTTAAAGATTAATAAAAAAATAGGTATATGAGTTGTTTGTTTTCCACTTCACCTAATGGAAGTGACTATGAAACTTAGATATCTATTCATCCTTAGTTTGTATTATTCACAATTCATAAAGAACATAATTTTATGAAATTATAGCTATCTTTTCTACCATATATCTAATCCATTTGATATAAGACAGAAGCTATTTATAAAATCTTCCAAATATTTTTATCATATCTCACATTCTAAATTTTGCTCACCTGACTCTAACTAAATAGAGGCAGAACAACTTATTTCAAAAACACTTGAAATAATAATAGAATACTTACATTATTCTCAAAGAAATTCTATGTTATTACTTACAATATTAAAAAAATACATTATGTGAGAAAGATGGAATAAAATTTAGAATATTTTATGTTTACTCTGGCAAACAATTCAATGCAGTAAACTGACAGTTCGAACCCTCACCCTTTTACCATCGGATACTAGACGCAGACAGAACTTCCATCCGTATGTGGTAGATATTCCGAAAAGTCGAACTAAGCGCTTGACAGTTCCTTTTTGATACAGGTCGCCAAGGTTTAGAATGAACTGCCTGCGTCTATCTTGCCGAAATCTATTAAACATGAGTCAAAATATTTCTTTTCCATACATTACGATATTATTATTTCAAAAATAATTACATTAATTCGATTAAACCACATCACTATTTTTTTTCTTCCCGAAAGTGGGCACACTGGAACTGTCATTTTACGGCATTGAATTATTTGCCAGGGTAAAGCAATTAAACTCAGTAATTACCTTCAATTGCAATTCCTTTTCAGCTGTCACAACTCTCACAGTATTAACAAATGTGTAAGCAAAGCACATCATTATAATCATAGACACAAATCTCTCCAATGGCAACAGAAGGTCATCCCCCATATAGGCAGTTTGCGGGAACCTTTGTAGGTATATTTTAGATTTCACAGAAGTGCCAGTTTTTTGTCTAATGACCTCTTGCGATATTGCATGTTGTACTGCTAAGAACATCTCGGGTGCATATCCTTTAAAACAAACATAAAACATATTTATTGGTTATGTGTCTGAGTAAATTTAATAACTTTCTTTAGACTATTTAGTTAAGATTATTTTCATATTAATACCTCGCATTATATTAAAGGACTTTAAACATTAGAAACTGTTATGGGAGTTTACTGTTTTTAAATTTATTTCAACTGTACTAAGAGTGCACTTTTGAATTTTAAATTTGAAGTTATATCTTAAAAACATAATCACCTGGCATAGTTCCACCGTCTTTTGATTTTGGTTCTCTCGGTCCAGGCTTACGGAATAAAGGGAATAGCAAGTTTGTCCTCCAGCTAGCCCGAACTGGGTGTTCTAACATTGGTGTCCTCATAACAGCAGGGAATCGTAACGCAATATTTATCTTTTCTGGCCACTCTGTAGCATCTAAATATAAAAAAAAAAACAAGATTAAAAATATGTAATTTAGTTATATCAGGTATTTAAAAACAGAATATAATAACTTACTAGCCATTTTATCATCAAATTGGATTCCAACAAGAATACTGTTCATTGCATTAGGTTTCGTTAAAGTTTCTTCCATTTCTTTAGCATTTTTGAATCCTTTTGGGCTAGGTAGCATGTTCGGATCAAATAACAAAGAGAGGAACCCACTTAGATTGTCTATAGCAACAGTTTCCATGGCTTTTTCTGTTATCTTTCTTGTTAAAGGATTATCAGGAGAAAATGCAAGTGTGCCTTCTCTTCTGTCAACCGTAAGGTTTTTTCTGAAAAGGGATATTAATTAAATATTATATTTCTGGCTCACATAAAGAGCAAGTTCCATTTAATTTTGAATATCCAGTACATAGGTACTTACATGCTTGGGTTACTAATGTTGAAATAAGTTGGAGAAAATGGTGGATAAGTTACTGCTGGCATAGACTCTGGATCCACAAGGCATCTTATGAGTATTAAAAACAAAGAAAATATAACAGGAGATGCAATTTCAAATAAAGTCTGATATTTGTGTCTCCTTTGAAGAAGAAAATTCTTCCATATAAGCAAATTCAGTTTCTCAAATGCCATTTTCTTTATGTTCTGTTTAAAAAAAAAGAAAAACTTTAAGTAATAATTATTCATTAACTCTTACGGTTAAGTAGGTACCTACATCTAGCAAATATTTTAATATAATAATAAAAAGGCTTTATTTCCAGTAATCTTATAACTAATAATTAACAGACTTCCCAGTGAGTAGTCAAATGACACTCATAGTGGGAATGACTGGCTACTTCCTTTGAGGACAGCGGTGAGATTACAATTTACAGATAGTGTACTTATTTACTAAGGCAAATGCCTATAGGTATACATGATTATTTGTTTTTATTTTAGTTAGAAAACATATAATAGAGGAAGAACAATATTTGGTAGGGTTAATTTTTATATTTATGTTACTGTTTGCCTCAGTGTGTGTGTTTGTGTGTGTGTGTGTTTGTGGGTGTGTGTGTTTGTGAACAGTTATCCTAGCAGCCTCTCAACCTCATCGTATGCTAGGTACGTATTTCAAAAAAAAATGTGTAAAAGATGGTGTAACCACACAGAAGTTCTAATAGACAGTGTTTAGGTAAGATTGAGTGTCACTATAAATGTTATAGATTTTATTTTTACTACCTGCTTCAATACACATAGCCTTAAATGATTTATTATCGAGCTTAAAATGATTATCAAAAAGAAATTATCAGTGATACTCGAGCATAAGATTTAAACAGCTTTATTTTGAATTTATTTCATGTCATTCTATAATTTTATAATTAGGGAAAAATATTGTTTGTATCGTTATTTTAATTTTTAATAGTTTAGGCTAGGCCAAGTAAGCCATTCATTATTACTATAGTAACAAGTACAAACAAAAGTATTATATTTGAATACCAAAATAGACAGTAATAAGTAGGTTCCAATTCATAAATATTTTTCAGGAAAAACCAATTATATTTGGGGTAATGTCATTACCTGGCCGTTGATGAAAACTATCACATCACCTCCATGAAAACAACTAAATATTCACTTAACATTCCTTTTTGTTTTTACTGAGCTACTGGGTAAAAGTAAATTAATTTATTTAAAAATTGTTAACACACACTCACGAAACAGCAACCATTCACAGACTAACAAACACAGACTACATACATAGAGATACTTGACTTGACATTATTGACAGATAGTGTTTGATTTGACAGTTCATGAGATTTGACATCAACAAGAAAAAATATTGATTGACAGTAGAAGAAAAAAAAAACTATGTACAAATATAGTCCTACAAAAACTTTGGTCCTACAAGGATCTTTTGACGCGTGGCGAAAATTGGAACTAACCACCGTCTTGGGAAATGTCACTTCATGACTTTTACCCATGGAATTAATAAGTACTAGTACCTATTAATTCCATGCTTTTACCCCTCATATTTATTACTGTACTTTTAAATTCAATATTAAGATATGAAATACGCCAAAATTTACAAAATGCGGGTTTACTTATTGTAGTTATAAAATTAAAGAAATTTTTTTCAGAAAGAAAAACAATTTAACAACTCAATAAATCCCATTTTAAGAGTAAAGAAGCAAGTTGCCTCTGCAATGTTTACATATTGCCATACTTTGAAAAATACACTTTAGAACATAGTTTGTTTCATTTTTTAAATCTCAATGAAAAATACGATTTAAGGAGAATTGTCTCTTTAGAAGGACAGTATGAAAAGTGAAGAAAGATAAGCAGATGTTTTACAAACCTTTCAAAATATGAGCATTTCTAGATACGAGTAGGTACCTAATAAAGAATCTAGTGGTGACGAGGATGACGAGGAAAACAATTTATCATGTTACTTTATTTTTAATACTAATATTTTCTTGCTTAATCTTCTATTTATATCTTCAACACTGTGTTTTTGTACCACTAACGTTTTTCTCAAAGTTTACGCGACTCTTTTAGTACACAAAATGAAATAATTTCTGTTTCATGAAAATACTTAAAGTTTATGCATTTGTTATATAGATATATATATTGTACATATTATTGTTAATTTCTTATTGCCATGATTAAAAATTCATTGTATTTAAGCCATAGTTCTCTAACACTAATTTAAGCCATATTTAAGCTAACTTGTCTATGAATTCTTTATCCGTATAACAGTGAAGTTAGGTTCATTACAGTAACACCAACCTGAAGCATGGAAACATTGCTTTCAATAGGTATTTTAAATTGAAATACAGTTATACTATTAAAATTATATAATGTATCAACCTATTTCATAAAGCTACAATTCGTGGTAAACTGACAATTGTTAGCGATTTTCACATGACTTTCGTTTCATAAAACTACAATTCTGCAGGTGACATACAAGTGTCAGTAAAAAGCGTTTCATAAAAATTGTCACGACCATTGTCAGGGTTTAAAGTGTTACTAGATGTAAAAAACTTAAATCCATTTATACCGCATTTCACTCACCTTTGTTGATAACGAAACGTAACTAGAAAAGGGTATTTACAATTTCGAAAAGCATGTCAATTTAAAGCGAGGTCTCTCATGCATGTAGGTCATCCACTAGTCGTCATCCTTCCATCCATCACAATTTGTGAATCATTAAATTCTATATCTCTCTTTCACATACATACTTCCTTAATACTTATTTAAATCCAAATTAAAGGGTCACCAATCAAAATTACACTTCCTCTCAACAAAATGCATAAATGGTTCTGCTACTTAATTTATTTATTTTATTTATTTATTTTAGGAAGACCAACAGCCATTATAACAATAATAAAGATACAATAGTAATAGTGGGCCAATTATAGGTCCTCACCGATATGAAGCGAATTATAAATACAAATACGTTACCTAAACGATTACAAATACGTGACTTTTCTAATATTTAAAACTTAATATCTATAATCAATTATACATTAATAGGAAAGAAACCTTAATTCTGTCGTATTTGAATCAACATAACCAGCTATAAAAATATAATTTACACAAAAGCTATGAGGAAAAATAAAAGCGAAAAGAAAAATTAGTGACTGAAGAAAGCATTACTGATTAATCGCCTCGCTGACGCAACATTGGTATTAAATAAGTCCAAGTCAAATTTAATTGATAGTTTATCAAAATTATTGCTCGCACGCCATATATAAGTATTTTGCCTGTAATTTGTTGAAGCCAATGGCAAATGAAGCAGTGCATTGTTTCTTAGAACTTTGGCAGGACAGTTAAGACAAAGTTGATACAGAAGCCCAGGGCAATCAATACAGCTAGAAGCTATCTTTAACAAAAAAGTAGCATCCGCAATTTCGCGTCGTATGTTAAGAGGTAGAAGGTGGTGTTTTCTGCAATAGAATATATAGTTGTCAGAAGTATAACTGTAGTCCCCAGTGCGGAAGGCAAGATATCTTACAAACTTTTTTTGTACAGATTCGATTCGGGAAATATGGGTTAGATACCTAGGGTTCCACACTTGAGATGCGTACTCCAAGTTACTTCTTACTAGTGCACAGTATAAAATTTTTAAGGTTTTAGCGTTGGTGAAGTCCTTGGAGTTACGCATCAGAAAACCAAGAGACTTGGATGCCTTAGTTATCACTAGTTCTATATGGGCGTCAAATAATAATTTACTGTCATGAGTCACGCCCAGATCTTTAATGACATGTTCCTTCTTTAGATATGTAAGTCCCAGTCTATAGTTAAAAAGCAATGGATTTCGTTTGCGGCTATATGATACGTAACTACACTTAACAGGATTCAAATCCAAATAATTAATAGCACAGTAACGCTCTAAACGCAGCAAATCCTCCTGTAGAGCCACAGCATCGGCCAAAGATGTTATCTTGGAATACACCTTCATATCGTCAGCAAAACACAGCAAGTGGGAGTTGTTAAGGCAAGTGCTGATATCGTTAACAAATAAATTAAATAGTAGTGGCCCCAACAAGGAACCCTGTGGCACTCCACTGGGGACAGTAACCCATCCAGATATGTAGTTGCTGACGACGACAGCCTGTGACCTATTATCTATATAGGACGAAAACCATCTGAGAAGATTACCGCATATACCGACCCTAGATAGTTTGTTTAAAAGAACAGAATGTTGAATCCTATCAAAAGCTTTACTGTAATCGGTATAGACGACATCTACCTGGTGGCCCTCGTCCATGGCTTCTGTTATAAATGCATTTAAAGAGACAAGGTTAGAGACCGTTGAACGGCCTCTCAAGAAACCATGCTGAAAAGGGCTAAAGCTGTGTTTGAGTGCTGGATATAATTGGTTGTATATAGTTCTTTCAAAGACTTTCGAAACTATACACAGTTTAGAGATTGGACGATAGTTAATGACCTCAGTTTTGGATCCTTTTTTATGTACAGGAGTTATATACGCCTTTTTCCAGACAGTAGGGACAATACCAGTACTTAAAGACTTACTATATAATATGCCTAGGGGTACACAAATCGTGTGAGCACACTTGATCAGAAAATAAGCTGGTAGGTCATCGGGGCCCGCAGTTTTAGATGGATCGAGAGTTTCTAATAGCTTCTTAACATTTTCTGTGTCAATATAAACTGATGAAATATGAGAAACCGTCTCCCGTTTAGCGAAATCATCACAGCAGTTTTGCTGCGTTGGGCCACTAGCACTATTTGGAGCTAAAAAGGTAGATTGGAAGTATCTTGAGAAAGCATCGCAAATAGTTTCACCAGTATTGGCCACATAGTCCTCAAATTTTAGACAGCTGGGCATGCAATGAGATTTTGATTTGGCTTTGATATAAGACCAGAAATGTTTGGGGTTTTTACATATTGAATTTTCAATGGATGTAATGTAGGACTGATATATAGATTTTTCTAATTTTCTAACCCGTTCTCTTAAAAGTTTGTAAGTTTCTTCATCCGACCTATTACCGTAAGTTCTAAATTTACGCAAGTATTTATGTTTTTCTTTTATTGTTTTTTTAAGCGAGCGGGTATACCACTTAGGATAAGTGTCAATAAAAACTTTTTTGGAAGGTATATACTTGTCCCGAAGAAATTTAAACGTATCATAAAAATAATGAACGGACTCATCCATTGACATCGAAGAGAGTTCATTATTCCATTGTATGCTACTGAGCTCTTTATTAATGGATACGTAATCACCTAGATGGTATAGAAATTTTGTGGAAGTGTTGGGTCTTAGAGGATCACATTCCACGAAATTTAAGGTTATGGATAGAGCTCCGTGGTAAGGGTCAACTGGGATTAGTGGATCGTGGCTCATGTTATGTACGGTCACAGCATCGTTGGAAAATACGAGGTCAAGAGTCTTGCCATAGGCATTATTTACGCCGTTAAATTGCTTCATGTTAGCTGCATTCAGCTCGTCTATTAAAAAAATTTCATTATTCGAGCGAATATTTGAAGGTAATAATGACCCATCGGCAAGTTCATTGTTTGGAGTCCACGTTATATCGCTCAGATTGAAATCTCCTACTAACAGAAATTTGTGATCCGGATTCATCATTACAACTTCATTTACTTTCTGTAAGAAATGTTGAAGCTGCTCACCAAAACTAAAACCTCTATTTTCTTTACATAAATATAAGACACAAATATCTATTACCATATTTTCATGTTTACTACGTATATGCAGTGATACCCATAAGTCTTCAGCACTAGAACTGAACGAGGGCTGTGACCTAACATTTAAATCTTTTCGCGTCGCGATTAAGACACCGCCCCCATACTTCTGGCCAGTTGAAAGATAGTTACGATCTCGTCTCCATATTACGTATCGGTCGTCAAATAGTTCCATATCACATATTGAATCCAAGAGCCAGGTCTCTGTGATCAAGATAACTTCATAGTCAGAGGTTAGCACATTTCTATAGAAAATGTCAGTTTTAGTACGCAAACCTCTTGCATTTTGGTAGTATATTCTCAACTTGTCACTGCCAAGTCCAGAGGCACCATTAACTACTGCCATTTTTTGTACAATGGATGAGCATCGAAATAGTGTGGCAATAAGAGGTAAGTGTTACATTCAAGCAAGTAAAATAGATATGACATGGAGGAGCTAATTGTACAAGTAGAAGCGAGAAAAGGAGTATTTTGATAATTTTATTTTTGGCGAATAGCAATTCGAAGACTTTTTGAAGGTCGAATAAGAAGTGTTGTGTCAGCGTGGCAGATACAACAGAGGTTTCAGTCCAAAAAACATAAGATAGCGGTGAATCAATTAGCAAGTACAAAGCATTAAATTTAAACATGATTTTATAGTAAATATAAGATGGATGATTAAAAAACATTGATAGGCAGTACATTAGATAATTTTGTTTAAATCTGACTCAGTATTTACAATCATGACGGGAGCAGTGTCGTTCTTCCGTAAGTGGATTTTTCCATACTTAACCCAGATATAAGAAAAACCTCGCTCCTTAGCTAAAGCTCTTGTTTTAGTAAGCAGTTTCTTATGTTCTGGAGTCAAATGATCATTTATGAAGATTCGTTGACAAATACCTTCAAACCCAATATCTTTTGCCTCTAAAGATTTATGAGCGCGTGCTGCAGCCACGAATTCCTCCTTGACATAGCGATTAATAAAATTAATTATAATAGACTTATCTTTGGTATTATACATTGGCACCCGAGATATGTAATTGATTTGAGATTTAGAAAATACATATCCTACAGACCTGCCAAGTGCTTCAGCAATTACAAAGAGGTTCTCATTTGGTTTGACCGGTACACCTTTTACTTCAAGATTATTGAGCCGCGACCATTGATTTTTGATTTCGAGTTCTCTTTTCAGAATGTTAATTTCTTTGTTTGCCGACACCAATGAATCCTGGGCCTTTTTCAACGTTTTTACGTCTTTCTCTAGAGTAGATACCCGATCAGTGACCTCTTTCATGGAAGCAATGCTGATCTCATTCGATATCTTTAATGATTCTAATTCAGCTTTTATTTCACTAACATCCTTCACTAAATTTGGTACTGCCGACAGTAGGGTTTTCATCTCAAGGATCTCCTTAAGGATAATTTCCATAGAAGCAGGTTCCCCTTGTTTTTGAAGAGTAATTTCAGGTTAATGTAGTTTATATTAATATACAAAGTTTGCTAAATGCCCATTCAATTCAATTTCGTGTACAATGGCCACCATTATCATTATTTTGCATCAATTATTATCATTTGTCTTAGTTTTTTGCAATTGTAAATCGTCGACAGGTCCTCGCTTGCCTGTCGGATTGTCAGGGACAATTCTACAATTCTTGGTAATTTTACACATGACAGGTGTTTCATAAACGACAATTCATAGCGATTTGTATGACATATGTCAGTAGACCGCCTGTCGCTACAATTGTTTTATGAAACGCATTATGTGACAATTTTGGATGAATTGTCAGGGTTTTATGAAACGCATTTTTGTAATTTTACAATGAATTGTCGACATACAATTGTCAGTCGATTTGAATTTTATGAAATAGGGCCACTGACCTCTATATTTACCACTGGACTGGCTGTTCCGTAAGTTTGACAGCTATTTTTTTGTGCCTATTTGAAGCGCCACTAGCGAGTAGCGAGTGTCCGCAGAACTAATTTTGACGTATATTGCAAGTGGCCGCCAGAGAAGTGCTTGCTTATTGTTAAGTGATTTTATATTTTTTAAATATAAATTCGAATTTTATGTTGTTATTGTTATAAGCATTATATAAAAGTTATCAAGAATGAGGACATGTGTATATTGTAAGCGACTAGTTTTAGTACCACGGACACTCGCTACGTCCGACAGCGCCAAAATGGCGATTATCAAACGGGCACAAAAGCACTTTGACAGCCACCAGTCCAGTGATAATATAGAGGTCAGTGAATAGGGCCCAGGTGAGATTGAGGTCAAACGCGGGTTTAGTCACTTATAAAAAAAAAAAAAAAGTTACTCTTATGTATAATTATAAATCATTTCATATATATTTATTATTTATGATAATTGTAACGCTTATACTTACAAAAAAAGAATTTTATTATTATTATTTATTACTGTACTGGACATAATTTGTGATACTTACTGGTTACATTGTAATATAAAGTCACTCAGTTGTAAGAGAAGTGTCGAGTAAGGATTTTCAAGCGACACACTTCAGGTTGTTTTTTTGGAAGGCGAATGGAAAGTTTTGGGATTTCATATTTTTTATTGCTCCGAAGCATTGTAATACTACGGCCACACTACCTTACCGTCTACCTGGCTGTTACCGCAATAATTATGGCATTAAATTACCGTTTAAATTACTGCATGAACTGGTGTGGTTATACTACGGCCACACTACCTTACCGTCTACCGGCAATAATTATGGCATTAAATTTGGCGGAAAATATCACTTTTTCAAGATGGAGGTCGAAGCTGCAGCGATGTTGCGTTTTATGAGTGCCAATTATTTTTACATGAATCTTTTAAATTTCAACAAAGCTAAAAGAAGATAAAAAAGGGTATCCCAAAGAGACTGTTCGAATGGGGAGTTTTCTGACAGCTCATTAAAAAATCAAAACTGTACAAAATTGGTACAAAAGGCTTCGATAGATGGCGCTTTACAAAAGGCGAAGGCGAAGAATTTATTCCACACTGCGTTTTTAAAAGTAAAATAAATCAATTGATGTCTATATCAGAAATTGAACGTATAAATAACCATAGATGGTAGATACCAATTACCTTCATTATAGTTTACAGACTTAACGCCTTCGGCTTTTTAAAAGTGCCATCTATAGAGGTGTTTTGAACTAATTTTTATGAGCTGTCAGAAAACTCCCCATTGGAATAATTCTTAAAACTCGAGCGCTTTTTCATTTGACCACTCCATGTCAGTCGATACGTGCGTCGCCGGTGAGCTCATGTTGCACACTGGACAAACGGTAGTGTGGCCACAAACGCAATAATTACTGCGGTAATCTTCTTTGATGTGCGAAAAAAGACCGCCGCCGGAACTATTGCCTACCGCCATTTGCCATATTGATTGGCATTGTAAAATTAAGGCCGTAAATGGTGGTTACACCTAGGTGTTGTTTAAGTTATGGCAATAATTATTGGCATATCACGGTAGTGTAGCCTAAGCATAAGAAGTAAATGATTTTGAGAGGGCACTCTTCCTTTGGACGTCCTGCTGCAAACGTTGAACCAATCCGTTTATTTATAGTAAGCTGTGAGTGAACTAAGTAGCTACTGATTGTTAAGCAAATACAATGCAAGTTATTTCTCTTTAATTCAGAATTGTTACTTCGTACTTTCTGTGGTAATTTTCCTAAGACAAATGTATTAAACTGTCTTATTTTTTTACGAACAACTTATATTAATTTAATATTATTGAGATTTGTTTTTAAGTAAACTCGTTTGCATTAGATTGAGATTATCCGGTAGATACTTACCTGATAAAACTAACTTTAACAACCACATTCGAATAAAGCCCTTAATAAATAAGCATTTTACTAATCTGGATATTCTTTAATAAATTGTTAACTTTTGAAGTTTAATTGTACCTAAGTTCGTTTGTGAAAGAAAATAATACCAGTGAAGTTTCTTGCCAGTTCTTCTTCACTAAGGTTTTTCCGAACTGGTGGTAAATCTTAAAAGAAATAAATATGCTAGGTATATGAAATTATACAATCTGTGTTTTCCTACTTCACTCCCCATATCTCTCATTTATTCTGAGAAATAAGTTAATCTACTCCTGGACTATCTTGGATTCCTGACAAAATACTTATTGTGATCTGTACTTATAGTCTATTCTAACACATTCATATTTTTCCGTAAGATGAAGGAAATGATACTGTAATGGTAACCCTTATTTCACTCTCACGCCCCTCTGACGTCATCATCCAAGCGCCAAAAAGTCTTGTCGGACTGTATGTATAATAAGATTAAAGTTAAAGTAGTAGCGGTATTTTAAAATCAATGTACCTACATGCATGAGTCGGGGTTGGTGGAGTGAGACAGCTTTGCTGTACGAACACTATCTCTCGACGACATGGCACATTTAAAGACCTTTTAGCACATTACATAAGGTTATTGAGAACGGAAACTTTAACCTGACTATGTATAATACGGTAGTGAACCAATTTTGTAATATTGAAATATTCTTGTAGCTCTAGAAATCTAGTCTTACTCCTTCAAATATCAGTTGTAAAAACTAATAGACCGATTAAAATTCCGTCTAATAAAAATTTAAGTGTAAGGGCAGGCGGAGGATGGTTGCACAGAAACACATGAATTTGTGCCGTATTGAATTTGAATCTAGTTTGACAAAATGTGACTCGATGGTGCTCTCTTTTGATATTATTCTGTAGTCTTTGATGACTCTTTATCATTCAATATTGGGGAACCGCGGAAAACTGATATCGTGCGCGAGTTCTTTTTCTTTTATTTATGTCGTCCAAATTATACAACTTCTACAAGAATTTTCAAACACAATGGACTCTTTCTAATTTTAATCATTTTTTTTTACATTTTATGAAATATATCTTTGAGTTTTCAACTCAAGCAATCACTAGTCATTGAAATATAAGTGTATAGCTTACTATAACCATAACAAAAAAATGTCAGTGCATTTAACAATATTATTGCGTAAGTCCATTTAGCCTTTTACAGGTCTGTGATCTTTCCTGTCTGACAGAAGAAAAAAAAACAGTATACAAAATGGCGCTGTCCAAGTGACATATTCAATGTTTTCATTTGATCCTCAAAAAATAATTATTTTACTTACTATGGCTGCTAGTAATTTAAGTTCAGTTTTAAAATCATGCTCTGAAAGTGAACTTATAAGTGAAGCTATTTCTGAAACTAACATGTCCCCAAAACAAGTAGAAGGATCGCGTTTAAAACGCACTTTTACATTACCTCGTAATCCCTTTGGGACTTCAAGGCCTAGTTCCAGCAAGAATAAAAACGTTGATAATGATATCAAGACTTCAAGTGGTAGTATTGAAACTGTCGAATCACAAAAAGATGAAAACCTCATTGAACGAAAATTATTTAGAAGGCCTTCTTGGAAGAGGTTTCTGAACAAAATTGCTCAACATATGAGTACAGTTAACGTTTCTGCGGTACTTAAATTGTATATACTTTACTGTTCCTTATTATTAATTCAATTACTTACTCTCAAGTGTTCTTTTCAGGTTAAGCCTAGTATAGCAAATGGAGATAGGATACCTTGTTGTGGTGATCCTCCATGGCCTCCAGGTGCCACCCCTGCCGCTACTGGCATCAAAAACCATGGAAATACATGTTATATGAATGCAGTACTCCAGTGCCTATCTCACACTGATGTCATTGCAGAGTATTTTGTTTTGGACTATTATAAGGTAATGATCTAAGCCTCTAATTTTTCTGTTAGTTCAATTATTATATTACATTAATTTATATGTATCTATTATATGTGTTTATAAGTAATTACTTATTTTTAGGTGGATCTTCAAAAGAGAAATAAAATTAATTCAAAAAAATATGGAACAAAAGGAGAAGTAACGGAACAATTAGCAACCCTTCTCAAATCACTGTGGGCTTGTAATTATGCCCCTAACATGAGCACTTCCTTTAAGGTATTGTTTAATCTTATTACTAAAATCTTTTTGACATTTGAAGGGTATATTTTATTTCAATATTGAATCAAAGATATTAGGTTGATCTTAATAGGCACATTATTATGCTTGATGAAACACAATCTAAGCCCCTTAGGTCTTACAAAAAAAAGTAGTATCATTTACTCCTTATGACATAAACTATCTGCGAGTGAAAGTCCCATCAAATCCGTCAAGGTGTTTCAAAGGTTGGCTAGTAACAAATAGATATTATACAAAGTTATTGTTGGAGCCATTACTGAAATTTCTTTAAAAAATATGTTATGCAGTCATTGTTGTTATATACAATTCTCTAAATGGAATGTTTCATAGAATTTGCAATAGAATTGCTACAGTAAAATTCATAAAATTTCTTTAAATACTTATATTAATTGTGATTTTATATTCTTCTCAAACCACATGTTTTGGGAATAACAGTAAAAAAAATCTATTAGTTAAAATTATTTAATGCTATTAAAGCTTACTTTGTTAATTATTATGTTTGTTAAAAAAAAATGACATTTATTATTTTTAAAGTACCATTACATATTAATTTGAATAGAACCATTCTTTGTCCTGTTGTGAACTTCTCAGATTCTGGCAGGCTCATTTAATTGATTGCTTATTTTTCTACACAAATAATATATTTTTGTTAAGAAACAATCTTATCAAGGAATAAGCATTAAGTAGTTAAGGTTTTCAAGGTAATCACTATTATAATATTATTTAAAGAATGTTTTAATTGTATGGTGGTTAAGTAACCTTGTATAGTGTCAGTTATTCCACCTTTGAATAATAAAATCTATACTAATATATAAAGCTGAAGAGTTTGTTTTTTTGTTTGTTTGTTTGTTTGAATGCGCTAATCTCAGAAACTACAAGTGGGATTTGAAAAATTCTTTTTGCAATTGTTAGCCCAACTCTTGAGGAAGGTTATAGGCTATATTTTATCCCGAAATTCCCACGGGATCAAAAGTTACGCAGGTAAAACCGTGCGCGGTGGCTAGTTATATAAATAAGGTGATTGCTTTTCTGCCATATCCATAAACAATTTTTTCATGTAGACTGATAGTGTTTAGTGGTTGAGAACTACTGTTTTTGTTTTATCTAATTTGGGTCAAAATGCATACCAGATGCCTTGTGGTCTACGTAACATCTTACTTAAGTACTAGGTAATCAGTAGGTAATATTTAATTTCCAGAATTGAGTAAAATGCCTGTTTTAATAAATAAATTATTAAGTTTCATGTTGGAAATGTTACCCAGGCCTATAATTATACACTCCTGCATACTAAAGTTTAATCAACAATGGCATGCCCTAATTTACTTAATAAACTAATTATCTTTAATTTTACAATAAGCAAAGTATTTGTCCATTTTGTTATCAATTTAGAAATTCTATTACATTAAGTAATTATATGTTTAAATAAATTAAATACTTAATACACAAAATTTCTTCATATCAGAAGCCAAAACATGCCAGGTGCTATTTTTGTTATACAAACTGTATAAAAAAACTAATTCGAAAGTATGTGTTTGCTGACGAATGTTTGTAAGTTTTGCAGATAATTTTTCATGAGCCTGCCTGGGTGTTTTACTAAGAACTTACAAACTGTTGTTCTAAGAACTTGGGTTATATTTACTAAAATGGGTTATTTATTAATACCAAATCCATTCTATACCTATTTTATAGTATCATGTTAAAGGGCTGAGGCTTTGAACGATCGGCTACAGATGTTTCAGTAAAATAAAGAGTAACAATTATTTTTACTAGAATAAGGAGTAAGCGAAATACTACATTTTATTATCAAATGAACCAAAAACTTATTAGTTATTTAAAAAAAAATAAGTTGAATTAGCCCGCACTTAAGAGTTTGTATCTTTATATAACTATGCTTTTTAGCACTACTGATCCCTTAGTCTGATACTATCAACTAATATTACTTATTTAACAAGGATATCTGTTATAAATTAACAAAATGACCAAGTGATTACTTATTTTATTTTGTATATTAATAACCCCTTGTTCGAGAACCTTGTCCGTGTCGGTAAAGATGCATGCGGAAAGAGATTTCATGCTTTGATTTAGTGTCTTTTATATTATTTGGTACATTTGGTGGTTCCGACTTCGTTTTAAATAATCGCTATAGACTGATATATGAATAAGCGTATAGTTATTTTTTTCCTATAGGGTTGAAATAAAAAGTAGCCTGGGATGGACTCCACTATTTGCGTAATTGAGGGATAGATTGATCTGTGAGGAATCATGGAACAAATGTCATCGGAAAAGGCTGATTATTATGTCTATTGCTATTCAAGCTATATGAGCTATGAGATCTTTGAAAAAGATCAGTTTATTGGGACATGTTGTGCGAAATCAAAAGATTCAAAGTGCAGTTAATATATTCATGAACAAATTTTACACCACAGATATTCCAGAAGGCTTTTATTTAGCTTAATTATCAACCAAAAAAGTATTTTAAAACCGATTTCACACTTATTTTCAAGTTCTTATCAAAATTCTAGTATATCTCATCAATGCATAATTTTTTGTTTTCCTTGAATTTTTCTATAATCCCTTTATTGCTTTTGATAAAGTTTGAAGTAAGTCTGAAGTATGATCTACCAAACAAAACCAGAATCATCAAAATCAAATTATAACTGACAGTTAAAAGCAAAAAAAGCATACAGGTCAATTGATCCAAATTTCTCAAACGTGACATTAGATGGTTTTATTACCTCTGGTGTTCTGCCTACCCCATACGGGATACAGGCGTGAAGTTATGTATGTATGTATGTCGATTAAGAATCTTTTAGAAGTCAGTTTGTAAACTGCGCCCGGGCGTTGATGGAATTGGTAGCCTTCTAAAAGCTGACGGCATAGGCATGCGAAATCTTTTTCTAAATCATTATGAATTGTCTCGCAACTACCAGCCAAATTTATTAATAGAGAAAAGATAAATAAAAAAGAAGCTATATGGAAATATAAGTTTTTAAATCATAGTCAAATATTTGAATTAACTTTTAAATGGTATATTTACTGCATGTTTTTAATAATTTGAGTACATTTCGGTACTGTTGCAAGCACCATGATCACGACGGCTGGTAAATATCCCGTTTGTAAAGTTAATTCAAAGTAGGTACAGTGGAATCCGTTTATAATGACATCGAAGGGAAATAAGAAACAAGTCGTACTAAACAGACGTCATATAAAGCATAGGTAAATAAATACATAATAAATAAATATTTCTGACACACAACATTATCTAGCCCAAATTAAGTTTCTTAAAGAACTTGTGTTATGGATACTAGATAACTGATATACATAAGAAATATATTTATTTATTTACCTATGCTTTGTATACATATGTATTTATTCAATATACATATTGAATAAATACATATTTTTTATTAGAATAAACTTAAATAAAAATATAAACATCCATGACTTGACGACTTATATCTGTGTTCATCACACAAATATCCGCCGCCGCCGGGATTCGAACCCAGGACCTCTGGCATAGAAGGCAATGTATGTTACCGCTACACCAGCCGGTCGTCAAGCCGGTACTGCAAGAATAAACTGTTAGTATGTGATTTATTGTAATAGAGAGGAATAAAATAGAGATAAATCAAAGTAGATATTAGATAAGTAGACGCAATAAGTAAATCTATGCTCTGAGACTCAAATCAAAAAATCCTTTCACATGCCGAAAGTTTTTGGTTATAACGTGACTCTCCCTAACACTGCCAAAGGTTTTAGAAATCTTGCGGTCGGTCACTATAAGCGGACAAAACTTGATAAAAAAGGGTCACAATATGCGATATGTCACTGTAGCGACATCAGCATATTTTGTAAAACCTAACTAAAGCGTCTACAGCGGGCAGTCGAGTCCCTCACCCGCTCTGTAACGCTAGTCTTTTATATATTGTATCACACACGTAATGTTTTAATACAGTGAATATTCAATTTAATTGATTTTAATTTCTCGCACCCGGTCTACATATTAGCAACCTTCTGATGAACTAGAGTTTAAAGTTATAGTTAAAGGCGAAGTCTTTATATCAGACATAGTTATATAATTTATATGAAAACCAAACATCACTGTGTAAACACGTCATAATGAGCGGTTGGTCAATATAAGCGGAGTCATAATAAATGGATTCTACTTTATTCAAAATCTTAGTATCTAAAATATTTTTGTTATGAACTTACTCAATAATGTATTTGTCTTTATTTTAGGGAGCAGTTGACCGACATGGATCGCAATACCGAGGAAACAGTCAGCACGATGCTCAGGAATTTCTATTTTGGCTTTTGGATAAAGTACACGAGGACCTAAATACTGCCACTAAGAAAAAATATAAGACTATCAAGGTAAGGAAGGTATTGGGAGTGCATATTTTGACGTATTTTCGCGTTTTCTTCCAAAATCACGCACAGCACTTCGGGACGTCAAATGTAAATTCTCTGGCAAATAATGTGTTCTGTAAACGCTTTATTGACAATAATTTCCGTCCTAGAGATTGCGTGCGAGATTGAGGTCAAAAGATATTGAACCTCCTTTGAACATCATAAAAAAAAAGTTAATATTTGTAATGTATAATTTTTCTTTTTTTCTTTTAGAACACATGCGGAAAACCCGATGAAGTTGTAGCTGCGGAGACTTTAGCCAATCATGCTCGCAGGAATAGTTCTTTTGTGCAGGCTGTCTTTCAAGCCCAGTACAGGTCAGTGTCTTATTTTTTTACCCATTATCAAACGACTACAGTCAACGTTTTTTCTGCATCGGCTTTTGTTAACTTTGTTGCCTTGTTAACTAGATTTTATGTTTTTTTTTTAATTCAATTTAAATGTATACTTTTAAAAAAATAGTATCTTCTTGAAATTGTAATGAGTTATCAGGAAAATTATACTTTAGAAACCGGCGCTCTAAAAAGCCATATTTTATGTTTCTAGTTAGCTAAATATGACATTCTGCTGTGCATAATTTAGTAAAACATAATTTATCATAATCACTGTGTCAAAAAGTTCCTATAATACAGTCCATTTTGATTTTTAATACATTGAAGTATGGACTCAGGCCCTAAAGTAAGGCTCTAAGGTTACCTGTATTATAAAAAACATCTATGCGGTCACTTTTAATAAATTTCGAACACTTTGACGATGTGGTAAACCTATCTGCTTCAGATGCCAGAGGTTGCGTTTATCGATTCCCCCACGGAACAAGAAATAAAAAGTTCCGTGTCTTGGCGTTTTTTTCTATTCTAGGTATCTCATAACACTAGCTTTGCTTACTTTGAGGCCTGTAATTGGTGTTATTGTCTGGGGATTTTATTTTTTACTTACTTAATTTCGTAGCTTAGGATCAGTGAGCCCATGCGAAATCTCTAATCACTATCCACATTTCAGGTCAGCATTGACTTGCGCGAAGTGCGAGCGAACGTCTTGCACGTTCGATCCATTCCATTGCGTGAGTGTGCAGTTACCACCTCGCCTGGCGACAGCTCAGCCTTCCCCGCTGCCTGTTAATGTAAGTATGACTTTAGTCATATAATGATAGTAAATATTTTTTTAGTTACGGTCAAGCCCGGTTTCATGTAAAAACGCCCGCGCTGGGACACGCGGCGATGCACTTTTGTATAGAACCGCGTCCCGCACCCTCGTGACCCAGTTTTGGCCCTAATAAACAGCTGAAATTTTTACAGATTACTAGCTGACCCGGCAAACGTTGTTTTGCCATATAAATAAAAAAAAAATAGATGTTGGCCGATTCTCATAGATACCGGATAAGTATAAAAAAAATCATCAAAATCGGTCAAGCCGTTTCGGAGGAGTATGGCAACGAAAAGCTGTGACACGAGAATTTTATATATTAGATATATTTTTGTTGCGCTATAACAAAAATACTAAAAAGTGGAATTAAAAATGTCATAACTAGTAGAATAAAAAACGCGATCTCCTGGCTCGTAATCAATCCTGGTGTAAGCAATTCCTGATGGTCTGAGTGCTAATTTGTAGTCCAGTAGTAGCCCGTAACTCAGTTTTTATTTTAGTGGCATTGATTGTTGGGTCTTAGGCAGTCAGCAATCTTATGTAACGCTTCTAGGCAGCAGTAACAACAGTTGGCCAACCACTGCGAGGTCGATCAGAAAAGTTATGCACGCCGCGATAATTCCGTAACGTGTTCACGACACAGCAGTGCGAGCACAGAACTTTATCGAATCGTTTGTTAACGAATATTTGCATAGTATGGAGACGGTTTTTAAGAAAAAATTTAAATCTATCCATTGCCGCACGGCCAGCTTAAATAAATGTGTGCCTTGTTAATTTTGAATGTTTGTAAACATGTTGTACTCAGAAATATCTGTAAAAAAAAATTACAATGTTACTCAAAACTTGCAACCGACTCCATACTATACGAGCATTCGTAAACATTCGTTAACTTACGATTCGATAAAGTTCTGTGCTCGCACTGCTGGATTGGGATACAGCCAGTCTGCGTGCTATTTCTCGCGTATAATGTCCTTCTACCCTCAATATAACAATTCTTGCTCGTAAAATTTCTGATAAACCTCTCGGCATCCTTTTGAATGACTTCTTCGAAAAGTCATAAAAAACGCTTGAATCAAGTTGGTCAGATTTCTGAATGAGTGTTTAATCTCTTTTTACATAGAAAAACAATTGATAGTTTAAATTCTTTTGTTATCAAAAGATTTGATTTTTTAATGAATAATCTTAGAAAAAAAAGAAAAAAACGTTTTATTCTATTGTAATACGAAGTCGTATTATCAAAGTGATCTGAAACTTTTTTTGATGTGTGTACAGCAGTTTTCTATCGTAGTCACGAGGAGAGGTTTGTTCAAATTTATGTTTCTCATTACAATTCAGAACTTTTATTGAAAATACAATTTTACGCGTCAAAGTATTTTTTTCACTAAACAGCTTTCTATGTGCTACCCAGTTCGAAATTTAAATTAAACCTTTGATAAGTTATCTCTATGGTCGCCATGTTGCGAAGTAGAAGATCGTTCCATTTTTAAATTACACGACAAATATGATTTTACATAGTAATTTATGTGGCCGCTAAACGCGACAGATATGGATTTTCATACAACTATTACCAGTATCGCAAGTTTTATTTACCTTGAAGAAGGTTGTCAAAGTAATGCTCAAATTTCCAAGCATGTTTGAGAAAAGGCAATATAATTAATTCTTATAATTTTATCACAGGTCGTCTACGTAAACCAGCTACCGAGACAAGTGCGAATAGGCGTGGACTTAGCAGCTAACTCCACAATGGAAGACCTACGAAACGCATTGCACAATGATACCTGTGTTGATCGAGATCATATCATACTGGCGGAGATCAATGATACTGGTACTTTCTTTACATATTTATTTATTTACATTATATTTATATTGATAAGGAGAGGTTATTTACGGTGACTTAACCTGCATGTGTTTTCTTTCCCACCTGATGGTTATGATAGACGAGGAAGAAGAAGACAGTAGTTGGACTTAGAAAATACAATGCATTTTTTTTTGAGTAAAGTAATTTTTTAACTTAGTTAAGCTTTCGAACTTTATCTCTTGACTAGCCACCGCGCGCGGTTTTACCCGCATAACTTTTGATCCCGTAGAAATTTCGGGATAAAATATAATAAAATAAAAGCCTATAACCTTCCTCAAGAATTGGGCTATCAAATGCAAAAAGAATTTTTCAAATCCCACTTGTAGTTTATGAGATTAGTGCGTTCAAAAAAACAAACAAAGAAACAAACTCTTTAGCTTTATATATTAGTATAGATTAAAAAAATACGAAATCTTGGGAAAATCACTGTATTTGATTTTTTTAAGTTGCGCAGGTAAAAAAAACTGCATGAGGATTCACTTGTTCTGTTTTGTCCGCGTCGGGTCGGCTTTGAATATCCTGACCGCCTTGGACTCGCTTGGTGATACGCCTTCTTCAAAGTTCGCCTAGCCGCCTGTGACTATATTGTCCGTTCATTGTAAGATGTCCCCTGCCGTTATGTTGGCACTATTGCTTGTCAAGCTGTTTTCGTTATCTGGGATAGTGAATTAATCCTTTTTATTGATTACTTGCCAAAAGGGCTAACGATAACTGGATCCTATTATGCAAACTTGATCCCGAAATTAAGTGAAGCGATTAAAGAAAAACGTCGTGGGGAATTGTTATTGGGCGCGTTGTTTCTCCAGGATAACACTCCACCTCATCGTTCGGAAGTTGCGGTCACCGCAATCCGCAGTGCTGGCTTCGCAGTCCTTGATCACGCACCATATTCTCCTGACTTAGTCCCGAGTGATTTTCAATTATTTCCAAAATTAAAGGAGCATATTCATGGAACTAAATTTGACGATGATGACGCGGTTATGACTGCCGCAGAGGAGTTTTTCAATAGTCGAGAAAATGATTTTTTTGCGGAATGAATAAGAAAGTTGGAGATGCGGCATTCTAAGTGTATAAGATTAGAAGGAGATTACGTAGAAAAATAAAATATTCTTGTTTAAATTTTTTTTTGTGTTCTTTCTAAGAATTTTTTGATTCGCCCTCGTATAATATAAATTGTGTCGTCATTCAAAACCTTCCTAGTCTTATAGTTGTTTATTATTTACAAATCAGAAAATAAAACATATATTTATTCGTGGTAGGTATAAACAAAGTTAGATTACGGGGTTAAAATGGACACATATTATCGGTAACACTGCTGCCACAATGCTGCCAACATCAGCAGGCAAATTGTTCGAATCCCGGTGGCGACGGATATTTGTGTGATGAACACAGATATTAGTCGTCAAGTCATGGATGTTTATATGTTTATCTTATAGTGAACGGTCTGTATAGTTGAATTCTTTTCAAGTGGTTTTTGTGACAGTTCAAAATTGACAATCTTTGTGACGTTGCCGTAATGAAATTGATCGATCTTCCATTGGATGGCTTTGACGTATCGAATCAGTTGGTGAAAAAAAATTATACAAACTTCCGATTACAAGATGGCCGCTCATATTCATCGATTCAATGTCGATTCAGTAGTGTCCTATCAAATGAACGTTCCGTTTCTTTGAATCTGTCTATTTAAGATGTATATTTTTTTTTGACATTTACTTAATTTATTTACAGTTAATAATAACAATTACACTTTATTGATAGTTCAATTTATAATTTTAAAATGAACAATTTTATTGACATAGTTTATATTTTCTTAACGCGCCTATTTATATTTTATTAGTTGTAAATAGTTTGCGCGTAATGGAAAATGAGAACTGTCATGAAAATCAATCGAAAACAATTCAACTTGACCGCCCTTCGTTTAAAATCAGCCGCTGAATATCATGTGACGACGGTGATGTGTTTCGGCAGTATTTGATGAAGAGACAGTTCCTTCCTTAACCCGTATTCCATATCATTGATGTCACTATCAATGCTTACTATCAAGTGAGATTGAGGACAATAATAAATAAATAAATAAATATTTCTGACACTCACACAACATTATCAAGCCCAAATTAAATTTCTTAAAGAACTTGTGTTATAGATACTAGATAACTGATATACTTAAGAAATATATAAACATAGGTACATATTGAATAAATACATATTTTTTATTAGAATAAACTTAAATAAACATATAAACATCCATGACTTGACGACTAATATCTGTGTTCATCACACAAATAACCGCCGGGATTCGAACCCAGGACCTCTGGCATAGAAGGCAATGTATGTTACCGCTACACCAGCCGGCCGGTCGGTCAGCCGGTCGATGATAAATGCTGGTTTATACACCAATAAAAAAATATATAGTTAATAATGTCACCTTCTAGGTTGGTGCAACGCCCGGTCGCCCTGGGAGCCGGCGGGAATAGACTTCGGGGCTCTTTACTGCATAGAAGCGCCGCCCCTATTGCAGACACCCACCACTCCGTACCTACTGATATTGTGGGTCAATTTACTTGAAAAGGAGAGATTTGGTAAGTTTTTTTATAGTATAGTTTAGAAAAGCTAGGAAGTAAAATTGGTAAAGGAAAGAGACTTTTCAATGAAACATTTCAAGTTTCTCATATAAACCCATTTGATAGTTGTTTTTTACATACATAACTTCACGCCTGTATCTCTTATGGGGTAGGCAGAATACCAAAAGCTGTAAAACCATATGATATCCTATTGACAAATTTAGAGGTATTATAATGATGGAGAGAGACTATTAAATAAATGAAAAATGTGATAAATAATACATACATACATAACCTCACGCCTGTCTCCCTTT
Organism: Stenoptilia bipunctidactyla; assembly: GCA_944452665.1. Classification (NCBI taxonomy): domain Eukaryota; kingdom Metazoa; phylum Arthropoda; class Insecta; order Lepidoptera; family Pterophoridae; genus Stenoptilia; species Stenoptilia bipunctidactyla. The sequence goes on from OX101730.1 coordinate 6,663,821, forward strand.
GGGGTAGGCAGAGACAAGTGAACACCAATTGCTTCGATCCAGACATACCTCTTTCGCTTCCTCCACGTTCATTAATCTTTTCATACATGATCGCCGGTTACGGGTACTTTTAACTAGGCCCTTTTTAATGATAAATAAAAAAAAACATTATTAAAAAAGAGAGACTATTGCAGTGACAAGGGGTCACAGCCTATCGCTCGCAAAAACGCCAGTAATAATCTCTGTCCCGTAAAAACTTTTACAGTATACCCGGGAAGAGAAGCAGCTGGTACATTCTATGCTTTTCTTTCGCTCCCAGTCAGGGAAGAAATATTTTTTAATATATTCGAAATACCCTTAATTTTTATGATTCGGAGAGCTAGGATGCTATTAAAAGTTCATTTGCCTTGTTCCACTGATTACGGGTTTTTGCAGGCATGTTACGTCAGTAGTCCCATTTCAGCGCCAAAATTCTATGTTATTTAAATAAAAAAACTTGTTATTGGATATGCGAATATCTACATGAAAAGCATAAAAAAAATACTTAGTTCCTGAACCACACTTAAAGGATCTATAAGGCTACCCAAATTGTCCACATTTCATATAATCATGTTAAGTGTTTAAAAAAACAATATTGTAATGAATTTTTAACGTATTCCACCCACCAGGTTCCCCCTACTCAATGCAAGTGCCCCGCGAGATATCATACGAAGACTTGCAGAAGTTGATTCTCAAGGAGATGTGTCAAGTGATATCGGAGAGGGTTCTAGAAAACTCTCAGGGCTCGGATATATTCAGAGCGAGGATTGCCGAGGCGCATCGACCGCGGGACCCCGCTTATTTGCAGCCTGAAGTAAGTTTATATAAATCTATGAAATGAAATGAAATGAAAATGAGTTTATTATCACAAATTAAATGTTAAGTACATAATTAAAAGACAATTAAGACAATAAAAAAAAAGAAGTAACAAAAAACCATAAAATTTTGTGATAAAAGGCTAAGACTCAGCATAATGCTACTGTAGAAGTAACTTCTTCAGCAGCGCTGGTTTTCAGCCTAAGCCTTGTTTACGTTCCAAATACTCATTATACAAATTGTATAATGAGTATTCCAGAAAGATATCATAATAAACTGGTTCATAATTTCAACATTACAAAAAACACAATTTACACATTAAACTATTGGTGACAATTATAATAACAAGACAACACAGTGAATAAACACATACATATTACACATACATAAATAATATTGTTATAGAAAATAGTATATAGCAATATAACATATAAGGGTCTCAAGACGGGATATTTAGGTATACCGACAAATATGTCGTGAAAAAGTTTTGTAACTAAAAATATATAATAGAATAATTTATAAAGATATAGTAAATGATAATTAAAAATAAAAATATTAATAAGTCATAATAATACCATACTCACTAATAAATACAAATTTAAGTAGGTAGCAAAAACACCACTCAGCAATTATTCCTATACATAATATGAAACCTATATTAAATTATTTTTTTATTTTTCTCTTGCTCCAAAAGATATAATTTAAGTTTTCTATTATATATTATCTATTTAGGTTCTGTGTATTAAAGAACAAGTGTTCTTCACTTTATCGACCCTTTGTATACATCCATGTATACATACATATTATAGGGTCGATAAAGCGAATAATCCGACCGCAATCCAAGACTTACGTGCTTTGAGTCATCGTTAGTTCAGTGTTCGCGTGGCTAGCGAACACTGCGTAAAAATAGTAAAAATGTGTAAAACGAACAATACAATAAAATTATGTACAGAAGGCAGCACAAAGCAGATATATAATAGAGCTGCTGTAAGCAAAGATGCACTGCTTCAATTTGGGTTGTTGTGACGTCACAGCCTCTAGTTCAAGCTATTCCGCACTAGAGGCACTCGCGTCAGTTCGTCGCTGACATCTGTGAAGTATGTACACGCGTAGATATTTAAAAAAAATTAAATCCTCCATTGTTTCTCGATGTAAAATTTAGTTTTCTATACTTTTATAAAGGAATTACATTGACAATCCAAATAAAGTTAACTAACCACGAAGATAATTTCATTCATAATTATTTTTTACAAATTGTTTGTTTCCCAATTATTTATGTCCAAAATTCTAGATTGTTATTTGTTGTTAAAATAATGTTTTATAAATGTAGAAATACTTTTATTTCGCGGTTTTTTCTGACTGATTTGGAACGTATGAAATTTCGTTAAAAAACTAGAGCCACCTAGTAAAGTATAGCTGAACTTTTTTGATGATGATTTAAATATTTTAACCTTATGTTTCAACCGGTTTTACTACTCGCTACTAGGTGACTAATGCCATCGCCTGTTTGGCTATGATTGGCCATAACCAACCGCTTACCCCGCCCGTAGGCTTCACTTGAGTCCCTAGAGAAAATTGGATACGGCAGCCCCTCTATATATTTCCTCCGTGGACGGCAGCACATCAAGTGTTACAAATCTTTCAAAAAAATTTACTTGAATCTGATCTCTATGCACTCGACATTAAGTTAAATTTGGTAGTGGAAATTTGACAGGTAATGTAACACTTGATCTGCTAGCTTCTGTACCATAAAATTCGGTCCAAAACGATGATAACTTTCTTTAATGGTGACTCAACTCGTGAAGAGAACATCACCGATGAGCACAGGAATAAACTGATTCTTTATATAACATTGCTGGAACATAATGACAGCCGCAGTGGTAATATTTGGCGGCAAACTTTTGTATTAAATGTGTTCACTATAGTTGAATTGTTTTCAAATGATTTTCGTGACAGTTCAAAATTGACAACCTCAGTGACGTTGCCGCAATGAAGTTGTTCAATATTCCATTCGATTGCTTTTACATATCGAATCCGTTGGCGAAGATAATGTATTGAGACTTACGATTACAAGATGGCCGCTCATATTCAGCGATTAAATTTAGATTCGATAGTGTCAATCCCTATCATCTGAATGTTCCGTCTCTTTGAATCCTCAATTTGAGATGAATATTTTTATGACATTTACTTCATTTATTTACAGTTAATAATAACAATTGCAGTTGATTGATTGTTTAATTTATAATTTTAGAATAAACTACTTTATTTTCATAGTTTTAATGTTTTTATCGTGCTAACTTATATTTTAATATATTATGTAAGAAGTTTGCGTGTAATGGAAAATAAAAACTGTCACGAAAATCATTTGAAAACAATCCAAGGTCCTACCGCTTAGCGAGGTTCACTCAGATAAGTCCTGTTTCACAATACGCTTGAGGTACATTAAGGCTATTCTAAACCATCACTACGTGCAAAGTCCATCGCTTCTTTTAAAAAACAACTAAAGGCTTTTTATTTATCACTATAATTTATATTAGACCTTGTTGTATCTTTTACACAAAAATAATCTTTTTTATATATAATTATTCTTTTTGCTTCTTATATATATATTTTTACTAATTTTATATATGTATAGTTTTATTCCATTATTTAAATCATTAATTAAATTATTAATATTTGTAACAATCCTTTATATTCATAGTTGTTATATATTTTGTCATATGTAATTATTGTCTATAGGTATTCTATCTATCAACTCAAATGCTCTGCCCTCATTATTATAAGTTTGTGATATTTTTCCTTTGCCCCGGGTTGCCTGGTAGAAATCGCTTTAAGCATTGTCGCAGCTAATTTTGTTAAAATGTTTATTATTTAAGTTCATTGGCAATAAAGAATATTTATTATTATTACGTGATACAAAATCCCAGTTAACACAATGAACTTTGTGCTTTTCCAGTTGCCGCACCCACTTTTCGCTCTGGACGTGGAACAGGCGTTGTGCGCTCATGACAAATACCCACATTTGAGGTTGGAGCTGCTTTGGGATCCCGCCCATAGAGACAGGTAAAGTCTGTGTTTGAATACGTAAAATGTGGTTATTGAATTTTCTTATCAATATTATAATTAAAGCGACATATGGCTTAGAAATAGTATGTGTTCAGGAATAGCACATCTAATTTTTAACCCGAAAAAAGAATGGTTCTTACGGGAGTCATATACAGGGTGACTGGTTACAAATTCTAGATACTGAAGGAGAGCACTGTACTCGATTCTGGTCATAATTATGTAATAAAAGTAGGTACTTAATTGTTCACTAGAAATCCCTTTAAATAAATAATGTGTTGTTCCAATTTATTTTACATACGCCTGAGTTAATCGCGACAAATGACCTGGCACACGGATCGCTGCCAACGCTAGTGTAACCATGCGTTGCGTAATCAATTATTTAACTTTCGGTTAAGTTTACTCAGTAAATAATCAATATTTATTTTGTATTATACTTTTTCTGTTCATGTATGATTTCAAACTAGCGTGTCCTCTCATATCAAAAGTGACCCACCAGTTTTGCTTGGTGGTAGGATCCCTTCTGGGTCCGCCTGGCTAGCGACCACCCTTTATATAAAGTCTGCCGCCAAATGTTACCGCTCCGGCGGTAATGTGTTCCGGCAATATTGTATAGAGAGCCAGTTCCTTCCTAAACCCGTGTGCTTTCATCTTCGACCTCATCGTCACTTACCATCAGGTGAGATTGAGGTCAAACGCGGGTTTAGTCACTTATAAAAAAAAAGTCATCCTGTATAGTCTGTCCTTACCCAGGTTACTTTGTAGCATTTTTATTATTTATGAACTATATACCTAGGAAGAATCACGGCTATGCCACATGGACTCATAAACCACATAAACTCATATACAAATATTTTTTTGTTACTACTGTATGTTGCCTTTTAATGGCGGGTTTCAATATTCAACTGACTGGTATGAGTAACCGATATAGGTACAAAACCGGTAGAAAAAAATAGCGTTTCACAATATCTATTAGCTACGAGCTGTAAGTTCTCAAATTTGGCACGGACCCTCTTTACATGACGTTCTTCCAAGAAACTATTTTTGTGACACGTGATTTTAAGAATATCACGCATTCGCAAATTATTTGTATGATATTTGAACTAAATAAACGTATAAACTAATTCAATTTATTCTTGATATGTTTTGTTCGATAAATACATTATAGTATATTTTTAGAGATTTTGTTATTAATTGCGTTTAATTCCTTACGTAAAATGAAACGCCAATCCTTTGACTTATGTTGCCATTGGTTAAATCACTTTTTATGACGTCAAAGTAAATATTTTAAAGATAAATTATGTCATTCAATAACACTTGTCCTTTTTTTCAAAAAACTGTTATAGATAAGTTAGAAAGAGAAAACTGGATTATTGATATGTTGTCAGATATTTGATGGGATATTAGGTTAAATTAAAAAATTGTTACGTCGTTGGCTATATAAATCTTTTTTTCCTGTAATTGGTCACAACTCATATGTAATGAAAACATAACTCGCTATTGGTCGCAGCAGACCGCCATGCCACCTTCACCTCATTGATTTAAATTAGTAACTTGTTACGTTATCGTTTGCTAGATAAAATGACTTATTTTGTAAATGGTCAAATGTAATCTAGCAACCCATTACAGTCAAACAGTTCGTAAGCAGTGGTTGAGATGTCAAGATTTTGAATATAGGAAGGAATTTTGGTAGTGAATTCTGTTGATCATAGGCAAAACGATCAGTTTTCATGATATTGAAACCCGCCATTAAATGACCACTTATTACCATTTATATTATTTTGGCGTATTTACTCATTCAGTGTTACTAATGTTTCTCACAGATTAATATTTTATTATCCCGCAGTATAATCCGCGAGCCAAACGAAACGTACGAAGTGCACGTATCGGCGGGCGCGGCGGTCGCGCCTCTCACTCTACACGCCTGTCTCTCTCACTACACGAGAGCCGAACATCTAGCGCAGGAGGATGCTTGGAGGTAAGCTCAATGTTATATTTGTTGCACTTTTTTTTATCAAAATATATAAAACTACTAGCCACCGCGCGCGGTTTTACCCGCGTAACTTTTTATCCCGTTGGAATTTCAGGAAAAAATATAGCCTATAACCTCCCTCAAGAGTTGGGCTATTAAATGCAAAAATAATTTTTCAAATCCCACTTGTAGTTTCTGAGATTAGCGCGTTCAAACAAACAAACAAAAACAAAACAAACTCTTCAGCTTTATACAGGGTGTCCCACTTACCCTATATAATACCTTCTCGGAGGTATTCTAGTACCCATAAGGATAACAGAACAAATCTGTTAACAAGAAAAATTCAAAATTTATTTTTCAATTTTTGTATGTCAGCAATAAATTTCGACATTTTCTTTCATAAAAATATTGAAAAATAAATTTCGAAATTTTCTTTTTGTATATTTTTTTTGTTATACTTATGGGTACTAGAATACCTCCGAGAAGGTATTATATAGGGTAAGCGGGACACCCTGTATTTAAGTATAGATTCCGTTGCTGATTGAGGCACTGAGTCATTGACAGACAACAGAGCTTTAATTGCGTAGAGAGCTGAAATGTGGAACATACATTCCTTAGAATGTGTAAGGTTGCACTAAATAAGGAATTCCCGAAATTCCAATCGGAACGGAAAAATAGGACTTTATGGTTTGTATGAAAAAATCTTATTCCTTAGTGTACCGATGTGAAACTTGTTATAAAGGATTTTCATTAGAGGTCTGGTTGCATTGTGGAAGGAATTCCCGAAATTCCCACGAGAACGGGGAATGTAGGACTTTTTATGTCATGAGCGTACGAAGTTATCGGACACACGCACACGCTCGTTTTAAATAATGAATGAAACGTACCAAGTGCACGCGGCAGTCGCGCCTCTCACTCTACACGCCTGTCTCTCTCACTACACGAGAGCCGAACATCCAGCGCAGGAGGATGCTTGGAGGTAAACACTCCTATAAATATTATTAAATTATAACAAACTTCCAGAAGTCTGTAAAAGTCAGTTAAGAGACGGAAGTTTTATTGGCGTTGTTTCGGGCGATAGGCTGACCACCTGTCACTGCTATAGTCTCTCTCCAACATAATAATACCTCCAAATTTGTTAAACGTGACATCAGATGGTTTTATAGTCTCTGATGTTCTGCCTACCCCATTAGGAATACAGGCGTGAAGTTATGTAGGTATATAGGTAAGAATCCCGTAAATTCATTAAATCACAGTGAAAATAACCGCGATAGTTTAAAACAGTTATTATTGAAGGCTTATTATTCAGTGCAGAAATTGTGCGTACAAAAAGCGCTACATAGAAGGGCTATGAAAGGAAACTTTGGAGTGTATATATTTTCTTGTTAATATTTGTATTTTCATTGTATTTCATTTTTTATACAGATGTCCACAATGCCAGCGGTACATGCCGGTTGTGAAGACGTTAGGACTGTGGTCGTTGCCAGATATCCTCGTCATTCATTTGAAAAGATTCCGACAGTAAGTACATCTATATCTATATCTATACTTATAATAAATCTGTAGAGAGGTCAATTCTGTACATGAAATATATTTTCAAAATAACTATCAGGGCGTGATTAGTGATCGATACTGATGCCAAAAATGCAATTAGTAAAATTTTTGTCTGTCTGTCTGTCTGTATGTTCCTTATAGAAACAAAAACTACTCGACGGATTTTAACGAAACTTGGTAAAATTATTCTTCATACTCCTGGGCAGGTTATAGTATACTTATTATCACGCTACAATCAGTAGGAGCAGAGCAGTGAAGGGAAAGTTACTTCATTTTTTAAGCTTCCGTCGCGTGTGCAGCCTTAATGGTTAAAGCTACATAGAAATCATGTATCACAGAAATATTCTTCATAAAATTATATAAAAAATATCCCACAACAGTATATGTCTATATTTTATGGTTGACTCACAATCACGTGTAAATCCCGATAGCTTAGCAGTTCGGAGCTTTCTGATTATATTTGTTTACTCTTACGTTTATAGTAGGCTCGCACTCATCCCTAATTAAAAAAATTAACATTATTACCTATTCAATAAAAAAAGAATCATAGAAATCGGTATAGAAACACCAAACTTATACATGAAATACGCTAATAACACATCGCGCGTGAATACTGAATGATATAAGGATTATTTTTGCGTAACGGTTGCCGCGCTCGACGCAGCTCGCGGCGGTAGGGTAAAAAAAAGCGCAAGCTTCCTAATTCATTAAATATTTGGCTGTTGATGCGTTCAGAGCGTTCGACTTTATTGACAGACAATAATTGATATTATAAATCGTGCTTATCAGCGCGACTTTTAGTCTTTAAATTGTTTATTTGAATTTCTTTTGTTGTTATTTTATATAATAGGTATTAGTTGTTTTGGTAGTGTTTAAATATTCGGTCATATTCCAAATTTTGGCTAATTTATGTTCAGTTTTTTTTGTATTTTTTAGGTAAAAGCGTAGGTACTTTTATTAATTATTGTAGTTATAGGTATTTATTTTTCAGTGAAATAGGTATAGGTAGATAGCATTGCACAGGCGTTTCAGCTTTATTTTCATTTCTTTTTCTGTTGTAAGTTGTACATATTTCTGGGTATAATTCTATTTGGATATTTTAGTTTAAACAGGCACTTAGATTTCCAATTTACAAGAACGCAATTCCCAGTATCGGTGTGTTTTGCAATGACAATTAATAAGGCTCAAGGGCAGACTTTTCGTGTTGCTGGAGTAAATCTTGGTGTCAGCTGTTTCTCGCATGGTCAGTTATACGTCGCTCTTTCCCGGGTTAGCAGTTCTAGAAATCTTCATGTTCACGTGCCGGACGGGTCAACTTTAAATATAGTATACTCGGAAGCTTTGCGCTGAAGTATTTTCGTTCCATAGATACTTAAGCCTCATGTGAAAGTGATCTAAACAATTAATTGGTATCATCATCATCACAACTCTTTGTAATGAGCCCACTGCAGGGCATGAGTCTCTCCCCTGGGTGACGAGGAGGTATAGGCCATAATCCACCAAGCTGGCCCAGTGCTGGGTGGTGGATGTCAGAATTTTCAGGGCGCCAAAGTGGCTTCTGACAAACCCTAACGACTACTGTATACAAGTATACAGCACCCGGGACCGACTGCTTAACGTGCCCTCCGAAGCACGGAAGTCGCCGTGAGAAATGAATGGTCAGCGGTCACCCATCCAAGCATCGACCGCACCAAACGTTGCTTAATCTGTGATATCGTATGATATACACAGTAACCACGGCGCCACGACGACTTCTCGATTCTTCGATTAATTGGCAAATATTATAAAATGTCAATCGTTATCCTTACTAATATTATAAATATGAAATCGTGGATATTTGTTCAGCTTTCACGCAAAAACTACTCGACGAATCATGAGAGGTAGTAGAAGAAACATACGATACTTTTTGTCCCGAAATTATCGCGAGCGGAGCCGCGGGCACAGCTAGTAATATAATAATATTATAAATGTGAAAGTTTTGATTGATGGACGTATGGGACGTATTTCTTAATCACGGTAGAACGGCTCATCGAATTTGGAAGAAATTTGGCATAGTAATAATTAAACTATTTTATATTACTTATTAAAGTTTTTCAACTCAATATAATCAAGTTTTTCGTAAATGTATAATGTAGCTGTCAATTATCAAGTCCGGCTACATTAATAACCGTGATGTTTTAAAAATTCATATTTTTTAAAACATCACATTAAATTTAATGTTTTTTCTTATATTTACAGGCAAGCCAAAGGTCGTGCAAGTACAAAATTAACAACCATGGTTGAGTTTCCGCTCAACGACTTTGACATGACCCCTCACCTAGTAAGAAAGAACAGCACAGCAGAATCTCCAGGCTATTCAAGGTCACCTCGCAGAAGACCTTCAAAAACCACCCCAAACGTACCACACGATAACATATACGATCTATACGCTATATGCTATCATCACGGAGATGATCTCGAAACAGGACATTACACCGCAGCCTGCAAAAATCCCTACGACGACCATTGGTACAAATTCGACGACTCCCGAGTCACAAAAGTCGACGACGAAAACGCCTACAGCGAACTCGTTAACCAAACAGCGTATATGCTCTTCTACAGACGTAAGAAACCAAATGTTACCCACGCGTTGTCAGTCAACGATCTGAACGGACACTGGGCTTTGAGGATGCCGAAGTATACGAAACGAACGACCGAACTCAACGAGCTTACTGAAGTGAAAGAAGAAAATACAGATGATGCGATAATTGAGCAGAAAAACGTCGATTCAGAATCAGAAGTCACAGTTAACACGCACAGTCCTTCACTTTCGAGAAGCGTCCCTAGTTTACCAGACGATAACACCGAACATACTACTATAGTTAATATTAATAATACCAATTTAAACGCCAATGAAAGGCACGAAAACCAAATCAATACAGCTTCCATAATCCAATCGCCAACACTCCAACGCCCTCTAGTTGTAGAAATCAACGGAAATAAAGTTGATGACCAATCGAGTGAAGTGGAAACTGAATCTATCGTGTCCATTGAGCCTTATATACACAAAGATGTTCATGTTAACCCTAAGATGACGCCAGTGGATACTAGACGGCCTAGATCAGTGGATTTCCCGACAAGATCGAATACATTTACAGGACAGCGGGACTCGAATAGGAATTATGAGAGTTCGCCGCTGGTTGCCAGTATCAATGGTGTGGAGTATCACCCCACTACGGAGGATTTAATGCTGACCATGTTCCAGGAGTCCAAGCTAATCTTGCCGAGGCATGATAATCATATTGCAGGGGAATCGCATCGAACAGGTTAGTGATTATAAGTTTTATTCATGTAAATTCCTTCTAGAATACTATAACTCTATATGAGTGAGAATCCTACGTTGTGGTAGAACTTTTAAAGGTTTGCCTGACTCATTTTTATTCAAACTTTCATAGAGAATTTGTTGGTAAATACAGACGTGTTAGTGACTATGTCTTATGTCCATCTTTGCCCTCATTGTCAAGCCTGGATGGGTCAAATAAAGTTTGCCTTGGTGTGCAAAGAATATAGGGCCCTGGACTAAAGAGTTCGGTGGTGTTTATAGCATATTGATATGTTTTAAAAATGCAATTGAAGAAATATGCACCTATAGGAGGTTATAATATAAGATTACATGAATTCTAAAAATATTTAGAGTAAAAATTTTGTGACGAAAATATAGTTATTGCTTTCTGTATGGACACTGTGACCACATTGTTACTTACCACTAAGCGAGATTCACGATTAACCAATGAAAATAATAATAATCAATTTAATATTTTTCAGGGGAAAAGTCTTCTGTCTGGAAAACTAGAATATCCACGTGAGATCTACTGGATTCCTTATTCATGTAGATTAGAGTTAAAGTATACTAAATCTTCGATCTGAAGCTGTCCAGCTAACAAATAACCAATATAATCTTTAATTAAAAGAAGTGTAAATAATATTTATCAAGTATGTCCCTGATAAGTGTAAACCCTGCGGTGTTCATTTTAATTCATTTTTTATAATCGACATGGCTCATTTATATTTAGAACGTGAATTAAATAAATATAGCATAGGAAATAATTATACAACGACGTAAGAATTTGTCACCACGTACGTCCAATTTATATGAGTTTTATTCTGGAAGGTATAAAGTTGAAAATGCTTGAGTAACTTTCAATAAGGTATTAATAAAAAAAATTGTACGCTTTGAAACTAAAATTAGTTGAATCAGATTTTAGCTATAGTTGTTTCCCTTCATGTTGGGTATGGCTTGGATGTTTTTTTTAGATTTTAGACTTCTCTTGAAGAACTTCTATTTTGTACAACAAAAACAAGTGTTTTTCTGAATATTTGGGACCATTTCAAACGAAATATTAGCTACTTTCTCTTGTTTGCATAAGTGTTAGCGTGCAATTAAAATGATCTTTCCTCAAACAGAATTTCGTAATTGCCACCCAATCAACTATCCATACATTTTGATTATCAATGTCGAATAGTTATGTTTATAAAAAGGTAGCGATCAAAGAACGATGGTATTGGTGGTGTAAAATTCTTGCGTATACAAACTTCTGTGCTTTTTCAGTTTTTTGACTGAAAAGTATTTTTAAATGACGTCTTTATAAAATTAATCTACTTTATAATATCTGATGAAATGAACGTTTCTTAAATTGATATGTATTAATCGAAAGAAAACCTTTATGATCGGCACAATTATTTAAATTTAAGAGCTTGGTTGTAACATAATCATTATTTTGTGACTATTCTAGAACCCCTATTATAAATGGGCGAATGATAATTCAGATATCTTACTTTACATTTAATATTATGACTGGGATTATATTTGAAATTGTGATTTACTCTTCGTTCGAAATAGTTTTCTTTATTGAACATTGACAATACAGATAAATACAGTAAATATTAAAGTAATTTTGTAATCCATAGTTGGAGCTAAGGTAGCTAACAAAGTAAGTAAAATGATATTAAAATGAAATTACCACATTTGTGCCTTTACCCATGGATGTTGTGATTAATATGTAGAATGCGGTAAATTTATTATTACTAAGGTTTAGTAAGAAATGTAATTTTGTAGTGTTCTTGACGGAATTTAAAAGCATTGATTGCGAAAGTTACTGGAATATTGTCTTTACTTTGAGATAGAGTAGTTTATCTTTATTTTTAATTTTAATGAATTGGACATGTCAGGTTTATAGTATATTTAATAATTTAATATTGTAGAAAAACATAAACATAAAATCATGGTATATGTTAAAAATGTGACATTTTGTTTATAACTTCTTTCAGTGATAGATATGACTCAAAAGTGATTTATTACGATATTTTTTGATTCATATAATATTATGTAAATATAATTTGAAAATTATATACCTTTTGTATCCGCACATTAACGTTAGTTAAGATTGTGTAATGCACTTGAATGTGATGTTTTTTTTATATTACGAAGATTATTTTGTAAAAGACAATTTTAAAATAAGTTATTACTTTTAATTTATGAAGTGGCCTAAAACTAGGTACCTGGCGTCTAAGTCTCATAAATATTGTATTTGATTTGCAGAAAACATAGTTTTGTAAATAACGATTTGTATTATAGCCTCCATTTTATGCAGATACGTTTTTTTTTGTATTTTAAGGAGTTGGTTAAATATGCACATAATTAGTAAAACTATGAGAAAATATCCATTATATTATTATTCATTGTATATTTTGCAGTCACATTGGTAAAGTAACTATTTGAAAAAGGCGGCAAACCAACATTTGATCTGTCAAAGTCACAGTGACAACTAAGGTTATGGTTCGAAGATGTAAAACTCAAATTTGCCTTTAGTTCACGATAGTCTGCAAATGCATTACATAAGAATAGTTATATAATCTGTAAAATCGTTTTAATAAGTCCAATGAGTGCAAATTCTTCTTCAGGGATAGCAGAGTTGCTCTGTAAATAATAACCGCCATCTGTTGTCAAACTATTGAACTAAAATGTAACTACGATTCAATAACGTATTTTCTTTGTAAAGTGAAATTCTCATACACATATATATGTTTAAATTGCCTACGAAATCAGCTTTATCACATAAGAATAAGTTTTATTTCAAGTTAAATATAAGCACGGTTGGTAAGACGAGTCTTAAAAAGTATACGTGCTAGCCCTGATAATATTATGCAAAAAGACCAACCTACGATGTATCACTTATTAAGATAGCTGCAATTTTGTATATTGCAAACCTTTGTAAACAATTAATCATCCATATTTATTATACCTACATATAAAATATCCTTGCTTTATTTTATTCGCTTTAGTAACGAGGTCATCAAATCTCCAAGTAATTTTATTTTGTTGTTTAATTTAAAAATGTTTATTTTAATTATGCCTCGTTATGTTGAAATATAAGTGTTACGTATTCATGTTTTTGTTTCATTTAATCAATATAATCCAATTTCGGTGAAATCATTTATCTTTGAAATATCAAAATGTGTGAATGCTTTTTTCCATACTCCCTGATCGTGATTCTTGTCTTTTAAAAAATTGTTTCAGTAAACCTAGGCAATAAAGGTCGTTTTTTATGAACTACTTTTAGAACCGACCCTAATAAGGCTTTTTATAATCCACCATTTATATTTCACGAAAGTCTGCAGTTGTGTGAAAAAATTTGAATTGAATCTGAACTCTTTGTCCTGGATATTAAGTTAAAAATTTGTTGGGAAAATTTGATAATTTTGTAACGCTTGATCTGACTTATAGATGCGAAGCTGGCTATTAACGATTTTAACCACGCGGTTAATTATGAATTTTTCGTAATTGACGGTTAATTAACCGCATTATATGCTTGTAACAGTTAAATACCACCGTGAGATGTCGTTAACGGATTGAAATGTACATCGTAAGTTGCGCGATGATGCCAGCTTCGAATGGCAAAAAAGTCGGTTGAAATTCCCTCTCTCAAAAACTTCTGAACCGATTTTGATGACATTATAGTATACCCTAAGTTGAACAACACCTAGTACAACATACTTAAATCGGACGAGTAGTTCCGGAGACAAACATAAAAACATACATACACTATTAAATTTTGGCACATTTGTTCAGACGTTGATATAGACTAACATAATGTTTCCGATTTCGTATATTATACGAAAACTGGGCAATCTGGAAATATTACATACATACGGGTGGAATTGGTAACCTCCTTTTTTGAAGTTGGGTACAGTACAAGAAATGAAAGAAAAACTTTATCCTTTTTCGTTGTCGCTGTCAGATATTTAACCGTTAATAACTGCAATTTATTACCGATAACCATCAATTTGGTTGATTAACGGTAGCTAACGGGTTTTTTACAACTATACGCCTTCTATAGGTCCGCGCACACTATGTGCCACGACATCGCAGCGCAATAATCCACCTGTGTCATTCTCATACATTTTACATGAAATGTGATAGTTCATATAAATTGAATAAAAAAATCTAGTTTTTTATCCAGATTAATCGAATAAATAAAGAATTAGTATGTATTTCCATGGACAACTTTATCTCACAGGAAGCAAGATTCTGAACATAAACATTTGTCGGTAGGGATTTGAGGTGAAATGAGGAAAATAATTTAAACATCATCTTGCTTAAAACATATTTTATTTTATAAGATAAATCGTGAAATAAATAGATATGATTATCGTCAAATCATCAAAATATCTTTGTCAAATCGTCATCGGCAGGGTCAACATCGTCACATAGATCAATTATTTGTTGTCATACAATTCTACTATGATTGTATGAAATCATATATTAGGCGTGCAGACTCATTGTTCTCTTGATATAAATTTCTGAATGCTATTTAGATTACTTTCTATAATGCGATTAACTAGTACAGTTTAAGGGAAAAGTTAAAAATATAAACGAAATCGATGAAAAATAAAACTTAATATCCAAATTTTGCCAAGTTATGTCAGTAATCGATTCTCTATGTGATGAGTTAAAACGATTTCAATAATACCACACCTACTATTTTAAGATGATATGGATGACAGTTCCCGTAATTCATGTCGCGAAAATTACTTCCCTCCAGCTAATAAAATGTAATCTGGCACCGTATTAAAATTATAAACTGTTTATTAAAAAAATATAAAGTAAATTATTAATCACCGACTTCTTTTCAACCGACTTCCAAAAGAAGGAGGTTTTCAATTCGTGTGTATGTTTTTTTGTGTCTTTGTTACACGATTTTTGGACAATTATAAATCGATCTTGAATATTCTTATGATAGATACTTCAGAGGTGGTCCCATATAAATTTTATCCAAATCGATTGAGTAGGTACCAAAGTCTTGAAAAAATTTAAGTTTTTGAATAAATATGTTTAAATCGGAGCATATTTTTATATTGACCTTATACTTGAGCCAAAGTGAAGACGTGGAGTCCCTTTTTTCAATGCTCTGCATTCGTTGATTATTATTTCGTATATTCAAAACTACACGCCTCTTCATGAGGAACGGACCAGACAATATGACCGTTCGTAGACTACTGATAAAGTAAATATATAATAAAAAATAGATATATCGATGGACATTAAATCTTCTGAATACATTTTCTCTACGAACTGATTCGATTTATCAAAAAATGTAGGTATTTAAATATCGAAAAAATTCAATACGGTTTTAGACTGTAGTTGTCAGTTATAAAATGTCGCGCATATCATCATGAAACAAAAAGGGTAGGTACAGAAGGCATCGAGCGTTACAAATCTGTCAATTTTTCTTATTTGAATCTGAACTCTATGCCCTCGACATTACCTAAGTTAAAATTGGTTGGGGAAATTTAACAGGCAATGTCACGCTTAATCTGCTGCCTTCTGTACATTAAACAAAAATGTAAGTATGATATTATTTTAACTTTTCTTAAAACTAATTAAATCATAAACAGATAAGATTAAAAGATTAGAAATCCTAATAAGGTTTATCAAAATATTGAAATAACCATAGTTGCATAGGTGTAGAACTAAAAGGCTAAAAGCACTTTAGCTTCCTAAAATTTTAAATTTCTTAAAAAATCTGTTCAGATCTTCTCCTTGATGAACGAAATCTTGTGAAGAGTGGGTTTTCTATTCACCATAGAATATCCATAATTCGAATCCAATATTACCAGCATATGTTTCAGTGGATCTAAAGCGACAGAAGTTGTTGTTAAATTCCGATCTGGTAAATGTATCCTTGAAATTCCAGTGATGTTATACGGCATTTTGACATCCCATGCGAATATATCGTTTGTTTCACTATATCTGAAGTAGATGGAGTTGTAGTCCGACCCGACGAGTACAATTGGCTTTAGTTGTTCGTTGAATACTGAAAAAAAAACAAGGAATTATGATAAGCATATAAATTTCAGTAACTTTACAGGCCTTTGGTAAGAATAAGAATCCAGCGTTCTAGAACGTCTGCAAGCGCTGGAATGGGTGGCTCGACCAGCCGGACATTTGTCATCAAAATCTTTTTCGAAATAACTCTTAGAGGCATGCGTCAGGTATGTTTTAAACTACATGAGGTCTGTCAGATATCGCGGCACATTCTTTTTAGACTTAAAAACTCAGTTCTAATTGCGATATTTACTGAGATAAAAGGAAAAAACACAGTGGCTCAGACAGAAGCTTCCGGCTGGCTGGCCACTTGTTTTTCGTGTTTACTCGAAAATTATGGCGTTTTACTTGATAAAACCACTTTAGTTGCTGTCACATATCGCGGCACATAGCTTTAAAAACCAGCTGGATACTCAAAACCCTCTGGGGGCTGAGATCTGGAATGCTGGAAAATGCGAAATTTGGCTGGCTGGTCAAAGTTTTTTCGATCTTTTGAAGAAACTATAGCGTCACAAACGATGAAACATTTACAGATCGTCGGCACAAACGATGACTTAGCCACCTAGATAAGCAGCAACTCTCTGCGAGAAAATGTCCAGATAGCCGGACGCACGCGGCATAATCGAGCAAGGGTTAGTGATCACCCTTAGAATAAAATCTTCCGCCAAATATCACCGCTCCCACAGGAATGTTTTCTTTCCTGAAATCATGTGTCATCTTCGACCTCAGCTGAACTTATCATCGCCCACTTTCCAGAATGTATCTGTTCCCATCACCGACCAACTAGGGCTTTTGGGCATCACTATAACGTCCAAATTTTTGGACGTTATAGTGATGCCCAAAAGCCCTAGTTGGTCGGTGATGGGAGTCTATGGCAAAAACGGCTTCCAAAAAATTGGGTATCATCTCGAAGGCCCGGCGGTACTTCAGCCCTGAACAGCTCCTCAACTTATACACATCCCAAGTGATGTCGTGCATGGAGTACTGTAGTCACCTTTGGGATGGTTCTGCCAAATACCAGCTCGAAGCGCTAGACTCTGTTGACCGAAGAGCCCGTAAAATCATAAATAACAACAACCTTACAAATAAAAAATTGCAGACGCTGGAGCATCGTCGTAAGGTTGCTAGTATTTTATCGGCTACATTTTGGTGAGTGTGCGAGTGCTCTTTTTGACCAAATTGAACCCACCCCTTTTTACCACCGGACTACCAGACGCAGACAGAACTTCCATCCCTATATATTGGATTTACCAAGAAGTCGAACAAAACGCTTCGATAGTTTCTTTTTGGTACGGATTTCCAAGGTGTGGAAAAATCTGCCTGCGTCTGTTTTTCCTGACCACTACAGTCCTGGAACTTTTAAGTGTGGAGTGAATAGGTTTCTTGTGGATGGACGTGTAACACCATAGTCTTCATGCGCACTTTCCATCAGGTGGCATGGACGACAAACGTCCTATCCTTACAATATAAAAAAAAGGTGCGATTGAGATCAAACTTAGATTCAAACACCGATAAAAACTAAAAACCTAGGTAACAAATCACATACTGTTTATTGCGCTTATCCCTGTTCTTTTCCTCAAGTTTCCTGTATCAATTTCCATAATTCCCGGGGAATGAAGCCTGACCATCAACAAGGATTGTTTCATCGGGGTTTTCTTCACCAGCACTAGTTGCAGACCAAGGCTTGGAGGGCAGACGCTCACCGTCCACTGAAAACCATTCGTCACGTCGTGTATAATCAACATGCCACGCGACGCATCTGATATATACCTAAAAATAAACAAATAGTTTTGTTAAACGTAAAATTTTTACAACTGACACGGTATACATATTAAAATTACAGAAGATAAAGTCCATTAACCCTTCAACCGCCACGGTCGGATATAACCGACAAATATTTTCGAGTCCATTCCGCCAAAATCGTATATATACGACTAAAAACCACCATTCGTTTCAAATGCTTTTTTTATTTAATAACGCTGGATTATGTTAAAAAATTTTAGTATTCGGTAAGTGGTTAATTAAGTAATCATTTACAATTGAGTACACTTAAGTCTCTTAATTAGAAAACCTTAAAAATATGTCAGAAGTTAGATAAATTACTGATTTTATTATTAGAAAATTGCATTGATGTCCAGCGCCATTGTCGGATATAACCGAACATAGGGATGGGACATAAGTAAAGATTTACTGAAACGAAAATTCACTTAAGTAAACATTTTTCTGTTTAAACTGACTATTTTTTAACAAATAAATTAAAACAATTAAAGAAAATAGATGAATATAAGTACTAAAGTATAGATGACCGTCTCGCGGTTTTTGCACTTTGGCGCCATACAGTATCCAATCTTGGAACCTTATTGACTAAAGCAAACCTAGAATGCAGCCCCTCCACTTTAAAATTTTCAAAAATTCGTAGTATAAGTTATTAATATTGCGCAATTATATTTGATTCGTTTTATTGTATAGGTAATTAATCAAATTTAAACTGCGCAATAGTAATAAGATGAAATAAACTTCATAAACATGATGCTATGGGAGTTGGGAGTAATAAAAAAATATGCATCCCAGAAAAGTATTTTTTTATTTTTATATATGTGTTTGATATAATAATTATAGGCCATAGATTTGTTTGGGTCGCCTTTCGTTTTGCCACACAACAAATTGTTCACCTCCTTGCACCAGTCATTCAAAATCAATGCAATTCCTTTCCTTAACTCACTATCTCACTACAAAGTCAGTATCATATGTAAAAATATCACTTCACAAAAGTAAAATCTTCGATTCAAGATCGTAAAGACGCGAGGATTGAATACTCTACTCAACGTTCTTTGCAGAAAACACTAACAAAAGAATTCAGAGACGCAAAACACATAGCAAAATAATCAAATGCAACGAGCGCAAAAACTTATTTGGTTGAATACAAAAGTTCAAAACCGGTGAAGAAAACAAGCTGTGCGAAACTTTTTTAAGTGTTGCAAATATTTATGAAAAATCTACCAAAGCATATTCAATAAAATTATTATACGTCCTTATTGTGGCATAATTACACATATACCTAGTTATAATGTTAGACGAATAATTACTATTTAACTTCAAGTCATAGATATAATGGTTTGATAATCAAATATTGATAAATTTTTGTATTTTTTATTATAGGTATTTTTTCTTTTAATGTATGATCTCAAACTATCAAGTCCTTGAATTTCAAAAGTGACCCACCAGTCTCCCTGTATATTGCTTATAGTAGAGTTACATACAATCACCCGCCGCCATAGAAATACAATTTATTACTTTTCTATACTACAGATATAAAGTGGCCGAAATCACAGCTTCAGGTTTGAATTGCTTTACAGAGAACTAATATAATGAAAGAATAAATCATATCTTCTACTAAAATAATTTACAGTAAAATATGTTCTGAAAGAATAATAAAATTACAGCTTCAGATGAAAATTACTTAGTTACTTACTACGTTCTAAAAATTTGAAAACACTTCTTCAGCTTAAAATTATTTACAGTAAAATACAGTTTTATTTCTAATTTTTAAACAAATACAAATATTTCTGACACTCACACAATTTTAAATTTTAAATTTTCAACACAATTTTGTTTTGATTCTTCTTCCCACTCTTGGGGTGTAAGTGGAAATAAATATTGCGGTTTATAATCCTTGATAAAAACGTTTTGAGTTTGAAGTCTAACTATTTTTGGGGCTTAGTGGAATAAGAGCAATTTTCTAGGTTATGACAACTTGGTAAACGTTCAAATTGATTAAATATGGAAAAATTGGAAAATACTTTTACCTATGCAAGACATGTTTTTTTTTTTAATGAGCTGTTTTGATGTTTAGATTAGAATACCTAGATATAGTGACTATAGTTTATAAGATTCTGAGGTAGGTATGCCAAATATGCCGAGTGTCAGCTTACTGTTTTAGGTTCTCCAGTCTGCAGTGCGTGGTGCCATGCCTACTATTTGGGTACAGTAGCACCGTGATAATTTGGCATGATTCGGCTTTAAGTGGTTCCTTTGCATGGGTACATCGACGCCATAATGGTCTTGTAGGTTCACCCACTATAAAGCTCTGTAGAATGGACAAAGCGCGATAAACTTAAATAACCTAAATAGGTACCTACTACAAATACGACAACCTAAATAAAATTAAAACAAAATGCTGAGTAAAACCTTACAATCCATTCCAACATGTAGTAAATATATAGGTACAATTTTTATAATCTTAACATTTCTGGTCTTGGTCGACGATTTTATAGTTTTATGATAATAATTTTCTTAATAGCAACATTAATTTCTTAATTACTTTTATCCTGTACGTTATGTAACATTTTTATTGTAATTTTAAAGGTAGGTAAGTAAGTTCTAAGTAAAGAAATATTATTTTAACATCTAATAAGTACAAAATACTTAGTAGGTACCTACTTGTCCCATGATAGCTAGATAGAACTTTACTAAACAGAAAAAATATATGTATATGAAAGAGAATTATTCTTATACATGGGGCACACTTAAAAGTTTTGCACTTCTAGCTTTTCAATCGGAACGCAGATGCGTAGAAAATTTCTAAGTTAGGCCCGCATACTACCATAGTATTAATTGAATGGTTTCCGTGTCTAATCGACAAACTCAGATTCATTTTGATAAGATGCATCTAGAGGAATTAACGTACCGTCCACAATACCAGATATTCTAGGTATCCCTTTATACCTCATGAAAAGTGTTGCTATTTATCAGGCCACCGAACTTTTTCTCCGAGTAAATCAGTAGACATGGCTCGACATACCCTTCTTATGCAATGATGTACGGTAGCTTTACTTAGACCATGGGTATCACCAATTATGTGGTACTGTGAACCACAACCCATCCAATGCAAAGCGCACAAAATTTGTTTATCAGATGTAAGTGCTAGATTTCTGTTTGTTTCGTGTTCAAGTTGGCGACCAATTTTAAAAATCTAATATTCTACGGTAGTTTTACATAACCTAATTTTTTCTTTAAAGCAAAAATCTGTAATTATAAAGGAGAAAATTCTGTTTTAAATGTTCGCCGTTGCCTCCACGTTTGTATTTATTCCAAGTATTCATCATCACTACTCTTACTGCTCGACGTAAGTACCATATTATAAATAAGCACTTAGTAAAAAAGATTTAAATAAGATTTCGCGACAGTAGCACGCCTGTCAGAATAGTCGGACAATTCTACAAATATGTCAACATGTCATGACAATTTTATGTTTTATAAAGCAGACCCGACATATTTGTAAATTTTTCACCATGACAATTTTGTCACCTATCGGTTTTATTAAACAGTCGAATTGTCAGATTGTCAGCTTTATTAAACAGGGCCCAGGTCCTCCTGTTTTAAAAAGTGGTTCGATCGCATGAAAAAATACATAAAACGTAAAGGAGAGTATTTTGAAAGACAATAAATATTATATGTCGGTTAAAACTTGTTGTTTTTTTTTAAGTTATGCAAAACTTTATGTGTGACCTACGTATTACCTACAAACATGGATTACTTTCGATTAAATATTTATATACTCTTTTTCCTCTGGATGCAGTCCCGGCGCGGGCGTAGCAAGTAAGTAATTTGTGATCTCTGAGTAGGGATAGAACCTCAGATTTTAATACCATTAAGTATTTAATTAATTGGTGCATATTTTTGGTTACTTTACATAAAGGTGCAATAAAGAGTAAATAAATAAATTCAGCGTCAGTTACGTAAAATTACGTCTTGGTCAATTAACATAATTTTATTTAACCGAGCCAATTTCAAAACCGAGGCAATGATTATGTAGAGATAAATTCAAAAACAAAGTAATGTACACACTCTTAGGAAGTAATTTAGCATGCAAATAAAAAATTTGAATGATAAATTGCAATGCCAAAAAAAAATCTTAAAAATCATTACGTTATGCAACCACCGTTATTTAATTCCTAAGTGTCGAAATTCGGAAATATTTATTCTAAATATAGACAGTTGCGTTTCTATTCGTCGTGAGAAAGTCTGCAATTTGAATTTAGAACGGTCTCAGGTCCTTGTAGAATATGTAATAGAATGTCGTGCGATCAAAAATATAACAAGTAAGATTACAAGTACAGTCGGCCAAGAAAGTGCTGTAGTTACCACCCTAAGGTATTTTTCTTTTTTTTTAACAGCGTCTGTTTTTTCTAGTTTCATCCCACCCTAAGGGCGTGGACCCATGTCTACGGTGCGGCGCCGTTTGCCGTGTAAAGCTTTGGTCTGGTGATCATGACGCACAACGCTGCGGTATGCGGTATGCGTTGCCGGACATTCAATCATATGAAAAACGTCGAGAATGTTCTCTTGTTCCGTCGCAGTATGCGTCAGCGGCAAGGGGCAAGCGCGGTGAAGCGGGGAGGTGTACTGCCACACAGCGCGGCGTCATTCTCGGTTCAACGCTGCGGTGTGCGTCACGGGTGTGTGTCTCTGAATCAATATGGAATTTTTCGAAGACAATTTAATAGAATTAGTTCGCAACTATCCTTCTTTATATAAAAATAAAGACAAAAAACATAAAAGTTTTAAAATTAAATTAAATGCCTTTTTATTAAGGTTTCGTAACAACCTTCACTCCTCCGTTGTAAAAACATGTTCCTCGGAGATTTTCTTTGTCTATTCAGAAGCAGTAACAATTCTTCTTCTTCCTCCTCTTCAAGCAAAGCACAAATTACAGAAAAATTATTCATGTTCACGTCTACCTTGGTAGCTGCGGCAAAATCAACTAACCACCTCTCCCCAGGGACGCTAAATGCTGCGTTGTGACGCTGCGTTGCGGCGCATACCGCAGCGTTGTGCGTCATGATCACCAGACCTAAGCTTAACGGTACGGCGCGGCGTCGCCGCCTCCGGCGGAATGCGCGGCACGGCGCAGTGCATCGCTCATTGTATTGTTTTGTCTGAAAAGAACTTTGATTTAGATATGCTGTGTCGTTGCATGACAAACGGTGCCGCACGGCGACATGTGTCTACGTCCTAAGGTTGGTGTCCGCTTACAGATCCATGGGTGATAAAGAATAGATTTGATAACTTGTATTGACATCTTTACCAGGTTATAGATAGTATAGCTCAGTCAAATTAAGCGAAAATGGGCTAATAGGGGAAATAAGTCGTGTAGTCTTGATAACTAAAAGTTCTCGAGTGCGGGAGGTGATGAAGTAGGATGAAGGAGAGGATGAAGGTTTTTGCTCATATCTCGAAAATCAGTATAAATAGCGTGATGATTGCTGGTGAAAAAA
Organism: Stenoptilia bipunctidactyla; assembly: GCA_944452665.1. Classification (NCBI taxonomy): domain Eukaryota; kingdom Metazoa; phylum Arthropoda; class Insecta; order Lepidoptera; family Pterophoridae; genus Stenoptilia; species Stenoptilia bipunctidactyla. The sequence goes on from OX101730.1 coordinate 6,687,885, forward strand.
AGTTTCTACATAAAATTAACTTTTGGTTTTGTCATGGAAGAGATACTTTTTACTCTACGAATAATACTTGAGGAGCTACAGTCTGTTTAAGTTGACAAAGAGATAAAAAATTAATTATAAATTTGAGTTTTGACTTGACAAAAAAAAAACATATCACATCGTCTTTATTACATCACTTGAAGTAGAAAGTCATCCTCATCGTCGCTGCGCAGAAGATCTAAAGATTCTTCATTTAACATGAACCTAAGCATCCTTTATTTCAGGAGGCCTAAAGCAACTCATGCACTCTTATACTCGTAGGGATTGATATTTTGCTGAGAAAAAGGGAGCGATCAGCTTTTGACTGGTCCTGGTATTTACACAAAGGAAGTATCCTGTATCTGAAAGATTAGGGTGGGTTGTGGGTGCACGTTATATAGTAAAAACACTTGTTTTCTCCTGATTATGCAATGGAAGAGAAAGCATGGGAGTTGGTAAGGACGCGTTGCCCACACGGGAGTTCTATCCCAGTCAGTGGTATGCTACAGACGACACCGTGCGGTTGCCTGAACACTTACCAAAATATCGCACTTCGCAAATTTAAATACTTTGTGACTCCTCAAGTATTTGTTGTACGGTAAAAATTAATATGACTAAATCAGTCGGAAATTTTATGTAGAAGGTTTCATCAGGAGAAATAATTATGCTATTTGTACAGATTTTTGAGATATGGCTAAAAAACTGAAAAAAGGGAACCTCCGTTGACATCCGGGGACATCCGCTTACCACCCCACACCCTTATAACAAACCCCACCCTCGAGGACTTTTAGTATGTTAATTTGGATTCCAAAACAAAGTCCGCCAAAGCTCTTTTGACACTTCTATGACGTTGTCAGGATGTAACCTTACGTAAAGTAAGGTTACCATTTCGTAAAATTTCCCCATTCTGTAGGAAAAAAAAAATTTGTAAGCATGTTCAAATTTACGAAATATTTGACAAAAACTCTCTGTATTTATTTACTACATCACGATTTTTACCTGCATTAGCTAAATAGTTAAATTACCTACTGAAATACCAACTATGCCGCCCAAAAGTAAGTTACACTAAGCTTGTTACCTATATACCCAGTTCTGAGCCAGTATAGAAAAGATTGTAAAAACTGAAATTAAATGCAAAAATTAAAAATATTATCATTATAGAAACGTTTATTTTCGAAGTAGTCCAGCAGAAGCTGACTGAAATCCTCTGAAACTCAAACACTGGAATATTATTTTATTAATGCAGTAATGTTTGATCTTATATGAAGTTCCACAAGTTCCTAGTAGATGGCGCTGATTGTTTATTAAAGCCCGCATGTAAAGTTATGAAATCAAAGTATCACCGCTGTGCCGGTCTGAGTGAGGGGTGTTAGGTTTTTTTCGTTACGGAATTTCTGGATTCGGTCCCCACGCTCAAGGCCCACGATAGAAGCTATGCAATAGCTTAAAAACACTTTTTTGGCCGACTGTACCCAAAATATTAATTACCATTCAAATTCTTCGCCTATCGATATTCGATTAACAAATTAGCCATTAATTATGGTTAAATTTGTTATAACCGTCGTATTTGCAACATGTTAGTTTATAATATAACGTAGGTTATGTTATGTTAAGTTGCTTATCATTTAACTGACCGTGTTATTATAATGTCCTATTGATTTTATAATACCACAGTTTATAATATCCCTATAAAACAAACAAACAAACAAACAATCGACTCATGTTTATATTAGATTGTTCTTTTTTAACAATACTTAAATTATAAGAAAATACAGTCCTAACAACATAGGTCAGTAGATATCAAAATACCTAAATACTTATAAAAATACTAACGTACTATAATACAGTTTCTAAAACTAAGTAGTAAAAGGGCGTAGAAATATACAGGGTAACTGGTGGGTCACTTATGAAATTCAAGGACGTGATAGTTTGAGATCATGCATGAAGAGAAAATAATATAAGTAATAAATATTAATTATTTACTGAGCAAACTTAACCGAAAGTTAAAGAATTGATTACCCAACGCATGGTTACGCTAGCGTTGGCAGCGATCCGCGTGCCAGGTCACGAGCCGCGATTGACTCAGTTGTATGTAAAGTAAATAGTAGCATAGTAATAATAAACTGTTTATTGTACACCAACATGGTTACATGACTGACAAGCGACCACTCTTCATATAAAATCAGCCGCCAAATATTACCGCTCCGGCGTTGACGTATTCCGGCTATATTTTATGAAGAGCTTGTTCTTCCCTAGGCCTGTGTGCTTTCATCTTGACTTAACATAAGATGAGAATGAGGTCAAACGTGGGCTAAGTCTTTATTTAAAAAAAAATACTCCATTACAATAAGGAATACGCCTCTGAAACTTCCGCAGGCCAGGGACCGGAAAACCCCTTTATTTGATTAAGCCTATTGATAGGATAACCCTATCAAAATCTTACCATATGGAAGTGTAACCCTATTGATATGGTAAGCCTATCGAAGAGGTAACACTTTTGAATAAAGTTAACTACTTTCGGATGCGCTTACCCTGTGATAAGGTTACCCTATTTCTATCTCTTTTCCGCGTATGCTGTTGAATTCGGAAGTATAATTCGAAGTGCGAGATTGAATAGATGGTGATATTTTTTGCTTTGTGGGGGTTAGTTTAAAGTAAGACTTGAAATGGATGTTAATAGCATTGAATTGACCTTCTTTGCAAAATATGCAAAGAAGGTCATGCGATTTTAAATCGAATGTAGTGTGCTTAGAGATTAAATTTGCCTGCAGGTTTTAAAACCCTGTTGAATCGGTAACCTTCAATAGGGTTTTCGATAGGCTTACTGCTTACATGCAGTTAACTCTATTGGTAAGCCTTAAATTAGGGTAAGTCTTCGATACGGTAACCAAATTGATAGGGTTTTTTAAAACAAGTCTATGAAAAACCCAATCAAAAACCTCTTTAAGGGTAAGCGGTTCCGGCCCCTGCCGCAGGCGTCATAATTTGGGGATAAAGTCTTACCCATCATTAAACCAATGCTATTCAGCGCCATGTGTCCCGAACATAGTATTGTTTTCCGCCGAGTAGCTTTGGCATCATTGTACCAAAAGAACCAGAAATAACAGTTAATTTAAAACTTGTGAACGTTGCTATACAATATAATGGAACAATGCAAGTGATTGTACTTTGTTAAGAATAATTCGTGCTATATTTAACTAAACCTTTAGTTGGTATCTTAGCACTTCCTTCCAATTTGTGGTGGCATCTGTAGTTATAACAAGTCGAGAAGCAAATTTAAAAAAATAAAGTAATAATAATATTATTTCATTGATTTATACTCCGGTGTTTTCGGTCTGGCCTACCTGGTCTGGCCTACCTTAGTAATTTTCATGGTTTCTACAAATGTAATGAAATCAGAAATATGTTATGTTATACGCTATTTACGTCTAAGTACACCGCCAAATAATGGTGTAGTTATTATTATTTCTCACCATTATCTAGACTATAATATGGGCGCCTAGGAAGGCCCACGTAGTTTCAAAAATGTAAACATTTTTCAGCCGACTTCAAGTGAAGTCGGTTTTTTTAATGCTCTACATTCGTTGATTATTAGAAACTTGGTTTTGGGCCATCTTGGGAACCTGGTCGCCTAAAATGGCCCGAAAACTATAAATGAAAATATATGCATTTTAAACACTTTTAAAAAAAATATCAAAAGAAAACCACAGCCTTCTCATAACATTATTTATAAAGGGTAATAAATTAACCAAAAAATTATATAAAAAAAAACTAATAAAAACAAACTACTAAATAAAATTAAATTTAACTTAGAAACTAACTTTCAACGTAACTTATCGAAAATAAATATATAAATCAGGTGTTTTTTGTAAAATATATATTTTTGTAACTTACACCCGGGTTAAATATACTCAATCTCGTAAAAATACAAAGAGGAACGTCATCTATTATTCGCTAATAAAAAGATTAAATAAGATGTTCCAAGTGTAGAACAAAGAAAATTTGCCTTTTTTTTTCAAAAGGATTAGTAATAGTGGAGTTTATAAAACATGTATCGTCTTGATATGAGCAAGCAAAATGTCATTTGTCTTCAAAATGGCGACACGCCGGTAATGAAACACACACTTGCACTAGTGTTTATGGTACTAGTAGCATAAGCGAATTTTCAAATGTTTCGGATAATCATATAGTACATTACTGCAGCGGCCGGCAAGAGAGGCATTGATGGACGAACGTGTGAATGTGGGCCGAGGCGAAGCCGAGCCGAGGGACGCATACGTAAGTTCATCAATGCCTAGTTGCGGCCAAGGCTTGTATAGTATTTTTCTCAAATAATGCGCGGAAATTTAACTAAGTAGTACAATTCAGATCTTTTATTTGACGAGCAACTAATAACAATAGTTTTTTTACGCGCCAAAGAATTTTTTTTATATTTCTTATTTCTAGGTGCAAGCCAGTTCGAAAAATTAAACCTTTAATAAGTTACCGCTTTGGTCGCATGTTGCGGAGTAGAAGATTGTTTCAATTTTTAATTACACGATAAATATGATTTTACATAGTAATTTATTTGGCCGCTCTAAACACGACAGTAATGGATTTTCATACACGCTGCTCAACCAGTAGGTACAGCAAGTTCAATTTATCTCTAAGAAGGTTGTCAAAATAATGCTCAAACTTCCAAGCATGTTTGAGAAAACAGCATTTATTTTTAAGTGGGCCTTAAAGGTTCTTTAGTTTCTAAAGAACTTGTGTTAGGGATAGGTAGGTACTAGATAACGGATAACAAATTAAACATACAACAACATAAATATAAAATCAAAATAAATAAACATATAAGCATACATAACTGCGTTCAGTACACAAATATCTACCGCCACCGCGATTCGAAACCAGTATACCTCTTACCAGAGGTACCATATTACACCTACAAGATAATGTATGTTACCACTACACCAGTCGGTCGTCAAACGGCCGGTCATTTAATAATAAATTATACAGCATATCACACCTGCTATGTAATCCTAAGAAGAATTGGCGAACCGATCTGCCTTCGGCCCCTAGAGAAGTTAGATACGTTCTTTTTTATGTCTTCAAGAGAACCAAGTAGGTAATAAGATTTATCTTTCTAGAACCTATGTGACCATAAGTTACTTACATATACGGGACGCCTCCAATTCTATACTCCACCACAATATTCTGTAGCACCGACTCAGGCGCAGCAATGCTGGTTAGATCGATGGTTTTAGTGAGTGTCTTCAACAGCGTGCTTATAACGACCACCTTTGGGGGACACGTGCATATTGGTCGTTCTATATTGTCGATGATTCCTGTGTCTAGAATCCAAAGGTTTCCCTGAAAATTTAGAGTATTTTAATGTGAAACTGCGAGCAGAGAGATATACTGATTGCATAGTCATAGATAATATAGCAATCATAATGGCTTAGAATCGGTTCCTACATTGTCCATAATTGTAATTTTATTATTACACCTGATCTGAATAAACTTATTGAAGTGATATTTCAGAGGAAACACTGTTTGATGGTTTCTGTTTTAAAATTATTGTAAAATGATAAGTAAGTATCTAATATTTGATAAAACACTCATGTAGCATGGTCTTTAAGTATCTAAAGAAAATTTAATACAGTATGTTAATTCGATCTCTTCGTACAAAAGTTAGCCACTGCTAATCTTTTTTAATATTTGCTTGCAGTTGCTATATTTCAATATGTTAGCGTGAAACTAGTTCTGCTCTAAGTCTGTTTCCATTATCTCAGGTCACGTTTTACTTACCGTTAAGTATGTGATTGAGGGTAAACAATACCTAAGTTGACTCAAAGTTAAGTTAAGCTTATGAAAACACATTGAAAGATAGGTACATATTGCATTTTATCGCAAGTTCCCAAGAGGAGAATTAGGGTCATAACCGTATTGTTAACGATAATCGCAGGAAACTACAGTGTATTAGTTGTGTGCGAAATATTTTCTGCTAAACCAATACTGATAAATGAACCTATAACCATTCCGTGATTTTCCGAAACAAAAACAAAAACACCAACAATGTTTTAATATGTTTGACAAATCCGATTTGTGATCTTAATTACTCTACTTAGGTAATAGTAGTAATTTTATCATCACTTACATAAACGGGCATTATATTCTATATTTCACAGCAATATACTGAAGCAGCCACGCAATTTCCTATCTACCTTACTCTACTCATTATATTTGTTCAGTATTATCAGTATTATTATATCTTTTGGATAATTAAGCGCTCCGGAAGGTGCGACCAGCCGTCGTCGGTCTCGGGTATTAATACTTGCACACAGTGGTTGTGAGGGTTTCTCAGAACTTAAAAGGCATTTTAGCAACCTGGAAATTCCACCTATCAACCAGCACTGGGTGAACAGCTTGGCTCCTTCCTCAACAATCAGGAGAGAGACCTATGAATCTGCAGTGGACTCACCAAATTTAAGGAGAAAACAATGCAGTTCTTTACAAACTCATTGAACTCGTTAAATGGTGTAACAAATTTTTTGTAATAGAATCAAGAAAGGTCGGGGATTCCATCAATTTATACTAATTGTATCAAAAAGGCGAACAAACGTTTCTTCCTTGAGCCAGCTTCTTTCAAAATCTCATCTTATTCTATACTTCGTTCACGACGAAACTTATCTATGTGTTTTTTGTGTAAAGTGCTATTTGTCTATTAATACTTCTCCGCGCGGGCCCTCTGTGGAAAGACGAAAGACAAAAGCCTTATCTATTTTAGAAAAATATTCACTCACCACCTTCAGTTTCAGTTGAGGCTTGTAATGTCGATGGCTTAATGGTGATATTTACAAATGAAAAAAATATAATTCATACCAAATAGTCGGAGTGGAAATCAACTGTGTTTTGGATAGAGTGACATTTAGAAGTTAAATGTGCATTCCTGTCTGGGAAAGGCAGAAGTTTCACCCCAGTTTCCTCTTGACTAATTTGCCAAACTGTAGCCAGTACGCCACGTTTGAACCTAAAAAACATAATATAATCTATATTGTATAATATATTTATACAGCGCCATCTAGCCAATAGCGGAAATTATAGGAACAAGACAAAAAATATGCCTATTTACAGACTTAATAGGCATATTTGTTGTCTATTTTTAAGCTATTGCATATCACAGTGGTGATACTTTGATTTCATAACTTTACATGCGGGCTTTAATAAACAATCAGCGCCATCTACAAGGAACTTGTGGAACTTCATATAAGATCAAACATTACTGCATTAATAAAATAAATAAATAATTATAATTGCATAAGTTGATAAAAAATGCTATGCAATAGCCTTACCGCGGCAGTCTCCGAGTGCCACACGTCTTTTTATTTTATTTGTTTATTTTTATTTCATAAATGTATATATCATAGTGTTCATAAATAACGCAGGGTTGGCATAAACTAGCCCTGCCAGCTCTCAATAAGCGTGTCATAAAATTTGTCTAATCGGGTTGTACCGCTTTGTAGAACTCTTCCACACCACTCTTCATATAGATTCTGCCGCCAAATATCACTGTTCCTACTGTGATGTATTCCGGCAATATTTCATTAAGAGCTAGGTCCTTCTTAAGCCCGTGGGCTGTGATTTTCATCTTCACTTACTAACAGGTGAGAATGAGGTCAAACGCAGGTTAAGAAACCTAAAATTCTAAATTCAAAAAAATCCAGACCATTGAAAACAAACATGTTCATGCAAATAGATATTTGCAAGCGCGGGGATCGAACTCTATCACCGAAATAATCAATTTTCACATGGTTGCAATGTCGAGGAATGATTTCTTGTAATTCAAAGTATTTTCGTACTTAATTTGGAAGCAAAGTCACAAAAACTTAACTTCAAACTTTTTCTGTGAGAATTAAATAAATGCTATTTTAGTTTTATGTGAATAACCTAAAGGTTATAAATATCAGATGAATTCTTGTGTAAGATCCTTATTAGGTGTAAAATGCCTATATCACCATATTTTACGAGGCTGAAGTCCTATATTTTTTTGATGCAAAGTAGTAAATATAATACTCGTACAGTTCAGCTTAAGGTCGCGATTCAAAAATGAATTTATTGTGAACACTGAAGAAAGTAGAGTAAAGTTTGTACAGCTGTTAACAAATGATTATGTTTCCATTATTTTTAGTCTATTATTATATTGGAATTATTTTGACAAGTTGTTTTTATATAATTGTCATACACTGTACCTGGCTGTATTGCCAAACAAAAATTTAAAAGTGGATACAATCCAAGGTCAACTTTTTGTTAAAGGATTCAAATAAATAAAACGCGGAAATAAAAGTAACGAGTTAATGAGATTGCAAAAAGTCTAGTTTAGAATAGGTACAACAAACCTGATTGACACAGGTACGGTTTTCATGCTTTATAAACAATGGCTAATCGATATAGGTGCCACTATAAACATAGATGTTGCTTGACGATAAAAACGTACATTGTTTTCTAGTCCTATAGTAATCAAATAGCTAGGCATAGCTCTGTTGTAGGATATACAAAGGATTTCTAAACTTATACTCATTATTTTTATTTGTATACGCGGGTTTTTTCGTGAATAGTTTTGACCCTGTAAGCATTTCTTCACTTTTAATATATCAGTACGGATTATTTTGGATATCATACACAACACACCAAATCTGTTTATAAATTGTATGAATTAAATAAAAACTTTCACGAGTGGCAATCACGGGGTCTGCTAAGACACCGAAACGTCAAGTAAAAATTTAAAATACGCGATAAATCCGGTTAATAAGTGTTTTATTAACCGGATTTATTGAATAGTGTGAATCGCGAAAACTTAAGACAATATTAAATTGTATGAAGTTTTCACGATTCCTAATCTTAAATATAATACTTTTTACAGACTGGATTTACAGTTTAACAGGGCAGTCGCTCGTGGCTAAGAAGTCTGTAAAGACCCTAAAACGTCGAGTTAAAAAGTAAAGCAAAAAAGGGTATTAATCCCGATTACCAAAGTATTTTATTTAACATAGTTATATGTCTGTTCATGGACACGTATGATAGCGTTGTGAGGTGATCGATCTCATGACCTGTGTCCATCCTCATTTATTTTTTCCAGGCCACCGTTTAAAAGTATTGTAACATTTACATGAGAAGGGCAGAATATTGTAACATTAGCGCCAAAGCATTCGTCAAATAAAAACACTGTCTTAAAAAGCTAATAAATAATATATTCATTTATTTACCTTGGTGTTGCGACGTAGATTTGTTCTCCAACCGGTAATGCTTTAATGACTATCACATTATCTCTCACGTGTTGGCCAGTTAAAGTAAACAACGTTTTTGGCTGCTCACATTTACTACTCAGCGGTCCTCCAACCCACGTTATACTCGTATCTTTCAACTGCTTAACACTGATTACGAAATCGCAAAAAAAATAAATAAGTGTAATCCTCAGGATAAAATTAGAAACCATTTTCAAAACGACAATTAAACGATACGAAATCCAAATCTGCGTCCTACTTGATTACAAACACAAATGAAAATGCAGAACGCTGATATGAAACTTTTTAGTACTCAGTACTTACTCGGAAAATATGTTTTTCGGCGAAATGTTTCGAAATATATTCGTTTGTAAGACTTGTATTCTGAACGAATTCTATTGGTGTTGCTCAATCATTTCAGTTATGAATTATACTATATTAGAAAATTTTCATGTTTACAAAATAAAAGGTCGTATCCTAAGAGCGATTTAACTACAGAAAACAAGAAAGAGGTTAGAAGTCGTAAATAAGTGCGGTGCTGATATGAGTAGGTATAAGTTTTTTGCGCGATTTCATGGTGAAGTAATTCGTGAACCTTTTCCTAGAGTATAAGAAATACTTAAAAATAGTAGGCACTCATTTATAATTATAACGGAAACATATACTTGAACTATTTAATAAATAATTTCCAGTAAATAGCATGAAGCAATCTAAATTAAAACGACGAAATAAAAACAAAAAGATGTCGTCTACACACATTGCCACACATTGTGTATATATAAAAAGGTTATCATAATGAGTAACCTATTGTTAACCCATCATCTATTAAGGTCCAGAGGCAATGCTTCATCTGCGGCTTTTCCAAACAGACCTTCGTTAAAAGTCAACAATACATCGAATAAACAAACACAAACAATACCTTACAAATAAAAAAATGATAGTCTCACAGTCTCTTTGCTGTATATTACAAGATATATTTTGGAGAGTGCATGTACTCGCTGTAAACAAATTGAACCCACACCCTTTTACCATCGGACAACCAGACGCAGCAAGAACTTCCTTTCCTATTTAGTAGACATTCAAAAAGTGGAACAAAATGCTTTTATAGTTCCTTTTTCGATAAGGCCCGTCAAGGTGTTGACTTCTTCACTTCCAGTGTTTATTTTTCCTGAATGAAAAAATGGCTGTCGGAAGGTTCTTAAGAAGGAAAATTAGATAGAAGAACTTTGTGCTCATTGCCCAATACTTTATCAAATACCTTAGCTACATCACAGCCTCAGATCACAGCTTATAACAGCTACTCCACCGTTAGATCACCAGCCAAAACATCTTGATGAAATATCGATTTGCGATCCTCAAGGTAAAAATGGAGTTGAAAATGGTAATGTAATGTGGTAGTGGTCTGAGCAATTTTTAATCAAAATATTCGGAAAACAAATCTAAATTATGGGTTCTTTATTAGGTTGCAGTAGCTATTGGGAACGCGCACGACAGTAGTGTCCCCTTGCAAATGCAGTTTTAGGGGCAGATGTCAAAAAATTAATATTAGTAGCTGTTGCTTTTTTATGGATTTGGGAAAACGAAATATATTTAGGAAGACAATAAATGGTATTTTTAGAAAAAAATGTTAAAAACTATTTATGGAGAAATGGACATTATGATAAAAACTTGTTTTGAAGTGTTAAAAAGATCATAAGTTTTTAACAAAGCCTGTAGGGAATGAAAAAGAACTGAGAACTAATGGCAATAGTTATAGTATACGACCCACGATTATTTTGTCAAACATCGCTGACCTCAACACCTTATAAAACAATTTTAAACGCAAGTACTCTCCAAGCCAACTAATATGATTAAACATTATGATAAAGTATTTCTTACATTTTCATTTCGATATTTTTTTGAAATAGAATAATTTTTTATAGAATAGACTTAATTTTTTTTTACATCCTCGGTTGAACAGAGGAGGTTTGAGGAGTTTGATGTAAGTTATTCGTTTCCTTTTTCCATTATTATATTTCTCATTGTATCTGAGGCATTTGTTGTTGTGTTGTCTGCAACATGTGTGCTTCTTCGTTTTATCAGGCTTATGCATGTGGCTTGCATCTATCTTATGCAGAATATCGTGGGAGCATAACTTGGACTTGTTTGCGCGTAAGACTTGAAATTAAATTTTGCTAAATTTTGCAATAAACACACTGAAGCTATACAACAGTAGGAGTCAAATAATATCCTATAAAATACAACGCAAATAAAACTGATTTGATTATTATTGCAATTTTAGGTGACATCTGATCACTTACTTTTTCCTTTTTACAGCATCTTTGATCTAATTTTGAGGCCGTCTTACTAAAAACATAAAATTGGCAATTTTATTTGCTTACTGACGGGCCCCTATTGTTGCATATTTCTCCCGCGTCAAGCGCTGCTATCGTTTTCGTTACCTTATCTACCTACTTTACACGTTCCCAATAAGCTTCCAATTCCATCCAATCTCACTTTTAAGGAAAGCCAGCCTGCTTATCCTGATTATCTAGCCATGGCTAGTAAAGGCTGCACAGCACTAGAGCTAGCAACAAAGACTATGTCCTAAAGAATAACATAGCGCCAGAAAAGCTTTGAAAATTATCAACTCCAAAGTAATCCTCACGCTTGTATCCCTTATGGGGTAGGCAGAACACCAGAAATGATAAAACCATCTGTTGTCACGTTTGACATATTTGGAGGCATTATAATGGTGGAGAGAGACTATTGCAGTGACAATAATCCTATCGCGTTTATCCTATCGCGCACAAACAAACCTTAAATAAAACATCTGTCCCTTAAATGACTTTCAAAGTATGCCTGGGAACAGAAGCAGCTGGCACATTCAATGTTTTTTTTTGGTCGCAGTCCGGCACGAACCAATTACTTACCAATTACTTGTAGTGTTTATTTTTTTATCCCTGGGATTGGCCCAGGGATAAAAAAATAAACACTACAAGTTGCTGTCTACTGCTGTCTTTGGACTGAGGATAAGATGGTACGAAATTGGTTCTTTATTATCAACGTTTTATACCACGGCAATACCAGTTTGGGTGGAAAGAAAGCTATAAATCCAAAAACAAAGGCTCATCATCTTTGATATCTGAGATTTGCGATGTAGAAGAAATCAATAGTATTAGCCAATTTTTAGCTATATGAATGAACAAACCATTCGATATTGTGGGCATTAAAGTTCCTTGTCACTACAAACGTCAGCTTTGCAATATTGGCGTGACTTGGAAAGACAAAACAAATCCGGCTTCGCCGTCTCCAGGCTGCTGTGGGTGATCAGAGTTTAAGGCCTTTGGCCATATTGCAGAAATAGGTTTGTCTTGTTGGAGAGGTGCCAATAAATCTATACTTCATTAATAAAATAATAATTAAATCAAATTGACGTGGCGCAGAGGCTAACGAACGTAGATCAACCTGCTAAATCATTCGATTTAACAGGTTGATTTAACAGGTTGATCTATGTTCGGTCGGGTCGGTGCTAGGATGGATGGCCACAAACCATTCATTTCGACGACCACTTTGGCGATGGGGTTAACCTATCCGCCTCCGTAATCTATCCGAAAAAAATGTTCCGGGTCTGGGTGTTTATGTATATGTGTATTTATATTCTAGGTTCCCCCCTAGTTCGCTACATGGCATCCCATAACACAAGCTATGCTTACTTTGGGGCCATGTAGTTGGTGTGATTGTCTGGGGATTTTATTTATTATTTATTTATCCCGACGCCTTTCAAACTTCGCAGTGCACGTTAAACAGTCAGTTCCAGGTGCTAATTACTTGTAAGCAGTTGAAGTCGTTGTGGCGTCATGGTTACTGTGAATATCATCCGATATCGCAGGTTAAGCAACGTTCAGCGCGGTCGGTAAAAGTATGGGTGACTGCCGATCATTCATTTCTCACGACGACTTCCGTGCTTCGGAGGGCACGTTAAGCAGTCCCGGTTATATAAAGTAGTCGTTAGGGTTTGTCCGGCACAATTCTGACATTCACCAACCAGCACTGGGCCAGCTTGGTGGATTGTGGCCTAAAAATCTCCTCCTTACCCAGAGGAGAAACTCATAACCCTGCAGTGGGCTCATTACACGGAGTTGTGATGATGATGAGTCGTTAGGGTATGCTATTACGGCACCCTGAAAATTCTGACATCCACAAACCAGCACTGGGACAGCTCGGTGGCTTACGGCCTAAATTCTTCTCGTCACCCAAAGGCAGAGGCTTATAGTATAGCCATGCAATAAGCTCATAAAAAGGGTAGAGATGAGAAATGGTATCATTTCAAATTATATGCGCTCGTTATCTTCTAAGTTATAAAACGCATAAGCGCAAAGCAACTTTCTGTCAGCTTGAGCATTCCTGCTTCCTCAACCCTGACAGTCCGCATGTTACAACAATAAGACGTTCATGAGTCGTGCTATTTTAACGAAACAAGCATACAACAAAACGATGTTTACACACGTACTTTTTGAAATTCTTTGTTTGCCGTACTAACTAACGAGTAGTAAGTTAATTGTCGGCCAACCAATAGGGATGCAGTATCAACCATATTAAGGAAATTCTTTGTGAATCAGATACTTTAGTTGCTAAGTCTACTAGGAGTAACATAAAAGTGCGATTCTTGAATAGTAAAATGTGACTATTTATCCATTTCATATAGCAAACGTTTTTAGTAAGGATGGAAAGAGAGTTATTTTTTCCACAGATAAAAGCTGTCTTTAAGTAGTTAGGTATTTAGGTGAGAGCCGTTTTGTCTCCCCTTTATTTATATGTTATAGTTACATACTTTAAATAAAACTATAAAAGAGTTTACCAAGAAGTTTATAAATAAAAACGTCAATCCGTTGTGCGATGTGTGACAATCGATTACGGTCTCACTCTATTAATCGAATGTGAATAAATCGGCACTCGGAATTGAATCTGTGGGTTGGGCTTATGTTTCCTGTTGCTTACTGCAATCGAATATTAATTTACATTGTTATAAGTAGCAGTTGCTTTTATGTCGATCAGAGCTAAAAACTCGTCATTGTCGTCTTGGGAACGGCACTAGTGTTTGTAAGCAAGCGATAATAAGCAGTTATGTGATTGGTAAGGTTGCCGTTGATTTCCTAAATACTGCCTGCGTGTGCATTGATCTGAATAAGATTGACGTTGTGTTGGTCACCTATAACTATACTCTATAATTTAAAGCACGCTAATTGTCTTAGTAATTCAATTTGAGTTGGTGACCTAGGTTTTAAATTTAAAAAGAATGTAGTTTGAATTTTAGATAAAGTTTTTTAGATATTTTAGATACATTCAGCGTCAACACGTTTTGTCTTTAAATTTCGATGTTAATTATAAGATTCACTGTAAGAATTTTTCAACCGGATTTTGTCTGGTTCAATAATCTTTAACTCTGCTCTTGGTTGTCTCTACAGACACCATGAGCATAAATACATTAAGAGATCTTCTATAACTAAGTAAATCTAATGTTACTTTTTAAAATCATGGTTATTGGACGCTTGCATTACTAAGTAACAACAAATTTTATAAGCCATGCCGCCTGAGGAAGCATGACGTTCTTGCTGTTGTCTTGACAAGAAAATAAATGAGTGGAACAGTCACCAGTAAGCCACATGGCATATTGCACAGCCAAACCGTAAACAAAATTTAATCACTTTTAGAAATATCCTGTAGCGTGCTTCATTTATCGTCTAAATTAAGCCTTTTTATTATCTTTATTTTTTAATAAGCTTTTCGAGACAGAGTGTCTTTAACTTTAATGATAAATTCTAGCTTGTAATGATAAAAAACTAATTAACTTTAAATCAATCACATTTGAAAGAGCTCCTGTTATTATATCACACGCTCTGCTCTAAATAATCGAAAATGATATAACATACGGATCATTTAATTATATTATTGTAATGTTTACATTTGTCGCACGGTAAATCAATAATTGTATTTATTTATTTTTGCAAAAATAAGATAGAAATGTGAATTGATACAAGCATTCTTATCCTGTGATAAATATTTAATTGTTAAGTTTCATCTTTTTATTATTCTATTGTATGTACCTGACCACAAACATAAAGGTTTGGCATCTATGGCAAATATTTTTAGAAGAAATAGATAAAAAATCTTAATCTTCGCAGTAAAATTACACATGGTCTGTCTATGTAAAAACATAGTAAAATCTTATTCCTCGAGTAGAGGGATGTGATACTTGGTATTAAGGTTTCTCAATAAGTATCTGTTTGTATTATGAAAGGAATTAATGAAATTCCCACAGGAGCGGTAGTTATAGCACTTTGATAAAATCTTGAGTGTAAAAACGTGCAGATAAGTGAATAGGTACGAGTAGTTTATCGGTTGTTAGTTTTCGTAATTGAATTAACTCCCGAAATTTCCACAGTATGTATGTTCGTTCATAACTCAACTTCAAGCTCTCGCACTCAACTTTTTAGTCTGGCGCCTAATAAAAAAAACAAAAAATATTGTTTATAAGAAAATCCTATAAATTATAAACTGGTGCAATAAAATGACAGTACCAGTGTGCCCATTTTAGGGACAAAAACAATAACACATAAACAATGTTTATGTGCGTACGAAGTCGCGGGCAAAATCTAATTGTAAATAAATAAATATGTACATTGTGCAATAAAGTCCAATTTATTCGACTTATTTTTTGACCCCCACAAAATTTCAGTTGTGATACCCGCCAAAATTCAGCCTGCAACCGTGCCTGGCCGTAGCGACCAAATGCTGGAATTACCCGGTTGGAGAACACAACAGTATAACAATTTTGAGTTAAATTCAATCTGATATCTGATATCGACAACGATAAATCGGGCCTTTTATCGATATTTTCTTAGAATATGGTATTAAGTGTATGTAATTTATTAAGATTATGACATATTTGGTTCAGTGGTCTTAATCATGGTATCAAATCGAGTAGTTCTATCTATTATGGTGCGCATATTAGCTTACATTTGACGACCTCTTTGGCGATGGGTCCTCAGCTTTGGCTGTCTGCCTCAGACGCCAGTGGTTGCAGGTTCGATTCCCGCACGGAACAAGAAAAAAAAAGTCCCGTGTCTGGGTGTTTATCTATTTATGTATTTATATTCTAGGTTCCCCCCTAGTTCGCTACATGGTATCCCATAACACAAGCTATGCTTACTTTGGGGCCATGTATTTGGTGTGATTGTCTGGGGATTTTATTTATTTTATTTTATTTATTTTACATAATAGGATAAAATAACAAAATAATATTTATCTTGTCGATTCGACTATTTATCGATGGTTGCATGCTAGCCCTGCTGATTACGAGTCACGATAAGAATTGCTTATACGATTATTTAGAAACAAAGAGTGTTTACGCACTACATCCGATTCTTATTCGATCCCAATCCGAGAAATGACGGTCCGGCGCGGCGTAGCCGTAAAATTATTTCTGTGGTAGCTCATGCTGCATTCACTATTCGGTCATCCGTAATTTCATAAAAAGTTTATACATTTTTATGTATTAACTTTTCTTCCATGCTGGACTGGGAGCGAAAGAAAAACATAGAATATGCCAGCTGCTTCTTTTCCCGGGCAAACTGTAAAAGTCAGATAAGGGACGAAGGTTTTATTGACGTTTTTGCGGGCGACAGGCTGACCCCCTGTCACTGCTATAGTCTCTGCCCACCATAATAATATCTCCAAATTTGTTAAACGTGACATCAGATGGCTTTTATAGTCTCTGGTGTTCTGCCTACCCCATTAGGGCTACAGGCGTGAAGTTATGAATGAATGAATTTATACATTTACAGCTTAACCGCTCTAAATCTTCATGAAATTATAGCCAAGACGCGCTGTCCATTACAAATACATTATTTTTATTCAAGGTTTCTTCAGAACTCACAGGAGTGATTTTTGACAATATTGTCCAAAGTTTTCATGATTCATGAATCATATAGAACACTTTTAAACTGGATTTACATTTCCTTAGAAGTTTAACCTACAGATAAATCTGGTTAAAAGTGTTTCATTTTATGGTTATGAAAAGCTTATCTGGAGTTTTATGATAAACCTTTAAAAAATAACACAGCAACAAAATTATAATATTCAGTGCGATTAAAAAAATAATTGGTAGAGTCTGGCTAACGAAAGTAGACACTGGAGATTTTTGCAAACTTTTTATATGGCATAACTGGCATAATTTCTGGTGTCACTGTTGTCAATCGAACGGTTGTTGGTGGTTTTAGGAATTGAGATTTTGAAAATTTCGTATTTGAAAATGAATAAAAAAAAATTTAGATACCGACTTTCATAATCAGTGTAGGAAACGGAGATACCAGTGACTCTGACGGTTGATTCCAAATAGAATTGCTGGATTCAGATTTTGATTACAATAAATAAAAATAATTATAGTATTTTGTTGTTTTATTTTTAAACCTCATTAATACTAGTTGCCTATTGTTTTTATGATATATTTCTCATCAAGAAGTAGGACAGTACCACAGTTTTGTTATTTTTTACGACACTTATATAAAAAAATCAAGTATCAACTTTGTTTAATCCATGTATTTCGTACTATTGTCGGGGTTACCATGATGCTATTTTTTCCAGTCTGTACTTTTATTAGCCAGACTATACTCATATTATTTCATTCATAGAACGTCATTTAATAACAATAAATAAAAATTAAGTATTTGTTATTAAATCCTCTTTTCAACCGAATTAATTTTTTTTTTATGTTTGTTACCTCATAATTTTTAACTGGATGAACCGATTTTGATTATTCTTGTCCCATAGAAATTTCATTGAAATCGATTGAGTACTTCATGAATTTATTCTTAAATTATGAATTCGGAGATCGTTTACCTTGACGACCTTATACTTCAGCCAAAGTTTTGACTTGAAGTCGGTTTTTTAATGCTCTGCATTCGTTGATTATCAAAAACCTGTTTTTTTTTATTTTCCGAACAACTCGTAACACCTCATAGAAATCACGTCCTTTCGGATAGAGTTACTACAGATGGCAAAGTCTGGTCTACCACAAAGAATAACTTTTATAATTGTGTCCACCGGGGTTGGATTTACACGAATAAAATCACAGGAAACCACTGATATTTAATCAATATACTATAATATATTAACTACCTGTATCGAATATCAATTTATAATTTAATAGTATTTTTTGCAAAACCCCTTCTCTCTTGTAGAAGGCGCGAATGTGTTTTATTTGTAATCGCATTGTAAACTGCTTTCAATTTTATTTTGCATGAAACACTTTATTTTTTGACGACCAGCTGGTGTAGCGGTAACATACATTGCCTTCTATGCCAGAGGTCCTGGGTTCGAATCCCGGCGGCGGCGGATATTTGTGTGATCAACACAAATATTAGTCGTCACGTCATGGATGTTTATATGTATATTTAAATTCATTCTAATAAAAAATATGTATTTATTCAATATGTATGTTAATATATTTCTTAAGTATATCAGTTATCTAGTATCCATAACACAAGTTCTTTAAGAAACTTAATTTGGGCTAGATAATGTTGTGTGAGTGTCAGAAATATTTGTTTATTTGTTTGTTATTTTTCACTGTAAGTTAAATTAAAAATGTTCAAAAAGAATTAATATGCACGGTCCATACAGTCTCTGACCTGTCAAACTACTTTTTGTTAAAATAAAGATGATATTGTCATTGAAATGCTGCTTGTTTATATCTAAACTATAGGTGCAGACTTCATTTAATTTCTTAGAAACGATATCGTGATTTTCATTTCAAGTGGATGATACGTGTGGTCTATAGAGTAACTTGAGAGGGTTAAATATTAAAATCCTTGCTGCGGCTTCTAATATAAGTAAATGATTTGGAGTAAACCGAACACGAGCTATTATTTGCACTATATGTTATTTTAATACATTCCATGAGTTGTCAAAAATCTGACAGGTCAGCTATGAACATTACTCTTTTACATCTCAGGCTCGAGAATTTCACAACAATGTAACAACAATTTGGCCGGTGATGCTTTACCTACTTTTGATCCCGGAGTATTTTGTTGATAAAACCCTTGAGATCTGAGCTATTAGATGCAAATAATAAGTATGTCAAATTAGTGTGGATTTATTTTATGTAAAATAAAACAACTTTTTAACCGGATTAATCGCGTATAATTTCGAACCCACTCCTTTTTACCACCAGACTACCAGACGCAGACAGAACTTCCATTCCATATCATATTGTGGATTTACCAAGAAGTCAAACAAAACGTTTCGATAGTTCCTTTTTGGTACGGATTGCCAAGGTGTGGAACAATCCGCCTGCGTCTGTTTTTCCTGACCACTACAGTCCTTTGCAGACCCCGTGGTCACGAGCGACTGAGGTGTCAGGCGTCAGATTGATAGGTGGAAAAAGTTATACATCATCTCCATCTGTTTCTCAGTCTTCGAGCGTAGCGTTCAGGGTTAACACAAAATGAGCTGACAATGTCTTGAGTTTCAGGTCGTGCTATTTGTTGGATGTTTGATTTAATATCTTTGAGAATGGGGTCCCATGCTGGTGATAATTTCCAATCATTTTCTCTGTTGAAATTAGGGTGTTTTTTTAATTTCAATGGCTTCTCTGATGCTGCAAAGACACTGAAACGTCGATTTAAAATGTAAAATATAAATTATACGCGATTAATCCGGTTAAAAAGTAGTTTTATTTTAATTATGAATCGTGAAAACTTAATACAATATTATTTTAAGTAGGTTGCTAAGCCTGCTTGGAATAGCTCAACCTCCCCTGGATAAGTCTATCGTATTAATAGGTGTAAAACAGGTATTAAATTATTCTAGAAAGAAATGCACATTACGAGAACTCTTTTGCGAAATAATAGATGTGGGCAGTCATTCAGAAATCAGAATGACTGCCCATTTTCTAAATAGATTCATTTACTGTTATTTAAGATAAGATAAGATAAGATAAGATAAGATAAGATAAGATAAGATAAGATAACATTTATTGTCCAAAAAGTTATTACATTTAAGTTCACGACAATTTTTACAATTTTTGTAGCTACAACATATAACATTAACATTAAAATTAACAGACTACAACAATAAAATACAAAAAAGCATGAGTAATAAAAATAACAAAAGGCAAAAGGTACATACTCAGCATGTGCAGCACTTACAACAGAGTTGTAAGGCCACGCTGATTTTCAGTATGTTTTAATATTTAAGTACTATTTAAGTAAGTACTAAATATTAAAACATTGGTATAAAATTGTAACACATAGGTTTTAAATAATCATATTGTTATAAAGTACATTTCTTCACTTTGAGCAGTCATTCTGATGTAGGTACACCATATTTTTTTTATTCTTTCCATGGAAATCTAGAAAAAATATGCGAATTGGTAGGTACCCAACAGGTATTAAATTATTCTACAAAGAAGTGCACATTACGGGAACTCTTTCGCGAAGTAATTGATGTGAGCAGTCATTCAGAACATCAGAATGACTGCCCACTTTCTAAGTCCATTATCTCAATTTTTATTTAAGTACTAAATATTAAAATATTAGAACCAAATAGTACCAGGTAGGTATTGAATAGAGGTATCATTATTAAGTTTATACGTCACTTTGGGCTTTCATTCTGATGGACACCTTCATGGTTCGCCTGGCCTGCCTAGCGGTCAACCTTCATATATATTTTGCCGCCATATGATATTTGGCGTCATTTCATATATATGCGATTGCGTATATATTTGCGTTGCCCATGCCAGAATTGTTTTATAAAGAGCCAATCTCTTCCTAGACCCGTGTGCTTCCACCTTGAATTTTATCTGCACTTACTATTAGGTTTTCAAACGCGAATTTAGTCACTGGTAAAAAAGGCAGTTAAAGGGCCTTTTTGTCTCTTGTCAACACACACGATCTTAGATGTACAAAATTACTCAAACCGACACACCCACTTTGTAAACACATATAGGGCTGCCTTGTCAATAATATTTTAATAGCTGATTTAGACTGATGAGTGGGTCATAATATGACTACACAGCAAGTAATAAAAACGTTTCCATCTAATTGTATGAAGTCATAAAATGTAGATTAATCTTAAATTTTACTCACAGAGAATTCTGCCCCCCTCATCATTTATAATCTGCTATAAAATATAATACGCGGACCCTGTATACTTATGGTAACGATTTCATGTAACTAAGGTTATGGAGGTTTATTTTTGTATTTCTTTCAAAATTGAAAAAGCGCAAACCTATTTTAGCAGAATTTTAACCAAAACAGATTTATCATGCGTTTGTGAAAAAAGGGTTAATCTCAAAATAAATTTGTGTAATGAAGACCACAACTAAACTAGGGGCTAATTATGTAAAAAAAATGTTGTATTTAATTTTGTATAAGTTTGGACGTATTTACAAAACATCCTGTAGATATTATTTTATGGCGATTTCTTAACCCATACTTTACATGTCAATTGACTGTAGAGGTCGATACTACAAAATGTTTAATTTGAACTGAATGGTTAAATGTTAATTATGCAAAGACATACCAAATGACTAGATTGGGTCTTGCGATTGTTTCATGACACTAATATATAAGTATAGTTCTTAAAAAGCTATCTAGTTGTCCTTAACTTATATATAAACAAGTTTGCCTGTGTCTGAGATCTTTGATATATGTTTTGATATAAGTTATTAATTTAAAAATTGATTATGCGTTCTATAACTATGAATATAATTTCTTTCTAAGTCGATAACAAACTTTTAACTTTGGCTGAACCCGTCTTTCAGCTTAATATCGCCAGATGGTAAATGAATATGAGGTCAAAGGCGATGAAGCACAAGGGTCTAGGGAGGCTCTAGCGCTTCATTAAACATTTCTAGAATTTATATATTTATAATATAAAAATGGAAGTTGCTTAGTTATGAAAAATGAAAATGAAATGAACATTTTTTATTCATCATAAGACCATCGATCGGCCGCTTAATGACGTCACAATTTTGTACTTCGGCTTTAACAAGGTGTTGATAGTTATTGAATAAGATATTAAAGTAGACCAAGAGACAAAAAAAAGCCGGCGGAAAAAAACTCTTGGCACTCTTTTTCAGTCAGGATTATACGAATTAAAACAATACAGTACAAATTGATCATGACATGAAAAAAAAACAAACACAAGACAGCTAATTGTGAGAGCCAATGTCATGCCAAAACCAAATTGCTTACATAGTAGGTGCATTATGCTATGGATGCTCAACACGAACATGACAAACTGGGACCAGAGTATTTAAACAAGAATGGAATAAAATAGTCATTGTATAGTTGTTTAAGACTAAAATAATAATTAGGTAATTTTACTTAGAAAACAAAAAAAAATATAATAACAAATAATGGACAAAAATAATAACCATTTACCATTTCAATGTTTTCACTTATAACTAGATATTTTATTATCACCAGAGATTCATAAATTTCACGATTGTGATTTAAGAAAGGAAAAATTACACATATCTACATCCAAGGTTTATTGCAGGGACTGTACTAAAAATAAAACCACTTCAACAACATTACATATGTTGTAAATTTCAAAAAAGCTCTATTTTTAAACAGGTACTTAATAAAATAAAAGCTCTACACAGTAGGCCTTAAAAATTAAGTTTTTTTTAAATTGTCTCAGTATTGGTAAAACCATTTTTTCAACACACTTGCTCGTAAAGTGAGCGTTATTCTATTGAATTTAGAACTATAAACTAGGCTATAAGTCACGCGTGCATAATATATTATACCCTAGTGCATAATATAACGAATCCTACAAAGTTGAATTGTACCTTTGTGCAAATAACATGCGAGAAAACAGAGCACATTTTATTGGTCCAGGTTATACAGTAAATATTTTCAGAAACAACAAAGAGGTTTTATACCACTTCAAATCAATTGCCCAAACTGACACACCACTATGTGGCCCCAAACTAAGTTGTATATAGCTTAAATGTTATGTAGACTATACACCGAAAACAAAGCGTGAACCCAGACTCGAGCAATTTTGGAGAAGTTCGTTCCCCAAACTAATTAGTCCGAGATTCGAACACAGGAGTTCTAACACCGTGTAAACACTCAGCCAGTTCACCATGGAGGCTGTCAGTTCTAAGACTATTAGCCCTCGTTGAAAATTCTATAACCCTTTTATAAGTACATAATATATACCTACATAACTTCAGGCCTGTATCCCTAAAGAGGTAGGTAGGCAGAACACCAAAGGCTATAAAACCATCTGATGTCACGTTTGGAAAATTTGGCTGTATTATGGAGAGAGACTATTGCAGTGACAGGGGGTCAACCTATCGCCCGCAAAAACGCCAATAAAACTTCCGTCCCTTAACTGACTTTTACAGTTTGCCCGAGAAGAGAAGCAGCTGGCACATTCTATGTTTTTCTTCGTTCCGAGTTCAGCATGGAAAAAAGTTGGAAAAGTTGTTTATTTATTTTTATTTATTTACACTTCAGTATACAGTACAGATAGTAAATGAGAAAAAAAAAACAGTGTGTTGTGTAAGTACTAGGCGGTCTTAACGCTGACGAGCGATTTCTTACAGACAACTATGTGTTCTAAAAAGGGGACTAAAGCGAGCCGCCCACGCTTAGTCCGCCTGGCTAACAACCACCCTTTATATTAAATCTGCCGCCTAATATCACTGCTCCTGCATTGAAGGCCGTTTCTAAACATCTTCGACCTCATCTTCGCTTACTTACTTCACTTAGTTAAGTGAGATTGAGGTCAAACGCAGGCAACTCCTATAAAAATAGTTTCGCTCATAAAACACTAAAAAGTAAACTCAAACTAAAATACTCTTTATTTTGTAAGTATTTAAATACATTTGAAATGAGTCACACAATTTACAAATTGAACTGAATCCACCACTACTTCGGAAAGTCGATCTGTTGAGAAGAAGTAGCAAGAAACTCATCAGCAATAATCTTTTAAAAATAAGAAAAAAAAAAAAACACAATAACAAATTTACAGCCAGGGAATCCTATCTTCTTGCATCCGGATATCTTATAGTAAACCTTTTCACATAACACTTATCCTTAAACCTATCGAAGGGTTAATCTTAAATATTTTGGAATTTTATTATAAAATAAAGCGTACACATTGACCCATGAACGAGTTGGTGATCTTCTGGAGTCTAATATTATATTTATACTTTAGGCAATCAAGTACTAGACAGAAACGTAGAAATAGATTTAGAGGTAAAAATAGAAGCAGAGATAGAGGTGAGAGAGAATACAGATAATGTGGATGGAGATGAGGATAGTCGTGGACAAAGACAGGACGTGGACGTGGAAATGGAGATGGGGAAGTCAGAATCTGGCACCGCTAGCAGCACCCGTTCACGAGTATAAGTCAAGCACCAGCCATCACCCTCCTCAACCATATTTTAGGGAAGAGGGTGACCCGATACCCGACGCTACCGCTAGCCATGCCGCCTGAGGGAGCATGACGTTCTTGCTGTTGTATGGACAAGAAGGAGATGGAGATGGCGTTGGATAAGAAGGAGATGGATTTGGAGATGGAGTAGGAGTTTGAGCACTTTTGAAAAACAATTTACAACCAAGGACTTTTATCGTCCATATATTCAGATATTGTATAAAAGCCTACACAATTTTTGTTTAATAGTTTCTTTAAATTTATCAAGTATAAAAACGTATGCAATGACCCATAAATGAGTTATTGACTTTATGAAGTCTACTATCATAGCCGGCTAGTTTATACTTATTTCTAGTATTAACATTATGTAAGTCACATTTTCTATGGAACATGTTTAAATTCTTTTTTACAAACATAAGATTTTCAAAGATATATTGTGACGCAAACGTAGGAATATTTATTTCTTTAAACTTATTTCTAAGTGTCGTTCTGGAATCTTGTCAATTCGATACATGCGAAATAAAACGATAATTTATACTTAAAAAAGATAAAAAAAACTCTAGATTACAAACTTAGCGTAAACTTGCGAAAACTTGGCGTAAAAATCTTTACTTTAATTTCATAAAGTTAAGCTATGTACTCCTGATATTTTGCCCTCAGCTAATAAATGGCAAGTAGTATAAAAAGACTATAAATAAATATATATAGAGAAATAATTATAAATTATAACATATATCTTGTTTTAATCAAAATGACATAAATAAAATGTTTAACACTATAAATCAATTACATAATATGCAGTTTCGTAATTTAAAAAAGGAAAGCGTTATTGATTAATTTTAATTTTTTCTGTAACGTTAAAAAAATCGAAGTTATTAATCATTTTTATAAGATTGCAATACTTGCAATATCAGATTTAAATAGATCACCACTCTAACGTGAAATCGAGCAAGGCTGTATAAAAACATTTTTGAAAAATGCATTTAAATATCATTTTGAAAAAGAAACCGGCTTACATTCGCTTTTCAAAATTAATGAAAGGGGTTTTATCGAGGTCTACCTTGACACAGGTTTTACGAAGTTATAATTAAAAGTTAAATGAATATTTGTAGAGCACGCTTTGTTTTTTTTTGTGGTGGGTGGGGGGCTCGTCGCTAGTGGTGGCTGGTATGTACCGTGGACGGTGAAGTATAGTTTGGTAGTCTAAGGACAGTGACTGCGAGTTGCGGTGCGCGTACGCACGGGCTTTAATGTTATTTGAGTACGAAAGTTGATGTTTGGTGTTGTGTGTGACTTATTAACGGATTTTGAATTGTAAGTTTTATTTATTTTATTTCAAAAATACATTTGTGATTTATATCAGAAAATGCTTCATTGGCATATTTTGTGCAAACTGATAAAAATAATACTTACTTAATAAATAATAGAAAGGTTATTTATATTAATTCAATTAATTATTGATTTTTAAACCTTTTTTTTACGATTTTGAACACTAAATTATAACGTTTAAAAATATTATGATTCATACGTAAAAATCTATTTAAAATGTGTAATTGATCTTACCAGTGATAATAGTGCTAATTAATAATCATTGTCTTGTAGATAGGTATATTATCTAATACTATATTTTTGAACATATTTAAAATCAATAATTTATTTTCAATAAACAAAAACCTGAATACTACGATCTATAGAAAGACATTACCGTATAATATATCGATTTACATAACAACCGTTGACAGAAGTTACGAACGAGCGCATCGCATTACGAAACTAATGTTTGTAAACATCTGCCTAAACATGTATTAGATACATTAAATTAACTACCAGGAAATATGTTCGAATCGTATAGATACACCGGACTTGCAGATGATTCTATTAATTATTACTATTAATTAATGAAATTGACGACCGCTTTGGCGATTGGCCACTTTGCCTCAGACGCCAGTGGTTGCGGGTTCGATTCCCGCACGGAACCAGAAAAAAAAAACTCCGTGTCTGGGTGTTTATCTATTTATGTATTTATATTCTAGGTTCCCCCCTAGTTCGCTACATGGTATCCCATAACACAAGCTATGCTTACTTTGGGGCCACGTAGTTGGTGTGATTGTCTGGGGATTTTATTTATATTTATTTATTTATTTAATTATATTATAGAGATTTTTTTAATCAACCGGTGGTGTTAACTGAAGATTTGTGATTATTTATTTTATTTTATTTGGTTCACCCACAATTTCTAACACAAAAAATATTCAGAATCACGTTAAGGAATACGTATTCAGTGGAACAATTCGACTACCTCCTTGGCGATGATGGGGTAAACCTGTCTGCCTCAGACGCCAGTGGTTAAGGGTTCGATTCTCGCACGAAACAAGAAAAAAAAATGTTCCGTGTATGGGTGTTTATCTATTTGTGTATTTATATTCTAGGTTCCCCCCTAGTTCGCTACATGTTATCACAAGTATTCACAAGTACTTATGACAATGGAAGCTCACGAAAGTCGAACAAAACCACGACTTTATTAAATAAAATTCAGATTTTGCCGTATTTTGTCGCGAAAATTATAATATTATATTTTAACTCAAAGCTTTGATAGACCCCATTTTCATTACGGTTAAAAAAGCATTTTATTTAATTGAATGAGTCTTGAAAACCTAAGACAATGTAACCAAACACTTTAGAAATAATTTACTACAAACACTTCAAAACTTGCATTCAAAATTGAACATTTAAGAAAATAAACCAGGACACAAACTCTCATTAAACCTATACATTTTATCAGACTCGGTTCAGTCTAGATCTAATTTTAGATAACAGAGGTCGATATTATAATTCAATTATATTCATAATTATCTGAAGGTTTTTGCGCTCGCCTAGCAATGCGGATTCGAGACAAAACGCGCACAGGGCGACTAATCCTTTCTAAACGGTTATTTATTGGCTTATATAATAACAATAGACTATAAACCTTAAGAAACGGGAGTAAATGACAGCCAGGAACAAGCTTTTTGAATAAGGGTAAATTAACTTTACCAAACAGACGAATAATGATTAGGTCACATAACACGTGAAAGTCTCCATTCGAGACATTTCATAAATTTCTGCCATTTGACTGAAGTAGTATCTTTTAAAGTTGATTAAAAATAAATAAAACATAAATATGTATACATTTGATACACTATTGCATTGCGAAAATACTGACTTAAGGCTAGGAAAAAGAATAAATACGGTCTTAAGCTGCTACCACACCAACCGATCGTCGTCGATCGGGTTTTTTCTGATCGGATTGGCCTAGTAAAAACTATCGATTGACGTCAACTTATCCATTCTACCATCGATCGATTGGCTTAGAGATAGAGGGTTAAATAGAATCATGTTTAGTTTGGAAATGATATTAACAAGCCTAAGAGGTTTTCCAAAGAGGAATAAATCGTTATCGTTAACGCTTTTAGCTATTGAATGCTAGCAAGGTTAATTGTTTTATTTTATTTACAGTTTTCGTAAGAAGTTGCAGAAGGCCATTTAAAAGTATACCAGTCCTTAATTTCTTACCCCACTTGGTATTTTTTCAGCCCGTTTTCAGCCGAAATATGGATTGAATGCGAGATTCTTAAACAACTTAAAACATGACAAAGTCTAAAGTTTTCATAATTTATAATAGTAAAAAAATGAGTTAAATTAACATATTTACGTTGCCATACTTCATTAAATACACGATATTTTTCTACAAACATATTTTATTTAACTTTTTTACATAAAATGATTTAAAATTGCAGAGTTACTTCGGCAGGAATTTCTTCCAGTGAGTGGAGATTTGGACATTGAAATGCAGTTTAGCATGAAATGTAATAAAAATAATAAATATACCTAATAGTTAAAATGTTTTATATCTCTATCATGAATATAAATAATACGTCGGAAATGCGCGTTATTATAACTTTAACAAACAATTATAAAACAATTTCTAAGTATATTAACAAAAAAATTAAGTCACGTCTTATAATAGAAAAATTAACTAAGAAAAGCATTTTAAAATTTCCAACGTTCAAAGCTTCCCATGATCATTCGCATCTTTAGCAATAATTTGTCAAAATCTAACTTTATACATGTTGCGAATGTTTAATTATTACCAATTATTTATTAGCATAAGAAGCTCATAACAGTTGAAATTACTGACAACATGGCTGGCTTGATGTTTGCAAATATATGCAGAGACAATGGAACTAGGCAGTGTCGAGGGGATGTTTGTTCACAGCATAGGGTCACGTGACCGTTCTGATTAACCCGGAAATTTCACAATCATTTTTTTTGTTTACCTCTTCGACTCAAAAGAAGGTGGAAGTCATCGTGGTGACAAATTTTAGATACTGAAGGAGAGCTCTCTGTACTTGATTCTGATCATAGTTAAGTAATAAAAGTCGGTACTTAATTTTTCACTAGAATTTCCTATAAATAAATAAAGTTTTGTTACTTTTTAATTTACTTATGCCAAAGTCATTCAAGTCACGTGACCTGGCACGCTGATCGCTGCCAATGCGAATGTAACTATGCATTCTGTAATCAATTCTTTAACTTTCGGTTACTTTTTTAAGTTTACTAAGTAAATAATTAATACTTAGTTTTTATTATATTTTTTCTCTTCATGTATGATCTCAAACTAACACGTCCTCGAATTTCAAAAGTGACCCACCAGTCACCCTGTATAAAACGATATTGAAGGGTAAGCAACGCTCGGCGCGGTGGGTACAAGTGCTTCCGTGGGCACGTTTAGCAGTCGGTCTCGGGTGCTGTAGACTTGTAAACAGTAGTCGCTAGGGTTTGCCCGAGGCCATTTCGGCGCCCTGAAAATTCTGACATCCGCCGTCAGCTTGGTGGATTACGGCCTAAACCTCCTCGTCACCCAGGGGAGACTTATGGCCCTGCGATGGGCTCATTAAAAAGAGTTGTGATGATGAAAGCGCATGGTTTTGCTCCTGTGAAATATCTCGCGGGTGTATGTTGTGACGAAAAGTATTTTATATGTTGATCAAGAATTCGATACAAATTCTGTCTGATGTTCTGAAGATTTTACGTGAAAGCTAACATGCAATACAATTTTTATACCGTTTGCTTCGCATGGTCTTACTGGTGTAATTTTTGTTCCCATACGAATTTCTTGACGTAGCCTCAAAAAACCAAAAATAAATCTGTCAGTTTCAAAGATTAACGCATCTAAATAAAAAACGAGCTCTCCAGACTATCAAAACTATTAATCTAGAATTGAATACAATAAAAAAATAATTTGTCATGTTAGCTTTGCATTTGAAAGATTTATGAAAGTATAAAATGATACTCATATGTTTTATATGTAGCTTTATAAAACGAATTAATTGTTTTATTAAATCCGTTTTATACGAGATAATTAATTAACATATAACTCGAATTAATTCTTAATTGGTAAAAGAAGAAGTTAAGATAAAAAGCGTGCTAAGTTGATTGCAATTAAAATTAAGTATACCAAATGAAGCTTTTAAATGTTTTTATTAACGTATTATGTAAATTATACGGTATTATTATTAAATACATACATCTGAATGTGGGAACTTTTTTGAATATTTTGAAAAACCTCGTTTAAAAAAACTTACGTTTCATCGGTTAGTTCTTCTCAACAACGTAAAACATGTTTGGTAGTGGTTTTTCGTAAAATATTTTGTATAAAAGGCCTTTTCTTAATTAAATTTAAAAAATAATTTTAGTAGTTTACCTACGCTAAGCGAAGGTAGAAAAGTTAGTTCAATTATCAAAAATGTCCACGAGTAGTGTAAAAATTATAGATGCATCTTATCTTGACGCGATTCATAATTTAAATAAAACTACTTTTTAACCGGATTAATCCCATATAATTTATATTTTAAATATTGTAATAATTTATATTTGAAGATCATGTCGAACTTTGCCCGAACAGATATTCGGCGGCTGATATGAAGAGCGACCCTGTAAGCATCTCACTATCAAGCGGTGGTCGCTCGGATCTGTCGCTCTGTTATGATATAATTACCCACGGAAGAGTGCTATTCTAAGCTGATCCTGTGCGGCTATCGATTATACGGTTAGGCTGCAAACTGGACGGCAGCGACGGTGGCGCGGGCATCGCCGCGGGGATTCTGGGCCGTTCTCGACGGCAGCGGGCGCTCAAGCGATTTGTCGCGGTTTCATACAAACTCAATACTTTCTATCGTGTCGCGGAAATCGCTGCCCGAGCCGCTGTCGATCTCACTGTCGCTGCCTTTGCAGCCTAAAATTGATCTCAGTTCCTTTAAGCCACAAGCGTAGTTCTGTCCCCTTCGGATATATCTGCCTCCATAAACTTAAAACTTTTCGAACCAAATTCGTAGTTCTTTCATAAATAAAGTTGTCAAATTTTCTCATTCACATTGACACGGTACATTGCAACTTAATTGAATGAACATAAAACTTTACTACATAGGACGAAGAGACTTTTTCTCTGATGGCTTTACTAATATAATGATGCATGGAACTATAATGATGCTCACATTTTTATAGCATCTATCGGAAGAACAAAACATAACTAGACCTTCGACTTGTTCCTTCCGCTTATTGTTTGAAGATGATACTGTTTGCCAAGAATACACAACAATGGTTTGTAACATTTCCCTTCATTTGAGACTGTTTTGGAAGAAGACTCTACATTTGGACACATATACAGGTGAACTGATAGTTTTTAAGCTATTGCATAGCTTCTATCGCGGGCCTTGAGCGTGGGGACCGAATCCAGAAGTTCCGTAACGAAAAAAACCTAACACACTCCGACCGGCACAGCGGTGATACTTTGATTTCATAACTTTACATGCGGGCTTTAATAAACAATCAACGCCATCTACTAGGAACTTGTGGAACTTCATATTAGATCAAACATTACTGCATTAATAAAATAAAAAAATAATTATAATTGCATAGTTGATAAAAAATGCTACGCAATAGCTTTACCGCGGCAGTCTCCGAGTGCCACACGTCTTTTTTTAGATAAATTTAATAATTGGGTCAGGTGATATTATAATAGACTAGCTGCTTCGTGCGGTTTTACCCGCACCATTTCAAATCCCGCTGGAATATCGAGATAAAAAGTAGCCTATTTGCTATTCCAGACTATAAACTATTACTATGCCAAATTTCATCCAAATCCGTTTATCCGTTTTGCCGTGATAGAGGAACAAACATCCACACATGCACACATCCATCCATCGAAACTTTCACATTTATAATAATACAAAATTTTAGTTCGTTTTATTCGATAGATGTCGCTGTACGTCGATTAAATCGCACAAGAAGAGTTATAAATGAGTAAGCCATAATTACTTTGTAGACTACTTTTATTCATCCTAACTTTCACAATTATAATATTAGTAGAATGTTATAAGGTAAAAACAGTTTATAGATCTGTCGTTATTCTTCCATGCTGGACTGGGTGGGAATGAAAACAAACATACAATGTGCCAGCTGCTTTCCTTCCGTTCCGAGGCATACTGCTAAAGTCAGTTAAGGGACAGAGGTTTTATTTTGGTGTTTGCAGGCAAAAGGCTGTCCCCCCCCGTGTCATTGCAATAGTCTCTCTCCAAATTTGTTAAACGTGACATCAGATGGTTTTATAGCCTTTGGCGTTCTGCCTACCCAATAAGGGATACAAGCATGAAGTTATGTATGTATGTAATACATTGGTTGAAAAGTTCGCGGCCTGGCCATTAAAAAAAAACTTTTGTTATTTTTTCTGTCGTCATTTTGAACTGTCATTATTCAATTGTCAGCCCGCGAATTTTCAATTTGATATCTTGTTTAAATAAAATTTTACGAACAATATAAATACGTGTGTAGAACAAATTTTCACTAATGGAGAAATTCGAACAACGTGCTGTGATTAAATATTTGTTTAAAAAAAGATTACCACCAAAGGAGATCCATGATGACATGCAAACAACATTAGGGGAATCTGCCCCGTCTTATACCACTGTGAAAAAATGGGTTGCAGAATTTAAACGTGGACGAGAGAACATCGAAGATGACCCTCGCTCCGGCAGGCCAATGACGTCTACGACCGAAGAAAACATCAATAAAGTGTGTGATCTCATATTGAAAGACCGTAGATTGACTATCAGAGAAATTGCAGACACTATAGGCATCTCATATGAACGAACGCAAAACATCACTGTCCATGAACTCGGCTTTTCTAAGGTTTCGGCTAGGTGGGTCCCCAGATTGCTTTCAGTAGAGCAAAAGCGAATTCGACTCACGATTTCTCGCGACTGTTTGGAGATGTTCGAGGCTGATCCACAAGGTTTTCTTGACAGATTTGTGACAATGGATGAAACCTGGACAATGGATTCACCACTATACCCCAGAATCAAAACAACAATAATCCAAACAATAGAAAAAATCAGGTGAACCAACTCCGAAAAAAGCAAAGGCAATTCTGTCGGCTGACAAGGTGATGGCATCGGTTTTTTGGGATGCTAAGGGTGTCATTATGGTGGACTACCTTTCAAAAGGCGAAACAATAAACTCTGCGTACTATAGCACCCTTCTGCGCCGTTTACGTGAAGAAATTAAACAGAAACGCCCAGGATTACTGAGAAAGAAAGTGTTGTTTCACCAGGACAACGCCCGAGTCCACACGTCTGTCGCGTCTATGGCTCAAATTCGTGATTGTGGTTTCGAATTGTTGCCACATCCAGCTTATTCTCCTGATTTGGCACCTTCGGACTTTCATCTGTTTCCAAACCTGAAAAAACACCTCGGTGGGCAGAAATTTTTAACGAATGAAGAGGTCGAAGCCGCTGTTAACCTGTATTTTGAAGACCTTGAGGAATCTTTTTTTAAAACAGGTATGGAAGCTCTGGAAAGCAGATGGAAGAAGTGCATAGAGCTAAATGGAGATTACGTCGAAAAATAAAAATATTTTTGTATGTACTTTATTCTGTTTTCTTGACTAGGCCGCGAACTTTTCAATCCACCCTCGTATTTGTCATTATAGATCATAATAGATAAAGGTTGACCGTTTATTTCCGAAAATAAAGTTAAGTAAATACCGCTTGGAACTACTAATTAACATTTAATTATATAGATAAATAATGATAAAGCGGTCTTAGTTGTTACCTATGTTACATAGCCCACATTTGACTTAATAAACATCAGAAACATCATATTTTTTTTGTTATACAGGGTCTAGAGACATTTTTAAAATAAATTCGCAATTCGATTACATTATCCATTTTTGATATTGAAGTCGAATTGCTATGTAATATAATCTGTGAGTATAGACCTACCGCCCCTGGATAAACATGGCGCATTATAATGGTGCGTACAGATTGTTAGTAATGCAACTAGTAATGTAACATTCTGCGCACGTTGCGTATTTGGACGTGTGGTGAGCAGAATGTTACATTACAAGTTCCATTACAGCAATCTGTACGCACCATAATATTATACAGGGTGACTGGTGACAAATTTTAGATATTGAAGGAGAGCACTCTGTATTCGATTCTGATCATAATTATGTATTAAAAGTAAGTACTTAATTTTTTACCAGAATTCCCTATAAATAAATACATATAAGAGTCATTACTAAACTTTTCCCGACTTGTCACCTCAGTCAACACGCATAGGCACAGCAGTTTTCCCGCCATGCGCACATTCGCTATGTATCTATTGTATTACGCCTATGTAACGTTGCGTAATAATTTCTTTGATTTTCGGTTAAGTTTACTCAGTAAATATTTTATTTTTATTAAATTTTTTCTCTTCTCGTATGATCTCAAACTATCACGTCCTCGAATTTCTAAAGTGACCTACCAGTCACCCTGTATACTGTAGAAAGCAATTTATCAAGGTGGTTGTAGGAGCCCTGCTTGTTTAGAATTATTCTAACAGTATCCGCTGGATAAGTCATAGAAAGAACCAGCCTTAGAACAAAGAATATTGTTAAACCTATATGTCTTGCGGGGTGTTTGATGTGTTTATGTGGGATGATGTGATGATGTGTTAACATAAAAAGTTATCATTGTTTCAAGGTGTTTCAGATCCTTTATCCAAAATCGAACACCATCAGGTGAGACGAAGGTCATGCGCAGATTAAGCAACTTTTAAATTTAGAATATCCTGTCAGCGAATTAAATTACTAGATAAGGTATTGTAGATATTTCCGCAACAGCAAAAATACAAATAAAAATAACTTTTATGTTTCGACTTTTAACCTTATAACAATAGATTCTATTTTTAAGTGAATCCAGCGTGTGCTAAATGTTTTAAAAAACTTGACGGGATACGTTACATACCAATTAGTCAATGCAGTGTGAAAATGAGTTATAGTTGCAATCAATTTCCGATACTTGGTGTGCGTGCTTAATTATGATTAAGTTGAATATATTAATATTCATTTTTGCAGCGTGTTGACAAGGGAGTTACTTAAAACTATTTCTGAACCAACATTCCAGTTTGCTGTCTTAAAGGCTAGTTAAATAAAACTAATAAGCTATTGCCAGGTTAGCAAAAAATACTTATCGATAAATTATTTATGCTGACACTGTTTGAAAAGGAAGGTTTCTGTAGGTATATTAATATGTTTTCGAAATGAATAGTTATGGTATTATGTTAAATGCTTATCACATCTTCTTTGGCTTTTCTATAGGTGTATTTTATTCGATACCCACTTTAAAAATATCGATACCTACATATTATTACTTATTATTAGATATTACTTCTTAAGCCCTTAGCCTAAACTATCCAACGTGCCTTATCTAAAAACAACTTTCCAACAGATCATAAAATCAAATTAACAAATTGTAGGTGAGTCATAACTGTTCATTAATTAAGTGACGTTTCATCACACTTTAGTGTAGGAGATGTCAGACTAGCTTTGCCAACTGGTAGGCGAGGCTGCAGTCACTCCTGAAGCAGTACCTACTGTATAACTGGACGGCAGTGACAGTGAGAGCGACAGCGGCGCGGGCAGCGACGCGGGGAATCTGGGCCGTTCTCGACGCCAGCGGGCGCTCGATGATTTGTCGCGGTTTCATACAAACTCAATACTTTCTATCGTGTCGCGGAAATCGCTGCTCGCGCCGCTGTCGCTCTCGCTGTCGCTGTCGCTGCGTTTCGAAGATATTGAGACATCTCCGATGATCAAAAATCAACTTATTTACCGTTTTAGCCTACTAATAAAGCCATTAAAGATAAGTTCATTACTAAACCTAAAAGGAATTCAATAAATAGTAAGCTTACACGTAATACCTACCTATTCACGATTACTGTAAATTAATGCAGTTGTGCTGTAGCGAATGTAAACACCATGGATTTCGTAAATATTTTCACGCTGTTGCAATTATGTCAACATAGATCGTGTAATGTGTCTATTAGCGATTCTCTTGTACTGTCTAGGTATGGTAAATAGGTAAACCTACTGTGGAGTTAACATTGGAACTTTACGTAGTATGATATGCGGTGCCCAAACTCGAAAGTCGTTTATGCGGTACGGACAACATTCACTCCTAGCTAGGGCTTCCCAAACTTTTAATGTGCCATGGCCTGGTAATTTTCACACTGCCACTTCGTGATCCATAGATTACTATAAATCCCGACTTATACATTTATGTATCACCTATTTAGTTACCAGTTTTTTGTGCCAAGATGACTGAACGATGATGGAATGTATTATTATTTAAAACAAGCCCGGTATCGGGTCGTAACCCAGCAAGTAGGAAACGCTGTTCTAAGCATTTCTTACTTCCAATTATAATGATAATGATTATTAGTGATATTTAAATAATAATATGTTTTTGCTTGAACCTGACAAAATTAAAAATGTTTCATCTGTAAGAAATAAAGTTTAAAGGTATGTTTCTGTGTATCTAAATAAGTTACGCAGGTGAAAAACCCCGCGGAGCGATAAATAAATTGTAAGCTATTTGTAAATAAGTTTTCTCAAACATGCTTGGAAATTTGAGCATTATTTTGACAACCTTCTTCGAGATAAATCGAACTTGCTGTACGCTGCCGAGCAGCAGCGGCCGGCAATATGTAGTTGTATGAAAATCCACATCTGTCGTGTTTAGCGGCCAAATAAATTACTACGTAAAATCATATTTGTCGTGTAATTTAAAAATGGAACGACCTTCTACTCCGCAACATGGCGACCAACCAAAGAGGTAACTTATCAAAGGTTTAATTTAAATTTCGTACCTACTGGCTTGCACATAGAAATACTTTCGCGCGTAAAAAACTATAAATTTTAAGAATTGTACACTCACTCACTCACAAAAGTCCTGAATTGTACTACTTAGTTTAATTTCCGCGCATTTTATGAGAAAAGTACTATACAAGCCTTGGCCGCAACTAGACATTGATGGACGCTGCAGTAATGTATATAATACGTATCCAGGATATATCAAACCAGATGGTAGTTTATACAAGATTATAGTTTAATGTAGGCTGGTTATTAAACCCGAGTTGATCTTTATGTTTAGCGACCTTTAGGCCGAAGATTAACTACGAAGGTTTAGAAAGGAATCGGGGGAGTCGTAAATGTTAAATTATAATCTTATTTTACTTTGTACTGTGGGTGTAAAATAGAGAATTTTAATATTATTTCTCATTTAAAAAGCTACACGCCTTTTCAGGCGCAAAGGACCCGACAATCTTACCAGTCGAAGTCGGAGGTCAGGGCAGGCGAGACCGAAATCTTGTTATTCTACTTTTGATTGTCCTACCTCTAGTGCCAACATAGGGGAACAATCAGTGAAACCCATTCCCGGGTTACCCACGCATTATAATTGTTTACAAATCGTCTATGTATTCCGATATTTTATAATAATTCTTTTAACAAAGCTTTTAAAACATACTTTAAAATGTATGTTCAGGTAAATCTTGAATGTTTTTGGGAACCTTATCTACAGACCTAATTTAATATACAAGCAGTTCTTCTATTCATTTAAAGTTATAAAAAAAAGCCCGGATGCATTACACAAAAATACAAAATTTTTCAATTTATTAGACTTGAAAACTGCGCTAAGTAGTCAAAGTGTTTTTTTTCTCTTTATTTTTTTTAGAAACTTTGTTGAAACATGACAGTTCCATCGAACCATAGTGACTAATTTACAACCTTAAAATACTTAGTCTAAAACATATTATTGTATTATTGTTTATAGATGTATAATAGATAATAGATTCGGTTTCGCCAGGATGCTCGGCACCAACACCAACGTCCAGCAAACTAATGTGGAGTTCTTTGACAACGGCGTCTCTTACGAGGCTGTACTTTTTGCACTCCATAAGAATGTGCTGGACGTCTTCTGTATTGCATACATTACAATTATGCAATACAATAGAGTTAAAATTTAAAATAGTTTAATTAAGAAGTAAATCATAGTAAATAGGTTATGAATTAAAAGTATCTATTACTTAGAAACACAAGACACTTTTTTGCTTTACCGCATAGCTTTTAAAACTATAACCATGTTTGTGTAGAACTTATTTAGAGTGGAATTCGTAACACATTTAGTCGTTAAAAGTTTGGTTAATTATTGCCTTTAAAATCTAAAAAATGCTAAACTAAATTGATTTTCTCTACACCTCATATTTCATGTAATTTAGGTACGCATTTCGCTATATTTGTGTATAAGTAATTGATTTTATTAATAACTTATTGCACAGCAAAACTACTTATGCCTTAAAGTGGGAGGGATTATGCCGTTACCAGCAGATGTATTGTAGTAAAAGATTAAATTTAACGTATAAAATATTTTATCTCAAACAATCTAACTTTTTAACCGAACGAAGCTGGCCTACAATAAGTCAAATTACCTTTTATAGATAAAACTACTAAATATTTATTTTCAACTAGTACAAATCTAGTGTAATTTATCGCAATATGACTGTTAACGCGATCTAGCTGCAAGATAAACTCAACAAAATTTTATTTTATTAGAGTTAGTTTGAAAGCGATAATCTCTAGAAGCTATAAAATGGATTTAAAAAGTCCTTTTTAGCTTAACTCTCGAAGAATGTTCTAGACTATATTCTATTAAGATACACTTGAGGGATCAAAAGTAACACGAGTAAAACTGCAAGTCTACATAATGGCTGCAAGCAAATTTCGTCGTTAACATGGTACTATTAAAACAACAATTATCAGTTTACAAAGACAATTTAATAAATCTATGTGAGAATATTTACCAATATTTTGTTCTAGTGCATTTTTCACACGTTTTCGTTATGTGTGTCTGTTGGCATGTGCTATTCTCATTGTTAGCTACATGTGAAACTACTGCACCGTATTTGATGTTGCAACTCCGATCTTCGATATGGTATTTAAATTTCGCAAATAAGTACTGACACGCTTGATTTATTTCCCTTTGTCTTATTAGAATTGTTCATTTTTTTGTAAAGTGCAGTATTGGAATTTTGTTCTACAATAAGGTTTAAAAATAAGCAGTTTAACTGCAGGTGGGAAAAGTGAACAACGATTACAATGCATTTAAACATCGTATGTATAGATCGCGCCAAATAGCTAGTCCTCTGAAGTAGTTGTAATGGTGCGTACAGATTGCTGTATTGGAACTTGTAATGTAACATTCTGCGCACCACACATACAAATACGCAACGTGCGCAGAATGTTACATTACTAGTTGCATTACTAGCAAGCTGTACGCACCATAAGGCGTAGCGCGCTGGGTTTTACTTACAAAAAACCTGGGCGCACCGTCTCGAAACTACTGAAGAGCAAGGTTCGGAAAACCCCTTTATTTGATTAAGCTTATTGATAGGTTAACCCTATTAAACGCTTACCCACAGATTAGAAAGCATTATGTACAAGTACAGATAGGACACATCAATATTATAGGGAGTTTGGAATGCAAGCTTTTTTGCCGCTTGGCGGCGCTTATGTGCTTGAGGTTTTTTGGGTGGACTATGCACTATAGTAATTTTTTATTATTATTGTTGATGAATATTGTTTTTCATATGTGAAAGTAAGGGTGCTACATTTACAGTGCAATGGCAACGAACTAACGAACTAACGAATCACTAACTTAATTAATCAAAAACGAACACTTGTTAGCATGTTTGATAGTTATAAAGTTATTCGACGAAATATGTGAATCATGAAGTCTATCAAGCATCACAACAATTCTTTATTTTTTAAATCTTTATTTAGAAAGCTATAATCACAACAATTCTTAAATGATAAACTTAAGTTCACTTG
This sequence comes from Stenoptilia bipunctidactyla, assembly GCA_944452665.1. Lineage (NCBI taxonomy): Eukaryota > Metazoa > Arthropoda > Insecta > Lepidoptera > Pterophoridae > Stenoptilia > Stenoptilia bipunctidactyla. Next base: position 6,727,848 of record OX101730.1, read on the forward strand.
ACGCTACTTCTGAGTTTGCAGGAAATTGTATAAACACAGCAGATATGTGCAGTTTACAACCGATATGCATTAGACTTCACAAGCCAGCAGCGTTTTGTGATCAAACGGCGAATGATTGTCTATCACTCACTCAATTCACTCATATTAAGTTGTTATTGCCAGTAATAAGTGGCGCCATATAACGTTAAAATGATGTTTTGGCCAAACTCTTGAAATTGAATGAAATGCTTTGATTGTCAAAACCGTGAGTTTACCCAAATAAAAGGGTAAGCCTCTCGATATAGTAACACTTTTGAATAAAGTTAACTATTAAATAAAACACTTTTTAACCGGAATTCTCGCGTATATTTACATTTTAAATTTTAATTCAACGTTTCGGTGTCTTGGCAGACCCCGTGGTCACGAGCAACTGAGGTTTCAAGCGTCAAAATTTAAAATGTAAATGTACGCGATAAATCCGGTTAAAAAGTGTTTTTTTTAATAGTATGAATCACGAAAATTTAAGACAATATTAAAGTTAGCTACTCATGATGCGCTTACCTAACCATAAAGGGTTTAATAACTCTGATATTTAAGCCATGTAATAGGGTTACCTTTTAAATATATTTTTGTTTTTGTTTTTTTTTTTGACTGCGCGTAGAGATTAAATTTGCCAGCGCTTATTAAAACCCTTATGAATGGGTAAGCTAAAATAGGATTTTTGAATAGGGTTAGTGTTTAGCTGAAGTAACTCTATTGATATGGTAAGCCTTAAGTTTGACTAAGTCAACGACATGGTTAACAAATTGATAGGGTTTCCGAAAACCAGTCTATGAAATACCCAATCAAATACCTCTTTAAGGGTAAGCAAGCGATTCCGGTCCTTGCTTTAAAGGGGACTAGAAATGTTTTGCGCGATCTACACTTATTTTTTTAAGCTATTGCATAGCTTCTATCGCGGGCCTTGAGCGTGGGTCCGAATCCAGAAATTCCGTAACGAAAAAAACCTAACACCCTCCACTCCGACCGGCACAGCGGTGATACTTTGATTTCATAACTTTACATGCGGGCTTTAATAAACAATCAGCGCCATCTACTAGGAACTTGTGGAACTTCATATTAGATCAAACATTACTGCATTAATAAAATAAATAAATAATTATAATTGCATAAGTTGATAAAAATGCTATGCAATAGCTTTACCGCGGCAGTCGCCGAGTGCCACACGTCTTTTTTATTTTAATCGATCTACTCATTCTTTACAGTGTAACGAAGGAACTTGATTGAATCAACTTTAATAATCTTTTCAATTTCAACTTTAGACAACCATAAAATGTCGAAGCACCAATATTGTCATCGCTTTTCATAATTCTTATGAATATTGACTAAAATATTTTTACCTACCGGAATTTTTATAATTATTGGGCTATTAAATAATGCATTAATTAGTAAACGATTTATAAGTCTGTAATAAAAACAGTTTATCATAAATATTTCTACAGCCAAGTAAAGTTTAATGTAAGTAACTAGAATAAATTGCCGTTTTTAAAACCAAGTACACACTTAAAAGGCGTTTACGAGGTAGAAAACTTAAGCTCAGACTTATAAATTGTATGGTTACACGCATTCAAGGCTTTATTTATAAAGAAATAAGTATACAGCTGTATGTCCTGTACAAATTAAGTTATACTTTATCTGTTAGAGTGTACTGCATTCATTCGCCGTTCATACTCGTATAATCAAAACTGCATCGATGCTTACAATTTAATTTTTAAATTTTATAGCCGAAATAAGATTTCTAAGAGAAGCTGTATTCAATGTTTAATTGTATTCAATTAACTGTATTCAACATTTAAAATTAATCACTCTTTAAGCTTTCATTTCCTATTTAATATCAATTCATGGGTGGGATTAAAATTTACGAATGAAGTCGTAGAGAAATTGATTAATTTTGAAAATATTATTTTGATTTTTTTAAGTAGGTAACATAAGCAACGTCAAGCCACTGCTAAGCACCTTCCATTCTTGTTCAAGTACTCTGGTCCCAGTATGTCATGTTCGTATTGTGCATCCATAGCTCATTGCATCTGCTATGTGAGCAATTTGGTTGTGGCATGACATTGGCTCTCACAATTAGCTGTCTTGTGTTTGTTTTTTTCATGTCACGGTCAATTTGTACTGTACAAATAGTATTAATTTGATAATTCTGACTGAAAAAGAGTGCCAAGAGTTTTTTTTCCGCCGGCTTTTTTTGTCTCTTGGTCTACTGTAATATCTTATTTAACAACTATCAACAACTAGTTAAAGCCGAAGTATGTGATGACTGACTTCATCAAGTGTTTTGTGAAATTCCTAAGATGAATAAAACATATTATTATTTTATTGCACCAAAATTGCCTAGGGATTAGTCTTGTATCTTTTATAATCTACACATTTCATTATGGTCTTGTAAATTAAAAAATACTTAACAGTGAAATAAATATATTTCGGTGTTGTCTAAAATATGGCTTCCATTTAAAGTGCTGACTAAATTTTCATGTTAGACTGCCCTACGAATAAACATAGTTGATCCAGCAACAATTATACAGTATTTAGTCAAAATTTAATTTCTCGTTTAAACAGATTAGGCAAACAATTGAGTAACTATGTAGTAACAATTCAAGACAAAACATATTAATAGGATAGTTAATGATTATGTAGTAATTATGTTATATGCTAGAGAATATAATATTGCAATAGGCGTTTTCTCGTTATAACTTGACAATAGAGGTAGGTGTCAGTGGGTAGACCTTGGCTAGTTTGTGCAAAAATGCCTTCGACACAATATGCATGGGAATTTGCAAACGAATATTATCTGAATGTGAACCTAATCTGTGAACTACAAAGTACATTGTCAAATGATTTGATTTGAGTAACTCCTGGGATTTTTCTTTTTAATATGATATATAACGAAAAAGTTCTTAAACTAATATAACTTTTTGCAACGATGACGTTTTAACCATGCTGGTTTTTTTGAAGTCTTTTCGAGGTAATATTTCAACTTCTTAACACCATATCGTTGATTGATTTACTCGTAGTTTAGAATGGCATCAACAGGCTCTTTAGATAATGTTTACAAAAAAAAATGTCTAAATAAATAAACATTTATCTTTGGATGGCGGACTCTATTGTTTTCCGTCGTAGTTATTGTTGAATTAATATTGTTTAGATCATAAAATATATTATTTTCATTCAGTTACAACATATGTAGCTTAAGAATGAAGCAATCATTCAGTATTTTAACCAGACGTCTGTTTGTTGTGTGATAATGCGATAACATGTATTAACCATTGTTAGACTATGATTTTTAAAAAGACAATCATTGTCTATTGTCATTAAATCTGTGACAGATATGACATCATACCGTTATTTTTTTTAAGTTCCTACCTAGCTATATGAGTGTCCACTCCATCCTCTCTATCCTGGATTTTGAGTTTGGGCTGTAATCCACTGGCCCAGCGCTGGCTGGTTCAGGCCCATGTATGTCTCAATTTTTAAGACAGCAAAAATAGCTTCTGAATAAACCTTACCACCACTGTTCGATTCTCACTTAATGTAAGTGGTCAGCTGATCTATCATTGATTTTTGTCTCGACTTTTAAGCCGGGACTCGTGTGAGATCGGAAAGGTTCGTGCTTTTTCGCTGCCACCCTGGCAGCAGTCCTTATTGAACCGTTCACCGATATTAACGTGTGTACGTGTTTAATCCTTATTTACTGTGCCTAAACTTAAGAAGTTATATTCTAAATACACCCTGAGAGCCTTCGAGAACGAGGACGTGACGGCCGTGCTGATCTGGTCCATCTTGACTTGGTGCGCAGGAGTGAACAAGGTTGGTGGTAGATCTAGTTTGATTTCTTATATTGAGTGAGATCGAGATTATATCAACCCAATAAATAACTTATACTTAAATCTAAATTCTAAACGGTCCTTCAAAAATTTTTCTAAACCAGTGCCTATTTACAACGCCATAACTACTTTAGTATCGTAAACCTAAAGTACCCAGGACTGATGGTTTGACGTGCCCTCCGCAGCCCGAACTACTGCCGGGTAGTTCCCAGTAGTTCAACTGCTCAGTTCAACCAGTTGAATTAGTGGGAATTTTATTCCCAGCTGTTTAACTTTGTACAATCCTCTCGAAAGTTGAACTACTGGGACATAAAAATTGTACTGGCATCTAGTTCCTACTAGTTCAACTAGTCAGTTCAATCGTTGACAAGAATTTCTTTTAAGTCTTTAATTGAAAATGAATACATATTTTTCAATGGTTAATCTAATTCCTACTCATAGTATATTTCTATATTGAATTGCAATCCAAAATCCTTGTCTGTAAACACGTAAATGTATGAGTGTTGCCATGACAACCGAAATCCAGGTTAATTTTGGTATGAAAAATCTTGGATTTATATACTACTCAAAACAAAATAGGGGCCACCTCGTTTTTTTTTCACAAAATTCGATTGTATGACGCTTTAAACTTTATTTTAAGGTAGTTTAAATGTCTTTGCATAAAATTGATATGTTTATGTATTCTTAACATTATTCTGAACAAGGTTTTTAAATCTTTACCCTCAAGTGGAAAGACATAAACAATTCAAGTTAAAATTACCCCATTCACAATTTCTTATTCACTTGTGTTTAGACTATCGTTACGAACGTTTCTCGATTTGTTTCACTACATTTTGAGTTTTATCATTAGAACTTATTACAATGCCGTGTATTTGTTCCATATGAGCATAGAAACAGCTTCTAGAGCACCAGTATTGCTGCAAGAGGGAAAATCTCAAAGACCAGCAGCTCTACGACAAGGTGTATCACGACGAGCTATCCGAAATGTTTGGGCTCGCTACCAGGACACTGGTAGTGTTGTTAGAGGACGCGGATCAGGAAGAAACCGGGCCACAACCACTAAAGACGATCAATACGTTCATTTAACTGCCAGTCGAGAGCGTAAAGTTACTACTCGTACTTAACAAAACCGACTACAGCAAGCCACTGGTACAAGAATAAGTTACCAAACGATCTTCAACAGACTCTATGAAGATGGGCAAAAATCCAGAATATGTGAGGTTTGCATTAAATTGGAAAGGATTCATTGTGCAGCTCGTTTAAAGTTCACACGTGAGTATTCGAACTGGACCATGGACAACTGGAGGGCTGTACTCTTCACAGATGAGAGTAAAGTGAAGCTTTTTATTAACGATAGGTGGGTCCGTTTATGGAGAAGACAAGGCAACCGATTTACCAATCCTTGTGTACACGAAACTGATCGGTTTAGGGGGCCAGGAGTCATGGTGTGGGGTGGAATTAGCTGAATGGGCAATACGTATCTGATTCTAAACGAAGGTACCGTAACGAACCTCATGTAATCTGGAACATTGTCCATCTTCATGGAGTTAGTTGAGATCGTTTGGTCACTTATTCTTGTATCACTTAGGCTTGCTGTAGTCGGTTTTGTTAAACACGAACAAAAATGTTACGCTCTCGACCGGCAGCTAAACGAATGTATTGGTCGTCTTTAGTCCTTGTTGCCCGGGTTCTTCTTGATCCGCATCTTCTAACAACTCTACCAGTGTCCTGGTAGCGAGCCCAAACATTTCGGATAGCTCGCCGCGATACACCTAGGCGTAGAGCTACTGGTTCTCTTGAGATACTCCCTCATGGAGCAATACTAGTGCTCTAGGAGCTGCTTCTATGCTCATATGGTTCCAAATACGTGGCATTGTAATGAGTTCTAATGATAAAACTCAAAAATGTAGTGAAACAAATCGATAAACGTTCGTAACGATAGTGTAAGCATAAGTGAATGAGAAATTGTAAATAGGGTAATTTTAACTTGATTTGTTTATGTCTTTCCACTTGTTCCAAACTTTGTGTAGAATAATGTTAAGAATACATAATCATATCAACTTTATGCAAAGACACTTAAAATTAAGTTTAAAGTATCATACATTAGTTTTTTGTGAAAAAAACGAGGTGGCCCTTATTTTGTTTTGAGTAGTATATTAAGACTCTATATAGAAATGTTACTTTCCAATATCCAATATATTTCTTGTGATCCACTTTGTTCTTTCTTTACGGAAAAAGAAGAGGATCATTAAAATTATTCAAATTTTAATTTTAATTTTAAAGAAATAACAAATTAAATCTGGATTTGGTTGTCATGGCAACCCTCAGACATTTAAGAGTTTAAAAACAAGTATTTTTGATTGAAATTCAATATTAAAGTCCACTATAAGTAGGTATCTGACTTACACTTGAAAATGTGTGCTCAGTTTCTATTAAACACGTAAATAACAATTAACTACTTGTCTTGGGATCCACTTCTCTTTCAAAACATACTTAAATAAAAATTATATAAACAGTACAACTTTTATGTCCCAGTAGTTCAAATTTCGGGTGGATTGCGCAAACTTGAACTACTGGGACATTAAGCTTGTACTGTTCAACCAGTTGAACTACTGGGAACTAGCCACGTCGCGTTGTCGTGAAAAAGATATGAATATTGCTTAATTTACCTTTATCTAACGATGCGCCAATACAACACAAAAGATTCACAATTGCAATAACTTCAATTAATTGAACACTTTTTAAACTGAAAAACAATAAAATAGTCAGTTACAGCAGTTTTATAAAGCCAAATTTTAACTACGGTTTAAGCTATTCAAGTTAAAAGTCATGAAATATACTTTCACATTTAAGACAAATATAATATTTAGGGACAAGTCAAACAATTCGGAATCCAAAGCTTGACGCCTTTGAAAGATAACAAAAAAAGCAAAGTCTGTTATATAAAAATTATCTTTACTTACATTTTAGTAGGCCACATTATCATATTACTGCCATTATAAGGAAATATTAAAATAAATATTTGAATACTGAAATGCCAGGTTATGAAACTAAGTAAATAAAAAAATACTTTGTGTTATGTACCTAGTGTTCAAAATTAATTCCTTACTTAGTCACTGTAAGTTATAAGTTGAATAAGTATTAACTTTCAAATTCAAATTAAGAAGGTATTTTTGATTTTGCAACCTGTAACATTTATCCAAGTTACTAGATGTTTAGTAATTAAAAAAAAGCAATTCGAAATTCAAAATAGGCATATCTGGAGGTCGACTGCATTATAGTACTGCTTAGTGCCTTTCGAATCGAGAACAAAATGGCAATCAATGACTGTCCGACGTATCCTTGCTGTTATTTCATTTTAAAACTGTCATGAAGTGCTTTAATCCGATCATAATCAATAGAGCGATATCTGTTATAAATTACATCCTTAGTTTTAATTATTTGAAGGGCACTACTACTTTGATTTTCACTTTTATTTTGCACAAGTTTTTTCAGAATGATGGACAGGTAATTACTTTAACAAGGGTATTAAGTATTTTCTTTCACTTAGCGCTTTGTAGTGGTTAACCTTTAGGTACCTACTTAATTAAAGGATAAAGTTCGGTCTGACATGCATTGTACTACATTGCCCAACTTTTAAACATAAAATAAAATATACAGGGTTAATTTTAATTAACGCACCACCTCTTGCGGGCAGCTTCTCCATAACATATTGTTCTACGACTTTTTACAAATCTTGATAAATAAGACAAAAAATAAAAACAAAAAAATTTTAGCTCCCTACTCTACATTTTGAAAGAAGTACCTATTATTATTATGAAGCGATATTTTACTGCGTGGCATACGTGGGCATACCTACGCTCAGAGTAAATAGAGTAACACCTCTAAAGAGAGACTATACCTACATATTTTTGTAAGGATAAACTAAAATTTTAAAAAGTTGTAGAACAAATGTTGTTGGGATTGGTGTAGAGAGGTTGCTTGCAAGAGGTAATGCGCTTATTAAAATTAACTCTGTTTTTCTATACTAATGCGCTTATTATCAGTGAGTTAAGGGGACTACAGGGGCTAAACGTGAGTTTTATAACGCTTTAAAGTATAATTATGATTCACTGCAGTAAAGAAAACCAGAAAAATATATGATATTCTTCAGGATATATGCTAGTTCTATAGAGTCATCGTTAGACGGCTTTCACGTCGATTGTGTCAATGTGTGCATGCGTAATTCAAGGTCAGCTAGCTCTTGTAATCCCCTTAAGCAGCTGTGGTACTATTACAAGTCTTTGTAATACTCAACTCCATTGCAGGGCTATGAGTCACTCCCCAGAGTGACGAGGAGTCCGTAAGGGAGACTCTCTAGTCCGTAAACTGCCAAGCATGCGAAATGCAGGTTGGTACAGTTGCATACATATTGTATGTCTGCGGGAGACTGGGTGTTATACATAATTCTATTGCAGACTGTACGATGCCCTGTCCGAAATCTTAAAAATCTCTAGTAATTTACGAAGTGCTCTGCAGTATTAGGAATGGCAAGGTAAAGGTTCTTTTTTAATACAACCTAGCAAGTAGGAAAATAAATAGAAAATTGAGATTTAATTACAATCAAACGAGTAAGGCTCATTGGCTTTTGTAAAAAGAAAATGTTGACGATGAAAAATAAATACCTGTTTTTTTTTAAGTTTAAATTTGTTAATTTTACCTATTAAGTTTTTCGGTTTACCCTTCTAATATAGGCCAATCTTTTCGCTGCCTATTAAATAAATTACTAAGGCAAGATAACATAATAATAACAATGGCAAATTGCATAGTTGTGATGAGATGACAACTATGTGATATAGTTGTTAACACGGCGTTGAGTTGCCTAAGAGAGTCACCGGGGCTTTATTCTATGTGACAGAGTAATGAATGACGTCAATGTGGCACGATGATAGTTTTAAGAAGCGTTGAGATAAAGCTTAGCATTCAAATTATCAGCAAAAATTATATTTATTTAAGAACATGGCAGTATTGCATGCACTATTGACTTGTGCGATAATAAACGTATCAATTTTTAGCTATTTTAAATTACAGATGTGTATTTTGTTTGTATTTTTTAGGATTTACATTCATTCTACTTACGTTTAAAGATGAAAACGTTATTTATTCGTCCCAAAGCTTTTTTCAGATAATAATTTAAAACCCACCTCCCCAAAAGCCTATACAATAATTACACAAAAATACAAGAAAATACTTAGCCATACCATATTTTATTTCAACATTTAAAATAAATAATTCAAGGCATGGAACCGATCTAGTTATCGTGTGATTTATCTAGTTTCTGCGTGAAATTGGAAACAAGCAATGCCTTAACGTAACACTTAAGTCGCGTTACGTGACTTCAATTGTCATAGCGAATCAGGCCTCAGGGTAGCATGTGAGTGTATGACATTCTATGTCACTTGATACATTGCAATACTGAGCTCAGATTGATAACTTGGTTAACTTAAGTGTGAACTTATAACGTAACTAGGAGGCTTCAGCGGTTTAACCCGCGTATCTTTTAACCCCGTGGGAATTTCTTGATATAAATTCAAAAATAAAATTACCTTCAGCAAAAATTGGGCTATCAAATAGTCAAAGGTTTTTTTTAATGCGACTGATAGTTTCCTATATTACACTCAAACTAATTCTTGTTGCATTAGTATACAGCAGGATTTTATTGCTTTGCCTTGTCGTAACCATGATTGTTGCAAGGTCTTACGTATTTCGAGGTTTCTAACTAATCTTAAAAACGAAAATCTTTAAATTTATACTCTTACCATCTTAGTCCTTATGTTCACTTTCCATCAGGCGGCATGGAAGACAAGGTCACAACCTTCTTAAGTAAAAAAAAATTCGTCCACACCGCAAAAGTCTGAAATTATGAATATAAGAGGATTAAAATATTACGCACCTTTTACTTATAAGTAATCTTTATAAAAGTACCAAATACGATAAATTAAAACTTTAATTACCATAAAATTATCCTGTAAGTAGTTTAATTAAATCAATACCACAGACTTGCTTTATGACAATAATTACATTCACTTTCGATTACTGAACAAGAGTAAATTTGTTAAACTAGGTTTAATGGGCTACAATTTACATGGAATAAAGATATTGGCCCTTGGATTCTGAAAAAATATTTGAATTTCCAAACAGTTAATCAATGAAGACAAGGCTTATTTATTTATTTAACAATTTTTGTACACAGGATAAAAGACAATTGAAAATAATCATAGAATAAAGTTACAAGGGTCAGCTTATTTCTAAAGAAATTTCTTCCAGTAGATCTGAGACTGGAGAGTTTGTTTAAAATGCAATAATAGTGTGTACGTATAAATATAAATCGAATAAATTACTTATACTATTTAAATATATATTTAAAAACCTACATAACAAATTTTAAATACAAATACATACATAAGATATATAATATATACCTACATATTATATCATACATAAAAATACACACAAAATACATACATTTAGCATAGAGAAAGGTAGTGATCTCTTACTTTTTTCTTGAAAATAGATATAGATTGAGACTCCCGTATAATGTGAGGCAGTGAATTCCACAATCTGACTGCACGAACTGAGAAAGAGTAGGAAAAATAGTCAGTTTCATGAATGGGCATGTGTAGGCTTTTATTATTATGTTACCAAAACTTAGCTTAAATCAAAGCTTTGATAGAGCTTTTAAATTATCCTTCGGTACTTAATAATACTGGTTTTCTATCGCTATATTACTGCAGTAGACCAACCAATTAAATTGATAGTTTATTTCAATTATGACAATATTTATTCGATTCCTTTTATTGCTTGCTACGTTTATCTGACCATATAGTTTGTAAGGTTAGTTATAAGAGAACGATCTTTAGTACCTACCTATGTAGTACCTGTGCAGTATAATATGTGAAATATTATTAAGTACATAAATAAATATTATATAAATCATGAAATGGTGTCTAAAGACTTATGTAAATTTAATAAATACATCTATCTAAGTAAGTAATATATTTAAAAAAAAATTAAAAAGGTAATGCAACATCTGTAAACCTAAATTCCTCGTATGAGTTTTTAAATCGAAATAAAGCTCAAAATGTTCTTGTCAGTGAAAATAAAATCATGGTTTATTTTGAACTTCAGGCAAAATTAAAAGTTATCTTCTAATATTCAGACCACAATATCGGAGCACAGATAGAAAATGTACAAAAAACGACAAAAACAATAGTGAGGATTCTTCATATTTTAACTTTATTATACCATCACCAATAATGTATGGTAGGTACTGTGGAATTCGGACTCGAACTCGTTGAATTCCTCTGGCTGGAAATATTCTGATACCATAATAATTAATATAAAATTAAGAACCTTCAGGATGTCAAGTAGACAGATATTTTGATTGTCATTCCCCAGTGAGCGTCCGAAAAGAGTAAATAAAATAAATGTTTAAGCCTCACACATTCTAAATCTTTCTTTTATTAAGTTAATAATCCGAAAGTATCGCCTCTACCTGCGATCCCGGAAAGGTCGTTACAGTACCTTATAATAAAGAATCTGTAATTTAATTGAAATACAAAGGCGAAATACAAATAAATTCCTAAATATCTATATAAAGTTACCTGCCAGTTCAATTGTTTTATAATTATTGCACAAATATTCCATCTATGTACGGAATAAGTGCACAAAGCATGTCTTTGATCAAGGCATTGCGCAAGACATGCGTACTGGTAGAATTTGTGTGTATGCGCCGCCACCGAGGGATTTGATCTAGTAACACAGTTGTGCGATTAAATTAAAAGAATTAGAATTCGTTTAAAGTAAGTTCGTAAATGGTTTGATTTTTATTTCATTCATTTAAAGTGGTCTGCAATATTCCGGAAAAAAATAGATCAAAAACTGGATAATCTAGAACGACCGGTCAATTGACATATTTCTATACATCGAATCTTAATTTTTAATCCAGATTTTTTCATACAAAAACATACCTGGAATTTGGTTGTCATGGCAACGCTCATACATTAAAGTATTTCATCATCACAACTCCCTGTAAAGAGCCCACTGCAGGGCTATGAGTCTCTCCCCTGGGTGACGAGGAGGTTCAGGCCGTAATCCACCAAGCTGGCCCGGTGCTGGTTGGTGGATATTTACGGATATTAAAGTATTTACAAACAAGGATTTTGGATTGAGATTCGATGTAGAAATCCACTAATAGACAATTTCGAATGAACGATTCTCCTTTTTTAATCGTATCTATTAATCTCATAAAAGTGTTTTATTTATGTAACATCCCAGGAGCGTTGTATATGACTTATTAGGCATGCTAGCTAGCGCACTACAATACTTAAGCGCGCCTCAATTAACTTTGAACAATATTTTACCGTTCCTATATGCTGCAATATATAACAGAGACAAATGCGAATCCGTTGAAAGGTATATTTTTTAAATTATTTATTTCTAATTTACGCTTTTACAGAGTTCGTTTCAAAATCCTCTGATGTTGGATAAATACTGAAAAACCTCATCAAACCCGTAACAGTTTCACAACCTTTCATATCACCACATTACACAACCATTGAACAAATCTTTCTATTCACAGAACCACAATGGGCCCAAAAACCATCATACTGTTCAGTATAATATCAGCGGCATGGGGTAACCTCGAAGTCAACAACCAATGGAGTCTCCTGCAGTTCGACTTCCCGCCAGATCCAGTACTCCTGGAGAAGTTCCAGCCAGAGAACACGGTGCCCACTGGGCTTGAGATCGGCTGGGACAGGATCTACGTCGGTATTCCAAGGTTGAGGGCTGGAGTACCAGCCACGTTGGCGTGGCTGCCCAGACGAGCGCCGCCGACTGTCAACCCTATTTTGCAGGTATGCGAATACATGTCTTATTTTAATGTTACTTAAGTTGAGTCTTTCACGATTTCTTTAATTTAACATAAGAAGATTTTTACCGCGTTTTATAATATTTTAAATCGAAGTTTCGGTGTCTTTATAGACACTGTGATCACGAGCGTTGAATAAAATATGGAATTAAATTAGAAGCGATAAACCGGTAAAATTTTTGGTTTGATTGATCGATTATCATCATTAAAATTCTATTTTAATTATACAGTTAATTACGTAAGTGAACATACTCTTAATTTATATAAATTATCCTTAAGTTATTAACAACTTTCCATTTCTTTAAAACATTGTCACGCAAATAAAGATAAACATAAAAAGTCTCACATCATGGTTAATTAATAATTTTGTAGCGACCTCTACCGTAAAACTCGATTTAAATTATAAGTAATTTAAATTATTACATCAATTTCTAAATGTATGTTCTAATTTCCCTTAGATGCACATAAAAGTTATTAATCAGTTACAATACAATGTATTATTATCGGCTAGTTATCGTGAATGCAATGAAGCGAAAATTGCGTGCGTTTTTCGGAAGTCGTTGATGTATATTTAATTAGCTGTAAATAATGCACCACAATGTATCGGTATTTGATTACGTGAACTTTGACGTGGCAGATCTAAATGTCTATTCACTTTTTATAAATTGCAGGAGGAAAACAATAAAAGAACGACTAACAAATAAATATCAATATCAATACATAATCGTAATTGTATGGCATTAATTAAGGTCTGAACATTTTCATAACTGGGAACTACATGAAAAGACACCAAAACGTCAAGTTAACATGTCAATTCGCGATACGATCCAGTCAAAAAATGTATTTAACAAAATCAATGCGATGATTTGGCAATGATTATGTAAGCTTCAAGCATACTAGCATAAGAGAGAGAAAAAATATTTCTTGGCGGATCAGTTTTAATGCTTTTTGTACGTCCTGTTTAAAAAAATATATATATTAAACGAAACCTTTAAACAAAATAAACTAAATGAAACTTTGAAATCGTTTTGGTATCCTTTTTTATCCTTAACATCACTCTGACTGGAATTATTTAAATAATTCAAAATGAAAATTCATGACAATTTCTGCTTTACTTACACCTTTTAATTTTTTTTAATTCAAAAGGACGAAATTGGATGATGATTTAACCATTTAGATGCACATTTCGATTATGGCATAGAATCCTTTTTTCATGGCAATGTGATGATAAGATACAAAACTCTTCAATATCACACCGGTTAAGTAACGCAACATTTTATCATCGTGTGTTTACTGATGTGTTTCACTTAATTCGCGCTCTTTTCGGTTTCTTTTACTTTCCAAATTCGAGCGAATAAACCACGATTATTTTGCCACTTACGACCGAAAACTGCCGCTAGATTTAACGTAATTTGAGATATATTCGAGTCCACTATCGTCTTTATTTCCTCGTTAGCAAGATGCAATCTCTGGCTGTTCACGAGGCTGGTTAGGTAGATTGGAACGGAAACATTGTTCTAGCACCTTGCTTCGTTAGCACTAACTAGGCCAAACATGCCATTATTACTTCGAAGCATATGTTGTTTCACTACTGCCCTTGAGAAGCGTTGCAAAAGGAGACTAATTGAAGAAGACGATTTTTTGCTGCAGGCAGGAACCAAAAATCAAAATCAAAAAGTTTTATTCATCTTAGGAATTTCACAAAACACTTGATGAAGTCAGTCATCACATACTTCGGCTTTACCTAGTTGTTGATAGTTGTTAAATAAGATATTACAGTAGACCAAGAGACAAAAAAAGCCGGCGGAAAAAAACTCTTGGAAGTCTTTTTCAGTCAGAATTATCAAATTAATACAAATAGGTACAGTGAAAATTGACCGTGACATGAAAAAAAAACAAACACAAGACAGCTAATTGTGAGAGCCAATGTCATGCCACAACCACAACCTTCAGGGTGTACATGGTTAGTGATTCTTCATGTAAGTCTACCACCATGATTTCCGGCGATTAATTATATCCGTTATCTCACGGGTATGCTCTACCTTTAAACTTTTTAAAAGGTGACATGAAATTAAAGGCTTTTTCAGATTACGCATTGGCTCAGCATTGCATTATTAATCTTTTCGCATACTTATAACAGTGATTTCCATAGATCTGTATGTCGCTCACCATTATACTCATCCAGGGCTCGTTTGCAGGGCCTGTTTAAACACAGGACACAGGACAAGTTTCTTATTTTCATAAAATCTTTTCTTTTTTTTTATTCAAATTTATAATGTGTTCGAATAAATATAACACGCTTATTAAATGTGTAACCTATCCGTGGACGCTTTATTAGTTTTAGTTTTTTTTTATATTGTAATTAATTTATATTGTAAATTGAGCTGTATGTTTCCCGAATAAAGTAAAAATTTGAAATTATTACTAGATGAATACTAACTTAATGAACCAACGATAGATGTTAGAGTTCCACATTAGCTTAAATTCAATAACTTCCATAATTTTTTTGGTTCTATTAATATTTTATAAAGAAGCAGGTTCTTCCAAAATCTTCTCAACGCTAACTATCAGGTGAGATATAGGTCAAACCTTACACAAAAAAGTCCCTTCATAGAGTAACTATACTTCCAATTTGTGATACCAATGTACACTCAATAAAAATTACCGGTATTCGAAACATCACTTGTATAGTTCTGCATGCCAATCAAGAAAGAACGCTAACTGTTTTATGTAATCGACAATTTCGCTTTCGCTTATAATAATATACTATTAGAACCATACATTAGTATTTCAAGTTTACGGATGCAGGGTTTTAACGGATATTCAGTGAGCTGGATTTAACCTTAGTTCTATAATTATGTTATTAATTACCATAAGACAGATCTGGTTTTGCGTGCGGTTCATAGAGTTGCAAATTTATTCTATACGTCAATTTTCATTAAATTATTTGATAAGAACTTTACAACGCTTGTCAAAATGTTAAAATAAACATTTGCGTAGATTTATTAAGATTAAATATTTCAGTACATTACAAAATTTTATTGCAATGATTTATACAGGGTGTCCCGTAAGTCATGGATCAACGGAATGTTGGTAATAGAGGGGATCAATAGCTAATAGGAATACAAAGTTTTATTGTCCTAGGCCAAGTAGTTTTATAGTTATAGTTATTTTTTGTATTTTGACCTACCCTGCCTTGCGCGGATTCTATTAGTTAGGTAGGTAGATATGAAAAAAGAAAATGGAGACGGAGCTTGTAATCAAAACAACTAAATCGCAGTTAATCTTCGGATATTAAATAAATAAATAAATATGAATATTACAAATATTTCTGACACACAACATTATCTAGCCCAAATTACGTTTCTTAAAGAACTTGTATTATATTTCTTAAGTATAACTGATATACTTAAGAAATATATAAACATACATATTGAATAAATACATAATTAAGATTTGATTAGCGTTAGCTAGTCATGAGCGTATGATATTTGTGATTAACACTTTTACAAACATTTTACACTTTACAGTATTTTTACAAAATATTTACAAATGATAGTACACACATCTTTTTCTTTTAGTGAAAACTGTGTCATTCAATACTAGGTTAGTTGCAAAATTTAATAAAATTATAAGTTAGCGAAGAACTAGAAAGGGCATATCACACTTCTGTTTTATGCTTTTCAGCGGTTTATTTTTGTATTCAATATATCGTACAATGGCGAGAAATTTTTTTCTTCTTTAACTTTTAAAATCGCAAAAGAAAATATGCAGAATAATATAACAGTTACGTCACTTAAGAATGCTTTGTTTGATTCAATCAATCAATAAAAATATTTAGATTTGCGACTTACAACATTTACTTCAACAATGTTATTTTCGTTTTTATTACACATTTATCATTGACATTCAGAACAATAATAATTGTTTACTGTAATAAAATTCGAGAGTTTTTATATATAGATTAATCAATGCAGTTATCTAAAAGAGCAAAAGAAAAGGTCGGACACATTGAAATCGTGATATACCGATCAACGTGTCCTTCAATTTGACTGCAACATTTGCGAACTCAACAATGGTGCGAATTCAACAATGGTGCGAATGCAACACTCATTGCATTCGTAATGTATGTAGGAACTACGGAACTAATGTGTAAATTGCGATAGTTATCGATCGCATAGGCAGGTTTACGTAGTTATAAATTATTCACATCACTTGGTTTTCGTAAGGTAACTTGAAATTTGATGGATTTAAGGATGCGTTTGAATGCGTAGTTTACTTATGTCGTCCTATAGAGATTCTTACTTCGTATTGACACTGCTGAATATGAGCGTATCATGAGTCGGACATGTCCGACACTTATCGTGTGGGTAAAAGTCACTAATGGCGGGTTTCAATATTCAACTGACTGGAATGAGTAACCGATACAAGTACAAAACTGGTAGAAAAAAATAGCGTTTCACAATATCTATTAGCTACGGGCTGCAAGTTCTCAAATTTTGGCATGGGCCTTACGTGAAGTTCCTCCAAGAAAATAGGTGATATGTGATTTATAGAATATCACACATTCGCAAATTATTTGTATGATATTTGAATTAAGAAATATATAAACTTATTCAATTTATGTTTGCTATGTTTTGGTATTCGATAAATATATTATAGTATGTTTTTAGAGCTTTTTATTAATAATTGCGTTTAATTGCTTACGTAAAATGAAACGCCAATCCTTTGACAAATTTTGCCATTGGTTAAATCACATTTTTGTGACGTCAAAGTAAATATTTAAAAGAAAAATTATGTCATTCAATAATATTCGTCCTTTTTTTTCAAAAACAGTTATAGATAAGTTAGAAAGAGAAAACTGGATTATTGGTATGTTGATATTTGAAAGGATATTTCGTTAAATGAATAAATTGTTACGTCGTTGGTTAGATAAAAAGACATATTTTGTAATTGGTCATATGTAATGAAAACTTAACTGGCTAGTGGCCGCAGCAGACAGCCATGCTATTTTTACCTCATTGGTTTAAATTAATAACTTGTAACGTCGTCGTTGGCTAGATAAAATGACTAATTTTGTAAATGGTCAAATGTAACTTAGCAACCCGTTACAGTCATACAGTTCGTAAGCAGTGGTTTAGATGTCAAGATTTTGAATATAGAAAGGCATCTTGGTAGTGATTTCCAAAAAGCATACAATCACGTGATTTCTATTGTTCGTAGGCAAAACGAACAGTTTTTATGATATTGAAACCCGCCATTAGTAAACATTTACTTCGGTAGGGTTATCTACATAGCTAGTTTCAGAGTCCTATCCGTAGGTCCTCTGTTGGGTTTAGTGAATCAACGTTGATGCTTTTTTTTTATATCCCCAGACAATCACACCAACTACAAGGCCCAAAAGTAAGCATAGCTTGTGTTATGGGATACCATGTAGCGAACTAGGGGGGAACCTAGAATATAAATACATAAATAGATAAACACCCAGACACAGAACATTTTTTTTTCTGGTGCCGTGCGGGGATCGAACCCGCAACCACTGGCGTCTGAGGCAGATAGGTTAACCACAATGCCAAAGTGGTCGTCATGCTTATTGAATTAATCTATGCATATAGCCGAGTTTGGTTAAATACGCAGCTCTCTTAAAACGACCAGTGGTATTTTAATAATTATTACTTAATTTCAAAGCTTACTTTATTAAGGGATGGGCTTTATTATTTTGAGTTATTCTTTCGGGATCAAAGTGGGATCAAAGTATGCATCGTTTATACCAATAATATATCTATGGTTCGTAATAATTTTATCCAGTTTTAATTTTTCACATCACGTTTATTATCTTTAATAAACTGAATGTGATTTACTGTCTGACTTTGTATGCTATCGGCCAATACTTCTTTGTTTTGTAAAATTTGTATGCAGGAGTTACGGGATCATGTCATACCGATGATGTTTCAAGGTGCAATCGACTAAAATAGTTGTCAAGTGCATGTTTATGAATATTTTATGTTAATCCAGATAAAAGCGGATTGTGTTTATTCATTCATTAAATTAATCTTTATTTCGAATGTGACGCTGAATAGAGTAAAATTGCACAGTTTTTTAAAATTAATACACAATAATTATGATTTGACTATTTATCTAGTATGATTTTCAAGCATTCGTTGAATTGTGTTAGAATTTAATTATTAATTAAGTTTTTGAAATATTAATTCACAATGTGAATAATTTAAGTACTAATAGCTCTATTCGTTTGCTTGTTTAGGAAGATTTTTATTTCAATTGACCGTTTTTCCATAAAACGTCTATTAAATTTACCCTTATAACTTAAGTGTTGAAAAGAAAGTAAAAACTGGTCCATTAGGAGCAAATATACCTAAGTTAAAGGTTAAACTATAAAGTTAAAATAACAAAAAGAATGCCATAATTTATTATGCGGCTTTTACACACACGTTAATGTCAGAGGTGTCTATACTATTTCGAGTTATTGTGGAGTTCTGTCTTTTTCTGTTTGTGTCTTCTTCAGTCACATAATAAACGATAGTTATGACTCACAAACATTTATAAATTTAATAAGAATACTGTTGAAAATAAACAATATGAAAAAACCTTCCATGCTGGACTGGGAGCGAAAGAAAAACATAGAATGTGCCAGCTGCTTCTCTTCCCGGGCATACTGTATAAGTCAGTTAAGGGACAGAGGTTTCAAAGGTGTTTTGTGGGCGATAGGCTGACCCCCTGTTAGTACAATAGTCAGTCTCCATCTTCATAATACCTCCAAATTTGTCAAACGTGACATCAGATGGTCTTATAACCTGTGTTCTGCCTACCCCATAAGGAATACAGGCGTGATGTTATGTATGTATGTATGAAAAAATCGATCCAAATTTATCTCATCTTCTATTATTATCATCCCTAGGCATACCCCGACTGGAGCTGGCACTCGGCCGGGCGCGGGGACATCAACTGCACCGGCCTTATCTCCGTGTACCGCATCCGCGCTGACCGCTGCAACCGCCTCTGGGTGCTGGACGCGGGAGTCATGACCAGCCTGGACGACTTCCGACGAGTCTGTCCTCCGAAGATCTTGATCTTTGATATGGCTACTGACAGACTGGTAAGTGGATTTCAGTATGGACGTGATGATCATACTCGTGCAAATAATTCAATGCAGTAAACTGACAGATCGAAATGTCAAATTGAAAAATAATGATAATGTAAGTTCTGAATGAGTATGATTGAAAACGAACGAGTATTTGTCATTCGTTTTGCATAAAATATCAAAGAAATTTATAAATAATTGAATTTAAGGTGTGTACTATATCTTTAAAGTAGCTTCAATGAAAATAAGTAATTACCAAATATACCTTGTGCTTTAAAACGGTTACAGTAGAAGTAAAATCGACTTGATAACTTCTTGCTTTTTAAATTAGTTTTGTAGTTAAAAATGAAATTTCAAGGATAGCTAACAGCACCATAAGAAAAGCAAAGTCTTGTGAGCCAAAATATTTTTTCCATACATTATTATTTAAAAAATAATTACATTCATTTACTTAAACTACATCACAATTCTATTTCTTCCCGAAAGTGGGCACACTGGGATTTCATTTTAATGCATTGAATTATTTGCCAGAGTGCAAGCTCAATTTAGAATCGGCGAAGGCACAAAAAAATTACAAACGTGCCTTTTTAAAGACGGTGGAAACGAGGTTTGATTTTGGAAATGACGAGTTGAACTGTTAAATATTACTATTCCAATATAATAAATTTGAGAAAATTCGGTCAACAAACCTGAAACTAGTCCGACACGACACTAACGTGCTAGTAACAGACTTAATTTAATTCTAGGTAATTACAAAATTAAATTTTATCATGTTCAAATTAAACAAAAACTGCGGATGCTTGAATATTACTACTTAGTTTCATGATGGCAAGAATAATAAAATATTTCATGGACCTACCTAATGAATCGTGAAAACGCCAAAATATAAGATCAAAAGCACTTGTTAGAGCAAATTAGACTAATCGTTTTAATAGTTTTGACGGTATTTGATAATAAATTCTAATAAAAAAATCAATAATTAGATCGATGCTTCCTGTCATTATTATATAAAATTTGAACACGCACTGCAGACACACATAAATCATTAGTTTAATCATTGTATTTTGAATTTAACCGCGGAGGACTGCGAGTAAACAATGGGTGTTGGGTTAGCACCGGAGATCCACAGTGCCCGACGTACACGTACCGGAGAACCACAAATACCTACTATAAATCTAATCACATTTTTTCCTTTTTTTTCATTAGTTTTTAACTTGTACAGTCAACAGAAGAACTCAAATGTATTTCTTTGAAATAATTTAGTTTATTCGAATCATAGGTACTTAAATTAACAAAAATGTATTGTAAAACTGTCAAAGGAGTATCAGAGCAAACATATTACATTACTTATCTAAGTTTTTATTAGATCTAAGTAAAATGGTGATAATTACTAGAAAAAGTGATTAATATTTTTAAGATTAATTTTTAAATGCATATTTTTTGCAAAATAAGGATGATTTTACATTTAATTTAGAAGGCTGATTCAACATGTTAATATTTTGTTTTTTTAGAGAAAAGTTTAATGAAGAGACTGATTATTTTATACTTTTTTTATATAATATAGATATTTTTTATAGTTTTATAAGGTTATGATTGATTATATTGTAATTTTTGTATATTTAAAATACTAGTTGACATATATATATTTATTTTGACAAACTTGGATTATTTATAATAACAAAAACTGTTTTTTTTTCATGATATACATAATCATTATATTGTTATTAAGTGTTATTGTAGTAATAATATAAATTTTTAAAAATTTTTATGCTGTAAAAGTTTGTTTTTTTTTTTGTAACCATTTTCATATTCGTAAGATCAGTGATGCGTTTATTTTTAATTTATTATTAATTATGAAAATGAAATCTTAGAGTTGATTTGATATTATTTTTAATTATTCCATTTATCTATAGTAGATATTTTGATTATCTGTATTAATAAATAACCTATTGTAAGAATAATTAATATCTGTGATTGTTCTAGAGGTCTAAACTTTTCTGTGATTACAATATAACAGACTAAACATTTTTTACTAAGCCTTTCACTTAAGAATCTTATACTTAATCAATAATCTGCTGACTGTACTTTTGAGCTTAATTGAATGTTGATTTAGTTTACTAAATTAAAAACAATTTGTGGTTCTCCGGTACGTGTACGTCCGGGACTGTGGTGCTCCGGTACTAACTTTTCATGATCACTGCCATAAAAAAATAGCAATTGGAATCTTGTAATACAATTAAAAGAGGCATAATTTATATTAAACATGGATAAATATTTATATATTTGACAAAACATTTACTTATAACACAATTGTTTTTTCCTCAGCTTCGATTCTATCATATGAGAACTAAACGAGTAGTTATTTATTAAAGTCTATATATGTTTGAGGTAAAATTGATAAAACTAAGGGCTTCTAGAAATATTCTTCTTAAATCAATGATAGAAATCGAATTAATTTTAGACTGTAAGTAACTAATAATCTAGGTCCAAATTTGACTGCTTACAATAAATTCGCGCTTACTTGTGCGCCATTTAGATTGCCAGAAATAAGCCAGGACCGGTTTCATACAAAGTACTAAGCTATTATAGAATATCATAAACAATACTTAACAGTGACAGATCTGCTTATTTATAAATTTCACTTCATGCGTAACTAAAACGAACCGACTATTCGATTTAAGTTTTTATGACATTATAACTTTAATATAATTTTAGCATAGTCATGGACGTTTCGGTGACAGGAAGACAGAATACAAAATTTATTAAGTAAAATTTGAAATCCAAAACTAGTAAAAACAATCTATACCTACTAATATATAAAGCTGAAGTTTTTTTTTTGTTTGTTTGAACGCGCCAATCTCAGAAACTACAATTGAGATTTGGAAAATTCTTTTTGCATTTGATAGCCCAACTCTTGAGGAAGGTTATAGGCTATATTTTATCTCGAAATTCCCACGGGATCGAAATTTACGCGGGTAAAACCGCGCGCGGTGGCTAGTAGGTATATAAAGACGTACAAATATGACACCTATGTACGATCTTAAATTACAATGAGGAAAAGACACATAAAATTACGGTAAAAAAAGTTATACGTTTCAAGAAATTAAGAAGCAAAAAAAATATTGTGTTTAGAGAAAGAGAAAACGCATTCAACCAACGCCTAACTATTTCTTATGACAACGGAAGAAGTAGTAAATAAATCCAATTCATGATAGTCGGACTAGCAGGCTGGATAAAACCCAAACTGCAACTATTCACATCCTGGCAGCGAGTTCATTCAAATATGATGTGAAGGTGGTGATAACATTGGGTCTTACCGAGTGTAACAAGTCTATAAACTGCTTGATTTCTCCATTTTGAAAATAACTCTTATATCATTGAGTTTAAAACAAGGATTTTAGAAAGTGGCTGTGAAAGTGATTATGGCATTGCGAGCGTGGTACGTTTGTATATAAAGTACTTGAAATGGTGTTTATACAAGCATGTATACAGCAAAGTTTTAGTAGCGGCTTAAAAACTTTAATAGTCTTTACATAAAAAGTTGATGCCAAAGACTTTTAACTAAAATAAAAGGTTCCTTCGATATTTTCAAAAATTAACACACTTGACAAACTGGCATGCTGGACTGGGAGCAAAGGAAAAACATAGAATGTGCTAGCTGCTTCTCTTCCCGGGCATACTGTTTAAGTCAGTTAAGGGACAGAGGTTTTGTAGGATGTTTTTTGTGGGCGACAGGCTGACTCTCTGTTACTGCAATAGTTTCTTTCCATCATAATAATAATTTCCAAACGTGACATCGGGTGGTTTTATAACTTGTTGTAACTGGATGTGTTCTTAAATAAATAGAAAAATGTGTTAAATGAAAATCACCCGACCAGGACTCGAACCTGGTGTTCTGCCTACCCCGCAAGGGATACAGGCGTGAAGTTATGTATGTACGTATGACAAACTGGCAAACATGACACTTGACAAACTTTTTGTACCAATTTGGAGCATCAAATACCTTTAAAATATACACGCTTTGTTGATTGACAGCATTAATGCAACGTGTATACAACACATCTCCTTAGAATTTGCTTTCTTTCCTAAAAAAGAAATAATATTTCACAAAATCCACTTAAATTAAATTAAAATTAATAAAATTAAAGCTGTCATATAAAAATTCAAAAGCTGCTTTAATCATAACATTTATTACCGGCTATGAAATATGAAAATCGTGAGTGATCTAAGGCACGTGCGGTGTGTCGAAACTGTTGCAAACGCAGGCTGCGTGCGCTGCGCCCGCGCCGCCCGTCATTTATTTTTTGTTGCCGTATCATTACAATCAAATTCAAGATCAAATAGCAACCGTTGTTGGGCGCGTTAAATTGTTATTACTGTTTTTTTGTTATCGTTAAGCAATTGCATTTTTGTTTGCATTGTTTATAACTATTATGATTATATCGTTGTCTTTCAATTAATGTTAATATTGGATTTTAATGATTTATTGGCCCTGGTTTTAATGCAAGTTTCATGAACCGTTTTGAAGTATTGTCAGGTAACAAAGTTATATATGCAAAAACTTTATTGATGTTAATAATGTTTAGAACTAGATTCTTACACTTATTCGTTATTTATAAACGAAAAATGTTCTTATTATTGGAGATATCTGTATAAATAATCCTAGAAACAATTGAACGTTATTACAAACTAAAGTAAATACATTTTTTAATGCCCATAAGCTGTGTCCTAGATCAAGAGACCACGTAGCAATGTTTTGTAATCAAAATACCACAACTTTGACACAAAATCGACAACTTACTAAGCAGGGCATTAAATTCCAACAAATGATTTAGTTATAAAAGTCACTTTGATGTAAATGTAGCTTACGGCAAGTGTTTAAATTAATAACCTTAAAGTTGATTATAGCTATAGACCTGTTTATCCTTAATCCTTGTTTTCTAAATATCATGTTAACTGTAGTTCGTGAGTAGGTTAAACAATAAACTTTATAAAGGTCGCTCCAAGCAAACATAACCTTGTTACAGTCGTTTAACTTTCAATCATTTTTAATTTGATGTAAATTTAAATGTTTGTGAAACAAGGAATGTTCATTAGCCTTATTAAAATTATCTTCTTTATTGTTTACCGCTTCACTGAAAATTAAGATTTTATCTTTTGTCGGTTTTTATTTCCGCACGTTTCTTTCCGCCAATCTTTTAAACTTGTGGATAGTTTTTGGAAGAAGAAAGATCTAAGACTACAGAGGTTGATTCAAAAAGGATTCTACCACAAATTTGTTCTATCATAATATACGTATAAAGGAAACTGTGACGGCTGACAAATTTTAGATACTGAAGGAGAGCACGCTAAACTCGATTCTGATCATAATTATGTAATGAAAGCAGGTATTTAATTTTTCACCAGAAATCCCTATGAATAAATAAAGAGACCTTACTACACTTTTCCCGACGCGCTACCTCAGTCAACACGCATACATCAGTCTTTCCGCCACACGCACACCACCACCCGCTAAGTGTCTATTGCATTACGTTATGTAACCATGCGTTGCGTAATGAATTCTTTAACTTTCGGCTAAGTTTACTCAGTAAATAATTAATATTTATTTTATTTTTTCTCTTCATGTATCATCTAAAACTATCACGTCCTGGAATTTCGAAAATGACCCGCCAGTCACCCTGTATATTTCAGTGGTATACATTATTTGGAACTTACTTCACTCTATTTAACGGTGACTCAAGGTTATATTTTCCGAATATTTAACATAGTCAGTTTCCCTTTCTGTGTTTCGGATATCAATTCGAAGGTTCTCATGAAACGGAGCAGGAAATGAGACGGTAAACATTAGTCACGATCAAAGTAGTGTTATTTTCCCTTCACTGGATATTTTGTGATACGTACTCGCCTTAATTAAAGTACGGATAGATTGAATAATGCTCTAAAGATAGCTAAAAATAAAATTTGAATAAAATTATTCAACTTATTCGTTATAGTTTTGTGAAAATATGAATGTTATTGCTGAAATAAATAATAATAAATAAAATCCCTAGACAATCACACCAACTACATGGCACCAAAGTATGCATAGCTTGTGTTATGGGATACCATGTAGCGAACTACAGGGGAACCTAGAATATAAATACATAAATAGATAAACACCCAGACACGGAAATTTTTTTTTCTTGTTTCGTGCGGAAATCGAACCCACAACCACTGGCGTCTGAGGCAGACAGCTGTAGCCCATCGCCAAAGTGGTTGTCGAAAATATGAGATCATGCCATTCGGACGCCTTATTTTACTTTTTCTTGTCTTGAAAAGCTGGGACATCACTTTTACGATATGAATAAATGTATCATATTCGCATACGATATAGCATACAGCGTAAAACATAACATCGTAACTGCGAAAGTCTGTTTTTGAAAGTAAAACAACACCATGCACTAAAAACAGTTCCTATCAGTCTTAAAATTATTGATGTTTTAGCCAATCTATTCACCATCATCATCACCAGTATATTAAAATCTTCTGCGATTTAACCATTTATCATGTTTAATTTGATAACTCTACCCAAATTTTTGACGATTAAGTGATTGATAAATTATTCAATTATATCGTCAAATTTGACCAGCAGAAGGCGTATTTTGATTGATCAGCATCCTTCAAATTAGCAAAAAAGATATAACTCATTAGTAATTTATGTAGAGTTAATAACTAGATACCGCGCGCGGTTCCACCCTCGTAACTTTTGATCCCGTGGGAATTTCGGGATAAAATATAGCTTATAACCTTCCTCAAGAGTTGAGCTATCAAATGCAAAAATATTTTTTAAATCCCACTTTTAGTTTCTGAGATTAGCGCGTTCAAACAAACAAACGAAGAAACAAAAAAGCAAACACTTCAGCTTTATATATTAGTATAGATTATTGTTTAGGCAACCAATCAATTAATGGCATACCGTAAGTGATGTTTGATAACATTTCTTTTGCTTTGTTGTTAAGGCTATTTTCGATTTGATCAATTGTATCGGCTTTTACCAATACGTTTTTAAAAGTATAATCAATTTGATTACTATTTGTTTCGCATGATTTTACCCGCGTGATTTTAAATCCCGTGGGAATATCGGAACAAAAAGTCTATGTGCTATTCCAGACTATATACTATCACTATGCTAAATTTCATCCAAATCCATTAAGCCGTTCTGCCGTGATTGAGGAACAAACATCCATACATCCTGACATCTATATATCCATTCAAACTTTCACATTTATAATATTAAGTATTTATAATATTAGTACGATAAATAAAATTTTTATGGACGAAATTAGTAATATGAGGAGGTATAACAAATATTTTGGAAAATTTGTTACAATGGCATTTTGTTATTATAGTAAGACTGATAAGATAATCTTAAATTAGCTTATTAACCAAATTAAACCTTTTCTTTTAATTCGTGGAGAAATAGTGTTAAATTGCTGTCGATTTATCTAATATTGGTAATTAAATTGAAAGATAAAATCACGAAACATTTTAATTTTCCATTATAGATCCATAGTTTAACTTATTTTCTGACCATATCCAATTTTATCGAATATAAGAAGTACCAATGAAAATGATAATTATATATTCTAAACTTTAATGGTTTCACGAATAATTTCAATTGATAAAAAATATTGACCAATATTTTGTGGCGCTGTTTTAACAGTTCTGTGTATAACTGCAAAGAATTTCACGGTAATAAATAAGCAACGTTTTAGCGATAGATTTCCTAAAAAAAAAATAACCAGCAGAAAAAAAATACGGTTTATCGTTCGACCGTACTCCGATAGTTTAGTTAAGGGTATATATAATGCCCGTCAGAATTCAATTATTAGTGTGGTCATGGTGGTTATTTATTACACAAGCCATTGGAAACACTACACCGTAGGTACATTTTGAAACGTTAAATGCAAGTTAAACCAAGACTTCCAAGACTTAATTTATAAATTAAATAACCAGCAACAATACCTACCATAAGTAAATCTTCGTACTTTTCACGTAAAATTTTTTGTTGTACGGAATTACAAAAAATAGATCATACTTATTTTAGACGCCCATTATGATTGTTTTTTTACTAAAGCCTCAGTAATTGTAATAATTTTTTAAAGAAAACCTTTTTCATGTGTGGATTCCTGACATAATTTGATTGATTTTTTATAATAAGTTACAGTCTTTTATGCGCTGTGAAACGCTTACATGAAAATTAACAGTCCATGTAGTTTATTTCGTTTCTTAGTATTAAACAATTAATTATTTAAATTTAATTCAAAAACACTTCTCAAGGCTTTACAAAAGAACAAATAAACATTTTTTGCTCACAAACATTTTGAACTAGACACCGATTAAGAGTTAAAAAAGGAACCTAATTAACTGTTAGACTTAGTAGATACTAAATAAAAAGGTAGTATTATAATGTAGCATTAATTTATTTCGCATACCAAGAGCACTTCGAAATGCACATGGCTTTATTTCATTTATATCGACGAAGGTCACTAGGAGGTGCGCCCGCGCACAGCCCCGTCGCAATTGTACCGATTATAATAGAACAGACTTGCCTGTCAATAATTGGCTGATCGTATCGATTCAATGACTATAGGTTTCCCCGCGTGTACTGGTTAATATTGTGACAGGTTGCAAAAAAATGTGTGTGAAATATATTGACAGTTTCTAATTGAAAAGAGTTGAGAAGGAATTAATAAAACAACAAGTGTCTGTTTTTCTTGACTACTAGTATGTAGCACCACCTCGTCCCACTAGATGAGATGAAGATCTGAAAGGAGAATCCTTTTCCTCATTCAGCTTTCCATAAATACTCGCATTTATGAACTGTGCACATGTCGGTTAAGGGAAAGGTCTAAATAATCTGGGACAGCCAAGCTAAGTCATCGAAACATCTATCTTTTATATAAAAAAGGCAGTCCTCTATATTCTGAAATGTAGTATTTCTTACGCCTTAATCATATAATTTGTGATGTCATTTTAATGCCTTATTCAGTTTTTTCTTCATTCACCTTGCTTTACTCTTCCCTGAGGAGTCTATCCGAAATGCTATCCTTTTCAGAATACCTCGACTTCTTATTCCAAAGCTGTTGTCGTCATCATCATCTCATTAAGGTGACCTATAGGAGCGCCATTAGTATACCTTAAGTGACAGGTGTCTGGTCCGTGGCGATTAATGAAAAGCAACGCATATGCATTACTCTATAAGATGCATGTAAATGTTGCGTCAATATTATGTGTATAAAACTGTTCCGTTACTGACTGAGTGACTGACAGACAACGTACAGCCGTAACTACTGGGCGTAGAGACCTGAAATTTGGAACATACATTTTCTAGGGGATGTAGGGGTGCACTAAGGAAGGAATTCCTGAAATTCCCACGGGAACGGGAAATATAGGACTTTTTAGTTTGTATGAAAAATCTAATTCCTTGAGTGCACGGATGTGATACTTGGTATAAAGGTTCCTCAATAAGTGTCTGTTTGTATTATTGAAGGTATTCCCGAAATTCCCACGGGAATGGAAAATATAGGACTTTTTAGTACGAAGTCGCGGGCAAACGCTCGTTACTCTATAAGATGCATGTACATGTTGCGGAAGGTTATATATAAGGTATATCGTTTGTTTCTTAGCACTCAGCTATGCGTGACAGACAAACTTCATTACCCAGCAAATTGACCATCGCAAATTTTTATTGACCTGCTGAAGAGTATATGCTAGTAATGGTTTTGTCGTCTCACAAAAATCGTATTAGCTTACTGTCGGCGAAAACATTACAACAATCTCCGAAATCATAAATAATTTTTCAAAAGTTTGAAATTTTCAATGAACTACCTAACCGATTCCGATGAAATTTATATGGGACCAACTATGAAGTATCCATTATCATATGAAACAACAATTTTCAAAATCTATACTAATATATAAATATTATATAAATAAATATAAATATTTCTGACACTCACACAACATTATCTAGCCCAAATTAAGTTTCTTAAAGAACTTGTGTTATGGATACTAGATAACTGATATACTTAAGAAATATATAAACATACATATTCAATAAATACATATTTTTTATTAGAATAAACTTAAATAAACATATAAACATCCATGACTTGACGACTAATATCTGTGTTCATCACACAAATATCCGCCGCCGCCGGATTCGAACCCAGGACCTCTGGCATAGAAGGAAATGTATGTTACCATTATACCAGCCGGTCGTATACAGCTGAAGAGTTTGTTTTTTTGTTTGTTTGTTTGAACGCGCTAATCTCAGAAACTACAAGTGGGATTTGAAAAATGCATTTGATAGCCCAACTCTTGGGGAAGGTTATAGGCTATATTTTATCCCGAAATTCCAACGGGATCAAAAGTTACGAGGGTAAAACCGCGCGCGGTGGCTAGTCAATTCATAATTGTCCGAAATACCGTGTAACAAAGATACAAAAAAAACACATACATACGAATTGAGAACCTCCTCCTTTTTTGGAAGTCGGTTGAAAA
Organism: Stenoptilia bipunctidactyla; assembly: GCA_944452665.1. Taxonomy (NCBI): domain Eukaryota; kingdom Metazoa; phylum Arthropoda; class Insecta; order Lepidoptera; family Pterophoridae; genus Stenoptilia; species Stenoptilia bipunctidactyla. Next base: position 6,758,269 of record OX101730.1, read on the forward strand.
TGACATGCTGTTCATAAGGCTTATTATCATAGACTCCTCTAATAGACTTCTTCTTATGCAAGGATGGGACAGAGAGCTAAATGAAACACGTGTAGTCGAAATCGATGTAACACGTTCATTTAAGACGACACATTGAAATGTTTTTTCTTGAAATCTTAGCACCTTAACACGCCGACATAAGGTCGCGTATTGCATATAAATCGCCACCATCAACACTGCTCAGACACTGAAATCGTTTCAAAAATCTATAAAAAAATAACGGTAAATGCTATGTAAATTTTGAGCAACCAAAGTCCGAACAATAATGTGAAGATTGAATTTAAGTAAATTCTAAGCATATGGATTGCATAACTACGTAGTAATTTTAACAAAAGTATGTTTTAGACGTGTTTTCGAAAAATAAAACTATCGAGTCAAAATCATCAAATCATGTTTTTGAGCAGGCAAAGTATAGAAAAGATATGAATTTACACATATCAAAATGTCAGATCCACTCGTCATGTCATATTTTCATAGTTTGCGATGAAAGTCAATGCATTTCTTCAATATGTCGCCTTAATAATACATGATGAGGAGGCACGTCTGACGTCACACAGTACATTAAAAGGGGCACAAATTATGTTGTTATTTTTAAATGAGTATTGTAACATTTTCTATATCATGCTTTTTATATTAATGCAATTCCGATGCGGTGCTTAATTCCATTATTTGGAAATAGCCATAATAGCACTCTTGTCCTCGAGTGTACAGTTTGCCTAACAACTGCAGCTACGTGTTTTCTTTATTATTGTTTTAAACAAAGTTTTAAATTGCATAACAAGTAAACTGGTTTAAAGTAAAGAATTAAAAAAAAAAAAACTTAGTTCATGCAATACGGAAGAAATTAAATAAACGTCATGAATTGTGTAATTATATTGCAATAATGTTGTGAAAGAAATCCTTCGTGCTTTAAAATTATACGACTTTAAAAATAAGTCCAAACAGCTTTTTTTGAAATTCTTATTGCCTTGTCTGAGAACCTGTATCGCAGGGTAAACTAGGCAGGTTAAATCAATAACAGCCAGTGCAGATTATTACTTATTGAAAATATTTTAAAAATTGACACGTATTCATATTATGGTAATTATATGTTACAGTATCGTGAAAAGTAATTCTTAATATTATAATTCCACTTTATTACAATGTCGCTTGGCATTTATTATTCAATAAAAACAGTGCTTGTTTTTAACAGTATTTGTTAATATTGATAGTTTACATTGATAGGATCGATATTATATTTTACATTACATTTATCCTTTTACCACTGATTTTATGCAGGGTGCTATTTCTGCCTACGTGCGTGACTGCATATCTAAACTTTTTCTTTGGCATTGTTTAGTCTGTCTCATCTCATGTCGCTCTTCTTGAAACTCGCTGAAAATAAGCCAATAATTACTTATATTACTAAAAAAAGACGTGTGGCACTCGGAGACTGCCGCGGTAAAGCTATTGCATAGCATTTTTTATTAACTTATGCAAATATAATTATTTATTTATTTTATTAATGCAGTAATGTTTGATCTAATATGAAGTTCCACAAGTTCCTAGCAGATGGCGCTGATTGTTTATTAAAGCCCGCATATAAAGTTATGAAATCAAAGTATCACCGCTGTGCCGGTCGGAGTGGGGGGTGTTAGGTTTTTTTCGTTACGGAATTTCTGGATTCGGTCCCCACGCTCAAGGCCCGCGATAGAAGCTATTCAATAGCTTAAAACAATTCACTACCAAAATTGTAAACGAAAAAGTACTCCTCACCTACTGCATTTCGTCTAGCACACGCTTGTATCCAGAGGTTATGTTATACAGGGTGTCCCGCCAACCCAATATAATACCTTCACGGAGCGGAGGTATTCCAGCAATAAAGCTTTAAGGTGACATATTGAAAAAATGCATTGACTTACATCGCAAACTATGAGAATATGGCAAGACGAGCGGATCTGAAATTTTGATATGTGTAAATTCATATCTTTATCTAAACTTTGCTTGCTCAAAAACATGATTTAATGATTTTGACTCGATAGTTTTTTTTTTCGAAAACATATATAATAACTGAAATTACTAAGTAGTAATTTGCATATGCCTAGAAATAACTTAAATACAATCTCCGCATTATTTTTCGAACTTTGGTTGCTCAAAATTTACATAGCATTAACAATTTTTTTTTGAAACGATTTCCGTATCTGAGCGGTGTCGATGGTGGCGATTTCTATGCAATAGGCGACCTTATGTCGGCGTGTTAAGGTGCTAACATTTCAAGAAAAAACATTTCGATGTGCCGCCTTAAGCAATAAAAATAGACTTTTTTATACGTAAATTTTAAAATAAATTTCGAATATTTATTATTTTTTTATTTTATCTGTTATCCTTATGGGTACTAGAATACCTCCGTGAAGGTATTATAATATAATAATAATACTTAATAACTTTATTTCGACTTTAAAGTTCACAATCTGATCCAATCACCTTAACATAATAAAAAAATATATATTATATGTATAGGGTTGGCGGGACACCCTGTATAGAAAATCCTGAATGGGTAAAAAAGGATAGCTTTGTTTATTATAAAGATGAAGAAGATGCCATAGCATCGTGGCTTAGAGAGTCGGCAGGCATCCTCTAAGAATGCCTAAATGTTGTAGGTAAATATCGTATCCTAACATTTTTCATACCCATATATTCTTTTTATTACCAAACCATACCTAAAAAAATACCGATTCATCAAATTCAAGGACACCTTACCACGATGTTTACACTCCAAACACGGCACACCATGATCATAGAGATTAAACCAAACAATACGTAAGTTAATTAATTGCCGAAATTTCCCATTTCAGGTCCGAAGCGTGTACTTCCCGCGTGAGCTCTTGCGCCCCAGCTCACTGCTCACCAACATCGTGCTGGACGACACACGCACACCCACACACCACCTCTCTGCCACCTGCGACAACATCTTCGCTTATATCAGTGACACTGTTGCTCCTGGTAAGTACTCCTGTAAAATTGTCGCTTCAAGCTATGTAAACAATAGTAGTATTAGCTAAGAAAAGGCTTACGGTTAGCCCTGGATAAAAATGTCGTAAAAGGCGACTAATGTGGTCAAATGCGGTTATAGTCACCAATAAAAAAGATGTCTTTAAAGCGACTAAAATCTATATTAATATTTAAAGCTGAAGAGTTTTTTTTTGTTTGTTTGAACGCGCTAATCTCAGAAACTACAAGTGGGAATTGAAAAATTCTTTTTGCATTTGATAGCCTAACTCTTGAGGAAGGTCATAGGCTATATTTTATCCCGAAATTCTCACGGGATCAAAAGTTACGCGGGTAAAACCGCGCGCGGTGGCTAGTGAGAGTTAAAATCCTTGAATTTCAGCAGTGACTATTTGCGATGCATTTAAACACTTTTCAACGTTTATCGCGACTCAGTCGTGACCACGGGTGCTGTAAAGACACCGATACGTCGAGCTAAAGTGTAATAGATTACTCGTACCTTTATATTTCGGTATAAAAAGTGTTTTATGTAAGATTATACCACGTAAAATCTAAAATAGTATTATGGTAGATGCAGTTCATTCTTAACCGACAACGTGCTAAAGTATGGCCCACGAGAGAAAAAATAAAAGGGCATTGACGTCTCTCTACCAATGTACCCTTTTTGTAAAAACGACATAAAAAAAAGTGTATGGAAATTATCGCAAATATGTCGTAAACGACTAAAACGTGAGTATCGTAGAAGTATGAGTATCGTATGAGTTTATGTAAAACTTGGCAGAAGTCGAGTCAATGCCGTTTTATTTTTTCTCTCGTGGGCCATACCATAGCTCATTAATCCCATTGTCACTACCATAATATAATCAGCAAGACAATCTTGGTTAAAAGTTGTAAATGTCATCATCATCAGAACTCATTATAATTAACACACTTAAGGGCTAAAGTCTCTCCTCTGGGCGACGATCAGTAAATGTTTTATTCAATAATTCTATGTAGTACACATTCTACCACCACTGAAAAACTGGTTTACCGATCCGCATCGCTCTGCAACATTCTTGTTCCGAATTTTTAAATGCGTGAAATCTAACGTATTGAGAATCGCTGTAACAAGACACTGCAATTAAAGGTTTCATATTCAATTGATTGATATAATTGCTTATAAACTTATCTAACCGTATCATTATATTGCACAATATCGATCAAATATCCTTATGCTGTAACAATGTTGCGGACATTGAAATTATACAGTGTGAAACGGAATTTTTAGATTTAAAATTATAAGTAGCTTCGTTCATTGATCAAATTTATATAATCCAGTCTATCGTAACCCACGAAAAGATAATTAGCAAATGTATTCGATTATTCTTTCAAGAGTGAGCTCATAGATTAACTATGAGCTCACTCTTACATTTACATTATAGGAGTACATTTTTTAATAGAGAAACTGTTTTCCTGACGCAAATTAGTGAAGACGAGGTATTACCTTTTGGATAGATTCCAAAAGGTAATACCTCGTCTTCATTAGATTCTTGGATAGATTCTTAGGTATATATTTTTTTGGATCCCGTTCGTGGGGTCTCGTGGGGTTCAAAATGGGTCTTCATTAAAAATAAACTAAATTCAATCGCGTTCAACACTGTACAAAATTGCAAAAGTAAATAGATCAAGGTATTTTAAGTCACGTTTGACTTAAATCGTTTGGGGCAGCTTGACCTCGCATTATTGTAACTGATTATAAGTGAATATGACAAAGACATAGAAATTATCGTAATCAAAGGTTGATTATTTGCCTTCTATGCCAGAGGTCCTGGGTTCGAATCCCGGCGGCGGCGGATATATGTGTGATGAACACACATATTATTAGTCGTCAAGTCATGGATGTTTATATGTTTATTTAAGTTTATTCTAATAAAAAATATGAATTTATTCAATATGTATGTTTATATATTTCTTAAGTATATCAGTTATCTAGTATCCATAACACAAGTTCTTTAAGAAACTTAATTTGGGCTAGATAATGTTGTGTGAGTGTCAGAAATATTTATTTATTATTATTATTATTTATTATGATTTAATAATAGCTTACCAACAATAGCATAGCTGCATGTGTCACGTACTTAGGTATAGACATTGAGTATTTCAAATCAAAATACAGCGGCTTACATTTAAAACAAATTGTTCATATGTAGATGACAACAAAACTTGAATTATTTCAAAGTAGCGTACGGTCCAAGCAATGCCTCAATTGACAGACTATCTTCACCTGTCTATGTATGGTCACGGTATACCTAACATTAAGAAATAGCAAGTCGTGGCGCCGTGGTTACTGTGTGTATCATACGATATCACAGGTTAAGCAACGTTCGGCGCGGTCGGTACTTAGATGGGTGACCGCCGACCATCCATTTCTCACGACGACTTCCGTGCTTCGGAGGGCACGTTAAGCAGTTGGTCCCGGGTGCTGTATACTTGTATACATTCGTCGTTGGGGTTTGTCAGAAGCCATTTTGGCGCCCTGAAAATTCTGGCATCCACCACCCAGCACTGGGCCAGTTTAACCATGCGTTGCGTAATAAATTCTTTAACTTTCGGTTAAGTTTACTCAGTAAATAATTAATATTACATATAATCTATTAAATATCACGTCCTCGAATTTCGAAAGTGACCCACCAGCCAACCTGTATGTATAACAGCATCGTAAACTTCTCCAAAATCTACTCTCTGTACACTGCAAACACGCGTTAATACACATTGTTTTAAAATTCGAAGATAAACTTATACAAAGTTTAACCAAAAAACGGATATTTCTACTAAAACTAATAGACGTTCCTCATTTCACAATAAAAAGAAGCTTCATTCATTAACGCGTTTCATAACCCTATTGACCAGTTAACACATATGATTGACAAAGTGAAAGTGAACCTTTAACTTAGGGTATTACAGTTCATATTACGACATTCACTCGTAAAGTGTAACAGAGGTAATTTTTATGTTAAGTTGTAAGCCGTTGCGCTTGGAAAATCACTTTCGCATTTTGCATAGTGACCGTGGCCCTGGTTTTGATGCCCAATGCTAAGAACACGCCCTAGTTAGTTGTCTTGACGAAATAATAGTTTGCGTAAGGTAAAGTTCAAGTTTAGTATGCCTCAATTATTTTTTATTATATGTTATAGCGCTAGCTATATTATGTGTATTAATTATCTATGGTTTCTTGAGCATTGCAACTATCATTTCAATATTTCTTTATCTATTTACAATGGAATTGTATAAATAAAACAAAGTACAATAGAATTACTAAATACTATCAGTAATACACCATTAAACCTAGAAGGTAAATAAGTACAGTCTGTAATTATAGAATATCAATGACAAAAACCAACAAGGTAGCGAAAGAAATAAAAATGTACTTATTTCGCTGTCTATTAACAGAAACGTGCAAAATGCTCGGGATAAAATTGTTTTAAAATAATTGAACCTTACCGCAAGCCAGCTGGTAAGGTTCAATTATTTTAAAAGCTAAAGGTGGTCAAAAATTGCATAAAGTAAAAAAAGTGTTTCACGCGGCGATTTTAAAGGACACTGGCTCTATAAACGTCATGTAGGCGCAGGTAGAAAAAATATATCTTTACGCATTTATAAATTTCAAAATATTGTCTGCTTTGCCATTTTTCACGAAGTACACTAGTTAGTTTTCAGTGGCCAATGTTTGAATGCTTTTATTTTAAAAGCTATAGTTACTTTTTTAATTCGTTCTTGTGATCAATATGAAAATCAAGGCAATAGCTCTACGGCTAGTTGATTAGTGGTAAACTTTTAGTTTAATTAAAGTAAGTAAGTTTTTAATAAAATAAAAGTTAAAGCTTAAGGGATCAAAAATGAATCACATCAATTAAATTGTTGTCACCTTGCCTTAATAAAAAGAGTTAATAAAAAGAGTAACTATTATTATACTTTAAGCGTGTTTGACTCTTTTAAAGTGTCATGAGAAAATATAACAAAATTATGTAATTCATTCACTTTATATAGTACTTACAGCCTTAAAATTCCAAACTGGATCATAACCCCCATTATTCTAGAGCCTTATATGGTTGGCAGCCATGTTTGTGGTCCTTACGTAATTGGAAGAGAAAACGGTAACAGTTATTTATACAAACACATGTTTAACTGTTTGAGGTGGAACGATGTTTTTGTGATAACAGGTTCTGTTAATAATAGATAACATAAATCTTTGGTTGTGAAAAAAAATTTTGGTTTACGAGTTAGAAGTTGGTATTAAGAAATGTTTGTTTAATAAAGTAGAGTGGAAGTGTATAGCCAAAACTTCCTGCGCCGCTTTGGTGCGTCTAAGGCTGCAAACTGGACGACAGCGACAGCGAGGGTGACAGCAGCGCGGGCAGCGATTTCCGCGACACGATAGAAAGTATTGAGTTTGAATGCGCTAGACATATCGCTCGAGCGCCCGCTGGCGTCGAGAACGGCCCCAGATTCCCCGCGTCGCTTCCAGAGACGTTGTCGTCATCGTTGTCGCTGCCGTCCAGTTTGCAGCCTAAAAAGTATGGCTTAGTCGGTCTGAGTAATATAGACCACAACGGTTAAATATGTTAAATCTGACTGATGTGAGTGTGTATGTAAGTTCATACTTTTTAATACGAGGGTGGATTGAAAAGTTCGCGGCCTAGTCAAGAAAACAGAATAAAGTACATACAAAAATATTTTTATTTTTCGACGTAATCGCCATTTAGCTCTATGCACTTCTTCCATCTGCTTTCCAGAGCTTCCATACCTGTTTTAAAAAAAGATTCCTCAAGGTCTTCAAAATACAGGTTAACAGCGGCTTCGACCTCTTCATTCGTTAAAAATTTCTGCCCACCGAGGTGTTTTTTCAGGTTTGGAAACAGATGAAAGTCCGAAGGTGCCAAATCAGGAGAATAAGCTGGATGTGGCAACAATTCGAAACCACAATCACGAATTTGAGCCATAGACTCGACAGACGTGTGGACTCGGGCGTTGTCCTGGTGAAACAACACTTTCTCAGTAATCCTGGGCGTTTCTGTTTGTTTAATTTCTTCACGTAAAACGGCGCTATAGTACGCAGAGTTTATTGTTTCGCCTTTTGGAAGGTAGTCCACCATAATGACACCCTTAGCATCCCAAAAAACCGATGCCATCACCTTGCCAGCCGACAGAATTGCCTTTGCTTTTTTCGGAGTTGGTTCACCTGATTTTTTCCATTGTTTGGATTGTTGTTTTGATTCTGGGGTATAGTGGTGAACCCAGGTTCCATCCATTGTCACAAATCTGTCAAGAAAACCTTGTGGATCAGCCTCGAACATCTCCAAACAGTCGCGAGAAATCGTGAGTCGAATTCGCTTTTGCTCTACTGAAAGCAATCTGGGGACCCACCTAGCCGAAACCTTAGAAAAGCCGAGTTCATGGACAATGATGTTTTGCGTTCATTCATATGAGATGCCTATAGTGTCTGCAATTTCTCTGATAGTCAATCTACGGTCTTTCAATATGAGATCACACACTTTATTGATGTTTTCTTCGGTCGTAGACGTCATTGGCCTGCCGGAGCGAGGGTCATCTTCGATGTTCTCCCGTCCACGTTTAAATTCTGCAACCCATTTTTTCACAGTGGTATAAGACGGGGCAGATTCCCCTAATGTTGTTTGCATGTCATCATGGATCTCCTTTGGTGTTAATCTTTTTTTAAACAAATATTTAATCACAGTACGTTGTTCAAATTTCTCCATTAGTGAAAATTTGTTCTACACACGTATTTATATTGTTCGTAAAATTTTATTTAAACAAGATATCAAATTGAAAATTCGCGGGCTGACAATTGAATAATGACAGTTCAAAATGACGGCAGAAAAAATAACAAAAGTTTTTTTTTAATGGCCAGGCCGCGAACTTTTCAACCAATGTAGTAATCTAGTTCCTGACTGATTTTCTTTTGATTCGTGCTGAACACCCTGTTTTTTTTAATTGCAAGGTTGACAAATCAGCACCAGATCTATCTATTAGTAAGAGCCATGCGGTTCCAAGGACATCAAAATTAATTCGTGATATGTTCCTGTTATTACGGTGGATGTTCCTTCCCTTCGAATACATACATACAGACAGAACAACCTGTGCTATAGGGCCATTCGGGTGCCTAGTAAAAGGCACCTTAGTGCCAAAAAAACTCTAACAACTTGCTGACTTCTTTAGACATTATTAAATACTATACCACTACTAAATAGAAAATTTCAAGTGCCTAAACTTATTTTAGTATATCTTTTTGATTTCGATTAAGGCAAGATTCGTTAAGTCAACGAGAGCTAATTTCTCTAAAGAGATATTCAATAAAGTTATCTGAATCTGATCTGAATCTGTGAACAGGTTGCTTCTGTACCAAGCAACGTATCGGATTTGAAGTCAATTAAAAAGAGATGTGGTCTACATTTATTTAAATATTTCCAGGCATCATCGTGTACGACAGCCGTCGCGACAACGCTTGGCGAGTGACCCACGCGTCTATGTACCCCGACCCCGATCTCGGCGAGTACGACATCAATGGAGAGAAGTTCACCCTCATGGATGGAATTGTCGGTCTGGCGCACTCGCCCGTCCAGGGGTTGTTGTACTACCAGCCATTGGCTACCGACAGGTCAGTTTAAAAGGTCACTTATAAAGATTAAAAGTATTCAATTTGGTCAGGAAGAACACGTTTTTTTATATCTTAGAAGTAGCTCGTAACACTTGTTCTCGGAAAGGTCCAGTCAAGCTAGACATACTGTTTCTTGCAATTTGCATCTTGGAACCTACTTTAAGATCAAAGATGAAACCGTGAGTTTAGTGCACTTACCCGTCTAGGGGTTTTTGTAGTAACAACCTTTGGCTTCTGATAGGTTAATACTTCAATAAGAAAGACGAGATATGAGAACCTTTTGACACAGAAACGCTGGACAATATATGTGTCGAAAGTATATAGTCACAAATTCGTAATAGACAAAATCCAAATAATAATAGTTGCGGAAACTGCAGTGATAATTTATTGTCATGTCACCATAAGTATTTTCGTCAAAATTTTATCCACACAAACACAAAAATTTCAAAATACATGACTTAATGCAGGATCAACCGACGTATCGAAAAATACTAAATCTAATTGTTCATTGTTATTTTGGTTAAGCAACATACTTGTTTAATTACCAAATATTTTAAACATAACTGTTCTAGGCCCATTGTAATTTCCTTTATTGTCCATACTATATTTTAAATCATAGGTACAAAGAAAACACTTACACTAAAAATATTGTCATTAAAAGCAAAGTGGATGATTACACAATAATTAAATTCTTCAAAATAATTGTTTAAATATTTTTTTAATAACGCACCTACTCGTAGGTACTGAAACAAAGATTGAAACATATTTTGCATTCCCCCACCATCTTCTTAGTGATCTTCGACATTATAATAATGAGATTTATTAAGTATAATGAAATTTGTGGAAGTAAATAATATTAATCAGTTACGTTTTTGTTTTAATTAACAGATTGTTCAGCGTATCCACGGCTGTCCTCGCAGCCGGACCTCCATCGGAGGGCGCTGACCTCCCCGTCAACTTGGTCGGGCGCAAGTCATCACAGGGCTTGGGAGTGGCGGTGGACCCTCGCGATGATACCATCATCTTCAGCCCTATGACGGAGACGGCCATCGCAGCTTGGAATCCTCTTAGCAACTCTCATAAGTAAATAGTTTTGCAGTTGTTGTACTTTTTATAATATTAAGTAAAAAATATATTTCTATGGATAAAAATAAGCAGTGTAGGTACATATCTCTTTTCCCAGCTTTAAAACATAAAAATATTTTTAATACTCAATTCACCAAAATTTAAAAAAAAATCTATTTCACGTAGCATCCTGACCCTGAGCAAGTTGTCATGTTAACTTTGTGGGAATAGTAATACTTTGAACGATTATAGCTCTTTTAGATTAAAAATTGAAATTATACATAGAAATCCGCATAAAGGTCGACTTGATTTAAAATATACAAAAAAGCATTTTAAATACAACTTTATAATTAAAAATTATATTGATTAAAATTTCCCAATTTCCTCAGATTACTAGCCCAAGATCCCGAAAAACTGCAGTTCTGTGCGGAAGTGAGGTGGGCGGAGCGCGACAACGGAGCCGTGTGGGCGCTCTCCACTCGCTTCCACAAATACTTCAAACGATCCGTCTCTAAACACGAGGTGAGATATTACTCATTCATATATGTACAAAACGGCTGAGATGCGGGACGTGCGGTTCGATCCCATCTCAATTTTCTTTACTTTTACATTTTTTTACTTCACATTAGAAAAACAAGTATTTTAAAAAGCGTCAATTGGACGCTTGAACCCTTACGCCGTATACAGAAAGAAAGCTGGAAACTTATAAGTGGAAACATAATAGTCACCAGCGCTTCACAGCGGTGGTGACCCGCGTAGGAAAATATATGAACGCGCGCCGATAAGCACTGAACGGTGCCGACAAGTTCCGAGAAGCTTCAACACGCGCTGGTCAGCGCTGGGAAATCATCGTCCGATGAGTCCGACATTTTGCTTGGTCTGCCGCAACCTGCTTCCTTTGTGTAGAACGGGCCAGCGCTGTCAAGCGCCGGTAAGCGCTTATAAGTTTCCAGCTTTCTTTCTGTATACGGCCTTACGCTCCACAAATTGAAGCCTTACTATTTCATCATATTCGAGTTGAAAAAAATATTGAAAACTTAAAATGTTTTTGTGTGTAATTCATTGCGTCTGCATTAGAGCTGATACTCATGATACTCATCTGAATTAGTATCGTTGAAACGTTCCATCCAATGTGAATCCTTGGCAGAGAAAAATAAAACATTTACATAAATACTTAACAAAAACCATTCAAAGAACAAAGAAAATCACTAAGATAAATAAATTCCTATATGTTATTTTTTACTGTTGTGTAAAGCATAAAAAAATTATTATCTTTATTTCTATTTCAGATTAACGTGCGCATAATCAGAATAACAGAAAATGCCTTCCCAACTCTACCCTCACACGTCTTGCGAAGATCTCCTAACTTCAACGCTACTGTTGTAGCGAACTGAAATAAATATACTTCAAACTTATTACAACACTATCCAAAAAATTAAAAATTCAGTAAAAGACACACAGAAAAACCTTTTGAGCAGAAACATACACAATTTTAAATGGGAGTGCATCATACTCTTTTTAATATTTTAAACTTATAGGTAGTACCAAACATACAGGCTTAAAGCAACACGTGTATGTTTCCTTATATTTTGAGAGTATGTTGCACTTGAAATGAAAATCTTTAAATCTTAAAAATTGCTGAGGCAATTGGAAATTTTCTAGATGTTTAAATTATCACATAACAACATTTGAACTGTGAATGAATGTTTCGCAGACTGACGTCAAAATTCTACAGTTTCAACAACTTTGAATATGGAGTATGTAAGCTATTTTTGTGGCCATTATGACCAAAATGTAATGTTTATGCTGTGTAGGTATGAGCGCTAGATCAGATTGAACATCGAGCTTGGTCGTATTTTAGGCCCAAAACTGCGTTTCCTGGAGGGTTTTCATACAAAAACCTAGGTAATGCAGTTTTGCCCGTAAGCATATATACCTAAACTTTCTTACAGAATAAATACTACTACGCTATGTATTTTTTGATAACTTCCTGTTTGATTATTTAACATAGTGAACAGGCCAGTATGCGTAGTACAAGAGTTAATTAAATTAAATGTATTAGTATGAAGACAATGTGTATTTTTACCTTTGCCTATGATATAAATGAACAAAAATTATCGCTAGTCATGATTGAAAAATGTAAAATATTAAACAAAAAATGTTTACAGGTCAATTTGGCCTTAAATTGGATCAATTACTTTCATTCGGCAGAACAACTAGCATTCATTAAAAGTGATTGGTTGCAATAATAATTTTAAGAAACGGATATTCTTACTACTTTTCGTATAATTGAAATGAACAAAAACGTGTATGTAAAAATTGAAAATAATTTTGAACTATTCTGTCAATTGTCAACTATATTCCACGTACTTAGGATGAAAAATTATCCTGTAGTATGTCAATAGAGCTTTGAAATCTGGGTAGAAGTTATGAGTTACCGTTATTGATATACGAATAGATATAATACAAACTGTATCCTTTTCAGCCCTGATACAATCGTTAATTACATGATTTTAATCAGTAAGATGCTTAAAAATCCAAGCATCTGAATTCGGGGCTAGCTCCCTTAGGCGACGATAATATAAAGGAGAAATTTCATACAAAGCACAGTTTCATACAAATGTGCCCCGTCACGTGACCCGCGTAACGCAGCGTTGACTCTTAGTTGTGTGTGGCTTGGCATCCTCAAGCAGAGCCACCGAACCTCAAGCAGAGACACTGAACCTCAAGCAGAGCCACCGAACCCGATGAAATTTAAATGGCCTGAAAGCCATAAAATAAGCAATGGTATCGAAAAAGACTAGTGTCGCAAAGTACCTAATTGTTTTTCCTGTGTTACTTTTTCTTTGCCTTTTGTATAGTGAAGCTCTTTATAGTAAATCGTATCTTTTTATATAATATGCTGTCTGTACTGATGTAGGTACATACACTTGTAAATAATATACTACTTAACTTATTAGTATGGTATGATAGAAGTATTTTAAACCTAAGTCTTCGACAGTATAAAATATATGCTGATCATATATCTTAAAATTTAACATGTGCGATACTATGAAAAGGTAAGCTTTAAGCTAAATCTTTTTATTATTTAAATATTTAGTTCTGTGTAAACTTATAGGTACTAAAACTGTTGGTTTCCATTTTTCGAAATTTGTGTGGTAACGTAAATGTTATTTTGAAGTATACCGCTGATTTTTAATGTCTATTTTAAGTAAAACTATTTTAAGTATTGTAATATGTCTACGTGTTATAAGATAATTTTAAAAAATATCTCAAAAATGTATGAAAAATTCACCGAGTCATGTTTACCTACAGTAAAGCGATTTTCGTCGTATATTATCTAAACAATTGTAAAGTTCAGAACAGGGATTTTATAGTTAACTTTTATAGAAGTTGCTAAAGAAATATATATGTAATACAGCAACTCATGCGCATTATAGTGTTCGTTAGCTTCGCGAATTGTGTTTGTAAAACTACACGCTCCGTTATGGTATACCACCTATTTTGTCGACTAGGTTGGTATAAACCATATTGGCTTATATTGAGTTTTTGTAATTAAGATAATATACTATTTTGTAATTTATATAAAGTGTTGTTTTATTTTACCCCAATCTACTGCTGACCTGGGGCCCGATTCTGTAACTTGTTGAACGGTGACGTGCATGTTGTTCACCGATAGTTCTCTTTTTTTTTTTTTTTTAATCTTTATTTAGAAAGCTATACACCTATAAGGTTAAGACAGCTATAGTTCTCTTAGTGATATGAAAAAATGTCACTTGTTAACATAATTCACCAAAATGTGCCTAAAAGGTGCATTATATTAGAATGTGGTAATTACAGAATTGAGGCCCAGAGAAAGGATTTTTTTCATTAAGTATTTTGTTGGGATCATCATGAATTCCGAATGACATATTTTTTTGTTTCGCAAAGAAAGCACTCTGCATCACCACAACTTATTATTTAACTAGCTGCTTCGCGTGGTTGTAACTTGTAATCCTTTGGGAATTTCAGGATAAAATTGCAAATTCACTTTTTTTACAAATCATTCCGGTAGTTACAGGCATTAGCACCTTTAACCAAACAAACATACTTTTCATTCTTATTATATTGGTATAGATAAATTCTCCTTCAATCTTTGTATCTCTAAACGCGTTTAACTCTAAAAGTTCCGAAACCTTTCATACTGTTACAAAAATTATGCTGACAATTGGGTGACTCAGAAATAGGTGCTCTGCTAAGCCCAAGGCAGTGTGAATATTCTCTTGTGAGAATATAGGTATAGAAAAGAGATTTTATTTGAGTGTTCATTCATTAGGGCTTTATTCATCCTCACATTTCATCACAACTCTTAGTAATGAGCCCACTGAAGGACTATGAATTTCATACATGGCTGGCCTAGCGCTGGTTGCATGTCAGAATTTTTAGGGCGCCAAAATGGCTTGTGGAAAACCCTTACGAAAACTGTCTCCGAAGCAAGGAAGTCGCCGTGAGGCTGCAAACTTGACGGCAGCGACAGCGGGAGCGACAGCGGCGCGGGCAACGGCTCGGGCAGCGATTTCCGCAACACGATAGAAAGTATTGACATTGTATGAATCCGCGACAAATCGCTCGAGCGCCCGCTGGCGTCGAGAACGGTCCAGATTCCCCGCGTCGCTGCCCGCGCCGCTGTCGCTGCCGTCCAGTTTGCAGCCTAAGGAATGAATGGTCGGCGGTCACCCATCCTTTTTGTACCGACCGCGCTGAGCGTTGCTTGACCCGCGATATCGATTGATATACATAGGACTCGACGACTTCTAGTTATTTTTGTACCATCATCATCATCATCCACAGCCTGTAGACGTCCACTGCTGGACATACGCCTCCCCCAAGTTCTTCCACGTCGCTCGGTCCCGCGCCGCCCTCATCCAGCTTTTACCGGCGACTTTGACCAGGTCGTCGGTCCATCGTGTGGGGGGCCTGCCTACGCTGCGTCTCCCAGTACGTGGCCGCCACTCGAGAACTTTTCTGCCCCACTGGCCATCTGTTCTGCGAGCTATGTGCCCTGCCCATTGCCACTTCAGCTCTGCAATCCTTCTGGCTATGTCGGTGACTTTGGTTCGCCTGCGAATCTCCTCATTCCTGATTCGATCCCACAGGGAAACTCCGAGCATGGCCCTTTCCGTTGCCCGCTGAGCGACTCTAAGCTTATTTATAAGGCCCATAGTTAGCGACCACGTCTCAGTGCCGTATGTCATCACTGGCAACACACACTGGTCAAAAACCTTTGTCTTCAGACACTGCGGTATTTTTGTATAGTTAACATTTAAAAAAAATATATATTAAGATTTCAGTTAACTTTGAATAAATAAAAACAATCCTATATAAGAGCAGACTTAGCGACAAGAAAACTTTTCCTATAGACCGTGTAACGCTTTTCACATTTTCTTTGGTGGATTTAGGTGGCCAGTATCTACCTGTATTAAAATATACCCTGTAGAGTTGTATAATGGTTTGCGATATACAGGGTCGCCCAATATTAGTCCATAATATTTTATTAGCAGATTAAGAATGATGAGTGGATCTAAATTACGTTTTTTTTTTTTTATAAATATTTGTCATAAAATGAAATTTCAAAACTTTTTTTGAGTGATCAAAATTTTAGTTTGATCTGTAATTTATGACTACACAGCAAGTAATAAAAACGTTTCCATCTACTTGTATGTAGTCATAAAATGTAGATTTATCTTAAATACTCACTGAGAAGAACTTTGAAATTTTAATATATGAAAAATATTTTAAAAAATTTGAAATTCATACCCACTAATCATTCCTAATCTGCTACTTAAATATAATTGACTATTATATGAACATCGCTGGAAAGGTTTGAAATTTTGCAGATAATGCGCAAAAGCCTTAAAAGTTATGCTCAGATACATGTAACGTTGAAATGTATGGCAGTATTAATCTTTATCGTTAATTATAATATTTTCAATTCGTTTTTTTATTATATTCCCCATAATTTTAGTTTTCCTGTACCAGTTACCTATAATTGTTGTGAAAAAGTTCAATAAATGACTCACGCGTCGCGCCAGCACCGGGCGGCCTTGGAGGGTGTTCTCTTTACAGGTTTTTAAGCCAAGCCCCTTTTACCTTTGTGGGCCAAGATCTTGAAGAATCAATATATGATTCAAATATATCTTTTCGTAATTTACTATTTTGTCAAGCATAGTAATAAATACGCGATATTAAAAAGTGTTTTATTTAAGCTTATGAATCATTAAAACTTAAGACAATGTTAAAAGAGTGATAAACCTAATACTCGTAGTAGGCAATGCAGTAAATTGTATCGATAGTTGACATTTCCTTAGAAGTAACACGTTTTATCCAACTACATAGACTACATTTTACCTGCGAGCGTTTAATGCAGTTAGAAATATAGGTGAGAACTATTTTGATTCAAATCTATTACTCGGTCCTGTATCTTGATTCCTTTGCGTCATTAGAAAAACGTATCAAAACATATACAAGAGTATCCATACAGCAGCATTAATGGTATGTAGAAGTCAGGTTAGATTTACTTGAACAAGTTTATTGAATAATTTCAATCTAAAATATATTGTTCAAGCTGAAATATTTGCAATCTGAACTTTATGTCCAAAAACGCGTCTACACTGCGCAACCAAACTGCTTGGCGAAATCAAACCAAGCAGGTCTTTAAATGTTAAAATTATATCAATAATGATATTCATAAACGTTGTGAGCGTTTGACCTCCACTGAGCTCCGAAGTTTATTAGACACAGAACGGGTTGCCTTGCCAAAAAATGCAAGTTTCGAAAATTAATGCCGAGTGCGAGAAGTCCAGGGTCCGAATTTAGGAAATGGAGTCTAGATGCATACCAGGTTGACCGCTTGTTCCGCTGTGCAGTCTCCAAATAAATAATTCATAAATAAATAACATTAAACGATTTTTTTTTCTAACTTTGTGTTTGTACATGAATAAATAAATAATAAAAAAATCAGTTTACATTGGAGTTACATAGTTGGTGTGCTAGTTTGAACTATTTATTTATAGGGTCTTTCAATAAGGACGGGTCGATTTCAAAATGGAATAAAGCAGGCTGTGTGCGCGATATTAACGAAATCATTCTTTTGTTTGAAAGACCTATCATACCATTTTATTTTGAATATACATCGTTCAACTGCCCGCCGCGTCTTCGAACAGCGGCACAAATCTGAGAGGAATCTTCAGCAGACAGACAACAAACAACAGGCAGATCCACTTTAATAATTTTTTCCACTTTAATATTTTTTTGTCGAAATTGAACGATATTCAAATGAAATTGTCGATTCAAATAAAAAAATAATTTCGTTAATATCTCGAACATAGCCTATTTTATTCCATTTTTAATTTAACCCGTCCTTATTGAAAGACCCTATATAATGAGGTCAAACATGGGGCACTCTGGAATAGGAAGAACTGAGAAAGAAACTGGCCGTTCATAAAAATTCCTGTGGCAGTTCATCGAGCAAAGATTTCGATGATAATCTTTACAAGAAAGTTATAAATAAATAAATAAAATCCCCAGACAATCACACCAACTACATGGCCCGAAAGTAAGCATAGCTTGTGTTATGGGATACCATATAGCGAACTAGGGGGGAACCTAAAATATAAATACATAAATAGATAAACACCCAGACACGGAACATTTTTTTTCTGGTTCAGTGCGGGGGTCGAACCCGAAACCACTGGCGTCTGAGGCAGATAGGTTAACCCCAACGCCAAAGTGGTCGTCAAAACTAGCTGAGGAGATCCAGACGGGGTTATACGAACATTGGTTTTTCAGCTTATGTTTTTGGACCGCAATGTGTCATTAATCTTTCCATTAGTAATGAATTGCGAGGGCCACTTCCATCTTGAGGTACTCAATATTAGGGATTCTAAAGCATATTTTTATATTTTTTAAAAGACGATTGCTGTTGAGTTTCTTGCCACTTCTTCTCAACAGATCGACTTTCCGAACTGGTGGTAGATTCAGTTCAATTTGTAAATAGTTTGACTTGTTTCAAGTGTATTTAAATACCTACGAAAAAAGGAATGTTTTGACTTTGACTTTGGTATTTTTAGGGCTTTATAAAAAAACAATTCGTCTGCATTGTACAAACTGACTATTTAAGTCATAACATTCAGCATTGCTGTCCCTTGGGGTACTGCAGTAGGCTGAGTGAAAGCCATTTTGTACTTTTTTGTTTTAGATATAGAAAATATACTTCGTATTTTTGTCAAAATTGTACCAAATAAACGTACGTAAGTACAACACTTACTGATAAGGAGTTCTTCTAGCTTTTTATTTAATTTATTTAATAAAAAGGAAATTACTACAGTTCCATTTTTGATTTAATTTGAATACGACAAACATAATAGAACCTAGCATAAAGCCTTTAATCTGATCTATTTACTACATTTTGTTCATATTTAGATAGTCCACTTCGATTTAAACAGAGCAAATGTTTTACAACGAGGATTGCCAATCAAAATTTTGTACGTTTGTGAGCTCATAGGAACTCATGTCCCCTGCATACAGAATATTGTATTTTTTAAACGATTAAGTTAAACACGCACTTTTTTCATAACAAATCAAATTAACAACAACAAAAAATCAATAGTACAGTTTTTTTTTTTATATAAATGCGCATGCAGATCTTTGCTAAGTGTCGTATACCCGGAAACTTCCGAATTATTGAAACGTAAGAGCCCTAAACAATAGAGATAGCAAATTTTACTCCAAAGAAACATTCCTTTATTTTGGAAACGAAATAAAACTGCATTCAAAGATTTTCGAAAATTTGCTCGCTTCACCCGGGAATCGAGCCGAGTAAAATCTGTAATAATGACACCCTGTAATTTTATTGCATCGATCGTTAGGGTCAATCACAAGAATGAAATCTATTTATCGTACTAGGTTAATTTAATGAAAGAAAAGCCATTAAATCTTTATTAACCGAATTCAAAAAAAGGAGGTTATCAGTTTGACCTGTATGTATGTATGTATGTATGTTTGTCCGCGATTTTCTCACGTTTGGCTGAACCGATTTGGATGCGGTTTTCAGAAAAAGATTTGTCATGTTTAGAAGAAGGTTTTAGTATATTAACCAACTTTAAAAAAATAAGGTTCTCAATTTATCTGTTTATTTTGTATGAGATATGAGCCGAATGTTCGGCCGAACATTCGTATTTCGTACAACATTTGTATTCAGCCGAATGTTTGATTGATTTGCCGAATAATTACTGAATTCTAGCAGTTTCCCGCATATTTACCTGCACAACTTCTGATTAAAAGTAGCCAACTTACAAAGAGGAGTTTAACCTGTATGTTAATTATGTTTGTCATCGATTATCTTGCGTTTGGCTGAACCGATGTTGATGCCGTTTTTAAAAGGGTATTTGTCCCATTTAGGAGAACCTTTTACCTTTTACTTACTTTTAATTTAGGGCTAGCTTTTAGCTTAAGTTAGTTTCCATATTTGTAGATAAACGTGATAGATTTTTTAGTGATAAGCTTTGGATAAGTTCTTAGCTAACTGTTTGCACGAAGATTGTTTTAAGCGAATCTCTTTTCGTTTGTCAGTTTCTGCAGCACGAGCAAGCTGGCGATACCTAAACAAGACCATCTCGTGCTGCATCAAGTCGTCGCTAGTTTTCGTTGGGATTTAATTCCTCTTCTTTCTTAAAGCGTCCTTCTCCATATTTTTCTACCTAGGCCTCAGGTAAAACGTATATAACAATAGAAGGCAGGTCAAAGTCATGATTTTACAGTACCAAAACATCACATTACAAGAAGAAGTGGGTAGTTACTGATACCAAAACTAGCCCAAAACTTATCACTAAAAAACTATCACTAATATCTATAACTGTAGAACCTAAATAACTATGAAAAAACTAATTATATTTATATATTATATATATTATTATATATTATAACTAATAATATTAAAATTAGACAGTCTGTATTTTAGAGAACAGCGCCATCCCAATTGAGAACAGCGCCATCCCAATTGAGAACAGCGCCATCTTCGTTGATACGTTCGCCTTATAATTTTCTCTGTTTGGCAGCAGTCTTACTTGTATTGGTTTGGCACCGACTTCAAAAACTATGTAAATACCTACCCAGATAAATTGTTAATGTTCTTATTACATTCATTAATATTAATTAATTTTTTGCAGAAATTTACTATACGGGGCAGTAATATGGATGGAATAGAAACAGGAATAGGATGGCGTTTATAAAAATTATTTAAACATTTTTAGTGGGTTGGTTTTTGAATGCGGTTCACTTTTTCTTAAAAAGAAATAATTAGTTTGCTTTCATTTTGGTTTTGGTTTTATGACTTTTTTTATTAATTTTTTATTTTTAGATTTTAGTCGGTTCGATTTCTGGCTGAAGCAAGCTTTTCAAAAAATCTTTGAAAGCAGTTTTATTTTTTTTTCCAAAACAAAGGAATGTTTCTGTGGAGTAAAATTTGCTATCATTTAGATTTGTGGGTTGACAAAATTAATAGAGTCACAAAAATTCCAATTTATTACCCGACTACGGCGAAGCAAAAAGGAGGATTATGATTTTGACCTGTATGTATATATATATGTATGTATGTGGGTATGGATGTTCATTTATTTCCTCAGAATTTCTAAGCTAGTATCATAATTGGACAAATGAGGTGTCTTTGGAAGAAACTTCACTGTCCGCTGGTTACAGGCTACATAAGGTTACGTTAAATTGACTACAGCGTCCTCTAGGGGACTTAAAGTGAAGAGCTAAAAAAGAAAATTTCTTTACAGTTTCGTTCTGGGTATCAAATGAAAGAAATTTTTTAGCACAGCTCAAATATGTAAAAAAAATATTACTTGAAAATAAGTGAACTAATAAATATAGTAAAGAACTAAATAAAAAAATCTTGACGATTTCGTGTGGGGTATCAAATAACAGAACTTCGTTAGCACATTTCAAATATGTAAACATAGTGTTCTCCAAAATAAGTAAAAAAGTAAAGTTTAAAAACTATAACCCGACTACTAAAAACGCACTCAAAAAAGTACGAAACAAGGAAATAGTCTACGCTGAAATATTTATGTATTTACGTCATATTGATAGAGATATGTTCAAAGGGTAGGATACTTACCTTGATATTCATAAGCCAACGTATGGATCGCTAAGTTGTAAAGTTAGTATACTACATCGATACTATTACTGTACTATCACAATACTGTAAGGCAGGAAAAAGGGATGGCAGCGACAGCGAGAGCGACAGCGGTGCGGGCAGCGACGCGGGGAATCTGGGCCGTTCTCGACGCCGCCAGCGGGCAGCGGAGCGATTTGTCGCGATTTCATAAAAACTCAATACTTTCTATCGTGTTGCGGAAATCGCTGTCCGCGCCGCTGTCGCTGCCATCCAGTTTACAGCCTAAATTTCAATATCCACAAGCTGTTTATTCACGAATCGAAGCACGCGAGATCAGGACATGACTCCCATAATACAATATTATAGTTCAACATCACTTACTACTTTGGTTACCGCACAAATCGACACGATAAAGAATTACAATTTATATTAGCCAACAATAATAATAAAATGTGGTTTATACTTAGTATAAAATTTCGTAATTTTGTGTAGTATCCGGCTTTTGTCAATTATGAAGAAGTCGGTCAGTGGTGGAAGTTCGCCGCGGGGACACGGTCGGTCGCCAGCTATGGACGAAATAACGAAAACATACCGATTTCGGTTCGTTGTGAATTAAGTGGTTAAGTTTATTTTTCAATAGTGTTCAACTTCGTGTTATTTAGTTATATTATGTTTATTAGTAGACCCAAAACACGAATTAATTCTTCGTATAATCAATAATCTATACGAATTTTTTGGCTAAAATACGTTTATTATCATCAAGCAGATAAGTAATAGCGAACTTATATCAAACATTGCCAAAATTTTAATATTATTAAACTATTTTTCAAAACCGACTTGTAGTGTCAGAGATTAGCGGATCCGGCAAAAAACGTCCTTTGTTTTATTATATGAGTGTTCATTACGCTTCTTCGTGAATAAGGTAATTCTACTTTTAAAGGGTTCAAAGGAACTACTTTACTTTTATCCCAAAATAGCACATACTTTGTTCCATGGATACCACGCATATCACGCAGTATAAGTAACTAAGGATAAGCCTATTACTTAAACACTTTTTATGAAGCTTATTTCATTGGAGGCACTAGAAATCGTTTATCAATAATGTTTTGTGATGAATGTGATGAGGTCGAAGACCACAGCACACATGTTTAGGACTCAAATGGTGCGTACAGATTGCTAGTAATGCAACTAGTAATGTAACATTCTGCGCACGTTGTGTATTTGGACGTGTGGTGCGCAGAACGTTACATTACAAGTTTCATTACAGAAATCTGTACGCACCATTATATTGCAGTGAGGTGTACCTATTATTTAAAAATAATGAATTTATGGTCATCTTATCCCTTCGCTTCCTCTATGAAATGTTGATTCCAAGTCCAATAACTATCAAGACTATTTAAATAATAGGAAGGTTTTTCTACAATCTGCATTCATTGTACTGCCCCTGAAATTTATTAATGTAAGGCCTTATATGAGGACGATTATAGGTAAAAGACGAAACAAACATTGCGTTCTTAATGCACGCAACCTTATGACTTTTAACTTCTCTACTTATTTTAACTCAATCTCACTTAATTTAAGGGCAAAATGAGATCAAAGATGGTCTATTAACGTTTTGAAGGGCAGTGTAACGCCTGCAGACGTTAGAAATAAATCTGTTTTGTCTAATTTATAGCCCTTAAAACTGTTAATTACAATTTGAAGTAAGAGGTTTCTCTACACTCCATATACCTTTATTCAAAATTTTATGTCTCCGCCCAGCTGTTATGACTGTACGTTGTCTGTCAGTTACTCAGTCGGTAATGAAACAGTTTTATATAATACTAGCTGTTGCGCGCGGTTTTACCCTCGCAATTTCGATTCCCGCGGGATTTTCGGGATAAAAAGTAGCCTATACGGATTCGGAAGAATCCCTCTAAGTAATGGTAAAAGAAATTTTGAAATCGGTCCAGTAGTTTTTGAGCCTATTCAATACAAACATACAAAAATACAAAGGTTTCCTCTTTATAATATTAGTATAGATATAGATATTGCGCAAAATTTTTGTTTTTTGTTTTTTTTTCCGCCAAGGAAAGTCTTTGGCACCCACTAAAGCAAGCTCTAGTAGGAGGAGGATGAATCCCGTTACGGGCGAAACGGAATTCTCTTTAGAATTCTCTTTCGCCCCAGTGACTAACAGGTATAGAATACCCAGACAGTGTGGGGACCGCAAAAGCGGCCACGAGACTCCTCAGAATGCCTGAGTATACCCACTAAACTCAATTTGATTAAAACATATCCTTAATTCGTTAAAAATATACTTTCATATACCAAATTAATATTTAATTTAATATTTTATGTATCTGCATCTCATTTTTTATGCATAATAGCTTATTTCATAGACAGTCATCATCAATTTACAGAGCGTTGAATAGGTTTTACCAAATCACAGTTAAATACATCCGAGAGCTAGAAAAAGGTGTTAAAGGAACTAAATTAAGTTATAACGATGGATTTGATTAAATTTCAAAAGGCGATAGTTGATGCCTTCGAACAAAACTTTCTATACCTATAGCATTCAACGAGCGCAATCAACTCAATGTAGACTTATCTTTCCTTAGATTACAAAATGCAGCCTTATTGTTTGATGGCGACTTGTAAAAGTTTAGGAAAGTCCACTATTTTTTTAAGACTTCTCACTTGATTACTGCTTGCTTTTTTTACATAGTAAGGTTAAGATGTTTGTTCTTCATGCCATCTGTGGGAAAATGTGAACAATGAATCTCAGTAGTTTGAAGCCTTCCTTTAAGCCTACTTTGCAAAATAAAAGTAGTCTATGTCCTTTTGCATGCTTTCTGTCTATCAATATATCCCTGTACTAAATATCTAGACAAATTTTGACTGAAATCCACTATAAATACAAACACCTACTTAGTAGCATAACATGTGTATAGTTTTGAATATCTTGGATAATGTTTTAAATATCTCATTAACGACTATATTGAAGGCTACTTAATAAACCTTAATATTTAAAAATAATTATTAAAAACATTATGTGCCTCACATTATTATCTCTGTCTTATTTCACAAGTTGCTATTGGTGTTACGATCCAAGTTGAAGCAAGGATCTCTAATTTTGCACTATTAAATAATACTTACGCCCGTCTGCATTAAACTTTGATAGCTCCTAAGTTGATACTTAAGTCTGTAGGACGTGCTCAGGAACAAAAACTGCGTTGCACTAAACTTAGGTCAATGCCTAAATGCTTAAGACAATGTAGAGTAAGCCAAGTATAATGTGTGACTTAGTTTAGGCATGTCATAACTAAGTTTACGCTAAGTAGAGTTTAGTGCAGACGGACATTAATCTATCTTTAGTTTTTCGAAGATTAAAATTAAAAAAAGAACTCTTACCTAGTCATCTTACGTATTTCGCAATACTAGTGATGTAGGTTTTTGTAGTTTGGTGCAACAAACACATACTCGGAGCAATGCTACCCAACGATTTTAAATACAAGATACGTTTAAAAATTTTAAACCCAAACAGTTAAATATGTCATTAATAAAATAAAGGTTTGTTATATTTTGACATTGAATAACTTTACTAAGTACGTAACGGACGACCACTTTGGCAATGGGGTAAACCTGTCTATCTCAGACGCCAGGGGTTGCGGGTACGATTCGCGCACAGAACAAGAAAAAAAAATGTTCCATGTCTGGGTATTTATCTATTTCTGTATTTATATCCTAGTTCGCTACATGGTATCCCATAACACAAGCTATGCTTACTTTGGGGCCGCGTAGTTGGTGTGATGGTCTGGGGATTTTATTTTATTTATAATATTGCGTAGAATTTATTTTCGTAGTTCTACCGACACGGCTTAGTTCCCCTTCCACAAGTTACAGACCGTTCACACATGACACGTTTTACTGGATACCTTTTTTGTATTGAAAATACGTATACTGAATACTGTGCCATATGTGAAGTCGCCCATACAACTCCATGCGCCATCGATGAAAAAAAAAACGTATCCGGTAAAACGTATCCGGTAAAACGTATCCAGTAAAACGTACCATGTGTGAACGGGGGGTTACCACCGACACCTGTTTCGCTTCAACCAAAAGCATCGACGAGATGCTACGACCACAAAAGCTGACGATGAATTTCGATTTGGTTCAGGTTGTGTTCCAAACATGAAAAATCCTATTATCACTTGTGTTTTGGAGTCGAAAAACAAGGAACAGAACATAGTTATAACTAGTAGTTGTAATGGATTTCCGGAAAGTAACGCCTGATCCGATAACTTGAAACAATGTCTGTAAAGTAAAAATAAAGATTAAAACAAAATATAATGCGGTCTGAGAGTTCTGACAGGGTTCAGACAGCAGATGGGCTAGTAGTTTATCATGGAAAACAATTCTAATCTGATGCAAACTCAGCATTTCTAATTCATATTTGACATATTTTGATGCTCTAGAATTAATAGAGTCGGAGAAACGGTTGATATGTAAGATTTGATTAAGATTTTGATAAGTTTAAAGTTTAGAAGACCTTCTTTGAAAATCTCTGCTCGAGATTGAGTCGAACTGAATGAATTAAAACGTGAATAAATCATACTACTGCTTTCACCATACGTTTAGTTTACTTTCAATAATAAATCGTAAAATTAAAGGGAAGCGATGGCTTTTTAATACTGTTTTTATTTTTATACTTGAGCATAACTATTATCAATCTTACCTAATTGTCTCTATAAAGACAATATATGTATCGTGTAATAACAAAAGTGAAGATTTCAGCAACATGCTTCGAGAGAAAAATCTAATATATTAAACAAAGTTACATGTTTTAATTTACTATTTAATAACTAATAATAATAATATAATCAGACAATGGCTTAAATATGAGTGGAGCAGTAACTATAATTCAGTATGTGTGTTGATCGTGAAGACGGAATGTAGTTTAGCGTCGAAATTGTGATCACAGTGACTCGTCTTCCATAAGCGAAGACAGACGCCGATTAAAAAAAAAACAAATGCAAAGTTTTATTTTTAAATATTAGTAACTTGTATTTTTGGCCAGTACTTCGTATTTTTTGCGGTAAGTCTAACAAAAGTATTCGTGTTTTGAAATTATGTTGTTTTATTTTTGCTAGGGGATTTCCAGTTTTGTTTACTTTTGTTTTTAATGACATTTTGATTGATATGATTAAATGCCACGTCCGTTTTTTATTATGTATTTATAAACATGTTTATGTGTGTTAATAAATTTAGTTATACAATAGATCACATTTAGTATAATTCTGAACTTGAGGAATTAATTAACAGTTATAATGGTTCAACCTAGTACTTAGAGTTCCGAATTGCGCTATGGTCTGTGTAAGAGCATTATAGAAGTAGGACCGGATACTGTTGTTACGGGATCAGTGTTACAGTAGTTTCTAAAAATGCCTACTTACAGCCCTTATCGGATTGGTTTAACATGAGTATTTTAGTGGCAGTAAAATATGATAAATTCTGAATAAAGGCGTACAAATAAACCACTCTAATGCTAGCAAATTAAAAGAGTCACTGTGAACTACTGAACAGCCAACAGTTTTAGATTGGTGTACACTTAGAGCGATTAAACGCAAAAAGTTCCATATTGGTTCACCCTAACTCTAATACTATTTTTCAAAGCTGCTCAAAGGTGTTTTATTAGCACACGTGAACACCAAAGGTATTTCGAAATCCTCATCTAACTTAGAAATACAGTATTTGGCTGTTATATTGGCTACAAAAATACCACTATATTGCTTTGTTCTGAGTAGGTATACCTTTTTCAGACAGCATTTTATTTTTAGTGTTGGATGTTTTACAAAGGATTCTTAAAACTATAAAATAAATATTAACAAAAAGTAGGAAAATAATGAATTAAAGTAATGAATTAAAGCAGTTAACATATTATGGCTTTAGTGTTGATAGGAAGTAATATAAAATTAACATGAGGCGGGCGAGCAGTATATTGGCTCACTTGAACTCTTATTTAGTGCCACAAGCGTTAAAGTGGAATTGGGGTATACTCTTGTACAGCCATGGTAATTAATTCAGCATTAAAAGGGTTCACACTAAATTGATATCACAAATAATATTTTGTTGTTGATATATGTTTTACTAATGATATAATGCTTTAAATTACGCGTGACATGTACACTTTTTTGAATATAACTACAACTAAGTCAAATTTAACATATTACAGACAAAAATATATTTATACAATGTGTTAGGGTTCCGACTTTTGATACTTTACCTACGTGATATACATCAAATTTCATCGACAAAAGTCACCTTAGGGGGGGGCGCACCCCTCACCCCTCGTGATGGGGGTGATTTAAAAATTTCGTTTCTCTGGTTTGCTTTAAGTTCGTAAAACCATTTTTTTTTCATATTTATTGTGTGTATCTTGTTGAATTACATCTCATTTTAAAGCTTATTAAATTTACCAACTTTTGATACCACATTCACTAAAAAGTCATAAGAAGAAAAGAATTAATTTTAATGACTTAGAAAAAAAATCTTACTTTTTTGTAGTATTTTTTTAGTTTTTTGTCATTAAAAAAAAAACGAAGCCCTTAACAATGCATTTTTTTCTTCTTAACTAGTACTATTTGAGTTTATCTTTCTAACGATACAGAATACGACAGTTTAACTTCAAAGAAACAGTCCTAACTGCTAAGCTAAAATGACATCAAAATAAAAGACACGAAATTTACAATCTCTTTTTTATTTAGTTTTGCCGATTTTAAGTCAATTTAACAATTGTTCAAAGTGACCACCATTGTTTAATAAACAAGAAGTAGCCCTTAATGCTACTTGTTGTGTAGCTCTTTTAATCATAGCTCTGTCGGCTTTTAATTCATCAGCTGCGGTCATAATTTTTTGCAGCAGCTCTTCTCTTGTTGTAGGCACCTCTAGGTAAACCCGCTGTTTCATGGTCCCCCACAGGAAGAAATCTAGAGGTGTCAAATCAGGGCTACGAGCCGGCCAGGCAATTGTTCCTCCTCTTCCAATCCAGGGGGTGTAGTGTTCATCCACATATGCTCGTACATTCCGGGCAAAATGGGCAGGAGCTCCATCCATTTGCAAATAAAAAGACCGGCGTTCACGTCTGTACTCCAATGGTAGCTCATGTAGGAAATCCCCTCTTAGAAATTCCAAGAATCTCTCACCATTAAGATTGTCTGGTAAGACGATGGGACCTAGCAGCTCATCATCAATAATGCCTGCCCACACGTTGATTGAGAATTCGTGTTGGAACTAGGCGGGCCTCACAGCATGGGGATTTTCATTAAGCCACAAATGATGGTTTCGGTGGTTGGTTATCCCAGCTCTTGTGAATTTGGCTTCATCAGTCCATAATATTCGCCGTACGAAGTTTGCATCATGTCTCACTTTCCTATTAAGCCACGCACAGAACACAAAGCGAGCAGCATAATCTGGTTCAATTAAATTCTGAACTCGACGAAAATGAAACGGCCGTAATCCTTCCCGACGTAGAACTTGCCACACCGACCAATGCGAAATCCCAAGTCTTCTGGCAATATTTCTAGTGCTAAGTCGCGGGTCACTGGCAATCATTTCAATGATTTCTTCTTCCATGTCTGGTCTCCCCACAACAGCACGTTCATTAGGCGGCTGTCGGATTCCATGAGTGCGCAATCTTGCAAAAACGCTTGCAAAAGTTGGAGCAGAAGGTATGCGCCTTGTAGGGAATCTAATTCGATATTCCCGAACAGCAGCCGCAGCGTTTCCATTGGCGTATCCATAAATAAATACAATGTCGGCCACTTCACTTGGTGAATAATTAACTGCCATAGTATCGAGTAAGTAGTACTTAGCTAAATTCGAAAGTAAAACTTTGTAGCAATCGCAACGAGAAACGAAGGACAACTGATTAGCAAGTAGAAATCCTAACCAGTACCTTAGTATTGTTATCTCATTCACTATTAGACTGAAAGAGATTCATGTTTCGACTCGTACGATGCGCGGGGCGACGTGATTGGTGCGCTCTAGCCTTTCGGCACGGGCCTCGCCCTGATCATCCCTCGCCAACGCAGCGAGCGCAGAGGCAGTCAGGCGAACCTGAAGCAACCTGCTACCGCATTGCGCGCGCGCTCTAACTCGCGAGTCTTGATAGTACTTAAATTTTGTAACTAGGACGTATTACCTTAGTAAAATAAACTTTTGATATTTTAATTTCGTGTTTCCTTTTAACTAATTACTGAACCGGGCCTAAATATTGGCATCGTTAGAAAGATAAACTCAAATAGTACTAGTTAAGAAGAAAAAAATGCATTGTTAAGGGCTTCGTTTTTTTTTAATGACAAAAAACTAAAAAAATACTACAAAAAAGTAAGATTTTTTTTCTAAGTCATTAAAATTAAAATTATGACTTTTTAGTGAATGTGGTATCAAAAGTTGGTAAATTTAATAAGCTTTAAAATGAGATGTAATTCAACAAGATACACACAATAAATATGAAAAAAAAATGGTTTTACGAACTTAAAGCAAACCAGAGAAACGAAATTTTTAAATCACCCCCATCACGAGGGGTGAGGGGTGCGCCCCCCCCTAAGGTGACTTTTGTCGATGAAATTTGATGTATATCACGTAGGTAAAGTATCAAAAGTCGGAACCCTAACACATTGTATAGACATTGTCGTTATACTATTTTCACAATATTTCTAATTTAAAACGAAATAATTCGGTGTCCCGTCAAAAATATGTTATAAAACCATATAAACATTTACAGTGAGCTTTCGTTCCCAAATGTTTTCACATGCTACCTATTACATTAAAATAGTGTACCTACTAAGTACAAGTTATGACTTAACACAAAACCTCACTCGCCATTATACATATTCCTTCACTGAATGAATTTAATTTGTCGGCCAGCACTATACCTACTATAAAAATTAAATAGGTTTTTGTAGATTATATAAATGCTCAAAGGATAATGCAGAACCATAACTGTTTTTTTAAGACTAGCAGTCAACCAATCGTAGTGCTAAGTCTGTATAACAGGACACACGTATGCTGTTAAGCAGCTGATACAGCCTGGTGGCCTATAATATAAAAAAAATGCTACTATAATACTCTTATAGAGAAATGTGAACCAAATTAGAACCAAAGGCTGAATAATTTGTGCCCAAATAAGTGTCATATTGGAATTTACAGCGCGGTCAACACCATAATAGAACCGTCTTATTCAGCTCTTAGTTTCCGTGTATACCAAAAGTGGTCTCTTATATTTTTTTTATGTTGTAAGGATAGGACGTTTGTCTTCCATGTCACCTGATGGAAAGTGCGCATGAAGACTATGGTGTTACACGTCC
Organism: Stenoptilia bipunctidactyla; assembly: GCA_944452665.1. Taxonomy (NCBI): domain Eukaryota; kingdom Metazoa; phylum Arthropoda; class Insecta; order Lepidoptera; family Pterophoridae; genus Stenoptilia; species Stenoptilia bipunctidactyla. The sequence continues at coordinate 6,789,524 of OX101730.1, forward strand.
ATCCACGAGAAACCTATTCACTCGACACTTAAAAGTTCCAGGACTGTAGTGGTCAGGAAAAACAGACGCAGGCAGATTGTTCCACACCTTGGCAATCGTTTATAATACTAGTTGTGCTTGTTGGGATGCAGCCTTTATCTTTTGGTTAATTTCCTTCTAGAAAGAACGTTACGAAACGAACGAAAAGACGTTTGAACATTCCACAATTCCACCCGTATAAATATTTCCAGAATTGCCCAGTCTTCGTATATGTAAGTCTATATCAACGTCTGAACAAATGCGAAAAATTTCAATATTGTACCTATATATGTTTTTTGTGTTCGCATATCTCCGGAACTATACGTTTGATTTAAGTAATCCTTTTTTTATTGTACTAGGTATTGTTCAACTTAGGGGAAAAAACTAAGAAAAAAAAATCAGTTATGCTACAATAATAAAAAAGGTACAAGAATTATTTCAGTATGAATTCCTGTACTGTTATTTTTAAATACACCTAATTTAACGGTATGACGTCATACAGAAAATAAATGTACAGAAATTCATACCGGTATGCAGTCCTTCTTGCCCTAAACACCCTCAAAACGATTAAATATGTATCTCATTTACAATTACCAAGAATTACAAAAGCAAATTTTTAACATACGTCAAAATGTTTGCTCTAAACAATCTGACTGTTGGGCAAAAAGTCTAATGAACTCTACTATTCTGTGACTCGGTAATTGTGACCGGATGAAAACTGTGTACAGTTCACTACACGGTCCATTAAAGGGCTTATTTGTGTAAAGCTAATGACGCTGTCTTCTAATCTATACAAGAGGCCCGGGTTGTAATCCTTGTGGAATGTTTTTGTAATGGAGTAATAGATGTTTGTTTATTTATTTCCTATATTTATTACTAATATTTAGTCACTGTCCAGGTTCTACAAGAAAAGTCCTTAGTAAAACGTAATTGTGGATTGATAATGATGTAAATATGCAAACTGATAGTTATTGATGAATCCATGTTTATTAACTTCAAAAAGTTGACAATCACACGAATTCCATGTCGTAGGAAATAAAATATATCAAAATTACTGCATTTTAATAGTTTTTATATGGTTTCAACGAAATGTGTCTTAATTTGATTTTTTTTAAATTTAAAGACGTTTTATTCGCTTGACTCGTACGTTGTTCTGATTGGATTCTGATACTAGCATTTTTTTCTCATTTTCGATGCATAAATGAGCAAAAGGTATTGTTATTTTATTTTAATGAAGGAAAGTTAACAATAAGATTCATGTCAATATATGCTCCAATTACTACTAGTATTGAAATGTTGAAAATATACAAAGTTAAGAAAGTTCAAGTATAAGACTGCAAAATTAAAATAGATACAGGGAAACCTACGATAGGTTCCAATTTAGTCACCACTCAAATTTAAATGTAATTTTCTTTGATACGATATAAACTTATCTGTATATTTATTCGATCAGTAGGAAAAAATAAAGATAGGGCACCACTAACTTTATAACAAATCGCTGTTGATGAACATGGCTGCTACGACGCGGCATTTCAATAATAATACTAAGACGCAGTACGACAACATGTTTTGTAGAAGCGCATCGTCGTCTTTATTTTAATTATTCATTTAACAATTTGTACCAAAACCAGTATTAATTCATAATTTAGAGTGACCAAGCTTTGTTTATGTTAGTGAATATATAAATTTCTTTGTAAAAAAATACGTACCTACCTTTTTTGCAAAAACTATTTCAATACATGATACTTACTGCGTTGAAAAAATTTTGCCGGTAACTAAAAAACAGTCCTATACAGGGTGGATTTTGACGAGGGACCTTTGCGGAACTGGCAGATAGTTCAACCTTAGCACTATATTTCCCCCATAGAAACTATGGAAGTATATGTTACCGTTTTCAAGTTATAGCCTTTTAAACATTCATACCAAAAACTACTTTGTGCCAACCCTACACAGGTGGTTTGGTTGAACTTACTTGTAAACAATCTTTAGACGTCAGTCAGGATATTTCGTTAATATGTTGCCATTTATCCATTCTTATGTCTGCGTGCATTTGCAGAGGTGATTGTCTCTATTCTATTTATAAAATTTTCTGGTGGAGTATTTATGTAATTCCTTATTAGTTGATAATTCTAACCACAACAAATAATTTACATCATGGAATGACTTTGACAACCACTAGAATGTACTCAATCGTCTTAAGCAATTAGGTAAAGATGATAGTAACCTCTTTCGTCATAAATAAAATGTCTCCGTTTACTAAGGGCGCGTACACATAGAACGTCCGTTTCACAGGTTCGTTTAAACGTAAATGTTATTAGCGTATGTAGTTGTCTGAGCGAGTTCACATAGAAGAGTATTCCGGATCCAGTAAATAATACCGATCCGACAAAATAAGCAGGCTTGGCATGGGGGTGCTTGGGTTGCGGTGTGCTGCACACAGCCGCCATTTGCCGGTTTCATTTCTAGAGTAGTGCACGTGTCTACTGTCCAGTGCTCTCATAATCATGGCAAGCAAGGCGTTTGAAAAATATACAACGTCCATCCTCGTAGAAAGTAGTCGATACACTGAAGAACGAAAGTCCAGTAGCGACGGATCTGTTAAAATCGGTCCTGTAAATGCTGTGTGAATATTACCTCCAGTACTGACGGATCTGTTAAAATCGGTCCAGTAAATGCTGTGTGAATATTACCACCAGTAGCCACGGATCACTTAAAAAGGATCCTGATAAATCGGACGTTCTATGTGAACGCGCCCTAAAGTGATAAAAAGGTTTTAGTTCGTTAACTCGCTTCATAAAATTATTTCCGAATGTTGATCAGCAATTCATACAATAGGCTGTCCTTGTTTTTTTTAATTTATTTTGGTTATCGTCAAAAAACTTTATACCGGACGACATGAAACAAAGGTTGATTGCTGCCTTCGACATTCTTCGTAGGACAAATCGTGAAGATCAGACATTACCGCATGTGCACCGACATACTCGGGCACGGGCTGCAGCGTGTATTATAAGACACGGAGGAACATTTGAACACCGTATGTAAAAATTGTAATAAAGTAACTGATATTCATATTTTTGCATTTTATTTGCTTTATTTGACATTTATGTGTCATTCTTACACCAGTACGATGACAACAACTCTCGGAAATAAACGTAATATCCCGAGCTTTACCGACGGCGATTCCTTAATCTAGCCATCTTGCCGTGATGTGCAGATGCAATATAGGGTTATCACCACAGTTAAAAATGAGTGAACTTTGTATTTTTTTTTTACTTCGTTTAAGTTTCTAAACATTATAAACCAACCATGTATCACTTAAACGATGCAATATTTCCGCAAAGGTCTCTCGTCGAAATCCACCCTGTATAACTACGAACTAACCAAGAATATTTGCATATTTTTGCTTGTTGACACTTTTTCGTTTAAACTAAAGTTACAGTAAGCAACACAAATTTCTATTAACACGAGCCTATTCTTATTTAAATCGTATAGTTATTATAATCCCATTCTTAAATCGTATAGTCTTCCATGCTGGACTGGGAGCGAAAGAAAAACATAGAACGTGCCAGCTGCTTCTCTTCCCGGGCATACTGTAAAAGTCAGTTGAGGGATGGAGGTTTTATTGACATTTTTTTGGGCGATAGGCTGACCCCCTATCACTGCAATCATTATAATGCCTCCGAATTTTTCAAACGTGACATTAGATGGATTTACATCCTCTGGTGTTCTGCCTACCCCATAAGGGACACAGGCGTGAAGTTATGTATGTATGTATTTATAATCCCACTGTTCACATAAGTATATTTCTGTTATATCTCATATCAGTTGATGTTGAGTTCTAGGACTGGGTCATGCACTAGAGATACGGCGACAATTATCGATATTTTATTGGATTTGATTGACGTGAATCAGTTTTATTGTCATACCGATGTAAACATAATAATAAATATTCATTTATCTTATTAAGAAACTAAACCAAGGTGCCTGTTTACGATGTTTATCTACACGTTGTGATTTTTATTAGATACCTACAGATAAATAATAGAATAAAAAGTTTTTGTTATAGAGAGACATAGTACAAAACAGGGTGACTGGTGGGTCACTTTTGAAATTCAAGGACGTGATTGTTTGAGATCATACATTAAAATAAAAAATATAATAAAATATAAATATAAATTACTTATTGAGTAAACTTAACCGAAAGTCTGCCGAAAGTTAAAAAATTGCTTACGCAACGCATGGTTGCTGCGCTAGCGTTGGCAGCGATCCGCGTGCGAGATCACGTGAGGTGATTGACTCAGTTGTATGTAAAGTAAATATTAACATAGTAGTATTTATTTATAGGGAATTCTAGTGAAAAATTAAGTACCTAATTTTATTACACAATTATGATCAGAATCGAGTACAGAGTGCTCTCCTTCAGTATCTAAAACTGTCAACAGTCACCCTGTATATTTGCAGGATCATACAGTACAGACATAAAAAAGTACAATATTTTAATTATTATTATTCAAATTCGCCCTGGCATCAGGAAGCCTAGTATTATTTATAGGTCTGTCATTATGCGATTTCAAATCAGTTAAAAAACACTGAATCTTGATGGTCTGGGATTCAAACCCAGGACCTGTGGCATAGAAAGCTATGTATTTTAACACTACACGAGTCGTTAGTCATTATAATATACCTAATAAAATTCAATAAACGTAATTCGAACGTACAGAAGGCAGCACATCAAGCGTTACAAATCTATCAAAGAATTTTACATGGATCTGAACTCTATGACCTCGACATTAAGTTAAAATTGGTTGGGGAAAATTTACAGGTAATGTAACGCTTGATTTGCTGGCTTCTGTACCATTAAAAATATTATTCTAATGGCTCTATAACGACCATAAAAGTACAAAGTCATTACAAACGAGCAGGTGACGATTTTTACCTTTGTTCGTGGTTACTTTACTCCGGTTGGAAATCCCCTGATGATGCACGCTAGTAAACGATAAGTTGCCTGGTAGGCTTAACTTTTTACAGAATATTTAGAGTTATTTTCCAGCATAGAAGCTATTTAGATAGGTAGCTTCTATGCTGGACTGGGAGCGATCGAAAAACATAGAATGTGCCAGCTGCTTCTCTTCCCGGGCATACTGTAAAAGTCAGTTAAGGGACCGAGGTGTTATGGGAGGCTTTTTTGTGGGCGATAAGCTGACCCCCTGTCACTGCAATAGTCTCTCTCCACCATTATAATGCCCCCAAATTTGTCAAACGTGACATCAGATGGGTTCACAACCTCTGGTGTTCTGCCTACCCCATAAGGGACACAGGCGTGAAGTTATGTATGTATGTTAGAGTTATTTAAGTACTTATAATTGGTTCATTTTTCAAAACTTATTACTTACCAATGTTCAATTTGTACCTTACCAAAATTGTTGATAAAACACGAAAACGTTGATGGTTTCAAGGGCGACTACGAGTCACGATTATCAGTTTACAAACCTGTTGATTTTTAAATAATTTTATTTTAGTGTCTTTAGTTTTATTGTATACCTAAAGACTTAAATTTCGTTACTTTTCCAAAATTTCAATAAGATTAAGAATATGTATCATTTCCTATTATCAAAATATTGATGTAATACTTTCTTTCTTAATTTTTATATGAAAAAAATTATTTAAATGTATGTACTTACAAGAAATCAGAGACAAACAAATATAAATCTTTCATCTTATTTAATTATAAGTAAAAAAATTAATTGTATCTCATTTTAAGTGAACTGTAACTATGTTCTTATGAGAAATAAAGTTCTTTAAACGTATTTTGAGGTTAATACAGACACTCAGTGCAGTTAGCTAAATGCCTTAAAATCTTCCATTTTTTATCTACTTAGACTTTTTATCAGTCTAGTCTGGAATCCACATTTCAAATACTTGTTACTTGCGTACTATATAGCTCAGATGTACGAAGGCGGGTCAATAAGTCCGTGACTTTTGGAATAAAACACAGATTTTTTGATAAATAAATCATTTTATTTCTAAACGTAGTCTCCCTTGAGCTCTATATACTTTGTCCAACGCTTCTCCAATTTTTTTATCCCTTCCATAAAATATGATATGTCGAGGTCCTCAAAATAGGCCTTTGTTTGCGAGATGACTTCATCATTGGAGTCAAATCTTTTTCCACCAAACCAATACTTCAGGTTTGGAAACAAGAAGTATGTAGTCACTCGGAGCTAAATCTGGAGAATAGGGCGGATGAGCGAGCAATTCATAGCCCAATTCATGGATGTTGCCATGGCAACTGCACTGTGTGCACCCTTGCATTGTCTTTTTGTAAAAGTACTTTTTTAACAATTACAACACAAATTGGATGATATCTAATCGGACTGAACCAAGATTTGTAAGGTTTAATAAAGAAAACTGAAGTTACCAAGAATTTTACAGGTGGCCAAGTTTCCGTGCTGGTGAGTATAGAAAAAGATACCTCGGAACAGCTATATTTAGATATTTATTTTTATTTATTCTTCATTGTACACATAGAGCAAGAAATTATTTTAATAACAATCTTATAGTACAGTGCACTATAGGCGTCCTTATTATCTATAGACTAATCTCTTCCAGGCAACCCTGCTTTATCAATTTGCTTACGACTTTCTCCGTAATATCTTCTAGGGTGCTAATTAAACAAACTTCTTTTAAATAGCATTATTCCCCTCTAAAAATCTTAGTTGCCTTCTAAATTACTATGTCAGCCACAATCCGTGCCACAAACCACGTCGGGGTTATTTAAAAAAGCTCTATGGTTTATGGCGCTTCGCCGACCGCTGCCGCGGCACCTCTCGCTTCGCTCGCTCGGCTCGCGCACGTATATTACTATATGCAACCTAACTGCTCCTCCTCGCTGCGCTCGTCGTCGCACCTAACCGTACCGACTACGTCTTCCGGAACGGGAGCCCTTCTTGTCGCATAATATTTTTCATCGCAATGTTAATGAATATATTACTTAGTATAAATTATTAAAGCATAATTATGGCATAAATTGCTTCAAGACACATTTTTCGCAATTAGAAGTTATTCGTGGCTAAGTTATGAAAATAGAAGCTTGATCACGTAGCCAAAAAAATTATTCTGTAGCTGGACTTATTATTTCTCATATCTTCTACTTAAATTTATTTTCCTCTATCTAACAATTCATATACCTAATGCAATGCAATGCTTCACTTTAACTGGGATTCACAATTTCTGTAAAGAAATTGGTCTCGGGTGGTCTTAGCTGCAAAGGTGGAGCTACGTTAGCAATATAACGTAAAAACAAAAATGTGGTAAGTAATTTCGAGGCGTACCGCCAGGCCCCGATAGCTCAGTGGGAGAGCACTTGTCCGGCAAACGAGAGGTCCCAGGCTCGAGTCCTGGTCGGGTGATTATTATTTAACACATTTTTTCATTTATTAAAGGTTAATTGTTATTTGTTCAGAAGAAATATTTTTTTGGACGGTGCCTTTTTAAAAATCAAAATTGTCTATCTCAACTCTCTGTTAATAAGCACATATTTCTGAGTTATAATAATAAAGACTAATGGAATTCGGAATCATCAACTTCATAACAAAATCATTCATCATTAAAATCATTAACGTCATTCTACGCAAGTAGATACTTACAGAAAACACATGCGATAAACTAAGTTCTATTTTCTTCTTAAAATCGATTTATCTCTTATTTTGTTAACTTTCTTGTAATCTAATAGCCAATAAACATCATTTGGTTCGAAATTTATATTTAGAACTAACAATGAATATCTTGTAATTAATATTATTATTTATGTCAAAGCAGTGAAAACCAAGAATTTCGATAGATTTTAGTATTTCTTTTATTTTTCTTCATTATTTTGTTATTATTTTTTATTTTTAGGGTAAATATTATGTAAAAACCTCCAAAATCAAACTGCAGTCAGAGATAAGACAAAAAAGAAAATTGATGTTTTGTTTAAATGAGCTTGGTTGTGGTGGCATAGTGGTTTATCGTGGCGGCTCGGCTCACCAAACACGCTCATTTTATAGCGCCAATGAGTACTTTGCTCTATTTTATTTTAATGAATAACTTATTTCAAAAGCAGATTTTAAGGCGAATAAAATGTCTAATAGATGTCGCTGTAGAGGACTACCAAAATGATAGCAAACCAAAAGCAGCGTGTAATTATTGTCTTTAGTCTATGCCTGCTTTAAGTTTAAGTTTATTTCCATTTAGACTTGTGATTAAATTATTAGATACCTGTGAAATTCGATGAAACATTCATTGGGAAAAAGTATAAACCCATATTTATCAAATATGTCAATATGGATCTGCTAAGCGGCTAAACTATGCCAAACTACTACTCATAAAGCCTGAAAAAGTCACAAACCTTAAACGTAATTACTTATTAGCAGTGGATAAGACGTTTTAGGCGTTCACTACCTAAAAAAACCTACAAGTAGGTAATTGGAAAGTAAAAAAGGTCAATTTATAATTTTTTATCCATCTCCACCGTAACAGTTCCAGTACAATGCGTATTTAATTTAAATATCGATTATTTCGTTTGAGAACTCGATTTTTTTTATTAGTTCGAGTAGAGAGCGTTTAAATTTCTACTCTTCGAAGGGTCATTTAAGATCCATTATGAAGATGACCATAGATCTATTTAAATCAAAGCGTGTAGTCGGACTCTAATCGATTGGAAATCGGCTGAGCATTAATGTTGTGGTGGTTACTAGCTATCTCTCATTGCTTTTCTTATAAATTTGTAGTAAAGTTATAAAAGAGTTCTGTTTAGTACCAACTCTGCGTTACGCGCCCGAACGCGCTTTCCGTACGTCCGTATCTTCAAATAGTCACACCTACCTATAACTTTGTATAACACTCACTAAGAGAGATTCAAAGATAAAAACTTTCATAACATTTTCTGTACCGTACGCGCGTATCATACGCGGCGCTTGGCGCATTCCGAACGTCCGTATCGAACGCGCGTATGGTTCGAACATATGACGCAGCGTTGGCACTTAGATAGCATTGATTTAAAGCTCCTTATCTAAAGTATGGAACTTTCAAACCATTTCAACTCTTAGAGCCCATTCACAGGACGATTCGTGTTTTTTGAGGAATCGTCTTTTTTCATGATTCGTTTTTTTATTGACGGTGGCAATGCTTTTTAAATTCCCGTGTTCACACGCATCACGAATCGTGTAAAATGACGGATACGTCTTAAATCAAACACGAACGGTGAATTTTTTGTGACGAATAAGAGTTAGGTAGTTCAGCCAAGACTGAACTCTGACTGAATCACGAAACGAATGTGAACATCAATTCGGATATTTTGACGAATCGTGAAATAACACGATTCCGTATGCAATGTGAACGTATCATGACGTATCGGATCTGGTGTGAACGGGCCCTTAAAGTAGATTTGAGATTGATTTATACATATACAAACTAAAGTTACAGAAAAATGTTTATTTAATAGATACGTGATAAAACTTTAGTTTGATGGATAAATCATGAAGTTTCTGACTAATGTTATGTTTAATTTTACCAATTAAAATATTTCGTAGAATTAAAAGATGCTATTTAAAGTTGTGTTTACAATAAAAGGTTTCTTTTTCTAGAAAATTCATTTCTTTTGCTTTGGTACAAGGACACATATTTTTAATAAATATGTTTTCAAAGTGCATATACAAACATCATTTAGAAGTAACGTTTATATGAATGTTTCTTTTACGAAATAGAGACACTATTTTTGATTTTCACAGACCTATGTTTAAGCTAGCTCAACACATCACGGAAAATATCCTGATCAGAAATATTTCTGCATTCTTCATTTATTACCATCATAAAGATCATAAGGTTAAGGAACAAAAAATTAAATCGCGTTAAATGCTCTCTTTGTTATCTACACAAGGAACATAATAATTATTGAAATTGTAAACAATAGAATAAATGTAAACGCTTGCTTCTTATGTCCTGCTATTGCAACATCGATTATTTACTGAAACTGAGAGTACCTAGATACAATCACGTCTTTGTATTATTCAACTTGCAAAACCTTCTTGAAGTCACTTGAGTCACCTTCTACGACACGCTTTATAAGGCTTAAGCTACTGTTACACATGCTCTAAAATAGACGACGACGACTGTGGCGATGGGGTAAACTTGTCTGCCTCAGACGCCAGTGGTTGCGGGTTCGATTCCCGCTGGGAACGAAAAAAAAATGTTCCGTGCCTGGGTGTTTATCTATTTATGTATTTATATTCTAGGTTCCCCCCTAGTTCGCTACATGGTATCCCATTATACAAGCTATGCTTCCTTTGGGGCCATGTAGTTGGTGTGATTGTCTGGAGATTTTATTTTATAGCATGCTTAAAAGCTTGCTATTTAGTATGCTCAATACGAGCATGCCTAAGAGCAGTTTACATTTGCTAGCGATAGGGATGCAAGTTTTAAGTACTTGTGCTTATAACTTAAGTATCGATACTAGCATGCTCAATAAGCAAACCTGATTAGACGCGCTTAAAGCACGCTCCCTTCCACTCATGCCGCTGCGCTGGTAGCATTCTCAAAAATCGCAAGCCTGTAGACTCACGGGCTTGCTGGAAATGAGCAGGCTAATTTTAAGCAAAATTCCGATACACATGCTACTACGTAGCAAGTGCTACATTAAAGCATGCTTTTGTGCTTGAAATGAGCATGTGTAAAAGTAACTTAAGCCTTATAAAGGGTGTCGTAGAAGGTGACTCACCCGGGAGGCTGGTCTTTGACCGCTGCATAGCGAGGTTGGGCAATCCAGGAATCCTTTATATTTATAAAATCAGCAAAATAAAACGTAGAATGTCCGGGGTCAGGGGTTTGAAAATTTTCCTGCCCCGTACTAGGTGCTAATGTCAAAGATTTGAATTTTTCCTACCAAAAGTTACTTAACTACGATAGTTTTTTAAATGCAAAAGTTGTACTTTTGATGATTAATGTTTTGCCTGTTTAAGTAATTGATAGATAAATACATATTTTTAGTCATACTTTTTATATTATTTCTTGCAATCCTTATGTGTCCACTAGGGGACTTTCCCCTACCAGTTGCTTCTCTTCCCGTAAAAGTTATACTGTAACAGTCAGTTAAGGGACAAATGTTTTTGTGTGCGATAGGCTGACCCCCTGTAACTGAAATAGTCTCTCTACATCATTATAATACCTCCAAATTTGTCAAACGTAACATCAGATGGCCATATAGTAACTGGTGCACTGCCTACCCCATAAGGGATACAGGCGTGAAGTTATGTATGTGTGTCGGTCGCAAATACATTCAAAATATATTTGTACTTAATAATATTATTGGATGTGTCATATCCTATATCATCAAGTTTCTTTATCTATACATATAATAAAATGGTAGGAAAGTCAAAACTGTACATTGAATATTTTTTTAAAAGAATACTTGGGGTATGATCTACCATCGAAACAGAAACAAAAAATATAGTTTTTAGAATTTTTGTCTGTTTGTCTTTCCGGGATAAACTCAAAAAGTACTGCATGGATTTACTTCAAATTTTGGCATGAAGATAGTTAAGAAGTCGGGTCAACATATAGGCTACATATTATCACGCTAGCAGTGTTATAATCGTAGGTGCGTTTGGTGCTGCATAGCGTTCACGCAGACGACGTCGCGGGCAGCAGCTAGTAAATAAATAATAATAGTTTAAAATATAACAAAGGATGGTTCGCTTCTTAAAAAAATTATATCTTGCTCAAATATTCAACTCCAATTCATGTAAGTTGGGAATCAAACACGGATTAATTCATACAAATAATACATACAGGTCAAAATCATAATTCTCCTTTTTGCTTCGTCGTAGTCGGGCAAAAAAAGAAACTTGTCGATCGATAAATTAAAAAAAAAAAAACTTAAAATATTTTAACACGAGCCATAATGTTCCAATGCCGATCATTAATATTTTTATTCTGATTGCTTTTACACGCATTTGCATTTGCAAGGCATTTGCAAGGCCCGCGATAGAAGCTATTGCATAGCTTCTATCGCGGGCCTTGAGCGTGGGGACCGAATCCAGAAATTCCGTAACGAAAAAACCTAACACCCCCCCCTGCGACAGGCACAGCGGTGATACTTTGATTTCATAACTGTACATGCGGGCTTTAATAAACAATCAGCACCATCTACTAGAAATTTGTGGAACTTCATATTAGATCAAACATTCATTAATAAAATAAATAAATAATTATAATTGCATAAGTTGATAAAAAATGCTATGCAATAGCTTTACCGCGGCAGTCTCCGAGTGCCACACGTCTTTTATCTTAGCCATGGAACCCTCGATTTATCAAGGCAGACTCATGCTTAACTGTCTGTAGGTACCACTGTCCTTAAAACAATAGACTTCAAGCGAATTCATCTATTTGCGTGACTTACGTTTTGTAACAGATATTATACAGCTATTTTATAAAGCATCTTCCGTACACCTCGTTTTCCTGTGTGAATTATCATCTCAGAATACATGAATAATCAAAAGAAACAAGATCTGAATGTAAATAAATATAAAAAATATGTTCGATCATGTTTTTGCTAAACAATACCTAAACTACAAACTGGTTATTTCAAGTTACAAACGAGAATCACAAGAATAGTATTATTTTAAAACTTGTTATTTTTTATATCACTTGACCTGTTGAAGACGACGAGATGTCATGGATATTTAAACGGATGATTTTCGATTTAACGTAAAGCGAAAAATCAAATGCGATGTTACGATTTAGATTATATTAAGACTAGCTGTTGCACAAAGTTTTAATCGCGCAAATTTCGAATCCCGCGGGAATTTCGGGATAAAAAGTAAAGTAACATCTCGTAAAGGTCCTTGGTGCCATGATTATTTCCATTGTGTTCATTTCAAATTCAATTTTCAGTCTGGAGTAGCCTACGTGCTATTCCAGCCTGTACACTATCACCATGCAAAATTTCATCCAAATCCGTTGAGCCGTTCTCCCGTGATTGAGGAACAAACATCCAGACTTTCACATTTATAATATAAGTAAGAAGATTTGTACTAAAAAGATTTTTTCGCTATCATGTACAGTCACATCTAGTAATATGTTTACATTTTCATTGGAATTTGAACCTTATAACAACCAAATAAGTTGCGAAGTGTGCACGTGACTGTACCTAAAAATGAAAAAATAATATTAAGTATAATTTTACGTGTTTGAGACTCACAATTTATAAAGATTTTCAAATTTGGATAAGGTACAATATTTTTTCGTTGAAAACACAATCCAACTTCCTACTAATATTATAAACTGAAACTTTGTGAAGCTGCTTGTTACTCTTTTGCACTGATAAGTCTTAACAGATTTAGCTGAACATCCGCCTGGTTTTACTTTTCGCCCTGATACTCTACAATGACTGATATTTTCCCGAGTAAAGTTACAGGAAATATTAAGTACTAAATAAAGCTGCCCAGCACGTGTCCCTCCCAGTTCATAAAGAAATTCCATTCATAGCCCGAAACAAATATAGCTAAAACATATACAGGGTAATTTTTTTGAAGATCAAAATATTTTAGGAGAACGTTAAGAATGATATGTGGATTCAATTTATGACAAAAAAAAATGTATATATTTTTTTAAATTAAAATTTGACAATTGTTTCAGTGATCTAATTTTTCTGACTATCGAAAAATCGATGTTTAACGTATTTCTTAATAGAAAAAGTTGGAAAAATGCTTTTATTTCTCGTTATTTAGTCGTAAATAACAGATTGAACTAAAATGTTGTTAACTTATGAGAATTAAAAAATAAAAATTTACCTAACAAAAAAAAAAATTGTTTTCATAAAGTGAATCCACCCATCGTTCTTAACCTTCTCCTAAAATATTTTGATCTTCATAAAAAACTTATATTTTAATTAACTAAAATGTCACCTACGGATACGAATATGGTTAAGGATAACCTTTTAACCTATCTATATATAAAGTTACCACGGCGAAGATAACAATGGCTTAAAAAACGTTAACTGGTTATATTTTAATGATCGCATAGGTAATGACCACACAACGTCGTTCATAACATTAAATTAAATCCAATGTCAGGGTTACACAAGTTTTTACGTTCATTCATTACAAGTAAATTAGTTCTCTTAGAAAATAATGGAATTATGATCGCAAAAAATATATGATTTTCTCTCTATGCAGTTATTATAGTATTATGATCATTGGTAAACATCGCTATAGAGAAAATATTTCCCCATTATTGTTTGTTTATTAAATATATTGTAACACTGTGTCATGTTAATCGTTCAAATCGCTTTAAAACATTGATTTTGAAGTTATTAAACTTCGATTCTATCTGCAAGGTGTTCCGCTTGATGCCCCATAATCTAGGGTACTAATGGGACCATGCAATAGAATCAATTACCATGTGATAAAGTTACAATTGATTTTTTAAACTAAGTCAAAACATCTTATGTAAAACACCTTTATGAGAAGTATGACAACGTGGAATTTTCTATCCCTTTTTTATTGCAATGCACAGGTACATACCTACAGTTCGCTACGTTTTGCGTTGTAGGTACATTGTATGCAATGTTCCTCAACGTTTAAAATGTTTTTGTTGTTTATTGTATGGCTTCAGTGACACGCGTCTATTGAATTAATGTCAAAGAGTACAAGGGTTATAATTTATGAACTAATTATATTAAGATTGATGATATCTTGGACAGTAGTCACTTTTGAACCACATATTCTTTGACAAAAAGTATTATTTTTAGTAAAGAACAAAACCTCAAAGTTATTGGTTATCAAAAAGAACATAATAATAATAAATAAATAAAATAAAATCCCCAGACAATCACACCAACTACATGACCCCAAAGTAAGCATAGCTTGTGTTGTGGGATACCATATAGCGAACTAGGGGGGAACCTAGAATACAAATACATATATAGATAAACACCCAGACACGGAATATATTTTTTTTGTTCTATGTGGGAATCGAACCCGCAACCACTGGCGTCTGAGGCAGACAGGTTTACCCCATCGCCAAAGTGGTCATCTTGTATACAATTTCCTCGTCGCCCAGATAAAAGTCTCATAGATTACGAAAGATTATTAAAAATAAGTGTATGATAAAGACAAATCAAATATAAGTTGTACGTATGATTCTAGAGCACGTCTTAAATTTTTTTCCTATTTATTTGTCGATAACTATTCGACGATAACTAAATTGTTATTTATATTTAAAAACAATAGTTTTCATTTATCGGATGCCCATTTTGTATCTAGTGTGTATTTTTTTCCCAGGGCAGTAGGTAAGTATACAACAAAGTTAAACCTTTTTTGTAAAAGTCATTTGTTTGGTGTTTTATCTATATGAAAAATTTTCGAATAATTGATAATAATTGACAAGTACATCCAAAGGCTAAATCGGTTATTTAGAAAACAATGATGGACATTTATAGGTAAATATACGTAACAAAATCACTGTTTCTTAACGCTTTAATTGCCCCGTGGTTTTCCTTGTTTTCCTAAGTCCTAAAGAAATCTTGTACTTGCGTCATTTTCTCGTTAGTTTTCACCGCAAGCACTCCTTTTGAGCAACTGTGTAGTGTTAGCGACTAATAGGTTTTCAAACTTCTCATATTTAATTAAGGATTTTAAAATGCTGTGTTATTTAATGTTTTCGGGAATAACTTAAATAGATGTGCGTCCTTATGAGTAATATTTTTCCTTCATGAAAAAGCTTTAAGTTATGTTGTGTCGTTAATTTTTTTTCGTGTTTCTTCAATGTTTTTTATCACATCTACTTATAAACAAATAAATTTTATGACATGTTAGTAATTTTTATTTAAGTTTGTTACTGTATGTGTTAAAGTGAAAGTAAACCTTGTGTAGTATAGAGTTCCATATTAATAAAGTAGAACAAAAATAATACTTATCATTTTATAAATTTATGGGCGTTTCTTAAATTTGAAAGCTTAGTTACCAAAATCGGCACAAAACATTACCATACGTCATAACTTGAGAGAGATGTACTTTAAATAATAAAATACCGTTATGGAACATTGACTTTTTAAAAGAAAATGAAAAGGTTCTTAATCGGGACTTTGAACTAACCAGTCTTGAGCCTTGTTGGTGATGATGTGTCTTCTCAAATTACTTTTATTAGTTCCTTTGTGCTCTCTTATAGTGGTCATCACGTTAATATTTATTTAGTGAATGAAGAAAAAGTGTTCCGGTGTGTTTTTACATCTTTATCATTAAAAATACAGAAAAGTATATTGTAATATTATATACAGAACAATTATTAAATCTTAAATTGAAAAAGTGCAGTTGATTTTATTGCTTTTCTTATGTTTTGAAATATAAATAAATTCTTTTAATGATATAAAAACCTTATAAAAGTATTTAACTTTTTGTATTTCATGATATTTTTTAATTATAAATCCCTTGACAAACACACGCATTACTGTAGCCCATTTAAATAATTATCTAATTGATTAACGACTCTATACACCCAAATTTAATCAATTACAATTCGTAATTAGCATTTAATTCGATAAAGTAACCACCATTCATAGAAACTAACCAAACATATTTGCTTGAATTCTTGTTAACTATGGTTTACATTTTTCTTGTAGAAGTACTATAGGTAATTTACTGCCCTAAATAATTAAGCCCATGTTATGTCGCTATGTGGCTGTTATGTGTATAAAAGTCAGAATATATAGAATTACTTGGTCTAGGGTCGTGGTGACAAAGTTAAGTGTAGTGACAGTGGTGGCCGTGTGACGGGTGTTTTAAAAAAATTGTAAAGTTGAGTGTGTAAAAGTGCAGTATTTCAAAATGGTGAGACAAACGGTGAGCGCGCGGGAATACAGGTCCTGTTCGACGCTGCTGAGCCAATATGGTAATTTCAAAGTTTTTTATCATAAATATTTGTGTCTATATCAAAAACCTACCTACTCTTAGATCGAGCTGTAAATATATTTTTGAATTTGTTGCGAACACGTTGCGAATTATTTGAATTTGTGTATTTTTAGTGTAATTATGTTAAGTTTAAAAAGCTTTTCAGCAGTCCATGCAAGTTATAATAAAAAGTAACAAGTTAAAATACATTCAGTACAACGACGGAATTTGCGTAAGGCTATAAGAGCTATAGGAGTCAACATATGTAGTAAGATATAGGGCAAGTGCAGAATTAAAATTTACTTAATAAGTAATTGAACTCTGAGATACTTCGACTCTTTTAAACGTTTATCTGCATCTGAGGCCTTATATGTATATCGCATAACTAAAAATACTAAATGCAAGGAAACAAAATTTTAATATTTACCTATGTACCTACCCACATTAGAGTGCAGTTTGTTTTTGTACCATAATATAAATTGGCTATTATTTCAAGCTGCCAAAACATTCTGGAAAACATGCAAAACATGGGTTTTTAAACCTTACAACAATACATTTTTTTCTGAATTGAAATCAATTAAGCGTATCGATGTAAAGTCCTAAAGCCACGATTTGAAGTCGTCGTGGCGCCGTGGTTACTGTGTGTATCATACGATATCACATGTTAAGCAACGCTCAGCGCGGTCGGTGCTTGGATGGGTGACCGCCGACCATTCATTTCTCACGGCGACTTCCGTGCTTCGGAGGGCACGTTAAGCAGTCGGTCCCGGGTGCTGTATACTTGTATACAGTAGTCGTTAGGGTTTGTCAGAAGCCACTTTGGCGCCCTGAAAATTCTGACATCCACCACCCAGCACTGGGCCAGCTTAGTGGATTATGGCCTATACCTCCTCGTCACCCAGGGTAGAGACTCATGCCCTGCAGTGGGCTCATTACAAAGAGTTGTGATGAGGATGATGAAGCGTATCGATGTGAACACACATTACATCTTATTAACAAATTCATTTCTATATCAGGTACTTATTTTCGTGCGAATATTTATATAAAAAAACTAGCTTTTGCCCGCGACTTCGTACGCGCATAAATATTGTTTATGGTTAACACAACCAGTCACTCATTATAGAACCTTTATGCCAAGTATCACATCCGTGCGCTCGAGGAATAAGATTTTTTATACAAACTAAAAAGTCCTATTATAACCGTTGCGTGGAAATTTCGGGAATTTCTTCCTTAGCGCTTCCCCGCAACCCCTAAGAATTGTTTGTTTTAAAATTTAGAATAGAATAGAATAGAATATATTTATTGGAACATAGAACAATATAAATAATTACAGATTAAATTACAGAATAAAAAAGACAGATTTACCGATCTATGCCACCAATTGGTAACCACTCAGCTTTGTAGCCATGGCATCGCAAGGATGCTATGTCGCTGTTTTTCAGTGGCACCAGATTTTAGCTCTCTACGGCCAGTAGTAATGGCTGTACGTTGTTTGCGAGTCACTGAGTCAGTAATGGAACAGTTTTATACATTAGTCAAATGTCTCATTACTCCACCTAACCAATTACCTACTTACATCTGCCAAATTAAGTAAAGTAATGACGCCATTTACCTCTAATGACCCTCAAATTCATTCTTTCAGATCCGCGTCTGCTAGACACATTCAAAGAAGAAATGTCGTACGGCGTGGAACGTTTCTTTCTCCTCTCCTTCTGCTTGGCTTGCTGCTGGCCCAGCAGCTTCTCCAAGCAGCCAGATCTTCGCATGGTGCGGTATTGGAACGAGCTGGAGTTTGCCTTCCCCAATGACTTGGAGATGCAAGATGCTTTGGACCGCCGGTACTTTGTGCCTGGGAATTCTGTACCGATTGATGTGGACGTTCAGCATCGAGAAGGTTGGTGGTTTTTGTGAGTCCAATAGGAAGATTTTGTGTAGAAGTAAGTCGCAATGCTTTCTATTGAACAGGTTCCGGATTGGAATTTTAGCAAGGTCAGAAATATGTGTGGTGACATTTTTGCGCACAAATCATGGAGAGATTGTTTTTGAAACATGGAGAGATTGTTTGTTTGAATATTGCTTATGATTCTATTGTCTTTCTACCTGGCGTGGCCCAGCAGCTTCTCCAAGTAGCCAGACCTTCGCTTGGTGCGGAACTGCGCTTCTTGATTAAACTCAGTAAAAACAAATGGTGTGATGTTTCAATTATTTTATAATGTTTTAAGAAATCTTCACCAAAATAACTTAAAACTCAAAATATATAATTAAGCGAAACAATATGCTTAAAATCACAAAAGTTGTCATTTTTATTACAGTGTTAATTCAACGAAAGCTTAGTTAAAAACATTGATAAAAACAAAGTTCATGACGTCCTTTACTTTGTATGTTTTTGTGGTTTCTTAAAAGTCTGAGTGAATGAATCAAGTTTAACAAGTAAAGTACTTACGATTTTTCTCACATTAACAAACATGATTTTAGAATAAATATTTGCTAAGTGTATTGACCGCACAAACTGAGAAGTCAATCGTATTCAAAATGTCCATTTGCTTCTACGGCACGGGAAAGTCCGTGGTTCCCTGGTTTTGTAAACTTTTGAGGTACAGAGCTTTCCTCTCCATCCCTTATAGCACTGTCCCTTATAATCTACAGGGACAAGAATAAATGTATCCCCTTTTGACTGACACACATTCAGGGATATACGTCTCCGCCTTTGGCCAATAGGATGTCTATGCTCGAATATAATTTCGGTATATAATTTTGTCCTCTCTCTGTGCTTAGTTTATCTTCGGTCAATCGGAGAAGTACCAACTTTCACTCAAAATCAGTATAGCACGCGTACAGTACATGACCTTGATCAAGTGCCGGAACCATCGACTACTTAAGTACCTATGTTTTGCGTAAGTCTGACGTCATTAATTGACTAAATTAGTGAGATCGGGTAAACAGTGATTTACGATTTATCTATTTTTTGTGACGGCACTTGATCTTTTGCTATGCCAGCCTATTTGTATTTACTATCATCTTAATGTTAGGTTAATTATAATGGTGCGTATGTGTATTATAAAAACAGTTAAGATTAGCTGCAGTCACGCGCTTTAGTAACCGTATTGAATTCCTATGCCCGTATACGCAGCAGGACCCTGTCCTTAATTCGATCTGCAGCTAAAGTTCAACGTCCGCAGTATTTAGTATCTTCCAAAAAGTATAAATAAATTTTTTTTTCACCCTAATTGCTGCAAAGATATCGTAAGTTATTTTCCAGCAGAACCCTCAGACGTTTGAAGGTCTTCACACCAATGGTATGCGGCCCCGAATAGAGGCATATTGGTACCTTAAAAATTCATTTATAATTTAGTCAAATTATTATTATTTTATGAGAAATCGCCTACGAAACTTTTTCGTGCCAGTAGAAGCCCAGCCCAGATAGCTCATTTCTTATCAGCATTTTATTAGTACTTTACAAAAATCATAATAGGTACATTTAATTAAAATAGATAGTATTTTAGCAGACAGTTTGTTTGAAAACTTTAATTTTAAAGCACTATTATTACTGCTCAAACACTATCTTATTTAATTCAAGGTATTGTTTTTTGTAAAGTGGTACTAATTAAAAGCTGATAAGAAATGTGACTGTCTGGGCTGAACACGTTAAAGAATAAAAGGGTCGTGCTGGCATGAAAAAGTTTCATAGGCGATTCCTCATAAAATAACAATAATTTGAAAAAAGTATAAATTAATTTTTAAGGTACTAATATGCCATTATTCGGGGCCGTATATCATTGGTCTGAATACCTTCAAAACGGCTGAGTGTCCTGCTGGAAAATAACTTATGATATCTTTGCAGCAATTAAGGTACCATTGTTTATGAATACTTTTTGAAAGGTACTAAATAATACGGACCTTAACGTCCGTAGCTGTAGATCGAATTAAAGATGGGGTCCTGTGGACCACCATTGTGGACTTGCATGTGGTCTATCTGTCATCCCATAAATTCATTAAAATATAGTGAAAATAATCGCGATTACTTGAAACAGTGATCTGATATAAGCATCTAAGGAATATTACGCATGCAAAAGGGCGCACGAAGTTGTACGAGATAAAATATCTGTTGAATATCTGTTGGCCTCTATGATGCTTTGGTGAACCGTTCGTCTGCGCTATGAACAGTGCTGGGTTCAAGTCCCAGTTGGACTAGGCCTGGGTCCTCCATAACATAAGCTTGTTTTAAATTACCTTGTTTTAAAGGGCCATACTTTCTGTGCTTGTTTTTATAATTAATTTTGTTTACGCTATAGTTTAGGGCGTTGTTTATTCAAATGCTTTCTATATTGCAGGTGCGCCATCTCGTATCTTCGTAACTATCCCTCGGTTCGACGAAGGACGGCCGATAACTCTAGGAACCGTGGACGAGATAGGGCGCATCAAAGCCTATCCAAACTACACCTGGCACGACAACCAAGGACAGAACTGCGGTGGATTCACCTCTGTGTTTCGGGTGGCTGTAAGTACCAGAATTTTCTATACGTTTACTCATCATACATAGTTTAGCAGTTAAACATCATCCACAGCCAGTAGACTTCCACTGCTGGACATAGGCGTCCCCCAAGGTCTTCCACGTCGCTCGGTCCCACGCCGCCCTCATCCAGCGTTTACCGGCAGCTTTGACCAGGTCGTCGGGGGGCCTGCCTCCACTCGAATTCTCCACTCGAGAACTTTTCTGCCCCAACGGCCATCTGTTCCGCGAGCTATGTGCCCTGCCCATTGCCACTTCAGTTCTACAATTCTTCTGGCTATGTCGGTGACTTTGGTTTGCCTGCGAATCTCCTCATTCCTGATTCGATCCCGCAGGGAAACTCCGAGCATAACCCTTTCCATTGCCCGCTGAGCGACTTTATGCTTGTTTATAAGGCCCATAGTTAGCGAGCACGTCTCAGTGCCGTATGTTATCACTGGCAACACACACTGGTCAAAAACCTTTGTCTTCAGACACTGCGGTATTTGGGACGTTAATAGCAGTTAGTAAAATTACTTATTTTAAGGTGTTTTTTGTAGTGCGCTGAAATATAAAAAGATAAATAATCTGAGTATTTTATCGCGTTTACACGTAAATCGACGTGTCGGTGTCTTCACAGACCATACAGACGCAAGTGACTCCAATTTTTTATCATTATTAAATGCCGTTTTATAGCCATTACTCATTGGAGAACTCAAATAAAATGAATGAAACTTTAGATAGTATAAGATTCATTGAAGTAAACTCATGAGAGATTCATTCAAGTTCAAATAAAAATATGTGTAATAGAAACATTTTTGAACATATGTGTAATATTTACTATTAAAGAGAATATTATAGGGCTCAAAGAAAATAATACATAAAAAATAAATAGAAAAAGTCATAAAACCAAAATAAAACGAAAGCAAACTAATTATTTCTTTTTAAGAAAAAGTGAACCGCATTCAAAAAACCAACCCACTAAAAATGTTTTAATAATTTTTATAAACGCCATCCTATTCCTGTTTCTATTCCATCCATATTACTACCCGGTATAGTAAATTTCTACCAAAAATTAATTAATATTAATGAATGTAATAAGAACATTAATAATTTATCTGGGTAGGTATTTACATAGTTTTTGAAGTCGGTGCCAAACCTGTAGGCCTAGGTAGAAAACTATGGAAAAGGACGCTTTAAGAAAGAAGAGGAATTAAATCCCAACGAAAAATAACGACGACTTGATGCAGCATGAGATGGTCTTGTCTAGGTATCGCCAGCATGCTCGTGCTGCAGAAACTGACAAAAGAAAAGAGATTCGCTTAAAACAATCTTCGTGCGAACAGTCAGCTAAGAACTTATCCAAAATTTATCACTAAAAAATCTATCACGTATATCTACAAATATGGAAACTAACTTACTATGAAAAAACTAAAAGCTAGCCCTAAATTGAAAGAAAGTAAACTGTAAAAGGTTCTCCTAAATGGGACAAATATCCTTTTAAAGACCGCATCAACATCGGTTCAGCCAAACGCAAGATAATCGATGACAAACATAATTAACATACAGCTTAAACTCCTCTTTGTAAGTTGGCCACTTTTAATCAGAAGTTGTGCAGGTAAATCTGCGGGAAACTGCTAGTATTCCGTCATTATTCGGTAAATCAATCAAACATTCAGCTGAATATTAATGTTGTACGAAATACGAATGTTCGTCTGAACATTCGGCTCATCTCTGATACAAAATAAACAGATAAATTAAGAACCTTATTTTTTCAAGTTGGTCAATATACTAAAACCTTCTCCTGAACATGACAAATCTTTTTTCTGAAAACCGCATCCAAATCGGTTCAGCCAAACGTGAGAAAATCGCGGACAAACATACATACAAACTTTTCAGTACCGAACTATTTATCTATTTATGAAGAAATGAGTTCATTTTACCGCTCATTCATTTATTGGACAGCTTAATTATTTATAAAAATGACATTTAATGATAAAATAACCGACCAATTGATTTTTTATTACTGTCCATGTTTTACTGTCGCATTAATTAACCAACTGCCATTAAATTAAATAACTGCTCAATATATTTTTCAACTGATCATAATAACATCTCGAATATTATAATAACAGCTCAAAAAATTAGTTAATTAAGATAAATGCTTTGAAAATGTTTCAATATGGCCGTTACCTTGTGTATTTGTGTCTACTCTTTTGATAATCTTAACAATCTTCCATGGTTTTGCAAAGTTTTACATAACAAATCGAAATCCAATATTTGTTATTAAAAGCAATATTAGTAAGTATGCAAAGCAAACATCTAATTAATGCCAATTCAAATAACACATTAAATTCAATTTATTATGGCAATTGGAATTTACTGTGTTATTTGAATTTATTAAACCAGATAGGTAAGTCAATAAAAATACTATTTACTCTGTAATTAAAATACATTAAAAAAAATACCACTCGTTCAATGACAAAATTGTGGCTGCACCGGTTTAAAGGGCAAGTTACACTTAGGTATGCTACCTTACGTAACTTAACCTTTTCGAGTCTTTTTAATGTTTTTTATTCCTTTCCTCAAAGAGAAAATTTCGTGTGATGTTACCCTAAATATAGTTCTGTAAATCTTTACACTGTAGTTATAGGAGTGGAATAAGAGAATATAAGAAATGCATGAGTATCCTTCAGCGTTGATAATAAACTTATCGTCGCCAATTCGCTACCTATCAGACGTGTTTTTTAGGTTTTTATATTCAAAATTCATAGACAATTTACACTATAAAATAAATAAATATTTCTGACACTCACACAACATTACCTAGCCCAAATTAAGTTTCTTAAAGAACTTGTGTTATGGATACTAGATAACTGATATACTTAAGAAATATATAAACATACATATTGAATAAATACATATTTTTATTAGAATAAACTTAAATAAACATATAAACATCCATGACTTGACGACTAATATCTGTGTTCATCACACAAATCTCCGCCGCCGCCGGGATTCGAACCCAGGACCTCTGGCATAGAAGGCAATGTATGTTACCACTACACCAGCCGGTCGTCGAATGCATATGAGGCATACATTGATTTCCGTGGTCTAGTTTTCTACCTGTTCGCCGATACTGAGTTTGAGTCCCAGCCAAACCAGTTTGAGAAACAAACTTTTGTAAACTGCGCGGATTTGAGTGTAGACAAGATACCACCTAATTTCGATGTCTTTTCTCCATACCAATACATATTAGGAAAAAAAGTATTTGTCCATGTGAACTGAACTGTCTGTCTGAACAACAATATTTCTAATAGTTCAACTGTGAAAGTTTGGATGGATGCTTGTTCTACAATCACGGCAAAACGGCTCAACGGATTTGGATGAAATTTGGCATAGTGATATTGTACAGTCTGGAATAGCACATATGCTACTTTTAATCCCGATATTCCCGCAGGATTGAAAATTTAATTTAAATTGAATTAATACATTGGAAATAATCATGGCACCAAGAAGCTTTACGAGATTGCCTACGCAATAGCACAAGTACGCTAGCATTTCCTAATTTTGGGACAGCGAACAGCCTATGTAACGTCATTCAGGCCGAATCATCTGACTGCACTCTATGATTAAACTTTATAATTTTCTCACATGATTCAACTTTATCATTTTCAGATAGACAAGTGCAATCGCTTATGGGTAGTGGACACGGGGAAGATAGGGGACTACCAGTACTGCGACCCTCAAGTAACAGCCTTCGACCTAAACACTGACACGGTTGTCTTCAGACATGTGCTAGAGAAGAGAAGCTTTAGTCAGAACTCCCTGCTCATAACTCCTGTAAGTATTTACAACATGTCCCTGGTTGTTTTAACCTGGATTTGCATAAGATTTACATTTTTTTATATGGTAAGGATAGGATGTTTGTCTTCCATGCGTACTGGTGTACCTGATGATGGAAAGTACTTCCGGATCAAAATTAGCACCAGAATGGAGATATTTGTCAAAGTCAAAATCAAAAAATTCATTATTTCGTAGATACTTACAAATTGAACTGAATCAACAACCACTTCGGAACGTCCATCTGTTGAGAAGAATTTGACAGAAACTCAACAGCAATCATCTTTCAAAAATACACAGTGACAGTTTACAGCCAGGGAATCCCATTTTCTTGCATTCGGATATCGTCTGGCATGATGGTCTCTTAAGCAAGCTTCCAGCATATGGCATACCGACCGGGCTCTGCGACTGGATATCTGATTTTCTGAGGGAACGGTCGATTCGAGTAGTCTTAGACGGCTACTCCTCTGACCTAATGGCGATTAATGCCGGGGTACCTCAGGGATCTGTTCTCTCTGCAACTTTATTCTTGCTGCACATTAATGACCTCCTAACACCAGGCATTATTGGATATGCTGATGACAGTACTGTTGTTAAGAGATATATATCCAATGCGCGAACGAGCGCCCATGAAATCCAGGTTTTGAGAAGGTCGAAGATTGAGCGCGTTGATTCGACCTTGCGGAATGTGTCCGATTGGGGCGAATCTAACCTGGTCAAATTCAACGCCTCCAAAACACAAGCGTGTCTATTCTCCGCAAAAAGGA
Organism: Stenoptilia bipunctidactyla; assembly: GCA_944452665.1. Classification (NCBI taxonomy): domain Eukaryota; kingdom Metazoa; phylum Arthropoda; class Insecta; order Lepidoptera; family Pterophoridae; genus Stenoptilia; species Stenoptilia bipunctidactyla. The sequence goes on from OX101730.1 coordinate 6,815,563, forward strand.
GCACCTATACTTTTACGCCCACTTTCCAGAATGTATCTGTTCCCATCACCGACCAACTAGGGCTTTTGGGCGTCACTATAACGTCCAAATTAAACTTCGGTCAACAAATTGAGTCTATGGCAAAAAAGGCTTCAAAAAAATTAGGTATCATCTCGAAGGTCCGGCGGTACTTCAGCCCTGAACGGCTGCTCAACTTATACACAGCCCAAGTCACCTTTGGGATGGTTCTGCCAAATACCAGCTCGAAGCGCTAGACTCTGTTGACCGAAGAGCCCGTAAAATCATAAATAACAACAACCTTACAAATAAAAAATTGCAGACGCTGGAGCATCGTCGTAAAGTTGCTTGTTTGACAGTATTTTATCGGCTACATTTTGGTGAGTGTGCGAGTGCTCTTTTTGACCAAATTGAACCCACCCCTTTTTACCACCGGATTACTAGAGGCAGACAGAACTTCCATCCCTATATAGTGGATTTACCAAGAAGTCGAACAAAACGCTTCGATAGTTCCTTTTTGGTACGGATTGCCAAGGAGTGGAACAATCTGCCTGCGTCCGTTTTTCCTGACCACTACAGTCCTGGAACTTTTAAGTGTCGAGTGAATAGGTTTCTCGTGGATGGACGTGTAACACCATAGTCTTCATGCGCACTTTCCATCAGGTGGCATGGTAGACAAACGTCCTATCCCTACAATATAAAAAAAAAAAAACTTATAGTCCTACTCCTTTTCACACAACACTTATTTTAGCGTATACTTAAATCTATCGAAGGGTAAACCTTTAAATATTTTTGGAATTTTATCATAAAAGCGTACACATTGACCCATAAACGAGTTAGTGATTGCGGTACCTTGTCGCAAACTAAGTAGTCCTATCACTACACTAAGTGCGACTCATTTTAATTTATCGACGTTTATGACATGATTATTCAAGAGTAGAAGAGTTATTATTAGCCGAGCCTACGTGGTCTTAGTTGGCACGTTAATAAGGTATACATGTGATAACACAATATCAATCAAATCAATCATCTCAACCGATCGAGTGTAAGGTGGGCGATTTAGGCGCGGGTGCGAGGCGATGAGCGAGCGAGGGCCCTTCAGAATAAAGATCTCATCTTTGTGGACTGATACCGAATGTGTGATTAATCTTGGGTTTAATGAATGGCTACTATAATGGCTACTTATAATACTCATTTCCAAATGCCCAAACCACCGTAGCATACCCTTTTCAATCTTATGGCGGGTTTCAATATTATGAAAACTGTTCGTTTTGCCTACGAACAATAGAAATCACTACCAAAATGACTTTCGTCTTTCCAACATTCACTCTCAAACCTTTCCTTTTAAATGACTCATACATCACATTGACCATTTGTTGTAGGTTCGACGCTGACGATGCAAGTAGAACCTGGTCGTCGGCGTAAAGCAAAGTTTTGATCACTATCTCATTAATTTCTAAGCCCCATTCAGATTCTTTCAGATCTTTCAAACAGCTATCCATGAATAGGTTGAACAGCCATGGAGACGCTACACAGCCCTGTCTAACACCGCGTTCGATGCTAAACCAATCCGTGTAGTCAACATTCATAATTGGCCGAAATATCGTGTAACAAAGACACAAAAAAAACATAAAGACGAATTGAGAACCTCCTCATTTTTTGGAAGTCGGTTGAAAATAATTATAATTAAATGAAATGTAAATAATAAATTAAGATTAATATGTTTCATATGTTTAAGATTAATATATTACTACAGGCATTAAATTTATCTTACCTTTTAATATCATAAGCATGAAAGTTGGTTAGAAAGGATGTGTATTTGCAGATCTGCGTTAATTAACTGTAACTATACATATATACACCACCATTATTCAGTCAGTGTGAAATTTTCAACTAGGGATTCCCGTACAGACATAAACGTGCATTTAATGAGCTAGCAAATTATCACAAGTACATCTAACAAACCGTTAAGCTTTGCATGCACATCCTCAAATAGCTCTTATGACATACTCCAAAGAGCACCTTGCCAAGCAATGGACAGCTTGTTCTTGAATAGCGCAAAAAATAAATAAAACAGATGCTAGCTTACTGCAAGTTAGTAACTTTATGTCTGGGGCTTCCCAGAGAGATACTGATAACTCATCTATACTAATATATAAAGCTGAAGAGTTTGTTTTTTTTTTGTTTGTTTGAACGCGCTAATCTCAGAAACTACAAGTGGGATTTGAAAAATTATTTTTGCATTTGATAACCCAACTCTTGAGGAAGGTTATAGGCTATATTTTATTCCTAAATTCCCACGGGATCAAAAGTTACGCGTGTAAAACCGCGCGCGGTGGCTAGTAGGTTTATAATGTGACAAACTCTGTTCGGTTTCTGTTATGAACCAGCTATATTTGACGTAAACACTTATCAAGTTATTAACGACTATGTGTGGAGGGTAACATTTATTATTGTTTCTTGACTAAGAGAGTAAACCTGGGGATATCTGATATATCATAGCTTTAATTGTAGTTGGACTTCAAGATCAGCTCGACTAGCGATCGCCCTTTATGACCTCTGATCACCCATCGACGACAAGGAATAAAAAGGTCCATCAATAAGACCTTTGTGTAATAAATGGAATTTTTAGTCGACATCCACGTTTCTGTCTTAAAGTATTATTGAATTATTATAATAATAAATAATAAATAAACATTTCTGACACTCCCACAACATTATCTAACCCAAATTAAGTTCCTTAAAGAACTTGTGTTATGGATACTAGATAACCGATACACTTAAGAAATATATACACATACATATTGAATAAATACATATTTTTTATTAGAAAAAACTTAAATAAACGTATAAACATCCATGACTTAACGACTAATATCTGTGTTCATCACACAAATATCCGCCGCCGCCGGGATTCGAACCCAGGACCTCTGGCATAGAAGGCAATGTATGTTACCGCTACACCAGCCGGTCTTCATATGAATTATAAACTTGAAGAAGCCATAAATTAATCCATGGCTTCGAGTAAAGCTACTATAAGTAGGTATGTTTTGAACATGTAAATAACCGTACTTTAATTACCTACACACGTGTTAGCATCATCAATTAAATGTGCTTATACGACAATACCTAACAAGTTTTATAGTAATTCTTAGAAACAACCTAGACTATGTAGTCAAAGTACGTACCATTTAGATTTGAAGGTAGACTTGAGCTCAAATCGAATACTCTCTGATGTTTGGTTTCTCTTATCTGAAATTGTTGTGATTAATGTTGCTTCCATGCTGGACTGGGAGCGAAAGAAAAACATAGAATGTTACAGCGGCTTCTCTTCCCGGGCATACTCTTAAGGGACAGAGGTTTTCAAGGCGTTTTTGTGGGCGATAGGCTGACCCACTGTCACTACAATAGTCACTCTCTTTGTAATACTTCCAAATTTGTCAAATTTGACATCAGATGGTCTTTTAACCTCTGGTGTTCTGCCTACCCCATAAGGGATACAGGCGTGCAGTTATGTATGTATGTATGTTATCTGAAATTAGGTGCGGTGGGGCTTGAAACTCAACAGTTGCTAACAAATACAGATTTTGAAGCCTCTTTTGACATAAGTTTGAATTCTGGTGGGGAAGACGAACATGGATATTAACCATCAATTCATGATTGATCTTATTACTCATCTTTTATCAAATGCAACGCGAAGTTGAGTTTCAAAATTTTTTTTAGCCCTTTTTTGTGTTTGATGTGCCATTACTTTATTTCTAGCAATGTACAATGTTCATCTTTTAATTTTAAAAGGACCTACCAATCACCTTAATTGTAATAAAGAAAAAAAAATGTACCTGTCCTTGAAAAAAAAAATTTTGACGGGCTTTAAAAGTACATAAGCGCAACAATCCAAAAAAAAAAAACTTGAGTCCTAGGCAAAATCTTTCGGGCTGGTTGGTTAACGGACCACCCCACCTACCCCCATTTTCGTATAGTTAACGTTGTGCCAAACACCCTGTACGTATATGCTAATTTCTAATATTTTTAAATGCTTTAAATTTCGTAACCATTAAAACTTAAGTTATGAATGTTAAAAATATTTATATGTTACTTTCAATATTATTGTACTAACTGTTTAAAGAAAATTGTAAGTCCCAAAGTAAAAACCAAGACCGTTAATTAAAAAAGACTGGAAAAAAAGCCGGTTTCTCATGGATTCTCATTGTGTTCATCATAGTCCACAGGTCCACTTTCCAACATGTCACATAGAGATCACACATTCCATCATTACTTTCTAAAAAAAACTAGAATCAAAGATACATCGAAAAGTTTGGACGTTACTTAGTTTGTCTTTCATTTTGTTTGATTTTGTTTGATTCTGTTTTAAATTCATTTTATTTTAAATTCCCTCACAGGTCATAGACATACAATCCCGTGGTGAGAACGACTGCTCGGACACGTTCGTGTATATTGCGGACGTCTCCGGGTTCGGGATCGTGGTGGTCGACGTCGCCAATTCCCGCTCCTGGAGAGCCTCTCATCGCCTCTTCTTCCCCTATCCTGATAAAGGCAGCTTTACTATTGACGGTAAGGATTCAAGCATATGCATTGACGACCGCTCTGTGACGATGGTGTAAACGTCCACACATACAACGCATCGCAGCGCAGCGCAAAAATCCGCATGCCAACCTCGTATACATTTTATAATAAGTATGGCACACTAGTCGAGGCGGGCCGGGCCGCGTATCACATACAGGGTTGATTTTTAGTCACCAGCCAAATTTAAATGTTAGTTTCTTTGATACAATATAAACGTACCTGCATATTTATTTTGGCGTCGCTCAGTACAAAAAAGATTAGGTATATTGCGGACGTCTCCGGGTTCGGGATCGTGGTGGTCGACGTCGCCAATTCCCGCTCGTGGAGAGCCTCTTATTCTCATCGCCTCTTCTTCCCCTATCCTGATAAAGGCAGCTTTACTATCGACGGTAAGGATTCAAGCATATGCGTTGACGACCGCTCTGTGACGATGGTGTAAAGGTCCACGCATACTACGCATCGCAGCGCAAAAATCCGCTCGCCAACCTCGTATACATTTTATTATAAGTATGGCACACTAGTCGAGGCGGACCGGGCCGCGTATCATATACAGGGTTGATTTTTAGTCACCAGCCAAATTTAAATGTTAGTTTCTTTGATACAATATAAACGTACCTGCATATTTATTTTGGCGTCGCTCAGTACAAAAAAGGTGAAATATGGTCGCTGTTGATGAACATAGCTTCTACGACGCGGCATTTCATTGATAATTAGTATTATCAATGAAATGACTTAGTACTACAAGATATTTTGTAGTAGCGCGTAATCATCTTTATTTTAATGGTAATTTAGAGGGACTAATATTTGCTGTATATGTAAGCGGGTATATTAATTTCTTTGTTAAATTAATACCTACTTTTTTGCAAAAATCGTTTCTATAAATGATACCTATTGTGTTAAAAAAAATTGGCCGATGACTACAAATCAACCCTGTATAACGTGTGCTAGTGACGCACACAGGTTATACCGCTGCGATGCGGCCCGCGGCATTATGTGTTAAACCTTAGCACTGTCTGTTTGCGTGCATTCACAAATAATTATGTATATCTGTTGTCCAGTACCTAAAACACAAGCACCTGTCAACCACCAAGCAGGTGTCACCTGGATAAGCGTTTTATAAAACGCACACGTTCACTGCAATGTGTGGTCTAATTTTCTGTAAGACTTAAATCACCTCAGCAGATTGTTTGCCGCTGGCGTAATCGCACATCGTTTTAAGATCACGACAAATAAAGGCATAAGAATTGTGTCGAGAAAAAAATCTCACATTGAAACTATTTCTATAAAATTGAGTCGGGTAAATCACTATGTTTGCAGTAATTTATGAAATGTGGCACGTTTTGGAGATCAGACAGTGAGAGAGAAACGAATTAAAAAAAAATTGTAGAAGTTTCCTAACTGGAGTCAGTTTATAAAAGTTCGTTTTTTCAGTTTCACTTGAGAATAAGGCTACCCAATTTTTTTGATTGGGCTTTTCTCCATAAAAAAATATTTCTTAAAATTCAGACCAGATAATATGTTTATGTAAATTCATAACAAATAATATTTCTTAAAATACAGGGTTGTTTTTTAATCACCGGCCAAAAAATATTATGTTCAGCAACAAAAAATCTGACTAAAATCGGCATTTTTCGAAAAAAATTAAAGTCGGGAATATCTCGAAAACGGTGACACTTTTACTGAGGTAATTTTTTTTTATCTGGTAGAGCACACCTCAATCTTTCTTCCATTTTAGTTTGTCGTGCAAGTTATGGGACACCCTGTATAAAGACCTTTGACTGACAGCCGTCGACCGCCCGAATTTTTTTTTGATTATGTACACATGATATTGACTCCTATTTCTTTCGAAAAAGGTGCAATATTCAAATGCATTGTTTAGGGCTCTTACAATTCAATGGGTGTTTCCGGGAATACGACAATTAGCGAAGATCTGCATGTGCATTATTAATTTGGGAATACTGGATATTTATCTTAGTATCGCTCAGTAGAAAAAAATAAAGATGCCATCAAAAACAACCTGTAAAAAACCCAAGTCTCGCAGCTCAGTCTTTCTACCGTAAAAAGTTGTGAGATCCATGTAATACCAAGTCGGATAATCTATTTAGTCTCTACTTAAAGGACCTTCTGTCTTAAGTTATTATATCAGTTTTTATCATGCCAATATTAAAATATTTTACTTTTAAAACAAATAGATCGACTTGGACATCGCATGATTTGATTATTAGTATGTATCACACTACACAGCACGACGGGCCAGCAACCGAATTCCTCACCAGAGTCCTTCCGAATATGATGATTGAGGTGAGTATCTTAAAGAAGTTAATGCTCCTGAAATTTTAATGGCGAACAAAAGTATTAGTGAATTGGTTGCGCTAAATCCCGTATCGACTTCTCGGTTTATTGAGAAGTTTAAATGCCCCCAGAGCCATGTTGTTATCCGATGAGTCGCTTGGAAAAGTTAATATATTTATAGCTTGTTTTGGAGACGAGAGTTTCAATCGCGTGAGGCGCGATAGACTAAAGAATCTAATATGATTGTAATATTCATTGTGTTTTCATGCGATGTCCAAGTCGATCTATTTGTTTTAAAAGTAAAATATTTTAATATTGGCATGATAAAAACTGATATAATAACTTAAGACAGAAGGTCCTTTAAGTAGAGACTAAATAGATTATCCGACTTGGTATTACATGGATCTCACAACTTTTTACGGTAGAAAGACTGAGCTGCGAGACTTGGGTTTTTTACAGGTTGTTTTTGATGGCATCTCACTTCTTTTTGTAGAGTCCTACTTTTTGGTACCATCTACTTCTAACGAATTTTCTTAAAGGCTTTGTCTTATGATATTTTCTTATTTTTGGATGTAGTCTTCCTCTTTTTCTTTTCCGGTACTACTTCTTGAGCTTCAGCTACAGTTTTTCTCAAAGCCCACTCCCTGTCTCTGTGGGTTTTTCTCGGAGGCTTTGATGTTACAATTTTTGACAAGTCTGGACGGTAAATACTTCTTAATCTGTTGTATTCACAAATTGATGATTCCTGCGCTTTAATACTTCTAAAGTCGACATTAATGAGATGTAAACTGCCCAGACTTGTAACTCTCGAAAGTGCCACGTAAGCTTGACCGGATGTGAACACTGCAGCACCTATATCCATCAGCGTATTACTTAGACATAGGCCCTGACTTTTATGTATAGTTATAGCATAGGCTGTACATATGGGAAATTGTTTGCGATGAACATAAGCTCTATTAATAATTTCAAATCGGGTTCAAATCGATTCAAATGAAAACAGATTAACTGAAATAATTGAACACCTCTCGAAACTTCCTACAAAAAATATGTGTCAACAATTAAATACTGCAATGCTCAGATCTCTCCCACATCCTGAAATAAAACTTATAGCAATAGATAGCCTTGATTGTCCCAGGTACCTAACAAAAAGAGCTCGTGAATGTATAAAAAAATATGAAGACGATGCTACTATGACTGCAGGTCTGGAAGAGAACATAATTATAAAAATAGGCGCAAAAGTCATGTTAAGGCGAAACATTGACGTGAGTTTCGGTTTAGTTAATGGGTCTATCGGCATTGTGGTAAAAGTAAAGGATGATCCTGAAAATTCAAAAATAATTAAGAGAATATATATTACATTTAATAATGAACCTAATGTTTACGAGCTTGGTCCGGTCAAAATTAAATTTGAAATTATTAATAGAGCTTATGTTCATCGCGAACAATTTCCCATATGTATAGCCTATGCTATAACTATACATAAAAGTCAGGGCCTATGTCTAAGTAATACGCTGATGGATATAGGTGCTGCAGTGTTCACATCCGGTCAAGCTTACGTGGCACTTTCGAGAGTTACAAGTCTGGGCGGTTTACATCTCATTAATATCGACTTTGGAAGTATTAAAGCGCAGGAATCATCAATTTTTGAATACAACAGATTAAGAAGTATTTTAGTGTTTTGTTTCATTATTGATAATTTATTTATTTGTATTTTATAAGTAGTGTATAATATTGTATTTAAGAATTTATTTACTCTTATTTATTAATTATTAATATGTATGATAGTGAAAATGACGATGGTTCACTGGGTAATATTTCATGTATGGCACCTTCATCTCAGATTACCGGTAGCTACCTTTGTCTAACTCCTCCCTTAAGAACTGCACTTGACACCCATTTTTCTAACTTTATTAAAAACTTGTTGTTTTTATTAAAGTTAGAAAATAATGTTATTCATGTCAACACACAGAGTATTCCAGCCCACTACCCCGATATGCTTACTAATCCTTGTGGTGTACAATAAAGAATTATTATTATTATTAAACGTGACCTTACAATGTATTAAGTATTATATTTTAAGATTATCCAAGCAACGTCCAAATCGTTAGCAACAAGTATACTAATAAGTAAGCCTACCAATCGTCAATGTATAATGGAAATTATAATCTAAAATTGCAAACTAACGTATTTATGTAAGTACCTTAAAATTAACCAAACAACATCCCAATCGTAAGCAAATAATATCAGTGAACCAATGCCTTCCAATCGTCGAAGTAGGTACCTATAATATTAAAATCGAAATGACAAACTTAAATCGCAACTAACGTTCCTATTTATAGAGGTACCTTAAAACTATTTAAGCAACATCCAAATCGTAAGCAAATAATATCAGTAAACCAATGAGCAAGCCTTTTAGCCAACACACCCTTACCCACCCTATACCCCCTCCCGTTATGCCTCATATAGTAGGTATCTACACCTACTATTTTCTATTATACAGTAATAATGATTCATTAACTGCAAATGTAACCTTGTAATCCTATACATTTATATGGGATTACAAAGTTATTCATGCAGTTAGTGTAATTAGAAAACTGGACCGAAATTACAAAACCTTTAGGTTTTCCCATAATTAAGACACTAAACTCTATTTGTATTCTAAATTTTAAGCTTCTATGTCTGCTAGAAGTGCCTTGGACTTTTGATGATCGGTGAGTCAGTGAGTGACAAAATTCAGAAACTTTAACAAGTTGTAATTCTTAAACTACTGGTTCAAATTGACTGAAATTTTAAATATACCGTGTTTATATAATGCCTGATTAGTTACTGAAAATTCAGACTTCTTGTTTTATCCACAACGAAATTATAGGGGGGTCGAAAATAGCCTGAATTGCTTCGAGAAAAGGATGGTACAGCCGTGCCGCTTTTTTTTGCTCGACTTGGCGGGGGCACTGCCGTGCCCCCCGATATGTCACCACAAAGTTTTACATTCACAAATAGTTGCTGTTGATGAACACAGCTACTGCGACGCGGCATTCCATTGATAAATACTACGACGTAGTACTAAAGTACTACAAGATGTTTTGTAGTGACGCGTAGTCGTCTTTATATTAACGTGATTCATTCATAATTTAGAGTGACCATTAATAGCTTAATATTTTAGCGAATACATTAATTTCCTCGTAAAAAAATACAATAATACAATAAATTTCTATAAATTATACTCATTGTGTAAAAATAATTAGGCCGGTGCCTAAAAAACAACATTGTATAAATATTATAAGGATGTTTTATCTTACGGTTTAAATTTTGTAGGTGAAAGCTTCGATCTTATGGACGGAGTCCTCGGCATGGCCCTGAACCCTGTCGTTTCTGATCAAGAACGATATCTCTACTTCCACGCCCTTGCATCTAACACCGAGAATGTCCTGAGGACGGCAGTGCTGAGGAACCAGTCCCTCATTCAAAACTCCAACCTTGACCCCAGTGACGTTTATGTAAGTGTCATAATTTACTGTGAAAACTTATCATCACGTATCCCCACAAACGGTTAGTACAGGAAACATTAGTTTAGGAGCTATTCAGCTTTTCCCTATTTTTAATCTTGTCTGATTTTTTCATGATACATTGTTACATATTTTGTTTTTAATCGGTTTTACCTTTGAAGTAGGTACCTTTATATTTTCTCGTAAATGGCAGTAACGGTAAAGGCTGCATTAAGACCGCTACCGCCATCTATGAGATAAAATCCTCAACATCACTGCAAAATTGTATGCCAGTTTCAACTAAACACGTTGTTAATATAATCACCTGTAAATATTACAATTGGTTGCTCAAGTCACAAGCACCTTAAGCCTAGTTTAAGGAAACCTGACAATTTCGTGCACAATACATGTATATACCTACTTATTTGTAATATTTTTTTTTTCATTTTATATTTTATTTTCAATAAAGATTACCTATTATTATTATAACAAAAGTGCATGTGGAAATATTTTACACTATTTTTGCAAGACCCTAAATATGGCTCACATGCTTTCGTGATTTATAGAAAATACTGTAACTTTTTATAAATCATATAATTATCTATTTTTAGATGTTTCCCAAAAGGCGATCGTCCCAATCAGCAGCATCAGCTATCGACAGATCCGGCATCATGTACTTTGGACTTATGGAGCCACCTAGTATCTGGTGCTGGAACACAGCAACGGAGTTTGGACCTGAAAACTTCCACAAAGTGGCCATGGACAAAGAAACGTTGCAATTTGCTAGCGGTGTCAAAATTATCAATAACCTTAAGGGAGAAGAAGAGCTTTGGGTCCTTACGTCTAGTTTTCAAAGAGTAATGACTGGGAGCCTCAGCATAATGCGTATCAACTACAGAATCCACGCAGAAAAGATTCCTGCAATATTGGCCAATAACAAGTGCAGGGATGCCCCAAAGTCATATTATCACGATCAGATTCCAGCCCGCCAGTATTCCAAAGTTTCCTACAGATATGGCGCAACATCATTTCTTTAGAAATAAAACAGATGTCGGACCATCTGTTAAGTCACTTTATGTGGTATAGGCACTGGTCATAATTTAATATGTATGTGTTAACTTATTTTGTGCATAAACCAAGCTAAGATTATTTTTCATACAAATGATAACAATAAAGTTAAGTAAACAAGTTCAAAGTTTAGTATGCTAAGATCTGTGGTATTTATTAAAGAGCCTCTTTTAAAATATCGGTATACATTTTAATCTTTCTTGCGATGCTCAAGTCGATATGTTTGTCTTCTATACCGACGACCATGCCACCAATTATAGATGGGTCTACTTTTTCTGTAAGCCGAATCTTTTTTTTGCCTTTGACGAAGTTCTCCAGAGCTTTTATAAGTGATTTTCGAGTCGCATCGTCCAACGGCTTAGCGGTGATCACTTCGCATAACGCTTCATTTCTATGCGCTACCATTACAGCAAGAAACATATTGATCATCTTTTTGAGTTTTTTTAGGCGGTTGTTTTCAGCTACCAGACCCAGGAAGTTGATTGCGGCATCTGGCATACCTGTTTTGAGCAAAAGAACTTTAATTTTAATCATTAAATTAAGCAAACCTCGTGAAATACAATGTGAGTTAAGTAACGTGAGGTGTTTATCACTGCCCATGCACACAAAAAATGTTGCCAAACCTTTTAAACTTAGAAGGTTATATGGTAATGATGGTAATTTCTTACGGCTTTCTATCCCTCATATCTGATACCGAGCTACGATGTGGAGGCAATATGCGACGTTCTGCGTCGCTACAGCCGTGGTAAGTGGCGATGAAAATGAAGAGTTTATATTTTAGAGAAATAATGTAAGTATTTTATCATTAAGGGCGTGGATCCATCTCTGCAGTGCCGCGCCGCACCATTCCACGGCGTTGTGCACCGCACCGCTCAGCAATTCATATTTGCTCTTAAAATTATCTCCATCATGGTTCATTATAGAAAAGCATTAATTTGCACCGTGCGGCACTGCGCCGCGTCGTCTCACGGCGGCGGCGCCGTGCCGTTATACGGCATACTTTTCTATAATGAACCATGATTGAGATAATTTTAAGAGCTAATATGAAGAGCTGAGCGGTGCGCCGTGCACGAAGCCGTGCCACGGTATACGGCGTCGTGAAACGGCATAGCATACGGCGTCGTACCGTAGGACCCTAAGTTCTCTTCCACTTTTTAATAAGTATACGAACCCGTGGTTAAAGTCTCGCCTGATGTTCCATAATGATTAATGATGACAGTTCGTATCTGAAAGCTGGCGAGTAGCGGTGGATCCTTAAAGTGTTTTATTACCGAACGGTCACTCGGATTTGTCGACCATGGCAGTCGACAAATAAAAAAAATAAACATATTCACCCACTTCCTTTCCTATATCACGTAAATTAATCGATGCAGTGATTATATTGGACCGCAGTTCGTATCTGAAAGCTGGCGAGACAGAAAAGTTGGATCCTTAAGGTATTCTATTACCGATTTGTCGACCCTGGCAGTCGACAAATAAATTAAAAAAACATATTTACCCACTTCCTTTCCGATATCACGTAAAAGATTAGCTTTAACCTTTGTAGACATCATGCTGCTTTCGATAAAATCCATCATTTTTGGTTTGCGAAGTTCCTTATTCAGTCTTCGTAGGTGTTTCTCGACTGGTTTTAGCTGATCCATTTCTGAAGCTGCGCTGTACAGAGCAGACACATAGCGCCCCTCTATACCTACAAATTATGATGAATGTATTTAAGTCACCACTTTCTGCTTTTTCATCCCGATAAATAAAGATTTACAGAGTAGATCATAAAGGAAAGTTTGAAACGGTTAATCTTACTAATATTATTAATGTGAAAGTTTTGATAGATGGATGTGTAGATGTTTACTCCTCAATAACGGAAGAACGGCTCAACGGATTTGGATGAAATTTGGCATAGTGATAGTGTATAGTCTGGAATAGTATATAAGCTATTTTTATCCCGATATTCTTACGGGATTCAAAATTGCGCGGGTAAAACCACGCGAAACAGCTAAATTATTGTATGTACAATTTTGATTACGAAAACTGTTTTAAGACATCTAAAATGTTCACAAAATAAGTATTTTCTGGCATAAGTATTTTTAATTATTTTATTTGCCGCATACGCTGCATTACGTCCTGTGCTAAAAAAAGCTTTCTCTGAACGGGAGAGAGTGCTATAATGGTAATTCTCACCAAGGGGGTTATTTAGTGCAGTTTCATTGTTTTACCAATAACGCTGCTTCCCATAAACCAGTTTTCAATCATTTATTACGATACCTTATCTTACCTACCGATACCTTCAAAAAAATTGGAGATGACATTAATTAGGCAATAAAATACACCCCTATTAAAATAATTTGTCGAAGAGTATCATAACCAGGTACTATACCCAGGTACTTTTATAATCCTACAGCTTTTGATACACATAGGACACATTGCATTGCGGTTTTTGATGGTGCAAAAGACGGACGCATGCGGTTAAATAAATTAATCGGGACATTAAAGAAATTAAGGTAAGAAAGTGATATTCGTTGCAATGAATTTCTGCAAATTATCCACACCATACAATAGATACCTTGCGTTATTAACAACACATCTCATAACTATATATCTTTTCAACACACTTGCTCGTAAAGTGAGCCTTATTCTATTGAATTTAGAACTATAAACTGGGCTATAAGTCACGCGTGCATAATATATTATACCCTAGTGCATAATATAATGAATCCTACCAAGTTGAATTGTACCTTAGTGCAAATTACATGCGAGCAAACAGAGCATATTTTATTGATCCGGGTTATTAAATGTATGAGCGCGCGCGTCCAGGCGGCGCGCGGACAGGCAGGCGGCGCGCGGACAGGCGGCGCGCGTGCAGCAGCAGCGGCTGCACGGCGCCTCCAAGCAACAATAGCGTGTGTACAGGGACGCGCAGCAGCTAACAGCTGCTTCAAATAAATTTTATGACCTCGTATGTCTGTCTTTTACTCACAAGTGTGTTGAAAAACGTCGTATGTAACTCGTGAGCGCTCACTTGTTACATAATATACTATTGTATCACCAAGACTTCTTGTGCAGGTTATTACTATGCTATTGAAGTCAACTGATCTATAGTAACTTAGCAAAACCACTAACTGTATCTATTTATTTATCAAATGCTCTCACGAACCGACTTACCAAATACAGGTATTGGAGGTTTATGACGAAGACTAGTAGCGCCAGAAGAGCACATAGTCCTTATGAAGGTACGCAGCATTTTGGAATGAAATAACAATTAACAATGTTTTCCTCACAAAGTCCCTATGTTTCCATATCATTGGTAGGTAGTATATCACTGACAACTTAGTGACGTATGTCCATGGTTTTATCAAAGACTATAGGTATACAAATAACAAGACGGCGCTTTAGGCCGAAAAACAGTGTGAGCGAAAGGTGACTTGCACGGATTTTGTCTTTTTCTAATAAAGATTTGAACATAATTGGGTGATAAAAGTCAGCAAGATGGTGGTTCCTACGCAGATAGGCGCTCTTCATGAAGCGGTTATTCCCTACCGGTGGTAAAGCTTCATCAATCATAGCGTAAACTTCTTCGTCTACCAGAGGAGAAACATTTTATTACGAATATATCGGGTTTAGTAAAAAATATAAATATGGTTCAACAAATACGTTTGTTATAATATATTAAGATGGTGGAGCACATTAAGAAGAATATACCTACGTTTGTAACGTTACAACCCGTTCACTCGTGGTCTCCGTTTTACTGGTCCGTTTTACCGGATACGTTTTTTTTTTCGTCGATGGCGCATGAAGTTATTTGAGTTAAGTTATACGACTTCACATATGGCACAGTATTCAGTATACAGTAAAAAAAACGCTCCGGTAAATTATGACATTCTGTTTTGTCATCGAATACGGGATGTACGGAATACGTATCCGTCATGTTTCCATAAAATTTTACGGGATAGAAACTGTGCGGGGGTGAGTGGGGCCGACACCGTCCATACTGGTAGAATGGCGGCGGCATACTGCGAATTTGTGGGTGAATATCGTATCCAGTAATGACATATACGTTGAAAGTTATACTGTGTGTGTGAACAAAGCATATTTTTTGTCGTATCCGGTAAAACATGTACCGTAAATACCATGTGTGAACGGGTTATTAGATAAAAAAGAATAAGCTGCACTTAACCCCCCTTATCCCCGCACAGTTTCTATCTGGTAAATATTTACGGAAACATCACGGATAGGTACGTATTCCGTTCATCCAGCATTCAATGGCGAAACGGAATGTCATAATTTACCGCCACGTTTTATACTGTATACTGAATACTGTGCCATATTATGTGAAGTCGCTCATATAACTCCATGCGTCATCGCTGAAAAAAAACGTATCCGGTAAAACGCACCAGCAAAACGGAGACCATGTGTGAACGGGAATTTTAATAATGTCTTTATTGCTGTAAAACTTATCACGAAAGTAATAACTTGAAAACTGTGTACTGTATACAAAGACAAACACTTACATAATTATACCTGGTCTCATGCTTAGTAGGTTTTCTTCTTCATGTATAGATTGAAATGTTTACGTGGCAAAGAATAAAAATAACGATACCAATCAACATCAAAAGATAAATTACACATTAGCTCTTGCAGCCCATAATTTTTTTATTTATTTATTTCACTTTACTGGTTTCTACAGCACAATCGATTACATCATTATTATTTTTTATTTGCTACACAGAAGCCAATTATAGGAAACCTATTTTGTTATTCAGTTTACAATAAGTTTTATTCAATTACTCAAAATAAATAGAAATACCGAAAACTAAAAGAAATAAAATAAAAATTATTACAATTGAGTTAAATTAAATCAAATGAAAACAAATTTAATTAAAATAAATCGAAAAAACGAAATCAGAACAGGTCAAATCAAATTAAATGAAACCAAATGAAATCAACTAAATAAAACTAAATTAAATTTCACAAAATTACACCAAGAGTCAAACGAAATTAAATTACATTAAAATAACATTAGAATACATAAAATAAATTTCATCTAAATTAAATCAAATTAAATTCAAACAAATTAAATAACATAAAAATAACATTAGAAAACATAAAATAAATATAACATTAAATTAATTTCATCTAAATTAAACTGAAAAAATATAATTAAGTCAAATAAAATTAAAATTAAACTGAGTCAAACTAAATTGAATTAAATTCAAAATTAATTGATGATATATTAATTATAAGAGATATGAATAAAAGTTAAAGTATACACTCGCAGGTAGATCTATAAATTAATAAATTACTATATTTGAGTCGAACAGGAAACATGGTACATGTATTTGTTTAGTATAATCATAAGTATATAGAAAATAATTGTACAGTTTCAAAGTCTCATAGAAATTAATAGAAAAGAAAATACATATATTTCTTTACATAAAAGACTAAAACTAGAACAGAGGCTAGGGTCCATCAACACTGTGATATTTATCCAGTAACTGATTTTGGATGGCGCATTTAAAGGCCTGCTTTGATATAAACCAAATTCTTTGTTACCCTAACTATGAAACCTATTTAAAAGCTTTATTAATAATGTAGTTAATGTGTACCGAAAACGAAAGTTTTGAGTCCAAAATAATGCCCAAGTCTTTCACTTGTGTATCCTTCCTGATACTACTACCATTGAGTTTATAATTAAAGTGTATTTGGAGATTTACGTCGTGTAAAAGTAATATTAATACACCCAGCAGTGTTGTTATTTTATTTTCTGTGCAGTATGATGACAGCCTGTCCAAGTCTTCCTGCAGCTTTTGACAATCTCTTTCAGTCTTAACTGGGAGATATATTTTAGCGTCATCTGCGTATAGTAGAAATCTAGTAAATTTAAAACAGTAGCTGATTTCAGATATGTAAGTTATGTGAAGTAAAGGTCCGAGCAAAGAACCCTGGCGGATGCCTAACGGTACATTTACAAAGTTCGATCGTCTTCCACCGATTACTACAGCTTGCTTTCGGTTATCTACGTAGGATTTGATCCACCTATACAAGTCACCGTGGATCCCTAAGTGATAAAGCTTGCGAAGCCAGATAACGTGATCCACACGGTCGAAAGCTTTTTCGATGTTGGTGTAAACAACGTCAACCTGCGACTACATGCCCATATATTTATGAACATCATTTGTAATAATGCTGAAATTTGAGACAGTGGATCTCCCCTCCACAAAACAAAACCGTACTGTTCATTAGGAACATAAAATGTCATCTGTCTGTGCTGTTTATCTGTAGTCTGTAGTAAATTTAAAACAGTAGCTGATTTCAGATATGTAAGTTATGTGAAGTAAAGGTCCGAGCAAAGAACCCTGGCGGATGCCTAACGGTACATTTACAAAGTTCGATCGTCTTCCACCGATTACTACAGCTTGCTTTCGGTTATCTACGTAGGATTTGATCCACCTATACAAGTCACCGTGGATCCCTAAGTGATAAAGCTTGCGAAGCCAGATAACGTGATCCACACGGTCGAAAGCTTTTTCGATGTTGGTGTAAACAACGTCAACCTGCGACTGCATGCCCATATATTTATGAACATCATTTGTAATAATGCTGAAATTTGAGACAGTGGATCTCCCCTCCACAAAACAAAACCGTACTGTTCATTAGGAACATAAAATGTCATCTGTCTGTGCTGTTTATCTGTAGTCTGTAGTAAATTTAAAACAGTAGCTGATTTTAGATATGTAAGTTATGTGAAGTAAAGGTCCGAGCAAAGAACCCTGGCGGATGCCTAACGGTACATTTACAAAGTTCGATCGTCTTCCACCGATTACTACAGCTTGCTTTCGGTTATCTACGTAGGATTTGATCCACCTATACAAGTCACCGTGGATCCCTAAGTGATAAAGCTTGCGAAGCCAGATAACGTGATCCACACGGTCGAAAGCTTTTTCGATGTTGGTGTAAACAACGTCAACCTGCGACTGCATGCCCATATATTTATGAACATCATTTGTAATAATGCTGAAATTTGAGACAGTGGATCTCCCCTCCACAAAACAAAACCGTACTGTTCATTAGGAACATAAAATGTCATCTGTCTGTGCTGTTTATCTGTAGTCGACCATAGGTAATCTAAAAGCAAAAGTGTGTTTGTTTGTTATGCTGTCACGCTAACACTACTAAACTCATCATCATGAAATTACGTAAACATATTTTGAGGTGGCCGAAAAAGGACACTACTTATTCCATGTAAAAGTAGTTGATTTTTGGAAATCTATATAACACCGTGTTAACACTGATTCGTTCGTTGAACAAAATTGCTATTTTATATTTGAAGGTTGTGGATTGCGCTGTATAACGTAAATTTAACAGTCATTCTTTATAAACATATATTTCACAAATTAAACTTTTGAGAAGAAGTGTCAAGATTTTTATTCCTGAATTTGGATTTAAATTTCCTTATTAACATTGCTCATAGGCAACTCTTTATCATGGAAAACGGTTCCTGTGGCATTAATATTTCGTACAAAGAAATAATTTGAGATGGCGCTTTCAGTATTTTAAATTGCACAATAAACTTTGCAATCGAATAAAAAATAAATTATTGAATTCTTAATTTTAGTAGATTTCTATAGTGGCAAACTTGTGCGATGCTAATAGTAGATTTTTGGAATTTAGTACCTAAAGTTTCGCTATGACTATTAATAAAGCGTAAGGAAAACATGAAAAACATTAAAGGTTGCGGAGGTGATCTCAGGAAAACCGTGCCGCTCCCATGGTAATGATCTCAATTATTTTTATTAAATCACATTCATTTGGCAATTGAACACTTTTATGTTTATTATGTTCTCCACATTAGATATTACTGTACATATGGATCGACAGATGTTAACGGCACGCTTCTATTGAGGTTAGTTAAAAACTCCAGTATGTCATATGTTTTAACTGTAAAACGGGTTACTCAATAAATAAATATTATATAAATAAATAATGGTGAAAGGATCACCAATATCGCGTGTAATGTATCGCGTATATTAAATTTATTGTATTATTTATTGTAAAAGAAGAGTCAAGCCACGGTAACAGCTTGTAGTAAGTTAATGAGCTTAAATGGATGGATTTTTGCTACTGTTGAATCAGAAATTACTTGACCGAAATTAAATAAAGAACACCTGATATTCACCTAATAATTCCAGCGGATGACGCCGCCATCATTTTTAAAAAAGGGCATCAAAAAATTAAACACAGGGTCTCTTTAAAAAACTTTATTCCTCTGTTACCTACTTACATAAGCTTTGTAAATTGAATGTATTGTTGATGACCTACACTATGACATCATACTGGAATGCCTGGTCTGTCTCCAAGAGGGCTCTGACGTAGATGGTGAGGCACCCAAGAGCCATGGCTGAAGCCAATGAGTTGCAGGTTCCACCTTCTGCTGTCGCCGCTTTTTTTACACGATAATCCTCCTAGTAGATAAAAAGATAAGGACAAAATCATTAGGCCAAGTTTTCATCATGGGGTTAGAAGAGTTTCAATATTATTTACTAAACGGCCAAAAAGGCATTTTCATACTAGTTAACAGACTCTAACATAGTGTTTCCGTTGCAACTTTACCCTAAATTTTACCTGGAAATAAGTGACAACGGAACCGGAACAGAAACCCGTATATACGAGAACACTCTCAACAGTGAGTGGGGGTGCTATCTTAAGTGGGTTATTTCGCTGATTTAAATACCGCGCTCAAATTTGATTCCGGCCTAGGTTACACATCATCGCTGCAGATGTGCAGTTTTTATTGGTGCATAATTAATTTTCCGCCGGCTTTTTTTGTCTCTTGGTCTACTGTAATATCTTATTCAATAACTATCAACACCTTGTTAAAGCTGAAGTACAAAATTGTGACGTCATTAAGCGGCTATTCGATGGTCTTAGGCGTCGTCCTAATTGGCAGCGATCGTATGATGGCGCGATGCGTTCTCGTCGTGCGATGAGTTCAAACATACAGATGCTCGCACAATGACTTGCGAAGTTCAAATAGGACACTCTGAAGATATCTATATGTTTGAACTCATCGCACGACGAGAACGCATCGTGCCATCGTACGATCGCTGCCAATAAGGACGACGCCTTATGATGAATAAAAAAATTTCATTTCATTTTCATTTCATATGTTATTACCGTTAAATGCTAAGCAATACTAGCAATACTAAGCATCTCGCCAAGATATTTTATTATAAAAAATGGCATCACATAGTATCCTATCCAGATGTAGCCGCATAAGGTCGGCTGTGTTGTACAGGCGACTAACGATCCGGACGAACGCATTTGGGTAGGACCCCTAGAAGATGCGTCTGGCTGGTAAAGCATAGAAGGGTAGAACTCCTTCTATGTTTAATTACTCTTAAATAAATGAAAAAATGTGTTAAATAAAAATCACCCGACCAGGACTCGAACCTGGGACCTCTCGTTTGCCGGACGAGTGCTCTTCCACTGAGCTACCGGGGCCTGGCGGTACGCTTCGAAATTACTTAACACATTTTTGTTTTTTACGTCATATTGCTAACGTAGCTCCATCTATTGGTATAACTTTGCAGCTAAGACCACCCGAGACCAATTTCTATACAGAAATTGTGAATCTCAGTTAAAGTGAAGCATTGCAATGTTTACAAATATTATAAAGTTTTTGCATTTAAAATGTTTATTAAATAAATGAAAAAATGTGTTAAATAAAAAAAAGTCCTTCTATGTTTATAAAGTCCGCCGCTAAATAAACACTAAAGAAATATTTAAGATAGTAAGGGACTGGATCCATCTCTACGGCGCGGCGCCGTGCCGTTTGACGGCACACGTCACACCGTATCAAATGAGATTGAGATCACATGTGGGCTAATGCACCCGTAATAAAACTGATTCTGTGCGACGATGCGAATTCCGTCGGCCATTAAAATATATCTCACTTCTTGTTCTTTAGTGAGCTTCGCAGCTGCAGCGCCAACATATCCCGTCAACTTGAGGAAGGACTGCCTCTCATCAGCGTAGCAGCCTTTGGGTTGCTGCCAGGACATGATCTTGTTCATCCACCGAGGTTTTATGAACTCCCCGTAACCCTGGGCGGCGCAGTAGAATACTGTAAAAAAAGACTAACATACCAATCAACATGTCATTACAGAGGGTGTTCCAGAAATGAAGGATAATTATCAGGTCTTATCATGCCTACAACTTATAAAAAAATCTTTTTGTAAAAGTATCCCAAGTTTTCAGATAAAGACACTTTTTCAATTCATTAATGCATTCATTTTTAGGGGTTCAAATAAATTTGTTAATAATAGAAAATTATGAGTCTTAACTATTATTTACTAAGCTTTTAAACACTGGTTAGTTTTGAAGATATCGGACTAGTTGAGTCCCCTTAAGAAGGGCCCCACAAGATATCGGAACTTGACAAAAATCTCCGACACTAATGTATTGGTAAAGGCTGCTTCAATATCATCATCTTTAGCCAGAATATTTCCACTGCTGGATATACGCATCCGTCAAGGTTAATCCAGCGTTCACCGGTTCATCACAACTCTTTGTAATGAGCCCACTGCAGGGCATGAGTCTCTCCCCGGGTGAAGAGGAGGTATAGACCATAAATCCACCAAGCTGGCCCAGTGCTGGGTGGTGGATGCCAGAATTTTCAAGGTGCCAAGATGGCTTCTGGCAAACCCTAACGACTACTGTATACAATTATACAGCAGCCGGGACCGACTGCTTTACGTGCCCTCCGAAGCACGGACGTCGTTGTGAGAAATGAACGGTCGGCGGTCACCCATCCAAGTACCGACCGCGCCGAACGTTGCTTAACCTGTGATATCGTATCATACACACAGTAACCACGACACCGGTTAAAAACTGCTAACTATATAAAAATTGTTAATGCTTACTTTGTTGCATGAATAATGTAGAAGTTCCCGCAGGATAGTCCCAGGCTTCTAAGGACTTTGTTTCTTTGTATACCTGGACACAGAGCTTGTAAATATGCGCATGCAAGTCCACTCCCTCAAAGCAGTCAAATAACCTTTAAAAAATATATTTACTTATTTTACTGATTGACTAATCAGGAAGGGAACTTATAGCTTTCAAACCTACACACCAATGTTGTAGAACCATACCTACTAATAAAGTTCAGACTAGCAAGCCAAAGAAAATTCTGGTAAATAGTCTGTACCTATAATTAAAGATCAAATAACCATTTCAAAGGCTTATTATTTAGGTATCTAAGGAAAAGAAGAAAAAATGTTTTAAAATCTTTAATAAAGAAACTATGAATCCAATATTAAAAGTTGTTGCAGAATGGCAAAGTTTTAGAGTTGTCCTCTCATATGGAGAATTTTCGTTGATAAAATGATTTTCATATCCTAGTACCTATATTGAACTGGGAACGAAAAACAGAGGTTTCACAAATAAATAAATAAATATTTCTGACACTCACACGACATTATCTACCCCAAATTAAGTTTCTTAAAGAACTTGTGTTATGGATACTAGATAAAAAAAAATGAAAAATATTTATTAACCAGGAACACAATTTACAAGAAATACTTAATATCTAGTGGTTGCTTCACTAGGCCATAGCCTGTATCGAAGCAACCATTTGCGGTATTTTAATCACAAGGTGCTCTTTTGTATATATTAGGATACATACCTAATATTTATTTTAAAGTCTATGTTTAGGTTTATTTACATTTAATAAAGGATATCCATTTGATACTTTATTTAAAGATTTTTAAAAGGTCTTCCGTTGCATAACAGATATACTTAAGAAATATACATATAAACATACATATTGAATAAATACATATTTTTTATTAGAATAATTATTGCTTGGTGGTAGGATCCCTTCTGGGTCCGCCTGGCTAGCGACCACCCTTTATATAAAGTCTGCCGCCAAATGTTACCGCTCCGGCGGTAATGTGTTCCGGCAATATTGTATAAAGAGCCAGTTCATTCCTAAACCCGTGTGCTTTCATCTTCGACCTCATCGTCACTT
Organism: Stenoptilia bipunctidactyla; assembly: GCA_944452665.1. Lineage (NCBI taxonomy): Eukaryota > Metazoa > Arthropoda > Insecta > Lepidoptera > Pterophoridae > Stenoptilia > Stenoptilia bipunctidactyla. Next base: position 6,839,011 of record OX101730.1, read on the forward strand.
ACCATCAGGTGAGATTGAGGTCAAACGGGGGTTTAGTCACTAATAAAAAAAAAAAAAAAAAAAAAACTTAAATAAACATATAAACATCCATGACTTGACGACTAATATCTGTGTTCATCACACAAATATCCGTCGCCGCCAGGATTCGAACCCAGGACCTCTGGCATAGAAGGCAATGTATGTTACCGCTACACCAGCCGGTCGTCTAATAATCTTCATATAATGGTCAGTAACAGTGTTGTAGGCAGTACTAACAAAGCTCGACCTTTTGCTTCTACACCCTGACAGTAATTTAAACGCTATTGCATTTTTATTTGGCAAATGTTAGTTTCCCAAAAAAAATGGCCTAGATCAAAATAAAAGCAGTGCATTTTATATATAAACCAGATTTTTCCCGCAACTTCGTATGCGCCAAACTACCCTTCCTGTGGGAATTTCAGAAACTCCTTCCATAATACAACCAGACTAGGGAATAAATCTCGGCCTAAAAATGGGCGAGATCTCGCGAGATTACCGAGATTGAATCGCTGGACCAATTGTTGAAGAAGGAAATGAATCTATACGAGTCCGGGGGGTCTAAAGGACAACTTTTGCAGTTCGCTGATAACTGCCTCACAACTATAGTATCAACAAGTGTGGAATCTGACAGGGCATTCTCAGCGGCTGGCTATCTAGCCTGCAAAATAAGGTGTAGGTTAGGTGACGATACCTTAAATACGTTGTGCTTTCTAAGAAGCTACTTCCAAAACAGTTTGTAAATAATTGTATAGCGAGATGTTGCTAATGTTCCTAATTTGATTGTTTTTATTTGGTTTTCACTTTATATTCTATTTTTCTGTTTAGTTTGGCGAAATGAGCCTTTGATTTGATTGATCTCAACTCAAATTCTATTATTTTTGTTAGTTAATCTTTTCGACTTCGTAAAAATAAATGTTGATTTCAAAATATCTATGGTTCTTTTTCTTTCAATGTCTCGGGAGTTTTATATCTATTTTATTAGTGAAATTATTAGCAAAAATTGATACTCTTAAATCTCGCGAGATCTCGAAATTGCCGAGATCTCGCGAGATTGATTTTCATAATCTCGCGAGATCTCGTCCGATCCTCAAACTCGCGAGATTGCATTCCCTAAACCAGACACCTATTGAAAGAACCTAAATACTAAGTATCACATCCGTGCACCCCAGGAATAACATTTTTTATACAAACTAAAAAGTCCAATATTTTCCGTTGCCGCGGGAATTTCGGAAATTCCTTCCTTAGTGCTTCTCTTACACTCCTTAATGTGTGATCCCTAATCCTAAATAAGAAATGTGTGTTTCAAACTTCAGTTCTCTACGCCCAGTGGTTATGGCTGTACGTTGTCTGTCAGTCACTCAGTCAGTAACGGAACAGTTTTATATATTATATTATACTTACAATATTAAGATGAAAATAACCAGTGCAATGAAAACTCATTTTTCTTTACTATTATAATGACATTGTGTATCATAAATAACCTTAATTAATGCGCTAATATAATCAACATTTACTTTGAAACGCTTACAACATTGCAAAAATATCGAGAATCCAAAATACAGGGTGACTGTTGACAAATTTTAGATACTGAAGGAGAGCACTCTGTACTCGATTCGGATCATAATTATGAAATAAAAGTCGGTACTTAAATTTTCACTAGAATTTCCTATTAATAAATACTACTATGTTACTATTTCCTTTACATACAACTTAGTCGATCGCGGCACGTGACCTGGCACGCGGATCGCTGCCAAAGCTAGCGTAACCATGCGTTGCGTAATCAATTCTTTAAGTTTCGGTTAAGTTTACTCAGTAAATTATCAATATTAATTTTTTATTATAGTTTTTTTTCTTCATGTATGATCACAAACTATTACGTCTTTGAATTTCAAAAGAGACCCACCAGTCACCCTGTATATCGTTTCTATACAAAAGTTAATTAAGAAACTTATAATTTAATAATAATTACAAAAACTCACTAACGTTTTGCAATCATTTTCTATCAAGTTATTAAGACACTAATGTCTGCCGATTATTAATTGCCGACCATTATACATAAGATAACAACTTCTATGGTCGATTAAAATGATAGTACTGACCGAATGATTTTTCTGGCTTTATTTTTGGCAACAGATTGTTATTCTTTTTGCGTTAGCTGCTAAGCGGGTGTTGGATCCAGTTGATGGTAAAAGGAAACCGGGCCTTACCTTACCAGTTGACGGTAAAATGATCGGGTAATGGCTTGCCGACCCAAGGGAAATCCTAGTAATATTATAATCGTGAAAGTGAGGACTAATAAAGGTATTCTACAAAGTAAATATAGCTAAGTAATTTATAACTCTTCTTGGGCGATTTAATAAAAGGAAACTAAAATTTTGAATATTTTAAATGTGAAAGTTTGGATGGATGGATGTATGCATGTCTGGATGTTTGTTCCTCTAGCACGGCAAAATGGCTTAATGGATTTGCATGAAATTTGGCATAATGATAGTTTACAGTCTGGAATAGCGAATAGGCTACTTTTGAAATGGCGGGGGTAAAACCGCGCGAAACAGCTAGTAAATAAATAAACCAAATAACCAAACTGACACACCAGCTTGTGGCCACTCCTACATCACCTCAAAAGATTCTGGTCTAAAGCCTGAATAAAGTATACAGGGTGATTCATTATTATGTAATAAAAGTAGGTATTTAATTTTTCACCAGAAATCCCTATGAATAAATAAAGAGAACTAACACCACTTTTCCCAACGCGCTGCCCCAGTCAACACGCACACAGTAGTGTTCTCGACTCACGCACACCTGGTGGTGTATCCCGCTAAGTATCTATTGCATTACGCTTATGTAACCATGCGTTGCGTAATGAATTCTCTAACTCTCGGTTAAGTTTACTAAGTAAATAATGAATATCTATTTTTATTTTATTTTTTCTCTTCATGTATGATCTCAAACTATCACGGTCTGGAATTTCGAAAATGACCCACCAGTCACCCTGTATAACGTAGTTACTGTTATTGTTGCGGTTAATATAGGACAATCGATATTTACCACTAGACTCCACATTGAAAAGTATGTGAAAAACTCACGAGGCCAAGACCCCTGCCCTCAGCCGGCTTGTCTGCTGAAAAGCCAGACCGGACCCTTTGAGGATCTGCGCCTGGCATTCGGGGGACATCTCGCAGGTACCCTCATCTTTCTGCATGGTTTGTGACTCCATCGCTGATATCAACATCTGCATCGTGCACGCATCTGGAATAATTTTTTATCTAAAACTAGGATTGATTTGAGACGTGTAGCTTCTGATATTGTTGGTATTTATCGATAGAATATTAGCTTTTGTTACATAATGCAGTAGTAGCGTTTCTAGTAGATGAATTTAAATATCGTTCGGTATTAGATACGAATATAATCTATAAATAATATCAAGTAGGTATACTTAAGTAGATTAATTTTCATTGATAACTTTGATGCTTTGAAGGCATAAAGGCATCGTTCATGTGGATTTGCAGATTAATGGGATTTTTGTGAAGCAATGTCAGCGCGCTGAAAATTTCTAAATCAACAAATAAAAGGTTTAATATAGTATTTTTTTATATTTTAACTATTATTATTATTATATTACTATTATTTATTGCGTAGTTATTTATATTCCGCTGATTAATAATACGTATATTATTACATTTTAAGATAAATAAGATATTTTAAGCTCTTCCCTGGTTTTAACTGTAATATTCTTTTCTAGTTCTATAAACGGGTTGTCTTGGAGCGATAAGGCCGCTCATTTTGTCCATATTTGTTTTATAAATAATGTACTGTGTTTGTTTTATGACTGACAATAAAGTGTATTTATTATCATTTGGTATCTTAACAACTAAGTACACGCCTTAAAGGACCCGGCAATTTGACCAGTCGGTCGGGGATCAGGGCAAGAGATACAAAAACCTTATTATTATTTTTATTGCTAGTTAACACCCCCAACCAGTGACTCTAGCGAAGGTCCGTAGCTTATTAAAAAAGGCTCTCGATGATGAAAGTACTAAATTAAAGAGTTTTTTGATTTTACCCTTTACCCCCATTACTTTAAATCCCTAGAATTTCTTGGAAAACGTCCTCAAAGAATTATTATAAATTAAAGAAACCTGCTGCTTTTCTGGAAGGCATTTTGGTCCGAGCCTCCTGCACGTAGTGTTCGAAGTTGAACCGATACGGCTTCTGCGTGCCCACGGTGCCGAGGCTGATCGGCTCCAGCAGAGTGGCCAGCACGTCTACATTCTCTATGATCGCTTTTGCAACTAGAATCAGCAAAAAAAACACTTTTATAATAGGATTATCAGGTACATACATACATAACTTCACGCCTGTAACCCTTATGGGGTAGGCAGAACACCAGAGGTTATAAAACCATCTGATGTCAAGTTTGACAAATTTAGAAGCTTATAATAGTCTGTAATAGTCTCTCTCCACCATTATCGCTCAGCGTATCGTCGACATAATAACCTCCAGTAAATCTTCTGTCCCTTAACTGACTTTTAAAGTATGCCCGGGAAGAGAAGCAGCTGGCATATTCTATGTTTTTCCTTTGCTCCCAGTCCAGCATGGAAGATAGATACCAGGTATAGTTATATTTTGCTTCTATACTCGAAATTTCGGTGTCTTTGCAGACATCATGATTGCGGGATGTCAGGCGTGTGTGACGGTTACAAAAGTTATTAATCATCACCTTCGTCTATATCTCAGTCTGGCTAATTAAAAATGAACTTCAGTCTATTTTAATAATGTGTTTTATCTGGGTCAAGCTAAGCTAGGACATGGAAGATTGTCAAACGGTTATGCCTACTTTTTAGCAGATCGTATAAATCTTTTTACTTTTTAGCAGATTATTACACGAAAAGGTAAAAAATATGGAAACAGTTATTAATATTATAAAAATGTTCTGAATAAGATATTTTCATATTATTTTCGAAGTCAATCAGTTATAACCCAAGTGATTACAGAATGAAATATAAATCCCTAATAAATATTACCAATATTCCTTTAGAATCATTTTCATCATTTTGATTAGTTAGACGCATGACAATAACGATTACTTTACTCCCTGGACTGGGAGCGAAAGAAAAACATAGAATGTGCCAGGTGCTTCTCTTCCCGGGCATACTATGATCCTACCACCAGTTTTATGCTTGGTGGTAGGATCCCTTCTGGGTCCGCTTGGCTAGCGACCACCCTTTATATAAAGTCTGCCGCCAAATGTTACCGCTCCGGCGGTAATGTGTTCCGGCAATATTGTATAAAGAGCCAGTTCCTTCCTAAACCCGTGTGCTTTCATCTTCGACCTCATCGTCACTTACCATCAGGTGAGATTGAGGTCAAACGCGGGTTTAGTCACTTATAAAAAAAAAAAAAAGTTAAAGGACGGAGGTTTTATTGGCTTTTTTGAGGGCGATAGGCTGACCCCCCCCCCCCTGACCCTGTCACTGCAATAGTCTCTCTCCATCATAATTATACCTCAAAATTTGTCAAACGTGACATCAGATGGTTTTATAGCGTTTGGTATTCTGCCTACCCCATAAGGGACACAGCCGTGAAGTTATGTAATAATAATTATAATAAAGTAAGTTATAGTTATCTATTAACCATGATTTTTATAATATCATGCTTTTATCGGCTTCATCTGTGTATATTCCTACCCATTGGGAATAATAAATTATAATATGTCCTGCATCGTGTAAAGTTTCGCGACTAACAGTTCAGCGTAGCAGACTTGCAACCATCCATCCTTAAAAATGATCATGTTTATAATATTCGAAGGAAGACCCTTTATTACTTGAAGACCCCATTAGGATCACTAAAATAACAACGTTGCATACTAACAACTTAAAGCTCTCTTTTGAAAAGCCAGTGAGTGGCTTGAAACAAAATTACAACATGCATTTAAAATAGTAATCAAAAATCTTATCGGTGTAACTTTATGCCTAAACTCAGCACCAGTATCTTTTGAGTTGCAACATATTATTGCAACATAATAAAAATTCTGACCCAGCAACAAGTTTGGTTTTTCGAATTCTATTTGGAGAGCTCGACTGTATAACTCGACACAACAGCGCATGTAAGCATACTCTAGTGTTTATAAAGTAAGGACGCCTGCAAAAAATACATTGAATAATATTTATATAATCTCATTCGGTAATGTTCTAATTATGAAATGAAATACAGACTCTTAGTGGCATATTTTATTTACATACTTCTATAAGAAAATTAAAAAAGTAAATTAAAGCATTATTCTCTTAACAAAACAATGCTTTAAAACAATTTTTTAATTATTCCATGGTGAGCGCGCCGCGCGCGCAACGCGCATGCGTGCTGGATCCGAGCCATAAACCAATAACAGGCGTTTTACATTTTGACGCTATTTCGTACATACGAATTTGAGTAATATTTTGTTGAATAAAACTTTAGTAGCAAAAATGTGTAGCAATACCGATGATACTAAATAACCATACCATGAGATTAAATAATAATATTTATATTCCACTCCATTCTGTTTTATTTATTGTATGATATGACCAATGGCCATAATTAACTTCGTCGTGGTGTAACAGTGCCCCTATAAGTATGTCCTTCGATACAGTAGACTTAACAATGTATGAACAGGTTGGTACATGGATGGATGATCGTCAGCCATTAATTACCCATGATAACTTCCGTGCTTCAGAGATAGTATTAATGCAATCTTGTCGCTGCCGGGTGTTGTATTATTGTATACAGTGACTAGCTGCTGCCCGCGACGTCGTCTGCGTGAACGCTATGCAGCACCAAACGCACCTACGATTATAACACTGCTAGCGTGATAATATGTAGCCTATATGTTGACCCGACTTCTTAACTATCTTCATGCCAAATTTGAAGTAAATCCATGCAGTACTTTTTGAGTTTATCCCGGAAAGACAAACAGACAAACAGACAAAAATTCTAAAAACTATATTTTTTGTTTCTGTTTCGATTGTAGATCATACCCCAAGTATTCTTTTAAAAAAATATTCAATGTACATTTTTGACTTTCCTACCATTTTATTATATGTATAGATTGTTAGGGTTTGTATGGATGGGTTTGTTTGAACAGAAACCATTTCGACCACCAAATCACCGTAAAACTGCCAACGAGCAATAGACCTAGAAAGACCTAAAGATTTTTGATTCTTCCTATGATTTCTTTTACAAGACAATCCATCCTTTATTACAATTATTACGGCGATTAAAACGGAAAGTAATCTGATAGTACTTTTGTAATTGCATTTCATATAATCTAAGATCATTAATTTGTAATTGTGCACTGTGAAAGTAGAGTTAACATAACGATTGCTGGCAACTGTTCAGAATATTCTTTAACATAATATTAACCTATTCATGAGTTGAGTAATTTTTAATTTACTGTAAACGTATTGACACAAACAACTTTTACTTGAATTTTCAAAAAAACATTTACTTAAACATGATTTGAAGGCCCTAGTGGCAAATACACACGCCACTCGAAATTTTATTTAAAATATATACTATTACTTCTAAATTAGATAGCAATAAAAAAAATCTAACTGCCTTGTTATTTAGCTCTCTTTCGAAACCGTTTGCCTTAAACATGACCTTAGAAATGAACGAAGAAATCATATTTCGTACACACTACATTACTCACTGTCTACTAAATCATAATAACATCTAATTAATAAAGTCTTTAAGGAATTTGTATTTAAATTCTAAGCACTAATTGAGGCTAGGTGTGGAGTACATTACAAGATGAAGCCTTCATTTTGGTTACATTCGGTAACCGCGCTTACGAAAGCTGATTTCATTTGGTTCAGCGTTACGTAACTTCGAATTGAAGATTCCTAACGCACTATTGATACGACACGCGTTTAGTGCTATTGCGAATATCTGTAGACGCCTTTCTTGATGAGTTTGTGTTGTTTTCATCATCTGACATGAACAGAGCCTTCCATTCACTACACGCGTTTTAGCCACGGTCGATGCTTGGTGCTTATTTTCATTAGTTCAACGATGAAACATTGATAATAGTCTCAAAAACGTTAAACTGATTATACCCACAAATATAATTCATTAAATATTTCGTCTGTTTTTCAGAGGTACGCTAAATAAAGGGACGTCAGTGTCCCTTAAAAGGTTATTTTCGTTTGTTCACTGATGATGGGCCTTTTCATTTAAATCAAAATATCAAAACACTTTCATTCTGGATCGGTAATCATGAATTTAAAAAGCAGTCTAAACAGAAACGTTAGTCATACCGCTTTATTTTTAAACTTCTTTTAAATAAACTTTTGCCTAGATATTTCTATACGCATTTTGTCTTTTCGCCGTTTACTTGAACTAAAATGTCTCAAACCGATTTGTATCAACAAAATTTGGGTATTTGAAGTCGTTTTGATATTTCTGATACTCAAACCCAATCTTTCACAAAATATTTTTATTGCCAAACTAGTAATTACATATTGTAGTTTGGCAATACAAATACTTGAGTTGTTTTATTTATTATTTTTTTTACACAAAAATAAGAAGGATGTGCTCTAGATCATTAACCTTTCTCGAATTGCAGCTCAATTAAGAAATAATGAGTAATTTTTTTGTTTAATTATGCATTTTTAAGAAGATTTTGTAATTCTGTTTTAAAGTTGTTTGAAAGAGAGCGGTAGATATTATTTTTTGCACTTTGTTACTATATCAAATTGTTATGGACTTTATTTTGGCAGCATAGTTAAACTTGATCACTGCCATAGTAGGTTGGTAAAATGGACCTACTGCGACTACAAGGGCTATGAGTGGGGAAATGGTCTCGTATTACTGACTGGTCCATTCGCTCAGGTGAGGCTGAACGCAATCCTCCGGGCTCACAGGTTATGTCAATGGCGATACCTAGGGCCCTACTCATCGCGGATGAGGTACACCTGGAGGTTTTTAGTGGGTCGGTCCGGCGTTTTGCAAGATCATACCCACAAACCCCGTCGTTTTTCCCTTGGGGGGCTTCCGTGTGAACACGTTTTCCTCCAGAAAAAAAGAGCTGCTAGAATTAAAAGCAATGAGGCAAAGAAAAAGGACGTGTGATATATAATTTAAAGCCATTACTTTATACTTTCATTATTTTTTGTCGATATATGACGTGATTTATTAATTGTTAATTTAGATTATCATTACTCTTCTATATGCTTATCTGGTACGTAAAGATTGCTTAGTTCACCGATTATATTTAAATCGTTTGCGACAGTGTTTTGTTGCAAACTCTTTAAACTAAGACGTGGATACATAGAGACGTAAACTATTGGACAATGATTGAGTGAAGAAATTCGTTATTTTATATTAGCTGCACTAGTTTCGACTGACAGTAAGTGACAATCAGGCCGATTGATATCCTTAACTCTATGCAGATGGCAGGATTAATAAATAATAAAATCCCCAGACAATCACACCAACTACATGGCCCCAAAGTAAGCATAGCTTGTGTTATGGGATACCATGTGGCGAACTAGGGGGGAACCTAGAATATAAATACATAAATAGATAAACACCCAGACACGGTTTTTTTTTCTTAATCCGGGCGGGAATCGAACCCGCAGCCACAGGCGTCTGAGGCAGATAGGTTTACCCCGTCGCCATAGTGGTCGTTTTATCGTTTATATTAATGATGAGATACCAAAATACCGAGTACCGAGCCACTTTCAAATTTTCAGAAATTCGCAGTACAAGTTATTAGGTACTATTGCGCATTTGTAATTTGATTCATTTTATTACATAGGTAATGAAACAAATTTAAACTGCACAATAGTAATAAGTTGAAATAAACTAAGTACACAAAGCATGATGCTTTGGCAGTTGGGAGTTATAAAAAAATATGCATCTCAGACAAATATTTATTTTTTCTGAATTAATTTTTTATTTTTATATTTGTGTTTGATAAAATAATTATAGGCCATAGATTTGTTAGGGTCGTTTTTGTCAAACTCAATGCTTTTGCAACACAACAAATTGTTCACCTCCTTGCACCAGTCATTCAAAATCAATCCAATTCCTTTTCTTACTAGACACTAGACAGACTAGACAGTCAGTATCTTATGTAAAAATCACTTCACAAAAGTAAAATCTTCGATTCAACATCGTAAAGACGCGAGGAGTAAATACTCAACTCAACGTACTTTGCAGCAAACACTAACAAAAGAATTCAGAGACAAAAACACACAGCAAAATAAGCAAATGCAACGAGCGCAAAAACCTGATTGGTTGAATACTATACTTTGCCTGGTACGATACCTGGTACTATAGATATATCGATTTCGAACACAGCAAAAAAAAAAAAAAAAAAGTACCAGTAACGCACGGCGCGTAGCGCTAGTAGTAAAAGAATTTTGGTAATTGTAGGTAAGACAATCTAGCATGACCAAAATAAATCTAAATCTGGAAAAGTATATTGGTCCTTTTATCTCATTAAAAAACCAAGAGTCATCTTAGGCTTAAAGAATATCTACTCTTTTATTTACATTGTGTTTTCCATATTCAGGCCCTGTTGCAAAAGCGTGATCGTAAATATCTCCTGTCGAAATTTAAAGGTAAGAGACCATAATTGAAAAACAATGCACCTCTGAGGCTGTTATAAATAACGACGGACTCCTTAGAGCACTGGCCGAGTGATCGGTGGTGGCATGACAGGTTCTGGGTTCGAGTCCCAGTTAGACCAGTTTAGGAAAATAACGTTTCTTGGTGTAGATGTATAGTAGGATATTTAAAAAAAACTATAATTTTAAAAATGTAATTTTTAAATAAAACTACTTTTTAACCGGATTAATCGCGTATAATTTATATTTTACATTTTAACTCGACGTTTCGGTGTCTTTGCAGACCCCGTGGTCACGAGCGACGTGTTAATTATCCGCGATTAATCCGGTTAAAAAGTAGTTTTATTTAAATTATGAATCGTGAAAACTTAAGACAATACAATGTAATTTTTCCCATACAAAAAATATTTAGTGTCTCTAAGCTGGCGTTACTCTACTTACACTGATGCCACGCGCATTGGGTCACGCCACGTGCAGCGGGACGCGGGGTGCAGGGTTGAGGGTTGTGGCAGCAAAATACAGAGTCATAAATAACAGAGAGAGCAAAAGTTTGTTTTTCTTTTTCTGTGTTATTTATCAAGATTTGTAAAAAGTCGTAGAACAAATGTTGATGGGATTGACGTGGAGAGGCTACCTGCAAGAGCTGATGCGCTAATTAAAATTATTAATTAATTAATTAACCCTGTATAAAAACTCATTTTTGGGCCACATGGTTGGCACGTCACTTTCGGTAATTTACTTATTTATTAATATTGTCTAAGTTTTCACGATTCATAATCTAATATTATAAACTAGCCACTGCGCGCGGTTTTACCCGCGTAACTTTTAATCCAGTGGGAATTTCGGGATAAAATATAGCCTATATAACCTTCCTCAAGAGTTGGGCTATCAAATGCAAAAAGAATTTTTCAAATCGTATCGTATCGTAAATCGTTCAAATGTAGTTTCTGAGATTAGCGCGATCAAACAAACAAACAAAAAAGCAAACTCTTCAGCTTTATATATTAGAATTGATGTGAATGTTTAGATGTATGGATGAATGGATATTTGTTCCTCGATCACGGCAGAACGGCTCAACGGATTTTGATGAAATTTGGCATAGTGATAGTGGAATAGTGCATAGGCTACTTTTTATCCCACGGGATTTGAAATTGCGCGGGTAAACCTTATAAAATAAAACCTTATGTATCTGGATTTATAGCGTATAATTTATATTTTATAGTTTCGGTGTCTTTGCAGACCCCGTGGTCACGAAGGACTGGCTAGATTATACACGATAAATTCGGTTAAAAAGAGTTCTATTTCAGTTATTATTCATTTATTTTGTTCCTATTTATTGTAAAAAGTAAAGGCAATCAAACCGTATTCGTAGTCCTTGCTGCGGAACACCAGTTTCGTGAGGTCGGTGCTATTTCGGATTCTGTCCATCTTCCTTGTGAGGTTAGACAGGTTCTCCTTCAACTTCTCCGGGATTGTCTTATCCAGTTCGTTAATTGTATATTGCAGGTGACCTACGGTTTTTTGGTGTAAATGAGTATGTTATTTAACATCTTATGGCCTCGTTGAGTAAGGTCGTGCAACTTGAGCACTGACTTGCGGCGTCAGAGGTCCTAAATTCGATAACCAGACGGACCAGTTTGGAAAACATTATTTTTATCTCTGATTTACAAGTCCAGACCGTGCTATGAATAAATATATTCTAGTGTTTGTTGTCGCAAGTTTAAAAATATATCTTTAGGGATATAAAGTCAGTCAGTTTGTTTTAAAATAAATCTTCAGTGGAAACTGTGGGTATGGAAGGTTTTATGCTTGTAGTTATCTAAGTATTATTAAAACTAAGTTTTTTTTATTCTTAGCTGAAGTTGCAAAGGATAAAGTCACTCACTACTGACTACAGACAAGTTCCTCTGCCAACTCTGGGTAATGATAAGTTTGGGTGCATGTTATAACACTGATATTCTATCCGCAACACTGCAAAGCTGTTTAGAAGTGAAAATAAGCAGTATGTTATCTAGTATATTTTACGTATACCACCCAGTCTCCCGCACACATACAATATGCATGCATATTGTATGATATATTGAGACTGGGAGGTATACATAATTCTGTTGTATATATGCAGATGGGCTCGCTTTCTAATAAATATACTCTTATATGTATTTCGTAGGTTGTAGAGTACCTGCAGCAACGCTTATACTCTGCGACCACTAAAATGACGCAGTATTTCTTAAATTATACATTCTCATGCAACAGCATTCTAAACAATTTCCATAAGATATACAAAATTAACATATAAACAAACATGAAAGACTTTTAATAAGAAACTAAACTAATTGTTATACGTACCCCTAGCCAACACCAGCGCAATCAACCACTCAGGATCCTTAGAAGGCTTCCTCTCGTAATAGTCCAACAGTTTATCCAAAGTGATCGATATTCTAAATACCTTCGGCACATTATAAATGAAGTCCTGAGTATCAAAATAAGGATATATCCCAAAAGAAACCTTAACAAAAAACAATAAGGCACAATATTTCCACATTTTAAATCTAATTAATGTTTTATCGCACTACGTTGTAAAGGTAAGAGGAGGAATGAAATGTGCAATGTTATAAAATTCTTAACTTGTTAAAAATGCCGTCGCCACATGTAGAGTTGTGATTGGGCCTGTGTTAGTTACCTCCCGATTAGAAATAGGGGCAATTAGCAGCACATAAAATGCGTATATGTTAAGTAGAACATTGAACATATCTTATTCAATAACTATCAACACCTTGTTAAAGGCGAAGTACAAAATTGTGACGTCATTAAGCGGTCATTCGATGGTCTTATGAGGAATAGAAAAAAATAATTTTATGTCACAATGTAGCTGAATAAAGAATATTTGACCATTGATATCAATCTCAATGAGTTTGACTTGTTTTTTGATTTAGAATTGGGAAACAATTCAATTCAATACCTTACAATAACTTCAAGTAAGAAAAGGGCGGAAACACATAAAATCTCTCAGACGAGATCATAGTTAAATTACATATCATCTATATTGAACGTAGATATTCCAAAAATTTACTAAAGAACTGCGTCGCTCCTTCTTCTTGTATACTTTATCCTACTAAGATACATTGTAAATATGACTGTTTTTTGAAATACACGAACTGATACTCTGTTTTTTGTCATTTTTTGTTTTAGAGGATGGAAGCTAAAGAGCATAACTTACTTTGACTAATGAATTAAAGTAACAAACTTTACCTAGCTTCTAATCTTAAATATAACTACCGTGTGATGTATGCCATTAAAATCTCTAAAATTGTTTAAAGTAATCGAAATGTAAATGTAATGTTTACTTTAACTTTTTAAATAGTAAAAAGCCAATTAACTGTTACTAACAAATCAAGCGATTTGTACATCAAAGCAAGACAAACCGATTAATCAGTGGTCAGCGGAATCACGGCGAGTCGCTTAGCGCCCGCCGCATTACACAGTAATATTGCATTTACAGGCCGTTAAACATTTTATTTTTATTCTCATATTACTTCATTTCTTCATACAGATGTTAAAATGTAATATTAAGAGCATATAAAAGCTTAAGCTTGTCTATTAGGCCTCAATAGAGGGGTGAAACGATGTGAAAGTAACGAACCGTTCGCAGACAATTTGAAAACGTTCCTGCGTACGCGCGCAAATCTGCACAAAATTTTAAACAGTTTTGGTGCAAGGTCGTTTCGTAGGCGTAACATTAATGGATTTTAATATTATGGTGAATAAAAAATGGCGGTTTCTCATCGTTGGTTTATTCAGTGGTCGCCACCTTCAGTGATCTTTGCTGATATTACGAGGCACTATGAAGGTGTTAATGATGACTGGAAGAAGTATGAGAAGCCTTCTCCAGAGTTGGGGTATAAAGCGCAGTTTCCAGTGATTAATGCCTATGGACGTCCAGCAGTGAAGTCCAGGTATGGAGGTCGATATACTGCAAAACCAGTTTATGAAGAAGAGCGGTCTACTGGCTCAGAAGTAGCGGATTATGAGTATGAAAGTGATGCCGATGATGTTGAAAGAACAGAGAATAATGGTAAGTGCTATCTCTTACTACATACGTATATTAACAACTTTTTCTCTTTTAAGTGAATTCGAAAAAACGTAAAAAAAAACAGTAACTTTTTAACCCTGATTATAGCTTTAATAAGCGCATGTTATAAAAACCTTTTTTACGGTGTATACTTGTATGAAGAGAAGTGCATTGTATCTTTAAAAAAACAATCTCGGCCTTTATGAACTCTTATAAAAAGTATTCTTAATATTTTTTAAATAGCCTAGGAATTGAACTCGTTGTAATCTACGCATCACATATTTAGTCACTTAACTGATTGGTACGAAGAATGTGGAAAAAAATCTGATTTTTATGTATTACGTCGTTGGTATTACGTGAAACCTATCAAATAACGTAAAGCCTATAGAAACGTTAGGATACACAGCAATAAGAGTGAAAGCAAACCGTTACTTAGCTATAAAGATAATATCAATTTAAGGGAAATAATAAAGATAATCACCAATCCACTCACCGATGTATATCTACAGTCAGCATAAAAAGTTGAGTTTCTTTAGTTCGTAACTTTGACCTCAATCTTATGGGATTTGTTATATTTAACCGAAAATTTAAACACGTTTAGGAAAACAACACACCTCTTTAAAGCGCTTTCGAAAGAAATCAACGTTTTTGTTGGCACCCGTTAGCTGTTGTTTGTTTATAGATTTTTATAAAACCCATGTAGGGTTGGTTTAGAAATTAAATGAGTATTAAATGACGTAGTGGTAACATACATTCTATGCTAGAGGTCCTGAGTTCGAATCCCGGCAGGAGCGGATATTTGTGTGATGAACACAGATATTAGTCGTCAAGTCATGGATGTTTATATGTTTATTTAAGTTAATTCTAATATAAAATATGTATTTATTCAATATGTATGTTTACATATTTCTTAAGTATATCAGTTATCTAGTATCCATGACACAAGTTCTTTAAGAAACTTAATTTGGACTAGATAGTGTTGTGTGAGTGTTTGAAATATTTTATTTTATTTTTATTTTTAATGAGTATTAATAGAATAAGTCCTACCATTTCTAGATTTATAAGCGTATCGTAAAAGGCGACTAATATACTAATATAAGTGACCCTCGCTTCATGGTAGGACCACTTCATTGAGTGCTTGTCGTACGACTCCCCTTTATACAGGGTGCCTGGTGACAAATTTTAGATACTGAAGGAGAGCACTCTGAACTCGATTCTGATCATAATTATGTAATAAAAGTAGTATGCTGGACTGGGAGCGAAAGAAAAACGTAGAATGTGCCAGCTGCTTCTCTTCCCGGGCATACTGTAAAAGTCAGTTAAGGGGCCGAGGTGTTATGGGAGGCTTTTTTGTGGGCGATAGGCTGACCCCCTGTCACTGCAATAGTCTCACTCCACTATTATAATGCCTCCAAATTTGTCAAACGTAACATCAGATGGTTTGATAGCCTCTTGTGTTCTGCCTACCGCATAAGGGATACGGGCGTGAAGTTATGTATGTATGTATGTAAAAAAAGTGATATTATTTAGGCCGATTAGTAACAGTTATAGCTAAAACTATACCTTGGCAAATAATTCAATGCAGTAAACGAAATGTCAAAAAGAAAAATAATGATACCAGTTATAATCTTCGTAGTGTAAGCTACTGAATGGGAATGGTTGAAATCGAATGGTTCTTTTTCATTCGCTTAGAATAAATTTTTAAACCAATGTATGAATAAGTGAATTTGAGGTGCGTACCAAACATACATAGTGCTTTAAAACGGTCTCAATAGAAGTGAAATTAGTTGTTTGGTATTTTTTAAAGACAACGAAAAAGTAAGTGACGTAAGGCATCACCACTCTAGAAATTATAAAATGTGAGTATAAAATATGTTGTGAGACAAATTTTTTTTCCTATATCGTTAAGGTATTATATTTAAAAAAAACATTTATTCACATAAACCGCATCACTATTTATTTCTTCCCTAAAGTGGGCACACTGGAACTGTAATTTTACTGCATTGAATTATTTGCCAGGGTATATAACAAACATAAATAAGTTACCACCACTATCAAATCATATTTACTTGAAAATGGCCGCTAGCAATAATGCTTGCTAAAGTCAAAAACTTGGCGACTTTGTGGTCTACTGCTTTAGCAAGCATGGCAGAAACCTGACCCCATGCAGAAGATTTATTTTAAAATAAATTATTTCTATATTTTCTTACCGGTTGAGAAGGGTGATGGCTGGTGCATGCGTTATACTCGTGATCGGGTACTGCTAGCGGTGCCAGGTCGTTTTGCTGATGATACTATGACTATTTTATTCCATTCTTGTTCAAATACTCTGGTCCCAGTTTGTCATGTTCGTATTGTGCATCCATAGCTCATTGCACCTACAGTGTAAGCAATTTGGTTGTGGCATGACATTGGCTCTTACAATTAGCTGTCTTGTGTTTGTTTTTTTTTTTTTTCATGTCACGGTTAATTTGTGCTGTACCTATTTGTATTAATTTGATAATTCTGACTGAAAAAGAGTGCCAAGAGTTTTTTTCCGCCGGCTTTTTTTGTCTCTTGGTCTACTACTAACAACTACCAACAACTAGTTAAAGCCGAAGTATGTGATGACTGACTTCATCAAGTGTTTTGTGAAATTCCTAAGATGAATAAAACTTTTTGAATTTTGAATTTGAATTTTCGTTACCTATTAATAAATCGATAAATAAGTAAATATGCTGACTGTACTTACTTTCGCTATAAACGAACATCGCGGATGGTCAAATCTGTTTGAAACACGATTTTAATAATGCATGCGGCTGCACTCCGCAGTTAATGTAGACAAATGTTAATTGCAAACTGTAAATAAAACAGTTTAAATTTGCGATTGAATTGATCTAACCCCAAACTAAGCAGTGAACCAGATGGAAAGAAAGCTTAGTTGATTATTGATACTTTCTGCTTTGTTGAAAAAGCAACCAGTCTTATATAATAATCAACGAATGCAGAACATTAAAAAAACCGACTTCACGTAAAAACTTTGACTGCGTTATAATGTCCTCCACGTAAACATTCTCCGAAACCAAACATATTTTTTCAAAAATTTTAAATTTTCAATGAAGTGCTCAACCGATTTTTAGAAAATTTATATGGGACCAACTATGAAGTATCTTCTTTCATATGAAAGAATTTTCAAAATCAATCCATTAATTGTCTGAAGTATCGTGTAACAAAGACAAAAAAAAACATACAGACGAATAGAGAACCTCCTCCTTTTTTGTAAGTCGGTTGAAAACAAACAAAATATTTAGCGTCTGGCAATGATCCTAAGGCTATTATCTCAATGACACTTAATGGTAAGATACGACTGAGGAAGAAAATGCGGAGTTGTATGACAGGTTTCGGCTCCTCCGTCACAGGTGCGTTTTTATTGCACAAAAAAGACTTGTAAGAATTTTGGCTAATATTCAGAATGATAACAGCTGCAAACCTTTCTTCAAAAATTACAAAATTCTCAGCCTACCATGCATTTACATACTTGAAGCATGCAAATTCGTCCGAAAACATCCCGAATTGTATAAAAAGCGCGACGAAGCGGAAAGTAAATACGTCCTTATATTTACCCGGAAAAATAAATTATTACAACCAATGTCCCATTTAAAAATACATTCATCTGTCCTCTATCTATGACTATAAAACTATTTAATCACTTACCGGAATATATCAAACATGAAACCAATGACAAAAGATTCACGCTCTTACTAAAACAACTCCTAATAAAAAAATGTTATTACACGACCAATGAATACTTAATTGACAAATTTAAATGAATTAGACACAAATGTATAAGTTAATTGACGAATAACTTATGTATCTAAACAATATATCTAATTTAAAATGACTACAAATGTCCTCTCCCGCATTGCAATACTTAAATTAGGTGCATAATTTTACTTATTATTATTGTAAATTAACTATTATTATAAACTGCCCCCTATAAAATTATATTTGCAATAAAGTATTGAGTATTGAGGTTTCTCTCATTTCGGAAGCCCGGGCCACATTTATCTTCGTACAGGTGATTGTTCCGATAAAGATATTTCAAATATTATTATTTTATTGGTATGTTGAAAGGGATCACCTACTTACTCTCATTTCGATAGAAAGCTAAGGCAATAATGTGTGAAGGTTTAAACCCCGATAGTCTTCATAGGTTACGCCATAGACTCACTGTCTATATAAAATTGTATAGTCCTCTCTATTCTTCCAAACTGGTTCACTATGCTCTAGACAAAAGAGATAGGTAGTGTAGTTACTGACACTGAGTCTTACCTATATGGTTCTAGGGCTGGTTGCAAATCTTGACCATGGTCTGTAGTAAATAAGGATCATAACGGTTGAAATCGCAGTTAATTATTCACTTACAGTGTAGGAAAAATTGTCTTTTATATAATAAATCGTGTTGAGTAAATATATTGATGGTACGGTACGCTCGGTGGTGCATCGCACTGTAATTAAATGCACGCGAAATCGTAACCGCGCCGGCCGTCGCCATCGCCGCCGAGCCGCTCCGTTATATCTCAAAAACGATATAAAGTTTATAAAATTTGGCAATATACTTTATCTACAGTATTAAAGGATAAATAGTTAATGCTCTAAAATAAATAAATACTTAATTAGTTGACGCTAATAAATTTAGAAATTAATAAATTCACTATGATTTAATGTATTTACGGGATTCTTACCACGATTTTCGATTTTATTTTCGCACGTCCGATATTTCGATGCTGTTACAAGCACCATGGTGGTGATCGGTCCGAGATCATGGTGCTTGTAACAGCATCAAAATATCGGACGTGCGAAAATAAAATCGAAAATCGTGGTAAGAATCCTGTAAATACATTTGAAATTAACCGCGATAGTTTAATCTGTGATATCGTATGAGTAACCACGGCGCCACGAAGACTTGTTACAAAATAATTTTATAACGAGAGTGCTAGAATCTAATAATATACATAATATTTATATATAGTCGTTAGCTTTTACGAATCATTAAACAAGGTGTTCCTGTTGATTTCCCATAACTTTAAGGTTTTGTTCCTTACTTAAAAACAATACTTTTTGCCAAAAAATATGTGGTTCAAAAGTGCATAATTTCCAAGATATCATCAATCTTAATATAATGAGTTTATAAATTATCACCCTTGTAAAATCTCTTTAATATTCATTCAATAGACGCATGTCACTGAAGCCATACAATAAACAGCAAAAACATTTTAAACGTTGAGGAACGTTGCATACAATGTATAACGCAAAGCATTGCGAACACCTGTAAAAAAGGGATAGAAAATGCCACGTTGTCATACTTCGCATTAAAGGTGTTTTAAATAAGATGTTTTGACTTCATTGAATTATTTTATATGAAAATTTAAAACAAGAAAAAATTTAAATAGAAAAAATATTCACATGCTATTTGATTATATTACATGCTCCCATTAATAACCTAGAGTTATGGGAAATCAACAGGAACAACTTGTATAAATTAAAATATGTTTCTTTAAACAGACTCACTTGTAAATTTGCAAATGTAAATTTTAAACTCAAAATCCGATTAAAACGTCTACATTGTATATATTATACATAATATTAAGTAATATTATTGTATAAGTTATGTTTGTATATTTTATGTAAGTATAATACGTACAATCAGGTTTAGAGCTAGGATTGTTATGCGGAACCAAAGACTAGATAAAACAAGGTTATTTTATCTGCAGAACAATCCATTACAGTTTCTTTAGATGAATGATTTACCAACGCAAAGAGGACAATGATTTATTTACAACGATAAATGTATAAATGTTCTTTATTTTTATATGATGTACTCAGGGTAATGATCAATGTAATCGTTGCTTTATATTTACAGTTTAGTAGCAACATCAACGATTACGTAATGGATTCTTGTAACAAATTTTTGTTTCGAAACTTATTTTGAAAATACTTCATAACTTGTGGAATAGTGCAGCACAAGTGTTCAAGGCTCTGAGCGGACTATTTATACAGGGTTGCCATATGCTGGAAGCTTGTTTAAGAGATCATCATGCCAGACCCTGTCAAAAGCCTTGGAGATGTCTAAGGATACAGCTATTGCTTCACCATGACCCTCCAAGGCCTAACTCCATAAGTGAGTGGCATACACGGGAAGATCGCCCGTCGAGCGTCCACTGCGGAAACCATATTGGCTATCGCTTAGGAGCTCGTTGGTTTCGATTGCAGATTGTTCAATACACGTTCCATGGCTTTGCAAAGTATGGAAGTAATTGAAATTGGTCGATAGTTGACAGGATCAGCACGGCATCCCTTCTTCGGTACTGGTTGTACGTTAGCCACCTTCCAGGATTTAGGGACCTTACCAGTTTAGCGGTCCAGATGGTATTCCTGCAGTGGTGTTGAAACGCTGCGCAGCTGAGTTGTCTCCCGTTTTGACGCGTCTCTATAGACTTTCTTTGGAATCTGGTAAGGTCCCTATATCTGTTCTCCGCAAAAAAAAGCACCTTTACTTTTACGCCCACTTTCCAGAATGTATCTGTTTCCATCACAGACCATTTAGGGCTTTTGGGCGTCACTATAACGTCCAAATTAAACTTCGGACAACGGCGGTACTTCAGCCCTAAATGGCTGCTCAACTTATACACAGCCCAAGTGAGGACTTGCATGGAGTACTGTAGTCACCTTTGGGATGGTTCTGCCAAATAACAGCTCGAAGCGCTAGACTCTGTTGACCGAAGAGCCCGTAATCTCCTGAATAACAACAACCTTACAAATAAAAAATTGCAGATGCTGAAGCATCGTCGTAAGGTTGCTTGTTTGACAGTATTTTATCGGCTACATTTTGGTGAGTGTGCGAGTGCTCTTTTTGACCAAATTCAACCCACTCCTTTTTACCCTCGGACTACCAGACGCAGACAGAACTTCCATCCCTATATAGTGAATTTACCAAGAAGTCGAACAAAACTCTTCGATAATTCCTTTTTGGTACGGATTGCCAAGGTGTGGAACAATCTGCCTGCGTCTGTTTTTCCTGAACACTAAGTGTTCTCTTGGAACTTTTAAGTGTCGAGTGAATAGGTTTCTCGTGGATGGACGTGTAACACCATAGTCTTCATGCTCACTTTCCATCACGTGACATGGAGGACAAACGTCCTATCCTTACAATATAAAAAAAAACACGCACACAGCAGTGTTCTCGCCACACGCACACCACCACCCGCTAAGTATCTATTGCCTTTCGCTTATGTAAACATTGGTTGCGTAATGAATTCTCTAACTTTTGAAAATGACCCACCAG
Source organism: Stenoptilia bipunctidactyla (assembly GCA_944452665.1). NCBI lineage: Eukaryota > Metazoa > Arthropoda > Insecta > Lepidoptera > Pterophoridae > Stenoptilia > Stenoptilia bipunctidactyla. Next base: position 6,861,032 of record OX101730.1, read on the forward strand.
TCACCCTGTATATAATATAACTGTTCCGTTACAGACTGAGTGACTGACAGACAACGTACAGCCATAACTACTGGGTGTAAAGAGCTGAAATATGGAACATACATTACATTCTGAGGGTGTAGGGTAACACTAAGAAAAAAAAATCAGAAATATCCACGAGAAATGTAGACTTTTTAGTAGTAAGTATACGAAATTGCGGGTAAAAAAAGCTCGTTACGTTATAAAACGTAATGACAGAAGTTAAGTGAAGAACTTACGTGTTTTATCGACTACTTTCTCGTCAGTTACCTACCATCAAGAAAAATACTTAATAATCGTCAAACAATAAAATTGAATGACACCAATAAATTGTTTTTATGCTTTACCTTAGCAATTTATTTTTGTTTATTGTTGAAATTATTAATTATAAACTCATATTTTATGAATTTATAGTTAACTAGCTGTTGCGCGCGGTTTTACCCGCGCATTTTCGAAACCCGTGGAAATTCAGGATAAAAAGGAGCCTATATTCATCCCAATCCGTTGAGCCAGTCTCCCGCAATCACAGGAATACGGTCTGGATGTATGGATATTTGTTCTACAATCGAGATATCCATACATGCAAATTTTCACATTTATAATATTAATAAGATGGGCTATTCACTGAGCAGCTTCTATTCAGTTCTAATAGTCTGTATTATTTTTAAACACAAATAAATTACAATGGCATGTAAGTGAACTATAGTATCACCAACCAATCACGATAACAATTCCTTTCGACAAGGTCATATATTTATGGCTTTATTTATACTTACTTCATAAATTTCACCATTCGTCACCGACGAGCGCTAGGGCAGAATATAACAATACACATAATAGTATGTTTTTCAGTCTTTGCACTATGGTACATGATAATTGATTATATTATTAAAAACTGGCGACGTATTGTCTTTTATGTAAACCAGTCTCTAAAGACTTACCATTCATATACCTATACAACGTTGATACAAGTGAGAGGCATTAAAATGAAACCACATATTTTGTGTATCATAGTCAGGCTACACACCAAAAATCAGATCAATGTAGGCAACAGTTTGGTCACAGGAATGTTTTTAAGTTTTTTGTTAGTTTAATTTAAACACCTTGTATCTTCCCGATCACCTGCGGGCCCGTTCACACCAGATCCGTCAATGACGATTCGTCTAAAAACACGATACGTCATGACGGATACACGTTCACATTGCATACGGAATCGTGTTATTTCACTATTCGTCAAAATATCCGAATTGATGTTCACATTCGTTTCGTGATTCAGAGTTCAGTCTTGGATGAACTACTTAACTCTCATTTGTCAAAAAAATTCACGATTCGTGTTTTTTGACGAATGAGAGTTTTAAAAGACTATACGTGATTTAAGACGTGTCCGTCATTTTACACGATTCGTGATGCGTGTGAACACGGGAATTTAAAAAGCATTGCCACCGTCAAAAAAAACGAATCATGAAAAAAGACGATTCCTCAAAAAACACGAATCGTCCTGGTGTGAATGGGCTCTAAGTTATCATTCACCGAGAAATGTCAAAATGTCAGTCCGAAGCTTTACAAAGGATGTTTACATTCTAACTCAATTTATTATTAAGCTACTAAAGTTCTTCGATAAAAAAAAATCGTGTACTTCCCGTAAACTTTTTTATTAGTTGCGTATTAACAGTAGACGCTTATAGTAAATGTGGTTTCATTTAATGCATCTCGTTTGTATCAATGTTGCACGCTCTCACGGCCTTCTTTGCACAGGGGTAAGTAATGTTTCCTTCTGTACCAGAGGTCCCTAGATAGCTATTTGCTTTCAAGTCATTAACGTTTGTGTATCTCTATATTTCATCTTCTCCTAAAGAAGAGATCAGAGGTCCAAAAAGTGGTAAAGATAGATATTGGTGTGCTAACTGTCAGATATTGGATGATTGTATCATGATAATCGCCCTTTTTAAAAACCCTACGAACGTCAATGAGACCACTAACCGCCAAACTGTCCCAGTGCTGATAAACTCTTTCGCTCTAATAAAGTACCCTGGCTGGACTGACCTCTTAACGTGCCCTAGGAAGCCCGGAAATCGTCTTGAGAAATTAATGATCCGCGGTCACCCATCCTTGTACCACAGTATAGATATTCAACTTCATACAAACGGACGAAACGAGAGCTATACCTACGCGGCTCGATCTCGGCATGCGCTCGGCAAGCGGCCAGTCGCGAGTGTCTACATACCGAAACAATTGTTGATTGAGCTTTACGTTAATATGCGGATTGTTTATACTTTAAAATTTAATAATTCATCTATTCGTGCGCCTTAGTCGAGGCGCATGTATTTTTCGGTCGCTAATTTATAAGACCGATTTGTTATTCAAACGTAAACATGGTTTATATTTGCAGTCACAACACTAAAAGGCAGTAAACACAAAGTAGGTAAACGTAATTTAAACGCTGAAGGCGGGCAGCACTATCACCATGTGAACAGACCGCGGCGCGCTGTAAGCATTTATTTCAAAGAAGCGGCCGAGTTGAATTACTGTAGATATCTGTACTGTGCTTGTACCGACCAGGCTGAACGTTACATAACCTGCTATATCGAATGGTATACATAAAATTCACTCCGCCACGACTACTTGTACGTTTATTTCTGATAGTTCTCTGTTATAAAGTTCATTGTCTAGATTCCCTTCCACAATTTCTGTAATTTATGTTGTTCTTAGCTAGACTTCGGTTGGTCCAGATACTTAATGTCGTTTCAATCTCAGAAATATGTACTTATTGTCTGGTATGGTCAAATCTAATTTACTTTATGCAAGAGGAAAAGTCCAAAATGGATTCGCAAAGGTTAGCTATCAAAGTTAAAAATATATTATTTATTTTGTTTAAAAAAAAACAACCTGGGTTAAATAACATTAAGGCGATCACGAAGAAACATTCGCCAAGAATATTTTAATATACTATTCGATTTCGAACAACAAATTAATCTCGAAGTTACGTACATTGTATGAAACTAAACGAAGATTTAGATTAGCACGAGGAAGATTCTGGGAGGTAAAGCCTAATGAATCGGACTTAAAAAGCTAATGAAAGTGTATTATGCGAGTAAGGTCAAAATCATAGATACGATATGATTGTGAATCTGCTTCCATGCTGGACTGGGAGCGAAAGAAAAACATAGAATGTACCAGCTGCTTCTCTTCCCGGGCATACTGTAAAAGACAGTTAAGGGACAGAGGTTTTATTGACGTGTATTGTGGGCGATAGGCTGACCCCCTGTTACTACAATAGTCTCTATCCATCATTATAATACCTCTAAAGTCAAACGTGACATCAGATGGTCTTATAACCTCTGGTGTTCTGCCTACCCCATAAGGGATACAGGCGTGAAGTTATGTATGTATGTATACATATGTCCATTTAATGTTAAATATTATTTGCATGAAACAAACGTTCCTGACCAGCCAGCTTCGTTCAGAAGATCAAGATAAACGATCCATGATAGACATAACATGAAGATAACAAGTGTGCAATTCATTCAAGTAATAAGTAGTTTAGTATCTTACATCCACTTTTGTATGCCTATGGTTGATTTTGCTCTTGCGCCACATTACCTTATATAGGAAAACTCAGCTTGTCTCTTAAGATATCTTCATATCTAACATTTCATGTATCCAGCTCTAGTGCCACTTTTATTTTTTGTAAATTTGTACCTAAATCAAATTTAAAAACGATATTTTTTTTATTTTCTTGTGCGCTTAGGCGTGGACCTAGGATTCCCTGACGGAGCCTGATAAACTGTCTACACAATAGAAATATGCCTTTAATTTTAGCTTTTAGATTTGAAGCCATTTGACAGCCGATATAGAGTAAGCCTTACAACGTTATTGAGACGTCTAATTCGAGTCTACCAAGCTGCATCATTCATATAAAATTGGCTACGAAATATCAAACGTTCAACGACATAATATGTTGCAGTGTTTTATGTAGAGACTGTGCCCCTTAAGCCACATCTGACGATAGCTTACGATAAGGTGAGACTGAAATTTAACACGAGAATTGTCAATATATTTTGCACAATTAGGCAAAAAGATAATAAGAAATATTCATAGAAAATAGAAATCTGGATATTGGTTTTCATGAAAATATAAGGAATGCAATAATAATAATATAGATAATCTGCTTTTCTCAAAACTTACGTTTTTTTTTATAAATTATGGATGGGACGTTTGTCTTCCATGCCACCTGATGTTAAGTGAACATGAAGACTAAGGTGGTACACGTCCATCCACGAGAAACCTATTCACTCGACGCTTAAAAGTACTAGGACTATACTGGTCAGGGAAAGTAGACGCAGGCAGTTCATTCCAAACCTTGGCGACCCGTATCAAAAAGGAACTGTCAAAGCGCTTAGTTCGACTTTTCGGAATATCTGTTATACAACAGCCTACTTCAAAATGCACTTTAATAACAATGCAAGGAAGTGCTTGCGACCTAACTGATCACTGAATAGAGTTCGAATTTATTAGTATTCTGCAAACGAAGTGAAAATCTTAAACTATCAGGAAATACGTAATATTTTCTGATAACCAAAGTTCCCTGTCTTTTGATTTTAGTGACCAAGCAGTTTATAGCATGGACGCTTAACCAGTATCGATGATTATGAGTGGACTGATAACTCTGTAACTTTTAAAGTAAATGCGTACTTATTTGCATAGTGTTAATTGTTATTATCAATTGAAACAAGGTGCCGGAAGGAGGGCGTCATGGTCTATGGGATGTAATAGAAACTAAGTTTTCCATACAAAAGTAATTTAGTTATTCTATTGAGAACGCTTGCGGTTTGATTACTTTTTCTTGATGATCGTTTGGTTTTTGGCTTACTTTGATTTTTAGAGATTTTTGTCATTTGTTTAGAGTGTTTATAAACAATAATGTACCTATTTGAAAGTAGCTGGGTTATATAAACGCTGATATAGTTGGAAGGTCATAAGGTGCAATGTAAACGACATATTCTATGTAAAAAGTAAATAATAAATATTCTTAACTGATCGACTGAGATGACGATAGACCGAAATGAGCCGGCATAATAATCTGAACTAATTTTGTGCCAGAGTAATCTAACCCAGGACCCAAAATATGCAGACAAAATTAAAAGCATTGACCCTAAAAGGGCCCTCACAGTAAGCCCGATGAATTTTATAAATCTGTAAGAAAAAAGTCACTTACCCAATAAAGAGAGAATCTATACTAATATATAAAGCTGAATGTAAATAAACGCGATTAATCCGGTTAAAAAGTGTTTTATTTAATAGTCATACTATCGCGAAAACTTAAGACAATATTAAAGCTGAGAGTTTGTTTTTTTGTTTGTTTGTTTGAACGCGCTAATCTTAGAAACTACAAGTGGGATTCGAAAAATTCTTTTTGCATTTGATAGCCCAACTCTTGAGGAAGGTTATAGGCTACATTTTATCCCAAAATTCCCACGAGATCAAAAGTTACGCGGGTAAAACCGCGCGCGGTGGCCAGTATAAAATAAATAGATCACTATGCTGTGCGTTTACAGTCACGTGCATTAATATGTACATACTTCGCAACTTATTCGGTTGTGATAAGGTTCAAATGAATATGAATATGTATTTAGACTTGACTGTACACATATTTCGAATACCCACGTCTGCAAGCTTACGTATAATTATCTTCAATAGCTGCGTGTTAAGAACAATCGGTACTGTGTACTAAAACCAGTGAGGCTAGCATGCAATCATCGACAACGATAATTTGGGCCTTTATATCGATATCTTCTTTAAATATAGAGTACGGGCGTTTGCCCGCGACTTCGTACACGCATAAACTCAAAAGTCCTAATTTCCGTGCCCGTGGGAATTCCGGGAATTCCTTCCATTATACAAACAGACACTTATTGAGTAACCTTTATACCAAGTATCACATCGGTGCAAAGAATAAGATTTTATCATACAAACTAAAACATCATATATTTCCCGTTCCCGTGGGAAAATCAGGAAATTCCTTTCATAACGCAACCAGTCTCTTTTTGAAGAACTTTTATACCGAGTATCATATCCGTGCATTCAAGGAATAAGATTTGTCATACAAACTAAAAAGTCCAATAATTCCCGTTCCCTTAGGAATTTCCGGAATACCTTCCTTAGTGCTCCGCTACACTCCCTAAGAAATGTATGTTCCAAATTTCAGCTCTCTGCGCCTAGTGGTTATGGCTGTACGTTGTCTGTCAGTCACTCAGTCAGTAATGGAACAGTTTTATATATTGAGATTAAACGAATTAAAAACGAATTAGGTTGGAACTGGCTTTTCATAAAAGAATATCAGGAAGCATCAACACCGTAGCGGTGATATTTGGCAGCAGTTCTAAAGAAGTCGAGAGTCGTTTAAAAGTAGTTGTGTTGCGTATTAAAGGAAGGACCATGGTCACTCTAAATTATGAACGAATACCATTAAACGCGCTACTACAAAACATCTTGTAGAACTACGTCATAGTATAATCAATGACATGTCGCTTCGTAGTAGCTGTGTTCATCTACAGGGACTACTTATTTATAAAAAAACTTTGTGATGCTATATTTTGATTTTTTTGTACTGAGCGATACTAAAATAAAAATGGAGGTATGTTTATATCGTATCAAAGAAAATAACATTTTAATTTGGCTGGTGAGTAAAAAACAACCCTGTATATCATGATAGATATTAATGAACCTTAGACATTAGGACCTCGATGCCGCTAACCATCAAGTCGATCTAGAGCATAAATTACTAGCAAATACTAGCAAAAATTAGATAAAGCCCGAACAAGCCATTAAAAAATAAGCTTTTAAAATATTTTTTTGTTACAAAAGGGAGTTTCAGGTTAGGATTTCAAGGTTGAGAAAAGAGAAATACTTAATTTATTCACATTAGATGGCGCTCATGCCAAAGTATTACGTCAAACATTTTGAAAGAAAATATAAGAAAAACTAAGTGACAAAGAAACTTCGCTCGTTAAAGTTGACTTTGACATTAGCCTTGAGTACTACGTCACCTACATATCATCCGCTTTTTTTATTCGTATCTGTAAATATTTAAAATGTACCGATACCAAAAGAACACTAAATAATTTAACCACAATGACAGCTAGCACGCGCCAGTGACATCTGTCAACACTTCTAGGAGTGTTGAAATGTTACGAAATGTTGAATATCGCTTTTTGTTACACAGGTATATTTATAAACAAACTAGCTATTTCGCGCGGTTTTACCCGCGCAATTTCGAATCCCGCGGGAATATCGAGATGAAACTTATGTGCTATACCAGACTGTACACTATCAGTATGCCAAATTTCAACCAAATCCGTTGAACCATTCTCCCGCGATTGAGGAACAAACATCCATACATTTATACATCTATCCATTCAAACTTTCACATTTATAATATTAGTAAGATAAGATTATAAACTGCTAAAACTGAAACACCGAGTATGTGACCACACTCGAATGGGACTCGAATCCAGGACCTCTCACGCCGCAGCATGTTTTGTCTCTTTCTTTCCGAGGTCCATCTTTATCCTTGTGATTAACTGTTTTTTTTTTAATTTTACTATGTCGCCTATAGTTGATATGCTAGGCCAAGTCTAAGTAAGATGTATTTTGAATTTATTTATGGTTTCAGAATCTTTATTTCTCATAAGAATTACATAATTTGCTTACTGCGAAACATAATTTTAAAACGAGAGTGCTATAATCTAGAAAAAAATTGGAATTTAGTAGCACAAGTTTATTTAAATAAATAAAATCCCCAGACAACCACACCAACTACATGACGCCAAAGTAAACATAGCTCGTGTTATGCCATGAAGCGAACTAGGGGGGAACCTAGAATATAAATACATATACAGTGTGTCCGGTCACGACCTAGCGATAATTTAAGTTTACAAAACATACTTAATTTCATCGACAAAAACACCCATATATGGGGGTCTACCACCCCTCCTGTCGGAATGGCCGCCATTTAATTTTTTTTAATTCTTGTAGATACCTCTGCTGAAAGATGCCGATTTCTCTGGACAGAAAGGTCCTACAGATGTAAGAAAAATGTTATTTTAAAGGTAGAAATAGCAACTATCAAATAAAAATAAACATTATGGAAAATTGTCTCTACAAAATATCTTAAAACATTTACAATGCTAATTCAAGTGAAAAAAATTGACTGTTTTTTTTTATTTTTCTTAACATATTTCAAAAACTAGCACATTAATACTAACTTTTTTAATACTGTCCTAATACTTAAGGATATTACTTACAAATTGACGTTAAAATTATTGTTGTTAATTGCATAACTCGAGAGTTAGGGCTGTTTGAACATGACCCTTTTGCGAGGATCATGAATGTAGAGCGCTATTAATTTTCGATAATGGATTAATTAAAAATATACTATAACTTTTAAAAAACTTTTAATGGCATTACATATTATTATTAATTTAAAAATTGTTCAAAATATCCACCTATATTCTGTATACAGGTCACTGACCTTACAGCCATTTGTTGTGTGGCCCTTGATATTAAGGCTGTGTCGGATCTTATGTCATCCGCAAATAAATAACATGATTTTTGGACCTACTTATTCACCGCTCTAACAATAATACAAATCATTTTCCGTCCTTGTCATATAAACCCTATTCAATGTATCAGGTAGCTCTACATGGGTTTGGGACCCTCACAAAAGGGTCATATTCAAATAGCCCTAACTCCCGAGTTATGCAATTAACAACAATAATTTTAACGTCAATTTTTAAGTAATATTCTTAAGTATTAGAGCAGTATTAAAAAAGTTAGTATTAATGTGCTAGTTTTTGAAATATGTTAAGAAAAATAAAAAAAAACAGTCAATTTTTTTCACTTGAATTAGCATTGTAAATGTTTTAAGATATTTTGTAGGGAAAAAATTCCATAATGTTTATTTTTATTTGGTAGTTGCTATTTCTAGATTTAAAATAACATTTTTTTTCATCTGTAGGATCTTTCTGTCCAGAGAAATTGGCATCTTTCAGCAGAGGTATCTACAAGAATAAAAAAAAAAAATGGCGGCCCTTCCGACAGGAGGGGTGGTAGACCCCCATATATGGGTGTTTTTGTCGATGAAATTAGGTATATTTTGTAACCTTAAATTATCGCTAGGTCGTGACCGGACACACTGTATACATAGATAAACACCTAGACCCGGAACATTTTTATTTTCTTGTTCCGTGCGTCAAACTTTTAATTTTTTTATGTATGGTTTAAAAATCTTTATTTCTCATAAGAATTACATAAGTCCCTTACTGAGAAACATAATTTTATAAAGTGAGTGCTATAATCTTAGAAAACATTTGGAATTTATAAGCACAAGTTTATTTAACTCTACTTCATAAACCCCGATGCATCTTTTGCATATTTTTCGGGTATTGTTGATCTGTGTCATCCTAGCTACCAAGTAGTTCAACTGATTTGAAAGCGGTTTTTTGAATCAAAAGTTTTGTCTGTATTACCTATGGTTAATTAGACTTTTTGGTGTCAGCAATGTAATGCTATAAAGCTATAAATAATAAAACATATCTCTTTTGCAAATCTGACTTCTTTTGTTTGATTACCTTAAACCTCAAATATGTTATCTGTTTATTTTTATTGGATCCATTAAAATAGCGTTAAGGGGATTACAAGAGCTAGCTGGCCTTGAATTACGCATGCACACATTGACACAATTGACGTGAACGCCGTCTAGCGACGATTCTATAAAACTAACGGTTGATGGACATCACACCGATAATTATTACCAAAAGCATTTCTCGATTTTGTCGAGCAAGGAAGCGTCCGGCCGCCAAAGAATAAGTAATCAGATAGTAAATAAAATATCAACTCAATAATTAATTTCAACTATTAAAATCATATTAGAAAACCTTTTGAGTATTTATTTTACACATTTCTTACACTACACTTTCTGTATAATAGGTACGAGTACATGGCTTCCTCAGAATATTTTTTTAAACGAATCTTTTTCTATTACACAATATATTAAAATTAGGACCTTTGAATTGCTTGAAGTTTTAAATAACTCATCTATTTTTTAACACCTGTACAGCGTCTACTATTTTTTTTAATATGATACTAAGCCCGAGTTTCCTAAAATCACCTGATGGTAAGTTAATATGAATGAGGTCGAGGATGTCAGCCAGCACCCTAGTTTAGAAAAGAACTGGCTAGTCAGGAAATATTGTCGGAACGTATCACCGCTGCTGGAGCAGTAGCATTTTACGACAGATTTTACATAAAGCGTGGTTGCTAGCTAATGAAATAAAATGAAAAAATTTATTCATCATAAGACCATCGAATAGCCGCTTAGTGACGTCACAATTTTGTACCTCGGCTTTACAAGGTGATGATAGTTATTGAATAAGATATTACAGTAGACCAAGAGACAAAAAAAGCCGGCGGAAAAAACTCTTGGCACTCTTTTTCAGTCAGGATTATACGAATGAATACAAATAGGTACATACAGTACAAATTGATCATGACATTAAAAAAAACGGACGCTGGATTGACCTTCGGATTAGTCGCTTTATACGACACGCTTATCTTGAGATGGGAAGGCTTTTCTAAGCCTAAGCTTACTTTTTATACAGCTAGCCCTTTGTGGCCCTTAGGCCAGCTTACGTCTAGACTTACTAATTCATAGTTAGTAAACTGTGGACAGTCAATTGAAAATGTTTAAACAACGCACCCATTGTCCATTATGATATTACAAAAACGTCGTGTGTTTTATTTAAACTTAATAATAACGTTGCGCAATGAGGACTTGAAGTTGGAATGCAAAAAAAATCATTTAATATTTAGTTCATGCTTAAGTCTTAAGTAATTCAGATGTGTGAAATTGTGAATGCTTAATTTATATGTATTGCTACGGAATACGGTAGTGTTTTTTAGACTTCTAAACGAGATGGGAAAACTCTCTATTATAGGTAAGCAAGCACTTAGTTAAATAGATTTCATAAATAAAATTAAAATTAATACCTAATAATAGAACCTTAAATAAATACATCGCACCTTCAGAATAGTAGTGACGTATTTAAAAAATACGTGTTTTTGGCTAATCAAGAATGCAGTTTTAAAACTGCAGACTTTCAACTTTGAACTGATTTAATTTATTTATAATGTATGAAACATGTTAGTTATTTGGTTTGGTAATATTTTCTTAATCGTTGTGTTCCTAAATTTTTTGCAACTTTTATATTGGTTTTTATTAGTTTTAACGAGATTTGTATAAAGTTAAGTTTATCTTTCGTGAAAGAACAGCAAAAAAATTACTTCTGTGGTGGTAACTCGATTCCTTGGAATTTTTAATTGAGTCTATACAATTCTGAAGATGCGCCATATTCCTTTGAACCATTCCTCTATAGTGTAGATCTAGTTTTAAAAAATGGATATGGAAAACATGGATTTTGAAAACCCCGCATTTATTGTTTACTTGAAAGGATAACCTTTTAATTTTTGATATATGTATTTATGTAATTTAGAGTGTGTTGTTTCCGTGTAAGTTTTATGTTTTTACGTCTCTGTCTTACTAAATAGGTAGTATGATAGAGATCTAAAATGAAGGAGGCTATAAATAAAAAGGTCTGTAATATCAATAAAGATTAGTTAAAAAGTAACGATTAGTATTATAATTAGATACTGTTTGGGTTTTTCTAATAATAGTAAATTTTTATTATCTTTCGTTGCTAAATTACCTTGACTTTAACCCCAACCTCACTTAATAGCTAGTGATTTTGAGGTCAATAATGGAGCACACGGATTCACGATGGAACCAATTTAATAACCGGAATTCATAGCTGGAGAGATTATGATCGTTCTGGCAGTTTATTCAAAAGGGTTGCATTTCTATTTCCGCGCATAGCAAAAACTTGTTTACATTGATATGTTGGCTTGCTTTAGTTTGGATATATCGATTATTAATTACTTTCTAATTTAAAGTTTTTCTCCCTCTCTTTGTAATGTTACAAACTTAGAGTGTTTGTTACTAACTGTTTAGTTTAATTCCACCAATTTGAAATAAAAGAGTTGGTACATTGTTGTTATGTATGTTGTACCTATATGCTGTACATTGGTGCACATATAGGTACTACAACATACACAACTTGGAGATGTAATTACGAATAGAGCGCATTGTTAACTTTAGCGTTAGTCTGCGCTTTGTATGTCCTATTAAATTGCGTAGAAATTATTTACATTATTTAGATATATTTATTATTTGTATTTAATATATCATATCATATATCAAATGTATTTAATATATATATTTATTTTTCTAGGTGGGTACAGATCAAGGATCGCCGGCCTGTCTCTATGGCTGACTATGCTGAGCATGGCGCATGCGCAGACCAAACCAGCCGATCTAGAAACTCCTCCGTTCAACACCCTGTATAAGTGGAAACAAATAGACTTTGATTTTTCATCACCCTCGGATCGATTCAACGCAATTTCCAATAAGTATGTATAATTAATTATTTACTACATTTTTATCATTTTAAATAAAAATATTAACAATATTTAGTGAGATGTGTTCTGTGTTATTGACAGTTTAAGTTTTAATAATCGTTAATTACATAATATTATGTTTAAATTATTTGTCTTTTAGTCCAAATTGTACAGGTCACGGTCACATAAACAATCATTGTTTAAATCGATAAAGTTTATTAATATTTCAGTGTGGACTGTTTTTAATTGTTTATTTAAACTTGGTGTACGTTTTTATTTCATAAACGGTTTTGTGATACAATATGTACAAACACTTCGCTATGTTAATTCATGCAATCGTAGTTTATAAAATTAGGATTAGTTCGGTTCAATTATAGTAAGATTATCTTTCCTCTATTAGAATTAACACTTTGTTGACCGCAAGTTTCTAACAATTACTTGAAATAAATAAAAATGTAAAATACATCTCATTATGAATTCTAAATAGAAGCTTAATCTATACATATAATAAAATGGTAGGAAAGTCAAAACTGTACATTGAATATTTTTTTAAAAGAATACTTGGGGTATGATCTACAATCGAAACAGAAACAAAAAATATAGTTTTTAGAATTTTTGTCTGTTTGTCTGTTTGTCTGTTTGTCTTTCCGGGATAAACTCAAAAAGTACTGCATGGATTTACTTCAAATTTGGCATGAAGATAGTTAAGAAGTCGGGTCAACATATAGGCTACATATTATCACGCTAGCAGTGTTATAATCGTAGGTGCGTTTGGTGCTGCATAGCGTTCACGCAGACGACGTCGCGGGCAGCAGCTAGTTCTTAATATTATTTTGAAAATAACTTGTCTTATGACTTTTACCCGCTTACCTACCTAAATATCGGTCACAACTGAAACGTTTTTAAGAGATAATTAGAAAGATAACTAATGTACAGGGTGACTGGTGACAAATTTGCAGTACTGAAGGAGAGCACTCTGTACTCGATTCGGATCATAATTATGTAATAAAAGTAGGTACTTAATCTTTCACCAGAAATCCCTATGAATAAATATTATAAAGAGACCTTACTACACTTTTCCCGACGCGCTGCCTCAGTCAACACGTACACAGCAGTGTTTCCGCCACACGCACACCACCACACGCTAAGTGTTTATTGTATTACGCTAATGTAACCATGCGTTGCGTAATGAATTCTTTAACTTTCGGAGAAGTTTACTCAGTAAATCTTTAATATTTGTTTTTTAATTTATTTTTTCTTTTAATGAATGATCTTAAACTCTCACATCCTGGTTTTTTTTAAATGACCCACCAGTCACCCTGTATAATAACAAAAAGAATATGCATTTAACAGCTACGTGGTATTCGGGGTTAAAGAAGGTTTCTGTTGTATAGGAATTATTAACATGAATTATGTTAAGTTACATAATTATATTAATTTTTTGTACAGACGGGATAAAAATCAGAATAAATTTTATTCTGATTTTTATCCCGTCTGTACAAAAAATGTGATTAAATACATGAATTACTATTCGAGCCGAAACAGGAATAACATTCGAGCAGCAACAAGCAATAAATAATAAATTATTCATTTATTTTAATTTTGAGCCAAAACAGGCATAGAATCCAGCTCGAAATAAGAATTTTGATTCGAGCCGAAACCTTTTAGGACGAAACAGGAACTAATCACTCTTTCTTTCTTAGAAGAAGTTTTGTCCGAAAGCCTTCGAAAGCATTCGGTTTTGAGTAATAATTTAATTATTAAGGTAGTTACTATTGAATAATTTAGCTGTATGATGGCAAAGATCAATGATAGAAAAGCGTAAATTACAGTACCTATTTCACACAATGTATTTTCGACTAAGGACTAAGCCCGCTAACATATCCTATAGTTCTGAAGCCTAAAATGCATTTTCATTTCGAAAATAATAACCGCATGCGCGACAGTACGATGCCCTGTCTGTCACTAACTTATTTTTATTGTTTTAATTTCAGTAAATACGATCCATCATCAGTGCTGCCCTTGGGTTTGGAGGTGTGGGGTAGCAGACTCTTCATCTCTTTCCCGAACTGGAGGAAAGGAGTTCCAGCTACTCTGGCCACTCTTCCCATAGAAGGAGGAATCACCTCGCCCTTGTTAAAGCCTTATCCAAACTGGAGCTATCATAATGCATATAGTATGTATTTTTTTTACTTTACACACCTTTTTCCTCAACCTCACCTGGTGGTGAAATGAGGTCGAGAATAACAACACTCGGGCTTATGACGGCACTGGCTCAGACATCCCTGGAACTCAAAATCTCTCGTCATCGTTAATGCGGCGATATTTGGTGGTGGACTTTTGAAGAAGTATGGTTTCTAGCGTGGCCGACCAAATTTAGTCCTACCATCAAGTGGAGGTCGCTCGGAGGAGTCGCCTGTTCCGATACGCTGATCCAGGTGACCGTAGGGCTATTTTAAGCTTATCTTACCATATATTAGCACCCTGCAACTCCACTGGCGTAAATCTTTTTTTTTTTTTAATTAATCCCCAGACAATCACACCAACTACATGGCCCCAAAGTAAGCATAGCTTGTGTTATGGAATACCATGAAGCGAACTAGGGGGGAACCTAGAATATAAATACATAAATAGATAAACACCCAGACACGGAACATTTTTTATTTTCTTGTTCCGTGCGGGGATCGAACCCGCAACCACTGGCGTCTGAGGCAGATAGGTTTACCCCAACGCCAAAGTGGTCGTCACTTCTTAGCACTGGCGTAAACATAAAACCAAGTTTGCTCTGTTCCTAGCCGGGTGGGTATCGAACTCACGACCTCTTGTACGGGAGGCGTTCACTCGACGAATGCGCCAACGAAAGTTATTGTGTAATTCTAGACTATGCCCTACATATGTACGAAATTACATATCAAAGGTATATTTAAGCTGTTTTAACGTGAAAGTAACAAATATTAGTAACTCAATTATGGCAGCATAATGGCTTTAATTAATAAAATAATGAACACTGGAACAAACAATTAAACAATAAAATAGTTTTTATTCTAAAACAATCTTTTAAATTATTCTTATAATAATTTCTTTGAATAAATTCTCATTTCAAATAAACTCATTCCAGGAGCCGACAACAATTGCACCGGAATGACGTCAGTGTTCCGTATGAACGCCGACCCTTGTGGCAGGCTGTGGGTGCTGGACTCCGGCCAGATCAACTCCCAGGACGACCCTCAGCAGATCTGCCCTCCTACCATCATCGTCTTCAACCTCACTACTGACCAAATGATCCACCGTTACGAAATCCCTTCCCAATACGTCTTGCAAAATTCCCTTTTCTCCAACATTATCGTAGATACAAGAATGGACAATTGCTCGGACCTGCACCTCTATATAGCTGATACTTGGCGATTCGGCTTACTCGTATTTAGGCACAGCGATGAAAAATTCTGGAGATTCTCACATCCATACTTTTTCCCAGACCCTTTCTCATCGAACTACAGTCTCCATGGAATCAACTTCCAATGGACTGATGGTATATTTGGATTGGCATTGACACCTGTGAAGCAATTTGCGATTCGCTTGCTGATATTCCATCCAATGTCAAGTGATTCCGAATTCTTCGTACCGACTTCCGTGTTGCAGAACCCTAGTCGAGTTAATGATAGTGCAGAAGAGTTTAGTGTGCTCGGCCCAGGGCGAGGAGTTAAGGGTCAGTCATCAGCATCCGCGATGGATCGCAATGGAGTTATGTACTACGGCCTTGTCACACAAGACGCCATAGCTTGCTGGAACTCGAACAGACGATATGCTAATTCTACCAATGCAATCATCGCGAAAAATGCAGAAACCTTGGTGTTCCCGAACGATATAAAAGTTGATCAAAATGAAAAGCAAAGTGTTTGGGTTCTTACAAATCGTCTTCCTTTGTTTCAAATGGATACTTTAAACATAGATGATCATAACTATAGAGTGATTTACGCTGATACTAATGAAGCGGTGCAAGGAACTGTGTGCGAACCGGACTCTTTGAAAACCCCTTGATATTTTATGAATATAATGATAGATTTTTATAATATACCGTTTATTATACAATCGTGCCAATATGTATGTCTAGTGACTATTTATTTAAATATAAAACTTTAAAAATTTACGCCTTTTCATATTTACTCCGCAACTCAGTTTTGTTGTGATTGCTATAAGCTAAATTCTAGTTGCACATAAAATCATAAATGGTGTAATGGTTTTTAGTTCCATGTTGCGATGATATTAAAATATGGTAAATATCCCGTTTCTACATTTATTTCAAATGGTAATAACCATGATAGTCTTTAAACTTAGGTATATTTCTTAATATTAAAAATAATTGAAGACTCACTTATGGGGTATTGGTAGTAGAAGCCACTAACAATAAATTAAGACTCGCAAATGAGACGAACTTTTTGCATTATTTGACAGCGGATTTCCTATTAGTGTCTGCTTCGATAATATAAGAAAATAAACAAAGAAATATAAAACAAAGACAAAACAAGAATAAGACCATTTCAATTGAAAGAAAATGTAGTTTTGGATTTACTTTAAATATCATAATTATTTAGACCAAATTTCATTTCATAATCAATATTTTTTGCTAGTTTTATAGATTGGTGACCTTGTATGGCACTGACCTATATAACGATGTTGCCAAGAGTCGTCGTAGTGACATTCAAAGTTATTCTAAAGGCAATTTGACTTATGGCCCGTTTCAATTACTTACCAAGGAGATAAAGAAACAGTAAAGATAGAAGTTCCTGTACTATATTGAGCTTTTGTGTCAAATCTGTCATTTGAGCTCAATATTCCTAGTCTTGCCATAAATATTTTTAACAAATAAAAAAAAACGATTGCAAATATTATTTTTTTATTTTACAGTGTGTAAGTTTAAAACATAAAATAAAACAACTTAAAACATAAAAATCTTATACGAAGTGGTCTCCATTGGCTACAATACATTCCATTAAACGTTGAGGCCATTTATCAATAGAAGGACGCACTCTTTCCATGGGAAAACTCTCTTCTGCCAATCGTATGGATTGTTTTAGGGACACCAAATAATCATGGCCTTTAGAGCAATCCAGCGGATTAAGATCGGGACTAGACGATCGCCAGACTTCAGCTCTGATGAAGTCGGAAACGTTCGTTTTCAACCAAGACTGCATAGACCGGGCTTTATGACCCGGCGCCGAGTCTTGCTAGAAGGACCATTCTTGGTTATTGAACATGTTGTTGTTAAGGAGCTTAACTACCTTGTCAAGAATGATCTTGATACAGTTTTGTCGATGTTTTGATACCTTTATCACAAAAGTATGGCTCAGTCACTCCTTCATAACTAACACCCCAACAAACCATCACTGAAGTCAGATAATGCCCACGTTGCGCTCTGTTGACTAATTGGGAAGCTTTCTTGGAGCTTTGAGCATAAATACGGTCACTTTATTTGTTAATAGTTGCTCAATTGTAACAAAATTCTCATCTGTAATAGTACGAGTACATTATGATATAAGTGCGGTAAGTTGAAAATTACAGCCGAGGCGATATTACTATAAGGAAGCTGAGGCTGTAATTTTCAAAGCGCACGTATGTCATACGACGTTTTATAACACATTTACGAGGAAATTAATGAAACTCTGACTTTGTTAAACGAATACATCTTTAATTAATTGTTAAAGCAGTTATAAAAATTTGAACAATTTTTGTTATATTTTATTTCCCAAAGTTAATTTTATTCATAAAATATTGACCACTTTCTTGACATAAAACCTCTTTGCTAAGATTTTTAAAAGTATGTAACTTATAAAAAAAACTTACTTATATAAACAAAACTTTGTTTATAACATATTTGCTCGTAAAGTGGTTGTAATTACACCAATTTCAATATGGTAATGTATCTCATTACGTACTTGTGCGATAATGTAATGTAAAACGCACGTGTTTTTTTTAAATAAAGTTTTAAGATACTCCGTCTAAAAATGAACGATACTTTTAAAAATCTTAGCAAAGAGGTTTTATGTCAAGAAAGCGGTCAATATTTGATGAATAAAATTAACTTTGGGAAATAAAATATAACAAATAAACATTTAATTCTTTAATTTAATTAATTTTGACAATAAATTACAACCATTTATCTGTAACAAAAACACAAAAATATTAATTTACTTTATTAGTAATACTGGCTGTTTTTGTATTTTTGCCTAAAAAAAACGTTGATGCGCGTGCATCGCTTAACTGTGGACAAGTAAAAATAATTCCGCGCGCTTTTCTTTTCGCTCTATTGTTTTTATTTGAAAATGTCGTCAAGTAGTGATGAATTTATTAATTTGACACCGCCACAACTCTTAAACGCGGCGAAAAAGGCTACTCTAAGCCTCTTGCCTGAAAAATCGACCGATAGATACTTACAAGCCTATCAAAATTTCATCTTATGGAAAACAAGCCAAATTGCAAATTCATTTTCACAAAATGTGTTTTTAGCCTATTTCATGGAACTTTCTCATAAATATAAATCAAGCTCATTGTGGTGCTACTATTCAATGCTAAAAAGCACTATGAAAACAAACCATGGTATTGATATCAAGTCATACTCCAACTTGCTAGCATTTTTTCGTTTAACAAAGTCAGAGTTTTATTAATTTCCTCGTAAATATGTTATAAAACGTCGTATGACATAGTACGTGCGCTTTGAAAATTACAGCCTCCGCTTCCTTATAGCCCTCGCCGATGGCTCGGGCTAGTAATTTTCAAGTTACCGCACTTATAACATAATGTACTTACTATTAAAAATTGCATTTGGCTCCATACCTCCTTATCACCCTACTCCATTTTAATAGCGCAAAATATTGTACGATGTATTGGCGCCAAAATGAGAAAACACAATGAAAAATCATATAAAATGATAGATTCCAAATTCAAATGTAATATTTTGTTTATTTTTAATTGTAACAGTATCTTTGGCCAGTACAGGTTTTTTTTTAGTTTTCCTTTAACTCATCGGTAAGTTACTGAAATTGGTCATTAGCGATCAAAAATTTGGTTCCTTGCTTTCTTTACATGATAGCAGTAACGGCGGAGTACCAATCGAGAGACATTTACAATCCCGCAAGTTGGTATTGCGTCGGAACCCTGTCGCATTGACGTCAGTCAGTACCTGTGGTTAGTATAGTTTGCATACTTACCTATAATTGGTTAAAGGTACTGAAAATTCGAGACGACAACATAGTTCTTACGTAATCCCGTAGTGATTACTTGCCGAAAGTGGCCTGGAATCTGAAACAAGTACCACTGAGCAAGGAAAATCAATTCAAAAACTTAATAAATTATAGTACATTGCATTACTACTGCATCATAAATAATCAGCAAATTATTTGAAATGTCATACTTGTGTTAAAATGATGTCATATGATTGTGAAGTGCAAATTTCTCATATACTTAAATAAATCAAAGGAAATAAATAAATAAATAACTGAAATAGATAGATAAGCTATTTGTGTTTGAATAGTAACTATGTACAGGCATCCTTAAAAACATAGAAACAAGAGTAAGGAGTTTATGATTTTCCATACAGCTGTTTCGATTCTAGCATTTGGTGCACGCACAGTGACGCCTTTCTTCTCAATAATACCTCTTTACATCGACAGCACATAAAATTACAAGGTGCTAAAAATAAAAAAGTGTGAATGTAATAAATATTTAATCATTTATCATTCACTTCATAAAATGATCTAGAATCTTAATAAGTCCAAAAAGTCTGATATCTAAGTTGCATGTTAATGTGCAAAAATGTATGTTAGTAGTTAAGTATATCGATTTATCTATGCATCGGACTCTTCAAGGCCTGCGTTGCTAACCACAACTCTTATATCATAATTTTACCACAAGTATATTCGTTTAATTTGTAGATATAATTTAATAACTTTGCATATTCTGCGACTCAAGAAGCAAGCAGTGCAACGATAATTAAGCGCATTAAATATATATAAGATAAGAGCATTAAAAATGCCGACTTCACGCCAAAACTTGGTTGAAGTATAAATATCCTTTCATACATATGTATTTTATCAGAAATTTTAAATTTTGCAGGAAGTACCCAACCGATTTCGATGAAATTTATATTGGGCTACCTCTGAAGTATCCGGTTGCATTTGAATATGGAAGTCGGTTGAAACACTCAGAGGGAACACTACAACCTGCATCACAAGTCACAATCGACCAATGTTTTTCTTCAACCAGAATATAAAGATACTTAGTTGTTAGTTCGAAATGGTTTACAGATAATCCAGCAAACTAACTTACCATGATAATGTAACTTACCATGATAATGTTATGATAGCTTGTTTAAATCGTCACCACGTACGAATATAATCTTTTAATACTTTCGCGAGTCTATTTCGCAAAAATTATCTATTCAATAAAAAATACTATTACGTATGCATCGATTACGTATATGTATACCGCGGCTTAAAGTAACAACATATCTCCACCATTTCGAAAACTTATTTCAAATTTATTCCTTGCTAGACAACGAAGGCGGATGAAATATATGAAGAATATTGCGTATTTATATCATTATTATAAAAAGCTCCTTTAATTATTTTCTGTATTTGCTCATTTGAAATGTGGACGACATACATCATATTTAACAAACGATATGTACTACTATGCACCTGAAAATCAGCTCTAAATTCTGCAGTCTTGTGTTTGCCTTTTTCTTTTCTTTGTTTTTAAGTTTCATAATGTCGAACTCCAGCTTAGATCAATGTAACTTTTAGTTAAAATTAGAATTAGAAGTCGATACCATAATAGACAAATAGTTATAAAGACTGGCTGACCTTATATCTTCCGACACATTGTTGCAGTCCCTGAGATTACCTTAGACCATGACATCACATCATAACATAAAATATGCTTTAATATTCTACGCTAAAATATTCATGATCAAAAAAGTATTTTTTATTTTTTTCAGATATGTTTATTTTTAACTGTAACTAATACTGCGTATAATAAATATGAACGATATTATTTAGGTTCCTCTTTGTGTGTCTCTTAATATTGTAGGTATCTCTCTATTTACTCTGTACTCTATTTCCTCTCTATTCTCTCTCACTGAATTATGATAGCACTGAAGCTATCTTCGGCCGTCTTGTTTAAAAAACACAAAATAAAGGAACTTTTTCCAATAAAGGTATTAAAATATATGTATAACTTTCTATAGACACACACACACTCTCACACACATACACACTCACACGAACTTACACTCATGTACACAAAGCACACACCCAAAATAGTAGCTATAAATATACCTAATATTGTAAACATTGATATACATATATATAATAAAACTACCTATACAGATGTCAATGATTGTAACACTAACTTATCATTTTCTTTTTTGATAAAATTCCCTAAAGCTATATGTAACTCTTAATGTAAAACTAATTTAAATTATAAGCGCCTATGTAACGAAATTTTGAAATGTACTTACTTGACGGAGACCTGGTGTCCAGCAACCTAGCAGGCTTCGAGCCTAGCTTAGGCACCAGTCTCACACAATAACAATATTGTAAATAAAAAAAATAAAAAAAAATATTTGTTCCTGTTGGTAATAATTTTCCATAATTATTTATATACATACATACATACATACATAACGTCACGCCTGTATCCCTTATGGGGTAGGCAGAACACCAGAGGTTACAAGACCATCTGACGTCACGTTTGACAAATTTGGAGGTATTATAAAGATCGAAAGAGACTATTGTAGTGACAGGGGGTCAGCCAATCGCCCACAAAAACGCCTTTAAAAAACCTCTGTCTCTTAACTGACTTTTACAGTATGCCCGGGAAGAGAAGCAGCTGGCACATTCTACGTTTTTCTTTCGCTCCCAGTCCAGCATGGAAGCTTTATTTATATATGAATGTTTAATAAATCTATTGAGTTATTAATAACATAGTAACTCAATGAATAAAATCATGTTTAATTTGAATCCTATGAGTTTAAAAAATATGTTAACAACTTTATGAATAAGTACAAAAAGTTTCTAAGAAAATAAGTAAAACAAATTATCACTGCATAAATCTATAAAATGCAAGTAACTTTTTTAGTAAACTGAAACTTTATCAATAAAATTAAACGTACGAATACAATAATACTGCATACAACGATAATACTAAAAAAATGTGTTCACAATGCAGGACAACTAAGAAATACAAAAAAAATAACTTGTCTTTATAAAATAAAAAAATGAAATATATTATTTAAATTATTTGAATACATAGTGTATTTATAAAACTACCACATACTTGGTTTTATATAAAAACATTCTTAAAAAACTACTAAATAGAGTAATAGAGTAATAAGAATACAGCTTCAAATTGACAAGCACACTTCTGGACTCCAACAATTATATTTTAGTAAGTAAGCTATATAATTATAACAGCGTGCAAAATTATAGTTCTCACTCTGCGCCTTACTTAATGTATGTAAGAATATACCCAAGAACCGGCCCATACCTAAATTTATGTAATAATTATTTAAGGAGGCCAGCAGTGTAACGCATAACAAGTTTTGTGTAGATAGGGGCTGAACGTCTGTGGTGATCACAGTAGTGATATTAAATTAAATTTAATAAGAAAACAAGGAAGTTGTTTTTAGGTAAGATTTTTAGATTATTTAAATTTATTGTTAGGAGGATTATGGAGAAGGTTTATGTAGACCTAGTGCGTAAATTAAATGTTGATTAAATGAATACTTTTTTGATTAGTTAATCTTAAAAATTTCTTTCAAAAATCATACGTATATTTATTTGAGCGTAAAAGTGACCAGTTGTATTTGTTTTCTTATTTAAGTATACCATATCGTTTAACAGTAGCTATTCATAAAAGGAAGCAACATATTATATCTCATGCGGTCAGATATAAAACTATTAAAATAATGGACAAGCTAGATAAAACTTTAATTACAAAACATATAATCAACGAATGCAGAGCATTAATAAAACCGACTTCATGTCAAAACTTTGGCTGAGTTATAATGTCACCAACGTAAACATTCTCCGAAATAAACATATTTTTTTTTTATTTGAAATTTTCAATGAAGTACTCAACCGATTTCGATTAAATTTATATGGGACCAATTATGAAGTATCTTCTATCATATGAAACAAGAATTTTTAAAATCGATTCTTAAGATAATTGTCCGAAATATCGTGTAACAAAGACACAAAAAAAAACATACAGACGAATTGAGAACCTCCTCCTTTTTGGAAGTCGGTTGAAAAAATTAATACCCACTTTAACTATAGAGCTAAATAAATTTATGTACAAAGTTATTTATTTAAACGTAAATACATTAAAAACCTTACGATGTGGAGGGGAGCGACATGCTGCCGTAAAACTAAATTAATTCAAAGTTTTAGCATAACTTTCTAATAATTTAATTCCCACTGAGCACTTTTGAAGAATAAATTTTGTTTTTTAAAATTTGTTAACAAAAGTTTTTATCGGTTTTTACTGACACATTATTGTCGGATACTTTCGACTAGTTTCGAGTTCTTATGCATTTCTTCTTCAGGGCAGAGTGCAGTACCGCCTCGTCTGGCACTACTTTTTTTAATAAATACTTACTTTTGAAATCATCATAAGGTACAGCTTTAAAAGTAGAGTCGAGTGTAAGGTTCTTTTAAATGTGGTTCAACCAATTCTACGCCAATCATACTTTCTCATGAACACGGTTCCTGGAAAGACACCGGAACTTCAAAATAAAACGCAACAAAAAAACTATAAAATCCAATTTAAACGACTTTTTTACAATACTAGCCACCGCGCGCGGTTTTACCCGCGTAACTTTTGATCCCGTGGGAGTTTCGGGATAAAATATAGCCGAAACTATATATATATATATAATTGAGATTAGCGCGTTCAAATAAACAAACAAAAAAGCAAACTCTTCAGCTTTATATATTAGTATATAGATATGTAATATGAATCACAAAAACCTAAAACAATGTAATCAATTGTAATTTTCTATTAACTTGCATTAATAGTTTTTCAATTTGTAAATCTTGTGTTGAGACTTGGTGCAAGCGATTTCATTATATGTGTTTCTAATAAGTCTGTCATTGACAGACATTTGTGGAGCAAGATTCTGGACATGATACTTTCATGTTTATTAAAACATATGTTACCTAACTTCTTGAAAAGTAAACTTGTTGACAGTTGTAATATATCCCTTACGACATAAATACACATACTTAAAACCATGCAACAAGTGATTGGTTTCAAAAATGATACTTATTTTATTGATGTATTTCAAATATTTATTATTTAAAGGATGTACTAGTTTAAAATACAATCTGATCTAAACAAATAAAGTCTTATTATGCCA
Organism: Stenoptilia bipunctidactyla; assembly: GCA_944452665.1. Classification (NCBI taxonomy): domain Eukaryota; kingdom Metazoa; phylum Arthropoda; class Insecta; order Lepidoptera; family Pterophoridae; genus Stenoptilia; species Stenoptilia bipunctidactyla. The sequence goes on from OX101730.1 coordinate 6,885,975, forward strand.
ATTAATATCAATAGTTTAAATTAGGAGAAAGCTTTTTTTGATGAAAGCGACGAAGCCAATATATTTATACAGGGTGACTGGTTGGTCACTTTTGAAATTCGAGGCCATGATAGTTTGAGATTATACATGAAGAGGAAAAATAATTAAAAATAAATATTAATTAATTACTGAGTAAACTTAAACGAAAGTTAAAGAATTGATTACGCAGCGCATGGTTCCACTAGCGCTTGCTACGATCCGCGTGCCAGGTCACGTGCCGCGATTGACTCAGGCGCACGTAAAGTAAATAGTAACAGAACTTTTTTATTTATAGGGGATTTTAGTGAAAAATTAAGTACCTACTTTTATTACATAATTATGAGAATTGAATACAGAGTGCTCTCCTTCAGTATCTAAAATTCCTCACCAGTCACCCTGTATAAGAAATTTGAAGCATGTTCAGCAAGTCTGATAGATTTGTCAACAAATAAGTATATGGATTGTCATTTTGTCTTCAAACGTTTTACACAACCCTTTTTAAGGAGTGCAATGCACAGCCATCATACGTCTCTCCCGTGGCTGATGAGGAAGTTCAAAGGTATAAACCACCGCCAGTTTGATGAGTACTGCTGGCTGGTTGGTGTATGTCAGAATATCCCTAACAATCCCTAACAACTACTATACATGAATGTAGCACACGAGACCACCTGCTTAACATGCCCTCTGAAGAACAAATTCGTCGAAATAAATTCACAATTAGCGATAGTCATTGTCGCCCTTGTACCACCGACCGGGCGCGGGCGGAACGTAAAACTGAAGATAATATGGTTCATGACTATCTATTACGTGCCAGTTTACTCTACACTTCAGCGCCTCTGTATTATATTGATTAGAAATAACAGGCTCTACAGCTCATTCAACTTCAATCAACTCGTGAGGTTCTTCATTTAATTATATCTACTATTAAGAATGAAATCACTGCCCGCAATGCTTACTTAGATAGAATACCTACTAATATTAGAATACAATATTGGGATTTCCTAAATGAATATTGTTTTAAGTTCGTTTTTATTAATATGAGAAGTTTTTTTTTATTACCTGCGATTATGAATGAATAAATGATTATGATTATGACAAAAAGTTCTTAAACCGACTTTACCTCGTATAATTTTCTCGATGATGTTTTGTTTTGTTTTCATAAACACCGTGCCAACAGCGACCGATTAAATGAAAGACACAAAAATCGGTTATTTTTTTTTCTTTTTTCAAATTGTATGTTTACTATATGGCCCTAGAAAGTGTAGTCATAAATCATTATATTTTATATTTGTAATCAATATACGAGTATATAAAACTGTTCCGTTACTGACTGAGTGACTGACAGACAACGTACAGCCGTAACTACTAGGCGTAAAGAGCTGAAATTTGGAACATACATTCTTTAGAGGACGTAGGGGTGCACTAAGGAAGGAATTCCCAAAATTCCCACGGGAACGGGAAATATAGGACTTTTTAGTTTGTATGAAAATTTTTATTCCTCGAGTGCACGGATACGATACTTGGCATGAAGGTTCTTCAAAAAGTGACTGGTTGTTTTATGAAAGGAATTCCCAAAATTCCCACGGGAACGGGAAATATATGATGTTTTAGTTTGTATGAAAAAAGCTTATTTCTGGAGTGCACGGATGTGATACTTGGTATAAAGGTTCCTTAATACTACATTGATTGAAAAGTTCGCGGCCTGGCCATTAAAAAAAAAACTTTTGTTAATTTTTCTGCCGTCATTTTGAACTGTCATTATTCAATTGTCAGCCCGCGAATTTTCAATTTGATATCTTGTTTAAATAAAATTTTACGAATAATATAAATACGTGTGTAGAACAAATTTTCACTAATGGAGAAATTTGAACAACGTGCTGTGATTAAATATTTGTTTAAAAAAAGATTAACACCAAAGGAGATCCATGATGACATGCAAACAACATTAGGGGAATCTGCTCCGTCTTATACCACTGTGAAAAAATGGGTTGCAGAATTTAAACGTGGACGAGAGAACATCGAAGATGACCCTCGCTCCGGCAGGCCAATGACGTCTACGACTGAAGAAAACATCAATAAAGTGTGTGATCTCATATTGAAAGACCGTAGACTATCAGAGAAATTGACTATCAGAGAAATTGCAGACACTATAGGCATCTCATATGAACGAACGCAAAACATCATTGTCCATGAACTCGTCTTTTCGTTTCGGCTTTTCGTTTCGGCTAGGTGGGTCCCCAGATTGCTTTCAGTAGATCAAAAGCGAATTCGACTCACGATTTCTCGCGACTGTTTGGAGATGTTCGAGGCTGGTCCACAAGGTTTTCTTGACAGATTTGTGACAATGGATGAAACCTGGGTTCACCACTATACCCCAGAATCAAAACAACAATCCAAACAATGGAAAAAATCAGGTGAACCAACTCCGAAAAAAGCAAAGGCAATTCTGTTGGCTGGCAAGGTGATGGCATCGGTTTTTTGGGATGCTAAGGTTGTCATTATGGTGGACTACCTTCCAAAAGGCGAAACAATAAACTCTGCGTACTATAGCACCATTCTGCGCCGTTTACGTGAAGAAATTAAACAGAAACGCCCAGGATTGATGAGAAAGAAAGTGTTGTTTCACCAGGACAACGCCCGAGTCCACACGTCTGTCGAGTCTGTGGCTCAAATTCGTGATTGTGGTTTCGAATTGTTGCCACATCCAGCTTATTCTCCTGATTGGGCACCTTCGGACTTTCATCTGTTTACAAACCTGAAAAAACACCTCGGTGGGCAGAAATTTTTAACGAATGAAGAGGTCGAAGCCGCTGTTAACCTGTATTTTGAAGACCTTGAGGAATATTTTTTTAAAACAGGTATGGAAGCTCTGGAAAGCAGATAGAAGAAGTGCATAGAGCTAAATGGAGATTACGTCGAAAAATAAAAATATTTTTGTATGTACTTTATTCTGTTTTCTTGACTAGGCCGCGAACTTTTCAATCCACCCTCGTAAGTGTCTGTTTGTATTATGGAAAGAATTCCCGAAATTCCCACGGGAACAGAAAATATAGGACTTTTGAGTTTATGCGTGTACGAAGTCGCGGGCAAACGCTCGTATATTAATAATATAAGTATATTTACTCGTATTTGTGTCGACTCTGCTGCTGCATTTAATCTAACTCACCATTCTCATATCTGCCGGAAGAAATTTCTGTTTAAATAAGCTGTACTAACTCTATTTTAAATTTCTTCATAATTATATTTTAACTTATGTACGTGAATCGTTATATTTATAAATTATAGCAACTTTTAAAACCAAATTTCCCTTATTTTTAGACGCTGCGGTGGCCCCATTATTATGAAGTATACATCTCTGGTGCTCCTGCCCATCATACTCTGGGTCCATGGGCATCATGCTACCAAGAATAGACCTATAGTCACACTGTACAGATGGAAACAGATTGACTTTGTCTACCCAGGAGATGAAGTAAAATCAGCCTTAAGTAATGGGTAAGTAGGGTCTTTCATACCCTTTGCTGTGACAGGTTTAAGAGATCTTAAACTACAAGTTATGAATTAGAATCAATTTTAAACAATTTTCTTTATTGAAAGAAACTTTGATGTCTTTCAAGGACATCCATGTTTATTCTGATTATTAAATACATACTTTTTTAGGAATGATCACTTCATAGTTTGGTTGATAGCTGAATTTAAATATGAGAGAGACATTTATACAGAAATTCGATAATACTAACTTACGAGTTAACTTTAACTATGCGCATAAACATATTGCTCATGAATCAACCCTACACTAATTGGCATGGAACGTAGTATATAGGGTTGCCTTATAATAGTCAATAATATTTTAATGGCAGATTAAGAATGATGAGTGGGTTATAATTACGAAAAAAAAAATTTTTTTTATTATTTTTCATAAATTAAATTTTTTAAATTCTTCTTAGTGATCAAAATTTAAGTTTGATCTATAGTTTATGTAGAACGAAGTGATTGTATGCTTTTTGGTTTATGACTACACACACAGCAAGTAATAAAAACGTTTCCATCTAATTTTATGTAGTCATAAAATGTAGATTAATCGTAAATTTTACTCACAGAGAAGAATTTTGAAATTTTAATTTATGAAAATCATTTAGAAAAATGTATATTTTTTCGAAATTCAGACCCACTCATCGTTCCTAATCTGCTATTAAAATATTATTGACTATTATAAGTGTACCCTGTATAAATATGATGTTTTTGTCCTTGGCCCGCGTCCAAATCTTTGCCCTGACCGTCAATTACAAGGTTTAGTTGTGGTTAAACTTCGGTCAGTCATAAAAACATTACTTGGGTAATACCGGAGAACAAACATCTTAGATCGGGGTGTATTCGTGGTAGGTTTGTGGTGTACTTTTATAACACTATATTTTATACAAACTACAGTTTGAGGTGACTGTGCATACTCGGAGGTAGGGGATTTCTTGAGGATCTAACTGGCTAGCAAACACCCTTTATATAAAACCTTCTGTGGATGATATGGACCAATTTAGACTAAAACGAGCAAAAGGAGTCTAAAATCATCGAAGCGTCTAGTTAAAATTAAAATTCGGTATATAAAAAATAGTGAAAAATTAAGTCCTCGTCGTCAATAGGTACTGCTTTAAATCTTAAAACAACAAAGAGCGTAATCATAAACATAATCCTTTCTTATGTTATTTCAAAACTATTTTGGTGATCTACATACATACATACATACATAACTTCACGCCTGTATCCCTTATGGTGTAGGCAGAACAACAGAGTCTATATAAAACCATCTGATGACACGTTTGTCAAATGTGAATGTATTACAATGATGGAGAGAGGCTATTGCAGTGACAGGCCTATCGCCTACGAAAAAGCCTCCAATAAAACCTCTGTCCCGTAACTGACTTTTACAGTATGCCGGGGAAGAGAAGCAGCTGGCACATTCTATGTTTTTCTTTCGCTCCCAGCACAGTTGATGGTCTAATACAACATATAAAGATAAATATTTACTCACAATAACTTTCTGTTGAATAATATTAGGTAAACCAGTTTTTGCGTTCACCACATTTATGATTATTTCCGATATAGAAAGCAAAATATTCAACACTAGCTTTATCCCGCAACTTCGTATGCGCTTAACTACCCTTCTCTTGGAAATTTCAGAAACTGTACAACCAGACACCCACGGAAAGAACCTTTATACCAAGTATCACACCCATGCACTCAAGGAATAAGTTTTTTTTTCATACAAACTAAAAATCATATATTTCCCGTGCCAGTGGGAATTTTGGGAATTTTTTTCGTAGCATCACCAGTCACTTTTTGAAGAACCTTCATGCCAAGTATCGCATCCGTACACTCAAGGAATAAGATTTTTCATACAAACTAAAAAGTCCAACCACTTCCCGTGGGAATTTCGGGAATTCCTTCCACAATACAAACAGACACTTATTGAGGAACCTTTATATCAAGTATCACATCCGTGCACTCAAGGGATGGGATTTTTTCATACAAAATAAAACATCATATATTTCCCGTTCCCGTGGGAATTTCGGGAATTCTTTTCATAACACAACCAGACACACATTGATAAACCTTTACGCCAAGTTTCACATCGGTGAACTCAAGGAATAAGATTTTTCATACAAACTAAAAAGTCCTATATTTCCCGTTCCCGTGGGAATTTCGGGAATTCCTTTCTTAGTGCACCCCTACATCCTCTAAAGAATGTATGTTCCAAATTTCAGCTCTCTACGCCCAGTAGTTACGGCTGTACGTTGTCTGTCAGTCACTCAGTCACTCAGTACCTCAGTCACTCAGTACCTCAGTCACTCAGTCAGTAACGGAACAGTTTTATATATATTGATGATTGATTGATTGTTACGTCATGATTGGTTATTTTTCTAACATCTCATAATACTCTTAGAATTCTGTAGTAGTGGCGAGTTTTTTAGTGAAATATAAAATAAGTATACAGGGTGTCCCGCTTACCCTATATTATACCTTCTGGAGGTATTCTAGTACCCATAAGGATAACAGAAAAAATATAAAAAAAGAAAATTCAAAATTTCTTCTTCAGTTTTTGTATGAAAGAAGTTGTCGAAATTGTTGCTGACATACAAAAATTGAAAAAAAAAATCGATATTTTTTATTTTTCATATTTTTTCTGTAATACTTATGGGTGATAGAATACCTCCGAGAAGGTATTATATAGGGTAAGCGGGACACCCTGTATATTTATTTATATCGATGAAGACAGCATTTCACTGCCAGTGGAACGAGTTATACCTAATAAGAAACGAGTGTGAATAGCGGTACTAATAAATTTTTGGCAAGGGATTATCTCAAAGTGAATACACTGCCTAAGCTTTTAATAAAAATGAACAATTTCCATCATCACTAATACTGCCGGTAATCATATTTTGATTTATTTTAGACGATAATAAACCAAATGTTCGTTTATAACGAAGTAAGTAAAACTTAACTTTGAAAAACTATTTACATTTCACCAATAGACTTTTAATTGGTAATGATTAAATTATAAGAATGTCAGTACTTATTTAAAGTTTGCAAATATAAATTCCTTAAATTTTCTTTACAATTCCTACGAAGTACGTGCCAATATGTTGCTAAACATTAACACACCCAGTACATTCGTGTTCACTCAGATACATGTTGAGTAATACGGCTTTTCCCGGATTTTCTAAAAGTCATTATTATCATCAAGCCGCGCCGTGCAAGTCAACAGACATAATTGAGTCAAACTGTGTCAAAGTCAACTCTTTATTGTGTAGGTACTTTGTAATGAAAGACACATGATTCATAAATTGAAACAAACCTACCACTTCATTAAGTCGATTTGTTGAGAAGAAGGGGCAAGAATAGTAATATTATTATTTCGAAAGTTTGGATGGATGGATGTTTGTTCCTCAATCACTGCAGAACGGCTCAACCGATTTAGATAAAATTTGGCATAGTGATAAGGTCCTGGAATAGCACATAGGTTTTTTCGAAATTCGAAAAAACCGAAATTCGAAATTTCGCGGGTAAGCCTCGAAACAGTTTGATTAACAATAATAATTTTCAGATATTTTAACTTTAAATTATATATCTATAATTAAATATATGGCTATTAGGCCATTTTATGCAACTTTTGCTTGTTATATCTTCAAATTTATTAAGGGGTCTTGGATATTTATGACGCGTTTTATGATTTTAAGATCTTAAAATTGTCAGATGTGTCGTGTTGAAAATGTATTTGCTTAATACATAGCTAATATAATGAATCATGTAAACTTGGGACTAAATGATGGGTGTTTTCGATGTAAGATTGATCATTGGATAGAATAGAATAGCTGTAACATCCGTTTCCGCTCCGGAAGTATATCAGTTTTATGTTGCCTACTGGTACGTTGTGTACACGCGTTGAAGTCTTTTGAAATAATTATTTTCGACTTTATTGACAAAAACATTGATAACTCGTCTCATATATTAATTATTTTCATATTAAATAGCCTTTAGTAAGCCCCAAAAACTAACCTAAATTTCCAACAAAGACATATACAGAAAAACATAGACATAGACAGACGAAGCTTTTTATAAAATTAAGAGATTTGCTCGCTGACAGTAGCAGTACCTAAAGACACAAAATGTATTTAATTTTTTAACATTTTCACTTTCATTTCATATATAACGATCATAAGCATCAGGTTGTTCTAGAGTGTACGTATTACATGATAACTGTTATCAACTGTTTAATTAACCACGCCTAGAATCATTGGAATGGCAAATAAGTTTCATCACTGATTTAATACGGTTTAAGTAGTAATGACTTGTTATTTTCTAATAGAAAACGTTAAAACTTGTTGAAATATTGCAAAAATTGTGTGCGTTTTAAGCATACATCTACATTTATGGATTGTTATGTCACGCTGCTGATCTAGACGGGGTATAAATTATAAAATTATGTTTTCTCACATGTGGTTATATAATTTTAAGGCCGCCGGATTTGCAAGATATAATTTATTGATATTGTTCTCAGAAGTACAGTAAATTATTCGTATCAAAAAACGTAATTTGTGTTATCCGAGAAATTCAAATAGTGTTGGGAGGAATTTTGCTTTGTATTTTTTTTCACCGACATCGTCTTGACCCTGCGGGCCCTGGTAAATTTTAAAACCTTTGGGCCATATATAAATTATCTTTTTGAAAAATAATTTTCTGAAACTATGGGTGCTATGACACTCTATGAATTAAAGTTATTAGATGTCATTATAAATGTCTAATGGTTTTCACTTAATACATTAATAATCTCGTGACCAAGTTGTCTGAATATGCACCGAAACGTCGAGCTGGTCGGATCGAAAACTTTCTTTATTCTTTTAAACTTCTCTTATTTTACGAAACTAACTTTTATTAACAATCTCATTTTCAGCTCCTTCGTTCCTATAAACGTGATTCCTCTCGGAATAGAGAGATGGAAAAAGCGTGTCTTTGTCAGCACCCCAAAATGGAAGAGTGGGGTTCCAGTGTCTCTTTCGACTGTCCCCGTCACAGCCACAGAAGAGTCACCACCATTGCAGCCGTTTCCAAATTGGAGCTGGCACAACTCAGGTAATTTTTTTAAACCTTATACCTACTATAATTGAATTTTGAAAAATTGTAGTCTCAAGGTCCTATATGATATTTCATTTTATCCAACTAATATGTATTACATAAGTTATAAGTGTAGAAGTAAAAATTCATTGAAAAAAAAACAAAAATAAATGGCAAGAAGTGTTACTAGACAGACACCGAACCCAAAAATGTGATTAAAATATTTTTATCTGTCTGTTTGTTTGTTCGGGCATCACGCAAAAACTACCGGTTCGATTACGATGAAACTTGGTATAATTATTCTTTATTATTCTGGGCACCAAGGATATTAAAGAATAAAAATAATTAAAATAAAAGACAAACTTAATTTTGCGGTTCAATCCTTAGATCCGATTACTGTACCAACCGCAAATAATAAGTTTGTCATAGGTTATGTCACACGCAGTTTACTAGTTCCAAGTTATGCTGTAAATGTAGTGCTGAAGGTTGAATTTGACTTGCAACGTTCGCAACACACGACGGTTTTTTGAAATTTGATTTTAACGTGTCAAGTGACGAGCGTTCATTCTTATTAGCGTTTTACAAATTGTATGTTTTATTTAATTGCTACTTGCAATTCTAAACCGTGATTTTCAGTGCGACCTTTTTATTCCTTTTGGTTTTTACTAGTAGTACAGTTTAAAGAAGAGCTATTTAGTTTAATTTCTATAAGTCGTAGGTATAGATTTTAATTTTAAAGTATAGGTAGTATATGTGATACGTAGTGACCGTAGGTTATTTTATAATATTGTTATGTAGGATAAGTCATTTGTATAGATATAATTTTTTAAGGATTTTGCTTATTTATTAAGTTTAGATGAGTTATCACCAGAAATAGGTTTATTTAGGTAGGTAGGTACTTTATTTTCTGTTATTGAGTTTATTTTTTTAATTAGGTAGATACTTAGCTTTATTTTTAAAAGGCGTAGACCGTATAGATTTTATATTTGAGCTTAGCCGTAAATCAGCGTTGATAGCTATTCTAACGTATGAATAGGGAGTAGGCTGCAGAAAATAACTATAATCCTGCAGAACTATATTAGAAACTTTGGAAAACAGAGTTTTAAATATGACATCTTTATTTTTTTAATTTATTTATTATCCAAGCAAAAATTGTTATTTGAACGTGTCTGCCTTAGTGTTAATAATACCTAATGAGAACTTCTATAAGAAATAGCAGGAACAGCAGCGACATTGTTACCAGGAAGAAAAACAGCTCATACTATGTAAAATCTAACTGTATTTCCTAGCTGTAAGTTTGCTTGGAGTTGAAAATAAATAATTACATTGAGCAATTGTTAGAAAAATATAACTATAAAGATCTTAGAGAATGTAATTTTCCAAGTATTTTTGTAGATACACATCAAGAGGGGAAAGCAAGTGATAGTGATGTGCATCAGTAAAGGAAATATACAGTGTGCCTGGTCACCGGTGTCGGACCCGATAAGGCGAAGTAATGTGATAAATTTTATAGACAAAACCACAGTAAAAAGGCATTTTGGCTCTACTGTGTAGAAACGGCGACCGTTTTATTTTTTTTCTTTACAGAGTTCGGATGAGTTTATTTATCAAGCAATATTTACCGATGTAAAGGTCCTACAGACATAAAAGTAATTTCGTTTCACAGCTAAAAAAGTTGGCACTAAGATAACACTAAAAAAATATCAAAAACTCACATTAGAACCTTTGAAAATACTTGAGACGTAAAAAGTGTAAAAAAATTGGTTGTTTTTTTACTGTTTTCGAAAAAACTTTTTACTGTGGTTTTGTCGATAAAATTTGTCACATTACTTGGCCTTAACGGGTCTGACACCGGTGACCAGACACACTGTATAGGATATCTGTTGCACTTATTTAATAAAACAAGATTAGATCTTTCTTTTCATGTTGGATACCTACTGTAGTAGACATCAAGAAAGTCCAAATTTAAATTATTGTTCAAACATTAAAAACATTTTTAGATATTTAAAAAGCTCATTTGCTAGTGGTATTGAATATGTGAGGGGAAACGATTTAACTTTGAGAGCGTATTGTGATGCAGACTTCGCAGGTGACTCAGACACTAGGAAAAGTACGACTGGCTTTGTGATAAACTGGCTGTATAGTGGTGGAACTGGTGGACCAATATATTGGTGCCCTCGTAAACAATCGGTTACTGCTCTTTCCAGTACAGAGGCAGCATATATTTCTGCTGCCGGATATATTAAAGATCTATTATACGTGCAGAGTTTGATTAAAGAACTTTTAGATAAAACTCCCAAAACTGAATTGTCTGTTGATAATCAATCTGCTATAGTATTAATTAAGAATGGAATGTAATTAACAGAAGAAGCAAACACATAGATGTTAAATTCAATTTTATCAAAGAAAAAATTGAACAAAAGGGCCCGCGCCGGGACAGAAGTTAAGTTTACCGTTATGCTCGATAAATTACGTTCTAAAATCTAAACGAATAGCACTTTACACAAAAAAACTCATTGATAAGATCGGCAAACGAGAGGTCCCAGGTTCGAGTCCTGGTCGGGTGATTTTTACTTATCACATTTTTTTCTTTTATTTAAGAATAATTGAGCATTTTAAATGCAAAAACTTAAAAACATTATTAAAAATTGCAATGCTTCACTTTAACTGGGATTCACAATTTCTGAAAAGAAATTGGTCTCGGGTGGTCTTAGCTGCGAAGCTATACCATGAGATGGAGCTACGTTAGCAATATAACGTAAAAAACAAAAAATGTGTTAATTAATTTCCAGGCGTACCGCCAGGCCCCGGTAGCTCTGTGGAAGAGCATTCGTTGCGCAAACGAGAGGTCCCAGGTTCGAGCCTGGTCAGGTGATTTTTACTTATCACACTTTTTCGTTTATTTAAGAATAATCGAGTATTTTAAATGCAAAAACATTATGGATGGTTATGTATGTTACACGTCCACACTAAATAAAACGGCTTGAAATGTAATGTTGCAGTAAATGCGGGAAACAACATATTGACTCAAGTTGACTTTTGTAAAATTACTTATGCCAAAAATTGTAGGATGTAGGATCTTATTAGGATAAGTATTTAAACCTACTCGCTCCGTGGGACTGAACCACCGGAAGCTCTATAATTTAAAATTAATTCTTTGTGTAATATCAATTGAGAAAAACGTTAAAATTACTAACTGGTTTTTAAATATGTATACTTACCAAAGTTTCCTTTTGTTTCAGGAAACTGCGATGGCTTCACGTCAATATACCGAATGAGCATTGATCATTGCGGCATTATGTGGGCCTTAGATTCCGGACAAGTTGAGGCTTTTGAAACCCCCCGACAGCTTTGTCCACCGACATTATTTGCCATTAACCTAGCAACAGACGAAGTTATTGGACGATATCCTATCCCACCGGAGTATGTGCTACAAAACTCCCTAATCACAAACTTAGTGGTGGACACAAGAGATGCACAATGCAGGGATGTTCATGTGTACATCGCTGATGCGTGGCGCTTTGGACTGATTATCTTCAGACAATCTGACATGGCATTTTGGAAGTTTACCCACTACAGCTTCTACCCCGAACCACTTCTGTCAAACTATACATTACATGGCGTGAACTTCCAATGGTCAGATGGACTATTCGGCATGTCTCTCGGAACATTCACAAAAGGAGATAGAATGTTATATTATCACGCTATGTCCAGCTCTCTTGAGTTTGTAGTACCGACCTCAGTTATTCGAAACTCCAGTAATGTAAATAAAGCAGTGAGCGAGTTCCAGCTTCTCGGCAAAAGAGAACGTTTGGGTCAAGTTTCAGCCGCGGCTGTCGACCGCAGTGGTATCATGTTCTTTAATCTAATTTCTTATGACAGTATCGGTTGTTGGAACTCGCGCAAACCTTACTCTGTGAAGAACTTAGGTATCGTTGCACACAACAACAATACCCTTGTTTTTCCTAATGACTTAAGAGTAGACCATGAAGTACCTCAACTGGTCTGGATAATAACCAATAGACTGCCAATGTACCAGTTTAATCTAATTGATCCACAGGAATATAATTACAGAGTGATGTACTTTGACCCAGAAACTGCAATACAAAATACTGTTTGTGCGCTAGAGTAATGGAACAAGTTACAATTTTGTATCAGTTGTCAAATATTTTATAGTGCTATGTAAAATATAAGTTAAAGAAGTGCATTGTATTATTAATTTAAGTTACTATACTAAAAAGTATAATTTTATTTTTAAATATTTTTGTTCTTCACACACAAGTGTATATTATTTTTTTCAACACACTTGCTCGTAAAGTGAGAGTTATTCTATTGAATTTAGAACTATAAACTGGGCTATAAGTCACGCGTGCATAATATATTATACCCTAGTGCATTATATAATGAATCCTACAAAGTTGAATTGTACCTTTGTGCAAATAACATGCGAGAAAACAGAGCATATTTTATTGGTCCGGGTTATACACTAAATATTTTCAGAAACAACAAAGAGGTTTTATACCACTTCAAATCCATATAAATTTTTAAATGTTTGCGCCTTATATTAGTAAAATAAATTTGTATATTAAACAAATTATTCACAATTTACAATCATTTGTCATAAAATATTAAAATATTTGCATTTACCACTCCAAATTAAACATTTTCACTTAAAATAGGCTGTATATGCTATACAGACATTGACACATTTGACGGAAAAAAAAACCTACGCGCATGCGCGAGGTTCGGCGCCATTTTTCAATCAAAATTCACAGCTTTGTTATCAAGTGTGTTTGTTATTTTATGACCACGTATGTCTGTCTTTTACTCACAAGTGTGTTGAAAAACGTCGTATGTAACTCGTGAGCGTTGCTAATTACAGTCTCGGCTCATTATTAAGCCCTCGCCTGCGGCTCGGGCTCAAATCACAGCCTCGACTGTAATTAGCAACTTCGCTCACTTGTTACATAATATACTATAAATTGATATTTGATAGCATTCATCATAACCTTGAGAGATTTAGCATATAATTTTTTTGTGAAGGTGACCTTAAAGGAACCGTATCTTTCTTAAGTTATCTACACTATTCAAAAAAAATATTAGTCGTCTTGTAAATAATAGGAACATTGTGTCCGCAAGTTGAGCGGACAACAAAAAAGGGAGACAAATCAATGAGAGTGGCTAAGCGTAGAAATTATTAATAAAATACATCGATACATACATAATCAAGAGGGATGCGTGTACGAAAATTCTGGAAATAAGAGTGGGAAGCCAAAATTATCATTGATTCAACTGTATTAAGTTCACCTTCAAGCTTGTAGCTTACCATGACGCCTGCTATAAATGAACAGCAAAATGTTGTTAGAAAGAATTAGTCGCATTGAAGCACTTCATTGAAGAGAGACAGTGTTTGACGTGGTAAATTTTGATGTTATTGAATACAAACGAGTTCATAATTTGACACACTTTTTATTCGTTTCATTTGTAAAATATTACTACAAAATTGATATACATAGCAAAGAAATAACAAAGTAGTAATTTTACCACAGTTTTCTTAACATTTTTGATTAAATTTAAGCCCCTGTTTACGCTGAGTATTTTTAATATGCTCTAAAAATGCTCTTATTTTTATTCCTGGTCTGCGTTTATGATTTGACTTCACTGTGTACTTTTCTGACCATTTTTATCGTTACCTTCCGTATCACAGGATGTATTCTCTTTAAGATAACCTAGATTAGCATCTATGTTGATGTTCTCTTGTTCTTCAGGAGCTTCAGGAGTCACATTTGGTGTTAATGGTTTTTCAGAAGTTACATCTGTTGTAGGTTCTTCAGAAATCTCATCGTTGTGAGCTTCGACACTCTCGTCGTGTTTTTTAGATGCTACTATACGTAAAAGCATGATAGAGAATTGCTCAGTGACGCGGTCTGTATCTCTAGGCACGATAATTTCGTCTAACCAGTCATCAAAAAATGATTGATTTGATTGACTATAAAAGGCAGGTTTTTCCATGTCATCGGATACAGTTGGTTCAAAGTTAAATGATGAAACTTTCGCATCTGGCCTTTGTATGTTAGCTTCAGAACTTTGACTTTGTTTTGCACCGTTCCTGAAATATGAAATTCAGTTTAGGCCTTTAACCCAAGTTTTAATATCATAAGCTGTATAAAGAACCCTTACAGATGAGCAATTAGCGAAGTACGTAATTGGTCCTCGTCTAACAAAGATTTCGTGCGTCGCCTGCGAACTGCCAATTCTAACCCGTAATTTTCATCACTGTCTTTCGGTCTGATTGAAACAAACTGGCGATATGGTTTCGAGATTTTCAAGATATTGTAGTAACTAAAGTAAACATAAAAAAATGTTAGATGATAAAGCCACACATTTAAAATATAAAATGGCCAATGACATTACACTATCCAATATGAGGGACTTCAAACTTAGTAGTTGCTAACAAAAAAAATATTTTGAGGCCTGACATTAGAGATACTAAAATTTTGACTGAAATGTCGAGGTTTGCTTATTGTTTTCATACTTGCCTGTAGACAAGAATCCACATATAGAATGATGGTAGGATGACCGCTGTTTTAGTGACTACAAATTTGATGCATGTGCTTCGTGCAGGGCCCAGTAAGACGCATATAGCCAGACCAAGTGTAAGGCTCGTCAGCTCACATAGGAGCTTTCTGATGGCAGCCAACAGTAACCACGGGAGTAGGAGGTTTGGCCGTTCTTCCTGCAAGTAGACTATACATTTTATAGATTCGTTAAAACCATAATACGTTACACGAAATATTTTTAAAATATAATTATGAGAGGATAAATACTAAATTATAATATTTATTAAACATAGGTTGATACTTCTAACAATATTTTTATTTTTATTTGGCAATAAGTAGTGAGCAAGTTTCGTGGATTACCCACTTTCCATTGATCTAGAGTGGGTAATGTTCGTTAAGTAGGATGACTAAATTAAAAGGCTCTATATTTCGATATAAAAGAGAAAAAATTGAAATTACGAGCAAACACAGTTCCATACACGTGCTTGTTAGGGACTTTGATAAGCTTATATTACTTATAAATGCATTCTTCTGTATAATATTCAAAAGGATGGGACGTTCGTCTTCCACGACACCTAGTGTTAAGTTATGATGAAGACAAAGTTAGTACACTTCCATCCATGAGAAACCCAATTCTTGATTTTTTATCTTATCCATGTTTTATTCTAATGGTTACCTACCAGGAAAACCGGGTACATCATAACGATGTAGGCGGCCAGATACACGTAAACTGTAAAGCACTGAACCAGCATGACGCCAGAAATCATGCTGCGCAAACATTGCTGAAGTGGTAGAGAAAGTTCTTCGGGCATTTTCATTTGCCATACCTAAAAAATATTCAGGAAGACCATACAAAATAATTATGTAAAGAGATAAAATATCATTTATTAAGCCAATTAAAGTTTAAGGCATATTCTTGTTAGTCCGAGGGTTACTAAATCCGCGTTTGACCTCAATCTCATCTGATGGTAAGTGAATGAGGTTGAAGATGACAGCAAACGCATTTAAAATTTACTTCATCATCATCATCATCACATCTCTTTGTAGTGAGCCCACTGCAGGGCATGAGTCTCTCCCCTGGGTGAAGAGGAGGTGTAGGCCATAATCCACCAAGCTGGCCCAGTGCTGGGTGGTGGATGCCAGAATTTTCAGGGCGCCGAAATGGCTTCTGACAAACCCCTAACGACTTCTGTATACAAGTATAAAGCACCCGGGACCGACTGCTTAACGTGCCCTCCGAAGCACGGAAGTCGTCGTGAGAAATGAATGGTCAGCGGTCACCCATCCAAGTACCGACCGCGCCGAACGTTGTTTAACCTGCGATATCGTATAATACACACAGTAACCACGGCGCCACGACGACTTCACTTACTTGGCTCTTGATACAATATGGCATGAAAACATCAACGCAGGAGCCGTAATATTTGGCGGCAGATTTTATATGAAGGTTGATCGCTTGCCTGGCAGAATCTGAAAGGTTCCTATCACCACGCGAGGGTGAGTCCAATTAGTTGCCTTTTACGACATGCCTATCCTTGGACGTCAGGGCGTGGATACATCTCTAAGCCACGCCACGGCAGCGGCGCCGTGCCGTGGCACGTGGCCACACTGTTCCACGGCGTTGTGAACGGCGCACCGCTCAGCGTTTCATATTTGCTCTTAAAATTATCTCCATTTACTTCTATGCTGGACTGGGAGCGAAAGAAAAACATAGAATGTGCCAGCTGCTTCTCTTCCCAGGCATACTGTAAAAGTCAGTTAAGGGACCGAGGTGTTGTGGGAGGCTTTTTTGTGGGCGATAGGCTGACCACCTGTCAATGCAATAGTCTGTCTCCACTATTATAATGCCTCCAAGTTTGTCAAACGTGACATCAGATGGTTTTATTGCCTCTGGTGTTCTGCCTACCCCATACGGGATACAGGCGTGAAGTTAAGAATCTCCATCATGGTTCATTATAGAAAAGTATCGTGGCACAGTGCCGTACGGTGCAAATCAATGCTTTTCTATAAAGAACCATGATGGAGATAATTTTAAGAGCAAATATGAAACGCTGATCGGTGCACCGTGCACGACGTCGCGGACCGGTGCGGCACCGCGCCGTGCCACAGCAACAGCGCCGTGCCACAGCAACAAGGCATACGGCGCCGTACTGTAGAGATGCATCCGCTCCCATAGGGCTATTCTAAACCGATTCTACGCAGCCAAAATATACAACCATATTATATTAAACCATCTACTATGTGATCCCAGAGTAAGCTTGTCCGGTGTTCCACATTGCCTACCCTAGAGCTGATACAGTAAAACAATTTTAGTTCAGCGTTCAGCTGTGTATTCGACACATGCAAAATCGTTTCGCAGACAATTGCGCACCAGGATTTATCAAAAAAATGAATATGAATAGCACTTAGCGAATACTTAGACAGAATTTTGCTTGGTGGTAGGATCCCTTCTGGGTCCGCCTGGCTAGCGACCACCCTTTATATAAAGTCTGCCGCCAAATGTTACCGCTCCGGCGGTAATGTGTTCCGGCAATATTGTATAAAGAGCCAGTTCCTTCCTAAACCCGTGTGCTTTCATCTTCGACCTCATCGTCACTTACCATCAGGTGAGATTGAGGTCAAACGCGGGTTTAGTCACTTATAAAAAAAAAAAATCGAAAAAATTTGGTCATTGAACTTCCTGAAGAGGTCTTCACTCATACACAAAAACTAATATTGTCTTAAGTTTTCGCGATTCATACCATTAAATAAAACACTTTTGAACCGGATTTATCGCGTATAATTACATTTTAAATTTTAACTCGATGTTTCGGTGTCTTTGCAGACCCCGTGGTCACGAGCAATGGTCGTGACCACGTGGGTCCTGATCGGGTCGGTCGGAGAGCGTGGTCGCGATAAACCCGGTTAAAAACTCAAAAACCAAAAGACTTAAAACGAACTTTTCGAACGTGGCAGGAATCCATCAGCTAAATGTTTATAGTTGTGCAAAAATAAGAAGAAAGGACGATTTTTGTCAAATATTTATTTATACCAAAATAATGACATCCCCTGAGGTTCCAATCTATCATCATCGAACGAGATATTGATCCTTTCATAACTTTTCCCGCCTACGTCAATGTCATAAACGTCCTAAAATATCTGAAGAATTCTTAGTAAACTATTGGAGGATTATTGTTAAAATAATTTTTGAACATAATATATTCACAGAGCGCCATCTGAGAGGATAATACTGTAGTTTTGAGATTTTTATATATTTTATTAAAAAACTAGTATTCAGATCAAATAGGTGATGAATTACAGGTTATGAACAAATATTGGTAAAACCTGCTTATTTACCCTAAACAAGCTAACAATGTTCTTTACAAAATATAACATATATTTATTATTTAGTTGCGTGTTAGTATTATTTTATTACGCATACTTATAACTACACGCCTTTCAGCGGAAAAGACCCGACAATCGGACCATTTTATTTATTATTATTATTCATATGTCCAGCAGTGGACGTCTACAGGCTGTGGATGATGATGATGATTATTATTTGAAATAAAGCCTTTCTACCTGTTTCAAGTTTGAGTTAACTTTAAATAGAGTAGCATCAAAGATACATGTCACAAGGCCCATTAGGCTCCACAAACTCAGCTCAGACTGCAGTGGCATCCCGGCGTAGGAAAGTAGATTTATCATTTTTATTGTGTTTTTCTAAATACTAGAATTTATATTGTAGTTCACATTATTTTGATCGTGTTTGACAGTTGTTTGTTTACATTATGACTTTTTTAAAGTAGGTACTCAAAGGATAGGCACAAAATATACAGACACGTGTCATGAAGGCAGGGTGTCCCAGAACTTAACGTCAAGCCAAAACGGAGAGACAGGATGTACTGTAACCATCATGAGAAAAATCTGAAAAAAAATCTATCTCATGCAGTTTGAAAATTATAGGCATTTAAGAAAAACCTAGAGATTTGTTCAAACTGTTACCAATTTTCGGTCACCATTTTTATTATTTTTGTTCATTTAAACTTTGGAACCTTATCAGTGATACTATACAGGACATTCTTCGAGCCGTTTCTGCAGCACTGGTGTCACGGCGGAACTATAACGCGAAATTTAAATTTTCCATTTTGTAAACTCAATGACGTAGAGAAAAGACCAAAAGAAAAAAAAACAAAAGAAATACGGTTTTCGAGACACAAATTTATGAGTAAATAGCTGTATAAATTTGAATATGGAATTCTAAACCAAAAAGGAGATATTTGAGATTAAAGTGGCCAGAACGACAAAACACCAATTTCATATGTAAGGGCCTAATATTACGGTTTTTTAATGAATTGAAACAAGTGTCAAAATAATTACCAAACGTACAGAGGCTTACAAAAAATATAAGTAACTATTTTATGCTCTCAATCATAAAATGTCACTACAGTAAATACCTGGTGAGTGGTGAGAAATACCTTGGTTACCACCACATTACTAAACCACCGTAATTAATACGACAAGAACTAAATTATGCTAGATAATATTGGTACTTATTCACTAACGATACAAATACGTATTTACAAAAACTTGCTATACAACACTGTGTCTAAACGCCTCTGCGTCCGAAGCAAACTTCCATTCCGGTGGCTGAGCTGAGTCAGTACCGTAGAAATCCCTGCGTGGATCACTCGCGTACGTCAAGTTTGACATCCTTTCGCGCCAAATTAAGCCGGCTAAGTTTTTAATTTATCTCAGAAGTGTGTGTCGCATCTGTGACATTTAAGAAAAAGATTAGTTTTTTTTTTTTTGTGTTACCAGTGTTTAAACAGATTTGAAGAAATAAAATACGTAGGAACATATTTTCTAAGGTATGTAAAGATCGTGATAAGCGTTTATATGCAGCTTTGAGGCGAAATCATTGTTTTACTTATTCTGTTTTTTTTCTTCTATTTAATATAAGTAGATGGTAATGAAGTTGCTGTATTAGCCTTGATTTTGTTTCAGAGATTATTCGGGTAACGTCCTTACCTTGAGTTTCATGAGTTGCAGGTTATTTTTAGGTTATTTAATATAATTTTCGTCAAGGCAAAACATGTAATGTTACGCATCTGTCAATATCTCTACAAATACATTAACTTCTGTTTTAAAAGTTTACCTAACCTCGTTATTAAGTATTTTGAATTAAATCACATTTTTTTATTATTTTCAGTTTTAATGATTATTGTCGAAATCAATTCTCCATTATATGTACCTACAGCTATAAAAAAATACCTGATTAAAACTTCTCTACAAAAATAAGATTATAGAAGTTTATTTGACCGAGGAGCAATTAGATAAACTTGAGCGCCTCCAAAATATATGTATAAGGTTTATATTTTCTTTACGTAAGTATGACCACGTATCAGACTTCCGCAATAAGCTTAAGTGGCTCCCAATTCGCCTTCGCAGGAATACACACGTTCTTTCTCTGCTTTACGGGATACTGTTCAATCCTTACACACCGCTGTATTTAAAAAACCGTTTTAATTTTCGTCATGAAGGTCATGAGAGAAATCTACGTTCTACAAATAATATGCTCTTAGCGACTCCTCAGCATTCCTCTGATTTCTTCCACAAATCGTACACAGTAAATGCAGTAATCCTATGGAATAACTTACCATCTTACATACACAGTGCAAAGTCCATCGCTTCTTTTAAAAAACAACTAAAGGCTTTTTATTTATCACTATAATTTATATTGGACCTTGTTGTATCTTTTACACAAAAATAATCTTTTTTATATATAATTATTCTTTTTGCTTCTTTTATATATATTTTTACTTATTTTATATATGTATACTTTTATTCCATTATTTAAATCATTAATTAAATTATTAATATTTGTAACAATCCTTTATATTCATAGTTGTTATATATTTTGTCATATGTAGTTATTGTCTTTAGGTATTCTATCTATCAACTCAAATGCTCTGCCCTCTTATTATTATAAGTTTGTGATATTTTTCCTTTGCCCCGGGTTGCCTGGTAGAAATCGCTTTAAGCGATAAGGCCGCCCACATTGTCGTCGCTAATTTTGTTAAAATGTTTATTATTTAAGTTCATTGGCAATAAAGAATATTTATTATTATTATTATTTATTATTATTAATGCAGAGAATGGCTCAGAACCAAACAAGTTTGTGTACCTATGTTCAGTTGAAATCATTTCAGGTATATTTGCTGAATAAATTAATATGTTAATAACGAGTTTTTGACAGCTCTATTTCAGTCTTTTTGACAACCCAACTCTACGCTAAGCAATTTTATCTACATTACGGTAGACTAAGAAAAAAGATAAATGTTATATTTCAATGCAAAAATATTAATGACTATATTTCAAGATAAGTCTTTTAAAATCGCTGTGTCCAACCGTCTCTAACTCCTCATTATTATATCGTTAGTATTTATGATGAAATCTGTGTAGGTTTATCAATTAAATAAATTCTGACTCAGTCACACTTAGGTTTAAGTTCCATGCTACCCAAAATCAATTCTATCAAATATATAAAATTCTCGTGTCACAGTTTTCGTGGCCATACTCCTCCGAAACGGCTTGACCGATTTTGATGAAATTTTTTGCGCTCATCCGGTATCTATGGGAATCGGCCAAAATCTATTTTTTTTTTAATATGGCAAAACAACGTTTGCCGGGTCAGCTAGTAAAATATGTGATCGTAATAGTTTGAGTAGGTACCTAAGTTTGCGTAAATCATAGTAAGTACACGAAATGTCGAGTTAAAATTTAAATTATATGCGATTAATCCGGTTAAAAAGGAGTTTTATTTTTTATATCGATTGGTGATACAGATTTTAAGGTAATAAGCAATAAAATATTATGACAAATGTTTTCTTGCACCGCTACTGGATACAATAAACGATGCAGCGACAAAGTTGATTTTTTGAAACATTTCGTTCTTAATAATGTCTCTACAAGGTCTCTGTCTATAAACATAATACTCCCTTTAATTACTTGGTCCATTTATAGTGAATTCAAATATTAACTCTCAGTTTTCAATCAAAGATATTTTCTCACAAAATAGAAATCTAGATTTTGTTTCTTATGGCAACACTCATACGTTTGTAGAGTTTTAAATCTAAGATTGCGATTTAATATTACAACCTATTGTTGGTTAACAATCTTTGTATATTCTTTCAATAAAATTAACGAAATAAAATAAAAATTAGATTGAAACAACTAAAATTAAAAAATATTATTTAAGACTGAAACTGTAGTAGGTACTTATGGTTTTAAACACTTTTTTTATTCCATAATCCAATAAAAATATGCTACAATCTACGAATTTTCGTTTTCAAATAAGAGAGTGTGTTTGAAATCCATGTGGTGTCATCTTCGAACTCATTCCCACTTACCATCAGCTGAAATTGAGGCTCTGTCATTTAATGTATTTAAGCAAAGGCCTTTTTAAAGTCGTCATGTCAAAGTAGAGAGTGAAATAGCAAATTACTGTGTATCTGTACGAATACGGTTGAAACATCTTTTAAATCGCTGCACGAGTAACCGACCAATATATCACGACGTCTTTAGTGCTTTAAGCTGTCCATCTTAAGTCTCCTTGTATAGCTACAGTGACCACCACTGCCTGAAAAAAACCATATCAGTGATACTATACTTCTGTTCACCGGAAATCTTCAACAAAAAACCTTCTGGTCTTCCACAGGGAAACCACTAAGGCCCGATCGACATTAACCACATTACAAAATACACAACATGTTTCAATGTTAGTGTTGTAATATGTTGATTAAGGTAAATTATTTGTAACGATGAGTGTACAACACCTACTCACAGTTCTGTAGTAAAATGCGGTCAATAGCGTAATTATGTTTGTTAAAATATGTTCATTTATTGATTTGACTCATGCGGGGTTAGACTTTTGTAATCGACACTTTAGTGATTAATTAATAAACTCACTTTAATTAATCAAAATCTAATACTCAATAAACTAAATTCCAAGATTAAAAGTTTTATCAGTACAATTAGTTCTTATAAATATTTTGAAAAGTTTGATATTCTTATTCATACATAAATTATTAATCTCATAAAGGCTCATTGATTTAATTCAGTTACTTTCCAATAAAAATAAATGGGACATGAAAAAGGAAATTTTTCCCTCCTCTTCCTAACCCTTCAATTTAGTACAATATCCAATGAATACCCATAATATAATACAATTGAAGAGTTTCTGTACCTTAAACGTCATTAATCTAGGAAATACATACATACATACTTAACTTCACGCCTATATCCCTTATGTTGTAGGTAGAACACCAGTGGCTATAAAACCATCTGATGTCACGTTTGACAAATTGGGAGGCAATATAATGATGGAGAGACTATTGCAGTGACAGGGGGTCAGCCTATCGCCCACAAAAAAAAAACCTCTGCCCCTTAGAAGCAGAAGCAGCTGGTACATTCTATGTTTTTCCTTCCATCGCTTCCATTCCAGCCTCTAGGAAAGTACTTGCATATTATAGCCATATTTCTATTTTTTAAATTCTACATACTACATTTGAAAATCGACAATTTTATTATTTAAGTTTTGTTTAAAACTATCAATCCAGCTTCGATTTCCAATTGAATCTTAACAACGTCATTGTTGGTCATAGTTATCGAATCCACCTTAGCAAACCTACGCGCATTCATAAAATTATATCAACAAATATTCAGCTTCCCACGACAGAGCTTAAAATAACGTTCTAAAAACTGCTTATGCATACTGTAAATTGAAGTCAAGCTATTTCTTACCTGACGCGAGAAAAAAAAGAGTGGTTATCAATGGAATACGATTTGGACTTAGGGCGTTTATGTTATTTATTGTCAGTAAAGAATGTAGTGATTGTATCCTTTTTGGTACAGTGTCAAAAGACTCTATTTCTATTGTTATACTAACAACGTTCCCCTTCTTACTAGAATAGAATTTATAAATAAACAGTATGACTAAAAATATAATTTAGTAATAATTATTTTACGATAGAGCAAATCAATATATATAAAACTGTTCCGTTACTGACTGAGTGACTGAGGTACTGAGTGACTGAGTGACTGAGTGACTGAGTGACTGACAGACAACGTACAGCCGTATCTACTGGGCCTAGAGAGCTGAAATTTGGAACATACATTCTTTAGAGTATGTAGGGGTGCACTAAGGAAGGAATTCCCGAAATTCCCACGGGAACGGAAAATATAGGACTTTTTAGTTTGTATGAAAAATCTTATTCCTTGAGTGCACCGATGTAAAACTTGGCGTAAAGGTTTTTCAATGTGTGTCTGGTTGTGTTATGAAAGGAATTCCCGAAATTCCCACGGGAACGGGAAATATATGATGTTTTAGTTTGTATAAAAAAATCCCATCCCTTGAGTGCACGGATGTGATACTTGATATAAAGGTTCCTCAATAAGTGTCTGTTTGTGTTATGAAAGGAATTCCCGAAATTCCCACGGGAAGTGGTTGGACTTTTTAGTTTGTATGAAAAATCTTATTCCTTGAATGCACCGATGTGAAACTTGGCGTAAAGGTTTTTCAATGTGTGTCTGGCTGTGTTATGAAAGGAATTCCCGAAATTCCCACGGGAACGGGAAATATATGATGTTTTAGTTTGTATGAAAAATCTTATTCCTTGAGTGTACGGATGTGATACTTGGCATGAAGGTTCTTCAAAGAGTGACTGGTTGTGCTACGAAAAAAATTCCCAAAATTCCCACGGGCACGGGAAATACATGATTTTTAGTTTTTATGAAAAAAACTTATTCCTTGAGCACATGGGTGTGATACTTGGCATAAAGGTTCTTTCAGTGGGTGTCTGGTTGTACAGTTTCTGAAATTTCCAAGAGAAGGGTAGGTAAGCGCATACGAAGTTGCGGGTTAAAGCTAGTATTATATATGATAATGGAATGCAACAGTTGTTACTTTTCGGCAGATTTGAGACTGTTGCGGCTCAGGTTGAGATTTCGAATTTGAGATTTTAGGTTATTCATTAAATCATATAAGCTTATAAGGAAGAAGGAAAAATTGCATGAATGAGGTGTGTGAATGAGTGAAGAAGCGTGAAACATATCTACTAATCGGTGACTACAGTGGCCATGCATCTTTAAAAATATCGTAGCCGTGAAATAAATGGACAACTAATAAAACCCCTTTTCTTGTGACATCTTTCCTTTGTATTTTATCAGCTCAATTATTTTACGTGCAAGAACAGCAGTACTTACAGCTTTGGTTAAACCAAAGACTACAATTTGAAACTAGAAGATCAACTTTATTGACAAACTCTTTTTATGGATCCATTTTGCAGGATTTATAGCTTTATTTTGAGTCATATCAATTCAGTATACTTAGGATGGTCAGTATTCAGGCCCTTTTGTTCGAAAGAGTACGTGGGTAGTTAAAAAGGTCTCACACGAAGATTTGGTGTGTGTCCTGTCGACGACAATTTCGTAATATAAGTACTTCTTTTATGTTTGGACAATATAAATTGGAAGCTTCGGGGTTCATCGTCTTTAAATTAAAATAATATTGTTGTTAAAGTTCAAAACAGCACAACCGATTTCAATATTTTTTTCTTATTTAATGTCATTCTATTCTAGAGTCAAACCTCAAATAAGTTACCTCAATGGGTATTCAATAGTTTCTTGCTTAAACTCAGAATTAGAAATTCTTAAACTCGTAATTATCTTTATAAACTTAACGAGCTAACCTCATGCGTTTTTTCTCCTCAATCTATAAAACAACTATTTCCTTAGCAGTATATTTATATAGTAAATCATAGAACAAAAACAAAGCAAGCTTTATGGCGGCGAAAGGAAACACGTGTAATAACAGGCGCCTGCGCTGCGCTTGCGCATTCAGAAGCAACTTCGTAAAAACGTTAAACTTATATAACTTTTTTACAATCCTACTTGTGTTAGGCATATTCGGAATACACGGAATAATACGGAAGCATACACGGAATCGGGATTCACTCGTATGAGTCCCGATTCCGTTGTAATTTGAGAATGAAATTATTCTGTATGTGACATTCAGCTTCATCTGTCATACGATGTGGATGGACGTGTACCACCATAGTCTTCATGCGCACTTTCCATCACGTGGCATGGGAGAGAAACGTCTTTAATATACCAAAAAAAACTGCGCAAAAGAGCAAGGAATGTAATGGGCTTGATTTGACATTCGATTCACTTATTTTAAGTCTCTGTAAAGTCAAATAAGGAGCCGTCAAATTCAAAAGTTGCTAATAAAAATTGATTTTGAAGTTGGACGTTAGAGATACTTAAAATTAGAGATTGTTATGAAAATGGCCCAATAGGTACATTCTTAGAAAAGGCACACATTGATTAAAAATGTTTAATGTAATTAAACGCAATACAATCCAGTTAAAAACGTCTTTTGTTCGAAAATTTGTTACAACTCCACAAGTGCTCCGACTGTGTAACTAGACTTTTTAAATATTTTTTTCATGACTCTTTACGATCATATTATTTCATCAGATAGTAAGTGGCAAATAGAAAGCAATGGTTTCGAAATTATATCCGTATATGTTAGATGCGTGTAGGTACTGTTTGAACAAACCAAGGTATACTCCAAATAAGGCAGCCAAAGAAACGGGAAAGCACACATACTCTCACGGTCAGCGTGCTTGAGAATGTGGCTAGTACTGGCTAGCCACTAGCCAGCAGGATGTATGAGCTATTTCTATTTCGTAAAAACTGCGATAAACTGTTTATAACCACAGATAGTAACACGTATTTTCTGTATGGCCTTGGCCGATTTTCGTTGGTTGAACTTGGATTTGTTTTAAAATTAAAAAAAGAAACATTGGAGTCATCGTAGTGTTTGCATGAATTTGTTTAAGGAAAGGGATTAAAATAAATTCTTTGATGGCGCACATTAGCTGTTGTGAATTTCTGATTTTTTATTTATTTATTTTTATTTTTCTTTTTTTTAAATTTATGAAATAATATTTGTTTTCCATTATAAAAAAGCTTGTTGTCTAATCGTTATACCTTTAGTGCTATGTTTAAGATAAATAATTATTTACATAATAACGATTACCTACTTTCTAACTACTAAATATCAATGCTTTTTAGTGCATGCGGAAGCAACTTTTTTCTGTTCAATAATAACAAAAATAAACAATCACTAACAGTTGTTTTTATTTATATTAAAACGTTGTCATTATACTACTTTATACCTGTGTATAAATAAAGTAGTCTATACTAATATTATAAAGAGGAAACCTTTGTATTTTTGTATGTTTGTATTGAATAGGCTTCAAAAACTACTGGACCGATTTCAAAATTTCTTTTACCATTACTTAGAGGGATTCTTCCGAATCCGTATAGGCTACTTTTTATCCCGAAAATCCCGCGGGAATCGAAATTGCGCGGGTAACACCGCGCGCATCAGCTAGAATACTATATAGCTGTATGTGGTGGTCAATACATCTTCAAAACAACATATTGAATCACTGTTCAAAAGTTCTCCTTCGTAATGATGACCCTATTCTAAGATACACTCGGGTACAGAAGCGTTTACCACAGCCCTGGTAATCAACTTAGCATGTTACACTTGTGTTAATATTATTCAGTAACAGTAGAACTAAAAGTTCAAATGGAGGTTAAATCAAATAACTCGGCTTTCCCTATTCGTTTGCTTGTTAACTAGTTAGGAACGTTTTGTTAGTTTTAATTTACCTAATTATCAGGTAACCAAAACTGAACCAAAGATTTTTGGAAAGAAAGCTTTGATTGTTACCTTTTTATGGTTTAGTGTGTTTGTTTATGGCGAAGATAAATATATCTGAAACTCGTGGTTGAAACCCATTCCTTTATTTAAAAGCTTAGGTCCTCCCTCGGTGATAAGCACAGACATACATCTAAATAGACAACGCAAGTGTCACTTTTTGTATTGAAACCAAGCGTGACGACTTTTTAACACCTCTTGTGACTTCACAGCTGATATTTATTGCTGGCAAATACAAATCGATTCAAAGACACCGATGTCACCGATTGAAATTGTTTATTAAGAACGATATCGATATTATGAAATCGATTTTCTAACTGGGACTGAATCTAGCGGCGACCAATTTTGGCCGGGGTTCGGACACGCGAAGTACTCGTACATGCATTTGCGTTGTCTATGTCTGTGGTGATAAGGTATTCGTAGGTAAGAGCTGTTTTATTTTCCTGAAACCGAATGCGGACGCTCAGATTGATGATATACTCGTAAGTAAGTATTAAATTTTATCCGAAACACTTCTCTATTTTGGGGAATGGGGAGCATTTTGAACCTCACTGCTGTAGCATATATAGTTAATTTTAAACTGTATAGTACTTATGTAGTTAAATGAACATTTGTTGACAATATAATACAAACTCGACGCTGCAAGGCCACAGGATCAGCATGAGTCATACCGCAATCCAAGGATTACACATCGTTGAACATCGCGAAAGCATTGTCAATTTGATCAATTAATAAGTTACTTAATTAATAATTGCGTAATGATGCTAATAAGCTAAGGACCCTTAAATCAGAAAGATAATGGTTTCACAAATCGAATGGATGCTTAATGTGTGTATGACTAAGGGGAAATTAAACGTGTCGCGTACTGTTAGTTCATGAAATTGTCATTGTATAAAAATTAAAAGGGTTTGATGTAGAAAATGTAGTGACAGATTCCGAGGCATAATGATGACGCACCAAACTCTCTACATCGCACTATCACGATTTATATAGCAGCTCTTGACAACATCAACCGTCGGATTTAGGGCCGCGGCCAGCTATATCTTTTCTTGGAATTGGGAACGAAAACCTCGTAATGCCTTCTAAAGCATATATACCTATTGTAGAGAAATTTTTATCCATATATATCATCTTTAGAATTATGATAGGATGTTTATCAATCAAATCACAGCAATCCTTTTTCTTATTTAACATCTTTGATGTCTAGTTTCTCATTCGAATAAATGCATATTTTTTGCTGTTTGCCATGAATCTTTAATTTGTCTGTTGGCATTTAAAGTTACACTATACACAGTGCGAGCACAGAACTTTATCGAATCGTTTGTTAACGAATGGAGACGGTTTTTAAGAAAAAATTGAAATCTATCCATTGCCGCAAGGCCAGCTTAAATAAATGTGTGCCTTGTTAATTTTGAATGTTTGTAAACATGTTGTACTCATAAATATCTGTAAAATAAAAAATTACAATGTTACAAAACTTGCAACCGACTCCATACCTACTATACGAGCATTCGTAAACATTCGTTAATATACGATTCGATAAAGTTCTGTGATCGTACTGCAGTGGTTACTTTTTCACTCATTGTAGTACACTATACAGTAGCTGTGTAGTACAAATCTAATTGCGTGTTACATTAAACTATTATTTTGGTCTGTTCAGAATAGCCCTAGGTATTGCAAAATCATTACGCTAGAGGAACGGTGGCATTCTTTACCTAATTTTTATTGAAAGAAATGTTTTAAATGGATTTCATTGCATTTAAGAGTACATTTTAAATCGTCGTTTTAGTGACTCTACAAAATATCATAGTCACGTGTCTCATTTGTATAACGTTAATAATTTCTTGATAAAACATACTAGCCTTCCTCAAGTGTTAGGGTGTCAAATGCAAACAGATTAACGCGTTAAAACCAACAAACTTTTCATCTTTATCTATACTTATATTATAAACATTGTTGGAACTTGTGGTTGGAACGCCCCGCTATTCTCTAAAAGTAAGGGGCAGATTTGAAGAAAATTGTTGCTTTTCGCTTGTCGAAGAAAATCATATGGTATCAACACTGGCCAAGTATATCTTCAACTAGCAGTAGCTACTCAATTGTAGTATAAATAAATATATAAAATAAATATTTCTGACACTCACACAACAATATCTAGCCCAAATTAAGTTTCTTAAAGAACTTGTGTTTTGGCTACTAGATAACTGATATACTTAAGAAATATATAAACATACATATTGAATAAATACATATTTTTTATTAGAATAAACTTCAGTAAACATATAAACATCCATGACTTGACGACTAATATCTGTGTTCATCACACAAATATCCGCCGACGCCGGGATTCGAACCCAGGACCTCTGGTCATTATATATGTACTTAGATATCTAATGAATCATGAAAATTCGTTACTAATCGCATACCCACAGTTTAATCTAAACATCGATGAGACAGACAACTTGCATACTCAGTTTACGAACCACGCGGAAGTCGCTCATTCAATAAATACGTACGACAAGGCAGACCTTTTAATCTTGTCCACGACCAAACGGCCTTGGTCACTAGCAATGTTAAGTCGAGGTCTGTGACCATATAAGAATATCTGGTGAACTCAGGTTTCGCGGAACTTTTCATCGTAACTTTTGGACTGTCACGTTTTGCTTTAACTTTCGTAATCTTTTTTGGTAAGCTGGTGTTTAAATTAAGATGTGCATGTTTATAATCTGTTAGCGATACTTAAGACTTATTATCTCAATTTAAGAGATGCGCGGGGTTTTTTCTTTCTTATGTTTTCTTCTTCTTTTTTATGTCTTTCAAATAGCTGGCAAAAAGAGATTACTTATGCAAATCCGACTAGTAGTTTCCGAGATTTTTGCGTCTAAACAAACAAATTCTTCAACTTAATTATATTAGTATAGATTTGCGAAGAAATTGTAAAAATGGGAAGCAAAGTTCCCCAGTGCAAATCTCTATTTTTTCATCGATTCTCTTTAAAACATTATAAATGAGACAATTCGTGCATTATCCTCAAAAGGCTACTCAAAAGAAACTAGATGGATAATGTTTGGTATTTATTATCGCTTAAAGGACTGGTTTGAATGAGCTCAAATTTTGTACATGGTAGTTCAAAGAGTATCATGGAATAACACATGGTTGTTCGTTATGATACGATATATTAGTATAGATATCCCACAGGATAAAAGGAAAAACTAGAACACTAATCACGAAAACCAAGTTGATTAAATACATACATACATACATACAAAACCTCACGCCTGTCTCCCTTTGGGGTAGGCAGAGACAAGGGAACACCAATTGCTGCGATCCAGACATACCTCTTTCGCTTCCACGTTCATTAATCTTTTCATACATGATCGCCGGTTACGGGTACTTTTAACTAGGCCCTTTTTAAGAACGTCGCCAATTTGATCGGCGTACGTTCGCCTAGGGCGGCCCCTTCCGACAGCACCATCCATTCTTGCTCTGAACACCTCTTTCGTAAATCTACTTTCACTCATCCTTTCCAAATGTCCAAACCACCGTAGCATACCCTTTTCAATCTTAGTCACTACATCTTCTTTCAATCCGCATCTCTTTCTTATTTCACTATTGCGCACCCTATCACTCAATTTCACTCCACACATGCTTCTCAACGCTCTCATCTCCACAGCATTAATCTTGCTTTCATGTCTCTTCTGCCATGTTGATTAAATATTAGCTTATGATTTCAAAATTAAATCTGATATAGGAAGAAGGAAGAAAACCCAAAATGGTTAAAGCCGTCGCTTATTTTTAATTTGTCTAGTTTGTTTAACAACTCCATCTTAACTGTAAGAGTGATGTTTAGTAATTATTGGTTACGTAACCTTTTTGATTAAATATCGCGAAAAGTGAGTGATGTCTTAATTGAGATCTAAGAAGGAAATGGTAACTTAAGCTGACGGGAAACCTAATACTTCCTTAGTTCAAGACAAAATGTATTACTTTCATCAAGATATTCAAAGTACGTACCTACATATTGGAAAGTTCTTAACTTTCTACTTGTATTTTTAATGGACATGTGAAGG
This sequence comes from Stenoptilia bipunctidactyla, assembly GCA_944452665.1. Classification (NCBI taxonomy): domain Eukaryota; kingdom Metazoa; phylum Arthropoda; class Insecta; order Lepidoptera; family Pterophoridae; genus Stenoptilia; species Stenoptilia bipunctidactyla. Next base: position 6,918,002 of record OX101730.1, read on the forward strand.
ATGCATCTTGTAAAGCTTCATTATAATCCTGAACAATTTAAACCATAAACGCCCTTTAAATTACCAAACTTGTATGACTCATTATGAACTTAATCGTTTTGAGAATAAGTCATAGATTTATTTAACTAATTTAACAGACATATCTGTTTTTCTAATGTAATACTTTCTCATAGGATCGCGTTATCAATGAGAGAGTCAACAATCTTTGTTTACAACGCATTAAATGCCATATGCTCAGTTTCTCGACAATGTCAGTCATTATGTGGTGAGATGACGTCATGGCGATCTGGCAGCGCAAGCGCAGGCGGCCTTCGATATAAGTGTAGGGATGACACTGGTTTCTTTTTAATTTGTTTTCACAAATTCGTTTAAACTTTTTTAATGCGTGATGGACTTTTACAGAGATATTACTGTCAGCTTTGAATATTGCTTTTGTTTGAATGAGTATTCTTACCTGATGTGTAATAATTATTAGTGATGATATGAACATGATTTTAATATTACTGAATATATAAATATAAACAGATTTTGTTTTAATATAATACAACACAAAGTTATCAGAGTTTAGGTCATGTAAAAAAGCACATTTGTTTGTTACAATATAATTCCTATGCTTGTTTTATACAATAACACTTAAAAATACAAAAGTCAAGTGAGATCCATGTTTATTATGTTTAATAAATAACTATTTTTGGCAACCCTACAGTCAACTGAGTGTTGTGGGTGACTGTGACATCACACTGTTGTTTTAAATCGGTACAATGTCAAACTAATATGGATGGGATTAAACGCTACTCTACGGAATGCTAAAACTTTAGATAACCTTATTAAAAGATGTATAGATATGTATCAATGCTAAGAGACTCGGTGTGTTGTTTTTCATCCCGGTAAAACTATGCGGTAATGCAAAATGACACTTATGGAAGATGACTTTAGGTCTTTTAGTTAAAAGCTTAATTGCATATGTGGTAATGGAAAATGACACTTAAGGAAGATATCTTAAGGTCTTTTAGTTAGAAGCTTAAGTGCGTCGTTGTTTAGAGTCAACAAGGGGCCTTTAACTGTACGAGTAGGTATGCTTTTGATTTTGTTTTGAATCTGCAGTCTAGGCCATAAGATATTTTCGGTAAGGATGTAGGCAGCTTGGTACTTTTGCCTTCATGAATAAATGTAATATAAATTATAATATGCTATTTTTATTGATATGCTCGTTGATCTTATCTTCAATCTCATGAGCATGGGTTAAAGAATAAATAGTTAAATACTTTAAAACTTTATTTTGTACATATTTTCATTCTCATTTTACAGACAGCGGGTATCGAAGCCGCATGCTCTCGCATATTTATTTGCTTTTCGTTCCAGTCTATTTACCTTCTTAATCATTAGGAAAGATTATTTCTTTCATTAAAATCACTAGATAACTATAATAATAATAAATAAATAATAATGATTATAAATAAAAATATTTCCGTTCTGGAACTCCATGCCTTTTTTTTAAATAACAGAATTTTCAAAATCGTCCTAATTTCCCAAAGAGAAAAAGTTTAAAAACACACAACAATTGAGTAGACTTTTTGTGTGTTTTTGGTTGTGTTTATACCTTATAGCTGTATTTTTTTATATAAATTCAAAATTTAAGAATAAACATCGTTAGATATCACACAGATTACCTATACTTGTTATGTATAAATGACGCAATAACACCATTTGCATTAAAACTTGATTTCAATGTCATCTTTTACGACTTGATGTTATGATATGACGTGTCAAGCGTTACTTAATGTGTGTAAGACGCGACGCTCGCCCCAGCAGTGATATCAAATTGATTCAAAACTAAAACCAATGAAGCACAATGTTAAGCCTAAAACTTTGTGTCAATGAAATTTTTTAGTTCTAATTACGAAGTCTAAGCTCTACTTGATATGTGTGTAGAAGACGCATTGTTTCGTTACTCACATAAATTAAAAAAATCACCAGACAATCGACTACATGTCCCCAAACCAGGGTTCGAAAAAATCCGATTTTTATAATAAATATCAAAAATCAGATTTTTTATACAGGGTCCGCTTATAATAGTCAATTATATTTTAATAGCAGATAAGTTCTGATGAGTGGATCTGAATTTCGAAAAAACAATATTTTTTTCTTTTAAATTTTTTTTATAAATTAAAATTTCAAAATTCTTTTCTGTGAGAAAAATTTAAGATTAATCTATATTGTATGACTACATAGGTACAATTAGATGAAACGTTTTTATTACTTGATGTGTAGTCATAAAAAACAGATCAAACTTAAATTTTGATCACGTAGAATAAATCTTAATTTAAGAAAAATATTTTTAAAAAAAATTTTTTTCGTAATATTACCCACTCATCGTTCTTAATGTGCTATTAAAATATTATTGACTATTATAAGGCGACCCTATATTTATATATATTTATATCTGATATATTATGTAAAAAAAAAAAAAAGATGCGAATTTCTGTTCTGTAAGGGGATTACACGAAAATGGGAAAGGAATTTGTAAAATAAAATAAGTAGGTATCAAATTATTCTACATTTATTATTTAAAAAACAATCTTCGCTGCATTTCTCGCTACTTTTTGCCAGGGTAAACATTATTCTCCAAAATTTTTAGTTCAGAAGACAGGAAAAAATCATATATACATACATACATAACGTCACGCCTGTATCCCTTATGGGGTAGGCAGAATACCAGAGGTTACAATACCATCTGATGTCACGTTTGACAAATTTGGAGGTATTATAAAGATGGAAAGAGACTATAGTAGTGACAGGGGGTCAGCCTATCGCCCACAAAAACGCCTTTAAAACCTCTGTCCCTCAACTGACTTTTACAGTATGCCCGGGAAGAGAAGCAGCTGGCACATTCTACGTTTTTCTTTCCCTCCCAGTCCAGCATGGAAGCAAGGAAAAAATCAATTGATATATATCATGATATATATCGGCGAACCCTGCCCCAAACTAAGCAAAGCTTGCAATATGGGTTACGATGTTACGAACAGTGATGTACAAGATACCTTAAATAAAGTATCTGGAATACAAAATGCAAAATATTTTTAAATTAAGTATTTCAGATACCAGATACAAATAACTTTCAGGAATGGTATCTGAAATACTAGATATAAAATACGTATCTTTTGAATACTTTTATAGATAAAATACTTTTTTGAAAAACAACATTTTTTTTATTATAGTTTTTTTTTTTAATGTAAATCACATTGATCGCGCATTCGTGACACAACATAATATTATACTTTTAAGATTGTAATTAAGACTTATGTAAAACCAGTGCTTCAAACAGTTGATCACTCTTTTTTCTTCGATGGGGCCTCATGATCATGCCCCCAAATTGTTAGGTGTTATTTTTGAAAAATATTTTTTTTGTTCTAGGATAAGCATTTGAGCTCTTTATGTTGGTATCTTTATTATTTAAGTATTGCAATTTTTCTAAGTCAGCGATGCTGCCAGTAGATCCAGTATTTTCGGCACTTACAACAGAGGAATCAGAATTCTCTAAAAACATGTAATAAGATTCATCTTTTGACTTTTTTTATATCAACTTCAATATTATCTAAAGCCTCCGATTTTTGTTTTTCACTTCGATTAATTTTTCGTGTTTCAGTCAGGATAAGTTCTTTTACATACAGTAAAATCAGTTATGTATTACTAAAAGTATTTTAGCAACATAGTATCTACAAAATACTAAGATACCTAACGAAAGGTATTTAAATACAAGATACGAAATGAATTTAAAAAAAGTTTTATAGTTACAAGATCAAAATACGTATTTTGTATCTTGTATCTGTATTCCAGATACTTGTATCTGAGATAAGTTAAATCTCTGGTTACGAACTAGGACGAACCTAGAATAACACCCTCTTTTTTTCTAGCTCCGTGCGGGAATAGAACCCGCAAAATCCCGAATAAGCGACTTAATTGCGACATTCACAACTTCTCGAGGGTCGCCAAGAATATTAAGTTGAGACCGTATCTATACAGTTTCATTTTCCGTTAAAACCAAGGCCGCAAAAGAAGCAAACACTTTTTCCGCAATCAAGTCCCTAAAACCGCACCCAGAAACAACAGCGCATCATAAAAGAACTACGTAATGGCTTGTTTATTCCCTAATGAATCCGCGTTTGTCTTGGTAATGGGTCTACATAACCCAGAACTGGGTCGGGCCAATGTCACCTGATAACTGGGAGGTTATCGTGACCCTGGCTTGTGGCGGATGGGAAAGGGTTAAATGTAGGTTCTTACTGGTGCGGTCGATTTAAACAGCTAGAGGTTATCTAGATTGTCTTGTGGTTAATGGAAAAAAGTTACCTAGTTTATTAAGGTAACTTTCTTATGTAATTTGTTAACGTCTGCAATCAGTTTTTCATCATATTTTAAAATTTCATTAGATTTGTCTTAATTTTAAGTGTTTTTTGGCTGTTCATTATATTTTGTTTAACAATATTAAGTTGATTAACCCAGTTTTGATGCTTTTGTTGTTATTTTATTGTACCTGGATAGTAAAATAAATAATTAAGAAAATCCGTAGACAATCACACCAACTACATGGCCCCAAAGTAAGCTTGAACCTCCACCATGTAGCGAACTAAGGGGGAACCTAGAATATTAATACATATATAGATAAACACCCAGACACGGGACATTTTTTTTTTCTTGTTCTGCGCGGGAATCGTACTTGCGACCTCACGATTGGCGCAGTAGCGTACTTATCATTAATCTGTTTAAGTGCTTCTTAAGTTGGGAAACGGTAACTTTGCTGGGTTTTCCTGCGTTTTCGCCTTGAAATAAGTTTTCCTGGTATGTTAAAATTTAGGTTATCCATTGTACAAACGTTAGTCTTAACTCAAAAACGTCATTTATTTTGTATACGAGTCGAAGAGTACTATTGTGCGATAGTACAGTTAAGATGTTTTCATGCTTTCATTTAAAAAATATTAAGTATCAAAGACAATTATTTTATTTTTTGATTCGAACATAGTTTATTAGAAAAAGAAATCATTGACGTTTATTAATCTGTATTCTTTTTAAAAAAGCTGAAGTAAACGAGGTAATGTAATGTAAACGAGCTAATCTCTGATTATAAAAAAAAGTATTCTATGATAGACGAATTATCAAAGAAGGTAATATTTTATCAAGAACTAAGCCCGCTCGGGTGCAGTTCGCTTTTTAATTTGTTGCAGTTGAATCTTTTTAATCAATATTTCCAACGGCATTCTCGACAAATAGCATGATATCTCGACTCATTGATCACGTTTCGTAATATTTAAATTCCTTTAGTGAGCCTACTCGGCTTCTCTTAGGTTTTTCTTAGGCTACTCTTAGAGGCTACTTTAAGAGCGCTTTCAATTTATGCGTTTCTTGACGGCCAGATGCGGCACGACCCTTTTCTTTCAAACAAAACGCGCGTTGCGGCATCAGTGCGTTGCCAGGACCGCGAACGCTCGACAACACGGCAACGTCGCAAGCATCACGTGTGTATTTCGGTGTTCAACAAGAGATCTAACAGTAATGTTTCTTCGTCGGAGTCCATGGTTTGACGAACGTTACATCACTGGAATAAAAAAAAACACACGGCAATAAAATACGCTTTCAACTTAGGTTTTCGGTACCGGACGGCATAAAAACCTGCGGCACAGCAAGAGTGCGGCAGCGGTCCAACACGAAACGCATAAATTTAAAGCGCCCTAAGACTATTCTTAGGCTGCTCTTAGAACTACTCTTAGGCTGTTAGAAACCAGATTAAAATCTGTTCAGTTATTCCAAAAATTCAATACCCCGAAGATAAGGACAGAGCAACGTTCCCTTATATAAGATGTAGAGATTAAGCCGCTAGAACACCCTTAACTTTCAGTTCTAAATTATAATGTTCATTAACATTTATATTAATTTTAGAAACAAAATATCGAAGACCCGAAACAAATCAACAACAAGGTAAATAATAAATATCCCGTGTCTAAAGTTAATACAAACCCTTAACTTTGACCTTAAAACACTGACAAGTAAATTATATCGAAAATGTTACTCTGCCCTTTTGTTAGCAGTTCACGAATGGCTGAAGTCAGATCGGAATTAATAGTCCATTGTTCAATTCCTGCGGAACCCGTTAGATTAGCTTTGACCTAATTTCTACGAATCATGACGGAATCATATGCGAGTATCAATATGGTGTTCTGAGAACAAATTGTAATTCATTGAGCTTTAAAAGGATGATTTATTTGTAGAGTAGCTGAGAAACTTTATAAGTACCTACTTAGTGGTAGTATCTAAAAGTTAAAATTAAACATGTTACTAGGCTTATCCAACAAACCAAGTTAAGGGAAAAGTAGAATCAACGAATGCAGAGCATTAAAAAAACCGACTTCACGTCAAAACTTTGGCTGACTTGAGAAGGTCATCAACGTAAACATTCTCCGAAATCAAACATATTTTTACAAAAGTTTGAAATTTTCAATGAAGTACTCAACCGATTTCGATGAAATTTATATGGGACCAACTATGAAGTATCATACTCTATCATATGAAACAAGAATTTACAAAGTTGATTCATAATTGTCCGAAATATCGTGTAACAAAAACACAAAAAAAAACATACAGACAAATTGAGAACCTCCTCCTTTTTGGAAGTCGGTTGAAAGTAAACACTGTTGGATAATTTTATGAATCAAAATTGGATAGTCCAAGAAATAATTAACTTATTTTCAGTAAACCAACTTAGACAGACAGCATCATATTTTTTTACCTCGTGTATTCATTTTGTTTTACCTTATGCGTAAAACTTGCGTTAAACAAAATGTCCCGCCTCAAATACGGGCAAAAGTTTTTAAATTCATACATATTTTAGAAAATCCCCAGACAATCACACCAACTACATGGCCCCAAACTAAGCATAGCTTGTATTTATGGGATACCATGCAGCGAACTAGGGGGGAACCTAGAATATAAATACATAAATAGATAAACATCCAGACACGGAACATTTTTTTTTCTTGTTCCGTGCGGGAATTGAACCCGCAACCACTGACGTCTGAGGCAGACAGGTTTACCCACGGCTGGTAATCTCCATAGTGTATATTAGCATCAGTCTATGGATATTGTCCATGGGCTCACATAATGATATTGACACTTGACTGCTTGAATTGGTTGAATAGTTTGATTGAATTGAAAGTTTCAATTCGAATTGAACAATCTTTGTAGAGATTGACACAATAACAATCTTTGTGAATTGATGTGTAAATGAATTTAATTATAAATAAATTATAAAAATATTGTATAAGTTGTGAAAATTGTGTTGTTCCTTATGTGAATTTCCAAGAAAATATACCAAAGGAAGTACCTAACTATAACTCAACAATACCTGAAATATACTACAAGAAAAAATTATTTAATCACACCACATTGTCTAGCCTAAATTAAGTCTCACTAAGAACTTGTGCTATGGATACTAGATAACGGATAAATAAACTTAAGAAATATATAAACACATAGATATTTTTTATTTTTTATATAGAAAAACATCCAGACCCATATTTATTTATTTGTAAATTTTATTATTTGGCAAAGGAATCACCTACAGGCATAACATACTAAGAAAGTTCTTTGCCATGTCCGTAGAAAAAAAACTGCTACACCTCATTGTGTAGAATAACATTTAAAAAAAAACAAGCTGTCAAAATCAATATGTGAGCCTCGTATAGACCGACATCTATGACAAGGAAGTTGTCCGTCTGAACTTGTTCTCCTTATTAGTCTGTGGGTTTACCCCATCGCCAAAGTGGTCGTCTAATAAATTGGTAAAAAAACTTTATAACTATTTTCGCTTAGTCCAACACTATGGAAACTAAACTGTTTCTTTTTATTCGAGACAGTCACAATCGAACGGTTATCTTGGATGAATAATTTATTAAAGTATGCAAATTCGATTCTACACCGTTTTGTTTTTGTCAATTCGAACGAGCAGTAGCTCAATTTGCTGAAGCATATTTCGTTCGTGTTTCGGCCAATTTGGTTCTGAAGTTACTAAATTTTAAATTACCAGAACTGGAACGCCAACTATATGTATACTAAGCCAAGCTAAGCTTGTATAATAGATACTACCACAGTGGAACTAGTGAGTATTCTTGTACACACCCGACGTAAGGTAAATTAGAAAAGCTCATCATATCCGGACACGTAAAGTAAAGTTTCTACTTTATCATTTAATCCAGAAACATCCAAACGCCAATCGTCCTTGTACCCAATCTACCCGGAAAGTTAATGGTACCTATTTTCCAGCCCACAATATCTAGGTGAACCTGATAGTTACTAAACCCGATACATTAAAAATTTCGTAACCGTCAGTCGATCGATTGATCGTTCCCGTGCTCCAGTTAGTTAGAATTACCCATTATTGCCGACTCGATTGTGGCAGCAGCGGATCGATTTTCGTAATACTAAACTTTCTGATGAGCATATGGTATGCTTTTAGAGGTTGCAAAATTATATGTACGTACGAGAATACTCAAGTATTGAGCTGATAGTAATGTCTTGTAGGAAGGAACAATTTTAAATCAAGATTACTATAAAAATGCCGCTTTGGCAAGTTTTGTGATAAAAGTTAAGCCGGTCAACGCCACAGTAAACCCAATAAATATGAATATAAATAAAGCATCTTAGATATTACACTATCTCAAAGTCCCCTCTACATTTTAACATCCTAATCCCAACGATAGCCATCAGCTTATAGATGGATGCGCGAAAGTTGCACAGTGGGCAGAATATAGCTTCAGTTTATGGTTGAAAGCGCCCGTGTCCGTTGTCACCATGGCTAACGAGTGCCCATGTGCAGACCGGTGACAGAAATAAACCTGCGCAGGAGTCTCGCACGGAAGTGTCACGGTTTATGGCAATTTGCTGTTCATTAGGTCTTTTTTGAGATTTAACAGTCAAATAAGTTGTGATGGGTTTGGCTTTAGATAGACGTATTTTATGGCACGAATTTAAAGTTAGGACGCTATTAATTTGAATAAGTGTTCGAGCGTTTTTATTAAATGCCCATTAGTGTATTACAAGTAAAAAAGAGTGTTCAATTTATTCAATGTTTATATCTTATTATGAAGTCATTCTATTCAGTCTCCACATTAGGATACTTGATCCTAAGATATCGTTTGAAGACAAAATATATACCACATTTACATTATAATATTTATTGATAAAGTAAAGCAATCATATAAACGTATTCATCTTGAATTTTATAACGCTCACGTTAAAAATCTTTACGTAAATCTTGTCGTTTTTCTAATACGTTTGTTTTTGAAAATCGTTCCCTAGAAATATTAGAGTTTAATTTTTAGATACTTTAATCTCAGTAGGCAATCTTAGAGATGCTTAAATAATAATGTCCAATACCAGTGAAGCCCACCGAAATAAAAGGTAACACCACAAAAAGCGTCTCATTCAAAATGACCCAATCTTATACTATACTAGGAACACATAACGGGTTTCCAAGTATATTGACATTATTTATACGACCCGCCCACGTTGTAACTTCTACCAGAGTTCAAAGTTGTACTCACCAAACTTGTCGATTGTCGAAATAACTGTCAATGAAATCTGTGGGAATATATCTTAAAGATTTGGTGCACGGCGATAGTATTCAAACCTATGTTTCTATATTGCACGAAATAGAAATAGTATATTAATAGTAATAGTATAGGTATGTTGTATGTAGCTCAAAAGTGGAGCAAAACCATATTCAATAAATTATAAAACACAAATGCCTATTTCTAAGAATATGTTTGTAGTTTATACTGTACTAGCTTTATCCCGCAACTTCGTATGCGCTTAACTACCCTTCTCGTGGAAATTTCAGAAACTATACAACCAGACACCCACGGAAAGAAACTTTATACCAAGTATCACGCCCATCCACTCAAGGAATAAGTTTTTTTCATACAAACTAAAAATCATATATTTCCCGTGCCCGTGGGAATTTTGGGAATTTTTTCGTAGCACAACCAGTCACTCTTTGAAGAACCTTCATGCCAAGTATCACATCCGTACACTCAAGGAATAAGATTTTTCATACAAACTAAAAAGTCCAACCCCTTCCCGTGGGAATTTCGGGAATTCCTTCCATACTACAAACAGACACTTATTGAGGAACCTTTATATCAAGTATCACATCCGTGCACTCAAGGGATGGGATTTTTTCATACAAACTAAAACATCAAATATTTCCCGTTCCCGTGGGAATTTCGGGAATTCCTTTCATAACACAACCAAACACACAGTGAAGAACCTGTACACCAAGTTTCACATCGGTGCACTCAAGGAATAAGATTTTTCATACAAACTAAAAAGTCTTATATTTCCCGTTCCCGTGGGAATTTCGGGAATTCCTTCCTTAGTGCACCCCTACATCCTCTATAGAATGTATGTTCCAAATTTCAGTTCTCTACGCCCAGTAGTTACGGCTGTACGTTGTCTGTCAGTCACTCAGTCACTCAGTACCTCAGTACCTCAGTCACTCAGTCAGTAACGGAACAGTTTTATATATATTGATTGATTGATTTGCAATGTCGTATTAAATTTTAGCCGAATATTTAGTCAAGAGCGACCATGGTATCCATAAATACGAGTTTGTTTAAAAGATGATTGTTGTTGAGTTTCGTGCCACTTCTTCTCAACAGATCGACGTATTGACGTTCTGAAGTGGATTCATTTCAATTTGTAAATAATGTGACTTCAAGTGGCTATGAACGGAAAAATATAATATTATGACCATAGTATATTAAACTGCATACGCCCATCCCGTTTCTTTTTGTTTTTCATTATGTATGTATAGTCTTTGAAATTTTACGCGGCTTGGTACTTCAGCGCAGGGCGCTCAAGATTTATAAAAAATTTAGATTAATTTTCAACCACACCTTACTTACTTTTATGTACTTACTAGCTGACCCGGCAAACGTTGTTTTGCCATATAAATAAAAAAAAATAGATGTTGGCCGATTCTCATAGATACCGGAAAAGCACAAAAAATTTCATAAAAATCGGTCAAGCCGTTTCGGAGGAGTATGGCAACGAAAACTGTGACACGAGAATTTTATATATTAGATAGATAAGCGTAGCCCATGTAGGATTGACCCTATGGCCCTAGGATAAGCTTGTCGTAAAAGGCGACTAATCCGAGACCCCCGCTTGGGTGGCGGAATCCCGTCAGGACTGGCTAGCTGACTTGCTAATGATACCATGACTATTTTATTCCATTCTTGTTCAAATACTCTGGTCCCAGTTTGTCATGTTCGTATGGTACATCCATAGCTCATTGCATCTGCTATGTAAGCAATTCGGTTGTGGCATGACATTGGCTCTCACAATTAGCTGTCTTGTGTTTGTTTTTTTTCATGTCACTAATTTGTATTAATTTGATAATTCTGACTGAAAAAGAGTGCCAAGAGTTTTTTTCCGCCGGCTTTTTTTGTCTCTTGGTCTAATATATAATTAACAATATATCTGTAATTTAACAACTATCAATAACTAGTTATAGCCGAAGTATGTGATGACTGACTTTATCAAGTGTTTTGTGAAATTCCTAAGATGAATAAAACTTTTTGAATTTTGAATTTTAGCATCCAACCGCCAAATATTATCGCTACCGCGGCGTTTATGTGTTCCAACAGTATTTTATGAAGAGCCAGTTCTTTTCTAAGCCCATGTGCCTTCATCTTCGACCTCATCTTCACTTACAGTCAGGTGAGATTGAGACCAAACACGGGCTTAGTCAATATTTAAAAAAATAGTTTTAAATGAGTCTTCCTACAAATAAAGTCGTCGTGGCGCCGTGCTTAGTTGAAGTCGTCGTGGCGCCGTGGTTCCTGTGTGTATCATACGATATCACAGGTTAAGCAGCGTCGGTACTTGGATGGGTGACCGCCGACTATTCATTTCTCTCAACGACTTCCGTGATTCGGAGGGCACGTTAAGCAATCGGTCCCGGGTGCTGTATACTTGTATACAGTAGTCGTTAGGGGTTGTCAGAAGCCATTTTGGCGCTCTGAAAATTCTGGCATCCACCACCCAGCACTGGGCCTGCTTGATGGATTATGGCTTTTACATCCTCTTCACACAGGGTAGAGACCCATGCACTGCAGTGGGCTCATTACAAAGAGTTGTGATGATGATGATGAAAAATAAAGATTAAACTTTTTGTTACAGGAGTAATGAAACAATAAAAACTACAAAGATCCATCCGCACAAAGTACCAGGAGCACATACAAAATGAAGAGGTTACAGACATGCTGTTGTTGCGCGTCGACGCGGACCGGCACCATAGTCATTGCAGTCCTCGGTATCCTCCTGTCTATAGCCACCATCATTATATTATGGATTGCAGACAGAAGCTTGGTCACCTTTAGCACATTTATATTCGACAAGGAGTTAGATAGGAAACTATCCAGTATGAACAGTAAGTTAAACCTCAATGAAGTTTTTGTATTATAAAGTGATTTTACATAGGTACTAATAAGATTATGAAAAAAAGGAAGAAACTAATGAATACGTTTAAAGAATCTCTTATCACATACAATGCTTCTTTTGGAATCAAAGTTCGTTATGTAAAAATTTGCTCCAATAGTAGAAGTAAATAAGTACCTACCTATAGTTTTCCATCACATCACATCTCTTGGTTTCTTTAATTTTAAGTCAGTGTCGTCTAACAATTCCATGTTTTGAACTGTGTGACATTTAATAATTAATTGATCGATTGAAATGCATTTTTTATATGTCATTCAATTTATGTTCTTTAATTTCAGTACCGAAAATCATACTGACGATAAATCTCTGCTTCACAATACTCATGTGCGTGCTTCTTATTGTGGCTGTGAAAAAGGTAAAGGCTTTTTTAAAATAATTTGTTTCAACGTTATCAAAAACTTTGTCGTTTTTAACCATGCCCGGAAAAATTGGTACTTATTAGATATTAGATTATATCTTTAAAAGTAGCTAAACAATTTTATATTCTATAGTTAGAACAAAAACATTCCTTATGTTTTTATATAAAAGACACATACTTACTTTAATTATATTTTTGGGCGGTGCTGAAAAATCACCCTGTATGGGGAGTTCTACCAAATGTATTGGTAAACTTAATAGCAGATAGTACTCACCTGCCTTTTTAACATTAGTTCTCTATCCAAAATAAAATGATTTTTGACGACCACTTTGGCGATGGGGTAAACCTGTCTGCCTCAGACGCCAGTGGTGGCGGGTTCGATACCCGCAAGGAACAACAAAAAAAAAGTTCCGTGTTTAAATATTTATCTATTTATGTATTTATATTCTAGGTTCCCCCCTAGTTCGCTACATGGTATCCCATAACACAAGCTATGCTTACTTTGATGCCATGAATTTGGTGTGATTGTCTGGGGTTTTTATTTTTATTTATTTATTTTATATTAAGCATTAATTTCCTTTAAAAACGTCTTTTACGTAGAACTTAGTTTGTTGAGTTTAAAGACAAAACCACGAGGTAACTTAAAAATGTCCCATATAATAAATAAACTCATATCTCGTTAGTTTTTTAATTATCTTGTCAGTAAATAATTTTTGAAGTAATACCTAATAACGAATTCTTCTTTTTTATGTCAACGCTCTGCAGACTTCCTACTCGGTAAGACAACTGTAGTGGCCCCATGAAACACCCATATGTATTTATTGAAACCCTCACTGCACTTAAATGTCCTTGTCGTGGCACTCACATTTTTTATACATTTTTGTATTTTGTAAATACACTTTGTGATGTTAGAAATAATGTTTCCTTTAAGACTTTAATACCTACTTAGTATTGTCTTAATTTATACTAAAATCCTACTTCTACTAGGTAGTTTAGGTGACTGGTGGATCTCTTTTGACGTGACAGCTTGAGATCATACATGAAGAGAAAAAATATAATAAAAAATAAATATTAATTATTTACTGAGTAAACTTAACCGTAAGTAAAAAAAATTGATTACGCAACGCATGGTTACACTAGCGTTGACAGCGATCCGCGTGCCAGGTCACGTGCCGCGATTGACTCAGGTGTATGTTAAGTAAATAGTAACATAGTAGTATTTTTTATAGGGAATTCTAGTGAAAAATGAAGTACCTACTTTTTTACATAATTATGACCAGAATCGAGTACAGAGTGCTCTCCTCCAGTATCTAAAATTTGTCACCCAGTCACCCAGTAGTATTTGCAGTATATTGTATAATGTTATTCTATATGTTAATTTTGCATAACATTTGCTCATATTTGAAGAGAAAATCCATTTTTACGGTTTATAGTTTAAATAAACATAAAAGATCTTAGTTAACGCTCTAAAAAAATTTAGGTATCAAAAAGTCCAACGGGACCGACGTAGATGACAAAGTGCTAAACTACGATTAAAATAATAATTTTAAAAGTTAATCAGTATCAATAATGCATTAATATTCAGTCCATCGTATCGATCGTACGATGCATAAGTAATTAAGTAACACCGTTTAAATTAATAAAATTTACTAATTTACGAGGTGTTTAATGGCACGTATGATTCACTTTAGCATGTATAACGCACTTCAACTACTGATGAGCAACATTGCCTTTGAGGTTCCTACCTCTTTGAGGTTGATGTGGAAACTAGAGGCACGAAGAGATTTTTATGTTCCTCATTCCCATCATCGTTCCCTTGCTGGCTGCCGCCGTTTCCCTACTTTAACCGCCATATTTACCTCGCGTAAGCAAAGTGATATGTACCGGATTTATAGCTCATGCTCATGGCAGTGATATATCATGAACCAGGCTTTTCCACTTCTCACATACAGGTATAACCGTATCCGTAATAAAATATCTACGGCTAAATGCTATATCAATAGCTGGATACTTTAATAATATTCGTCTTTAATGACAAACATTTTGTTTGTAAATTTATTCCTATATATTTAAGACGACCGGCTGGTGTAGCGGTATCATACATTGCCTTCTATGCCAGAGGTCCTGGGTTCAAATCCCGGCGGCGGCGGATATTTGTGTGATAAACACAGATATTAGTCGTCAAGTCATGGATGTTTATATGTTTATTTAAGTTTATTCTAATAAAAAATATGTATTTATTCAATATGTATGTTTATATATTTCTTAAGTATATCAGTTATCTAGTATCCATGACACAAGTTCTTTAAGAAACTTAATTTGGGCTAGATAATGTTGTGTGAGTGTCAGAAATA
Source organism: Stenoptilia bipunctidactyla (assembly GCA_944452665.1). Classification (NCBI taxonomy): domain Eukaryota; kingdom Metazoa; phylum Arthropoda; class Insecta; order Lepidoptera; family Pterophoridae; genus Stenoptilia; species Stenoptilia bipunctidactyla. Next base: position 6,933,266 of record OX101730.1, read on the forward strand.
TTTATTATATATATATTAAACAAACTAGTCCTTATTTACTTGCCCCTGTTATTGACTAACCCGCAAATTTATTTAGTTCCGCTTAGTTAAGTTTATTGAAAAACCGACCCATTAAATTAAAAAAGAACGATTTAACTTGTAAACAACGCATTACTTTTTCTACTATTAGTTATGATGTTAAGCTTATTAATATAGACTTTGAATTATTTATATTTAGCGCCTACTTTTACATTATTATTTATGAAATAAAATAAATAATTATTTATGAAATAGTATAAGGTTTTTTTCACTTTTTTCTCTGATTTAATGATTCAAAAAACACTCTGTATAAATCTAGATTTCAATTATTCATGTGTGACTATTAGACAAATTGAAAAAGTCGTACCCAAAAGTGATTTAGTACTCCTGAGTCCTGCATATATGTTCATAAAGAATAGGGATTGTAAGTTTAGTAACAACTTCATTCTTTTTTTACCGTTTTATATATTATTTCAGCGTCGGTCCTGGCTAATGCTTCCCTGGGTCGTGCTTGGATTAGTGCTGGCTATTGGACTGATCATCACCATCCTACATACTTCCATCACCATGTACCTGAACAAAGAAAACGACTACACAATACAAGCCACGGTCATACTTGTTGGCGGCTTGCTGTATTTATGTAAGTTGTCCTGTTTTAAACACTTTAAAATTTACTTTGTAAGCTACTTCTGTCTTATTTTCAACCGACTTCCAAAAAAGGAGGAGGTTCTTAATTCGTCTGTATGTTTTTTTTGTGTCGATATTTCGGACAATTATGATTGTTTTGCAAATTGTTCATATTATAGAGAATACTTCATAGTTGGTCCCATATAAATTTCATCGAAATCGGTTAGGTACTTCATTGAAAATTTCAAACTTTTGTAAAAATATGTATGATTTCGGAGAATGTTTACGTTGATGACCTTCTTAAGTCAGCCAAAGTTTTGACGTGAAGTCGGTTTTTTTAACGCTCTGCATTCGTTGATTGTTGTTACTTTGAATTTAACTCTACATTGGCTTTGATACGGTCCCTTTTACAACTTACAGAATTTGTAACAAAAGGCTTATAAACAGTAGCAAAGTTTTGTTCGATATCCAACTTAAAATCATATGTTAAGCTGCGGGTCCTGACTTGTAGGGTCTTTATGAGCTATCATACATTACATCTATCTGTTGTCTGGATGTTTTTTTTTTCAAAGCACGTAGGTTAATGACAACCTTGACTTTACATAAATCACACATTATTGCTAGTGCAGTGACATTTGGTACCTATGGGGTAGAAAACTGCCATCTTATTCCACTAGAGGCGTTGATTACGCTTGACCCATAACAACTGTCAAATACCATAGTAAAAGTTAATTTTATAGTAATTTTAATCAAAAAATTAGAAATGCATCAAAATGGATACCACAGTTTCTCTAAGGATATACACATGCGGAACTTGTGGATGTTACTTGATTTAAACTTTTGTGGAAATGTACATAATATTTTTCATATTTTGATACATGTGCTTACCTTATTTTATAGGTTTACCCGAAAATAAATACAGAACAAGCAATTTCGATTACAACTTGTTCATTTGATAGTTTGTTATGTGTCAAGCGTATGAAGCGACATCTATTTAGAGCTTTTCGTTTTCTTCTCCATCATATGAAGAGTGGTTGCTTTCTTTTCATTTCTTCCTCTATTTAGGTAACTTGGAAATACTTTGTATTGGCACCAACCTAGTGATAATGATATGATGACCTTTTATGACCTTTATAACCTTTATTTATGTCGTTGTTTTCAGGTTTATATGTATACCTGTGGGCGGTTGTGTTCAGTCACTACCTGGATGTTCGTGACGAAGAGGAACGTGGTCGGTACAGAAAAGCACCTTACAGACGATAGAAAAGGACTGCTTAATTGTGCTAAAAACTTTTTATATAGAACTAAAATGTTTTACATGTACTGTAACAAAGACTCTTTAAATTGTATACTTACTTCATATCTTGCCTATATTAAGACGAAGTACAAAGTACAAACTAATTGTGACTTAAACCGAAAAAAAATGAACTAATCTTTTAGGAACTACTCGGACCCTTTAATTTTTTTACCAGGAACACAAGCCCAATAAGGTGCCATTTTTAATAATGTAACTAAAAGTACCTACAAGCCTTTTTTGGTCCTAAAAATTAGTAAAATTTGTACACTGCCAACTTTTATATTAAAGTTGCTAGTGTCCGTTTTTGCTGAAGGGCTGACATAGATAATACTATAGTCTATTGATACGATACAATGCCGACTTTTTTAATATGTTCATCTAACAAAAACTACTTGAGAACTGTCAAACTGTTTTTTTTTTTATATACGATTGGATAGTTTAAATAGGTGTCTGTATTTACTTTTTATTATGGCGCTTTATCGCTACAACCATCTTCCTTCAGGAACCCATTTACATTTAGTAAACGCAAAATTTATACTTAGAACCTACTCACATATAATATGTACATAATAATAAATAAATATTTTTTCTATATACATAAGTAAATCCAATATTTTATTAGTATTCTATAAAATAACGAGCAATTATTAACGTATAAAAAGCTTTTAGAAGTTCAACTTCGACATTGATACCCCAATTCAAAAACGTGGGGACCGTCACATGTCAAATTGTCAAATATCAAAGAGATCGTATATCTTGATTTGAAACTTAAACCGAATAGCCAAGTGCCTTAATTCCGATGTCTGCTGAGACAATTTAAAACAACATATTTTCGTTTTTATATTTTTAAATCTCGAAACAAGACTATTTTTATCATGAGAGCATAAAACTTTGGTAATGATATCTAATTTAAACAATATTTTTTTTATAAATTAGTTTACTGGTTACCAAATAAATTAGATTTAAGTATTAATTTATTTACTTGTTACTAACTTATGATATTATTTAAGTACAAAACATTGATAAATTTTCTGAATAAATGTATTTTTAAATAGTTTGTTTTGATTTATTGGTTTTATTGTAAAGATAACCCTATTTGTCAGAAATTATTATGATGTGAAAAGTATTTGAATTGTGAACGAAACATAAAACTCTCTCAAATTCAAAACTCTCCGAAACTCAACCAAATATAAACGTCAAGAGAGATCACTCTTTATTACCAAATAAGACTAATTGATACTGTTTGGAGCCAAGAATTACAATTCAGGCGCCTGATTAGGTCTGTTCCATTTTGGGTCTGTGGTTCAGATAATTTACAATAACGTGCTTACAGAACCTCCGCCATTTCGACGCACGAAAATTATGGAATCAAATGATGTCTAAGTATATGTATAAAAACTACAACTCATTTTATTAAAATTACTAATCTGCAATTAAAAACTTCCGTAGTTCTAAAAACCTGTAAAGGTAGGTAATCAGAAATATATTTGTTTATTGGTGGTGACTAAACCTGGGTTTGACCTCAACCTCACCCGATGGTAAGTGAAGATGAGGTCAATGATGAGAGCACGCGGGCTTAGGAATAACTTGGCTTTTCATACAGGGTTGATTTATAGTCACCAGCCAAATTAAAAACAAAATGTTAGGGTTTCCTACTTTTTAGAGCTACTGTAGTGAATTTAACATAACTTTATGTAGTATTTAACCAGCGGACAGTGAAGAGGCTTCCATCGACACCTCATTCGTTTTACTCTTGTTGTAATGAAAACACTATCTGCAATCTTCGGATATACTGTGTAATTTTTTGCGTCAAAGTTTTGTTCACGCTGCGCCGTTAGTTACCGTGTATGCCGGGGACACCTACCCCCAATTTAATTTGTGTTAATAGTTTGTGTTATCAGTTTTAAAATTAAGATGTTTGTAACAGGTACCTAACCCACTTACGATGCGAATCATTACTTTGCCGTATCATAGTATTTTACTAGAACGGAAAGTAAATGATCGCTATTTGTACCCACGTAAATGTTGTCAAGTTATAATATAAACCAAATTGTACTAATTGAATTAGGTATGCACTATAAAGAATTTTGTATTTTGTATTTGTATATAATAAGGAATCTAATAAGTATTGTAGTAAGCAACTACTGAAGGTAAATCATTAATGTGAAAAAAGTATTAGTTATTTTATTTTGTACATACGCCTGTGGTCGTACTCAAGGTAGCGTGTCAGGACGGCTATTGTTCGAGCTGGTCTATGTTATCCAGATTGTGTAAAGCCAATGGGTTCCACATAATTATAACCAAAACTGACAGTAATTGCCAACATTAACTTTCAAACTACACAGCCTCATAAGCAGAAGCCCAAAATATTTTGTTCTTATATATTTATTGTAGGGTGGGTGGACTATAGAAGGCCTGGAAGGCTCCTTGGAAGGCCAACTATTGAAAAGTCGGTGTTATAGTAATTTGATGTCAAATTCCTTCTCACACTTAGACCCACTTAACTTAAGAACACAGGAGCAGCAGCAAGTCGCTGGAGTCGCTATTTTGTTTGTGAGGTCCCTCGCTTCCTAGACTTCTGTCGTAGACGTTGAAATTGTAATTTTCAAGCACAGCAAAACCTAAGCCAATATCCGAACATAATCTTATTTTTTTCTGTGTTTTTACCTAATTTTTTACATAAGAATTAGTATTAGTGTTAAAGTAAATAATATAAATTAGCTTCGATTTCAGTTGAAATAACAGAAGTTTTCCCAGGAAGGTCTGTGCTTCCTTATAAGGCCATTCAGAAATTTTACGGTTGGCCTTGCAAGGGTACCGTAGAGGGGACCGTTAGGCGGCAATTTTATGAAATATTAAGATTTTAATAATCAGTAACACATTTATTATTTACTATTTTAGCCCTTGTTTTATGAATATAAATATCATTTATTAGGTTGGTGGCAGAGGAGCGTAGCAGAATCTCGGAATCCTGCTACTTTTGGGGCAAAAACAAACATAAGAAGGAAAATATTATCTGACGGACAACCCGCGTAATTTTTTATAATTTTACTTTTAATCTTTTCAAATGTAATTCTTACATCTGCCGTAAGGTTGGTTTGCGCTTATAAACTCTTTATTTACAAAATGTAAGGCGCAACCAAATCTTACGGTACCTACCTTAATAGGAAAATCTATAAATCATGAAAATATAAACTGTTATCTATATCGATATCAAATTACTGATTATTATTACTTTTAAATCAATTCCATGAATTAATTCTTAGTTATATATATGGTGTCCTAGGTAAGTTCATTGAGTTTAAACAATTACATGATTTAAGGCATTTAATGTTTCGGTTAAATGAAAGTGCTTGTTCTGTAGTATTAGGAAAAGCAGATATTTTGAGTGTTAGAAGTATATTTTTAAGTTGAACGACCGATTTATAATATTGGCCTTCTTTGAAGCACTGTTCCTAGTAAGGCCAAATGGAAGACCTTTATAAAACATAAGTTAATTCAGTAGTGTTTACATCTAGAATAAAAATAATTTAATTCCATGTTAGACAAAAAAACAAAATATTACTTAACAATTTGTTTCTTTCATTTATCCCGTAAATAAATGAATTAAAACGGTTTATTCGTTAAGGTGGCCTTCCATGGTACACCCATCTTAATTGACAAAAAGTTTCACAACTTAAATGCTTCTTCTTGCTGGTTTTAAAACTTTGCTGCAACTGTGTGTTCGGAGTAATCTTCTACAGAAAAGATTTTAATCTGGTTAAAAATCACACTATCATGATACATTACCTAAACCCGATTTACCATGATACATTACCCAAGATCCGAATAATCACGATATAATATCTACGTCTCCTGGCTAAATGATGATGATGATGAATATCTTCGAAAGCAACAACAAAGGGCACCAAACTGAGCCAGGTACAACAGCTAGTACCTATGTTTTTAGCTACTAACTTAGTCGTAAGTATAAAATAAAGCTCACAGAAATCGACCAGTAACCTATTAAAAGGCATTTTTACGCGTCAATCTTACTTTCTCGTTCGAAAAACAACCTTCCTTGGTCGAAAAAAGTAACCTACAGCCCACATTAATTTAAGCGACATAGCGCAAGTAAGACCATGATATGATAGGAATAAATATAATTCATAGTATCAGTAATAACCTTATCTACAAAACGACGTAATACTTGTTTATTGTCAGCTACGATAAACTCCGGTAAAAGGTTCTGATAACAAAAAAAATGTTACTTGTACAAAAATAGTGAACGTGAATGAAAGTGTTAAGCTAATTCTTAAAAAAATTAGTTAAAAATGGATATGAATTTTACAGGAAAACGGATTTTAGTCACTGGTGGATGTCAAGGTAGGTTATAAGCTAATCAATTTAATTTAAATCTACACGGGTGATCCTTATTTTTTTTGTAAAATAAGAGGAAGCAAACGCTTACCTGATGTTAAGTTATTGTGTCCACTGCGTATGCAGAATGCACCTGTAGTTCTCCACTGTGTATGGGGAACTACAGGTCCGTTGCCGATCCTGGGATTCAGATGGTTAGTCTCAATGTCTGATTCCACTGCTTATCCTTTCTTTCTCTCCGGAACATAGCTAAGAGGTGAAATGAGCCTTGCAATGCTTTGTGATGCTTCGATTAATCTGGAGCAAAACCTAAACAAGGCCCCACCTTACTAAACACCAAAACCCACTTTACTTCCTTTTTTTTTAAGAAAAACTTTTTAAGTTATTTCCAAAATACCACAGGCTGTGTTCCATTACCTTATGTGTAAAAATTATGTGTAACAACATTAACGAACATCATTAATAGAATTATCCAGCAGTTCTTGTTAGATGAGAAACTTGTATGACTAAGAAATAAAAGTTCCAGTTCACATTACCTTACAGACTACTTCACAATACAAAGAACATATTTCATCATAAAAATTAAAAGTATTTTATTTATTTCTAGGAATCGGTAGAGGCATCGTTGTGGAGCTATGGAGACTAGGCGCAGACGTTGTCACAATATCAAACCAAGCAAAAAACTTGGAAAAATTAAAAAGGGAATTTCCTTCTATTGACGTCGCTTTTGCCGATCTCCGAGACTGGGATAAAACAAGACAAGTAGTAGAATCTCTAGGGACATTTGATGGTCTTGTCAATAATGCTGGGATAGCTAGTATTGAATCCTTTTTGGAATGCAAGCCAAGTAGTTTTGACGAGTAAGTACTTACTACACCAAAGTGGTCCAAAAATGTGCATGCTTTAAAGATTTTTTGGTTTGAAAATTATATGGAAGATTTATGTTTAAGGTTGAGTAAGCTCAAGATCATGTATTTACTTAGTACCATACTCTTCAAATAAATAGGTTATCTATTCTATGTCTACGTTGTTTAGCTATACCAAAATTAAAGGTTAGTTAACTTCGCAGAACGATGACGGTCAACGCTAAAGCAATATTGAACGTCAGCCAGATAGTAACGAAGAAAATGATCCAAAACCATATTAAAGGGGCTGTAGTCAATGTTTCGTCGCAGGCATCAAAGGTTTGTAGTATATGTATATTGTCTTGGAATTATTTATAGGCCCAGAATTAGTATCAGTGACCTATAATTAACATTTAAATTAGGTAGGTACACGTAATTTTAAACGAATTCATTTCGAACAATCGCATACAAATGTTGACAAAAATGTACCTACTTGCTATAAAATAAATGTTACGTGACGACTATACCCAAGAACTGGCTGTATAAGGGGAAGTAATTTTTTGAGCTGTTATTTAAATATTCGAGATGTTATTATGATCAGTTGAAAAATATATTGAGCAGTTATTTAATTTAATGGCTAATTTAAATATATAAAAAATTGCTTAAGGATGACATCATAGTAGAGTCATATTCACCCTGGAGTGCCCCAGTACACCTGGTACCGAAAAAAATAGACTCATCAGGGCTTCAAAAATGGCGGATGGTCATAGATTATCGACGCCTTAACGAAATAACGGTAGACGATAAGTATCCGCTGCCAAATATTACTGACCTGTTTGACATGCTAGGGAATAGTACCTACTTTACTACCCTCGACCTGGCAAGTGGGTACCATCAATTAGAGGTCCAAAAAGAAGATAGGGCCAAAACAGCGTTTAGTACACCCTTCGGCCATTATGAATTCAACAGAATGCCGTTTGGTTTAAAAACAGCGCCTGCCACTTTTCAACGAGCAATGGATAATGTGCTTAGAGGTCTACAAGGGATACACTGCCTGGTCTATTTAGATGACGTCATCATCTTTTCAAAAAGCCTCCCTGAACACATCCAAAAGCTCAAGAAAGTTTTTGACAGATTTAGAGAAACAAATCTTAAAGTACAATTAGATAAGTCGCATTTTTTACGTAAAGAAGTTTTATATTTAGGTCATACTATTACAAACGAGGGTCTTAAACCGAACGATGATAAAATTAAAGCTGTCTTAAGGTATCCAATACCGGAAACAGCTACTCAGATAAAAAGCTTTTTAGGATTAATTGGATACTATAGAAAATTTATAAAAGATTTCGCAAAAATAACTTAGCCATTCACTAGTTGTTTAAAAAAGGGAAAAAAAGTAATTGTTACCGAAGAATATAAGGAAGCTTTTGAAACTTGCAAAAAGCTTTTGACTAATGCGCCAATCTTGCAGTTTCCATAATTTCGAAAAACCATTTATTTTAACCACCGATGCATCAAACTTTGCAATCGGAGCCGTCCTATCCCAAGGATCGGTTGGGTCAGATAAACCGATAGCTTTTGCTAGTAGGACATTAAGTGATACGGAAGTAAAATATAGCACGATAGAGAAAGAAATTTAAATTTTATATATTAAGCATTTTTTAAAAACATGGTCGGAAATAAAAAAAAATTGGTCTGTTATTTTATCATACAATGTCAATTCTAAAAATAATTGAGCCAATAAATGAATGAGCGGTAAAAATTAGGTAATGAATAGGTGTTTTAGGAATTGTGTTTAATCTCTACCAATATCGCGATCTGAATCTGAAAGATTATGGTACCAGAAGTGCTCCCGCACCTGAAGTAGCCAGTACGGTCAGGTGCGACGACGAGCGCAGTGAGGAGGAGCAGTTAGGTTGCATATAGTTATTCACATGCGCGGGCCGAGCGAACAAAGCGAGCGGTGCTGTGGTAGCGGCCGGCGAAGCGCAATAAACCAGGTCATCTATCACACTCAACTCTGGACAATCCCGAAATGGTTAAAAGTTCTATTGCTTAGGGAAATAATAAAACGAGCGACGAAAAAACAAATTTGGACTGTCTTGAAAAAAATATGAAAATGAACGATTTTAAATATTAATTGTGCGACTTAGTAAGTGAGCGACTAAAACGCAGACTATTTAATCATAAGAAAACAAGTAGGTTGGTTAGGTGCAAAATATTGAAAATCATAATGTCTATATTCATACATTTATTTTATACTAAGTAGTATATTCATTAACATTGCGATGAAAGATATTATGCGACAAGAAGGGCTCCCGTTCCGGAAGACGTAGTCGGTACGGTTAGGTGCGAGGACGAGCGCAGCGAGGAGGAGCAGTTATGTTGCATACAGTTACTCACGTGCACGAGCCGAGCGAGGGAAGCGAGCGGTGCCGCAGCAGCGGCCGGCGAAGCGCCATAAACCCTAGAGCTTTTTTAAATAACCCCGACGTGGTTTGTGGCACGGATTGTGGCTGACATAGTAATTTAGAAGGCAAGATTTTTAGAGGGGAATAATGCTATTTAAAAGAAGTCTTAATTAGCACCCTTAAATAATGTTTTTAAGTCGCTGTTTCATTGATTCTTCGTCACTCGCATTCAGTCGTTCACTGAATTAAAACAGTAAGCCAAATTCATTATGTTTGTCATCTAAAATTTTTATTTACAGTTACTCGATTAAATACTACCCAATATGAATGTTGACCTAATTAATTACTAGCCTATTGCATAGAATAAGATTTCTTACCGACAAATTCCGATTTATTACTGCCCGCACGTCACCGCTCACTAAATATTTTTTACCGATCATTTGATTATTTTCCTGCTCCATTATTTATTCACTGATCCATTTCATTATTTGTTATTACTCATTTTTGTTTACTGCTTAGTTTTAACTGCTGAACTAGTCATTAAACCTGCATTAAAAATGTATAGTTTTTAACTTACCAAAACTGCTATTTATAACTGCCTCGTTAAATGAGTGCCCTTTATAAGTATTCAAGACACGCTCATTCAAGCGTGGAAACGCTAATATATGTAAGCTGACTTACTTGACGGCAAACTGATTATGAAATCACTCTATAGTATTTTAGCAATTCCTCCAATATTTTTGTAAAATGTATCTTCCTGTTCCAGGCAGCACTTAAAGATCACGTAGCATACTGTGCCTCTAAGGGTGCGGTGGATGCCATGTCCAGGGTGATGGCCCTCGAACTAGGGCCTCACGGTATCAGAGTCAACACCGTCAATCCAACGGTCATATTGACAGACATGGGACGTAAAGTGTGGTCAGCACCAGAAAAATCTCAACCCATGCTTGCAAACATTCCACTTGGACGGTAAGATACTATGAACTAGCCGTAGTTACGCAAAAAGTATGCAGATGACTGCTGCTCCCGCCCTTCTCTACTTAGGGCGGGTTGTATCAAACCGTTGGTTATCGTATCATACGTACGTAACTTTTTGACGATTACATCAGATGTTTAACGTACGTCAAATACAAAGCGTTGTTTCATCACAAAAAAAAATTTTCGTCAATGTCTTTTCTCTTCCTTTCCACAATTGAATCATCGTCACTATCATTTAAAATATATGAAAATAAAACAGAATCCATAATGTTAAAAGCTTTCAACCAAAGATTTCCTGCCTGTCAACTCAGTTTTCACTAGAACGTTACGTTAACCAGTGGGTGGATGGATGGTCAACGTAATCGTTAATTTTTGACGTCCGTTATAGGTGAAACAACCCGTTTTCTAGCTTGACAGTGGTTAACGCCATTTTTTACGTTGACAGACACGTAAAGTAGTTGTGATACAACCCGCCCTTACTGTTATCTAGTTGTCTTCGGTCATGAATTGACAGCGAGTTATCAATGCTTAAGTAAAATGCGGGCGAAGGTTATCCGATCGTCGTCCGAGGCGGGATCGGTAGGCAATGCACGAGAGGCTGGTACCTTCATGGTCCTTAATTTTACAATATTTCACGGATTTCACACGACATTTAAAAAAATATATATATGGCGCAGTATATGGTTGAATTTTCTATTTAATTGAATGACTAGCGCGTTCATTGAATGACGACATTTAATTGAATCACTAGGCCGAACGTTGATTGAACAAGCGTCACTCAACGTCCAACTAGTTAGCGGATTGTAATATAGCCCTTTGAACAGAGCGGACGTCAAATCAGTCAGGTGATTGAAATTTAGTTCATTTTTTCAATCCGATAAGTAAAAAAAATGTTACAATAATACAAGAAAGAATAGGGCCTTACAATTTTTTTACAAGGGATCATATTTTGTCTCAGACTCTGTTTTGTGCGATTATAAAAAATAACCCTCGGAGGTTAATGCAAGGAGCGAAGCAAAGCGGAGCTCCTTGCATTAACCTCCTAACCTAACCGGTCCATGTCGGTTTTCAGGCAGTTATAACTATCGTTTAAGACCAAAATTATTCATGAAATAGTGCGGACAGATATAAGAGCCAACCCTGTTAACCAAACATTACAAAGTCGGCTATATCCCATTCAACGACTTGACGAGTTGTCCTTAGTCATTCAATTAAATGTCGTCATTTAATGAACGCGCTAGTCATTCAATTAAATAGCAAATTCAACCAGATGACTGTGACATATAGATAGAGACAGAAATTAAAAAAAGAAAGCTAATAAGTAATGTAATATAAATGGGTATATTTATTTCAGGTTTGGTGAAATATCTGAAGTAGTGAATGCTGTCTTATTTCTCTTATCTGATGGATCAAGTATGATATCTGGCACACACCTACCCGTGGACGGAGGCTTTTTGGCAACATAGACAATTTGTAATTAAAAATGGGAAATAATAAAACGAGCGACTAAAAAACAAATTTGGACTGGAAATAATAAAACGAGCGACTAAAAAACAAATTTGGACTGTCTTGAAAAATATATGAAAATGAACGGTTTTAAATATTAATATTGCGACTGAATTACTAAGTGAGCGACTAAAACACATATACATTGCGATGAAAGAGATAAGTTACGAGAAGGGCTCCCGCACCGGAAGGCGGAATCAGTACGGTTAGGTGCGACGACGAGCGCAGCGAGGAGGAGCATGTTAGGTTGCATATAGTTATACACGTGCGCGAGCCGAGCGAGCGAAGCGAGCGGTGCCGCGGCAGCGGCCGGCGAAGCGCCATAAACCTGGTCAGCTATTATAGTCAACCCTGGACAATCCCGACATGGTCAAAAGTGTTTTTAAGTCGCTGTTTCATTGATTCTTCGTCACTCGCTCTCAGTCGCTCACTTAATTAAAACAGTAAGCCAAATTCATTATTTTTGTCACCTAAAATTTTTATTTACAGTTACTCGATTAAATACTACCCATTAAAAATTATTCTCGCAATACAATAAAAATCTCTTTTTTACTTATTTTGTGTTTTTTTGGCTTGTATATTACATTTATACTAAAATAGGGCGAGTAAGAACAACTAATTTTAGGTTCATAGAGTTCAAGTAGGTACTTATGCTCCAAAGTTAGGTACCAGCCATAAGCTAAACTCCGAATATAAGTCGTAAAATGTCGATGTATAAAGTAAACGGTTAAATCAAAGAGATTCCTATTCAACAGAGGATATCTTTCTCAATCATGAAGACATGAAATTGTTTAGGTAATTTAAACCACACTTACTGTAACTGTATTTAGCTCTTGATCAAGGTATCATCTTCTTATCTACATATTATAAAAAGTTATATCTGTCTGTCTCTATGTTCGGGATAATCTCTAGAACTACTTAATAGATTTCATTCTAATTTTCACCAGTAATTGTCGGAGCACAATACCTGTGCGGACCCACCGTACCACCGGCCATACCCTTTGTGGTATGGCGGGACTTAACCATACCACCGTGCGCGTGATGGGATTTGAAAAAAAAACACCATTAATATAATAATAATATTCTTATATACTGAAATTAAAAAACCGATATATATTTTTTTAAATATTAAAACATTAAAACGGAACTTATTTTATTATATTTGATATTTATATTTACGCGCGAGCCGAGCGAGCGAAGCGAGCGTGGTGCGGCAGCACCCGGCGATGCGCCACAATGGATTTTATTTCCTTGTAATTGAAATAAATAAAAAAAATCTAATAAAAAAAATTTGCTTGCTATGAGTAGCTATTCAAATAAAACTGATAAATCAAAACTTCCTACATTCCAACCCTACGGTGGTATGGTTAAGTCCCACCATACCACCAGGCGTATGGCCGGTGGTACGGTGGGTCCGCAATGCAGGCTATTTATTAAAAATGCTATACATTCTATTAAGATTACCCCGAATCAGGGACCGGAACCGCTTACCGTTAAAGAAGTATTTGGTTGGGTATTTCATAGACGTGTTTTCGAAAACCCGATCAGCAGGCGTAGCACGGTTTTCATAAGAGATAAGTCACACGACAAGACATAATCTTGTCACAGTCCGGTAATTTGTCTTATATGTCAGCACGGGCACACGACGTGACAAAAATGCTTGCCGCGACATATCTTTGTCTTGACGTTTATACAAAGAACGAGTTTAACAACTTTAAACCTCCAAATGTAATTTTTTTGTTAGTGAATTTTTAGTTTTAATATTATTTTTAAGTTTTGTGACCATGTCAAGTGCCAAAAAACAGTAAGTACCTTTACCGTTGAAGTCTTAAAAGAATCTGGTTATAATAAGTGATAGACATAATTATTATTCATCATCATCATCATCACAACTCTTTGTAATGAGCCCACTGCAGGGCATGAGTCTCTCCCCTGGGTGACGAGGAGGTTATAGGCCATAATCCACCAAGCTGGCCCAGTGCTGGGTGGTGGATGCCAGAATTTTCAGGGCGCCGAAATGGCTTCTGACAAACCCTAATGACTACTGTATACAAGTATACAGCACCCGGGACCGACTGCTTAACGTGTCCTCCGAAGCACGGAAGTCGTCGAGAGAAATGAATGGTCGGCGGTCACCCATCCAAGTACCGACCGCGCCGAACGTTGCTTTACATGTGATTATCGTATGATACACACATTAACCATGGCGCCACGACGACTTCATAATTATTATTATGAAAAAATAATCTCACAACCTCCGAACCGCAGTGATAAAAAATGTTTGGCGATGTGTCAAATTGTGACAAAAATAAACAAAACGATGCCGCCATGCTATTAAATAAGAGATAGAACTTGAAAGAAGTCTTAAACATTTGTCAAGATGTGTTTGTCACGCATTCTAGATAAATTAAACTTGCCCCGTGCTGCTGTATAAGACTAAGCAATTATGTCGCTCAAATTGTGATATAATCTGTGACACAAGTCTTGTCTTGACAAGCCGTGCTACGCCTGCAGTTTGGTAACCATATAGTTGAATTAGCCTAACTTAAGGCTTACCATATCAATAGAGTTACTTCGGATGAACACTAACCCTATTCGAAAATCCTATTGAAGCTTACCCATTTATAAGGGTTTTAAAACGCGCAGGCAAAAAACTCTACGCGCAGTCAAAAAAATCAAAATGATAGAGAAAGGATAAACATGGTATAGATAGTTCAACTCAGTTGTGCGCGCGGTGCTATGTGTGGGTGCGTGGCGCTATGTGTGTGTGCGCTCGTAAATATACAACTTCTACTTGTGTGGCAGTGACGCTGCAGTCATCGTCACTGTATGCACACATAGAATAATGACAAGTCACACAAAGTCACTATATACGTACAAGGTTTACCCACACATAGGGCCGCGCGCACTACTGAGTTGAACTATCTATAAGCGCTTAAATATTATAGTTATCAAACCCTTTATGATTGGGTAAGCGCATCATAAGTAGTTAACTTTATTCTAAAGTGTTACTAAATCGATAGGCTTAATCAAATAAAGGGGTTTTTCTGGTCCCTGCCCCGAATATAAAGAGAGAAATACGTTAAATCTTATAACATGTAGAAATAATTAATCTTGAAAGGCAGACTTTTAAGTACGCAGTTCTACAAGTTGTTATATTCGTTATTTACAACACAAGTTAGATTATATACATTTAACGTTCATGATCCAATGTAGACCCATGCAAAAAACTACATAGTTGCGAAATCTTTCTTGAGTCTTTCTTTATGTCGTTATCAAATAATAATTGACTTGATGAAAGAAGAAAACTTGATAATAAACAAATAAAAAAAACTCATTTTTATTTTATTCAGTTTATTGTGCCAAAGGAATTAAATACATATTGGACATAGGGATAATGCAAGCATAACAATATGAGTAGGTATACACACACGCATACGCTACACTATATGCTACCAACATGGACGAAAACAAAAGTATATGTACCCTCTGCTCATTTATTATCCTTTTTCTATTATTAACACTTAAGCAGGTATATAACCAGTTACATCTCGATTTCGTTCGTAAATTATAAAGATAAGTTCTTCAATATCCATCGGTAGATTAAACATATAATTAAAGCAACACCTAAACTAATAACATACGCTATTATACCGATAATCCCAGTTTAGTCCTGATCGAAGAACATTTGGGACAAACATTTTTTTAAATGCAACTATACAAAACAACACAAATACAGATAAATCTGTGTGTAAACAGCAAAATATCTTTTTGAATGACGCACAACTTTACAACATTCATGAATGTTCATTAACTATCGGTATATTGTAAAAAAATGTGTCCTCTTATCTAGTTACCTTAGACTGTTACATTATATTATATACAAATTATTAGCTATTAGTAGATTAGGGATAATAGTATAGAAATCTCTCACATTAACAGAAGCTTTTTAAAATTATTGTTCGAATCGATAAAACAGTATCCTGTTAATGTAAAAATGTTCTAACATCGACAACTTTCACAAGCCGGCGAATGCATTGTATAAAAACGATTTCACTCAGACACCCTGCGCTTCTATACATACAAAAAATCGTCAAAATGATCCCTTCATTTATTGCAAGGAGAAAGGACTCATTGTTATGTACTGTAATGGCTGTGTTGTCAGATATTCTATACAATCTAATGAGTTCTGCTAATGCCACTCCATGACACAATCTTTATGTAGATATTTCTTACGATCAATAATAATAGATAAAAATAAAATTATAAATATAACGCTGTTAAAGCTGTATTGTGCGTTGATCATCCTAACTGATGTTACATTTTAATTTTGTTTAAATCGATCAATCCAGATTTGTAACGTTTTTTATTTACTTACAATGGTTAGAATGCCATGGTTTGACTTAAAATATATAACGAGTCAAGCAATATATAAATAATAATTGTTTTATATGTATTTATACATTAAATCATAATATATAAATACACTATTTTCTATGACCACTTGAGCAATAAAGTTGGGAAAATTTGAGATTGAACAAAAAAAAATTTATGAACACCTACCATTTGAAAAATTGTGGGATTCATTCACCGTCATTGATCTGAAAGTTTTTTTCAGCAAAGACTATTCCGGTAGGCGAAATTTGATTTTTAAGGCTACAAGCCAAAATGTACATCCATATCTCAATTCAAAATGGTCAATAAAATCATAGTGATCTTTATTTTATAAAAATTAGTTACCTTTGCGTTGTATATTCAAAAGCAAACTTTTTGGGGATCTAATATTTATTGATCGAAGATTTACTACGAGAATGTGTTACCATTAAGAAATCCTAGTACGGAGTTCGTTCTTATGACAATCAACAATGAATTTAAGGCTGGTTCTGATAAGAACTAAATTTATTACAGGATTTTTTGTAAACAACTCGAACGTCTTGAAACGAATTCGAAATTCCAACATGGGTAATGTCAAATATGTGTAGGTCATTGAAATACACCCAAACTAGTGCCATTCAAAACGTATTGGCACCACTTTTATTATTTGGACAGTATCCATTACTAGGAGAATACTTATAAAACCCTGTTAAATAAATATTCGTAAACTATAAGTGAACTTATTATTGCTAACCAATAGTTTAATAATATCTCCTTCTGCTTTGGAAAGTATTAAATAGATGCTATATTGAAAAATAAGATGGTGTTATTTTCGTTACTAATTTTAGAGTTTATATTGTTGGGGCCACTTGCAGTAAAATCATGAATCTAGATATAGCCAAATTACACATTATATTTAGAACATCCTTGTCTTATTTGAGGAATCTTGTCACAGAAACTTCGATATTTGCAACATTTGTCAAATGCTCACTTCTGTGCGCTGTTGTAAATCTGCATAGAATAATTGACTGTTTCTTCTGTAAACTTTAGTCAAATTTTACAATTTAATACTTTCATTTATATCATGAAATATCTAACAGCCTTTCTTAGGACTGATTACTTTACGTAGTTTTTGAACTTCGCATAAGACCTTTCTATACAAAAATTCAAATAAAGAGCTGTTTCACGAAACGTAATAGCTTTAAAAAGAAGCAAGGTAATGTGTAGGTACTGCCTGTATAGGGAAGACAAAATCAATGATGATAAAATATGATATGCAACCGAATAGTAATGTCTTTTACGATAGATAAACAAATGACAATATCGTTGTTATTTGGCGTATGCTGCATATTTGTAACAACTGCGTATAGTTGACAAACGTTTCATTACTATGTATAATCAAAAATGAACTCTGAAATCCCAAGATTAAGATAAGATTTACATAATAAACGGGATTTAGACTAAATCTAGGTTTTAATCAGTTCTGCAAATAGCTTTAAGTCATTATAATTGTATTATTTACTAAATTTATTTTCGTTTTACATTAGCATCATATATCTAACTACTGTTTAAAGAATAACTCCTAATCATGCCACTTCCATGTACTAATATAAATATATATAATATCTTTACTAATATAAAGATGAAGTGATGGTTTTTTTTTGTTATATAATTTTTAAAATATTATTAAAGAATAACCCATTTTGGGAAACGTAAACGCGTTATATTAAAAACAATAATATTGCTTGGTGTGACCCATTTTGGTCTTTTATTGGCTTATATATAACGAAATGTTGCCCAACCATATCGCAAATATAACTAAGTTCAAGACAAATATTCACTAATGTAAAATATACCATACTCAATAATTACTAAATAGGATTCAAAAATTTCAATTTGACCCTTTCATTATAGATTCACATTATAAACAAAAATATATAATGATAAAGCATTGATTTACGCCAAATTTAATTTTTAATTACAACAAAGAAAATTATAATACAAAAAGTACATTATATTTCTGGTTATTTATGAAAAAAGGATTTTTATTATTGTTGTTATTCCGATTCGTCAAAATTTGTTCTAAATTAAACCGATTATTCTGAATTTTCTGGATGTTTTTACAGTAAATACAAATTATGCAAGTTTTCGTCACGAGTCGTGAGATCTAAGCGTGAATCATGTACATTATGATTCAGTCAATGATTTACTTTTATTACGTAATGAGACTTTTTTGTATACTGATGTACAAAATAACATTGTTCTTAAGTTTTCACATTTGATAATATTAAATAGAATAGGTACTTTAATTATATTTAAAATTTTAACGTCTGTAGGACTCCGAAACGTCGAGTTAAAATGTAAAACATATGTATGTATTAAACGCGACAAATCCGTTAAAAAAAGTATATTAATAGTTTAAACATTGATTTTGTGGTGATTATATGCGACTTAGGGCTCACGAATCATGACGATACTATGACGCATACTTATAATAAAAATCAGTCACATACATTTACACTTTCGTAAGTTATGTAAATCTAAAGAAAAATAAAATAATGGAAGATACGAATAATCACTAATAAGGGGTTATGAAAAATAAAAAAGAGCATTAGGTGTATTGTTGCAAGATTTAAACATTGCTTTTCGCAACTTCAAAATAGTGCTTATAGTAATAAATAAAAATTAGTATCACAGCGGCAGTGATTTTTGCAACGAAATTACTAAAGAAAAATTATTAAAGTAGTGGTGTATTTCAAATCTACAATCAATTAAGTATAACAAGCATTATAAATAGTTGTTATAAATATTTAATAGTAAGGACTAATTGTAATAAAAAAAAGGTCTTTAAGTAAACCAATTTCAGGAAGAATAGAATAGTGTTGATATAAAATAAGAGGTTATTTTATTTTATACTATCTTTTGCTCCTTTGGAAGAGCTGTATCTATAACACACAGTAATGGATGACAAGTTTCTGATACCCTGGCTAATATTATTATTTTAAAAAACACGCCATAATCCCCAATACAACTTGTTATTTAAAATTTACCTATTTTAATGTCTGAATATCTATTAATTGGTATCAAATTCTCACTACACATTTTATATTGGGAGAAAATAATATGTAAACCTTACGGGGTATGTTGTTACGATGGTAAGACTTCAGAAGAAAATGCGATTTTGTATACAATAGTTTAATTAAGATGCAACTGTACATAAAGGCCCATATGTTACAAAAAAATGGGACATAATCAATATCTCAATGGACTAAGTGGCAGTGATTTTCACATTTAGCAAGTTTTTTCATATAAAATCAAATGACAATCTTCTATTTTTTTGAAAACATACTCACTACATGAACAAAAAATAAAACATGGTGTGTATTTATTGCACTTTACAAAAATAAGGGTACAGTTTACGTAAAAAAAGTACTCTACTTACAACCATACTACATAATAATATGATATATTTTTGCATGAAATAATAAACCTAACTTAAACCGTGAAATGTATTCTAACGAAAAGAAACTTATAATTTTAAATGCATTACGCATACATTTAATTAAACTACTTTAATATGTACAAAAACCATTTAAGTCTAATTAAAAACTTTTTGTGTAAATCCATTGTTACTTAAAATAGTGTTTAAACAAAGAAAATGAAATCCCATGATTGGAATTTTCGCGAGACAAACGTACAGAAGCCTACTCATCTCAACAATACAAATTCACTTTACTTAACTAAGTATAACTGAGCATAAAATACGGATGCTTCTGTAGGCCTAAATAACTATGCTTAAGTTGAGTCACATTCAAAAACGAGACGTCACCTAAACTATCTCACGGCGCACTCATCTCCAATTAGTCTATTATTAAATAATATACAATATAAATTTACTGAACGCAGATTATTATATGGTGTGCGTTCGTGTCATCTAGCCCTTTTATGGTCATTTCGATGAATATTTTGGCGTTTGAGGCACGGTCGATATAGGGCTTGTATATTTAATTTTATTATTTTTGAAGATTTTTTATAGATTAGTGTACCAAGGGAGAACTTTCTCACCGCCATTCGAGTGTGCCTGGCACGGCCGGTTTCGTTGCCGCGCCAGTCGTCGCCATGGCAGCTGGAAAACAAAAAAATAATAATATTTTTAAAACGAATGTAGGTGTATTAATACTAAATATTTGTTACTGAACTTGTGTTTCTTAATGAACTCAGATACTAGATAAAAGATAATAAACTTAACAAATATGCAGGGTTGATTTATCGTCACCGGCCAAATGTTTTTTACAAAGAAATAAATATATCCGCTAACATACTAAGCGAACCATGGTCACTCTAAATTACCATTAAAATAAAGGCAACTACGCGCTACTACAAAACATCTTGTAGTACTGCGTCGTAGTATTATCAATGAAATGCCGCTTCGTAGTAGGTATGTTCATCAATAGCGACTATTTTTTTAAAGTTTGTGGTTCTATATTTCTACTTTTTGTACTGAGCGACGATAAAATAAATATGCAGGTACGTTTATATCGTATCAAAGAAAGTAACATTTAAATTTGGCTGGTGACTACAAATCAACCCTGTATGTACAGCCTGCAACAGAATAATGTTTACCACCCGGTCTCCCGCTGGTTTTAGTGGTTTTAGTGTCTAGGTATGAGATCGGGACAGGTCGGGTTCGAATCACAAAAAATCGTGATTTTGTAATTATTTTTACAAAAATTTTGTGTATTTCCTGACTCACACATATATACTTTGTCCACGACAACTGTGCCGTGCATCGTGCTCAAGTGGTCCGAACATGGTTAAGTGCTCAAGAAAAATTCAGCGTCATTGAGTGGCCTGCTAAAAGCCTTGATCTAAGCCCCATCGAGAAGTTATTGTTGATTAGCTTAGAAATAAGCTTATCTAGGCTTATTTAGTTTCTGGCTGATAACATGTTGATTCATTTTTATTATGGAATTATTACTTCAATTATATAATAAGTTCATACGCCAAGTCACAAAAAAATTATAGTGAGAACTGTCATTGAAATCTTTTAAATAACAACTATTACGTACCTACCTAAACTATGATTCGTTTTTAAAATTACTTGTTTTATAAATTTGTGAAATAAAGATTTTTAGTCAGACACAACATATTGTGATATGCAAAAAATTTATAATTATCTGAAAAAGATTGTGTTGTTTTTATTACCTAGTAGTCTTTATCTTTGTTATTTATTTTTCGGTTGTTAGCACTATATTTAATTTATTGATTAATTAGAATATAAATATAATTAGTTACAGGTCTCGTCCCGAGACCCTCAGGAAAAAAGATATTTAACCCCCAACTATAATATAAATATAATTAGAATATAGAACCTAAAAATTATATTTATATAATTATAAATTATATTACATTTTTAAAATACTTCTTAATTTAAAGGAATATATATTAAGGTTTATTAATGAATATTTCTTTATTAAGTTTGAAAGAAAAAAAGAAGATTATTGAAGAAATATCTTTAAAAATTATTAATTAAACAATCAAAATAATAATTAAAGACATAATAATGTAGCAACGGAGAAAAAAAATGCAGACCTTGCAGAGTTCTATACTATAAAATAATAATCTGCACATTATATGGCTGACATGGGCTCGTCTACACGTGAAATACTTAAAGATCTATACATCCGTGTGGTCGTATTATTTCACGTTCTGACACGATGTAGTTAGTTAGATTAGTTAGAATTTATTATAGTTGTGTGCGTGCGACAGGTGGTCAACATTATTCTGAGTCTACCGCACACATACAACGCGAATGCATATTGTATGTGTGCGTGCGACCGGGTGTTATACATACATACATAACTTCACGCCTGGACCCTAATGGGGTAGTCAGAACACCAGAGGCTATAAAACCATCTTATGTCACGTTTGACTAATTTGGAGGTATTATTATGATGGAGAGAGACTATTGCAGTAACACCAGCCTATCGAACGCAATACCGCCAATAAAGCCTCACTCCCTTAACTGACTTTTACAGTTTTCCCGGGAAGAGAAGCAGCTGGCACAATCTATGTTTTTCTTTCGCCCCCAGTCCAGCATGAAACAAATATATGCATAAACATACATATCGATTATGGGTTTTTTCTTATTAGAAATTGAACATCCACGACTTGACGGCTAATATCTCTGTTCATCAACCATATATCCACCACCGGGATTCGAACCCAGGAACTCAGGCATAGAAGGCATTATATTTTACCACTACAACAGCCGGTCGTCATGCATGGAAATATTATACCTTCCTTAAATCATTACTTAAGTAATACAACTAAAGGTTTGTATGTTTGATTCCACTTATATCAGCTATTTTCAGTATTTCTGTTTTGCTTCTGAAACCCTAAATCATCAGGAAGCCATGAAATTCAAATGAATTTAGGAGCAACGCAAGTATAACCGGGCGAAACTAAATATGTTATTCCAAATTGTCTCTATCAAGGCACTTGAATAAATATTAATATTATAAAAATTAAAATGGTAACATGCTACAGTTAGTCAAATCGTTGGTGAGCTACAGTTATACCCGACGCGGCGAACCTTGATCCCTATGACACTGACAGTCATTTCCACAACATAACCTTGTAATGCCGTCACCGTTACATTAGAATCGTATTGGAGGCTTCTAAAAATGGCATTTATTTATTTTACGTAGCTATATTCCAATATATAGTCGGGTATAGTCAAATCTATCAATACAATAAAGCTGTTTGTACGAAAAAGCTAATTTTAGATATTACTTATACGGTTTGACTCTTGAATGCCTTGACATTCTCAAGGTAAACGCTGGATGAGGGCGGCGCGGGACCGAGCGACGTGAAAAACGTTAGGGGAGGAGTATGTTCAGTAGTATACGTAACCAGGCTGATGATGACGATGTTATTCAGGCTATGTTTTATGTGTATTGATATATTTATGGCGTCAAAAACCGCGCGTTACTGCTAAATAAACAAAACTAGAGTCTTACTAACAAAAGTAGACAATGCGGGTTTTTGCAAACTTTTTATATGGCAACTTATTCTGGTGTCACTTATTCTGGTTGGTGGTTTTGGTAATTGAGATTTTGGAATTTTCATATTTGAAAATTGTTCGCACGGATTTATTTATTCGTTTTTTTCGTTCTACCCACCTTTATGTATACGTCCTGAAAATATTGTTATTCTCATTATAAGTGAATTGTAAATTCTTTATGAGAAATAAAATTATTTAACCTCAATAAAAAAATTAAAAGAGTTATGGTTTCATAACCAATGTAGGAAACAGTGATATACCAGTGACTCTGACGATTCATTCCATATAGAATTGCTGGATTCAGATTTTGATTAAAATGAATAAAAATAATTATTGTATTTTATTGTTTTATTTTTAAACCTGAATAATCTAGTTGTCTATCATTTTAATTATGTACTTCTCATCAAAAAGTAGGACAGTACCAACATTGTTATTTTTACGATAATTTTATAAAAAAATTAATCAAGTATCATGTTTGTTTGTTTAAGTATCATGTGTCGTACGTACTAGAGTCGGGGTTACCATCGTGGTTTTTTTTTTAAATTCGCCAGATATTTTCATTCTCTGCTAATTAGCCAGACTATATTCAAATTATCCTTATTCATATCTCCTTGTAAACTGAACCACAAAGTTGGATATTAAAGGTACATTTTACAATAAACTTACTGTTTTCCGTCTGCTCCTGTTTTTCATCAGTGCGTCTACTGCGGTCATTGGCGCTTGTCTGTTGATTACTGCGTTGACCTGTAACCGTTATATGACGTCATGTTATGATCTGCATCTATACTTGACAGACTAAGTTATGATTTATACAGGGCTAATTTTAATTATCGCATCACTCTCCTCTCCACATCAATCCCAACAACATTTTTTCTACGACTTTTTACAAATCTTGATAAATAACACAAAAAATAAAAACGAAAAAAAAATTGAACATTCTACATTTTGTAAGAAATACCTACCTATTATTTTACTATTATTATTTATACTTAAAGCTACACGCCTTTCGGCGGAAAGACCCGACAATTTGACCAGTCGGTCGGGGATCAGGGCAATAGGGACAGAAACCGGCGAACTATTCGGGCAGTATCCAGCAAAACCGCTTTTTGCATGCGTGCTGGAAGCGAACCGCCGCCGAATCCCAGCCTTTCAAGGTTTCTGCCCAAAGTGGCTGGGGTCAAACCGTTTGCGGATATTACAACCGGGATGATTTCGGTGGACACAACTTCCCACATTTCGGTCACCTCGTGTGCAAGGTCCAACCTCGTGAAGGCCGAGACCGAAAAGCATTTATTATGAAGCGATATTTTACTGCGCAAGGGTCGCGGCATACCTACGCTCAGAGTAAATAGAGTTACGCCTCTAAACAGTGGCTATAAATATATATAATTTTTATGAAAAAACTAAAATTTAAAAATCTATTAATTTTAAAAAGTTGTAGAACAAATGTTGTTGGGATTGATGTGGAGAGGCTGGTTGTAAGAGGTGATGCGCTTATTAAAATTAACCCTGTATTGATGTGTGTTAAAACTGTGTTTCAACAATTTTCTTATAAATTAAATAGTTACGATAGACATTGTTTGATTAAATGATGTTTGAGAGTCTTTGAACCATGACCATCTTTGGTCTTTTACCGATTTTGAATAATTCTTCCATGGAAAATTAACAATGATAAAATCTCACCACATTATCCACATAAAGTCTGAATACTCACATCTGAATACTCAGCATTATGTATTATGGTTTTTATATAGGGTGACTGGTGACAAATTTTAGATACTTAAGGATACTTAAGGACTTTGTTCACTGTACTTACTTACGCTTGAGTCAATCGCTGCCAACGCTAGTGTTACCATGCGTTGCGTAATCAATTCTTTAACTATCGGTTACTTTAACTCAGTAAATAATTAATATTTATTTTTTTATTATACTTATTCTCTTTTTGTGTATGATGTTAAACTTTCACGGCTTCGAATTTCAAAACTGACCCACCAGTCACCCTGTGTAATACCCAACTTCAGTTAGATAACAATTGGAAATGACGAGTTATATGACAGGTATTTAGTATGCCGGCTTTATGTAGAGATAGTGTAGTGATGTTATTATACTTGGTGTATTATATTATTATAAAGTAACTTGATATGGATTATAAAACATCTTTTCATGTTCAATCCCAAATTTAACTACATTAAAAAGAAGAATTTTTAATGTAGCAAAATTAGCATCTCACTTTTCTTCAGAAACTTACCGAATTTAAGCATATTCCAGTCAAAAACGAAATCATATGTGAACCCTTGTCGATGGAAGAGCGCGCGGAACAACTGGCGAAGGTGGCTGTAGTCCGGCCTCTCCTCGAAACGCAGTCTCCGACAGTATTTCAAATACAGCTGGAACTCTACTGGGTAGCCCTGTACAAATAAAGGTTATATTAGCTTGTGACTGTTTTCGTGAGCATAGAGCAGGATTGTCCAACTGGCCGTTAAATTATTTTTACGGCTCGCCAGTACATTTTATTATGAATAAATGTATGTTTCTAAATCTATGAATTTATTAGTATTGAATTGAAATCTAATTTAAATTTAAAGTAGATACTATTTTCTTCGCACAACTTCACTTATAAAAATAACTCCGTGCTTTGGAAGGCACGTTAAGCAGTCGGTCCTGGGTGCTACACATATACAGTAATCGAAAGGGTTTGGCAGAAGCCATTTTCGACACCCTTAAAATTCTGATATTCACGAAACAGTGCAGGATTATGGCCTGAAAAGTTCCTCCTTCACCCAGGATAGAGACTCATGGCACTACAGTGGGCTTAGTACACAAGGTTGTGATGATATAAAATAAAGGACATATAATTTAAACTCCTCCTAGGATCATGATACACAGCAACTCCATGTTGACTTGGTCATACATGGTCACACGTCTAATTTTGGACACTTTCCATCAAAATTTACTTTAACTTTTTGGTGAGTGCGCGAGTGCTCTGTTTGAACAAATTGAACCCTCACCCTTTTACTATCGGACTACCAGACGCAGGCAGAACTTCCATCCGTACGTGGTAGATATTCCGAAAAGTCGAACTAAGCGCTTTGACAGTTCCTTTTTAATACGGGTCGCCAAGGTTTGGAATGAACTGCCTGCGTCTATTTTCCCTGACCAGTATAGTCCTAGTACTTTTAAGCGTCGAGTGAATAGGTTTCTCGTGGATGGACGTGTACCACCTTAGTCTTCATGTTCACTTATCATCAGGTATCATGGAAGACAAACGTCCCATCCATACTTAATAATAAAAAAATTTAAAAAAAACTCTTAAAACGCAGTAAGGTTGCTAGTACCACCCTTGCTTCATTGTAGTTACCAATAGTTACATATAAACAGTGCTCACAGCATAGACAATGACAATAAACTGCTTGAAATGATAGCTCAAAAGGCAATAAATTTAAATATAAATAATTAAATATTTCTGACACTCATACAACATCTAGCCCAAATTAAGTTTCTTAAAGAACTTTTGTTATGGATACTACATAACTGATATACTTAAGAAATATATAAACATACATATTTTTAATTAGAATAAACTTAATAAATATATAAACATCCGTGACTTGACGGCTAATATCTGTATTCATTGCACAAATATCCGCCGCCGCCGGGATACTACTACACCAGCCGGTCGTATTTCCAATATTGCACCTCAAGTGGATCGCACATTGAAGTCTGTGATTATATTTCGTGTTTCTTATTGCTTCTATGAAACTATATCAAGGTTGATATTTGCTGCATTCAAAAGATGTGCAAAGAAAACCATGTCAAACATGGGATTTTTATTTAATTTATACACGACAGTTTGTGACCCGAGTATTCGGGTTAAATATGTGTTTATCTAATATAGTATAGTAAATACAAATTAAAAACTATAATCTATATTAATATAAAACTTGCTAACTATTGCTAGATCTGAAACTAACCTGGATTTGAAATTTTTCATCTAATTAAAGAAGAGATTCAAAATGCATGGTACAAATTGAAATAAAATTTATTAAGACATTGAAAACAGAGTACCAAGGTTATTATTAGAGCTTATTTCTATAGAAATTTCTTCCAGCAGACCTGAGACAGGAGAGTTTGATTAATATGCAATATTTGTGTGTGTACTATAGCATATACTATGCATATAGTACTATAGCATATACTATAGCCTATACTATGCATATAGTACTATAGCATATACTATGCATATAGTACTATAGCATATACAGGGTTGTTTTGTAGGCACTTGCCAAATTTAAATATAACGTACTGTGATATAATACGAATAACCTGCATTTTTATTTTAGTATCGCTCAGTAGAAAAAAGTAATGATATGGCACCTTGATTTGTTTCACGAATAGTCGTTATTGATGAACGCCCTACACACAATACGATACTATGACGCGGCACTTTATTGATTACGTTTAATAATACTACGAAGACGTGGTACTACAAGATGTTTTGTCGCGCGACAAAACATGTTGACGATATGAGGTTGCAAGGTCACACTTTGAGTTCAGTAGTTATGCATACCTACAGGCAATAAAAAAAGTTACCTACATAAGTTACATACAATCTTTTCTTCATACTTTTACAGGCTTAGAATCGGCAAATTGCAAAAGGTTTGAGGGATTAAATGTGAGAAAATTTAACATAATACATTCGTAAAATAGCATGACCATGTTGTGCTTAACATTTTAGTGAATAATATGAATTTCCATGTAAAAAAATAACTACTTTTTTTTTGCAGAAATGGTTTCTATTAATGATACTTATTACGTAAAAAAAATTTGGTAGATGTTGTCAAATGAACCCTGTATACAAGGTGATTCACGCGGTTTTACCCGCGATTTCGAATTGCAATTTTGAATCCCGCGGGTATATCGGGATAAAAACTAGCCTGTCTGCTATTCCAGACTGTACATTATCACTATGCCAAAAATCCATCCAAATCCGCTGGGCCCTTCTAAACTGATTGAGGAACAAACATACATCCATACATGCAAACTTTTATATTCATAATATTAGTCAGATACTTAATTACTTATCTATACTAATATATAAAGCTGAAGAGTTTGTTTTTTGTTTGTTTGAACGCGCTAATCTCAGAAAGTACAAGTGGGATTTGAAAAATTCTTTTTGCATTTGATAGCCCAACTCTTGAGGAATCCATCCAAATCCGCTGGGCCCTTCTGAACTGATTGAGGAACAAACATACATCCATACATGCAAACTTTTATATTCATAATATTAGTCAGATACTTAATTACTTATCTATACTAATATATAAAGCTGAAGAGTTTGTTTTTTGTTTGTTTGAACGCGCTAATCTCAGAAAGTACAAGTGGGATTTGAAAAATTCTTTTTGCATTTGATAGCCCAACTCTTGAGGAAGGTTATAGGCTATATTTTATCCCGAGGCTATATTTATGGAACATAATAAATAAGGAAACTGGAAAAGTTAAGGATCGCAATACTGAGTTTAAACTTGTAATTGACAATAAAACCATTAATGTAGATGAAAATGTTGCGACAGCATTCGAAAATTGTTTTGCTGACATTCCAGTTTCAACTACTAAATTGTTAAATTCTTCACCTGTGGTGGCTGAATCATTGCTGAAAAATCATGTAAGTGAGTGCAAGGAGTCTTTCAAGTTCCAACCCATAGACACCGGGGACATTTTTAAAACATTTAAGACAATTGATGTTAAAAAGACAACTGATTTGTGGGGCATATCTGTTGAAATCTTAAGTTCTATCATAGATGTAATAGCTCCTTGCCTTGTTGAAATATTTAACAACTGTATTATAAGTGGGGAGTTTCCTGATCTAATGAAGCATAGTAAGGTTATTCCTTTATTTAAATCGGGTAGCTCTACGGACCCTACTAATTTTAGACCAATTTCGATTTTACCAACATGTAGCAAAGTTTATGAAAAAATTATTCTCAACCAGCTATTAGCTCACTTCACAAAAAACAATTTACTTCATAACAAACAATTTGGATTCACAAGGGGTCGTTCGACAACTGATGCTGGTGTTGAACTGTTTGAAGTAATAGCTGGTGCCTGGGAGGGGTCACAGGATGCTCTAGGTGTATTTTGTGACCTATCCAAGGCATTTGACTGTGTTCAGCATGACACTCTCATCAGGAAACTCCACCACTACGGCATCAAAGGCACTGACCTCAAACTTTTGAATTCTTACCTGAGTGATAGAATCCAGAAGGTTGAGGTTAACCGGAAAAGGTCAGCTGGGTCGGTTGTGAGAATGGGAGTGCCTCAAGGTTCAATTCTGGGCCCATTTTTATTTTTAGTCTATATAAATGATCTACCCTATATGGTAGGCAATAATCACGATATTGTATTGTTTGCTGATGACACATCATTAATTTTTAAAATGATAAGGCAGAAAACCAACTACGACGATGTAAACAATGCTCTCTCTAATGTAGTACAGTGGTTTAATGTAAATAATCTAGCTTTCAATGATAAAAAAACTAAATGTATAAAATTCTCCGCACCAAATGTAAAACAAGTTGAGTCTGATCTGCGGCTTAATGGGAACAGGTTGAATCTAGTAGATAACACTGTTTTTCTTGGAATTACCTTAGATTCTAAATTGCAATGGGGCGCCCATATCTCACAGCTAGCGAGTAGACTTAGTTCTGCAGCGTTCGCGGTAAAGAAAATTCGCTCATTGACTGATGTTAATACGGCGAAGCTGGTTTATTTTAGTTATTTTCATAGTATAATGTCCTACGGCATCCTACTTTGGGGCAATGCCGCAGACATTGACACGATATTTACACTGCAGAAAAGGGCTATTCGTGGAATGTATAAACTTGGAAGTAGAGAATCTCTAAGAGAAAAGTTTAAAGAGATTGGTATCTTGACCTTTGCATCACAATATATATATGAAAACATTATGTATATTTATAAGAATAGTAGTAAATTTAAAACCATGAAAGATAAGCATGATAAAAATTATTCTGTAATGACAAGGAACGACCATAAATTAGCGTTTCCCAAATTAAGGCTGGCTAAAAGCACCAAATCCTTTATGGGAATGTCAATACGTATTTATAATAAAATACCACAGTCAATTCAATCTCTAACGTTTAATAAATTTAAAAGAACTATCAAAGAAACATTATGCAAAAAAGGCTACTATAAACTCCAAGATTATTTAGATGACAAAAGAGCGTGGGATTGATGTCTCCACAGGTTATTTCCAAATATTAAACATTAATCACTATGTAAGCAGCTTGGCTGCGACATGATATTGGCAAGCACGAATAGCTGTCTTCTGTTTGTTTGTTCATGTCATAGCAGAGCTGTATTTCTGCCAAATTGTACCTATAATAAGCACTTTTTACAAAAGAGTGCCGAGAGTTTTTTTTCCGCCGGCTTTTTTCCTCTCGGTCTACCTAGGGTTCTACTTTCATTTCGTTTTTTAAAGCCGAAGAAGAAGTAGTAGTAGACATCACCAAGACATTGGTGGATAATGGGCGATCATTATCTTTATAAGCTGAGAGACGCACACTTCTCGACGGAGGCCTTCCCCTGGATTCTTCATGTCGTCCGGACCCGCGCCGCCCTCATCCAGCATTTGACGTTCGTAAAGTGTATAAAATTACCTACTACGAATAAAAAGTTTTCATTTTCATTTTCATTTTTTTCATTTTCCGAAATTCCCACGGGATCAAAAGTTACTCGGGTAAAACCGCGCGCGGTAGCTAGTTTTTACATATAAAACTTGCATGTTCTACTTACTTTACATAGCTCGTCAAAAGGAGTCGATAGTTTCTTTTCTGATATTCTTTCGTATTTTTGGCGTTTCGTCGCTGCCTTCAGCCCCTGCCAGGGAAGGCTTCCCCTATTAAAATACATCAGAACATAGCCTAAAGACTCTAAGTCATCCCTGCGAGATTGCTCAATTCCTAAATGGGTATTAATTGATGCATATCTAGCTGTACCTGTAAACACAAAATTGGGTATAAGACAAATTTCAATATAATCAACGAATGCAGATCATTAAAAAAAACGAATTCACGTCAAAACTTTGGCTGAGTTGAGAATATCATCAACGTAAACATTTCAAAAGTTTGAAATTTTCACTGAAGTACTCAACCGATTTCAATGAAATTTAAATGGGACCAACTATGAGGTATCCTCTATCATATGAAACAACAATTTTCAAAATCAATTAATAATTGTCCGAAATATCGTGTAACAAAGACACAAAAAAAAAATAGACGAATTGAGAACCTTCTCCTTTTTTGGAAGTCGGTTAAACACCAATCTTAAGCGTCTTAAAGTTACTAAGCAAATTCAAGTAAAACACAGTTCTATGGCACGAATCTAATGCAATACCTATCATACAATATTTTGTTTGCGTAACAGGTCACTAATCCGAGTGCCCATTCAGTACTGGGCACATCACCTGGGGTTCTTAGTATCTTAAGGTGGTATTATAAAACCTTACACAGATTTAAACTCTAATTTAATGTAGCTTTTTATTTTAACATTTCTTTAAGGAAAAATCGAGTAGTGTATCTATTCTTGAGTTATGATCAAACTTACGAGAGTGTGCATGATACAGGCCTAAGACTAACTGTAAGTATTTATAAACTAACATTCTTTATTAGTTTCAAAAAATTCAAAATTCTTTATTAGTTTTACAATTTTCGATTACATTAATAATAGACTTAAAAGGTTGTACTGTGGCAAAACACTTAAAAACTAAATAAATCACCAAGTTATAGACAGAAGCTAATATCATAATATCATATTTCAAATTATGTTAGGTCTCATGGATATCAGTATTTTCAAGCCTCTCACAATTCCCACCTTAGACATATAACAATATGTACTTAATTGGATCATAGTTCATATTCTGTGGAACTAATCTCTAATACTATTAACAAAAATTGATTATTCTTTCACAAATTCATTGACTAAAATATAATTCAAGGACATTCTATTATGTGTCCAAATATTATTGAAATGGAAGGCTTCTATCTAAATAAAATTGCTTTGACTTTGAATAAATACAACTATGACAGAGAAGCCAATGTAATTTAAAACTAAATCTTCTTTAACATCAACTTGATCAACTAATCTATTAACACATTCACATCATTTAATATTTCCACACAGTATCATGCATTCAAAAAGGTTATTTTCTTACCAGTCAAATTTTTATTTTCTCTATAGGATATGTGTTGAAGGGTGCGTGAATCTTTGTACTTCTTTGCTAGTCCAAAATCTATTATGTACACTAAGTTGCCTCTTTTACCTAAACCCATGAGGAAATTGTCCGGCTTTATGTCCCTGGAAAAAATAAATAAATAAAAGAAAACTAAGATATAGTTTCTATTGTTTCTTCAATATCATAGGTGTCTCTGGCACATATTTTAACATTAACTAAAAGTACAATTCAATGTCAAATGTAATTATTACAAAACTATAACATAAGTCTAATGAACAATTTGGTTTTCTCATAGGATGGCTATGTTTTAAAATAGTAGGAAGTGATAAATGTCAAATAATGAAAATGTAGACAGCTATTTCAATGATTTTGTGTCTAGAGGTATAATCAGCAGGTCAGCGGTTCAAGACGGATCAGAGGTTTATTTATATTGACAGTCAGATGTAATAGATAAAAGTAGTTTTAAATACACAACTTCAATGTAATCATTCTGATAAACAAAATCGTTGCACATTCTGTATAATTTCCAAAATAAACGCAATACAGTAGAATTCGTTTATTATGACTCCGCTTATATTGACCAACCGCTTATTATGACGTGTTTAGACAGTGAAGTTTGGATTTCATATATAAATTATATAACTAAGTCCGATATAATGACTTTGCCTATAGTGACATATCGCTTATTGCAACCCTTTTTTATCAAATTTGGTCTGCTTCTAGTGACCGACCGTATGATTTCTATAACCGTTGGCAGTGTTGAAAGTGATGAAAATGAGATCAATTTCATCACTTTCAAGCTTTAACCCACCAAGATAGCAGTGGTATTTATACTGGTATATAAATACCAGTTATTGTATAGAACTATAATATCAACTGCATATTTTATAGCAAAAGTAACAAATAAAGATCTGTTCTATCTGAAAGTTAGAGTTAAAAATTGATACCATAGATGATAATCAAAAAGCAATGTGACATTGCTTTACATAACATGCATATTGATGAGCTGTATGTATGAATCTGTAACTTAATTTTACTTGTAAACTATGGTTTACTGTGCCTATTTTTGATGTATAATGTTTAAAATGTAGAATAGAACATGTATCATAATACTATGTTGCATATTACTTAAAGTTATACACACCATGAGGATCTTTATTATGTATTTCAGCATGGATTTATACTTTTCATAAAAAAAACAAATCACTTACATTTACCATTGTACATATTATTCTTAATACATTTAGGCAGCAGAATAAATATAATTTAGTGCTTCTTCGGTTTTTCTATGAAAGAATAACTATTTATAGATGTGGGACAATTTAATTGTGTATACTTAACATGACCATATAATTTTTGTGCCAGAGCTGGACATTTGAGGCTTTTATTAAAAAATATTAAATAAGACAAAATAATTAAAGTACTACACAGAATATTTATGTAGGCACAACTTACTAAGCCCCAGTAGTGTCATAACTTCATCTGAATTTTTATATTTGGTGGCAAAAATTTCTTTCACATTATCGCCATGTCATTTGTTTCAAGATTAAAAAATAGATGTTAAATTAACATTTGGTCAATTTGAAAAAGTGGGACTATTTTGGTGTTGCTGTGGAGACCGAAATAGACTCCCTGAAAGCAGGACTGTCCCACCCAAAGTGGGACTTATGGTCACATTATGTATACTAGATACTGCACACAAGTTACTCTAGTAACACACAAATCAATCTAGTTAATTTGTAAGGTAAGGTAATTCTAAGGTAGCCCAGAGATCACTTATAAATCCCCTTGTACTCTTTCTTATTATTAACAAATTCACTATTACCAAGCACTGAAACACACATATTTATTTTTATTCCTTTGCTTGCTACCTCTATTAAACTTTACAAACTAAGTTTTATGATGAACATTACATTTTGCAAGTTTATTTGTAACTTAATGAAACATTATTCTAAGTTTTTTAGTTATGATGTTTTAATTTTATAGCCTTGGTTATATTTGCTTTAGGGAGTTGAAAGATATGTAGTAATTCTATCTATATCAAAATAAGATGATAAAAACCTGTGAACAATAAATGAAAGGACAAACCTATGTATGAAATTTCTGTAATGTATATCTTCAATGCGAGTGATGAGCTGGTCTGCCAGTAAAAGGACAGTCTTAAGTGAGAAACGGCGAGAACAGAAATTAAAGAGATCTTCTAAAGATGGTCCAAGTAACTGCATTACCATCACATTGTAGTCACCTTCAGAACCGCACCATTTTATAGCTGGGATGCCAACTGAAAACATATAGGGGTCTTGTTTAACAAGTTTAAAATATTGAATTTGCATGCTTAAAATAAACAGCAAAACAAACAAAATTTTGAACAGCCTTTAGTAACCTTATCTTAAAAGCTTTTAGGCAAACAAGCCTATGTTTACGTAACATTAGATATAGAAATTAATACAAACAGAATAAAAAATCACATCAATGAGTGAATATAAAGTAAAAATAATAATGTGCTTATTTTGAAATAATTTATAAAATTTTACATAATGTAACTTTAGAGGGCTATTTGAATACCAAATTGACACAAACATACTTAAATTAACTAATTTGACTGTAAAGTCCTACTTACCAACACCTTGCATAAGTTTGTAAAATTTGCTTTCAATGTGTAACTGTGGATGCCTTGTCCTTATACATTCTAATTTAATAGCTACCTCTTCTTTAGTCACGATATTTGTTCCTGAAAATAAATACAGTCACATATTAGATTAATGTTTTTTTTTTCGATTCAAGTAAATGAATCAAGATTGACAATAACCTACATGTGGTTTCAATTGATTACTTTTGTTATTTACTATTGAATAAGGTAATGATTTATTAGAGAAAATGAACATCTAAGAATTTCGGCTTTCGCGTAGAAAAGATGAGTATTTCGAAACAAAAAAAGTAGTATTCGTGCCTCAACCATGGTACTCTTTGTTTACTTGAAATTAATCTACTCACCAAGGTAAATGTCACCAAAAGATCCTGAACCAATTTTGCGGCCCAAACGGTACTTATTTCCGACACGTAGTTCCATTTTGTACATACTCAGTATACACTACAAGTTGAAACTACAATAACACTGACCATCAAATCATTACAAGACGGCCATATTGCAATTGATAGACGCAAGTATCGTCAACTTTTACCAGATTCCTGCTATCTGCTAAACTAATACGAAACGTTAATTATGTTAGTTGGTCATGAAATAAAAAATAATGATCACAGGCGTTGTAATTTGTGATTTTTACTTAAAAAACTCGGCTCTATCAGCAAGTACACACACCTAATTTTTGTGAATTTTACATTTTAGTGCTGTTCCAAATCTCACTTGCCCATTCAGTCAGTCAATCGTTTGATTCGTTGAGTCTTGAGTTCAGTATCCTCTCGATCTACACCCGATTTAAATATCTTGAATCCAACTATATTACGATTGATCCAAAATCATGAGCAGCCTCATTATGGATACAATCTCTGCGTTCGGGCAGCCCATTAGAATTTGCTTTGAATTTGGCATGGTCATAAACTAGTATTTGGTCTGAATCGAAATAAAGCATTGCCAATAAGTACAGCTATAGGAAAGGTTCCAATAAAAAATGTAGAAATATGTATAAAGCCTACAGGTTACAGTCACTTCAATAACTTGTATGGATGAAACTTTTATAAGATGGTATATAACAAAACAAAGGGCCCATAGATAAATACCTTAAACTAACATCTATACATATAATAAAATGGTAGGAAAGTCAAAACTGTACATTGAATATTTTTTTAAAAGAATACTTGGGGTATGATCAACAATCGAAACAGAAACAAAAAATATAGTTTTGAGAATTTTTGTCTGTTTGTCTGTTTGTCTTTCCGGGATAAACTCAAAAAGTACTGCATGGATTTACTTCAAATTTGGCATGAAGATAGTTAAGAAGTCGGGTCAACATATAGGCTACATATTATCACGCTAGCAGTGTTATAATCGTAGGTGCGTTTGGTGCTGCATAGCGTTCACGCAGACGACGTCGCGGGCAGCAGCTAGTATTATATAAAATATACTTAAAACTACACTTGGGTACCTACTATCACTAAGCACGTACCTAAATTCGGCGACGTGGGACGCAAGTCATGAGACAGTCGCCCTCGAAATCTCCGGAAGACGACTCCCTGCGGCCAAGTGAGGTCATGCATGGAGTGCGTAGTCACCTTCGGGATGATTCTGCCAATTACCTGCTCAAAGCGCTAGACTCTGTTGACCGAAGAGCCCGTAAACTCACAAATAACAACAACCTTACAAATAAAAAATTTTTTGACGCTGGAGCGTCGTCGTAAGGTTGCTTGTTTGACAGTATTTTATCGGCTACATTTTGGTGAGTGTGCGAGTGCTCTTTTTGACCAAATTGAACCCACCCCTTTTTACCACCGGACTACCAGACGCAGACAGAACTTCCATCCCTAGTGGATTTACCAAGAAGTCGAACAAAACGCTTCGATAGTTCCTTTTTGGTACGGATTGCCAAGGTGCGGAACATTCTGCCTGCGTATGGTTTTCCTAACCACTACAGTCCTAGAACTTTCATTTAAGTGTCGAGTGAATAGGTTTCTCGTGGATGGACGTGTAACACCATAGTCTTCATGCGCACTTTCCATCAGGTGGCATGGAAGACAAACGTCCTATCCTTACAATATAAAAAAAAAACCCCTCACTCCGACCAGCACAGCAGTGATACTTTGATTTCATAACTTTACATGCGGGCTTTAATAAACAATCAGCGCCATCTACTAGGAACTTGTGGAACTTCATATTAGATCAAACATTGCTGCATTAATAAAATAAATAAATAACTATAATTGCATAATAATGCTATGCAATAGCTTTACCAATTACCGCGGCAGTCTCCGTCCGAGTGCCACACGTCTTTTTTATTTATAATTTGTTGACTCACTCATCCATCCATCAATCAAATCAATAATCAATGATTACCCGCCTGTCAGTGACAATGTATTGACAATATTATTGATACCATATATTGACAATCCGTATTGCATACCTACATTTTTTACGTAATATTTAAATATTTTTTGTTTTTACTATTTTAATATGTAGCTGGAGGTAGAACTTGTTTTTTTTTATTAATATTATTTTATTTTCCAAGTAGAATAGTATAATAATATATAAGTAATTAATAATTATCTATTGAAATATCCTACATATACCTACATGTATTTATCTGATACATCACAGAGTACAGGTAGCTACCACAGTCTAGTATCTCTTTCATTAAGTACTAAACTCGACACTCAATTCTCTAGTTATCCCAAAAACTTTAATTTTGTTCATATAAATGCACAGAGTATTCCAGCACACTATCCCGATATGCTGGCAGCTTTCGATAGCACTAATATACACCCTATCCTTATTTCTGAAACTTGGCTTAAGCCATGTCTCTCCTCTTTTTCCTATTCATTGCCGTTTTCATCTTATTCGCAGCGATCGACCAGACCGAACTGGTGGAGGTGTAGCAGTAGGTATACCTACGTTCACATATTCCATTTCGTGTGATCATACATCATCCACATCACCGACTAGTGTAGTCAAGTACTTATTTATAGAGATAACGTTGAGCCACTCTAAAGTGCTATTGGGGGCTATGTATAGTCCACCAAATGTTAATTACTTCGCGAATTTATAAGATATCTTAGAAGACCTGGTACCCACCTATGGGCACTCCATTTTGTTGGGTGATTTCAAGACCTGTCTCCTCAAAACTGATTATCGTTCTACGAGACTTCGAACATTAATTAGGTCAACCAACCTTAATATTATCCCTTCTAAGGCCACACATCGTTACACTCACAGTGCTCCTTCTCTTATCGATTTAGCCATCTTCTCCTCCACGTCTCCTCCTTAAACCACGTGTCCCATTTTGGTCAGTTAGACGCGGACGCTTTCTCCTATCACGACCTGCTTTTTCTTTCGTACAAAATCTATCCCCCAAAGCAAAGCCGAGAATCTTTCTGTGGCGCAATTTTAATGGCATTAATTTAGACAAAGTTATTGATGATGCATCTAATATTGATTGGTCAGTTGCCCTCTGTAACTTTTCTGTTGACGGCCAAATAAGCACATTTAACAATCTTACCTTTATGACAGACATGCGCCGTTACGTCCTGTTCAAAGGAGGTGCAGGGCAACGATGATCAACATCTACTAACAAACATGGCAACATTTATTAACAAAAATAACTTTTTGCTGTCAAATGTTGCTCAATAATATTGAGACTTAAACTTAATGAACGATTGCAACATCGGGTTTCATATTTGAGATTTCGTATTCGTACGAATGAAAAATAGAATCCGAGAGAAAAAAGTCGGCCGAAGAAAATCTCGGCTCTCTTTAGTCTAGCGGTCTTATACAAATTGACTGAAATGTCATGGCACACAGCTGTTAGTACCGTAATTAATATTCAATCCTCATTTAAGAAATAACCAGTGGAGATATTATTAATGCCACGTTCTTTTATTATGCTAATAGTCTTTGAGTTTATAGTAGCCTTTTTGTGTCCTAAGTGAGATGTCGTTATCACTATTTCACGACTATTTTTTGGAACTTAAACCAAGTCGACATACCTAACCGTTAACGTGCACGAGAGGTGAGGATTACAACTTGAAGTTCAAGCTGTAATCCTCACCATCCTATTACTATACCGTCAAAACTATAATACGACTATTTTTTTATTTTCGTCACTATTTAGGAATATTGATTATTTCATCACTATTTTTTGGCATAGTCAAAACTCCTTTCCATTGAGATTTCAAAAGTGAGGATTACAGCTTGAAGGACACGCCTTTTTGGTGTAATATCTTTTTTTATTGAGCGGTAGGTAGGGATATAAGAAATACATATTTACATTTCGATAAATGATTTGCTGCTTTCAGCAAACCTTACTTAGAAATTAAATCTATTAAAGAAATTAAAGTGTTTTCTATTTTTATTTATTTACTATAAAATAAAACTTTTTAGTGTACGGATAACCTTTGTAAATATTTTGTAATTTTTGATTACTGGCAACATACAAAAGCCGGAATACTAAAGTCATTTTTAGTTTAAATTAATATTTGGAGTTTCTTCGCAAATATAATTGATTTCTAAAACAATAAGAAATTTTATTTTAATTTACTAAATATATTGAAAAATTCATTGATTAATTTTTTCTATAGGTTTTCTTTATAATAAATTTTGTGTTGTGATTACTAATTTGGCAAATTGCCATGAACTTCCGGTCTAAGATAAAGAAAGAAGACGACACGCGGATCTATTGAGAACGGAGTGCGATTTTTGTGAAAAATATTTGTGGATGTGAACTGTTTGATAATTTTATAATAAACTTCATTTCAATATGTCCAATAATGGTGCTCCAGACTCTTGGGATAAACAAGCTGATGTCATAGGTGAACAAGGTGCAAAAGATTCCAGTGATGTGTCTACAAAATTTTCCACGTTGAATGTGAACGCTATGGAGTTTGTGCCTTCTTTTTGTATGTCTTCAACGGCAGATGATGATGTAGATTCGCCTGTTTCACCACAAAAATCTGAGAATGGTTCTTCAAATTCAGACGAAAGTCCCGTCTTGAATGGTGAGTCGGATGTCCTGTCACTTATCTTTTCGTTGTGAAGCAAATCAGCCGTTCCATAAATTCACCGGTTTTCTGTGTTATTTAGTTTACATCCTCCTTAGAAACAAGTGTAAATCCCGTAATATTGCTATGTTCTAAATGTGTAGTACAGGTTATGTCTGTACTTCAATCCAGTTTTAACGGGTTATGTCGAGACCGAGACACGCGGCGCATACCAAGTTGTAAAAGTATAATTTTGGCATGATTTTGATGTGTGAATTTGAAAAAAAAAGGAAATATTTTTTTTCGTCCTTAGTGCTCATCCAATACTATATACAAAGTTAAAAGACGCATTATGCTGTTACCAAAAGGTAACTTTCACCATAAAGAGTTTTATATAATCGACAGCTGAACTTCTACGAGAACGATTCTACGATTTTATGCTTATTCTTAGAATTAGTATGCATTTATTTTAAGTTAATGAATAAAAAAAACATTTTAAAGTGTAATTATTTTTTCTTCTCATGTAGAGAGCTTAATCTGAATATCAGAGTGAGTAGAATGCTATGCATGATAATGTACAAAAAATTGTATTTTATATTTTGTAATCTATATAAATCTCACAAAATATTAAGTATATCATGAGTTTAACACAATGCATGATGAAAACCAGACATGTCAGATGTTATTTATTTTTAATATCTAATAAATGCATGGCTATAGATACTAATGATGGTTAATAAAGGTGATATATAAGTATGTATATGTCTATAAAATCTATTTCATGTAAATTTCATAGCCTCTTTACTTTCTAAGCCCACATTAAATCTGGCTTTCTAATTTATATTGACTACTGAGTCAGGTACCTCTTTTAAACTTTGAATTTGTACTGCTGCACATAGTACCTATAAACTTGTCAGAATTATATGTATTATTTTATGAACCTTTCTGTCCCAAAAAACATAGAAAATCTATATTTTTTTGCATTTATAAGTTTAAACAAATTTCAATTAATAAATAAATGCATACCTACATCATAAACACTATTAAAATTCATTCATCAAATAAATGATGCCAAGGCCATATCTGTTTTAACCTGAGTTCATGAAAATCTCTGTTTTCATTGTTGACAAACTTGAAATGTGCCCTCCGATTTGTTCCTTTGCAATAAGTGTGATTCATTCGTTTGTGTGTCATCAACAAATTTGTAATTCAAAGGATAATGGTTTTTTGGTCTTCATCTTACACTGTCTTGTGTATCACTTATAGTAATTTAATTACTACAGTTGTTTTCTTGTGTTTTTAATTATGGTTAACATGAATTAACCTCACACACTTTAAGGCTAAAGTATTTCTTCTCCATCATTTTGCTGATGTTCTTTT
Source organism: Stenoptilia bipunctidactyla (assembly GCA_944452665.1). Lineage (NCBI taxonomy): Eukaryota > Metazoa > Arthropoda > Insecta > Lepidoptera > Pterophoridae > Stenoptilia > Stenoptilia bipunctidactyla. The sequence continues at coordinate 6,975,018 of OX101730.1, forward strand.
TAATTTTTAAATTGTAAGTATAAGGAGTAGTACTGCAGTATCTTTTCCCTACTGCCTTTGTAGGGTCAGTATATGATGAAGTTTATACTCTTAAAATTTTAAGTTAGTTGTGGTTTTCAGCAGTAGTACAGTTTGTTTCAGTACTAAGATTTTGCATGTCAATTTAAGGTTTTGATTACAGAAAAAATTTACATTAAAAATATGTACAGAGTTTGTTTCTTTAGATTTTTAACAATTAATAGTAAAACATCTCATCCATCCCTGTCCAGTTGTAACTTCCACTGTTTTGAGAATGAGAAAATAGTACTAAAAGGATAACAATCTTATCTGGTGTGAAATGATAATTGATAAATGATTTTTAATGATTATTTTATCATTAACTTTTTCTCAGTAGGAGGTGCACAAAGTATGGGCTACTCTTACAGGTCTTCATACTAACAGTAGTTATGGCACATCAAACAAAATAACTCCATTAATGACTTGGTAAGTGTGCTTTAGAATCAAAATCATAAATTTAGCTTCCACTAACAGGTTGCCGTGATGTCGGAGAAAGTGGTGATGGTGGAGAAAGCGGAGACGGAGGTGCGGCATCTGCATCCCCCCGGGTCGAAGAACCTCCGCCTGTCCCTGAAGATGTCTCCCCTACTGTTGACGCTTGGGATGCCGATGCTGACGAGGCCCTTCTCACACCTGAAGACAATAATGACGCAGAGGAAGAAGAAGCAGAACTACAGGTTCAGTCTACTGTAATGAGCATGGGCTTCTTTGCTTTTCTGTTGCATTTTGGCTCTAGAATGGATGTTTATTATTTTATCCAATTGATAGATTATAACATATGTCACAAATTTTATAATTTAAGCTCTTTACTAAAAGGAAAGATACTTTTAAAATGCAGTCGACTCAATAAAATTAATTGATTGAAACTGCTTAAATTTTGCTAGACTGGCTAGAAATTTAAACTATTACTTCTAAAAGTCAATTCTGATTTAATAACAGCAATCTGCAGTAATAATTTTATACTGCTTATTTTGATCTACTAAAATTCCTTAAACAGAGGAATGATTTGATTGCTTGACACAACTACACCATTTAAAATAAAACCTTTAGAAAGAACAATGAAACTATAAAACTTTAAAAAAGAAATATAATGAAAGGAAATTAAAACAACATGATAACTTTTTCATAATTTGACTTACAAAAATAAATCATTAATTTTAATTCCTTACCTCGTATTTTTTTATTCTATTTTATACTTATTCTAAGTATAAACAATGCTACTTTATGCATTTGGATGTCCTAAGGTTATAAAACTTTTAAAGGCAGGTGAGAATCAAATATTCCAACTGAGTTTGGAACTTTTATCTATGACATCATGTTTATCAGTATCTAAAATTAGTTGAAGCCCAAAACTCTCATAGCGCACTAGTCTGTATTGCTGATATTTAAATCAAAATTAGTTTAAAAACATATTGCTTTTATATTCAATGTGTAAATTAGAATTACTCATTTAGAAATTATTTCTGCATGTTGGTGGTTTATCAAAATGGAGTCTGTAATGAATGTTGGCCCCTTCTTATGTTTATTTTTGCTCAATTTACGTCAGGAGGAGGGCGAGACTATTAAGAAACTTCCTAAGAAAAAGCCAGTCCGAGTAGAGGACACATGCAGCAGAAAGGAGCATGTCAATGTTGTATTTATTGGACACGTAGGTGAGTCAAATTGATATACTATAAACTTTAAAATAGGTGCTCCTTAGGACAGCAGAGATCAAAAGAATGGAGGCTTAGCTTTTCTCAATAAAGATATAAAGAAACACAAATGTAACTAAAATGTTGATATCTTGATATAATAGTAATGTTTGAAAATTATGTAATAAATAAATAAATAAAACTATTGAATGCCTATTTATATGGATTTTACTACTGGACTATGAGGTATGACTGTATTAAACCTACCTGAGCATAAATGCATTATTCATAAATATTATATATTTTGCTTAAATTATCACCTTATAACAATAAAGGTGAAAAAAGTCATGTCCAGCAGGTTTAGACCCCAGCTAGACTGTTGGAAACAAAACATCAAACCAAGGTGACCTTGCTAGTTTACAACGTGTTTACAACAGTGAAGACGGCTGTTGACAACCAAATTACATGACCTTGGCGGGTTGTAAACGGCGGTGTTTAGAAACATAGACAACGCAAGTGCCACGATTTGTATTGGAACCAAGCGTGCCGACTTTTGCCGATGCAATCGATTATTAAGAACGATATTGATATTGTGGACTCGATTTTCTAACAGACATACATACACGCGGATTAAATCTAGAGGCGACCAACGCTTGGTCGGGGTTCGGGCACGCAAAGAACATGCATTTGCGTTATCCATGCAGATGAATGTCTGTGTTTAGGACATTGTGTAAGCTTGTTATTGTATATTTTACTTTAGTTACAAAGTACTATAAATGACTCGAGTTTTGTAGCTTTTTAGCCTGCGTTTCAATCTTCATCCTCAATTGCATACAAAACTGCCATCGCGAAGATGTTGCCAACACGAGAGATCAAAGCGCACTGACGATGTGGGGCGTGGCCTAGCGTGACCTTGGCTTGTGTTCTTGTTTGTCTCCTTGTTGGCAACCACCGTTTGTAACAGTGTGGATGACTCGGAATTGGTTGTCAGCAACTTAATTTTCCTTAACCTTGGTTGGAAGCATTGGTTTTCAACGTGTTTTCAACAGTCTGGCTGGCGCTTTACTTGTAAAGGCTGAAAACACAAAAGGAGTAAAACATACAAATAAACTGCATAACATCAATATCAAAGTAACTTGAATTACCTGCTCAAATTTCTCCTGTGAGATTTATAGGAAGACAATTTTTTACATAATGTAACTAATATAAGTTTAATGCTGCGTTTCAGATGCTGGAAAATCTACAATTGGAGGTCAAATCATGGCACTGACTGGAATGGTTGACAAGAGAACACTTGATAAATATGAACGAGAGGCACGCGAAAAGTCCCGCGAGTCTTGGTATCTGTCGTGGGCACTGGACACTAATCAAGAGGGTAAGATTCTATGCACCACTTAAAGACCCCAATGTTAGATACCTATACTATGAGAACCACAGTTTTTCAGAGCTTCCACACATTGCCATCCTTTACATAATAGAAATGTTATTAAAAAGCTAATAAAATTTTGGAATAAAAATTGATACATTTTTTACCTATTTGGAACTCCATCAAGTAAGAGTATTTATTAAGATAACTCCTTAGTTCCACTGAAGTTACTACAAGTTAATTGTGCAATGGGTGTAGATTAAGGTGGTAGTGTACTCTCCTATAAGTACATTGTTTAACTAATTTTATATATTGTTTAGAACGTGACAAAGGAAAGACTGTGGAAGTGGGCAGAGCATTTTTCGAGACTGACAAAAAGCATTTTACCATATTGGATGCACCCGGCCACAAGAGCTTTGTTCCTAACATGATTGGCGGTGCAGCGCAGGCTGATCTTGCTGTTTTGGTAAATATGAACCTTAATTATTTCTCCCAGAAATTTTTCTTATTTAAGTAATTGTTAAATCTTAATATATATAAATAACTCTTCCGTTACTGATTGAGTGACTGACAGACAACGTACAGCCAAAACTACGGGCCGTAGAGAGATGAAATTTGGAATATACAATCCTTAGAGGATGTGGGGAGCACTAAGGAAGGAATTCCCGAAATTCCCACGGGAACGGGAATTAGTGGACTTTTAAGTTTGTATGAAAAATATTCCTTGAGTGCATGGATGTGATCTTGGTATAAAGCTTCTTCCATAAGTGTCTGTTTGTATTATAGAAGAAATTCCCAAAATGTTCACGGGCACGGGAAAAATAAGACTTTTCTGTTTATGCGCGTTTGAAGTTGCGAAAAAAAGCTCGTTTGAATATAAAAGGAGCGAGATGTAAATTGATTATTTTATTCATCATTTCAATTATACATTACAGGTGATTTCAGCCCGGAAAGGCGAATTTGAAACGGGTTTCGATCGAGGAGGGCAAACTCGTGAGCACGCTATGTTAGCAAAGACGGCCGGTGTCAAGCACTTGGTGGCGCTGGTCAACAAAATGGATGACCCTACTGTTAATTGGGATGAAAAAAGGTAAGCACTTTTGACAAATTTTAAATACTGAAGGAGAGCACTCTATACTCTATTATGATAATAATTATGTAATAAAGGTACTTAATTTTTCACTAGAATTCCCTATAAATAAATACAGATAGTTCAACTCAGTTGTGCGCGCGGCCTTATGTGTGGGTCAACCTTGTACATATACAGTGACTTTGTGTGCGTGACAAGAGGTACAGTCGGGTACAAATACAAATACTGTTATTTACGGGTTATAATATACGGGTTTAAAAAAAAACAGTTATTTCGTAATTTAATGTTTATTTATTGAACATTATTCTGCATCGCTACTTGAAAAATCTAATGATGAATTTTCGGATTCGCTGCTCTCACCAAGGTTAATTATGATTTCTGACTCCATGTCAAAATGTCTATAGTATTCTTCTTCTTTCTTTTGTACATGTCGACAAGTATTACCCCACATCCCTTCATCAATTTGACTTAAACGTTCATTTATGAGTTTCATTATTTCCGTCACATTTTGATCGACATTATGTGAAGCAATATAATTTTTTAAAATTCCCCACACATTTTCTATAGGGTTTAGTTCAGGATGATATGGTGGCAATCGAAGAACTTTTATGCCATATGGCTGAAGTATGTCGTCAATCTTGTAAGAAATATATTTTTCATTATTTTTTTTAATCAAATCATACAGTTAAATTTTTTTCATTTCTTGATTAAAAGCTATATTTTTTTCTGTCATCCATCTCTGCATTTCTATTTTTTTTGAATTAGAATTTGGGGCTCTGTCATTTTGAACGTTATGGTATGAGGCATTATCAAGCACAACCACAGAGTTAGGTGGAAGATTCGGTACTAGACGTTCTTTCAGCCACTTTTCATAGTTTTCTGCATTCATGTTAGAGTGGTAATCACCAGAAACACTATTTGCTTTGTATGTCAATAGTGCGTTAGGTACGAAACCTTGTTCTGAACCAGCATGCACAATGATAATTCTTTGTCCTTTCGACAGGTTTCTCTTTAAAGGTGGTCCATCTTTATTACCCCATCCTTTGTTTTGCACATGGTTAGTTAAGATGTAGCTCTCATCTGTATATACGATACACCTATTTTCTTGACGGTATCTGAGTAATTTTTTTAGGTAGGAAAATCGTAGTTTTTGGATGTCATGCCGCTCTATAATAACACGTCTGTTATCCACAGTTTTTCGCCATTTGTATCCCAACTTTAACAAAGCTGTACGCAGAGTCGAAATACTTCCATCATAGTTAAGTTTATCTTGAAATATTCTTTTCAACTTTAGCAACGTAGGTAATTCACGATGTTCTAAATGGTAATTTTGAATAGTGGAACGTATAACATCAACGTTAAAGTTGTCTAATTCTAACTTCTTTAAACGTTTTTTACGGTCTTTATGCGGAGATTTAAATTTAGAGTCAGATTCTTTTCCTTCAGCCAATATATTAGTAATTGTTCTCTCTGATACCCCCACTGCCATTGCTGTTCTTTTCCGTACGCTATTTAAATGTTCACTTAATTTCGATATTAAAATTGGACTTGCGCTGCAAACTGGATCACTTACTAGTTCCAATATATCTCTCGCATCTATTTTCAGAAATTCGTATACCTTAGCAATGGTTTCTCGAGTCTAAAACAATAATACGTAAACGTCAACAAGGAAATTTTTTTTCTTATATAGAATCATAATCAGAGATCGGAATTAGGTGTGTGAAAATACAAAATATCGAGAATATAACACGTGCTCCATATTATGTCCCGCTGCAAACTTTAGGTATTTTCACACACCCAATTCCGATCTCTGAATAATAAATATTAATTACATCTAAATTAAAAAAATAAATAAATAAAATAAAAATCTTTTAATATTTACCTGACTCCTTAAACATTTTCTCCGTGAAGAACTAGACATTTTCGTAAACGACTGTACCCGTAAGAAAAAGCGATAAGGACACGTCTTGCTCGGACGACGACTGCCGCGTCACTGCCACACGAATGAAAGTTGTATATTTACAAGCCCACGCACACATAGGGCCGCGCGCACAACTGAGTTAAACTATCTGTACTACTTTGTTACTATTTACTTTACATACAACTGAGTCGATCGTGGCTCGTGACCTGGCACGCGGATCGCTGCCAACGCTAGCGTAACCATGCGTTGTGTCCCACCATAGACAGTGTATTTCTATGACAATGATGATGCCTTATTTCATTTTTTTTGTTTATTTTTTTATCAGTTTTAAATCTGATTTTGATTCACTTGTGAAAATCCAAGTGTGTGGGTTTGCACAAGTGAAGCAAGGCAAAGCCATGAGTCGTTTGAACCATACTCACACCATAAGTGTTAAAAATCATTGGTTCCACTTCTCAAATAAAAACTAGATTTTAAAATTCTATGCATGATTATCATCATTGTATTAATTTAGTGCTGTTTATAGATTATATGCTTTGAGCTATTATAAAATTATGTTTACTTTATCTGGGTACCAGTAATAAATCATATTTAGATGTCAACAAAGATAAGGTGACCATGAAAGTAATTTGGAAGTATTTTAACCTCAGTCTATCAACTGTTATCTGTTATTCTCATAACAGCAGGTTATCATATGCTTATAAACAAAAGCCCTTTTTTTAATAAATCAAGATGTATAGAGTATTTTGTTTTGTTTTCCAGATATAATGAATGTCGAGACAAAATCCTGCCTTATTTAAAGAAGCTTGGGTTCAACCCAGCTAAAGATTTATCATTCCTGCCTGTTTCTGGTCAAACTGGTCAAGGATTATTAGAAAAAGTGAGTATGTAAAATATTTGAAAAGATTTTAGTAAATAACGGAACAAATGTGCTAGATAAACATCACCCGGCATAATTTCGTAAAAAGCACAATATGGGAGGATCTTAAATCACTTACCTTCTATAATTTCGACAAGCATGCATTTTCTATAGTAAAATTGCTTAGAATCAAGCATATTGTTGTAATAATAATAACTTTATTATGGCAACTTGGCCCACTGATTAGTTTTACAAATTAAAACTAGATTATTAATTTATAAATTCATAACACTGTTGACTTAGTAGTCAGAATAAAAATAAAAAAAATAATAATAAAGTCCCATTATGTAATAAAGTAGGTTTTAGGTATTAAATAAATCATTAAATTGATGAACTTTGAAAATATCAAAGTAAATTATACAAATGAATTACTTCATTATACAATGAAGTAATTCTTTTTTTTAAATTAGGTATACTGACTATGAAACTCAGTTTTTCAAATCCAACCCAAGATTATAAATCATAATTTTTATGGTATGTTATTAAATTTTGTAAAATGGTAATAATTCATCATTCTATCAATTGGGTACTTGCATAAACATTACAATAACAATAAACAATGAAAGAGCAAGGGCTACTTGTGTAGGAACAGTTTAGTGATAGCTCAAAGTAAGAAGTTCATTATCGACATTGGCATGTTATATGGGCAGGTGTCTTGGCCATTCAACATGTATAATATGTGCTGTATCAAATATATGCATTTGCACTAAAAATTATTTATATGATTGTCGTCAGTTTGACTATTCATAATTTTAAATACTCATGGACCATAGGGTCTTAAAGACGCAGAAACATGCAATATGAAAAAAATTGTTTAAAAAAGTATTTTATTCAGCATTATTATATAATCCTAAAATCTTTAAAATATTTTTTATTTGAAATTGTTTACATCAACAATTAGAGCAACCTTATTTAAAATTAAAATATATAAATCTGTTTGTTTTTAGGTAACTGAAGATATATGCCCCTGGTACCGTGGCCCTTCATTCATTCAATTGATTGATGAGTTACCCTCACTTAACCGCAAAATGGATGGTCCCTTTATAATGCCTGTAGTAGACAAATACAAGGATATGGGTACAGTTCTAATGGGGAAAGTAGAAGCTGGTGTTACGCGCAAAGGAAATATGTTGTTCCTCATGCCTAATAGGGTAAGCAGAAAGTTATAACTATCTATATATATATCTTTCATATTTGTGCTGATACTTTATTAATTTAATTTGGCTAATATTTGAAATTATCATATCATTAGTTTTGGTTACAAACAATTCACTTTAATGTTACACCTTACCCTCGGAACTGCAAACTGTTGACATCGTTTTTATCAGCTCGTGAATATAAAATCATAATCTCGGCTAAAAGAGTTCGCATATCATAAAAAATTGTTGTGAGACAATCTGTAAAGGATTCCGGACCTGGAAATTGTTGAGAATCATCCGAAATATAGTTATTTGTGAAGCACTGAAGCAATAAATTTGGCACTATCATAAGGTTAGTACATATTTACTACCTTCATCAACTTTAAATCTGAACACAACTCTAACGCAAGAGCCAATTAAACTTGGACACGTAATTATCGTCGTCATAACCTCAAGCATTGTTTATGTTTTGTATCTCGCAGTGACAGAACAGAAGATTGATTGATGATTGACAGTGTTGCCGTTTCACAAACATTACAAGAAAAAATAATATAAGGCCCAAGGCACACTATCAATATTCTACTTTTAAAAAAAAATTTATTTACATTTCCGGTCGTTCTTTTTATCCTTGTATAATGGATTCATCACTGAATAAATCCTTATCGGACACAGAGATAAACACGGTGGGAAAAACCTTGAGAACTCCACCTAATTTCTGCCCCCAGCAGCGTACAAAAAGGGGAAGGGAAAACATAGAAGTCTCTGTTTCAGAGCAATTAGATGAATTTAAACAAGAAATACTAAAAATGCTTCAACAAACATCGGACTCGCATAAAAACGAACTACAGAAGGTTGCCTTAACACTTAAAGAAATTCAACACTCAAACCAAAGTATAGAGAGCGCTGTTACATTTTTAACGTCACAAAACGAAGAATTAAAATCAAAAATTACTCAACTTGAAGCGCAAGTTACAGAGGACAAAAAACATATAATAGTGTTAGAAGATAAAATTGAAGAATTACAAATAGCAAATCGCAAGGCAAATTTCGAATTGAAAAATGTTCCTAGAAAGAAAACGGAAACCAAAGAAGACCTTCTTGAAATGATCTATAATCTCTCACAGAACATAGATTATAAGATTGAAAAAAAAGACATAAAAGACATTTATAGAGTCCGGAGTAAAAATCAGGAAAAACAAAATACCCCAATTATAGTGGAAACCAGCTCAGCTATAGTGAAATCCGAAATTTTGAAAATGTCAAAGCTATTCAACGTAAAGCACAAGGCCAAACTTTGCTGCAAACACTTGGGCTTTAAGAGTCAGGAAGATACACCAGTGTTCATATCTGAAAACCTTACAGTCAAAGGATCCCGCTTATACTTTCTTTCGCGGGACCTAGCAAAGTCTAAAATGTACAAGTATTGCTGGACGGCTTATGGTAAGATATTTGTCAGAAAAGACGATAGATCGCCCATTATCGCTATTAGAAGCGAACAACAAATTCAAAAACTGTTTCTGGGTGAATGACTAGCTGTCTATAACTACGCTAATTTTAAAAACTTTAGCTTACTGCTTTTTAAGGCTTTTTTGTCCTTTGTGTTATTTTTAGATTATCTGAATATGTTTTTTAATTTATTTATTTATATAATCCATCATTACTCATACAATGATTCCTTAAACACTCTTTCACCTACACATAACTTTCAAATAAATAGATTACGCATTATGTTTATCATAAATGAACAAACCATTGAAAAGAAACACCCACAGTGGATGATTGCTGCTCAGTGGTCAATATTCAAGCAGTTTAATGAAAATAAACAAGATCAGGCCGAAACCCTAAACAGTAAGGGTAATATAATTAACAAGTTGTCCCTAACTAACGTCCTCATACTAAGAAAAATACAAAAATGGTAGACGCTCTACACCTAACAAATGAAATTGATAACTTTGAAATTGCTCGTTCTCTACAGTGTAATATTTCAGATCTCGGACGTCATCTAAAAGTTAATGAAAATGACCTAACTATAATATCGCAAAACATACGGAGTATTTACAAAAATTTTGAAGATTTTATTATTAATCTATCATGTCTAAGATTTGACACAGACGTAACGACATTCTTACAGAATGTCGCCTTAGTCCTAGCAAAGAAATCCCACAACTTCCAAACTACCAGTCGTATACTACCACTTGTCAACTTAATCAAAACGATGGTGTGGTATTGTACGTAAAGAACAATTTAAAATCTAAAGTTAAGGAAATAAAATTATGTGATGCCTCTTGCCTCGAGCTAGACTTATTAGGTAATATAATATTATGTATCTATCGATCTCCGTCTATTTCTAACACAGACAAATTTATTTCCTCACTTGCCTCTCATCTGGAAAAATCTGATTGTCAAAAAAACATAATTGTAGCCGGTGACATTAATATAAATTTAAGGCCTAAAGATAATGAGTCCACGATGGAATTCAGAAATAGGAGCAACTACCTCAATATGCTGGCAATATTTAGTATACTACCGGGTCACATCATGGCTACCCGTGGGAAAAACTGCCTCGATCACTTTATGTTAAAATTTAATAAACAAAAAGCCCATGCCACTGTCGTTGTCTTTCCCACTACTATAACCGACCATTTTACAACATTTCTCTCTTTTTCTAAAATAAAACCCTACGTTAATATTAAAAAAACTTTTACTAAAATAGACCTTGAAGTCGCACATGAACATCTTGCGCAAAATAATCTGGAAGAATTGTTACTTTTAAAAGATCCTAACATATTGTCCGAAAACCTCACACAAAAACTGACGGAATCACTGCAGCGGGGAACTTCAGTCTTACCTGTCCCTAAATCTAGACGAATAATAAAACCATGGATTACACCTGGCATCCTTCGCTGTATAGCAAACAGAAATCGATTGTAAAAGCAACTTCGTTCCGATCCTTTCAACGAAATTCTAAAAGTAACTTACTCACGATATAGAAACTTTTGTAACAATTTGATCAAAAAATTAAAAATAAAATATGAGAGAGAATTAATTGTGAAATCTACTTCCAACAATAAGCTGCTCTGGAAAAATATAAATACGATAACGAATTATAAAAAGGCTAAATGCACAAACACTGACCTTATCAATATTAAATCTTCACCCGTTGAATCTGTTAACTTTATAAATAACTATTTTGTCAAAATTGGAAACGAATTAGCAAATAAAATAAAACCAAGAACAAACACTTTTGAGAACATTCCCCGACAACTTTCCTCCCTCGTTCTATTTGAGACTAGCGAACACAAAGTGGAAGAGACGCTTATGTCTCTCAAAACAGACAGCGCCCCTGGTTGGGACAATGTCTTTATAAAATACCTTAAGCTCATAAGATTGCAAATAGTACCCGTAATAACTCATCTCACGAATCGCTGTTTTGAAACTGGAATATTTCCCGATAACCTGAAGAGATCTATTATCACCCCTATTTATAAGAACGGAGATAGAGACGACGTGTCTAACTACAGACCAATATCGGTGCTGCCAGCTGTGTCCAAAATAGTAGAAAAAATCCTAAACGCTCGAATTGTCAATTATCTTAAAAAGTTTAATCTACTTTCAGATTCACAGTTTGGCTTTAGGAAGGGCTTATCAACCGAGGACGCGGTTACAGCTTTAAGTACTCTTATTACAAAACATCTTGACAACAAACAAAAAGCCGTGGCGGTATTCCTTGATCTAAAAAAAGCTTTCGACACCGTTTCCATCCCTATACTTATACACAAATTAGAAAGGTCTGGAATAAGGGATACCGCTATTCAACTTTTGACTTCTTACCTTACTAATCGGAAACAGCGAGTAAAAGTAGGAAATTACGTTAGTGATGATGCGGATGTATCATGCGGAATCCCACAGGGCAGCGTACTGGGGCCAACGTTGTTTCTAATTTACATAAATGACTTGTGTAACTTAAAGGTGAACAGCGCGAACATATTTTCCTATGCAGATGATACAGCTGTGGTGTTCTCTGGCACGTCCTGGCATTCAGTTGCTGAAAGCGCAGAGTCAGGCATGAGAGCGATAGCTTGCTGGTTAGAGTCTAACTTACTAACACTTAATGCCACAAAAACAAGTTATTTGTGTTTTAGTATAAACGCGAGCACTCAACCTAATAGTTTTCAAATAAAAATCCACACATGTTCTAACGGTCCTGACAAATGCAACTGTCCAACTCTAACTAAAACTAACATGATTAGGTACTTAGGTGTTGTGTTGGACTGCAAACTCTCCTGGCACCAACAAATGGAACAGGTCACTAATAGAGTGAGAAAGCTGATTTGGCTCTTTAATAAACTGAGACATATAGTACCGGGTTATGTAGACAGAGGCCGGAAAACGCCAAGGAATCTTCTGCGAGAAATGTACATAACCTTAGTGCAGTCAGTTTTGGGATATTGTCTACCAATATGGGGAGGAGCAGCTAAATCAAAGTTTCTCGAGGTGGAGCGCGCGCAGCGTGCTATATTGAAAGTAATTTGTTTTCGAAATTTAAGATACCCTACTGAATGTATTTATAAGGAAAGCAACGTACTCTCAGTAAGAAAATTATATATTTTACAAACAATTTTAAAACTTCACAAAACACTACCCTTTGATAAAGAAATTTTAAGAAAACGAAGAAACTGTACAGTTGCTATTGTCCCTAAAATTAGAACAGCATTTGCAAATATGCAGTTTAATAGAAGATCACCTCAACTGTATAATAAAATTAATAAGGAGTTGAATATGTACAGTAAAAGTTTTTATGAATGTAAAAAAGTGGTGACTAGTTATTTGAAAACGCTTGATTACGAGCAGACAGAAACTCTCTTACAATACCAACGCTAGTTTAGCTACGAATCAATCCACAGGTAAACTTCATACCCATAATTCATACCCATACTCATTTAAATATCACAGATAAAACTACATGTAGTTTAGATACTACAAATAGGATAAATAATCTAAATTGATAACTGACTATTCAGAAATCTAATATGCAGCTGTATATGGAATCTTGTTCCCTATTATAATTGTAATTTTGGTATAATTTAGTAAATAATTTCATTCAATGTAATTTGTGTATCATAAAATCAATGTTATATTTAGGTATATGTAGTATAAAAATATTTTAACTTAATTTGTATAATAAAATAAATAAATGTATAATTGTTAATTTCTAATTCTGGTTATGTCTAAAATTGATTATTAAACTGAATTGCATAGAATTGAATAGCTCAGATAACAGTATCTTTTTGTAAATAAAAATATGCTTAGCTACAGTATTTAAAAAAAAAAAAATGTACCTAATCTATAAATTATGCTATGGAAGGTCGGGGTCTCCTGGCACAGGCTCTTCGAGCTTAAAAGGAGGCTCTTGTCCCATTTTTTCAAATGTCCTTTGCTAATGAAATAAATGATTATTATTATATTATTATTATTATGTAGTTATCATTCATCAAACATAATGTTACTGTTTTCATTTCCCTGAAATTTAAAAGTTGCTCTGAAATTTAAAAGTTTAAATAATATAGAACTACCCCACTGTTCATTATTTGAATTACATGCTCCAGAGGAATGCTTCAGAATGCAATGACTTAAAATGCAGCCAATGGTTATTGCTTTGCAGTTACACTTATAATCATTAGGTTTTTTGAGAAGCTGATATTACTTACATTACTTCTTGTGATGTGGAACCCTTAAAATGTATACTTTCGGTTGAGTCTTTCAAATTTAGTAATAATATATCTGTATTATGATATTTCAGGCACAAGTTAACGTTGATCAACTGTGGTCTGATGATATTGAAGTAACCTCAATTGGTCCTGGAGAAAACGTTAAAGTTAAACTCAAAGGTATTGAGGAGGAGGACGTATCGCCCGGTTTCGTGCTTTGCGATATTGCAGACCCTATTACTACGGGAAGAGTAAGTTTAAGTGGTTATATAATATGAAAATATTTTTTAAGATCAAGTTAAAGTCAAGTTCTTAATACATACAAAAAAATTATATCCAAAAACACCTCTGGGTTCATTTTCCTCCAAGGTTATATTAGAAACTAGCTCAATTAGGGTATTACTTCTGTTGTGTAGACCACATGCATACATAAAGGCCACATGTTTGTGTCTTGGATATTAATTTGAATGGTTTATCATGAAGTATTTAAATCCTGTAATCTTTTTACCCTCGCTAACTGATTGTTTTCAGCCTGGCTAGCCTAAAGCTAGGTTTGAACTCTCCTAAGCCGAAGTGACTTCAGTTCGACTCTTCTTTGAATTACTTCAGCACTATCTCTTTTACTTCGAGGATTCTTTGTACATAATACATATTTCATTTGTTTACATCATAATAATTATAAGAAATATTTCTCAAAATTGTATTTAAATGATTTCAGGTATTTGATGCTCAAGTGGTAATTCTAGAACATAAATCTATTATTTGCGCCGGATACTCAGCTGTTATGCATATACATTGTGCGGCGGAAGAAGTTACTGTTAAGGTAATAATTATTTTTTGTAATTATATAATGCGTTTTAAATGTGATAAGAGAAATCATTTGTTCTTGAATTTAACCTGTAAGATTCTATTTTCATGTGAAAAGGATTAAAACATTTGTTCTCCATTTTATTAGGCTTTTACACACTCGTGGATGTTAAAATGAAAGTGCTCTGCTTTGCTGTATATAAAATTTGACATATTTATCTACACTTGATAGTAGCTAGGTATGACCACCCCTTCAGGATCTTTCTATGGTTATGTGCTATAGCAACCATTTCCTCATATAAAATTTGACACTTACTAGGCGAAGTTAAGGTCAAAAGCCAATAGTCATTATATAAAAAAAAAAAAAAGACCGCTTCTAGAATATAAAAATAATAAATGTATGTATTCATTTACAGGCTCTAATATGTTTGGTGGATAAGAAAACTGGCGATAAATCAAAAACTCGGCCGCGTTTCGTTAAACAAGATCAAGTGGCTATCATGAGGATAGAGTGCGCTGGTATTATATGTTTAGAACCATTCAAGAAATTCCCTCAAATGGGTAGATTCACACTAAGAGATGAAAGTAAGTACTATTTTTTGCATGACATGGTATTATAGTAACAAGCTAAGTGGGTTAAATAAGAGAATACAGCAATAAATCACGCATGTTTGGTAATCAAACACAATTGAAAATAAATCTAATGGGTTCTTGCAAAAATCATGATTGACTGAGGATATCCTTCATGACCGACCATTGTAAAAAATATAGATAACTATTGCACTAATAATTATAGACGAGAACTAAGCTCGATTTCGAATATCGTTCATACAGAAATCGGAATGGGATTTTGGCGTCCACTGCGTTAAGGGCGTTTTGTTATTTTATTTCATCTTAGAGCAGTGTGTCCGCTGTGTGAGCGGGCGACGAGTGTGCATGTAATGGTACACACGGTTTGGGGAGTTAATAGTAAATCAGTGACACGGTGTTTTTACTTGACACAAATAGTCCATAGGTATCGAGTTATCCATACGTGTCGTATTACCCGCACGACAAAACTGCGGTGCTAGCAAAGAACTTTGTCGACTCGTATGTTTACGAATGTTCGTATAGTATGGAGACGGTTTATAAAGACAGCGTAAATAAATGTGTTCCGTGTTAATTTTGAATGGTTTTTAAACATATTGTACTCTTCAATAACTGTAAAATAAAAAATTACAATGTTACTTAAAACTTGCAACCGACTCCATACTACAGGAACATTCGTAAAACAAGAATATATTAACATATGTGTTTAAATAAGAAATTATAAAGTTCTGTGCTCGCACCACTGTATCGGCGGTGGTAATGCGAAAAGCGGGAGTCTGCCTCAGACCGTCGCGGCAAGGGTCGTTTGCGATGTCCCAGTCAGATCTATTTTCTAAACTGGTTTGGGTCTTCGTCCATACTAGAGTTGCCACGAATAGTGATTTGGCCGAATACCGAATATTGTTCTATATCTTTCGACTTGACTTTCAGACTTGTTTTCATCCATCATAATTTACCACTGTTCAATTTTACTTACTAAGAGATTGTAATTTGTTAATAAATACATAGAATCTTGAATAATATGATGTGTCTTTTTTTCATGATTTGGTATTCGGTATTCGGCCGATTAGTAAGTATTAATCGGCCGAATACCGAATATAAAAATTAGCCGGATAGGCCGAATACTGAATGGTAGCCGAATATTCGTGGCATCTCTAGTTCCACTCTGTGGAATCCATAACATGAAATTTTATAAGCTTACTTTGAGACTTGTAGTCGGTGTGTCAGTTTGTTTAATATTTTTATTTTATTGTTTCAGATAAAACAATTGCAATTGGCAAGGTCCTAAAGGTGGTCGAATAAATTGGCACTACAATTTGTAACTTAGCTAGGATAGGCATTTCAAAAGTCTATATCATAATCAGAGAAAACATGAAACGAAAAATGTAATCCTGAAATTGATATTTGTAATGTGAGAGCTCGAGTTAAATGCTTTGTAAACAATTCGACACTTTTTTTATTTTCTGGAGAAATAGTTGAGCTAGTTCCGGAAATTAAAAAAACCACTGCCACAGGAAAAGGTATAATAAATCTTCAATTTGAATTCAATAATAAATTCTGATACAATTCAATTGTGCTGTCACAGATTTGCCTTTTAATATGTAAGTACATATATTTCTGAAATTTATAGTTGCTATTATAATACATATAAAGGGTAGAAATTTCAAATATATATATTTACATAATTTTAAATGTTTTGAGTTAATATTAGATTTTTATAAAGCTTTTAAGGAACTGTGTTAACTATCAATAAAATACAAGCTAAAGCAATACAAATAAAAAGCTTAAGAATTTGCATATTTAATGTTTTTAACAGAGAAATTATACCTTGCTTTTGTTTTTTCCTATTTGTCTATTATGTTTATGGTTTCGAATGTTAATGAGTGTTGGTTGAGGCTCTCATGTTTTTTTTTATTTTAAATTAGGGTGGTTATTTGCAAGTCAGTAGTTAGGTCGTTTCGTTATGAATTAACAAGCATCTATATGTACATTTTGTACTGACTAACGAAAACTTTCCTAATGTTAAAGATATCATATTAACTATTTCACATAATAATGAATATCCCTGTTTACTACATTCGAAAACGACTTTTTATTTAAAACAATGATTGCAGTAGACATATTTATATAAATATGGTTTAGTTTTTAACTAGTAATAAAACGATTTTACTTGTAAAGAACAAAAATCGTGTTGGTCACTCATGTATTTACTTTTAATTTCGTTGCAATATTTTGTAATGTTTACTATAGCTGATATTTATTGCGTTAGAGACCGACGGAAAAATGTCCCTTTACTTTGCTCTAAATAAGAGTATTCTTAGCGACATAGAGTCTTTATGTATTTTTATACGAAAATGAAAACGGCAAGCTCGTTTTATAAATGGACTCATTTGAAAGAAGCAACCCCGCTGCTGACGTCCTGATGATTGTGCTACGATATCACTGAGAGTACTTATTGGAATTATATGAAATGATTTCATAACAATGTTAATGCGGCTCAACTTTCGAATTGTTATGATAAATGTATATTATGGATTTTTAAATCAGCTTTTTTTAAATATAATCAGATGTACTTGTAGGGGTGATTTGTATATTATTAATATTTTGTGTATATCTGTGGACACAAGCGAGTGGGTGTGCAGGGTTCTTCTCGTTGAAGTTATTTGGAAATTCAAACCTTAAAGAAAGGGTCATGGTTTGATAAAGGTCGGGAAGGTACCATGTCGCTCACTTAAGAGACCATGCCAGGCTGCGACTATATTATTTTGTTTAAAATTAAATAAAGATTTTATGAAAAAAAATTGGATCTTTCAATTTAACTCCTTTTCCTTCCTTGTAAAGTAGGTTCGTTACATGCAAGCTACCGCTGGGATCATATCAACCAAAACCGCCGTTAGTATTATAGCAATCAGAGGTTCAAAAAGTATGGAACAACAAACTAGGAAAACGGGTACTTGTCGATTATTTTTTCACAGTTCTGATTATATTGACTAGGAAGTTTACCATTGAACCGTATGCCGCATGCAGTTTGTTCCATACTTTTCAACACTTTGGTTGCTACACCTAATACTTTACGGAGATTTAAATGTTACGGCTTAGTGCTCGTCCATACTGCGAGCCTAAGGCGGTGACGACGGCGGACACGAAATATCAAACATATGTAACCGTACTGTAGTGTCCACACTGGAGTGACTAAGGCGGAAGCCTAGCGCGACCGGACTGAACGAGTCAGCGTGCGTAAGTTTCAAACGTTCCTATCCGCACTATCTGGCCACACTATGGGCCCAAGCAACAAGCGAACCAAAGCGCGGGTGGCGGGGGTAACGAAATAAAATAAATTTTATAAGCTCTATAAAAAAAATCATTTATTAAAGAATAATTAAGCATTATTAAATGCAAAAACTTAAAAATATTAAATCAGTTTTTAAATTACAAAAAAGAGTCATGAGGTTTAAGTGAACGATTGTTATTTTTTTCTAATAATATCGTAATGTATGGAAAAAAATTATAATAAA
The DNA here is from genome assembly GCA_944452665.1 of Stenoptilia bipunctidactyla. NCBI lineage: Eukaryota > Metazoa > Arthropoda > Insecta > Lepidoptera > Pterophoridae > Stenoptilia > Stenoptilia bipunctidactyla. The sequence continues at coordinate 6,993,759 of OX101730.1, forward strand.
TTAGGGACAAGTAAATTTGAACTGAGGACATGTATTGAAAGCGAAATATTAAAAATAATTAATTCAATACACACAAATGCAACTGGCCATGACAAATTATCAATAAATATGATAAAGCTTTCACTTCCTTCAAGTTTGCCTATAATTACGGATATTATCAATCAATCTTTAGTTAGCAAAGAGTTTCCTGACGAATGGAAATTGGCAAAAGTCATCCCTTTTCCAAAGTCCTCGAATATTGAGTCATACTCAGATATAGGTACGTCCAATCAGCATATTACCCGCTATGTCTAAAATTTTAGAGCGAGCCGTGTGTATGCAACTCGCCTGCTTCTTGGAAAATGAAGGTATACTACCACCAGTGCAGTCTGGATTTCGTAGAGGTTTTAGTACAGCTACGGCGCTCTCCAAAGTAACAGACGATATACTAGATGCAAGCGACAAAGGCCAAGGTAGTATTTTAGTGCTCCTAGATTTTTCTCGCGCATTCGATTCTTTAAATAATTCTCTCCTGTTGGCTAAGTTACGATATTACGGTGTGACCGATCTATCTCTGAAGTGGTTTGAATCATTTTTGAACAATCGAAAACAATTTTTAAGTTTGGAGGGTGAGGCTGGAGACCGGTTTGAGTAACAGATAAAATGTATACCTAGTGGCACGCCGCAAGGCTCTATACTCAGCCCTATTTTGTTTGCACTCTACACCGCGGATCTTCCAGGCCTATTGAAAAACTGCAATGTTCATTTGTATGCTGATGACACACAACTTTATTATTCTTTTGACCCCGCTGATACCAATAAATCCGTCCAGTTGATAAATGACGATTTAAATACAATTAAGAAATGGGCCGACAATAATAATTTGGTTCTTAATCCAGCGAAGTCAAAGTATATAATAGTTGGATCCAAACAGCAAACAAAAGTAATCAAAGGTCATAAACCACTTGTCAAAATTAATAGCACCATCGTTGCCCAAACGACTCTTACAAAAAATCTGGGCTTATTGATGGACAAGGAACTGAGGTTCATAGAACACATTAATCTTAAGATTAGAAACTGTTTTTTTAGATTAAAATCACTATATGCAATTCGAGATCACCTCTCAGAGAGGGTTAGACATACTTTGGTTGAATCGCTCATACTGTCTAACTTCAACTACTGCGATACTGTGTATGGTCCCCGCATTTATAAGAAAATTAAACAAGCAATTCAACGGGTACAAAATGCGTGCATACGCTTTTGCTATAACGTGCCAAAAAGGTTTCATATTACGCCATAGTTGAATAAAGTAAAAATATTGAATATGGAGACCCGCAGGAATCTTCACCTGGCAACGCTAGTACACAAAAAACAATCAATAAGCAAAGGCCAAGGTATTTGTACGCTAGTCTCTCTTGGACTAGCGATTATCGTAACGTTAACACCAGGGGTAAAAGCTCGAAAATGTTGCAAATACCTAAACATCACAGCGAAGGATTTATCAAATACTCTGCCTCTTAAATATGGAACAACCTCCCCCACCACTACACCAGCCAATGTCTATCCATACTTTCAAATCGAAATATAAATCTATTCTCATAGACAGGCAATTGCGTGAGTGAAGACATAGCTTCCTCTGGTGTTATACATAATATGTAAGTATGTATTCTATTAATATGTAATAATTTGTGTGTGTACCTATGTATGTATATATTTTATTTATTTTATTTTTTAAATAATATCTAATTATTATGATTCCGGGGCATGTTTACGTTGATGATATTATAACTCAGCCAAAGTTTTGACGTGAAGTCGTTGATTATTATTTATTTCGTGAACACCAACTATAATGTTTAAGATCTCCGATCTCAGAAAAGAAAGTCTAGTAGAATACCAAATCGTCGCCAATGCTTTCAACACCTGATATAAGTCAAACCGCTACAAGAGCTCGCACGTCACTGGCCAGCGCCCGCCCTCCAGAGCATCCAGGCCAGAGCATCCAGGCCGGAGCATCCAGGCCAGAGCATCCAGTGTGGCCACACACTTAGGGGTGACTTGAACGTAAGCCCTAACGTATTTTAAGTTGTGTGTGCTTCGGTATATTTGAGAACGGTGCCTGAACAATCTTTTTGCGCTTTTGCTGTGAAATACTAAGAAGCGTTTAAAGTAGTTCATGACTACTTTAGACGCTTCTTAGTATTTCGTGATCATTGCTGCTAAGCACTAAGGGCGTGGATCCATCTCTACGGCCGTTCCAAGGCGTCGTGCGCGGCGCACCGCTCAGTTCTTCATATTAGCTCTTAAAATTATCTCAATCATGGTTCATTATAGAAAAGTATGCCATGAGACGACGCGGTGCAGTGCCGCACGGTGCAAACCAATGCTTTTCTATAATGAACCATGATGGAGATAATTTGAAGAGCAAATATGGATAAAGAACCATCTTGAATCATGTGATTTTCAGAAAATTATGCAGAGTAATGATCCAACTACTGCTATTAATGATTTGATTACCCTAATTCAACAAGCTATAAACCTATATTCGGTATAGAAACTTCTACTTGAATCGCATGAAACAACTTAAGCGCCAATATGAAAAAGAATTAATTGCGAAAGCTGGAAATAGTCCAAAACAACTATCATCATCATCATCACGACTCTTTGTAAAGAGCCCACTGCAGGGCTATGAGTCTCTCCCCTGGGTGACGAGGAGGTGTAGGCCATAATCCACCAAGCTGGCCCGGTGCTGGGTGGTGGATTTCAGAATTTTCAGGGCGCCGAAAATGGCTTCTGACAAACCCTAACGACTACCTACTGCATATGTAGGTATAGTATGCTCGTTCTAAAATAACTGGAAAGCTATTAAATCTACTTATTACCTTCGACAAACAGAAGGAAAATGCGGCAATTTAGCTTCCCAAAAGAGAGTCCGAAAAAGATTCTTTAAATGTTATAAATAATTACCTAGTATGCTAACGTTGGACGTTCATTGTCAGAAAACATTTTAGTTAAATCTTCTCTTTGCATCAATCGGAAGCTCGTTCCATAGCGACACCGACCGGTGAAAAAAGATAAAAAAAAAGACTTATTTAAAAATGTGATGTGTGCTTGGGGTCGCCAGGAGTAAATTTGATGAGGAACGGAAGTTGTGAGTTTCATTCTGGCGAAGGCAAATGAGAAGCCATTTGAGATTATTGCGAACATCAGATATGTGATCGTATTTGCGAAATCCAAATACAAGCCTTATGCAGAGATTTTGTAGCCGCTCAAGTTTGTTAAGAAGTTCTTCAGATACGTCTAGATTGCTGGCATCAGCATAGTCGAGAATAGGAAGTAGGACAGATTATGCAAGCGTAATTTTAGTGGCAGTAGGGAGGAAGTTGCGAAGACATTTGAGCGAATTCGCCGCGACAAACATTTTCCTGCTCAGCTCGGTGACTTGTGGTTTCCAAGACAACGTGCGGTCAATGATAACTCCTAAGTTTTTCACAGTCTCGCTGTATGGTATCGAGATACCGTTAAACACTACAAGGGGAACTGTGCTCCAGTTAACACGTGAAATCATGATGTGGTTTCCAATTATGATTGACTGAGTCTTAAAAGGGTTAACTGTGAGACCATGGTTATAACTCCAGTCCGATATTCGTTGTAGGTCAGCGTTGTGTTGCAGATTGGTGCTAGACAGGTTTTCGAGACCATTTTATGTATAAATTTGGGGATCGTCTGCATACAGAGGGTAGGAAGCATATATATTGAGAGTAATCAAATTGATGAATAAAGCAAATAGAAGAGGAAACAACACGCCACCTTGCGGTACACCGGTTTAAATATAACACCAATCTGCAAACTGATACCAATTTTCAAAAGAATTAGACATCTAAGAGACCAGAAAACTAACAAAATAGTATATTTAACCTTGTGCCAATCAATAGCAACTTATGGCATTTGTGCCTGGGGTGGAGCTAGAAAAACTATTCTTTTGAGAATTGAAAGAACGCTTAGATGCATTATTAAAGTGCTAAATTTCAAACATTTCAAGTATCCAACATTAAAGCTTTATGAGGAGTTCGGTGTCCTAAATATTCGACAACTATTTATTAAAACCACTTTGTTAAGACAACACAAATTACAAGGGCGTATGAACCAGTCTGCTAGGAGAACATACAAAGTTTTTGATGTTCCTGTCTGTAAAACGGTATTTGCGCAGGGTTTCTCCTTCTTTTTAGCTCCATTGGTATACAATCGTATTAATAGAGAGAAAAATATTTACTCTTTGAGTAGATTTGTTTGCAGAAGGGCACTGGACAAGTTTCTGAGTAATTTGAGTTATGAGCAAACTGAGGATCTAATTAAAATCATCAATTAAGTATGCCTATTATTGATATGTATTTATAATTAAGTATTTAAGTTTTGTATTAGTTTTACTACCAATATATGTGTATATGCAACCAGTATTTTTGCAATACTTAAGCAAATTTAAGTATATATACAAAAAGTATAGTTTTAGTATATAGCCCTGCTACTAATTATTTTTTTTGTTTTTTTTCTTCTTCTATATTTGTTTTATTTTATTTCATATTATTTTATTCCTATATGGCTGGACAAATAGGTAAATACTTAGTTTATAAGCATTGTTTTTAATTTTATTTTTATAATAATATAGTTTTTTCTAAAACACTATACAGTTAACAACTTCTATAAAAAAAATTTAAAATAATAATTTAAAACTAAAATATATATAGAAATCATTACTTCTGGATGTTTTGGGTGTACTGTGACGGTTCAACTGTACTTTGCATCCATCATCGTTTCGTCTCTTTTCACTAATATTTTGTTTTGCTATTCTATTTTTTTAAATTTACAATCCTTACGCTGTATTAATACGGACGACAATTCAATGAGTGAGATTCTTACCTTGCCGTAACACAGTTGCGACTAGCACGGAAGGTAAAGAAATTCGCATCAATAAGTATACCGTCTTGTTACAATTCTGTTTTTTCTTTGTTTTGTTGACAGTTTTGTTAATAAAAGTAGTTAGTTAGGCAATAAACTTGGTTTATGTTTAAGAGATTTATGTTTTGTTGTAAGTAAGATTGATTGTTTAATAATAAGTATAAGTAGGTATGTTTAAGGATATTTTTATTTCTAATTTGAGTAGGTACTAGTTGAGTAATATTGTAATATTGGAGTTGTGTAAGCATTCCTATCCTACATTTTGGTAACTTAGAAACTGGACTTTTTGTGATGTTTTAATTTGTAGTTATTATTTAACGTATCTCCATTAGTATGATATTAGCTTTGTTGTAGCAAGCATTGGATAATCTATTATAAAGTAGGCATATTTAGGGATATTTTTGTAAAATGTAATTATAAACTGGTTTAATAGTTATAATAGCTAATATTCATACTGTTTGAAAACATGTTCCTTGTTTATGTATTATGTTTTGTTCTACCATTTATTGTCTAACTTACCTACTTACCTTAAGCTTTCTTGTTTATAGTTTAGTTATATTTACTTATTGTATTGTATATTTGAAAGATACAAATAAAGATTTTATTTATTATAGGTATTATTAATCAGAGAATTCCGTCTCAGTAGATATACGTTGCCGGCGCCTATGCAAGTAAGAATGAAACCAGTCAATAGTCGATGGAGATATGTTAAAGACCTTAGCATTTGCAAAAGGATGTAAAAATCTGAATTGAACTGAATTGAAGGCATCGCTGAAATCTAACATGTCAATACAGTAAGCTATTTCTCCTCCATGCCCTTATGAATATCTTCTGTGATATCAATCTTAATATATAAAACTCTTCCGTTACTGATTGAGTGACTGACAGACAACCGTGCAGACAACGTACAGCCAAAATTTCTAACCGTAGAGAGCTGAAATTTGGAACCTACAATCCTTAGAGGTTGTCGGGGAGCACTAAGGAATGAATTGTACTTTTTATAGTGTATGAAAAATCTTATTCCTTGAGTGCACGGATATGATACTTGGAATTAAGGTTCTTCAATGAGTGTCTGTTTGTATTATGGAAGGAATTTCCGAAATTCCCACGGGAAGGGGTTGGAATTTTTAGTTTGTATGAAAAATCTTATTCCTTTAGTGCACGGATGTGATACTTAGCATAAAGTTTCTTCAAAGAGTGGCTGGTTGTGTTATGAAAGGAATTCCCGAAATTCCCACGGGATCGGGAAATATACGGTCTTTTTTATGAAGATCAAAATATTTTAGCAGAAGGTTAAGAATGATATGTGGATTCAATTTATGAAAGGGAAAAAAAAATTTTTGTTAGGTAAATTGATATTTTATAATTCTCATAAGTTAACCACATTTTCTTTTAATCTGTTATTTACGACGAAACAGCAAGAAATAAAAGCGTTTCCCACTATTTCTATTAAGATTTTTTTATATGGTGTTTAGTTTTTATGAAGTACTCTTATTCCTTGAGTGCAAGGATGTGATACTTAGCATAAAGGTTCCTCAGTGAGTGACTGTGTTGTGAAAGAAATTTCCGACATTCCTACGGGAACACGAAATATTGGACTTATTTGATTGTATGAAAAATCTTATTTCTTGAGTGCACGGATAATATGATACTTGGCATAAAGGTACTTCAGTGAGTGACTGGTTGTGTTAAATATAAACAATGTTTATGCGCGTACGAAGTCGCGGGCAAAAGCTATTTAGTGATATAGGTACCTAATTTACGACACATAGGTATAGTAAAACTGACGACGCCGTGTCTGTTCCTATGTTAACGTTGGACTTAAATACTAAAAGACAGATTTTAATGAAACTTCACGCAATTTTGCTTTGGTTCAATCAGCTAGATCAATAGGTAAGTAATAAGGTGTTACCACACCAACCGATGTCGATACATCGTCCATCGATGGCAGAATCGACGGCGTCGATCGATAGCAGAATCGAATAGTCGAAAAAGCAACAAAAAAAAACAAGAAAAAAGCATCGATTTTCTCTGAGCAAGAAAAAAGGGAATCATCTCGAAGGTACGGCGGTACTTCGGCCCTGCACAGCTTCTTAACTTATACACAGCTCAAGTGCGATCATGCATGGAGTACTGCAGTCATCTTTGGGATGGTTCAGCAAAATATCAACTAGAAGCGCTGGACTCCGTTGACCGAAGAGCCCGTAAACTAATTAATGACGTCGACCTTACAACCAAAAAACTGCAGACCTTAGAGCATCGTCGTAAGGTTGCGTGTCTAACCGTGTACTACAGGATACATTTTGGTGAGTGCGCCAGTGCTCTGTTTGAACAAATTGAACCCTCACCCTTTTACCATCGGACTACTAGACGCAGACAGAACTTCCATCCGTATGTGGTAGATATTCCGAAAAGTCGAACTAAGCGCTTTGACAGTTCCTTTTTGATACGGGTCGCCAAGATTTGGAATGAACTGCCTACGTCTATTTTCCCTGACCAGTATAGTCCTAGTACTTTTAAGCGTCGAGTGAATAGGTTTCTCGTGGATGGACGTGTACCACCTTAGTCTTCATGTTCACTTAACATCAGGTGGCATGGAAGACAAACGTCCTATCCATAATTTATAAAAAAAAAAAAAACGATTGCTGTGGTATAACATCCTTATAGGTAAAAATATCGAAATCCATTGAGTTAGTATGTACTAACTCGAAATCACCAAAAAAATTAAGTGAAAAATATTTCACTAAGATATAGAATACATAAAAGCTACAGAATGCTTAAAATCGAAAAAAAAACTTTTACCCCTTTAAATATAAAGATAGCACAAAAAAAATAATAACAAATTGGTCAGAGAAACCGAAGAAAAGATCGCTCTAGCTAGAGCGATAAGAGCGCCTTTTGTACCTTGTTATCCTTTGATGGTTTTCTGTTTTTTTTTTGTTATATACAAAAAAAAGTTAATAAATAAATAAAACATACATACATACATAACTTCACGTCTGTATCTCTAATGGGGTAGGCAGAACACCAGAGGCTATAAAATCATCTTATGTCACGTTTGACAAATTTGGACGTATTATTATGATGGATTGAGACTATTGCGGTGACAGGGGGTCAGCCTATCGCCCGAAAAAATGCCAACAAAACCTCCGTCCCTTAACTGACTTTTACAGTGTGCCCGGGAAGAGGAGCAGCTGGCACATTCTATGTTTTTCTTTCGCTCCCAGTCCAGCATGGATGGGTAAATAAATAAAGAAAAAGTCATAAACCCTAAACCAAAATGAAAGCAAACTAATTACCTATTTCTTTTTAAGAAAAAGTGAAAAGCCTTCAACAAACCAACCCACTAAAAATGTTTAAGTAATTTTAATATTTTTCTTGTTACATTATTAATTCATTTTTGGCAGAAATTTGCTATCCGAGGTAGTAATAGGGAAGGAATAGACACAGGACTAGGATATCGTATATAAAAATTATTTGAAATTTTTTAGTGGGTTGGTTTTTTGAAGGCGGTTCGCTTTTTCTTAAAAATAAATACCTAATTAGTTTGCTTTCATTTTGGTTTAAGTTCTATGACTTTTTTTAATTTTTTTTAAATATAAATAAATAAAATAAATAAATAAATAAAATCCCCATACAATCACACCAACTACATGGCCTCAAAGTAAGCGAAGCTTGTGTTATGCGATACCATGTAGCGAACTAGGGGGGAACCTAGAATATAAATACATACCTATATAGATAAACACCCAGACACGGAATTTTTTTTTTCTTGTTCCGGGCGGGAATCGAACCCGCAACCACTGGCGTATGAGGCAGATAGGTTTACCCCATCGCCAAAGTGGTCGTTTTTATTTCATACATGTTTTTTTTGGCGTTTTTGTGGACGATAAGCTGACCCCCTGTCACTACAATAGTCTCTCTCCATCATTATAATGCCTCCAAATTTGTCAAACGTGATATCAGCTGGTCTTATAACCCCTGGTGTTCTGCCTGCCCCATAAGGGATACAGGCGTGAAGTTATGTATTCATAATTTATAGCGTTAGGTTTTTGTTTTAGGCTAGTTATTAGTTTTTTCATTGTTAGTTAGGTTATACATTTATAGATATTACAATGTTTAGATATTAGTGATAGTTTTTTAGTGATAAGTTTTTTATTACGATTACTAGGTACTATAATATTTTGGTACTAAAACATCATGACTTTGACCTGCCTACTGTTATTCGTTGTGTCTATGGGCCTAGGTAGAAAAACTAAGGATGTTTTAAGATAGAGTCGTGCAAGGGAGAATGAAACTCAGAATGAAAATAAAGCGACGACTTGATACAGCAAGAGAGCGTCTCTTCTATGTATCGTCAGCATCCTGCTCGTGCCGCAGAAACTGAAAAAGTGAGATATACTTACTTATAAAAACTTCGTGCGAACAGTCAGCTAAGAACTAGCCCAAAACTTATCACGAATATCTATAAATATGGAAACTAACAATGAAAAAGCTAATAGCTAGCCCAAAACATACAGTAGGTAAGTAAATGAATGAAAAACAGAAAAAAAACTGTTAAATCAATTCAGCCAAACGTGAGATAATTGCGAAAAACATACAGACGGATCAAACTGATATCTTCCTTTTTTGAAGTCGGTAAGAATACCAAAAGGTTCTCCTAAATGTGACAAATATCCGCATATACCAAGATAACGCCAAACGCAAGATAATCGTTGACAAACATACATAGCTACGTAAAGGTTAAACTGAAAACCTCCTTTTTAAAGTCGGCTCATAAAAAAAACATCAACAACCCGTAATTGGCTTAGTAATAAACTAAAATCTTACGTTGATTCCCTTTCTCGACTTACGTCGGTTTAATAGATACCTCGTCCTGTAACCCACAGGAAACAAGGTATCTATTTCCCCCTTTTTTTTTTAAATATAATAATATAATAATTGTGGTGCTTGTGGAAGATGAGTGTTTTGTGTGCGAGATGGACCCGTGTTTGTTGATGGTTGCGTATCTGGCAATATTTATACGTCTGGTGACGGTTGTGTGACTTGTGATGACTGTGTGATTGGTGATGGCTGTGTTTCTAACGGTAACTATGTATCTGGCGAAGGTTGTGTGTTGTGTACAAATACTGAAGCTCCTAGCACTTTACTTAGAATTATTGTTGTGTGGATGGCTGCTTGTTTCTGTAATATGCTAATGTTGATTTTAGAGTCTAATTTATCCAAATACTTAGTGATGCTTTTAGCTACTAACCCGGTGGCACCTATAACTATTGGGATAACAGTGGTATATGTGTTCCATAAACGACTAATTTCTGTTTTAAGTAGGTGATATTTACTAAGTTTTTCTATTTCTTCGGCTCCTATATTGTAATCTGAAGGTACAGTGATATCGATGAGATCCTTCTGACCTTGCCTTAAAAAAGCAAAACATGAGTTCGTAAATTTCTTCTGTTGACCACTTCTTTCTTTTATCTTCATTAATTGCCGTATCAGTGGTCACCCTGGATGAGCCGACAGAGCTAGTGGGCGAGGCCCTTCCCTGCAAAGCGTCATCCACCTCCTCTCCAATCCGTTCGGCTGTGACATATTCGGGTTCCCCGACTCCAGCCCGCCTGTTCAGCTGAAAGTCACTGACGGTTAAATCTTACTATTATTATAAATGTGAAAATTTGGCATAGTGATAGTGTACAGCCTGGAATATCACATACGCTACTTTTTATCCCTATATTCCCGCGCAATTAGAAATTATCTATAAATATGGAAACGAATACGACTACGAGAAACAGCTAGAATTCGGCAAATCAACCAAACATTCGGCTCAATACGAATGTTATAATAATATGCCGAATGTACCGAAGACGAACATTCGGCTCATCTCTGATACAAAATGTACATAAAAATTGAGAACCTTATTTTTTATGAAGTCGGTTAATATACTAAAACCTTTTCCTAAACGTAACAAATCTTTATCTGAAAACCGCATCAAAATCGGTTCAGCCAATCGCGAGATTATCGCGGACAAACATACATACATACAGGTCAAACTGAGAACCTCCTTTTTCTGAAGTCGATTGAAGTGCATACCTTCTCGCCTGTATCCCTTACGGGGTAGGCAGAACACCAGAGGTTATGAAACCATCTGAGGTCTCGTTTGACAAATTTAGAGGTATTATAATGATAGAGAGAGTCTATTGCAGTGACAGGGGGTCAGCCTATCGCCCGCAAAACTGTCAATAAAAATCTGTCCCTTAACTGACTTTTACGGTATGCCCGGGAAGAGAAGCAGCTGGCACATTCTATGTTTTTCTTTCACTCCCAGTCCAGGTTGGTAGTTAGTCGATTAAAAATGGTCAAAATTGCGCTAAATACGCGCCCAGGCTTCAATCAAGTAAAAACAGATGAATAAAATATTCGTGTATGACCTTTAATGTGATTTTTTGAACCGCACACCCAATATGATTGAAAAGAGATTTGCTGAAATGGTAATTATTTTTTTGCAATTAGAGACATCGTTTTATTTTACTTGTAGGTACCCTAGATAATATTTAGTTGACCTAGATAAACTAGTTATTTAATGTTTGTTTTGTAATTCCGTTTCATGATCATTCGCATACAAAAGTAGTTTCTATTGAACCTGATATTTAAATTTATTGCTGTTAAATAAGTAGGTATTTAGGTGTATCAAACTAATGCATTAACAATTACGCTCATCATCGTAGATGAACCTATTTTATATATTTTTAAACGTGAAAAACCTTAAAATACCTATCTTATAAATTGCACATAAAATACTTATATTCAAATGATATTGAGAATATTTATAAATTTTCCCCCTAGTACCTAAAATAACCACCGTTTTTTTTATGTAATCTATTATAATTATAATACAGCCATAACATATTCAAAGAGGTGTGGCAGAGTGGCAGTTGAAGTCGTACGCAATATGAAAGCTTTAATTACCACATTTTGATTAAGTAGCACTAGGGAGGGCGAGATTTATGACAAACATTGCAATAATTTTGGAAATAAATACTTAATTAGACTTGCTTGATACATTTTTGAAAATCATCAAAAATGGAGATAACTTGTTTAATAGGCGCGGCAACTTATGCATTTCTATTAGATTATTTATACCACGTCCTAAGTATGCGATACCAGGATTCTCCTACCTATGTCCTACGGTACCTCAGTCCTAACTGAGATAACAGATCCGCATCCGACGTGTTCGTCTCAAAGAATGCAACCAGCAGCATTTTCGAAGGTGTTTCGTTATGGTCGTCGTGGCAGTCACTACGGGCTGCGCAAGCGACTGGCGAACTGGCGACAGGCTCCACTCAATCGCGAGGTGCCGTTACCGCCGCACCACTCGTGCGCTCGCCGCAAGATCCAAGTTCGCGCCTCGATTCACTATAACACTATCACTTTCGTTCCAGTTCTTGTTCATAATACCTACCATGATAACAGTGTGAGTTTTGAGTGCTTCGCCTTGGGCTACTGCAACGCAAGGTAAGCCAACTGACCGCTCGGAAAGTGATCGAAATCCAACGTGTCAGTTCTAAATGCTAAGTGAAAGGCGAATTCTTTGCAACTTATTATTAAAGTTAAAAGATTTTTGCAATGTTTTTGTTTAAGTTTTATTTTGTTGCTTGAGAAGTTCAGTGCTAATGATGATGTATATTTTAAGTTAGCAGGTTATTCTTTAATAAGTAATGTTACTTATACATAAACAATTTAGAAAAAGTAGCTATTGTTCTACTTATTATGTAATCAGGACTTTACCTTAACTTATAAAACCTTGTATTTATTGTTTAATTTGCACTATCAACTAAGACACGACAGCAAACCAATTACTTACGTTTTCATTAACATTTTTGTGCAATGAAAAATGCATGTTAGCCTTGAGTTAGCGAAATTTTATGTCCGTAAGGATTGAGGAGCCACATCTTGTGTTTAAATTCTTATTTCACCATTATTAAGCAGCAAAATAGCTTATTTTGCAGCAAAAATTCTGGATTCAGCAGCAAAATATAATAATAATAATAATTAAGTAACTCTTTATTGCACAACTACAAATAAATGCTTAGACAATCAACAGAAATAAAAACTTAGAGTAGGTACAAGAGGTGGCCACTAGTTATATGAATATAAAAGTGGCTCTTCAATCTCTTCAAAATCTTAGTTGAGGAGCCACCTGGAAATCGGTTAGTAATATATGAATTATTTTGAAAATTTGGCAGCATTTAGCAGCAATTGTATAGAGAACCTGCTAAAAATTTGGCTTCTATAGCACTGTAATAAAAGAAAATACAATACTTTTAATGTGGCTCCTCAATCCATACTCAAGGGGTGTATATTTTTAGGATTTAAGAAACAATACTTGACTATTTTGTCATGGATTTTGTGATGGGTTAACATATTTTACTCGTATTAATAACACTAGTATACGCAAGTAGATTCTAAGATTTTTTTTTATTATGCGAAATTTCTTGCATAATATGTAAGAATTTTTGAAAAAAAAAATACATTTAGTTAATATGTCTTAATCCAAATGTTTATTATTGTGGTTTATCATTAAAAAGCGTCTGTGATAATTGGAATTATCGCAGCCTTTTTATGTCAGTTATAAATCACATTATTATGTAGGTATTGTGGAATCTATCAACAGATAGTGCTGTTTTATAGACTTGATTAGGTACCGACTTAGTTTCAGGGTAAGTATTTCGTATTGTTTTCAATTCTAACCTACTTCCTATTAAAAATACACGTTTCAACTTCAAAACATTAAAGTTTCTTAAAATTCACTATTTTTCGTATATACACAGCTACGAAATAGCTTGGTTTAATAAGTAGGATATTTTTTAACGTAATACTAGTGATCGGAATTTAAGCAGATATATCCGTAGGAATCAGCTAGTCTATATGTTAAATAGCTGCACATTGAGGTTAATATTAGCATCATTATGATAAAGTTATCGAATATAGAATGTTATAAACTATGAAACATAATAAAATAAAGGTAGGCATATTTTTTTATCTCAATCAAAGTAGCAACTTTCTCATTACGTAAATTATCAGCTATCGGTACCTAGTAATGTATACAGAGGTATATCATGTAAGATATAAGGTACAGAAGGCAGCACTTCAAGCTTACATCTGTCAAAAAAATGTACTTGAATCTGAACTCAACATTAAGTTAAAATTGGTTGGGGAAATTTGACAGGTAATGTAACCCTTGATCTGCTGGCTTCTGTAGTTACATACATTTGAATTTAAAGAGAGTTCAGCTAGAAATGTAGGTAAGTATATGCGTCATAAATCATTATATGCGTCATAAAATTACCTGCATAGATACTAGCAACAGATCTTGTTAGTACCGAATCTCAACTGATGGCGAGGTTATAAATATTGTCAAAACACAACGCTATACAGAGTGACTGGTGACAAATTTTAGATACTGAAGGAGAGCGCTCACTATTCGATTCTGGTCATAATTATGTAATAAAAGTAGGTACTGAATTTTTCACTAGAATTGCCTACATATAAATAAATAAAGTTTTGTTACTATCTATTTTTCTTACGCGCGAGTCAATCGCGGCACGTGACCTGGCACTCGTATTGCTGCCAACGCTAGAGTTACCATGTGTTGCGTAATCATTTCTTAAACTTACGGTTAAGTTTAATCAGTAAATAATTAATATTAATTTTATTATATTTTTTTTTATCTTCTTGTATGATCTCAAACTATCACGTCCGTGAATTTCGAAAGTGACCCACCAGTCACCCTGTATACCAACAGATTTTAAGAAAGGGCTTTCATGGACACTGAAGAGGTCCTAACAATTAGCGGGGGCTATTACGTATTAGTCTCCCGGGTATAAGGTAATAACTAAGTACAGTGTGCTTCGTACTTTACCTTATGTCTTTACAGAGTGCTTTTCGACTTAAAATTACTCCATGATTCAACAAAGCCTATCTTTTAATATATTACACGCTGACAAACAATACTTCTGAGTTTAAATTTAGAAGACGATAACAAAGAGGATTCGAATTTTGTGGCAAAAGACGAAAAGGAATCTGCACTTTCGTCTAGCTTGGTTGTTCGCTATGGCTTTGCTATGGCACACACAAATATGCATCGTTCCGTGGTTAATGTGCTTCGGTTATATTTATTACTAGCCACCGCGCGCGGTTTTACCCGCGTAACTTTTTATCCCGTGAGAATTTCGGGAGAAAATATAGCCTATAACCTTCCTCAAGAGTTGAGCTATCAAATGCAAAAATATTTTTTCAAATCCCACTTGTAGTCTTTGAGATTAGCGCGTTCAAACAAACAAACAAACTCTTCAGCTTTATATATTAGTATAGATTTACTGTAAAGCCTGTAAGAATTAGCTTCATCATCATTGACCATTGATCATCATCATTGACCATTGGCGACGTCATCATTGGCGACTTCCAAAAAAGGAGGTGGTTCTCAATTCTGTATGTTTTTTGTGTCTGCTGTTTCATATGATAGAAGATACTTCATAGTTGGTCCCATATAAATTTAATCGAAATCGGTTGAGTACTTCAGTGAAAATTTCAAACTTAAAAAAAAATATGTATGTTTTTGGAGAATGTTTCTGAACTCAGCCAAAGTTTTGACGTGAAGTCGGTTTTTTTAATGCTCTGCATTCGTTGATTGTCTAAGAACTAATATAAAGCTGAAGAGTTTGTTTTTTTGTTTGTTTGAACGCGCTAATCGCAGAAACTACAAGTGGAATTTGAAAAATTCTTTTTGCATTTGATAGCCCAACTTTTAAGGAAGGTTATAGGTTATATATTTTATCCCGAAATTCCCACGGGATCAAACGTTACGCGGGTAAAACCGCGCGCGGTGGCTAGTGTTGTATAAAAGTCGTTTAAATTGGATAGTATCGAATCGAGTAGTTCTATCTATCATGGTGGCACCATCTTGTCGATTCGATGGTCGCATGCTAGCCCTGCTGCAGGGCAAACATTATTTTGTTATTTTATCCTATTATGTAAGCTAATATGCGCACCATAATATATAGAATTACTCGATTTGATACCATGATTAAGACCACAGAACCAAATATGCCATAATCTTAATAAATTACATACACTAAATACCATATTCTAAAAAAAGTATCGATAAAAGGCCCGATTTATCGTTGTCGACTGTAGCATGCTAGCCCAGTTGGTCAGAGACCACTTGATTTCGTGTTTAAAAATATTTTTGGTTTAGGATTAGAATTGAATATAAAAGCATGTTGTTAACAATAATGTCTTGAATAATTACAGAATTTATTTTTTGTATATGTATACAAGTAATACCTACTGATGTATTTGGACCTTGTCCGATGACTCTTGATAAGATATCACGCATCACTTAGTTTGTTGCATATTTGCAATCGACGTTGTGTGCTATGAAGTGCTAGTGGTTTCCTGAACCCTCTTAGATTAGGGTCATGACCTTTGACCTCCTTGTCATATACAGGCCAGAGGTTCAGATGGTATTTAGCTTTTTATACAGGACCACTTATACAGGGACTGTAGAGATTTTATAAGTCGACTAGGTAAAAAATATTTACTGTAACATTTCCCTTCTGACACTGTAAAATGCAAAGTTTTTATACGAGTAGAGGAGAAGAAAAACCAGGGAGGATTTAAGATATCTTGAAACCGATTATAAACATTATTAACTATTAATTATTTCTCTCAATTAACTGTAAATAATTACCGTCAATGAACAGATGCTACATATCCAAAGCACGCATACACACATTTGCCATAGGTACCTATATATTTATTTTTATATATATTTTAGCTGCTCTGAAATAAAAGAGTCGTGGCTCGTAGACCTCTCGTTGGGCCACTTTAAACAGATCTATTAAATCAGGTCCATACTTAAAAGGACAGAGGGCTATTAATAATACTTTCATTATCATACCTATATCAATTTCCACACACCATCACGCTTTACTCATTTAAAGTCACTGGGTACCTTTTCTATACTGTATTGACCATACATAATTTTGCTTTAATTTATGAATGTTATTTGAATATTGGATATGACGTAGAATATTTAATGTAAAGATTGTTTATTTTAGAAGTAAGGCATATTTATTTCATTAGGTTTTAGGAACAGGTATTTTTAAATATAATAAATACCGGTTCCGGTTTGGATTTTATTAGTTTTTTCCTAATATTTGTCGTTCCTGAGCCAAAATTTTTATCAAATTGTAACTTTTTACACAAAATTTGAATCAGAAAATAACACATATGGTTATCTATTGTTCAATTGAATAAATTAGAAATAACAATACAATAATGATATAATTTCGAAGAAATACCTTTTGTAATGGAATATTCTAGGTATAAGAATATTACTAGGTAGTTTCTAATATTTCTCGATCCGCAGGCAAAGTCTTTATTAAAATGAAAAATTTTACACATAATTTGAATCAGAAAATGACAACTATTGTTAAATCACACCACAATAATGATTATTTTACAAAAAAAACTAATTCAAAAGGAACCGGTTTTAAGAAATACCCGTTGTAATGGAATATACTAGATGTAAGAATATTACTAGGTAGTTTCTAATATTTCATGTTCCAGACCCTAAATCTTTGTCAAAATGAAACTTTATACATAAAATTTTGATCGGAAAATAACTCATATAGTTGTCTATTGTTAAATTGTTGAAAATAAATTAGTACCACAATAATACTTAGGTATTTTACAAAAACAAACACTAATCCAAAAACTAAACATAACCTTTTGGATTAGATTCCACGATATACCTGTTTCGTAGGAATTGAACCTGTTACCTTTATGAACGAGCTGCGTGTGCGCAAAAAATATGCCACGTAAGCACCTACATCCGGTTCGAAATAAGGCTACTATTTAAAAAATATTTTCATAAAAAAAGTAAATATAGCTAAGTCATTTATAACTCTTCTTGCGCGATTTAATCGACGTACAGCGACATCTATTGAATAACAGCAAACTAAAATTCTGTATATTATAAATGTGAAAGTTTGGATGGATGGATGTATGCAAGTTTGTTCCTCTATCACGGCAAAACGGCTTAATGGATTTGATGAAATTTGGCATAGTGATAGTTTACAGTCTGGAATAGCGAAGAGGTTACTTTTTATCTCGATATTCCCGCGGGATTTGAAATGGCGCGGGTAGAACCGCGCGAAACAGCTAGTAGATTATAAAAACACTTAGGTACTTACAATAAATAGTTGCATTTCATCATACTTATTTACAATCTGGAAATTGGAAAACCCTGAACTTAATAATAACGTTTGATAGCAACTATCACAGGAAACGTGTGCGATTTGTTAAAATATTAGATTCTGTAGTTCGATTATTTTCTTGTCTTTCTTTATTTAGTAAGTAAAGAAGTTTGTTCTTTTAAAGATATGAGTAATTTCAATAAGAACATGTTTTACGATTAACCATTTGTAATTAAGTAATTTGGGTATTTTCTGTCCATAAAGTAGTTCAACGTGAGAGCGGCTGGTTGTTTTTTACGAAACAATTTCATTTTTGAAATTTGTTTTGTTGGTCTATCATACCAAATTTTTAAGCCTGTAAATGATTCTTACATTAAAGTAGACGTAGATTTCGCTGATACAGCGATATTTTCCCCAAAAAGTATTATTATTTATTTAACAATTTATGTACACACTAGTAAAAAAATCACATTACATAAAATTTTAGAAGAAAACAAAAGTACAAAGGTAGGTACAGCTTATTTCAACAGAAATCTCTTCCAGCAGACCTAACGATTTTTTTTTATATGTGACTAAACCCGCGTTTGACCTCAATCTCACCTGATGGTAAGTGACGATGAGGTCGAAGATGAAAGCACACGGGTTTAGGAAGGAACTGGCTATTTATACAATATTGCCGGAACGGTAACATTTGGCGGCAAACTTTATACAAAGGGTGGTCGCTAGCCAGGCGGACCCAGAAGGGATCCTACCACCACCATAAATTTTTGGTTGGAGACTTGATTAGAGAGTTGGATAAAAATACAATTTTAGTATGTACACTAACAACAAAAGAAATATAATATAATATACTACTAAATAATTATATAAATACATATATACGAATAAATATATTATACATATAAATATTAATTGAGGTGAGTATTAATTAAGGGTGGCTATGCATTGTCACAGAAAGTAGGTATTAACAGTAAAAAAACATTTATTTAGGTAGGCATTGTATGTACATTTGTTCTCTAATTATAACTTTCATTATAATCAAACTACGTTTGATAATTATGCAAAATGGTTGACAACATAATATAAGTAGGATTATTTGATAATGTTAATATAACGTGTAACATAATGACGAGATAATACTTAAGGGGATTGTATGTTTGGTGATGTAGTTTACGAGTAACAGTTAGTGTTAACCCTAAAAACGGCTGTTAGCTTTTGATGAAATCTATTCGATAACAGATGGCGTAAAAATAAAGTAATGGGTAACTAAGACAGATACTACAAAGTTCAGCCGGTGCGGGAAAGGTCATAAGGTCACTGACTGCGGCACGAGTCTTGTTTTAGCTTATTAGGTTGACTAGGGTTGTCAAAGTATTTTGTTTTAAAATAATTAAATAAATTTGTATGAAAGTCTATACCAGCACTGATCATGCTTATTCTTTTACTGTATATTCTACGTTCGGTATAGAAGCTAACCCTTAAGTTTGTTACACGTTTTATAAATATACAGGGTGACTGGTGACAAATTTTAGATACTGATGGAGACACACACATAATTATGTATTAAAATAGGGTTATTAATTTTTCACTAGAACTCACCTAAAAATAAATGAAGTTCAGTTTCTATCTAATTTACTTAGGCCTGAGTCCACAGCGTCACGTGACCTGGCACGCGGGTCGCGGCCAACGCTATTGTTACTATGCGTTGCGTGATCAATTCATTAATTTTCGGTTAAGTTTACTCAGTAAATAATTAATCTTTATTCTGTTCATGTATGATCTCAAATTATCACGTCCTCGAATTTTAAAAGTGACCCTTTTAAAATCACCCTGTATAGTAAATGCTGTTAAAATTCACACTTACAAAAATATAGGTACCGTACCTATACAAAGTTATTTTTTTGTTTTTGTTGAAATCTAAAAACAGTTTGTTCAGAATCGGTAACAGACAGAACTGATTGCATGACGATTGATTGATCTAATCTTGTGTTGATCAATCAATCGTGTTGGACGTCAATCTCACCTGATGGTAAGTGAAGGTAAGATGGCAGCACTTGGGCTTAGAAAGGAACTGTCTCTTCATGAAAACCTTTGGCGGGACGCATCACCGGACCCGGACTACCAAACAATAACTTATTTACCAAGTTACTTAGTTTACTTACTGTTATTTACCTTAATAATAATACTAGAAGCTTATAAATTTCTTGAATTTGTGAATTTTTAGGAGCTACTATCTTAAGACACGGAATACGAGGTGGTTATTACCTTTTGATTTTATATAAGTAAGTATGAATGTTATTCTACGCGTTCGATCAGAAGCGTAAATTTTTATCGGCGTAATTAAATGTAATCAGGGATAATTTCTTGAGTTTTATTACGATACACGCACGTCTGGCTGTCGTCGGTTTGAACTTTGAATCTAGATGTATAATTTTTAGGCCATAATTTTCGTTAACAGAAGGTATTTCTTTCTTGGGTGCTAATTAAACAGACTTCTTTTAAATAACATTATACCCCTCTAAAAATCTAAGTTGCCTTCTAAATTACTATGCCAGCCACAATCCGTACCACAAACCACGTCGGGGATATTTAAAAAATCTCTAGGGCTTATGGCGCTTCACCGGCCGCTGCGGCGGCACCGCTCGCTTCGCTCGCTCAGCTCGCGCACGTGTATAACTATATGCAACCTAACTACTCCTGCTCGCTGCGCTCGTCGTCGCACCTAACCGTACCGACTACGTCTTCCGGAACGGGAGCCCTTCTTGTCGCATAATATTTTTCATTGGTTTTCATTAATTAATATATGACTTAGTATAAATTATTATGGTATAATCTATACTAATATATAAAGCTGAAGAGTTTGTTTGTTTGTTTGAACGCGCTAATCTCAGAAACTACAAATGGGATTTGAAAAATTATTTTTGCATTTGATAGCCCAACTCTTGAGAAAGGTATATAAATAGGCTATATTTTATCCCAAAATTCCCACGGGATCAAAAGTTACGCGGGTAAAACCGCGCGCGGTGGCTAGTTATAACAAAATTGCTTCAAGACACATTTTTCACAATTAGAATTGTCTCGTGGCTAAGTTATGAAAATAGAAGCTTGATCACGTGGCCAAAAAATATATTTTGTAGCTGAACTTCTTATTTCTCTTTCTAAATTATCTGAGGTTTTTGCTCGGTAAACAACTTCAGGATTACGCGTAATTCCATTACCACTTCCGGATTTACACATAGACAACACTTGGAATAAATCACATTGATAACAAACTTAAATGAATAGATATTCCACCATTTTGGAATGGATCTACCTACTTTAGAAACAGAAGTGGTAATCTCAACAGCAGTTAAAATCATTCTTATAACCAAGTCAGGAGTTTGATAGATAAGTAATTCATGTGTTTAGATTTCATGTAACAAAAAAGCTTGTTTCACTAAAATAATCTGATGTTAGGTTATGATGTTAAACTAGAATATTTTTGGGAACACCGTTACAATAAAAGTGTTCGAATGGACAAAAATGTATGGACAATATTACCCATGAGTTATTCACTTTATGAAGTCTACTTGTTAAGGGTAAATCTTATAGTATTAAAATCTATATATCTATGTTCTTTTTCACATTTATAAGATATTGTTAAATAATATAATACTTGTTCATATACTTTTGAAGTAAATGATGATCGGCTGTTGGTCGAAATTCGAAATTTTCCATCTTACGACATAGTGATGCACGGCTTATTCTCTAATATTTAGATAATATAGATCTGACTTTGAAGCTGCAACATGCAGGAAAAACTGTTCCTTCCCTTATCATACTCCCTCATTTCACGAGCATTTTGACCTACTGACAAGTCCTACAACTATACTTATCTTCGTTATAACAACACTAAATCTCTTAACTGCCATTATTGTTGAGTCACCGCACTTGATTTTTTGTCGGTGAAAGTTGGCCGCTTGCTGGTATTTTTTATCTACTTACCAACTGTTCACTCTGCTCTGATCTTATACTGATCAAATTTATCTCCTTCGTGGATAACTAATTCGCAACTTTTTGTGCGTCCTGTGAAGTTTAATATTTCGTCTGCCAGCGCATACAGGTTTTATGAAATACCAACCTATTTAAAAAGGACCTTCACTTCAAAGGATTTTTTTGTTTTTGGTAAAAACAGTCGTTTACTTCTTACCTAAATGGTAAACTGACCAACTACTTATTAAAGGAACAGAACAATTGTTTACAGAAACGGTATTTACTAAACGATTTTTATTCTATACTTAAAAGAAAGTTTTGATATTGAGTAGCGATCTATGCTCAGATTTTAAAATACTCTAACACTCTCTTGAATTAAGGCACAGTCACTTTCTCAGTCAATACAAGGTTTATAAATATAGGACCAGGCCCAAAAGATGAGTTCAACTATCTCTACGTTAAGTATAGCCAAGAAAAATACAATTTGACGTGTCATGTGTGTTTTCGATGCAAAATTTTCTCAATTTTCCCTGCTGACGAAAGCATGGATCTAGTGAAAATGTAGGCCTAAGCCGAGCTTGAACATAGATTGTACCTAGATACATACAAATGACTTACTAGCCTTGATTTTCATTGTAAGTCTTGTATCTTTGACAATTGCTGATTAAGCACAGCTCCGTATGGGATATTACTGCTAATATTTTTTTTTAGACTAGATATAACATTATAATAGCTTATCAAAAGGCGAAAAAAATAAAAGAAGAATTCATAAGTCTTTCTGGTACTGACCAATAAAGATACCAAAGACTATTGTCACTAAGAGACAACGACAAAGTGTCTTGCAAGTAGCAGACATCTCAGCTACTCGTAATCAGTGAACTTTAAAGAAAGCTTTTCTTTAAGCAATCACTCATAAGTAAATTATCAGAAATTGACTCGTGAAAGAACAAAACTTGATACCTTTTCCGCATTAACAATAGGTTCGCTGTATCAGTTTGATGACAGTTATAGTCAACCAAAAATGAACTTTATTTACAACCAGCAAATTAAACTTTCACTTAGATTGGGCTGGGGCTTGTATTCTGGCATATCGGTAAGCAAAAACGAGTTAGTGCTTACTCAAAATGCAAATCGGTAGCAGTTTTTCCTTCTATGAATATAAAATGTTCACAGGATTAACTTATGTCCGTTAACTTTAAGTTCAAAAATGTGTAATAAAACCCAATGAATTTAAAACCAGAAATCTTTGTTTTCGGTTGCCTTCTTACTTAAATACATATTTTTAAACTTTCTCTAAACCAGATAGACGTTACGAGTAAAACGGAGGGTCCTAATAACTAACACAAAAGCAGCGTGGACCCAGGGCAAACGACGCAAAAGAATTGTTTAGTTTTCTCCTCTAAAAGAGGCAAACAATTACATAACTATTCCAAACATAAACATAATTTGTTAATTTGACAGCATAATTATACCAGTTGTAATTCGTTGTTATTAAAATTTCCACCTAAAAAGCAAATTTCTTTACTCAAAAAACAAGCCACTTAACCACAAGATTACTTTCGCTTTCACAATAATGGAATTGAATCACAGATGCTCTACATAGCAAAAAAGCAGTTAATACTTCACCATTAAAGAACAATTTGCACTGGTTACTAATATTAAGTTATTAACATTTTTTGTCAATAGAGGTACATAATATCTATAGGTACTGCAAATACCTGATAATATAACCGTCGCTATAGTTGGTCCTATGTGTGCAAATAATTAACTGCTAGAAACAGATTCATGTTTTAATTTTCGATCAGTAATTATGTTGGAAAGGCGAAGGATATATAATAATTTTCAAAGAAACTTAATAGGGAGTAATCATCATGCAATTCATTGATGCACCAATAGCTATGGGCTTCATTAAAAATAAAATAAAGAACCTAACCTTATCAATACTGAATTCTGCGGTCACATAACAAAATCTTATTTTTTTTCATTCGGAAACTGTACAATATTTTATATGCCTTTATTATTTACTGCCTTTCAAATATTGTAAAAGTACGTATAAATATGCTGTTCCATAAAAAATGCGTATAGTTTAGGCCATGGTCTTACTAACTAACCTAGCCTATTAAATTAAATCCGGTTAGTGATAACTAACTAGCGTAAATAAGAAACAAACATTTTAGGCTTCGTATTTATATTATTAGGATACAAATTTAAAAGAAAATCATTTGTAATACTGTTATCAGGCTTTGTTGCAGCACAAGTAGTTACATCGAAACCATGGCTAAATAACATATTCGTGGCAATGACATAAATATAATTTAGTTCCATTGTTTTTATATTTAATCAGATGTTACAATTGGTTCATCATGATCGTTAAGTCCAAGGAATAACGTTCATTATTGTCGATTTTATTATGAGTTTACGATAACAAAACAAAATTGCTTACGTTTCTTTACTCAACACGTACCTTTTGTATTTTTGTTAAACGTGACGATAGCACGTAAATTACTTGACTGTTTATATTTTATGCAGCGTTTTACTTTAAATGTTTCGTTTATCTATAAATATGTGTTATCTGTCTGATTAAAATACGTTGATTATGCAGTTTGTAGAATGAGTTTTAAATTGTCGTTATGGATCAGCTCGGATTTTGATTGTCTTCGGACTAGGAACAATTTCTTGTATTTTGAGAGGTTACATATACTTGATCATGCGTGATTTGTAATAGAGAACTGTCAAAAAATCTATACTTAAGTAGGTACTATACTATAAAGTCAGTTTAATTTTTCAGAATATTGTCTCGGTCCAGGCCGGAACACTTTCGATTTCAAACACTGCTCTACAAACCACCAAATTTGGTAGTTCTTGTAAGAATAACAACAATAGAGAAAAATCTCGTAAGATAATGATTGGGAACTCAGTAATCTGAGAGAATCCAGATTGAATTCTAAAAACTGCTCCGCGATGCTTCCATGCTGGACTGTGAGCGAAAGAAGCTTCTCATAGAATGTGCCAGCTGCTTCTCTTCCCAGGCATACTGTAAAAGTCAGTTATGACACGGAGGTTTTATTGGCGTTTTTGCGGGCGATAGGCTGACCCCTTGTCACTGCAATATCTCTCAATCATTGCCTTCAAATTTGTCAAACTTGACATCAGGTGGCTTTATAGGCGTGAAGTTAAGTATGTATGCACTGCTTAGAACTCGTTTGGTTAACGATAAAATCTGCTGCCTATTATCGCTCCGGCGATGGTATATAACAGTTATATTCAATGAAATGTCAGTTATGTGTCTTCTTTAGAGTTATATTCACTTAAAATCATATGAGATTGAGATCCAACGACCAAGAATATTTTTAAGTTTATAGGCAGTTATAGCAGTTATAGCTCTATAACTTTTTTGTCACAGTAGATGATCAAAGTTGACACTACGAAAAAAGTTGAAAAAAATCTGCCCGAAAACGACAATTTTGACAATGTTTTACGTTAAGAACACCTAAAATTGTATGAAAATTAGGTGAAACAATTTTTCAGAAATATAAATCAGTAAAAATTATACAGAAATAACTAAATTTGATGAAATGGCAGCTAAATGAATGAAAGAATTCGGGAAATTTATGAAAAAGTTTGAAAGTCTCCGCCATTTTTATATGGCTGAGTATTCCACCAAAAAGATACGATTTTCTTACAGTCTTACATCCGGACCAACCCCAGATAACGGGTTATCCATTAATTACGACAGACCCTGTATAACAAAACAGGCCGCTAACTCCTGTAATTAATTATACACCTTCGATAACAATAACAATACATTTTAAGCATTTCTCCACAAATCGATTCACGAGTCCGTTCGACTTCTACCTGTACGCAAGTCGTTGTCATTGACATTAAAGACGTATAAATGTCACCGAAATGTCAAAGAGCTCTGTTATAAACTGGATTTAGTGTCTTGTTACATTACTACTTATATGTCGTACGAGATCTGAGATTGGACGGACTCTTTTTTAGCGGAGACTAATCTTGCGTTCGACCTCAATCTCACCTGGGCCTTTTTTATAAAACTCAGATCGACTGACAATTCATTGTAAAATTACAAAAATGCGTCTTATAAAACCCTGACAATTTATCCAAAATTTTCACGTAATGCGTTTCATAAAACAATTGTAGCGACAGGCGGTCTACTGACAAATGTCGTTTATAAAACGCCTGTCCTGTGTAAAATTACCAAGAATTGTAGAATTCTCCCGACGACCCAAGCGAGAACCTTTCGACGACTCACAATTAAACAAACGAAAAAAAGTGATAAAAATAATGGTACACGAAATTGAATTTAATTAAATGAGCATGTAGCAAACTTTGTATATTAATAAAAACTACAGTAAGTAGCAGAACAATTTATGCATTTTGTTGAGAAGAAGTGTAATTTCGATTGGTGACCCTTTAATTTGGATTTAAATAAGTATTAAGGAAGTATATATGTGAATAGAGTTATAGAACTTAATGATTTACAAATTGTGATGGATGGAAGGATGACGATGAGTAGGTACCTACATGAATGAGAGGCGTCTTTAAATTAACATGCGTTTCGAAATTTTAAATACACTTTTATAGATACGTTTCGTTATCAACAAAGGTGAGCGAAATGAGGTATCAATGGATTTAATTTTTTTTACATCTTGTAACACTTTAAACCTTCAAAATTGTCGTGACAATTTTTATGAAATGCTTTTTACTGACACTTGTATGTCACCTGTAGAATTGTAGTTTTATGAAACGAAAGTCATGTGAAAATCGCTAACAATTGTCAGTTTACCACGAATTGTAGCTTTATGAAATAGGGCCCTGATTGTAATTGAATGGGAAGTGATTGGGGGTGAATGAGGTCGAATATGAATGGGAAGGAACTGACTTTTCGTAACACATTGCAGAAACTCATCACTCACTCATAAAGGGTGGTCACTAGTAAGGCGAATGAAACTGGGATTGCTCAGTAGTAAAACTACCTGTGGATGCGACTTACTAGTATTACTTGTTAAAAATATTTTAATACAACGAAAAAGAAAAGTTGGTAGTTTAATCTACGTCCAATTTCATAACTACGTAGGATCGGCTGTTGCTGTCGCCCCTGCATATACGTGAGGTAAAAGGCGACTGATTCGCTTGATTGTCGGATCCCTTAAGGATTTTATAAAATAGTTCTAATACTTAATATTACTAATATTTAATGGGTTTATGAGTGGGTAACTATAAGATTATTTTTTTCAGATAATGACAATGCCTCAGAAAGGTACCGTAGATGAGGGCTCGGGAGCTGACTCTCCGGGATCCAACACTCTTTATGATGACGACACAGAATATGACGCGGGAACTGCGGGATATTCAAATTTAGAACAAGCTGAGGGTAGGTTCAGTTTTTATTAATTTAATCTTAACAAATCTACAACAATTTTATCTATTATATGGTGCAGTAAGTATGACTTTATTGAAGTTCCTGTCTTAGCAGTTCAAGTATTTTCACCGATTTCGTTGTATGTAATTACGTAGCTATTAGGTAAGACATACGCAACTAGATCAAAATCTGTTCTATAGTTCCGAAGATTAATCTGAACAATGTCAGACAGACAGACGTCCCCTATTATATAAGATATAGAGACGTTTAAAGTTAAAGAGCTCAGACCAAATAAAAAAATTAAGAGGGAACGCTACGAACAACAAAGTGAAGCCGGTCTAAACTACGCCTTACTGTGTATTTACACACTTACACGCACACACGCAAAGCGAAACTACGCCTTGCCTTGTCAGCTGTTATCGCGGCTCGTGGGAGCACGTTTAGAAAATAATTGTTAACGTAGATTTCGAAGATCCACTTTTATTTTTATAGATTAGTAGCGTTATTTTTGTAATTTAAATAATCTTTTAGATTTATTTTGGAGTAATTTGAATAACACGGCAACACTGGCCCGCGCATCACATGCGTAAAAAGCTGGCTTCACTTAGGTTGATCGCAGCGCTCCGTCTTTACTTTTTTATTTGGTCCGACTTAAAAAGGAATAGGTACACTCTGCAATGGGCTGTAACAGTGTTAACGGGTAGCCCATTGTGATCTAGCTTATTAGCTAACTTTGGCCTTTGGAACTAGTTACCCTTAGATTAAGTTGTCTAAAAAGGTGATAAAACCTTTTTGCATCATACCTACCTCTAAAATTTAAAACACTTAGTAATAAATAAATAAATATTTCTGACACTCACACAACATTATCTAGCCCAAATTAAGTTTCTTAAAGAACTTGTGTTATAGATACTAGATAACTGATATGAATAAATACATATTTTTATTAGAATAAACTTAAATAAGCATATAAACATCCATGACTTGACGGCTAATATCTGTGTTCATCACACAAATATCCGCCGCCGCCGGGATTCGAACCCAGGACCTCTGGCATAGAAGGCAATGTATGTTACCACTACATCAGCTTGTCGTCATGAATGCTATTATTGAATAAAATATAGGCAGATATAAAACATCTGTTCTTATTAAGTGTTATTCTTATTAAACTTCAGGTACAAAAGCAGAAATGATATCGCAGCAGCTGTTGTTACGTCTCGATAATGGAAGTCCAGAGTTCGATGCCGATGTGAGCGCCGATGTCAGTATGGAGCAAGGCGGCGGTGAGTTCCTCATTTCCTACTTTGTCAGGGTGTTATCGACGTCGATCGGTTTTTTTTGGCCTTGTTAAAACTATCGATCGAAGTCCACTGATCTATTCGGCCGTCAATTGACGGTCGATTGATTGGTGCGGTGACACACTTAAAGACACATACAGTTACATAAGTAAATATACAATTAAACTGAAGCCCCGTGGCTAAAATCGTTATCTGACAATCTTCACTTATGATCTTCTAAACGTTTTCTATTGACGCTATAGACCAGAAATGGCGAACCGATGGCACGAACACGATATTTTGGACACGTCACCGATCACGAAATTCATCTTGCACTAGGAAAAAGCTGTGCCTTAGACATTTTATGACGAATATTATCATTTTTCCTATAACTACAAAGGGAAAATTTTTTGATGGCACGTTTATTTCCTCATTAAATATTTTCGAAACTAAATCGTTGATGTTTAATGGTTCGCCTACCTCACATAGACAGTCAATGATGCAAAAAAAATCTTGCATACGACTTATGTTTCCTCTACCCGCTGGCCAATGACGAATAAGAGAACGGAATTAATTCTAACCAAATCCTTATAAAACTTATAGCAATAGATTTTGAAGCCTCAAATTAATGGATTTTAATGAAACATCTACTTTGTTGCGAAATAACTTACGGATGCAACTTATGCTCTGTCACTTTCTCCTCTACAGAAATAGGACGCGGCGCCCGCGCAGCCGCCGCCGCCGCCGTGCCAATTCGTGACTTTTTTAACAAGCGATGTCTGTTCTAATACTAAGTGCAATAATGGATGCTTAAAGCTGATATTATTCTGGTTTTCTTATGAAATAGCCTACTTTTGAAATACGTGCAGTGCAACGCAGTCGTCAGTGTTTTTGCATATAAAATGTACCTAATGCAATGTAAAAGATGGGCGTACCTATGATTTTGGAGATTTATATATTTAGCACATTGCTCATCGATAACTTGGAATTTCAACATATACCCGATAATACATACATTAATGGCTGGACCGAGGAGGTTTTTTTTATCAATTTGTTTGAAAACGAACAATTGGCCCTACACACCAATCGAAACGTCAAATGTACTTGATAACGTTGTCAAATGACGTATTAGTTTAAATGTGAAGTGGTTGAAAATGGAACTGCAGTTTTAAGAAGCTGAAAGTAGCCTTTCTATTTTGTTCAAATAAACATATCATAAAAAACGTTGCAGTTTAATTAAAATACGAATACATCGTACTTGAAATATTATTATTTATTAAATTAAATGTGTGCAAGATTGATTCATCTAACTACTAAGTATAATTAAATTTTAAAACTGAATTGCACCATAACAAGCTATTTCTTTGTGTGTGTACAGTCAGTATTGATATCCTTACTTTTTCATGGAATAACTCAACAAAAACGCTCTTCGGTTCATAAAATAGGACTTTAATTTGCTGTATTCATTGTTAATACAATAAATCCCCATCAGATTGTATTACATACATCGTCTTCACAATACAAAATGACCCGTGTTACATATAGAATAAAGCATTACAAAATACAAAGACGTTGTTTAGATCAGACGCAGGCGCAAGTAATCTCGGGACTCTTGCGCAAATCCGATCAGTTAATCGATTTCCGCGCACCGACACGGCTCGGACGATTTTCGTAATACCCTTATCTCCATCATGTTGTAATATAATCATAATAATATTTCATTATTTCTCATTAGATACGTATTTTTGCGATATTGAATTAGCAAATTATTCACACATTAGTTACTGTGTGATTTTTAAGACCACAGAGTAAAAGTCGGACTGATAAAAAATTACAATTTTATTCGGCGTAGTGAATGTTTTTTAAATATTTAATCTGCTTTGAACTAAATCTAGAGCATTGTCGACGTACAGTGAAGTTACGTCTAATGAAATGTATACACTTCGCAACGTATTCAGTTGTAATAGGGTTAAAATTCCAATGA
This sequence comes from Stenoptilia bipunctidactyla, assembly GCA_944452665.1. Lineage (NCBI taxonomy): Eukaryota > Metazoa > Arthropoda > Insecta > Lepidoptera > Pterophoridae > Stenoptilia > Stenoptilia bipunctidactyla. Next base: position 7,024,563 of record OX101730.1, read on the forward strand.
AAATGTATTTTTTCATTAGATGTGACTATACGTCGTCTAAGTGCTAAAGCTGCGTTGCGCGTTCGAACGCATGTACCGTACGTCCGTATCTTCAAATAGGCACACCTACCCTTAGATTTATAACACCTACTAAGAGAGATTCAAACATACAAACTTTCATAACGTTTTCCGTACCGTACGCGCGTATTATACGCGGCGCTTGGCGCATTCCGAACGTCCGTATCGAATGCGCGCGTATGGTACGGACGTTGTAGTTTTGTACGAAACGCGCGTTCGAACGCGTGACGCACGCGTTGGCACTAAGGCCTTTAGCTAGGCGTGTCATAAAATGTGAGCGGCCTGTGGAGTGTGTCCCCGCATGTTAGGCCGGCGCCAGACTTAGCTTCAAATGTTTGAACAAATGTTTGAATGCTATGTGTGGCGCTGGACTTTGCATATGTATTCAACGTTTGCACAAAGCTTTGCACTTTGCCATCCGGTGTCGGTCTTTTTCCACACATCAAAGCGTTCAAAGTTGAATGTGTGCAAATGTTTGCGTGGCTTGCCACACTTGTTCAGTGTCCAGTTGCTCGAGCGTTGTTGAGCGGGACGGTTGTGTGCATGTTACACTGCATGCGGCCATATAATGGACTGGGGCAGCGAGTGCGTTCTGGAATTTGTAGAGTTGTTACAGGGGCAACTATGTACATGGAACCCGAAAAATTACAAATAAAAAAAATATAATTACATATATACAAATAATACAGGCTAACTGAGTCTACAAAATCGTTGTCCATCTTGTTTGTTGTCTACTAGCATACTGTGGAGAAAAATGTTTGCGAAGCAAGTCTGGCAGGTTACGTCAATATGTGTTCAAATGACTTTGCAAAGTCGTCAAAGATTTGTGCAAATCTTTGAAGCTAAGTCTGGCGCCCGGGTTAGTAATAGAACTTGAAGAGCAGTACCTGTACACAATTTCATCGGCGAAAATACCTCATATAGTATGTCAATTCCAAAACCATGCCATTCTGTAGCAACTTTTATTTTTACTTTCGCAGAAATCACCTTAATTTTTAAAACAACGGGTGTTTAAGTTCTAGGTCTGGAAGAGTCTCAATATTTGTTATTCTAAAGACAAAGGTGTAAAGTAAATTATAACATAAAAACGTTGGCAGACAACTGATTTTACTGTAATTGGCGAAGGGACAAAGTTTATTATTTACGCTATTTGATCAGGGCGCTTTTTTCCAAAATTTTGCGAAACGATGTTGTAACCCATTTTTTTTTCTTATCCTTTTACAATATTTGAATTTTTTAACAAGTTGGTATAAAAATCAATGTTCTCGGTCTTACAGTTTAAGAGTTATTGTTGACCAAAATACCCCTTTGCTCGCGATAACAAAAATCACCATAATTTTTAAAACTACGGCTGTTTAAGTTCGACTTCTTGTAGGAGCTCAAATTCTTTGTAATTTTAAAGATATAAGTTTACAGTAACTAACACCATACAAAAAAGCTGAAAAATAACATTAATTTTGTAATTAAATTTAAAAATGTTTTGCGAGTCATATTAACTATAGTTATTTTGTAATTGCCAAAGGGACAAAATTTACCTTTTAATAAATAAATGTTGCTACAGAATGGCAGGGTTAAGGAATTGAACCACCATATACGGTACCTATATTTGCCGATGAAATTGTGCAAAGAAACTGCTCCTAAAGTCCGACTAAGTACTACATAAACACTGTAGGTATAGTTTTAAGTTTGCCGCTAAATATCATTGCTCGGGTGGTGGTATGCCCGCCCTTTTTTATCTATAATCACATAATTACTTACTCACTTATCAGGTAAAATTAAGAACAAACGCGAGGAAGTCGTAAATAAAAAAAGAAGACGTGATCCTGAAAGAAACTTCTTATACAAATTAGTACAGCCTAGCTTTTACCACTTTCAACAAAACACTCCCAGAAATAGTTATAATAATTTATTCAAATCTTACTCTTTAACTTCAAAATAAAAAGGATATTTTGACAAATTCCAGACTTTTACGACAGCGGCAGTGGCAGCGAAGAGATGGTTGGAAGAAGACGATCACGGCGACGAAATCAGTCCTCAAGTGGTGCTGCTAGCAGCCCGGCAGTTCCTGGCCGGCGCCGGCGCAATGGAGTCTCGGCGCGAGAGCGGAATCTACGGAGACTGGAGAGCAATGAACGAGAACGAATGAGAATGCACTCGCTGAATCGTGCGTTTGAGGTAAAGTTTGTTTTCTTTTTATCTGGTTTTTGTACCCAACTTTTCTTCAATCTCACCTGATGGTAAGTGGAGATGGGGTCGAAGATGAGAGCACCCGGTTTTAGGAAGGTTATTTATAAAACATTTCCAAAACGCAGTACCACCAAAGCGGTGATATTTGACGGCAGGTTTTAAATGAATGGTGGTCGCTAGTCAGGCGAACCAAGATGCAGGTGTAAAAGGTCCGGCAAAAAGCTTTAAAAAGTGACAAACCTTTCAGCCAGCATATCACGGAGAGTGATCTATGCGCCCTCCTGATATCAACTTCATCTCTTAAAGCCTCGGTGGCCTAATGACGCATGTACTTGAGCTTTTTTGCTTTTTATTCGTTAGATGAAGTCTATTTTTACTAGTATAATGGGTCCGATTCGGCATTGAATTCTCTTGTTTTAAGTGTTTCTTAATGCCGTGAAAGAAAGATAAAAAAAAATTTTTTTTGTATGAGGCTGTCACGTTTCACGTCGTAAAATTTGACACTGGTGAGACTTAAAAAATAAGAAAATGCAATGTCGAATACGGCCCAGTATTATTGTTAAGTAATATTTATAAATTTAAAAGGAAATGAAATTGAGCACAGTTAATGCATTCGTGGTATGTTCGATAAGTGTATTTTTTTAGAAGTGTATTTACATACATACATACATAACCTCACACCTGTCTCCCTTTGGGGTAGGCAGAGACAAGGGAACGCCAATTGTTTCGATCCAGACTCTTTCGCTTCCTCAACGCTCATTAATCTTTTCGTACATGACCGCCAGTTACGGGTGCTTTAACCAGGCCCTTTTTAAGAACGTCGCCAATTTGATCGGCATACGTTCGCATAAGGCGGCCCCTTCGACAGCACCATCCATTCTTGCTCTGTACACCTCTTTCGTAAATCTACTTTCACTCATCCTTTCCAAATATCCAAACCACCGTAGCATACTCTTTTCAATCTTAGTCACTACATCTTCTTTAAATTCGCATCTCTTTCTTATTTCACTGTTGCGCACCCTATCACCCTCAAGTACGGCAAGACGTGCCTTATGGGGTAATTGCCAATTTCCTCCTTTTACCCTCTTTTTAATATCATCTTTATACTTCCCATCTCTTGTATACAAGAACCCCAAGTATACAAACTCTTTCACTTGTTCCACTTTTACATCTCCTATCATAATATTGCATTCCGTCATATCTTCATTCCTCTCCATAACCATAACTATCGTCTTTCTGACATTCACTCTCTCACATAAAGGCCTTTAAACGACTCATGCATCACAGTGACCGTTTGTTGCAATTCCGGCGCTGACGACGCAAGTAGGTACCTGGTCGGCGTAAAGCGGAGTTTGGATCCCTTTCTCATTAATGTTTAAAACCTTATCAGACTTCTTCAGATCTTTCAATCAGCTATCCATGAATAGGTTGAACAGACATGGAGACGCTACACAGCCCTGGCTAACACCAGGATCGATGCTAAACTATTCTATGTAGTCATTATACAAACTGATACAGGCGCTCGAGTCCTTATATAAGGATTTGAGTGCCCGTATCAAGTCACTGTCCACTCAGATAGAGTTGACTACAGTTCATTCCTTATCACACTGTCATACGCCTTTTCCAAGTCAATGAAGCAGCAGAAAACCTTTCGGTGTTTAGCCAGAACCTTCTCGGTTACTGATCTTAAGGCAAAGACTTTATCCATGCATGCCATCCCTAGTCGAAATCCCGCTTTCACATCCCAGATCTTGCTTTCTGTTTCATTCATCACTATTTCGATTAATATCTTTGCATACATTGCCTACAATACTCAAAAGGCTAATGACAATGAAGTTTTCGCATTCCTGCTGTAACTCCTTTCCTTTTTAAGTGGCACAATAACGGCCTTGTACCAGTCGCCTGGAACACTGCCAGACCACCAAAACTTATTAAAAAGCTGGTACAATAGGTGTGCAGTGACACCTTCACCCGCCTTGATTATTTCGGCATTTATTCTATCACACCCTGCCGCTTTACCCAATTTCAAACCTGCCATTGCTTTCATAACTTCTTCCATACTTATCTAACTTTCACGATGGGTCACACCACTCGAAGGCCTACTTTCCAAAATATCACTCGCGCTTCGCTCAAATAAATTCTCGAGATATTCTTTCAACTGATTTATAATATCTTCATGCTCACTAACAATATAACAATATTTCCATCCTGATCACACGATTAACACGCCCACTTTCGAGTCTCCAACCTGCCCTCGGGCTCTTCTGACTAAGTGCCAGAACAGTTTGGAAGAGAAGGCTCGAAAGTTTTCTGAGAATTTCCTATCAAGCTTGTTATTTACTCGCCATTTTTCAAGCAGACCTGCTATTCGGGACACCACAAGAAAATGGTCGTTTCCGGCATTTACTGGACGGTACACTCTAGTATCCTTGACTTTTGTTCTCAACCGTTCATTCACTATTACAAAGTCAATTATACTTCTCTCAGACTTCTCTCATCAATAGCTGAGCGATTTGTAGATTTTCAGTTTCAGTCCAACCCAAAATTACCCAAAATTAAAAAAAATCCGTTCATACAAAACATATTTTCTGAAATGCAAACTGCATTTGTTTCACATTAAAATGATTTTGTTCCAGGATTTAAGGCGAGTGATTCCCCATATCAAGAAGGATAAGCGCAGTCTCTCTAAGATAGAAACTTTGACTTTAGCTAAAAACTATGTGAAAGCACTAACCAATGCAATCTGCACCATGCGTGGAGAGACTCCTCGATATAAGTAAGTACCTACTTTTTTACATCATCGTATACGTGCACCAGTTTTAGCGAATAATCTGAATGAACCCCACTTGGTGGTTGAACCCTTTTTGGGTTCCCTGGCTAGGCAGCAACTTTCCTTGAATAACATTCACCTAACCCGTAGGCAGTTACCAAGATTCCACCTTCCAATATCCCATAATTTATTACTAGGTGGCGATGAACTAGGAATTTTGGTTGGGAACTAATAAGCTTTATTTATTCAACACCATATTCACACTTGATCTTTGACGCATTATTTTACCTCTTGTTACGTTGTGCGGATAATACAACACAGAAAATATACTGCTAAATCTTCCAAGCTACTAATTTACATAAACTAAACAAGTGAAATCAGCGTTGCGGTCTATCTTGGGCACTACAGCATATGCCGAGTGAAGGCCATTTCGGGATATATATTCAATTTTTGTTTGAGATGGAGATATTTTTTTTTCAACATTTTATACTCATACAAAATAAAAGTTTAACTTATTTAAACTTGTTTATTTCAGTTTCACCACAGAGGACGAAAACGCTGAGCCTGTCTACATAGTGCCCCGAGAAGAAGAACAGAACAACAACGAATCATCAAATAGCGACAAAGAATTTTCTGGAAAACCCTGTCTTTGACGAAGAGATGCTCTCGATTGTGTACAATCTGCGAATATTTCCCGCCAAAAGAGACGTTACTTCCAAAATGATTTCTGTAACTGGGTGATTCATTCATCTAATGCTTCTAACTGATCTCTTCGATTTCTCACTAAAGTATAAGCAATCTCTTTATGCGGTAGGTCTAATCTTAAAAAAAGAAACAAAGTTAACGTCACCACGAAAAGATTTCGCGTTCGTTCTGAAGTTTTAACCAAGCTTTTAGGTATTAAAAACGCGTATCTTCTCAATTTTTAACCAAAGTATTAGAAATTACAGCTGTCAAAACGACAGAACCCATTGTTTTGTTATTGAAGCCTTCAGCTGCTTAAGATTTTAAATAGTGTCAGGTTAAACTCAGGAACAATATTTTAAAAATCAAACTAGTCGTTATTTAATTGGTATTAAAGATGTATAATCAAAGCCACCTTAAACACATACGTTAAACTGTTGCAATATATTTATCAAAAGTAGCAGGCGATTTCTAGGTGACAGACAACTAAGTGTCAACACGCTGCGTTACGCGTTTCTACAAATAGGCACACCTACCCATAGGTTTATATAACACCTCCTAAGAGAGACTCAAACATACAAACTTTCATAACATTTTCCGTACCGTACGCGCGTATCATACGCGGTGCTTGGCGCAGTCCACACGTCCGTATCGAACGCGCGTGTGGTACGGACGTTGCAGTTTTGTATGAAACGCGCGTTCGAACGCGTGACGCAGCGTTGGCACTAAATATAGTTATTATCACAAAGCAGATACATCCTCCGTGGTTATTATAAACTAGAGTGACGTAACAAAATGGGAACAAAAATGAAAGGGCAGTCTTGGCAGTTGTATCTACGGCCAACGCTAACGCGTGTGTCCATACAAAACTGCCACGTCACGAGGCCACGCGCGTACGACACGGAAGTATGGCAGGCGCCAGGCGCGCGTGGGACGTGGCTAGCTCCCGTGTGTTCTACATGCGCGTACATCGTTTTCCGATTTCAATCGAAGTTTAGCCAAATAGTAAGCGATTGAGTATTCTCAATCACGACACGACTGACAAGCAAACTGATGAAATTTTATTAGCGAAACGTCGTCGTGGCCACGCGCTTGGATACGAATTACAGCCCGTTCACACATGGTCCGCTTTACTGCATACGTTTTACCGGATACGTTATTTTTTCATCAATGGCGCATGGAGTTGTATGAGCGACTTCACATATGGCACAGTATTCAGTATACGTATTTACGATACTAAAAAGGTATCCAGTAAAACGGATCATGAACCAGCTGTTACACAGCGTTGGCCCTTAAGTAACTAAAATTACATTTTTTTTTAAAGGTTTATTTACGAATTTTGAGCCAAACGTTATGCGACTAGGGCGAATGAGAGATTTGTGAAATTATATCCCTTACAGTTTTATTTCTGTAAGTTTCGTATTTACCGTAAGTAAGTCATTGTTGTGATAATTTTAGAATTTACCTTTAAAACTAGGTGAGTCTGTTTTCGAGTAGAGTATTATTAAAAATAAAAATATTCCTTCCCTAAGTCAGAACATAGGATTTGATTTTTTATTCAGCTCTAAATCTATTTTTTTTTAGGCACACAGGGTATAAATAGGCTGATTGTAATTCTAACTCTGATATTAAAATGGCGGAAGGTACCTATGCCTTTGTATGTTATGATTTATTCTCTGTGTTTCATTCACGTACATAAGTATGGGGACGCCTCATGTCAACAATAAATATTGTACAATATTATATTTTATGTAACGGCTTCCATTAATGATTCTGTTTTGTAAATATTATTTGTATTTAGCATTGCGGGACTTTAGGAACGTGACTTTTGTCAATGTATAATTAGTTCCGTAATGATACAATTAAGAACTCTACAAACTCAGGGAAAATGAAAAAAGTTGAACATCAATTTATTGGTTTTCTAAAGTTTTTCCATTCAATAATAAAATAATCGAATTATAATATTAATCATTTACTATAGTCTCCTTACGAATGTACAAGTTATTAAAATACATATTTGAACTGCTTAAATTAAGTCGGCCAATTTTTATTTACAAAAGATTTTTGATTGTAAGTCGAAGCGATTGAAAAAATGTTGATTGTAAGGATATTACATATACAATGTTTAATAATTATAAAACAAAATGTTTAATAAATGTTTACAAAAATACTTTGTTTTTTATGAAAATCTACAAAAAACTGACTTACTGTTATCTTTGTTAAAAATAAGCTTTATTTGTGGGGTTTAGAATGTGCCCTAGTGTAAGATTTATTTTCTTGTGTCATGGAGTCGCTATTATTTTTAGCTGGGTATCGAATCCAGGTCCTCCAACGCCGTAAGGGAATAGACTACAGATGACGTTTTTCATTTATTTGTTAATTGGATTTTTTTATATAGTAAGGATAGGACGTTTGTCTTATATGCCACCTGATGGAAAGTGCGAATGCAAATTATGGTGGTATACGTCCACGAAAAACCGCAATTCAATCTAGATTTAAAAGTGCCAGGACTGAAGAAATGTTTTTTTTTGTCATTTTGCCTGTAGATTAATGGCGGGTTACAATATTCAACTGACTGGTATGAGTAACCGATACAGGTACAAAACTAACAGAAAAAAATAGCGTTTCACAATATCTACTAGCTACAAGCTGTAAGTTCTCAAATTGGGCATGTGCCCTGTGTAGGTACATGACGTTCTTCCAAGAAGATATGTAATTTATAGAATACTAGCGACCCGCCCCGGCTTCGCACGGGTGCAATGCTGATACTAAATTCACTACAGAAAAACTGTGAACGTTTTATATAAAAACATAGCGGCCCTCTCCTGACTCGCAAGGGTATAAAATATACAGGGTGTCCAAAAAATACTTTGAAGAAAAATATCCTAAATAGGGCTAGTCTTCCCCATTCGACTACAAAAAACCGTTTTTTATTTGAACTTATAGTTCTTCCATAAAAAAAATCTAAACATTTCACGGAAAGCGCTCACCTTACGCTCAGCGGGGAGGTACTTACATAATATCTTAAAATAAACAATAGGTAAAAATAAATACCTAAAAGTCAAAAATTGGAATCAATCTTTTAACAGTAATTAATTAAATCAACTCAATAGTTCAATGTTCATCTAATGTTAATCTAAAGTTATGTACACAATAATCTTAAATAAGTTCGATTGTCACGTTCGCACTCAAAATGAAAACTTTTTAAATATCTGCCAGCTTATCTTAAGGCACGCGGGTTATCTCGTTAGGTGAAAGGCTGCGTCTTCAGTTAGATAGCGAATTTTTTTGTGAAAATTGGGTGTTTACAGTAAAATCCTAAAAAGTTAAATTACTCAAAAACGGTAAATTTTAGGAGGTAAGAGTAAAAGTGGTTTATTTTGACCTATTCTATAACCCCGCAACAGACGCGGGTCAAATAAAACGTAACCCTGTATATAGCCTATAAAAAAAATATTAAAATTGATCCATTATTTTGATTGATTCATTACTGCCCGTGGCTCGCACGCGTTAAATTTGGAGTAAAACAATCCCCCTTTCCTTATACCATGAAGATGTCCTGTTATCTTTGGAATAGCTTATTGACTTTTACCTTTTTATTTTTAATTTTAACAACAATTAATATATTATAGAATATCTTTATTTTTCTCATTAGACAATACAAACATGTTTTCTCTAGAGGTTACTCATGAAAGAGCGACATACAGTTGGCCATGGGAAAAACAGTCAACGCTCAAATCTAAGCCTGCAACGTTGAAGTTTTGACCCTGCGATTTATTAATGGTCATTGCAAAAGATGTCTTTACCGGAAACTGTAAACATTTAAATTGCAAGGGTGAATCCGATCAGAGGGATTCGGGGAATCAATACATTTTCTCCGGTATCACATTCTGTGAGTATTGTGCACCTTTATTAAGACAGTTTTCAGTGATTTTACCAGCTAACGCTATTGCAAAGTTAAGGTGGATTCAGGTTTCTTAATAAAATAACAGGACATTCTACTTTCAACACCATTTTGTGAGAAGGGAGTCCAGACGGGTTCAAAGAGTTTAGAAATTCTGTGGGAAAATGAACAGCTTCTTCCAAATCGAGAACGGTATCGACCGAGTAGTATATTTTCGTCGGCGCATCAATCTTTTAAAGAATCAATTTATTTACCTATCTAAGTACTTGTTCGTTATAAATAATAATAAATAAATAAATAAAAATGTTTATTAATTTCAGAAAAACATGAATTACAAATATTGGCTTAAATATACAAGGAAGGATAGAACATTGGTGCCTGAACTAGGATAATCCTGTTTTTCAGGCTGGAGCGTGCTAAAATAACATTTAAAAATCATTCAAATTAAATATAACTTCAATAAAATAAAATATGGATCTTATACTCATACAAACATAGTAGAATCTATTTAACTATTCTTAAGAAATAAAAATAAAATAGGAAAACAGTGACAATTTTAAATTTAAGAGATTTACCTACATAATTATTTCATTTATTAAACCTAATTACACATTTATGCAAACATTATCAAAAATTAACTTATAACAGTCAGTAGCATCTCGGTTTCATCGTACGACAATTCCTGGAGAACTGTTTTTAAAGCCTTTTTACAATTTCTTACGTTTAAGGGATATATATACACTTTGGCGTTTATTTTGTTATACAATAATGGCCCTTGGAATTTATAAAATCGTGTAGTCAAAGTGTATTTTACCCGCGTGCGATTGGAGCATACAATATCCTTGCGTCTTTTGTTAGTAGAACTGGTGCTGTATTGAAGTGCTGTGTGCTGTTTAAGTACTGTATTAGTTATAAATAATTGTCGGACTGTTAGTACATTGCATGATTTATATAAAAGGTTAGTAGGGTAGAGGTATGGCCTAAAAGTAGCTACCTTAAGAATTGCTCTTTGAGCTCTTTCTACAATAAGTAGAGAGGTTTTAGGAGCTCCGCCCCAGATCGTAATACAATATGTTATCACAGATTGACACAGGGCGCTGTATAATAGCATGATAAGTTTTGAATCCGCAATTGACCTGATTTTCTTAAAAACGAAAATCAGTTTACGGATTCTATTACTAAGAGCTTCAATGTGATATCTGAAGGAAAGAGTTTCATCAATAATCACACCGAGATATTTTATTTTATCTGTTACTGTGATTCTAGGACACTCACATGCAGTGTCAGCAACGTTATTGCAGCAATGTGCATACAGGGGTCTATTAGTTCGTGCTGCGTGAGATTTCCGCATTGTGAACATAATATATTTTGTTTTGTCTGCATTTAATGTCAGTAGGTGAAGTTTAAGCCAGATATTCACAATATTGAGGCCATTCTGAGTAAGTTTAAAAATGTCTTGTTCAGAGTCAGCTGAAAAAAGTAAAACAGTGTCGTCGGCGTATGAAATTATTTTACCTTGTACTAGTTGTAGATTACAAAGGTCATTTACGTATATTAAAAATAACGTGGGGCCTAAAATACTACCCTGGGGGATACCGAAGGGGGTGGTTTTTTGTTCAGAACTAACTATATTGCCTAGTTTAACGCATTGACTTCGATTACTAAGGTAACTAGTGAAAATATTTAGCTGATTTCCTCTTATACCTACATTTTCTAATTTATTTAACAGGATGGGAATAGAGACGGAGTCAAAAGCCTTGGCTAGATCAAGGAACACCCCTATAGTCTGGTTTCCCTTATCTAGTTCCTGTGCAATATAATCTACTAAGCCGTGCATAGCATCAGAAGTCGATAAGTTTGGTCTAAAGCCAAATTGTGACTTAGAGATGATAGACTTATTTTCCAAATATCGTACTAGCTGGTTGTTTATTATTTTCTCTAATATTTTAGATATTGAGGGTAGTATGGAAATAGGTCTATAGTTCGTTATTAGGTCTTTATTATCAGATTTAAAGACAGGAACTACGAGGGCTTTTTTAAGACAAGAAGGAAAAATTCCTTCTGAGAGACATTTTTGAAATATAAAAGTTAAAGGAGGGATGAAGAAATGCTTGAACTTTTTCAATAATTTGCTAGGTATATTATCACAGCCAACAGCACAGTCATCCCTTAACCCCATTATTAGTTTTTCGACCTCTGCTGCGTCTGTATTTAATAATACAAAAGAATTCAAAGATGAGTTATTGTACGTATTAATAGTTTCATGTGTGATGGAGAATTGTCGAATCTTTTCTGTTAAAGTCTTTCCGATATTATTGAAAAAGTCGTTAGCACTGTTTGCCGCCGATAGTGGGGAGGGATGGGATAGCAATAAACTCGAGGACGATTCAGTGTGTTTGGACGTATACGTGACCTTTTTTATGTATTTCCAAACTTTTTTACTGTCTTTTCCAGCTTTTGCTAGTTTATTTTTGTCATAGTCAGCTTTAACTTTTAACGTTAGTTGGTAAAAGAATCGCTCTTTCTTTAAACCAAGATATTGTCTTATAACTTATGTTATCAATACCTGGATAGACATTGTTGACTGACTCTTGGATGTTGTCTATCAAAACAAACTTGCTTATAATAAATAGTCAAACGAACTTACCTTAAGTGAAGTTTGATTACGATTATTAAAAGGTAATTTCTAACTTTTTTGTAAATCAAAATGTATGTCAGTTGATTATTGCTGTCGTTGTCACCGGCCTCTGGAACTAGATTCATTATTTTAGTGATTAAATAGCAAACTAAATATTTGAGAATCATCAAATTGACATATTTTATCCGTGCTACCTGTGTTAGCTACCACAATCAAGAATTTTTGCACAGCATATTGATGGGCGTCTAATCAAAATGAAGCTACTCAAGGAAAATTAGCCTGATAGTAATCAAATGAAAAATAGTCCAGGGACCCTGGACTAGAATGTAGTTGTAATCAAACTATTTGTAAGAGGTCAATTCATTTCCTTTCGATATAACTATAATTAATATTCATTCATCGAATGGAAATTAAAACATGGACCATTTTGTTCCGAAAAAATGGTAAACGGACGCGCAATATGAATTAGGAGAACCAACTAATATGTTTTTTATTTTATACCGAGGCTGAAATTATTGTAAAAATTATAATAGAAAGGGATAATGCTTAAGGTGGAACGATGAGCCTACAAAAAGCTAAAGTCCCGCTAGATGGCGTTAGTTCCACAAATTTCTGGTTTTTATTTATTTGTGAAATCAGCTTTCCAATTTTTTGACTTTAAAAATATTCCGCGACATCTTTATATGAATATAGAATTTCCAAAAAATAATTCACACGATTTATTCTATAGTACTATCCAACTAATTCAATTAAATCTTTCTTTACGTTGTGTAAGGATAACGCACACATGCACAGAAGAAACTCTCACAAGTGCGACAGAGAGCGCAACAGATGGCGTCCTTTTTCCGTGTTTTATGGCCTCCTCGTAGCGATTGTTTGATATTTAGTTTGTTATTATTTATTTACGACACAAATCTAGCATGTTGGCGTTTTATGCGTTGGCCCAGATTCTAAGCCGCGAGTTCTCAGTTCGAGCACCGAATTTCTTTTTTTGTTGGGATAGAAAAGATGTCTATAATATAGTTATATTTTTATCAACCGCCAAAGAGACAAACATTTCTTTTATTTCACAAACACTTCCTATCTTTTGTTTACCTCCACACAGATGGTCAGCAAGTGTGGAGACCTTTACCTTTTGTTTATACAACGTGTCCAAAAGTTGCGCAGTAAACAAAAGAGTAGAGCGTACGAAATTGCCGTTATGTAAAGAATTCCTACCAAACCAATTCTACCTGACCAATGTATAATATTCCTCTATCTGTCTCTTTCTAACATCCATTGAATTTCCAAGAACAAGAACAAAGGATCGGTCTCCGGTGCGTGGCAAAGCGAAAAATATAATCTAGTAATAGTACCCGTTTTTTTACTGTATTGTAGTATGCCTTATGTATTATACCATTTTATAATCGGGAAAAGTGGCGCTAATTTTTAAAAAAAGTTGCCGCGGTAGGTTTCATACATTTTTACACCACAGTGAGCGAAAGTGAGCGGAAATGAAAAAACTTTCCAAATTTTTTGATAAAAAATATTTTTGATTAACTGTAGTAAAAAAACTATTAGTTTTCTGGAACTTTTAAAGGTTTTAAAGGAAAGCTATACTACTCACCATAGCTTACGATAGCAAAAAAAAACACTATAAAATTTAAAAAAATGTACGAGTAGTAAGGAGTAGGTACACCCCCTGGTGCCAGCTTATCGTTGAATTTTTGGACACGTTGTAGATATCAGCTAGTCAGCTAGGTTGGTACGTAGGTAGGGAAGCGTGTACGTTTTGGATTTATGGTTCAGTTACAAAATATTGAATATTTTTCAGTAGGCAATTTTATTTATATTGTAATAAATAAATTAGGTGTTTATGTAGGAAATAGGATAGGAAGCAGGATTTTTGCGATCAGAAGTCAAGTAAGTTATAAAGTGACTGACTGAATAACTCACGTTGAATTGAATGAGCGAGCGCGAGCAGACATTAGTAAAGTAAGTAAGATCGGCAACATACATGGTAGGTAGTAATAGACAGGAGATGCCCATTAATTGTTTACTGTAGGATATATGTGGCAAACGTGCGATGAATTTACGGACATATCTTTATTTCTTTCTAACAAGCGTACATTTGACATGAGTGAAAGACTCGAAGTCAAATTCTTCCTTTCCTTTTTTTGGTTTGATTTTCTTTTTACGCTATGTTGTCAGCTTGGTGAAATGCAGTCGCCATTTTACTTATACGTTTGCGTCAGTGTGTTTTGTTTACTTTCAGGAAAAGTGCAAAATATTCGGGATTTTTTAGAGATTTGACTATGAAATGCTTTAATAAATATCAATTTTATAAGTTTGATTACATTATCGTGTAAAATATGCATAAGTGTTTGATTTTAGTTTGTGGCGCTAAAAAGTCGCAAAACATAAGTTTACACCAGTAAGTTATCTCAAATTCTTATGTTTTGTAATTATTTGCGTATATCATCATCTGGTTTACTGTAACAAGTACCTATAAGCGATAATAATTGAGTAATAGTGAATGTTTAGAAGGTTTTAAATTTATAACCTTGCTTCCTAGTTACCAAGTGTAAACATAGTGATGGGCATCCGTAAACCGTCTTTTTTATCGATATTTTTCAGTTTTCCCACTAATTTAAATATGCGGCGAAGGTGGATAAACGCAATTGGATTAGAAAATATAAGCCGACGTCATAGGAAGAATCTATTTATATGTTCATTACATTTTGAGGATGATAACATCAATAGAACACTTGGAGTCATCAGGCTAAAAGATGATGCAGTGCCCTCACTTTACTTATCAGTAAGTGTTTTGTAGAGAATTGTTACTTTGTACCTTTTATAATTTATATAATTTAAAATCTTTAAAAATTTACATAGTCATCGAAGGATATAACTTTTGCATGATGATAATTAAAAGAAAATTTAATTTTTGGAGAATTGCTATTTATTAATACAAACTTTGTATTCATTTTCAGTCTCCAACTATTACTAGTGTTCGGAGCGTGGCTTCACAGAAAAGAATCCCACACTCAGCACTCACTGAAGTAAGTGAAATAAACTTCAAGTTTTCATGTGACATTCCGCAACAGCAACATTCTTTCATTCCATTTTTTTTCAACCATTTTTTTCCATTACAGTTGACAGACTTGAAAAACCAGGTCATACCACAAAGTTCTGACCAACAAGAACCAAAACTAAATTCAAGTCACGATAAGGTTGGTTTTACAATATAACATAAGTAGTTATTGATTCTAACTTTTTTTAGTAGTAAAATGAGTGAAAGATAGCGTGAACTGTTTGTGCATAATTTCCTTAGGATACCAGGCGTTTCTAACTTGTGTTCATTAAATAAAATATTTTTCTTTTAATATTTTCAGGCTTATCAAAATGAAATCAAAATTGTCAAGTTAGAAAAATTATGTGACAGCTTAATAAAAAAAATAAAAATCTGAAACTTCAAGTATATCGAAAAAATAAGAAAATAGCAGAACAAAAAGATGTCATGGAGAAATTAAAAGCTGAAAAGTTAATAACAAACGAAGAGTGCAACATGTTGAAAGAATGTGCTGGACCGCACTAAAATTAAATTAAGGGTGTCCTGCGCAAGGTTTCTAATTTAATTTAAGCTGTTATTAAAATATTTTTTTTAGGAAAATTTGAATCAAATTAACAGCTTAAATAAATAAAATTATTATGAATACCTATTCAAAATGTTAAAGATAAGTTTACTTTATTGTCTCTAAGTGACCTTGAAATTGTATTTATCGTATTATCTGTAAATCTTTTTTTTTTTTATTTAGAAATAAGCATTAAAAGTTCAATTTTATTAATATCTATTCAAAATGTTTAAGATAAGGTTTAATTTAGTGTCTCTAAGTGACCTTGAAATTGTACTTACCGTATTATTTGTAAATCAGACTGTTTTTTAATTAGTAATAAGTATTAACAGTTAATTCAAAATGTTGACACCTGTTTAAAGATAAGTTTACTTTAGTGTCGCTAAGTGACCTTAAAATTGTTGATTTCAATACATCAAAATCTATTCACAATGCAGGTGTTTTATTTGGTAATTTTAAATACTAATTTTAACCATACAGAATGACTATAAATAGAATACAGAATGAATATGGATAGGTATTATAAATTCATACGAGCTAACGTATCTACTGCTTCCAAGTTGGAAAAGTCTTGTATTAGGTTGGTGGCCGCATTGATCAATTTTTTTAGGTATACGAGTACCTAAGTAAATAAAAAAATATTTCTGACACTCACACTACATTATCTAGCCCAAATTAAGTTTCTTAAAGAACTTGTGTTATAGATACTGGATAACCTGATATACTTAAGAAATGTATAAACATACGTATTAAAATATTACATACATATTGAGTAAATGCATATTTTTATTAGAATAAACTCAAGAAAGTGCAAGAAAGGAGCCTCCGCGCGGCGCACTCTGGAAGCAGCTAGGTCCGGTAACGCAGGGCCTAGGCTGACTAATCCTCTCACCACGATGGCAAATTCAAATTCAAATACGTCTGAACAGCCCTTCTCAGGGCTACCCCTCAATAACAACATGCATACAGCTTTGACCGTTATATCCATCAATATTGAAGGTTTTTCAGCAGATAAAGCCGAAATCCTAGCTAATCTATGTCAGGATACATTATGTAATATCCTATGTGTCCAGGAAACCCACCGAGATATAAATCAAGCCCGACCGAATATCCCCGGATTGAACATGGTATGCGAAATTCCACATCCTAAGTACGGAAGCGCTGTTTTTGTTAATCCAAATACTACGCCTATAAAATCGGTTTGCTGCTCCACTCAAAATTTTACTGAACTTATTACAATAGACACTGGTTTTTGCACAATTACATCCGTTTATAAACCTCCTACAGTTCCATTTAAATTTAGCAACCTTGACAACTTCAACGATCGCCCCATTAAAATTGTTGTGGGAGACTTTAACAGCCATAGTATCAACTGGGGATACAAAGACACCGACTCAAATGGCCAACTAGTTGAAGAGTGGGCGGAATCACAAGTTCTTACTCTGATCCACGATGCTAAATTGCCAGCCTCATTCAACAGTGGGCGCTGGAAGCGTGGTTACAACCCCGACCTGATTTTCGCTAGTGATACCATCAGTGGCCAATGCACAAAATCTGTGTGCCAACCCGTGCCAAAAACCCAACACAGACCCATTATGTGCAGCATCAAATCTGTAGTACGTCCAATGAATGTCCCTTTTATCCGCCGTTTTAACTACACCAAAGCCGACTGGAAACAATATGCGAACTCCATAGACCAAGCACTCAGTTTCACGACGTTACATTCCTAGAGGATGTCGCACCGCTTACACCCCAGGTCTAACAAGTGAATCTGCTTCTTTACTAAAGGAGTATGATGTTCTCTTCAACAATGACCCCTTTGCTGAAAACACCATTCAGGCAGGTGAAGTGCTTCTAGCAGAAATAGCTGAGAGTCGACGTAAAAAATGGACTGATATGGTTAGTAGTATAAATCTTAGACACAATAGCAAAAAAGCCTGGTCAACTATCCGAAAACTTACCGATGAGCCCCCTCCACCCACTCCCCCAGTTCAAGTCACTGCAAACCAAATAGCTCACCAATTGCTCCTAAATGGCCGACCACCTCACAGACTACGCCACTCAAAAGGCAATATACTGCACCCCTGTAGTGAAATCAGCAAGCCTTTTACTCTCTTGGACATTACCACTGCTATTAGAGAGCTTAAATGTGCAAAAGCTTGCGGCGTCGATAATATATCCGTCGAACAGATCCAACACTTGGGCCCAGTAGCTGTGTCATGGTTACTTGAGCTTACTTGAGCAAAGTCACCGGTGTCGTATTTGTGGACCTTTCTGCCGCGTACGATACAGTCAACATCAAAAGACTATTAGTTAAAGTCGGCGACCTTACTCAAGATCAGCGGTTCGTCACTTTGTTGAGTGAGATGTTGCACAATCGTCGGTTTCAAGTGCATTTGTCGACCAACAAAAGTAGGTGGAGATCTCAAAAAAACGGCCTTCCCCAGGGCAGCGTCCTTGCTCCTCTACTTTTTAATATATATACCAACGACCAGCCTTCAAGTCCACACACGACCCGCTTCCTTTATGCCGATGATCTAGCTCTCACTTCTCAATCAAAATCCTTTGAAGAAGTCGAGAAAAATCTCTCACTAGCAATAGTTGATTTGGATCATTACTATAATGATAATGCCCTGAAACCAAATCCTAGTAAAACTCAATCTTGCGCATTTCATCTTCGCAATCGGCAGGCGGGACGTGTTCTTAACTTGGGTTGGCGAGGAGTCACAATAGAACCCACCACTTTTCCCAAATATCTTGGAGTAACCCTTGACCGCTCATTGACTTATAAGCGCCATTGCGAAAATACCCGAAAGAAGGTCACCACTCGCAACAACCTTCTAATGCGACTTACCTCTTCCCGATGGGGTGCATCACCACAAGTTCTGCGGACTACCGGCCTAGCACTATCTTTTTCCGCGGGTGAATATGCTTGTCCTGTTTGGAGCCATTCTGCCCATGCAAAACAGGTAGACATAGCACTCAACGAAACTTGCCGGATCATTACAGGTTGTCTAAGGCCGACCCAGGTACAGAAACTGTATCCCCTGGTAGGAATTGCTCCCCCAGACATCAGAAGAGAGGTGGCTGGCTCTGTCGAACGCTCCAAATTGGAAAGCGATGCCCGCCACCCAATGCATGGTTACTCCACGGTTCCCCGAAGGCTGCAGAGCCGTAATAGTTTCCTAAGACGTAGCACCCCAATTCAGGGCGAGGTCTCTAAAGGGCGTTGTGAACTGTGGCAGAAAAAACTTGGGAACTCAATAACACCTTTTGTTCCACTCTTGGAGAACCTTCCGCCTGGACACGATCTTTCATGGCCAACATGGAAAACTTTAAACCGGCTCCGAACCCAGGTAGGTCTCAGCAAATACTCAGAGCTCAGACGATAAGTGTGAATGCGGGCATTCCCCGCAAACAATGACGCACCTACTCACCTGCCCAGCATGTCCACATAGCTGCACACTCCAGGAATTGATGGAGGCTAGCGATGGTGCTGTAGAGGTGGCGAAATTTTGGAGGAATAAAATTTGAATTTGTATCGACTCGCAAGAAGAAGAATTAGAATAAACTTAAATAATAAACATCCATGACTTGACGATAGTTCATCGCACAAATATCCGCCGCCACCGCCGGGATTCGAACCCAGAACCTATAGCATAGAAGGCAATGTATGTTACCACCACAAAGCAGATACATAGTAGAGCTGCTGTAAGCAAAGTTGCACAGCTTCAATTTGGGTTGTCCTGACGTCACAGCCTTTAGTTCAAGCTATTCCTCGCTAGAGGCACTGGCGTCAGTTCGTCGCTGACTTCTGTGAAGTATGTACACGCGTAAATATTAAAAAAAAATTAAATTCTCCATTGTTTCTCGATGTAAAATTTAGTTTTCTATACTTTTATAAAGGAATTACATTGACAATCCAAATAAAATTAACTTACCACGAAGATAATTTCATTCATAATTATTTTTTACAAAATTGTTTGTTGTCCAATTATTTGTGTCCAAAATTTCAGATTGTTATTTGTTGCCTAGGTGATTTTTATGCCGCGAAAAAAGGTTGCGCTATCTAGCGTCAAGTAGAAATACTTTTATTGCGCGGTTTTTTCTGACAGATTTGGAACGTATGAAATTTCGTTAAAAAACTAGAGCCACCTAGTAAAGTATAGCTGAACTTTTTTGATGATTATGTGAATATTTTAACCTTATGTTTCAACCGGTTTTTACTACTCACTACTAGGTGACTAATGCCATCGCCTGTTTGGCTATGATTGGCCATAACCCACCGCTTACCCCTCCCGCACCCCGCGCGTAGGCTTCACTTGAGTCCCTAGAAAATACTGGATAGGGCAGCTCCTCTATATATTTCCGCCGTGGTTACCACTACCTCATAAGACAATTGTTTTTTATTATTACTAAACAGCGGATTAGAACATGAAAGTTAGGTATAATATATCGGGTGTCCAGTAATTAATGGATAACCCAGTAGTGGTAGGTAGAGGAGCTAGTGACTGCTTAGAAAAAAAATCTTCAGCAAGTAGGTCTGTGTTTTTTTAAATTTGTTTGAGGGACTAAAATAGCCACATTGGCCACAAGTATTGGATTTTGTTTCTTTTTTTTTAATGAATAACAATTTTGAATAACCACTAAATAAAATCAGAATAAGCAGAATTCCTTCAGCAGTTTTTGTTTAAGAAGCGCTAGAACTTTTATTTTTGTGTTTTCATAATTTTGTTGCCACACTTTGGAACTTCTCAAAAAATTGCCTCATTCTAAAGCGATATAACATTTACTATTTGATTAAAAAATATAAAAGATATTGATAATTTAATGTGTTAAGAGCTATTTTTCGGCAATTACCTAAAATTGGATAGAGTTATCGTAGTTTACGATTTTACAAAAATAATGTAACCTTATAATGAAGTCACTACTCAATGAGAGATATTGGCTATTTTAGATAGAAAATGAGGGAATTTCCTAAAAAAAAACATCTATTTTTTTTTTAAGCAGTCACTAGTTCCTTTACCTGCCAATACTGGGTTATTCATTAAGTATATGTACACAATGACTACGAAAACTTTATCGATATCGATATGTAATTTTAATTAGGGCTCAACTCTTCAGCAGCCATTTTATAGCCACTGTCAAGTCTTTCATGGTTTTCATTCTAAGGGCATCTCCTGTCTATTACTACCTACCATGGCAACATAGCACACGAGCAACTGTCCCGCCCGCCCGACCGTTGTCTCTGTCAGTGATTGCATGGAGTGGCAACGTAGCCTATCGTGTTATTTTCACACACACATTCGCATTTTAGATGAAAATTTTCAGTTGATTTATTTGTGATTTCTAAATGAACGGTATGTTTTTTGTTCATCTCGCGCCAAATTCAACTAGAAAATAGTTGGTAGAACTCATAATTAAAGCTTTAAACCATATCCTGGATCAGTGAATCCTCATTGTTTTTTGTATGGAAATCGAACCACCTTAACTGTACCAAAAAAAATATCACGCACTTCTGCTGGTTAATTACAGAAGTTACCCAAAGATATAATATGATAATAATAATAATAAATCAATTTATTTGCTCACAAAAAGTACTTAGAACTAATACAAGATAAAATAATAAATAAGGACAACCAAAATGGGCTAAGTTAACTCCTTTAAACAAACATTAGCACAAGAATGCATTTAAAAAAAAAAAAATTAATATTATGAATAGAAATAATGATTTGGGAGTAGCCAGCTACACTATTTGAAAAACAGATATTATCAAGTATTTAATTGACTTTGCTCAGAGATTTGAGTTGTGACATCACCAATCACGGCTGCAGTTAGTTTATAATAGAAAAAAGCTTTAAAAATATGACACAGATGGCGCTGTGCGAATAAATACAAAAAGGGGTTTTATCAATTTAGGAACCTTTGTTATAGTTTAAATATGTAATAGATGGATTCGAAATATTGAAACAGTTAATATAAATATTAAAATCAACGCTGTAAACCTAAATAAATCTATTAGTAGAAAATATCTCAATTCATATTTTCGTATAACAGTGTCAATGTATATCATCATTCGCATTTCGCGTGTGTTGTTGTTGCCGGTGCTTTTACGTTTTTTTGAGTGTTTTTGGTTTTACTTTAATCGACGATCTCTGAAAATGGACTGTAATAGATCTCAACTCCACGACCATGGCTTGCCCTCGGACTTAGACCCCGCTTCAAACGATAGACGAGTAATAATAACGGAAAAAAATGATTGTGTTATTGTACAGTAAGTGATTCATAAAAATATTTTATTGTTTTTTTTTTAAACTAACTGGCTACTAAATCTCTTTCAAATATATGAAATAGTTGCTATAAACATCTCTAAACAATGAACAATGCTTCAATATCTTCATGTCCATATGCAAGCCCAATGCCCTATACATTGTGGTTAAAGTCCTTTAATGATAGTGTGAGCAAAAAGGATTTGGCTCAGCTTGATGTTGATGCTGGAACAAGTTCAGCAACAACGCTGTTTATTCTGCCAAATCCTATGCGTTGAATAGCTACGCTTCGCTACTATTTATTATAAAAAAATATATATGTATAAATACAGACCCATTTTTTAAATTGAGGAATACATTAATAATAAAATAAAGAAAAACAAAAATCTTAAACATAACTAAGTACATAAATAAAGTTTTTTTTTTAAATTAATAAATTGGTTCTTATATGGATTACATTCTTCAGATATCATGCAACTTTGGGAGGTAATGCATTTTTGCTGAGACAATAAATGGTGCTTAATTTTACTTTTAAATATGGTGACACTATTGACATCTCGCAGTGGAGGAGGAATGTTGTTCCAGCACTTGGTTGCATGATATCTGAAGCTACCACGGAACGCCATAGTTTTATGCTCTGGAACCAGTAACTCGCTGACACACTTTCTGATTCCATAGCGTCTATTATATGATCTCCAAGACAACTTGTCGAATAAATAAGGAGGCATTTTATATTTTACAATTCCGAAAAGCATTGTTTATTTAAGCACACGTTGTTTATTTCTCATATTTAGTAAATTGTTCTCATTGAGATAGGGTGTAACGTGAGTTCTTGGAGGGATTTGAAAGCAGAATCGCGCGCACGCATTCTGTACTCGTTGAACAAGACACTGAGTCCGCTCCAGAAGGCAAGGACCATACAGATTAATAGCGTAAGTCAACTTCGACAGTATAATTCAGTATATCAAAAGTATCTCTGAAGAAATACCTACCCATTTGAGCCATAGACTCAATTTGCTGTCCAAAGTTCAATTTGGACGTCATAGTGACGCCCGAAGCCTTATATGTTCGGTGATGGAGAGGGGATAAATTTTGAAATGTGGTGTGAAGGTGGTCGTTTTTAAGAGATAAACAGTGTGCTTGAACCAGTTAAATTTGACCAAGTTGAACTTGCTCCAATCAAAGACTTTATGCCTGGCCGAGTCACGCACTCAATAATTGACTTTCTCAAGTAAGCTGTATTTCGTGGAAGCTCGTTCGTGCATTGCTTATGTTCAAATAATATTAAATAAAATGCCCAGATAATAATACCTACTAAAAATATGGGATACCACGCAGCGATGAAGGGAATATAATATAAATAACAAAGGTATTGCTTTGTTAACTAAAGCTAGTACGTTCACAGTACCCACACATATGAAATTTCGCTATACAACAGCAATCCGAGTTTGGTGGTAGGGAATCTAGAACGACTAATGAAACAAGCACAATTAAATAAATCTATTTACTCTCTTGAGGCTACGCTCATATATCATAATTTATATAAAAACAAGCTCCGTAGAGACTATGACAGACGGTGATCTTATTTTTAAGGAACAGTTTAAAATTGTAAGCATACGACATGGACCATGGTCAAGGCAATGTGAGCTGATCAAGAGCAGCTTAGATCTTGTTGGGTATTTATTAAACGCGTACGAGCCATTACATTCATATTGGTTTCAGCGGCTAACAAAGTCATAGAAAAGCAGATAATGTAACAAAAGGTAGTCTTTCGGAGCACTAACCCATTGTTAGCATGGGCAACTTTGTAAGGGCACCACAAATTCTTATTTTCTATACCTTCATCGTCAGCTAGTATAAAGGTGCCTAAAAAGGTCGACCCAAACCTAATTTTAAGGCCGGAGACGCAAAATTTACAACTTTTACTGCAATAAATATAAGACAAAATGTATTTTTTTCATAAATTGAAACAATTTAAAATACAAAGTTTTATTTTCCTATTAAACCTATACAGCTAAGCATTTCAAAAGCTTGTATACGTTGACAACTGAAGTGAATACACCTTCATCGAATAAAATATAAATGAGTTTAAATAATAATAATATATATTATACATTCTTTACCACAATATTAAATATCTCATCAATAGTTTTGCTTGTATAATACAAAAATGACTAAATAAACTAGTGTACAAAATTGTTAGAAATATGATTAAAATATAACAAGCACTGTAAAAAAATATTTCAAAATTCTGACTTCTGACACTTCAGACAAACTGAATCGAATAATCGAATGTATACCAGAGTGACAAAATTTTAATTATGGCGCTGCATTCTCTGTGGAAGACGAGGAACTTGGACCTCATCATCATATTTCTTGTATTTACCTAATAAAGACCACATTATATGTTTCATCTTGTTCATCGGTATCCTTTTTCTGTTGTCCTTTATCATTTGCTTGTATAGTATCCAGTCCGCCTTTATTTCCGAGTTTCTAGGTCCCCATTCAGGTGTAGAACTAAAAGCTCTTATTATAGTCTGTAAAAAATATTCTTTTTAATCTTCTGGTGTTTATTTGGATTAGTTCTTAGCGAGTTTTACTAGTGGTAAGTGATGATCGAAGATGGAGCAAGCGAGTAAGAAAGTGGCTCTTAATGACACACTGCATATCATATAATGAAGTGGCTGCTTTTCGTCAGCGTAAAGTTATCAAACCCTCTAATGTATTCATAAGTTATTCTTGACAATTTAATCTTAAACCAAAATTGCCACAATTTTAGTAAATTTTTAATTTAGTTGGTCCCAGAGTCTTAACACTTGTTTTGAAAATATTTCTAACTATGAAGAACCAGGCCACAACCCAAATTTTTAGGCACACTTATGCGGCCTTTTAACTTAAAATGAATGTTATAGATTAGACTAGAGCATGTAGTGTGCAGTACACGATGTGTAGGCTCACGTGGTAAACAGTGGGTCACATTTGACAGCTCATATTTCAGAACCTACCAGACGGAAAGGCCTTGAATTAAGTTTGATGTGTTACATATTCAGCTTTCTGAATAGTACTAACCCATTAATCTGTAATCATTGAAATAGATAGAAATTACCTTTTTTATAAAAAACTAATTTGACCCACTGTGTACTCCAGGTGGTGAACAGTGAATCACCCCCTGGTTAACAGTGAGTCAAGAGGTGTTTATAGGTAATCAAAGGGTAAATTATACACATTGCATTATAAAATAACACATTTATTTAACAACATTATAAATTAAATGCCATTGGACTATCAAAAATAGTCCGTCGTTTAATAAAAAAAAAATCAACGGTGTAGGTAACGGTTAAAAATCAATATATCCCAGGGCAACTACGAAATAGCAAATGGCGACTACAAATAATGTTTAAAAAAATATTCAAAAATCAAAATGTCATCCTCTTGTTGATGAAGACAAAAAAATGTCTCCAAACATTAAAGCGCTACCATTATTACCAAAAATGTTTATATTCAAAAGAAAACAAATGTTAAGGCACTATATCGATAATATTTACTGGATACAGGCCAATTCCTTTTTCCATAATAATTAATCTTGCTATAACTATAGTTCCCCTTAACAAGATGGTACACAGTGAATCAGCGATCCACAGAGTACACAGTGAATCAGACCCACTGTTATATTGGCCATAAGACAATATTAATTACAAACGATAATGAACATGTATAAAACAATAAGCTGCTCAATTATTTACGTATAAATTATAAACTAAGTAAAACTATAATAAAATAATCACATCGATATCTATTGCTAGATATAAATTATAAACAAAATATCAACACAAGTTTCAAAATAATTTGGTCGCGTACCACAAACACAGGTGTCACACGTCACACGGTAAGCGCGGCTGAGCGGACACTGATGGAGAGGGGATTCTGTGCAAGGGGGCATCTTCGTGCGCATAAACGGAAACGCTAACTACATCAGTTTTGTCAATATGTACGTGACCCAGTGTACCCAACTGACCCACTGTTTACCCAGTAACCCTTCTTATTGTTTGCTAAAGTTAGAAGTACGCCTAACTTACCGGTCTCAGGGTTTCATGAGTTTCATGGTGGTTGTTGTATATATGTATTCCAATAAACCATGGTACTATTGAAATTCCAAGAAAAAGCATGCAGAGTCCAGCAGCTGAAATGAAAAGTTAATACTGCAGTAGGTAGTGGAAATATCCATATTTGAAAGCTCTTATAAAATCGACTACAACATTGACAAAAAAAATATATATTTTTTCTCCGCAGATACTGCACCTACCTACCAAGGCCGGTAAAATTTAAAGGGACAGATACAGGGTGTTCTATTCCGTAACTACAAGAAATATCAAAAAACTTTAAGTTGATATTGAAACTACGTTATCTAAAAGTAAAATAACATCTGGCGACGGCCCCCGTGGCGCTGCGGTCGAGTGCTCGTGGGGTCCTCAAATCCCCCTCAGGCAGCGGACCAGTGGACCAGTTAGCAACTTTTTTAAACTGACTAGGGAATGCAATCTCGCGAGATTGAGGATCGGACGAGATCTCGCGAGATTATGAAAATCAATCTCGCGAGATCTCGGCAATTTCGAGATCTCGCGAGATTTAAGAGTATCAATTTTTGCAAATAATTTCACTAATAAAATAGATATAGAACTCCCGAGACATTGAAAGAAAAAGAACCTAGATATTTTGAAATCAACATTTATTTTTACGAAGTCAAAAAGATTAACTAACAAAAATAATAGAATTTGAGTTGAGATCAATCAAATCAAAGGCTCATTTCGCCAAACTAAAAAGAGAAATAGAATATAAAGTGAAAACCAAATAAAAAAATCAAATTAGGAACATTAGCAACATCTCGCCATACAATTATTTACAAACTGTTTTGGAAGTAGCTTCTTAGAAAGCAAAACGTATTAAAGGTATCGTCACCTAACCTACACCTTATTTTGCAGGCTAGATAGCCAGCCGCTGAGAATGCCCTTTCAGATTCCACACTTGTTGGTACTATAGTTGTGAGGCAGTTATCAGCGAACTGCAAAAGTTCTCCTTTAGACCCCCCGGACTCGTATAGATTCATTTCCTTCTTCAACAATTGGTCCAGCGATTCAATCTCGCTAATCTCGCGAGATCTCGTCCATTTTTAGGCCGAGATTAATCTCGCAGAAAAGGGCCGAGATCTCGCGAGATCTCGAACTCGCGAGAACGAGATTGCATTCCCTCACTGAGTCAAATCTGGTATACAACGTTATTTTTTGTACATACGAAACCTGAGAACAGTTTGTTCAGAATCGACAATAGAATCGATTACAATAGTTTTTATACCATGTTAAATTTTAACTCAATAATCTCTAAATAATCTTTAATAATGTTCATACAAATCTAATGCGCGTAAATACCTTACACTACCGAGTTACTTATTACTCGCGATCACAGAATGTACCTACGCTGTTGCTTGCATCTATCTATAAACGTGTAGCGAGCTTACCTATCCTGCGGAGGCGCCGCCGTGGCCGGGGCCGCACCGACAGTACCGACCATGTACCGACACTCGCTTGCCCCGCGCTCTCGCCCCCGACCTCACCTACGTCGAGCCAGTCAGCCGTGACCTATTAACTTGAGTGCACGTGCCAGTGCGTCGCTTCCGCATGCGCCTCCGCAGCCCACCTTTTACACTGTCTTGTGTTTAAGTAAATTTTAAACAATATGAGTTATCGCAAATCAAACGTGCAGTACACCGAAATGGTGCGCACTAGCTCTAAGTGGTGACAATGTGTCCGCGGCAGTGCAGAGCTACCAGGAGCAGTTAATAGGTGTTCACGTGTCCTGGAATACCATGCTGAGTGCAACACAAAGGTTGAGGGATTACGGTCCGTTCCGTCCGCCGACCGCCGTGAATCGAGGTGTTGCTAGAATACCTACTACTGTGCAAGAAGGGATTTTGGACTTCGTGCATAATAGCCCGGAGAGCAGTACGGCACAAGCTGCCCGAGCCTTTAATGTGAGCCAAAGTTATGCTTGGCACACACTCCACGATGACGGACAGCATCCGTACCATTTCCGTCGAGCTCAAGAGCTGTGTGAAAATGACTGGGCGCCGCGAGTGGAGTTTTGCCAGTGGATTTTGAGTAATCGGCACGCAAACATCTTATGGACCGACGAGTGCAAATTTACTTGACGAGGACTTTATAATATCTATAATAACCACAAAGCAGATACATAGTAGAGCTGCTGTAAGCAAAGTTGCACAGCTTCAATTTGGGTTGTCCTGACGTCACAGCCTTTAGTTCAAGCTATTCCTCGCTAGAGGCACTGGCGTCAGTTCGTCGCTGACTTCTGTGAAGTATGTACATGCGTAAATATTAAAAAAAAAAAAATCTCCATTATTTCTCGATGTAAAATTTAGTTTTCTATACTTTTATAAAGGAATTACATTGACAATCCAAATAAAATTAACTTACCACGAAGATAATTTTATTCATAATTATTTTTTACAAAATTGTTTGTTGTCCAATTATTTGTGTCCAAAATTCCAGATTGTTATTTGTTGCCTAGGTGATTTTTATGCCGCGAAAAAAGGTTGCGCTATCTAGCGTCAAGTAGAAATACTTTTATTGCGCGGTTTTTTCTGACAGATTTGGAACGTATGAAATTTCGTTAAAAAACTAGAGCCACCTAGTAAAGTATAGCTGAACTTTTTTGATGATTATGTGAATATTTTAACCTTATGTTTCAACCGGTTTTTACTACTCACTACTAGGTGACTAATGCCATCGCCTGTTTGGCTATGATTGGCCATAACCCACCGCTTACCCCTCCCGCACCCCGCGCGTAGGCTTCACTTGAGTCCCTAGAAAATACTGGATAGGGCAGCTCCTCTATATATTTCCTCCGTGATAATAACCACTTCGGAGCTCATGAAAACCCACACCTAGCACGCATACAACGCATAGTTTCTCGGTCAATGTTTGGACGGGCATTGTAAATAACAACCTTATTAGACCTATTTACTTGCCGCAGTTAAATGGTCAAACTTATTTATTTTATTAAACTCCACATCGCCAGCAGTATTGGAAACATTGCCGCTGGCAAACTACCGAGGCGGGCTTTATTACCAGCATGACGGAGCCCCTGCACACTTTACTCGTGAAGTGAGAGATTTTTTAAATACAGAGTATGGCGGACCCTGGGTCGGTCGAGGCGGACCAGTACACTGGCCGGCAAGGTCGCCAGACCTTACGCCTCTAGATTTTTATCTTTGGGGTCACGTCAAAGACCTAGTGTCTCAATCGGTGTGCCTTCGAAATTGTAAAAAACAATCAATTCGTTTTACAAAATCTAAAAAAACTTAAGAAAACATGCCTGTTTGTCTATTAACTTAAATGGTGGAAATTTTGACCAGTTATTACCTTATTTGTGATTGAGTAATACTTCGCATAAGTACTTTATTATCTGTAAATAGTGATCGTTGATCACATTTCCTAATTATTGTAAATAGTGATGATTAAATTTTTAAACACGGCAAGGTAGTAAGTTGATGATTTGAAAAAAAGTGAAATGAAATTTTTTATTCATCATAAGACCATCGAATGGCCGCTTAATGACTTCACAATTTTGTACTTCGGCTTTAACAAGGTGTTGATAGTTATTGAATAAGATATTACAGTAGACCAAGAGACAAAAAAAGGTGGCAGAAAAAAAGCTCTTGGCACTCTTTTTCAGTCAGGATTATACGAATTAATACAAAGACAAATGAAAAAAAAACAAACACAAGACAGCTAATTGTGAGAGCCAATGTCATGCCACAACCAAATTGCTTACATACATAGTAGGTGCATTGAGCTATGGATGCACTATCATCAGCAAAACGATCTGGCACCGCTAGCAGCACCCGTTCACGAGTATAACGCAAGCACCAGCCATCACCCTCCTCAACCATATTTTAGGGAAGAGGGTGACCCAATACCCGACGCTACCACTAGCCATGATAAGCCATTCCGTCTGAGGGAGCATGACATTCTTGCTGTTGTCTTGACAAGAAAGTAAGTGAGTGGAACAGTCACCAGTATGCAATATGTCATACTGCACAGCCAAGCCGTAAACAAAATTAATAAGTAATTAGAAACTTTTAGAAATATCCTGTTGTGCTTAATCCCATGCCTTTTTATCATCTAAGTAATCTTTAGTTTTATAATAAGCTTTTCGAGATAGAGTGTTTTTAATGATTGATTTAAATTTATTGAATGGCAGGGATTGAATTGACTTCGGAATTTTGTTATATATACGTATTGACATTCCAATAAATGATTTGCTGCTTTTAGCCAGCCTTAATTTGGGAAACGCTAACTTATGGTCGTTCCTAGTCTTTAAAGAGTAATCTTAGTCATGAAAAAAATTATTACTTTTCGTATAAATAAACATAATGTTTTCATAAATATATTATCATGCAAGGGTCAAGATACCAATCTGTTTAAACTTTTCTCGAGGAGATTCTCTATTTCCAAGTTTATACATTCCACGAATAGCCCTTTTCTGCAGTGTAAATATCGTGTCAATATCTGCGGCATTGCCCCAAAGTAGGATGCCTTAGGACATTTATCATTTGAAACCAATGACTTAAAACATCTTAGTTTGAAACTAATTTAAATACCTATTAATTACCGTGATGTGAATTTTAAATCTTTAAAGTCAACGTAAGATATTAAAAATGGCTTAACAAGTATTTTTATGAAAGAAACATTTCTTCAATTTACCACCGTGACAGTCCAAAGCCTGCAAGTGTGATAGAAAATTACTAAGTCATTAGCAAACGTTGCCTTATCACTTATCAATGAATGCCGCGCGCTCGCGCCGCGCCACGTGGCCGCGCGGGTGACTTCGCTCGCGCGTCAAAAGCGGAAAACTTTTGCAGTCTGAAGAATCGGTGAGTTTTTATGATAATATTATGAAATTTGTGTATACCGATTCTTTGCACGAAAATATTTGACCCGTGTGCTAGGTTTCGCATGAACAAAAAATGACGTTGTATACAACGATACCCCCTAGAAGTGCTGTATGGTTTCCATAACAAATACTCACATAAAAAACCTTACTTTGGGCTACATGGTTGATGTATCAGTTTTCAGTTTTTTTTTTTTAAATAATGAAACTGTAGATATTTTTGCGGGTTCGTGTCAAAGAATTACGTAACACAAGCAGCTCTTCACCAATTAATCAGTCAGCTTAAAGTGAGTGTCAGCACCTAGCCTTCCTTCAAGTCCAACTTACCATATCCAGCTAAAGGGTAGACATAATGCGCCCCGTACATAAGCACACCGTTAGAAAACAGTGCGTATAGGAATACAATTATCATCATAACTGGAGTGACACAGCCCCAGCAAAATCTCCAATAAATAGAGGGCGTTTTGCCCAACATGAAATGTATATCAGTACAGACATTATCCAAACCTGTTAAAGGAAAAAACAATTACCGAACATTTTAACATTGCATCACCCAATAGTTTCAGAGTTTAGGCTGGGTTTTCATTGAAGCGAAATCTCCGCTCTGCTTCAATGGAAACAGAACGAGCGTAGTGATTGGTCTATTCAGGCACCGCTAAGCTCCCCTACGCTCAGCTCCACATCAGTGGAAACGCAGCCTTATGGTATTTTTTGTAACAAAGAGTACCAAGAATTTAGGCTGCGTAGCTATTGGTCAATATGATCAACATAAAGTCCATTCTACACAAAGAACACCTCATGGAATTACGTACTAATCACCCTTCGAGTGCTCATAAATAACTAATAAGCACTAACTTTTAATACAATTTCAAAATTATGTAGCGAATATATTAAGTATGAAAATTTAAATCATGAAATGATAATTTAATTTTCTCTACAATAAACTTCGAAGTATTCAGATTAAAGAGCCTAAACAATCTTACAATCACCATCTCACTCTGTCAATATCGAAAGCATGCGAGAAATATACTGAGTGCCTACTCGTTTCTTAAAAAATTGACCATATTACTCGTACATTTATCGTCAAGAGCATATGTTGTGCCAAACCCGCGCATTCGCTTTATGGCACTTGTTTGTAAGTGAGAAGAATATTGGCTCTTCTCTTCAGTATATTTGAAAATTTACAAAAAATTTAATCATTTTTAAAGAAGTAGTAAATGTGAATAGTCTTAACATTGATATAGAAAATTACAATTAGATGAAAATAATTATATTCAATTGATGCTACAGGACAAAACTTAAAGGCGTATTGCTATTTATTTTGTCTAAAATTAAAATTTTAGAATTATTCGATTCATAAATATAATATCAACTACTGCTGGACAGGACAGCTGAGCCTCTCTCTTTGAGCATTATTAGCGAGTGGTTTTGATGGATCTACTTATCCTCTGATTAAAAAGTAATTAGTTTTAGGCCCGTATTATGAAGCTTTCTTAAGCTTTCTTAAGCATTATGACTCAAGCAGTGAATTGACCAAAGATGACAGTCATAAGTCTATACTAGTTCAAGTTTGAGTGAAGCTTTTTTAATATGAGCCTTACTGCCAAGAAATAATTTGCCATTTGAATAGTCACCATAAATCCAGAAAACGCCAATTACTTGGCTAATTGCACAGAATAAAATAAGGAATGTTCCACCATAATAGTCGACAAGCTCGAGAACGTACTGTCCACTCTGGAAATATTCAAAAATATACGTTTAAGACAAAATTTTCTACATTATTTTTTTCAAGTAGAGGCATTCAGAGCGGTTGTAAAAAAGGTGAAGTAACAAGAAGTTCAATTTTAAAATGTTTTTTAAAGTTATTTAATTTAATGCAGCAGGTAAAACGCCATTGAGGATTGCGATTGTAAAAAACATTTATGGTTGTATATTAATAAATGAAACAACCAAACGACGATGACGTTAATAACACCGCGAATCCCTACATCTCGCTCCTATGATTTATAATGTGACATTATACTTCTCGTCGAACTTCGTTCTTGTACCGTGATCATTATCTAATTATATTGCAGTCGCAGGCTCCAAAATTATTCAAGAAAAGTCGGTAAGGTGATCTTCTACATCTTAAGCCCCCACATAAAATCATATTGGCCAAATTAAACTGCCAATATGTAGAAAACAGAGAAGTATAATAATGATTATATTGAAAATAACAACTTACCGGAGTGACATAAACGAGATCTATTATAAATCCAAAGCTACAGCATATTCCAGTCAGATATAAAGTCCTCATTCTAGGAAAATTGTCAATCAGCGCGGTTGTTAGTGCGGATAAAAAGGCAACAGCAGATCCAACGCCCAGCACTGACATCATAAGGAAGAATAGCACCGAAAACACCTGTAGACACGCAGAAGAAAACTCATGAAAATCCTTGATATATGTGGCAGGTATCTTGTCATAATTTAAAGTGACTTCAAATTTCGATTTTTTGAATTCGTGCATATTTTATGCCACAGTTACTTTTAAGAACTTGTGAGCGAGATACGTGAAATATAGGTTTCTTTTTGTATAAAAAAGAGATGAATTGTTTTATCATGAAAATAAGTAATAATTATTACCTATTTCTGTTCTTAAAATAAATCTATGTCTCAAGATCAGAAAGTAATACAAACATTTATTTTAAAGATCTTTAACTTAGGCTGTAGTAATATTTTGATTATATTTTTTTTTGTTGCGATTACCCAATTTTTGCCTTAAGAAGAATCTGTCCTAAAAAGAATCTGTCATAACCAGAATCTGTCGTAACCAGGATCTGCCCTAAGGAGAATAAAGGGAAAGTGATCATAAAGACTTAGGTGTTACAAGCCCATCCACGCAAAAACATATTTTCTCGGCCCTTGAAAGGATTAGGAAAGTCAAAAGTCGAAAATTCTTTATTTCGTAGGTACATAAATGCAATTGAAATAGTTACATTATTTACATATTGAACTGAATCTACCACTGAAAAGTCGAAATGCTGAGAAGAAGTGGCAAGAGAGTCAACAGCAATTATCTTTTAAAAATATACAATTACGGTTGACAGCCGGGGAATCCCATCTTTTGATTTTGCAAAATAACCAAAATAAACCAATCGCGCAGTAGCTTCATTGCAGCTATTTCGCATATTTTTGATGGTATTTGCTGCAGAACTAAGGCTTTTCGACAACCTTTCTATATGTGGTCCCCATTGGAGTGTTATGCCAAGAAATTGTGATGAATTTCAGGGCTCAATTGTGTAACAATGTAGGGAGGTATAGTCGGGCTGCACGCTGTCTATCTATTACTAGGTAACTAAAGCTCTACAAAGTTCTGACTCTTCTTAATACTGACAGTGGACCTGAGTCGTGTCCAACACTCACACTACACCATTTCAGTTCTAAGTGTGTTAAATAGAGAAAGAAAGGGCCGTTGGACCCCCAAACCATTTTGAAGCGAATGTGATCGACCGTTCGTGACGCCGACTATCTACCTATTCTGTGTTGATAAGTATGTACCTACGCTAGCGGGACCCGTCAGTCACCCTGTATCAGTTTCGGAATTCGAGTACGTGATAGTTTGAGGTCATAAATTAAAAGAGAAAAAGAAAATAAAAAATAAAAATTAATTATGTACTGAGTCAACTTAACCAAAAGTTAAAGAATTCATTACGCAACGCATGGTTACACCGCTACGGAGGTACGCACGGCGCTATCAACACAGAATAAGTAGGTATAGACGGCTTCACGAACGGTCGTCGACCTAGTAAAACTCTTTATTTCTTTATAGGCAATTCTGCTGAAAAATTAAATACCTACTTTTATTACATAATTATGATCAGAATCGAGTACAGAGTGCTCTCCTTCAATATCTAAAATTTGTCACCAGGCACCCTCTATATTAACAGTGTGTCCCCGCGTGTAGTAACTTTAGGAACAGTAACTATGCACAATTTCATTAACAAAAATACCCCATATAGTGGGTCATTTCCAAAATCTTGCATTCTTTAGCAACTTTGATTTTCACTTTTGCAGAATACACCTTTATTTGTAAAACAACGACTATTTAAGTTCTAAGTTTGGCAGCGGTTCAATATTGATGTTATTTTGAAGACAGAGGTGTAAAGTACCTAAGAACATTAAACAAAGTTGGCAATCAACTGTTTTTTTTTCGACGACCAAAATGCCTAAGCGATAGGGAAAACTATCTCCGCAACCTCCTGGCGGAGATAGTCTACCCCATCGCCTAAGCCAACCCGACACCACTTCAACTCAGACGCCAGTGGTAGCGGGTTCGATTCCCGCACGGAAAAAGAAAATAAATCTTCCGGGTCTGGGCGTTTATCTATATATGTATTTTGTATTCTTCCCCCTAGTTCGCTATATGGTATCTCTTGTGGTATCACACAAGCTTACTTTGAGGCCATTTAGTCGATGTGATTATCTGGGGAGTTTTTATTTTCATTTTTTTATTGCAGAAGGGACAATGTTTATTTGTTACGGCAATTGAGGACACCTGGGCGCATTATTCCAAAATTTTGCGAAAACTCCACCGCTAACCCATCTTTATTTTCTTACCCTATTACAATATTTGAGTTAGTTAATAAATAGAGTTTAAGCGTTATTGTTGACCTAAAAGACCCCTTGTTCGCGGTGGCAAAATTTTTTGTATTTTATAAAAAAAAAATGAGAAGCTGAGTCGTCTATTGCGTAATCCATCAGCAAAGCGTTTAATTGCTTATTTTTCGTTAACGTGTTGCATTTGAAGGTTTACTGCCGTTGGCTTGCGCGATTAATAAGTCCATAAATATCTCAGTCAACTCCCTACCAAAATCATCAATTTTCTTTTGATCTTGACACAAGGTTTGTAGTTTATTTTCTAACGCAACAGAACATTTACTAGTAGGATAAAAAGGGATAATAACGGTCACGAGGTAATACCGGTCAGCACTCTAAAGCACCATCTAGACTGTTTAAAACAAAACATCAAACCAAGATAAAACAATACAAACGGGGGATACAAACAGATTCAGAGACACCGATGTCGCTGATGAAATCGTTTATTAAGGACGCTATTGATATTGTGGAATCGATTTTCTAACAGACATACATACGCGCGGATTAAATCTAGCGGCGACCAACCTTGACGCTTCGTTGGGTTTGAGACACGCAAAGTACATTCATTTGCGTTATCCATGTAGATGTATGTCTGTGTTTAGGACAATGTGTATGCGCGTTATAAATTCAAATTCACAAATTTATTTAACACAAAACTACAAACAAGACAACACAATAAAAATAACACATACAAGAAGCAAGATTAAAATAAAGAAAAATAAAATAATGATAAAAAAAAGAACATAAAAGTACACAATGCAGGATACAGTCAACATTGACACTAGAACAAAATAAAACATTAAAAAAAGATATATAATATCAATTATAAAATAAAGTTAGAAAATTTTGTTAAGCTACTCTATATAATTTTATAAGTTTCCCTGTACTGCAGTAAGCGTATTAAATAGGACACATCTCAGCATAATGCTGCAGCAAAAGCCACAGCGCTGATATTTTACTATATAACTACTTTACTATATTTGTACTCGGGTTTTGTAGCTTATTTGCCTGAGTTTCAACTTTTACTTCTTATTGTCCTCAATTGCATACAAAACTGCCATCGCGAAGATGTTGTCGACGCGAGAGATCAAAGCGCACTAAAATTTGGGGCGTGGCTTAGCGTGACCTATGTGTGTGTCGTTGTTTGCAACCACCGTTTATAACAGTGTGAATTAAACTCGAAATTATTTGCAAACAACTTGACCTCACTTAACCTTGGTTGGAAGCATTGGTTTTCAACAGTATGGCTGGGGCTTAACTCATAAAATCAAGTAGATATTTGCGGGCACACAGAGGCATATGAAGCGCTAGCCATACCTAGCAAGCCGGCGTCGACCGCCGCTGAGTTTCCATCGCGCATCGAGGAAGAACGCACGTATTTTTTTTTTCTCGCCAAATCAATATAATTTTTACTGTATTTTTATGATTGGGTAATTTAAATATATAGCTTCCATATTCATTAACATAACAGAATATAAATTTTAAGAAAAAAACAATGTGAAACTCAGCGGCGGTCGACGCCGGCTTGCTAGGTATGGCTAGCGCTTCATATGCCTCTGTGTGCCCGCAAATATCTACTTGATTTTATGAGTTAAGCCCCAGCATTACCTAACTTTCACGACCACTCGAAAGCCTACTTTCCAAAATATTACTCGCGCTTTGTTCAAATAAATTCTCGAAATATTCTTTCCACTGATTCATAATATCTTCATGCTCACTAACAATATTCCCATCCTGATCTCTTAACACGCCCACTTTCAAAATTATACCGGATAAGGCTCTTGCCGTACTTGAGGGAGTTTTGGCGCCAACACTTATGTATGGTAGTGAATCTTGGGTGTGGCAGAAGATACATAAAAGCAGGATTAATGCTGTGGAGATGAGAGCTTTGAGGAGTATTTGTAGAGTGAAATTGAGGGTAGAACCGCGCTCTTGTAAACAAACAGTGTGATAAGAATAATTCCAAATAAATATTTAAAGTGCAAAAAATCAAGAAAACTGTGCTAATACTTGTGTAAAAAGAATAAACTTAAGTGTACAAAAGAAGTCGGAACAAAAACTTAAGAAATAAACGAACAAAAAGTAAAAAATTGTTGGCAGTTTACAAACAAAGGAATCTTTCCATCCAGTAAAAAACTACAGTTCGCTTTGAAAATAACCATCAAACCAGAAGATCTAACAATAACACTATACTAGGATCGCCCGAAATAAGATAAGTCCTTACTTCTTAATTTATTTATTTATTTATTTATTTATTTATTTATTTATTTATTTGGCTCTTTAACAATAGGAACAATGGTACACTTACAAATAAAGCTATTTTAACTTAATCTAAATGCCCCCATTAATTACAAAAGAGCACAGCATGCACTAGATACCTAAAAAAAAACAAATATGCTGCAACAGTCTTTGGGTGAATTGACTAACTTAGATATTTTACAATAAAAAAAAAAATACAATCAATACAAATTACAAATATAAATTATAAAAGATTTAAATTAAATTTATAAATAATTTTAAGTTACAAAAAATAATAATGACTACACATAAAAATAATTAGGCATTAAATAATTAAAGTGGTAATTTATACTTAAAAATATTACCTAACTACATATAAATTAATACAATTATAAATTAATTGAATTGACACACTGAATCAAATAAAGTAAAAATATCAATATGTAAATTAAAAATAGAAATTAAAAATCTTAATATAAATTCATTGAATTATGTTTTTTTTTAGCAAAGGAAGTGTTTGACAGAAAAGGTCTATTTTACTCTCATGTTCTCTATGCAAGACGAACATTCTGTACAGACAACAGTGTTTTCTTAAATTTGTACGGCATGTAGGGAGACAAAATAGTTTTTTATTACTGCTTCTGGGTTCAGTTCGGGGCACATGGAATGAAACCCTGCTAAGCAAATCAGGACAATCTAGACACCCAGTCAGTAATTTTTTGAGAAAAACTAAATCTAGCATATCTCTGCGTTTTCGAAGGGAAGTCATATTAAAGTATTTCAAATTTTCATGATAGCTTTAAAATTAAATTTAAAGTAATAAATAATACAACAAATAAGCGCCCTATTTAATCAATTAAAAAAGCACCATCTATCGTCCAAGAACAGAACTATTTTGAATTAGAGACCTCAACAAATTTAAAGCGCCATCTATTGGCAAGTAGAAATTACATTTTTGCATATCTTCAATAGTTACCTTAATTCACTGCTAGAGGCAGCACTTAGTATGGAAAGCAAAAAAAGTGATACGATTTGTGCTGGATGTTGTCAAAAAATACTAAATGAACGCTTAAGTTGCTCACTCTGCAAAAACATTTACGATCTTGATTGTGCAAATGTTTCTACACAACGATATTACAATACTTTGACTCTAGATCATAAAAATAAATGGAAATGCCAAGCATGTTATTGTAAAATGCCTAAGCCAGACAACTCAAATACTCCAATTTGTCGTCGCACTCGGGAAGAACTCTCAACACCATCGCCGCTGCAAACAAACAACATTACTACGCGAAAAAAAACTACTACATTTAACAACGAATCGATAAATTCCGAAAGTGGACTGAGTTTCCTAGGTGACACAGAAATTACTAGTCAGCAAGAGCACAATATAACGAAAGATAAATTAACTCTACAAAATCTCAAAGAAATAATAAAAACGCAATTAAAAGAGAACAATAAATCAATTATCACGGAACTGCAGAGTACCATTCACGAGGAAATAAATAAAGCCATTTCGAAAATTAATGAGGACCTTAAAAAAGAAATAAATATTATAAAGGAAGAAAATATTAAAAGTCAAAACGAAATTAAGCAAATCAATACAACTATAATCAGATTAACACAAGAAAATGAAAATTTAAAACAAAAAATAATGAATTTATCTCAAACTATTCCAAGAGCTCAAATTGTAGAAAATAACAAAAACAAGTTAGTTCTTTACGGCCTTCCGGAACCAAAACAAGAAGATGAAAACTCTCTCTACTATGAAATAGCACGATCTTTCAAAGAAATCTTAAATCTTAATCTACAAGGAAACATAGAAGAAATATATAGAGTAGGCAAATATAGAAACGATTACAGTCGACCCCTCGTCATTGAGCTACAAAGCAAAAGAATGGTAAAATACATACTACAAAATGCTAATTGCTTTCAAGGCACTCGGCTTACTGTAATGGAATTTTTAGATATGAACGGTCGTGAAAAGCGAAAGAAATTGCGAGAAGAAATGCTTATAGCACGCAAGAAAGGTCAGCACGCCGTCATAAGAAATAACCAACTATTTATTGAAGGAAAACTCAAAAAAAATAATAAATGAAAACCGACATAGTCTGCCACAAACAAACACTAGTCAAAAAGTAGTGAATAATCTAAGCAACAAAAGCGGAGACATAACAACGAAGCAAACTTACCATGACGAAATCAACACTAATAACTCCTTGAATCATTCCTTTCAGCAGAACAGCTCTACCTTTTAAAATAGTTTTCCAAAACATTCAAAGCATTAATAACAAGCAACACCTATTAAAGTCATTCCTCAGCCAAAACCAATACCAAGCCTTATGTATCTCGGAATCCTGGTTGTCTGAGGCAAAACTTCAGTTGACATGTTTCAGCGGGTACAAAACTGCAGCCTCCTTCTGTCGGGAGATGAGACCTGGGGGTGGAGTCTGCATTTTTCTACAGGAACACATAGAGAGCGACGAAATCTGTGAGTTAAGTGATATGTCAGTTGAGTATGTTCTTGAAATATGTGCAACTTTCCTTCCTAAAGAAAACACCTTAAAGTTTCTATTAAAAACAGATAATAAAATTTTACATAATTATTATATGAAATATGAAAAATTACTAAAGAAAATTGTTTTAAAATCTAAAAGATTAAACTATATAAACAAACTAAAAAGTTCAAATAATTTAGTAAAAACTATGTGGAATATAATAAACGAACGAACTAATAAAAAACCGCATAAAGACAAAAGTAACATAAGAAAGAAAGAAAGAAAGAAAGAAAGAAAACATTTATTTCCCACAAAGACAACACAGACATATAATAATCTTTTTTAATAATCTTTTGTTTTTACATGATGTTTTAATTCCCGCTGTTAACCAATGTTTTTTATAATTTGAATTAAATTTGAATTTTTGTTTTGGTATGCATTTATTTAAAACAGTTTTTATAGTGCTATGGAAGATTGAGTAATTTTCATTTATATTACTATTCTTTGTTAGTATTTCAGACCATTTAATTTTATTCAATTCTAGTTTAAATTGTTCAATATTATTTTTATTATATTTTCGTTTAACCATATTCCATTTTATTGATTGGCTAAATGACATTGATATTTGTAGTATTGTTGCGAACTGGTTTGTAAATCCAAAGTTTTCTACAGTCGTTTTCAAGTTGTCGCTAAAGTTTGTTAAAACTGAACATTCTTAATACAGATATCAATAAACCAGTAGAGGTCGCGAACACTTTCAATAACTTCTTTGTTTCCATTGGAGAGCCTGACACCGGTGAAAAGAGTTCCTTGCCTCAAGGCCGACCAGTGCTTAATCCTTCTCACAACTCATTTTTCCTTAGTCCCGTACAATACGGGGAAATTTTTCAAATCTTAAAAACTTTAAAAAATAAGAAAAGTTACGGGATTGATGCAATACCACCTTTTCTCTATAGACAGTGTGCTGAGCAACTAACTCTACCGTTCTATATATTAATAAATCAATCTTTTAACGAAGGCACTTTTCCGGACATGTTAAAAATATCATTAATTACACCCGTATACAACAAAGGTTCAAAGACTGACCCTAGTAACTATCGTCCCATATCTCGCTTACCAACAGGCTCGAAAGTTTTTGAAAAAGCTATGTGTAATCGCGTGTATGCATATTGTGAAAAGTTTGGTATCTTCGACGATTCCCAAAACGGATTTCGAAAACAACGAACAACAACATTGGCAGTTTTTAACTATATACAGGAAGCGTTAAATATGGTAAATAATAAACAATATGCAATAGGAATCTTGCTTGACATGAGCAAAGCTTACGATAAAGTTCAATTTCATATACTACTGGATAAATTATATGGGATAGGTATTCGCGGTATTGCTCATTCATGGTTTAGGTCCTACTTGACAAATAGATATCAACATGTAGAGATAGAATATTTTAATTATAACACTAAAGAAATTCATAACGTAAGATCTGAAAGCCGGGCCGTAAACTCTTCTATCCCTCAGGGTAGTGTGCTGGGTTGCTTATTGTTCCTAATATATATTAACGACCTCCCAAAAGTAATGGATGAACAATGTGTCCTATTCGCGGATGATATATCTTTCCTCGTAGGTTGTCAAAACAAAGAAAACTTAAATAATAGGTTAACAAATATTCTTGACAAGTCCACGGACTGGCTTAAAGATCATAACTTAGAAGTAAACTTTACCAAAACCAAATTAATATCTTTCTACCCTTACCAAAAAACTAAACTAGACATAAATTTAAATTATCACGGTACTAAAGTCGAATCAGTTAAAGAATTTAAGTTACTAGGTATTAACATAGACACACACATTAACTGGAAGAGCCATGTAAAAGTTATAAGATTAAAGCTGGCAAGATTTTCTTATGCTTTACGCGAAGTTAGAAAATCAACGGATTTAAAAACCGCTCTAATGACATATTACGCCTATGCTCACTCATGGCTTACTTACGGCATTATTTTGTGGGGTAACAGTGTAGATGGACCCGATGTCTTTATCGCTCAAAAAAGACTTTTGCGAATACTGATGAACATATCCCCGACCGAAAGTTGCAGGGAACACTTTCGAAACCAAAAAATTTTAACATTGATATCCTTATATATTTTTGAAATAATTAAATTTCTCAGAAACCACCCTAATTACTACACTAAACGTTCGGACATAGTTTCTAAATATACTCTTAGACCATCTAGAAAAAATAAATTAGTTCAACTTACATCTAATCTTTATATGCATTCATGTAGTCCTCATGCTATGTCTATAAAAATTTATAATCACCTCCCTGATTACATAAAGAACATTAAAAAAACAAATCTGTTTAATAAAAAACTAAAAGAATTGTTATTGAAAAAAAGTTATTATTCATTAAGAGAATACATGAACGACAAATTTGTCCCTTAATTACAGGGACCGGAACCGCTTACCCTTAAAGATGTTTTTTATTGGGTTTTTCATAGACTTGTTTTATAAAAGCCTATCAATTTGGTAACCGTATCGAAGACTTACCCTAATTTAAGGCTTACCATATCAATAGAGTTAGCTTCATGTAAGCAGTAAGCCTATCGAAAACCCTATTGAAGGTTACCGATTCAATAGGGTTTTAAAACCTGCAGGCAAATTTAATCTCTAAGAATATCAAATTATCAAAAATA
Source organism: Stenoptilia bipunctidactyla (assembly GCA_944452665.1). Lineage (NCBI taxonomy): Eukaryota > Metazoa > Arthropoda > Insecta > Lepidoptera > Pterophoridae > Stenoptilia > Stenoptilia bipunctidactyla. The sequence goes on from OX101730.1 coordinate 7,067,711, forward strand.
TCATCATCTATTCAATCTCGCACTTCGAATTATACTTCCGAATTCAACAGCATGCGCGGAAAAGAGATAGAAATAGGCTAACCCTATCACAGGGTAAGCGCATCCGAAAGTAGTTAACTTTATTCAAAGTGTTACCACGTCGATAGGCTTACCATATCAACAGGGTTACACTTCCATACGGTAAGATTTTGATAGGGTTACCCTATCAATAGGCTTAATCAAATAAAGGGGTTTTCCGGTCCCTGCTTAATTATGCTCTTATTCAAGAAAATATGTATTGATTATGTATTCTTATATTTTATGTATTGATTTTCTACCAAGTGCCCTCCTTTTATATTTTGCAGTGCCTACTTTAGGCCTATAGTGTTACATGTTTTATGTATTCAAACATACGATTCTCTATTGTAAAAAATAGATTTAAGAAATTTGTAACATTATGGAAGCAATAAATGATTGAGTATTGAGTGATAGGGCGTGCAACAGTGAAATAAGAAAGAGACGCGGATTGAAATAAGATGTAGTGACTAAGATTAAAAAGGATATGCTACGGTAGTTTGGACTTTGGAAAGGATGAGTGAAAGTAGATTTACGAAAGAGGTGTACAGAGCAAGAATGGATGGTGCTGTCAGAATGGGCCGCCCTAGGCAAACGTATGCCGATCAAATTGGTGACGTTCTTAAAAAGGGCCCGGTTAAAAGTACCGGTAACCGGCGATCATGTATGAAATGGAGGCAAAAGAGGTATGTCTGGATCGTTGGAATTGGTGTTCCCTTGTCTCTGCCTACCCCAAAGGGAGACAGGCGTGACGTTATGAATGTATGTCAGTTCTTTGCTATTTTTAATGTTATTATATTAGTTACTTTACACCTTTGTCTTTAAAAAATATCAATAATGAATATAATGTATAAGACTTAAAACTGAAACAGCCGTTGTTTTGCAAATTATTGAGTTCATGATATAAAATAAAATATTTCAAATTATATAAAGTGAATTCTGCGAAAGAAAAATAAAAGTTGCGACAAAATGGCAAGGTTTTGGAATTAACCCACCATATGGGATATTGAAGAACTTGGAAGAACTTGGGGGAGGTCTATAATAATAATAATAATAGTTATAAGTATACAAAATAATAATAATAAAATCATTTATTTCAGGCAACTTAAGAATAGTACAGGATGTTAAATACTAAATCTAAGGCCCATAGAAAATATATACCTTAACCTAATATACATACAATATACTTAAAAACTACACTTCACTAATTCCCACGTATGGGAATTAGTGAAGTGTAGTTTGCAGTGGACGTCTACAGGCTGTGGATGATGATGATGATGGGATATTTTCTTCGATGAAATTTTGCATAGGTACTGCCTTCATTTCATACATGGTATACATAGGTAATACATAGGTAAGTCCTATGACTACATGATAATACGCAATATACACACTGTATATTGCGGGTAGGAATAACATGCTAGCAGTAGTTGGCGAAGTATTTGTTGAAGCTCTTTATCCGACGTTTTGGAATTAGTCAATGGATTAAAGTTCTGTCTGCGTTTAAAAGTCCGACGGTCAAAAAGCTGTGGGTTCCTTTTATTTTAAAAGCAACGTCGATGCTCGATACTCTTCAACTTTTTTATTGATAAGGTTATAAGTGTTATGTGCTTAGTAATAATAATCATTTATTTCAGGCAATATAAACAAAAATATAATGATAATTGATTACAGAGGCCCATAGTAAAATAAATACCTTAAAAACTAACATATATATAAATAAACAAACACAAATCACGACTTTGCAGCGGCGTGAAGCGCGGGTCTGGCGGCTCCTGAGGGCGGCGGGCGGCCGCGGAACATGCGGAAGATAACTCCCTTCGGCCACAGCTCTTCCTTCAGGAACACCGACACGTGGTCCCGGGGTAGGCGCACAACAAACGAATTAAAGTTGACGTTGTTGCGCGTTTCCAGTTTTTCAACTCTGAGCCGGAACTTCGTCATTTTCTCCAAGTACTCTAAGACATCAGCATCCTTCATCGAGTAATGGTGTAACGTGAAACGTACACGTACGTGACGGGTACAGCGGGACGCAGGAGAAAGTTAGGTCCTGTAGGAGCGGTGCCGCAAATGTTGCGACAAAGTCGTCTTTTCTTCCACTCTACCTTAATGAAGCCATCCTGTTTGTCTGTTCACTGCAGACTTTAGTACAAGGGTGCTCGTCGTGGTGACTTCCAGTGCCCTTCACGGTATGTGGGGGCTGCGGGTGGGTGGTTAATGGGTTATGTGGTTTGCCGAAAAGCCAACACAGTATAGCGCTTGTAGTTGGTACTTAGCTGGACTTTTCTAAAGTTGACTGCAGTGCATCATGCAAAATCGCCGTTCAAGGCTGAAGAACTGATAACCTTCAAGATGATTCCCAATGATTTGGAGCCAAGAATACAATTTATCGGCCGTAATTTGATTTGGAAGTTATATAACGTCCTATAGCCCCAAGTGGTTGGTGATGTGGCATTATGAAAAGTAGTTAGGGCATAAGAGCGACGGCAATCGTCTTAATTCTAGGAAAATATAATTCTGGGATTTTGACACTCAAATATGCTACAGAACAACTTAGTTTGGTTTTAGCAAATGATTTGCACGTTATACAACATTCAGGTGGTACAGCTGTCATTTCAACAGCCTTTGATATAACTTCGTTTTATAAGTTGTAACGCCAACTACTGTCATCGTGAGATAGGCATTATGACTCCACAGAAGAGCGTAAGTCGTTGAGCATTTGACGTATTGCCTATATCAGTTGGTATTACGATAACGAGAATTTGAGTTCAAAATAGTAATTAGATAGAATATTGAAATACATTTCCAGGAAGATTACGCTTCCGCATATTGCACGTTTTTGTACCGTGTACATTTTGCACATTATGCTTCAAAGCGGCAAATTAGCAGGATAATGCCTGTAAGACCATTTCTTACTTTAAATACCTTGTTTTTTTTTAAATACCTGGGGAATGGGCGTTTTAGCGACTGCGTCAGGATATGAAACAAACGCCAAACCAGTGCCAGCAGAGCCAATTACGTCTTCGATTTCTTGGTTTAGAGTATAGGCCAGATTTCCAAGGATAGCAAAAATCGTGCAACCAGATATTAAACTGGTAAGTGTGTCGAGCGAAGTGACGACCAGTGAATCTCTGAAAAAGGAGTGATACAAATAAACTTTTGAATAAGATATTCACATTAACAGTTGAGTCCGTCGGGACCATAAATCATATCCTCTATCATTATTAAATCATTTTCATAAATCATTCAAATTCTTGAGCCTTACCATACATAAAATAATGAAAGCCATATCTTGTGAAATTTACAAAAAAAATGCATTCTGGCATCACTTACCTGTATACATTTGACCTAAAGTCGTTATACGATGCAAACATGATAATTGGACCCGTGCTAACAGACAACGAAAAGAACATTTGAGTCACGGCTGCATACCACACCTGGGATCAAATAGTATAATTAAAAAATAGATATACAAGCGCAGAGAATTAATCTAAGGCGTTGAACAAAACAAGAATAGAGTAACAGTGAAAGTTTGTAGAAATGGGAATTAAAAAGCTATAACAGGGTCTACATTTTGAAATACTGTAATCGGTTTTTCATACGGGACACGTTGTTTATACCTTTTAATAAATTTATTGCTGGCATCAATTATCATGACTACTTTCAACATTATGATTGAACGGACAAAGAAGCTTACAAATCTCACCTACTTGTAATAATTTAGAAATGAAAGTTGATTCTTAAAAATATAAAAAAATATAAATAAATCTTACATCAAGGGTAGCTATCTTTGACCATTGGGGTGTTATGAAAAATTTTATTCCAGCCATAGCGCCATCAAGTAAACATGTGCTTGAAAAAAGAGAAAACATATAAGACCATAGCAAATGCGATTTAAGTGTCTTTCTACTAGGTGTTCCAAAAATGTTACACATGGGTGTCGTTTTTGAACACTCTGTATAAATTACGGTGCATATTAAGTATTTACTGCTAGACAGGTACATCATAATCGAACTTCCTGTATTATATTCGGGTGGAGTAACGTTAATAAGAGCGTCAATTTTATATGTAGGTATACGTGTGCCTTCTAAATTCTATACAATATCGAAAACGAATTTTCAATCTAGAATTCATTATTGTTGCTATCACCTGTACTATACTTCGATTGACTTTAAAATGATTTGTTCATATTTTGCTTGAGCTTTACAGTTTACGATATAAATTTCAAAAATTGAATGCATCATTGAATACATCATTTAAACAACAAAAGATTCCACAACAGGCTTTGAGGAAATATATTCCTCTGTATAGCCCAAGTTACGATGATCCATGAATAAAAATAATTTAATGATTAAGATTGAAAATAATAATAACATAAGATACCTGATGAGAAGTGTTATCATGACAATGTACGGAAATATCGCCAAGAAGTAACTAGCTTTTCCAGAACTTTTTACTCCTTGGACCGTGATCAAGAAGATTATAAACCAGGCCATGAATAACGTTAATGTAAGGTACCATATTGGAAAGCCTGAAAATAATTTTAACAATTATCAGTTGGAATTCATTGTTTATTTAAATAATTAATACAAGAATAAATCTTCTACAATATTGGTTTTAATTACAGACATGCATCTCATAGATAACGGAAGTGTCACGATTTGTATCGAAATCAAGCGTGCCGACTTTTAAACACCTACTGTGACGTCACAGCTGATATTTAGTGATGGGAAATACAAACCAATGCAGACACCAGAGCCGCCGATGAAATCGATTATTAAGAACGATATCGATATTGTGATATCGATTTTCTAACAGACACAGGTACAAACGCGCGGACTGAATCTAGCTGCGACCAACCTTGACGCTTAATGTACCACAATATATACATTATATTTGCTTACCCAAGCCATATTCTAGTCCTGGACTTTCTTGTATTACAGTTCGTCTGAAAAAATGCGGTGTTATTAGAAAACTTAACACGCAGAGATTATTTTGAAGTGCTACTTTCCATAAATATGTTGGCAAATTTTGGTGAGATGAGATCAAACATAAGATAGTGCTACTTAAATCCAAAACGTATACGTAAACAACATTGTACATGCATTGGTTTCAATTTCTTCGGGGGATTTAAGGGCTCAAAATTAAGCTTTGATAAGTTTGTTGTTGTTTGCAGTAATACAACCAAGGATTTTTTTCTTTTTTGTCAATTTAGAGTCTTCAATCCTTTCATTTGTTATCATTCAAAATTTTTGGTAACTCGAGTACATTTTGTCAATTTGAGTTTCGTTTCCCATTTGTTAACACTTGTTTCCTTATTCGCTTAATAGGCACTTCAATTGGTTAACTTACGTTGCTGTTATCGCTTTTACATCTTATTCTCATATCAGTGGGAGCATAAACATCATCAAATCGGAGGATAGGAGTCTATTTCAACTAAAATTTATCTACAAACTTTGACAATGTTTAAAAATATATTTACATGAAATAAAGTTCAGCACTGCTCGTAGCATTAGCAGAAACGTTTATTGCATTAATGTCCACCACTGATGACGACACACATTGTATATCTGGTCCCCACTCAGGGTCACAGATGGTCCAAGGTAGTGTTGATTTGAAACTATTCGCCAAGTAATATAAACATAAACCAATGATGGAAACGTAGTACGAGCACACGTAGAAACATCCTAAGCATGTGGCGTATCCCGTTCCTGAAATATAAAAATATACCCTAAGTCATCAAATGATAATTCAATTCCTTTCAATTCACATGATTGCTGAATACCACGATCGATTGGGTCCGGCCGTTACGCCCTCATTTCGCGAGGTGCTCGGCCAAGACGGCCACGGTTTTCAAAATTTGTTTGTCCGCGACGCCCTTGTCCATGACGCTCATGATTTTTTTTTTCAAATTTCTTGAGTAAGTACTGTTGCGATTAAAGTTGTTAAAAGAAAATAATAAATTATGGTAGTCTCAGTTAAACTATAATTTTTTTGTTTAAATATAAATCATTATCATTCAGCCAGGAAACATCCACTGTTGGACATATTTTATTTATTTATTTAATTAATTTTATTTATTTATATACTTTATTGGAGACAAAACAGAAATAAAAGATACAACAGATGTAAGCAAATTTCAAACTAAAAATAATTACAATTATTTCCTTAGAACGTCTCACTGAGGACATACACAGATATAAAAAAAATGTAACAATTAGGCGCAGCAGTGTCTTGTATAAAAAGACCACCCGAGACCAATTTCTTTACAGAAATTGTGAATCCCAGTTAAAGTGAAGCATTGCAATGTTTAATATTATTTTATAGTTTTTGCATTTAAAATGCTTAATTACTCTTAAATAAATGAAAAAATGTGTTAAATAAAAATTACCCGACCAGGACTCGAACCTGAGACCTCTAGTTTGCCGGACGAGTGCTCTCCCACTGAGCTACCGGAGCCTGGCGGTACGCCTCGTTAACACATTTTTGATTTTACGTTATATTGCTAACGTAGCTCCATCTAATGGTAAAGCTGCAAAAGCTAAGAAAAAACTGTCATAAACTGAGGTTTTGGATGCCGGTGTAATTCAGAGTCTAGGATTGCACAGGAGAGCCAGGTTTCAACGATAACTATAATATCATAGTTACATAATAATAGGATAAGCTTTAAGTCTGAAAGTTTTGATCTTAAACCACCACAGTTTTGGTAATAAACTAATTATTTATTGCAAATCATTGTGAAAATTAAAGTAGTATAAAATGTAAGCTATATTTAGTTTAATAAAGATATTTGTTTTCGTGCTTCCTAATGCTAAAATTAAATGAGAATATTTATAAACTAGATGTATAGTTAAAAAATTTAAGAACATGCAATTCAATGTAAGTAAGTTATTCATTCAGTCATATTTTACATAAATCGTCGTCACAACGGATGTGGATAACACGCGAATCATCGCTCTTCCGCAGTAAAATACAACCATTTTTAATCCATACAAACTTATATTTTTTTATTTTAGCTTGTTGTCTTGCATTACTAAATAAAAGTTTATTCTTGAGTGTTAAGTGTTCATTTATATAGAATCGGGCGTTTTGTTTTTGAGTGATGGCGGCCGCAGAGGTCGGGACTCCGTTGAACAGCTGGTGAGGAAGCGCCGGGCGCGCGCCGATGCTATAACTTCATCCCGTAGGCATCGGGTGCACAATTGTAGCACTATGTTTTTAGGGCAAGCTTTCGGGGCCCCGCGGGTCACACGGTGTTCGGATCTAATATCGTACCCCTTGATGTTCACGCCGATTAGTTTGCTAATCTCTATACAAAGCTGGGTCAGGTTTTCGGATTTTTTTCTGGTATATTTTGTATTTCGACATTGCAGTTTCGGGACGTCTGGTCAAGGTCGTCGTACTTAGATTGTAACTTATTTAAATCAGTGCGTAGTATGTGGTTTTCTTGAGAACATTCTCCATCTGTCTGACGTAACTCGTGGGTGGCCAGGCTCTGCTCCAGTTCTTTAATTCGTTCTTCCGAGGTTTCCAGGCGTTTCTCGAGCTTTTCGATATCTTGTTTGAGGCTTGTAGTTGCCTCTAGGATCGCGATATTCAAATCATCCCGCCACTGTTGACGTAGACTATCAAACTTAGCGTCAAAATATTCAGTGAGTGCTTGTGTATCTACGTTCAGCGTCGATGAAGGAGGACCCTGGACTAGGTCCTCGAGATTGCGAGATTGTTTCGGCTGAAATGCCAAGCTTTTTTGGTTTGCACGTAGAACATTTCCATTTCATTTTATTCATGGGTAAGATTTTTTTTAAATTCAGCTTCGGATGAATCTGCGCATTGGTAATGTTTTTTTTTTTTTTTTTTTTTTTTTATATTGTAAGGATATGACGTTTGTCTTCCATGCCACCTGATGGAAAGTGCGCATGAAGACTATGGTGTTACACGTCCATCCACGAGAAACCTATTCACTCGACGCTTAAAAGTTCCAGGACTGTAGTGGTCAAGAAAAACAGACGCAGGCAGATTGTTCCACACCTTGGCAATCCGTACCAAAAAGGAACTATCGAAGCGTTTTGTTCGACTTCTTGGTATATCCACTATATACGGATGGAAATTCTGTCTGCGTCTGGTAGTCCGGTGGTAAAAAGGGGTGGGTTCAATTTGGTCAAAAAGAGCACTCGCACACTCACCAAAATGTAGCCGATAAAATACTGTCAAACAAGCAACCTTACGACGATGCTCTAGCGTCTGCAATTTTTTATTTGTAAGGTTGTTGTTATTTATGATTTTTCGGGCTCTTCGGTCAACAGAGTCTAGCGCTTCGAGCTGGTATTTGGCAGAACCATCCCAAAGGTGACTACAGTACTCCATGCAAGACCTCACTTGGGCTGTGTATAAGTTGAGGAGCCGTTCAGGGCTGAAGTACCGCCGGACCTTCGAGATGATACCCAATTTTTTGGAAGCCGTTTTTGCCATAGTCTCAATTTGTTGTCCGAAGTTTAATTTGGACGTTATAGTGACGCCCAAAAGCCCTAGTTGGTCGGTGATGGGAACAGATACATTCTGGAAAGTGGGCGTAAGAGTAAAGGTGCTCTTTTTTGCGGAGAATAGACACGCTTGTGTTTTGGAGGCGTTGAATTTGACCAGGTTAGATTCGCCCCAATCGGACACATTCCGCAAGGTCGAATCAACGCGCTCAATCATAGACTCTCTCAAAATCTGGATTTCATGGGCGCTCGTTCGCGCATTGGATATATATCTCTCAACAACAGTGCTGTCATCAGCATATCCAATAATGCCTGGTGTTAGGAGGTCATTAATGTGCAGCAAGAATAAAGTTGCAGAGAGAACAGATCCCTGAGGTACCCCGGCATTAATTGCCATTAGGTCAGAGGAGTAGCCATCTAAGACTACTCGAATCGACCGTTCCCTCAGAAAATCAGATATCCAGTCGCAGAGCCCGGTCGGTATGCCATATGCTGGAAGCTTGCTTAAGAGACCATCATGCCAGACCCTGTCAAAGGCCTTGGAGATGTCTAAGGATACAGCTATTGCTTCACCATGACCCTCCAAGGCCTCACTCCATAAGTGTGTGGCATACACGAGAAGATCGCCGGTCGAGCGTCCACTTTGGAAACCATATTGGCTATCGCTTAGGAGCTCGTTGGTCTCAAGGTATGCCAGGAGTCGATTGTTCAATACACGTTCCATGACTTTACAAAGTATGGAGGTGTTTGAAATTGGTCGATAGTTGACAGTATCAGCACGGCTTCCCTTCTTCGGTACTGGTTGTACGTTAGCCAGCTTCCAGGATTTGGGGACTTTACCAGATTCCAAAGAGAGTCTATACAGACGCGTCAAAACGGGAGACAACTCAGCTGCGCAGCGTTTCAACACCACTGCAGGAATACCGTCTGGACCGCTAGCCTTATTCTCGTCTAGGTGCAACAAGCACTTAAGAACCTCCTTTTGGTGAATATGAACGGTACCCATTGTAGGACCGAACTGAGGTAATTGGGGTGGGATTTTTCCTTGGCTATCTAGACGAGAATTTTCCGCAAAGATACTGGCAAATAAATCCGCCTTTTCCTTAGCGGTGTGGGCCAGAGAACCATCAGATTTCCGCAGAGGCGGCAGCGACGGGCGACAAAAGTTCGTTTCGACCGACTTGGCGAGGGACCAGAAAGGTTTGCTTCCCGAGGGGTATGACGCTATTCTGTCTCCGATACAGCCTATGTGGGCGAAACGAGCTCTTTTGATCACCTTTTGCAGGACTTGGCGGCAGCATTGTACCTCTTCTTGTGTTCATGCGAATCCACGGCTTTGCTTCTGCGAGCGGTTGCCCAGGCTTTGTACGCTTCTCGCTTACGCTTTTCAGCGGAAAAGCATTCAGCACTAAACCATGGGCGAGCTTTGGTTTCAAGGGATAGATCAGCGTAGGGAATGAAGAACTCCATTGCTTGACCTATCACACTTGAGACTGCATCAGCGCAGCACGATGGATCGGTTGATGTAAAACAAGCTTGCCGCCACGGATAAGATGCGAAAAAATGTCGCATTTCATCCCAATCTGCCGACTTGTAACGCCATACTCGCCTAGAACCACTTGGTCGGGTGTCAGGTGGCGAGTACTGCGAAACAGATTTCACCAGACAGTGATCGGATGTCCCTAAGGGTGCAGTGACGGACACCGAATACCTGTCCGGATCGGTTGTCAGCAGAAGGTCCAGGCAGTAGGCAGTGTGTCCAGCAACGTCTGGGATGCGCGTAGGCTCGTCAACAAGCTGAGAGAGGCCATGAGTGAGCGAAAACTTAAAAGCCTCTCTACCAGCATGGTCAGTGTCCTGAAACGGGTATAACCACTGTCCGTGGTGTGCGTTAAAATCCCCCCGGAAAACCAACTGCGCTGTGGGAAAACGTTGCTGAATGTTGGCTTAAACTACAAGTCACGCATTTTATAACTTCTTTCTCACTTACTGGTTTTGTGCACTTCCTGCAGTCCATGTTACGTTTTGTTTACAATTTTTTATGGAAATTGTAATCACTGGTAAACAAATCCGAGGATATAGTACACCTATTATGAATATTATGCGTGCTGGGACAATCGTGAGCCGGTCAGTCGCAGTGGCCTAAACATTTGACACTAGTTCTTCGCGCTATGTAAATACGGGCGAGTTCCGAACGTAACTTGATGTAACTCGATCAAGTGAAATTCACTTGATTGATTTTTGTATTTAAAAAGTTAATTTTTGCTCGTACTGGATATAGTTTTTTATCCTTATTTAGCGTTTCACTAAAAGATTGTTCACAAATCACAACACTCACTTTAATCACCGAAAACTTTTATTTTCTACGAGAGATAGATTACGCTGCTGCGCGCTATACGCTACACACCCTTCGACTGTGAATTACCAATAACAAATCCAATTAACATTTTAGTTTTTAATGCCTTTAAACCAAATTAGGTAAATATGCCTCCCTCAAAGTTCTCCACACAGATTGGTCCTGCGTTGGCCTCATCTAGCGTTTACCGGCGACTTGGAACAGATCGTTGGCCACCCTTGCCTACCTACGCTTCGTCTCTCAGTAGGTGGTCGCCACTCTTACTGCCCCAACGACCATCCGTTCTGCGAGCTATGTGCCCTGCCCATTGCCACTTCAGATTTGCAGTTCTTGTGGCTATGTCGGTAACTTTGGTTCGCTTGCTAATCTCCTCATTTTTGATTCGATCCCGCAAGGAAACTCCGAGCATTGCCCTTTCCATTGCTACCAAAGGAGCAGGTGCAACGTGGACGTTCCATATTATTATTATATTATTTAATAATTATTGATTTATTTATTAGGTGAAATAAAAGTAAGTTACACGGAGTTGTGATAATGATGTCATCCTGGCTATTTGCTTGTCATTATGTAGACGCTTGACCTTTGCGTTATCGATTTTTCTTTTATTCGTAATCTGCATAAATATTAACACATATTTTTTAACTTTTTCTTACTGTTGTACTAGCGCAAAATATTTACAAAATAAAATATGATGCACAAAATGACTGTAAAGGCATATTGAAAGATACTTAATTAAAAACACTTCTATTCACAACAGTACTGGCTCAAATTTTGAGTAAAATATAGTTTTTTTTACAACTCACGCCCGAGGGCGTCGCGGACAAACAAATTTTGAAAATCGTGGGCGTCCTGGCCGAGCGCCTCGCGGAATGAGGGCGTGACGGCCGGACCCGATCGATGGGTTGGTCTACAATCGATAAATAAAACGTGCGTTACCAAATATATTTATTGCAGCTGTAGGAAAAAAGGAACCAAAATGTGGAAATTTCTTTAAAAAATCACAAAGTGGCAATATTTCAAAATACTACCACTTTGTGATTACTTCCGGATATGAGAGAAGAACGTAGCAGATTTGTAATTTCTGCCAACTTCTAGCGCTTTTGATAAAAGACTGCCGAGAAACAAAGGGTATTTTTGGCTGCCTTTTTTCTTCTTGTTCTACTTCAAATTCGTTTGGCAAAGTTTTAGGTATATTGTGACGTTCATTAGGTAAGTATATGCCATATCCTTACACAGTTTTTTGGTTACCTTTTATTGCAAAAAAGGCTGAAGGCTTATACGTTTACCAGCTTTTTTCCCCACCTTTGTACGCGCTACACCCTTCTTGTGGGAATTTCAGAACTCCTTCCATAACACAACCAGATACCCAATAAAAGAGCCTTTTTGCCAAGTTTCACATTGCGCTCGATCGTACTAGTACTAGGGGACTTTTTTCATACAAACTAAAAAGTCCTATATCCGTATTCCAAAAAGCAGTTTTTCAGTTATTTTAGTTTTTATTATTTTAATACACAGGGTGACTGGTGGATCACTTTCGAAAGGTTCCGTTGCATTCCTGGCCGCAACCTGTGCCAAATTTTAAGATCGTCGGGATTATTCACGAATCAAACAAAAATAATAAAATTAAAGTTGAATCAGTAATTTAGGTGTACAAATGAAAAAAGAAAATGACGTTACTGCCATAAATCTCTACAGTTATACAAAATGGCCGTTAGTACTTACTGTATGTACGTACTAAATCTATCAATAAAATGTGTTCCGAACCTATAGAGAGTTGTCTTTTGTTCTTATAATGTATAAAAAAATAACAAAAGCTTAAAAATATATAATTACTTAGAAGCATACGAGTTTATTAACAAAAATTTATAAACGGTTAATGAGATATGTATGATCCTGAAAGGCCAACATAATGTACGAAAGTGACATTTCACCAATACTACTAGGTACCTATCAAAAATACACAACATTTTATGAATTCAGTTTGTTTTTCTAGTTTTTTTTTAATTAAAATCATCTTTTATGTCCAGGCAGAAATCAAAAATATTGGAATTTCAGTGAAAATAAGAGTTAAATATGGCCACGTCAGTCTCCTGTGGTCATTGTCGATTCAAGTAGTTTTTCTTAATGTACACGAAAAGTAACTAAAAATTTAATTAACAGTTATTTTAAGTGTTTTCATAATGGTATTTTATTACACAACTATTTTATTTGGCACAAGTGCTGGCCAGACGTCCATACTAAAATGAAACGTGTTATTTGAGGACGTGATAGTTTGAAGTCATACAATAAGAAAAATAAAATAAAAAATAAATATTAATTATTTACTGAGTAAACTTAACCGAAAGTTAAAGAATTCATCACGCAACGCATGGTTACACTAGCGCACATACTACTTTTGCGGCGGTGAGCGGCTTCCTACTTTTGATGCGGCTCTGCGGCTTACGGAGTTTCTAGGGAATTCTAGTGAAAAATTAAGTACGTAAACTTTTATTACATACTCGTAATTATGAACAGAATCGAGTACCGAGTGCTCTCCTTCAATATCTTTGGTCACTAGTCGCCCCATATACACCTATGTTTCACTAGTTTTTGTGAAAAATAAAAAAAATCTATCTGCTTTCTGACGTTATTACGTAAATGATTTATTAGTTCATAATATGAAGTAAAAAATCTAAAACGTCGAAGGAGCACTTGTATTTTTTATTTATACCTACCGATTTTATTCGCCAAAAACTAAGGTAAAATACATTTTTTACAAAACTTACATTATTAAAGTAACTATTTAAGTTATTTGCTGGATATGTCCCGTGAAAAAATATAATTAAGGCAACATTTATTTGAAGAATCTAATTGTTTTACAAAATTACTAATATTTTTTAACGTCCTGGAAGAAGTCCCGTAAACAACAATAATGAAGTCTCCACTTTTTGACCCTGTTTCTCAAAGTTTAGGTAAATATATAATATTCAGCCTATTCCGATCACTGGATAACATAATATAAATATAATCAACGAATGCAGAGCATTAAAACAACTGACTCAAATCTTTGGCAGAATTATAATGTAGTCAAGGTAAACGTTCTCCGAATTCATACATATTTTTTCAAAAAATTGAAAGTTTCCATGAAGTACTATCGATTTCAAAAAGTTTTATTCATCTTAGGAATTTCACAAAACACTTGATGAAGTCAGTCTTCACATACTTCGGCTTTAACTAGTTGTTGATAGTTGTTAAATAAGATATTACAGTAGACCAAGAGACAAAAAAAGCCGGCGGAAAAAAACTCTTGGCACTCTTTTTCAGTCAGAATTATCAAATTAATACAAATAGGTACAGTACAAATTGACCGTGACATGGAAAAAAACAAACACAAGACAGCTGATTGCGAGAGCCAATGTCATGCCACAACCAAATTGCTTACATAGCAGATGCAATGAGCTATGGATGCACAATACGAACATGACAAACTGGGACCAGAGTATTTGAACAAGAATGGAATAAAATAGTCATAGTATCATTATGGGACTAACTCTGAAGATCCTCTATCCTATGAAATAAGATACATAACTTCACGCCTGTCTCCCTTTGGGGAAGAAACTTAGGGGTTGGAAACTCCAATTGCCAAGACCCAGACATACCCCTTTTTTACCCAACTACGGCGAAGCAAAAGGAGGATTATGATTTTGACGTGTATGTATGTGTGTGGGTATGGATGTTCATCTGTTCCCTCAGAACTTCTAAACTACTAATCATAATTGGACAAATGAGGTATCTTTGGAAGCCTCTTCACTGTCCGCTGGTTATAGGCTACAGAAAGTTATGTTTAATTGACTACAGCGCCCTTTAGGGGACTTAAAGTGAAGAAAGAAAAAAAGAAATTTTCTTTTCGGTTTTGTGTGGGGTAACAAATGAAAAGGCTGTATTAACACAGCTCAAATATGTAAAAATTACTACTCCAAAATAAGTTAAATAATAATTATAGTAAAAAAAAAAAATTTTTTGACGGTTTCGTGTGGGATATCAAATAACAGAACTTCGTTCGCAAATTTCAAATATGTAAACACTATTACTCAAAAACGGGTGAAAAAAAATAAATTCAAAAACTAAAACAGACTACTAAAAACACGCTCTAAAAGTAGGAAACAAGTAAAGTCTCCGCTGAAATATTTATGTATTACGTCATATTGATAGAGATATGTTTAAAGGATAGCCGTGTGCGTATGCCATATTTTATAGCAAAACAGGTTCATTTTAATTATAAAACAAAATCAAAATGGCCTACGATCACGGCTATCCTATCAACATATCTCTATCAATATGACGTAATACATAAATATTTCAGCGGAGACTTTACTTGTTTCCTACTTTTTAGAGCGTGTTTTAGTATTCTGTTTTAGTTTTGAACTTTTTTTTTAGTTTTTATTTAAGATATGTTTGCCTAAGGTGGCCCCTTCCAATATCACCATAGTTTCGGGCTTTGTACACCTCTTTTGTAAATCTACTTTCACTCATCCTATCTAAATGTACAAACCACCTTTTCAATTTGAGTTACTACATCTTCTTTCAACCCGCATATATTTCTTATTACACTATTGCGCACCCTATACCTATATAAATTAATTAGTCCTCTTTTTATGTCTCTTCTACCACACCCAAGATTCACTTTACCATACATAAGTGTTGGCGCCAAAACTCCCTCAAGTACGGCAAGACGAGCCTTATTCGGTATATTTTTGCTTGCCATATTCGAGTACTTTACTTCATTCCTCTACATAGGCAGAACATAAAAAAACATTTGGAACAATATTTAAAATGATATCGCCATGGAATCAGGAGTAACGCGGATGAAGACGCGGGACACGGTTATTAAACTATAAATAAGATGGTATTCTTTAATAATCTTAAATTTAAAAAGCAAGCAAACTTCCTCTATAACTAGAAAATAACTAATATGGTAAAATATTTG